>OZ026526.1:71445703-72715703 GCA_964019695.1 Loripinus fragilis
ATGGAATATGAGTCCAATAAACCTAAGTATTCAAAAGATGTCGCCCCGAAACCAGTTTTCATACGGAGGTCAAGGGCCATAACTCTCATAATAATCAGTGGATTTTATCCATCATCAAACTTGACCTGTATTTTATGATTATGTACCTGTGTATGAAATATGAATCCAATACACCAATGTGTTGAAAAGATATTGCCCAGAAACCATTTTTCATACGAAGATCAAGGGCCATAACTCTCATTTGCTTTTGATTGATTGGATTCTTTATGTCCCATCAACAATCTTTCAGTTAAACAGGGAGGGGTCTTCCTGGGTTGAACCAGTACTAAGCTAGGATAAATGTGTCTTGCTCAAGGACCACAACGCAGTGAGGCTCAGAACCTGCCGCCCCTCGGTCTCGAGTCAAGTACTCTACCACTGAGCCACTGCACTCTCCACCATAACTCTCATAATAATTGATGGATTTTATCTGTTATCAAACTTGACCTGTATTTTATATTTATATACATGTGTGTGAAATATGAATCCATTACACCAATGTATTCAAAATATATAGCCCGAAAAACATTTTTCATATGTACCGGGCAGAACGTACGTAAATCCTGTACGTACGTACTGACGTATGGACAAGGGTGATGCTAAATGCCCCCCCTCATCAAAAATGGTGTGGGCATAAAAAGTCCGCATGCATCAAGAAATGAGCATGCAAAGCATTAAGCAAAAAGATTACCCATATCTTGGCCTCTATGGGTATACATGACATGAGATCTGAGGTTTAAGCCTTACCCAGGCCTTTCTGTGTAACAGAAAACTAACTTTCTTATTTCTCAACCAAAGCATATGTTGTTGGTACTCAAAAGAACCTTCTCAATGAGACGGTTCTTTTGAGCTACCAAAACATATGCTAAAACTTATGGGCAAGAAAATATTTACATTTTTCTGCTGAAAAAAATTTGCTTACCTCCAATAAGCAGGCCACCTAGAACATTAGTGTCTATATCTAGGAGAATAATTGTTCCCTTCTTGATCACTATCATTTCACCGTCCTCTGGAACAGGGTTACCTCCCCAGGTAGACGTAGAGCTCCACAGGTCAATATACCAGAATTCTGAAGCGCCAACACTTGTCTGTAAAGGAAAAACTTCACATCACTCATCACATCACTTATAGAATAGGTTAAGATAAACAAAAAAAATTCTGCATAAAATTTTTAATATTTTTTTACCCATAGTTTTTAGCTTATGTGCTGGGTACTCGTCTGTAAAGAAAAAACTTCACAAAACGCATCACATCACTTATAGAATAGGTTAAGATAAACAAAAAATTCTCAGCGTAAAATTCTAAATATTTTTTACCCATATTTTTTAGCTTATGTGCTGGGTACTCGTCTGTAAAGAAAAAACTTCACAAAACGCATCACATCACTTATAGAATAGGTTAAGATAAACAAAAAATTCTCAGCGTAAAATTCTAAATATTTTTTACCCATATTTTTTAGCTTATGTGCTGGGTACTCGTCTGTAAAGAAAAAACTTCACAAAACGCATCACATCACTTATAGAATAGGTTAAGATAAACAAAAAATTCTCAGCGTAAAATGCTAAATATTTTTTACCCATATTTTTTAGCTTATGTGCTGGGTACTCGTCTGTAAAGAAAAAACTTCACAAAACGCATCACATCACTTATATAGAATAGGTTTAGATAAACAAAAAATTTTCAGAGTAAAATTCTAAATATTTTTTTACCCATTATTTTTAGCATATGTTATGGGTACTCAAAACAACCGTCTCATTGAGACGGTTCTTTTGATTACCCACAACATATGTTTTGATTGAGAAATAAGTTTTGTTTGTTTGATTCTTTACGTCCCATCAACAATCTTTCAGTTAAACAGGGACGGGTCTTCCTGGGTTGAACCAGTACTAAGCTAAGATAAATGTGATTTGCTAAAGGACCACAGCGCAGTGATGCTGGTAAGGCTCAAACCCACGGCTCCTCGGTCTTGATTCAAGAACTCTTAGTAGCCACTGAGCCACTGTGCTCACACAATGCTAAGATCAACCTCAGATCATAGCCCATATTCCTAAAGTACTATACCAGGGTGATTGACCTATTAGTTTCAAAGACTTAGGTTTCTTTAATAACATGGCCTGGAAGACATTTTGGTCTGTGACATGGACAATAATTTTATGGTCATATTAAGGCTGTCTAATCCAAATCATACTCTTTATGAAGTTTGACTGCAAATCAGATTTCTGAAACAAATCTGTTTGCATCCAATAAGAGCTTCATGGCTGAAAGGTTAAAGGCCAATGGATTGTCTCAGGTTAAAAAGTCAAATAAGCATTATGACTGGCTTCATAGGTTATAGAAACAAGACCAAACTCTGCTCTGGACCTGCGTCGCGGGTGCATATCGGTGTGTTAACAGTCGATATGCAAAGTTCAAATATACAGAAATGAAATCAGATTACACCAAATTATACAATTTAATCTACAGTAGGTGACTTAACAATTTCTAAGTTAAACACTCAAAAATATATTATCAAATGTGCATAAATATAGGGTGTACATGTTCAATGTGTGAACAATCATAATACAAAGTTTGAATATAAAGGAATGAAAACTGCTTGAGTTACAGATTACACAAACAAGACACCCCCTAATCATTTCGGATGGAAAAAAAAATGTCAAAGTTCAAAAGCCCTAAAAATAAGAAAATATTTATTAAATGTGCACAAAAAAGGAGGTGCACATCATCAATGTGTGAACAATCATTATTCAAAGTTTGAATATAAAGTAATGAACACTATTAGAGTTACAGATTACACAAGCTAGGCACCCCCTAAGCATCTCGGAAGGAAAAAATGTCTAAGTTCAACACCCGTCAAAAATGGAAAAATATTTATTAAATGTGCACAAAATAGAAGGTGCACATCTTCAATGTGTAAACAATCATTATGCAAAGTTTGAATATAAAGTAATGAATACTGTTGGAGTTACAGATTACACAAACTATGCACTTCCTTAGCATTACGAATGGAAAAAACGTCTAAGTTCAACACCCGTCAAAAAAGTGAAAAAAATTATGAAACATGCATAAAATAGAAGGTGCACATCTTCAATGTGTGAACAATCATTATGCAAAGTTTGAATATAAAGGATTGAATACTGTTCAAGTTTCAGATTACACAAACTAGGCACCCCCTTAGCATTTCTGATGGAAAAAATGTCTAAGTTCAACACCCGTCAAAAAAGTGAAAAAAAAATGAAACGTGCACAAAATAGATGGTGCACATCTTCAATGTATGAACAATCATTATGTGAAGTATGAATATAAAGGAATGAAAACTGTTGGAGTTACAGATTACACAAACTAGGCACCCCCTAAGCATTTCGGATGAAAAAAATGTCTAAGTTCAACACCCCTCAAAATTGAAAAAAAATTATGAAACATGCACAAAATAGAAGGTGCACATCTTCAATATGTGTACAATCATTTGGCAAAGTTTGAATGAGAAGGAATGAAAACTTTTTGAGTTACAGATTACACAAACTTGGTACCCCTAAAGTGTTGCGGACGGCCGGCCGGAGTGGACCCACTATTAGACCTGCTTTTGCTAAAGCGACGCAGGTAAAAAATTCTTTTCAAGGGTTTTACCCTATATAAACCCATATAATCCTAGCATTCTTTTTTATGGGATGTAGGCAAACAGTGCAGACCCAGATCCGACGCCACAGAACAGAGTGTCTGATCAGAATCTCCACTGTTTGCTTACAGAATGCTTTATTAAAATTTGAATAAAAATGAAAAATACCACCCAACAGCCCTTAAAATGGAAATGGACTGGTCCTATTGATAAGGATGGGAAATTTCATTCAACTTGAAAGGGTTAATACATTTAAAAACACATGTGACCTTAATGTAAAGTAGAATAAGGTCGACCATAAATTGTACAGTCAACATCCACAATGCTACATATCAAAATCCAGGGTCATTGACCTTTTGGTTCATTTAGATACAGACCTTATGTAAAAGAATATGTAACAAGGAAAATGTTTTGTCTTATTTCTCAACCAAAACATATGTTGTGGGTACTGAAAAGAGCTGTCTCAATGAGACAGTTCTTTTTAGAACCCAAAACATATGCTAAACATTAAGAGCTAGAAAAATCTACAATTCTACACCTAAAATTTTCGCTTATCTCATAATCTAAACCTGTGTAGATAATGATTCAATGGTCTATTTTCAGGTAAGAGCTACATGGATCATCTGACATTTCCACATATGATGTTAAAAAAAAACAAAAAAACATTTAGGTTTGGTTGTGTTTCTAAGTTTTGACCAAATATGGGCATGGCAGCTATTTTTGCCGTGACATAAGACCACATGGTCCTTTCTACATTGTCTCATCTTATGAATGCTTCACATTAATTTTGATATAAGATGGCCTTGAAAAAAATGTTCAAATATAATGTCAGCAGTCCAACAAGAGCACCTTGGTCAAAAAGTCATCCTTGATCTTAGGTACTTATCTATAGTAATTGTCTTGTTAGATTTACCATATTTAGTAAGTATAATGATTTTAGCTCAAGCATTGTATAAGTATCTATATCTGACACTTTGGCCTATATAGATTCCTCTTACCTGAACTGCTCTTACTCCCCCTATAGAGACAATGGCATGAGTCTTCACAGATCCTGCTATATCTGACACTTTGGCCTATATAGATTCCTCTTACCTCAATTGCTCTTACTCCCCCTATAGAGACAATGGCATGAGTCTTCACAGACCCTGCTATATCTGACACTTTGGCCTATATAGATTCCTCTTACCTCAACTGCTCTTACTCCCCCTATAGAGACAATGGCATGAGTCTTCACAGATCCTGCTATCTGACACTTAGGCCTACATAGATTCCTCTTACCTCAACTGCTCTTACTCCCCCTATAGAGACAATGGCATGAGTCTTCACAGATCCAGTGTGGTTAGAGGTGACACATGTAATCTCTGTATCTGACACCAATGTTACATCCTCACACTCACTGCCAGCAAATATCACAGACACTGCACTTGCATCATTACTGTAACACAAAAATCCACAAAATGCTTGTCACAATAGCAAAGAGGGAATACCCTCATAGTTAAAAAATAATCAATTTGAGGCGATTCGTGGCCTGTGTGGAATAGGGGTATTAGGTAATGTGTTGTCATAGGTAATGTGTTGTCATCACATTATTTATGACATGAGGTTATCAACTGAATAACAGTGATGTTATTTGATAAAAAATAGATATTTACAAAGAGCTTTTATGGTTAGCATCGGATATTTTAAATATTGTATGCAAAATGTTGACTAACTGAACATTTGTATAAAGCCCGAACAGACTGGGTCTGTTTGTCTGAAAATTACTTCTTGACAAAACTGTTCTTTCTCTTTTTCTTAATTAAATGTTTAACCTGTAAAGTATTCATTGTTTACTTAAGAAATAGATCAGCTCTAGCAGTGAATTGTTGAGTAATAATTCACTGTTTGGAGGTCAGTTGTAAAGAAGGACAAATCACGAGCATGTAGCACGAGTGATTTATTTTCGTACAACTGACCAACAAACAGTGAATTATTACTCAATAATTCACGCACTGGAGCTGATCTATTTCGATTCGAACACACAATTATCGACGAAAACACATTTGAAGTCTTCAGCTTCTTCCAACTTTCCCTATAGGATGCTGTGTCTGATCAGGGTCTAGGCTGTTCAGAATGTTCTGTTAGAACTTGAAGAAGTGTGAGAAATACATCCAAAAGCCCTTAAATTGTAAATAGACTTGTCCACTTGATAAGGATGGATATGTTCATCAGCTTAAATGGGTTAACCCGTACAACAAATGTCATCTATTAAAATATTAAAGTGCTTAACCCTTAAAGCGCCAATCACGAATGCAGCAGACGACAAATTTTTCATCATGTTTCCTGATTTTCGAAAAAAAATTAGGTACATGCATGATATTTCATGAGAATTGTCTGTTAGCAGACGATTCTCGTGAAATATCACGCCTTTTGTTATTTTTGAAAAAGCGGCAAATTTGAAATTGTCGTCTGCTGCAAATTATTAACATGGATTCTCTGTAAGAATAAAAAAAAGTTGTGGGACTGTATATATTCTCAAGAATTTTGGTCACACATAAGAATTTTTCTAAATGACAATAATATGCAAGTTGACATTTCCTATCTGAATATAAGTTTTGGAATACTAAATCGTAATAGTATGAAAAATGAAATGATTAATTTTATAATTTTATTAGCGAAATACTACATTTATGCATCAAAATACAAACAGCAAAAACCAAATTTTGAAGGTTTTAAAAACATACTAAAACAAAGAAAAGAAATAGAACATTACAATGCCTTGTCTAAAGATAAACTTGACTATCATTATCAGAAATGGGGATTCCTAGGTACTGTCTTATAACAATGCAATTTGTTTCTCCAGCACAATAAAACAACCTTCAAAATAAAATGCTTGCTTCTCTCAAAAATGTATATCTATTGTTTTCAGCGCAATTAGTTCAGATCCAAGCCATAACCAATCAATATTGTTCATATCCTTTAAGCATCTTACAATGGCATTTGCCAAGTCAAAGCACTTCGAGAGACATGTGTTATGCTAAATGCGGATAGATACAGGTTACAATTATTATTTACTTATTTATTTATCTGTTATATTTATATATTTATTTCTCTTTCTCTTCCTCAGTCTTGTATTGGGTTTATCTCCTACCACTTTCCAAATTTGCATAAACCCTTCTACAACATCTAGAATTGCATTCAAACATCATATTGTGAAACAAATAAATTATTGTTATCTAATGATAAGTGATATTGTGCATGTGATGTTATATACGGCTCAAAAAGGGTTTGGCACAGACTCTAAAATCGCGTCCACGTTTGAATTTTTAAAACTTACAAACGGCATTATAAAAAAAAATGCGTTAGTGGACCACAAATAAATTAATCTTTGATACTCAGTCAGATGCATAACCTCCAAAAAGTTAAAAATTATATCACTTGAAGCATATTATCATTTTTGCAACAAAATCAAAGGTAGCCTGTCTGAGTGGAAGTGTCTTTTTTTTCGTCTTCATACTCTAGATTTACAGCAATTTTCATGATCATGCGTATAATTTTATCTGAAAGACCTATAACATAATTTTACAATTGTGCAATAAAATTCCTTGCGCATTGTCTGGAAATGTGTACGCAGGGTCATTGAAAATCAGAAAATAAGTTACTTTCTAGCTTGAATAGGTTGTATTTTTGGGCATGTGGATTAGGCCTTTGCCCGGGTAAACTCAGATATAACCTATACAAGGTACCTTCTGTGGACCCGCTTTGAGGTCGTTTTTGGGAATATACAGTTTTGGCTTCTTCAAGTGATAAATGTTTTTGGATTACACAGGTTATGCCCCTGACCGATATTTGTGAAAAACTTTTGTTGAGCAGTGTTGAATATGCTGTTCCAATATGTATCATGATTGTGATGTGTAAATGCTATTCTAAATAAAGATATACATGATAAAAAAAAAAAAAAAAAAAAAAAGAATAAAAAAAAGTTGGCCACGCTATGTCTGGGATTTTCATAATTTTTTGTGTATATGTTGGGTGTGACCCAAAACCTACATAACTGGTGCCAAACATTTCGGTTTATTATTCGTTGCCATGGAAACGGCGATTATTTGATCCTGTGAAAATGCAGCAGAAATTGACAGGAAAAATTCCAGACCCTGCCGAATTGTGCTGTTGTTTTCTTTTCATTATATAATTCTTTACAAAAGTTTTTTAGGTGTAATTGAGGCTACTAAATTGGAATGACAGAATAATACAAGAATAAAACCATTATCTTCTACAGACGCCTCATATGAGGGGCCCAAATATGGGGAAATTTGGCAAAATGCCAAATATATGAAAATCGCAAAATTACACATATTTAGCTATTATTATGAACACTTTTGCAACGGTCCTCAAGAAAACCACTCATGTGTATATACGGAGCAACATCTGAACTATTGAACTTAGAAAAAATCTGGTTGGAGAAATTGATGTTTAAAGGTCAAGGTCAAGGTCATAAATTGTCTATTTTCAAAATGTAGAAAAAATGGATTTTTCACTAATTTAAACCTTTTTTTATGAAGGGTAGCTGAAGATGGTAATAAAAATACTAATATGGTTATAAGAAAAAAGTATCTTTTATTGATACCAAAACCTAAACAGATGATGAATATATATGTCAAGGTCAATGTCAAGGTCACAAATGGTACATTTTCAAAAAAGGCGAAAAAAACAGTAATTTAGGCATATTTTGAAACAAAGTTTTGTAATCTTTCTAGAATATATTTATGAATCCTTTGATATCTCGACAAAGATAATAATAACAACTATTTAAAATTATATCAAACCGGTTGGAGAAATGGGTGTATGAAGGTCATGGTCAAGGTCATAAATTGTCTACTTTCGAAATGAAGAAAAAGGGGATTTTTCAATAATTTAAACCCTTTTTTGTGAAATGTAGCTGAAGATGGTAAGAATAAAACTAATATGGTTATGTAGAATAGGGTATCTTTTATTGACACCAAACCTAAACAGATGATGAATATAAATGTTAAGGACAATGTCAAGGTCACAAATGGTACATTTTCAAAAAAGTTGAAAAAAAAACAGTAATTTAGTCATATTTTGAAACAAAATTTTGCAATGTTCCCATAATATAATTATAAATCCTTTGACATATTCACAAAGATAATAATAGCATTTATTTGAAAATATATCAAACCGGTTGGAGAAATTGATGTGTGAAGGTCAAGGTCAAGGTCATAAAATGTCTACTTTCAAAATGAAGAAAAAAGGAATTTTTCACTAATTTAAACAGTTTTTGTAAAGTATAGCTGAAGATGGTAAGAAAAAAGCTAATATGGTTAAAAAGAAAAAAAGTATATTTAATTGATACCAAAACTTAAACAGATGATGAATATAAATGTCAAGGTCAATGTCAAGGTCACAAATGGTACATTTTCAAAAAAGGCGAAAAAAACCCAGTAATTTAGGCATATTTTGAAACAAAATTTTGTAATGTTTCTAGAATATATTTATAAATCCTTTGATATCTCGACAAAGATAATAATAACAACTATTTAAAATTATATCAAACCGGTTGGAGAAATGGGTTTATGAAGGTCATGGTCAAGGTCATAAATTGTCTACTGTCAAAATGAAGAAAAAGGGGATTTTTCACTAATTTAAACCCTTTTTTGTGAAATGTAGCTGAAGATGGTAAGAATAAAACTAATATGGTTATGTAGAATAGGGTATCTTTATTGACACTAAACCTAAACAGATGATGAAAATAAATGTGAAGGTCAATGTCAAGGTCACAAATGGTACATTTAAAAAAAAGTTGAAAAAAAAAACAGTAATTTAGTCATATTTTGAAACAAAATTTTGCAATGTTCCCATAATATATTTATAAATCCTTTGACATATTCACAAAGATAATAATAGCAACTATTTGAAAATATATCAAACCGGTTGGGGAATTTGATATGTGAAGGTCAAGGTCAAGGCAATAAAATGTCTACTTTCAAAATGAAGAAAAAAAGGGATTTTTCACTAATTTAAACAGTTTTTGTAAAGTATAGCTGAAGATGGTAAGAAAAAAGCTAATATGGTTAAAAAGATAAAAGTATCTTTTATTGACACCAAAACCTTAACAGATGATGAATATGAATGAGAAGGCCAATGTCAAGGTCACAAATGGTACAACCGGGCCGCGTAGCGCAGTCGGTAACGTGTCTGGCTACAGATGCGTGTCTGACTGCAGATCCAGGGGTCGCGAGTTCGATCCCGGCCCGGTCCCATACTTTCGTGGAGATTGATCATGAAATAATATCTACGGTCATTCTCCATCCTTCCGCTGATTCATTCAAGAAGGGTTGTTGTCAGTTACAAGGGAAAGTATGTGCACGAATAACTGGTTAACCGCTTGTTCAAGCCTGCCCAGGAAAAAGTGTGGTTAAGTGAACTGACCGTCCCGCCATGACCATAGCTGTTGACTTGGGACGTAAAGCAACAAAACAAACAAACAAACAAACAAATGGTACTTTTTCAACAAAGGTGAAAAAACAGTTACAACATAAATTGAGTCATATTTTGAAACAAAATTTTGTAATGTTTCCAGAATATATTTATAAATCCTTTGATATATTCACAAAGATAATAATAGCAACTATTTAAAATTAAATCAAACCGGTTGGAGAAATTGGTGTATAAAGGTCAATGTCATGTTGTCTACTTTCAAAATGAAGGAAAAAAGGGATTTTCATTAATTTAAACCCTTTTTGTGAAGTGTAGCTGAAGATGGTAATAAAAAAACTAATATGGTTATATAGAAAAAGAAATATCTTTTATTGACACCAAAACCTAAACAGATGATAAATAAAAATGTGAAGGTCAATGTCAAGGTCACAAATGGTACACTTTCGGAAACGGCGAAAAAACAGTAATTTAGTCATAGTTCGTAACAAATTTTTATAATGTGTCCAAAATATATTTATAAATCATTTGATATATTGATACAAATAATAATAGCAACTATTTAAATTAAATCAAACTGGTGGAAAGATATAAATATGAAGGTCAAGGTCACAAGTTTTTCTATAGCCAAATGTTGAATTATGGCGATTTTCATCTATTTATTAACAGTTTTTGGTTTGGTTTAATTTTAAGCGTTTCTGAAAAGGCCACATATCAACACAACATAAAAAAGCCAAATTTAAAAGGATAAACATATTTAAATGTGAAGGTCAAGTTCAAGGTCACAGAACATAAAAATTCAACTTGAAAAAAAAATGGATTTGGCTCATTTGGTTACTCAGATTGCAGGGATTGTTTGTGGGTAAAAAGCCCTATGAAATCTACTTGTACAGTCAAAAAGGACACCATGATAAATGTAAGCAGTAGCAAATAAATAAACATATGTTATAAGAATGGAAAGTCAAGGTCAAAGATAGCATTTTTTCCAATTTTAAGAAGATGTGAGCTTTCTTTCTTTTTAAAAGCCCATACTTGTTAAAAATAATCTGGAAGCTCTTCTTTGCAAAACACAAGTGTGAGTATTCATTTTCTTAATTATTTCTTGAGGAAAAGTTTGGAAATAAAGTTATCACGATTGACTGACATTTTTTCTTTCTCTTCTCCTGCTGGACGACAGTCACATAATGCAATGTTTCATTGAAATAAACAAATTTTGAAGGTGATAAAATTGCATTTAGTATGTCAAATGAATAGTTTTTGTTTGTTTGTTTGATTTGATTCTTTACGTCCACTCAACAATCTTTCAGTTATGTTGGACGGGTCTTCCTGGGTTGAACCAGTACTAAGCTAGGATAAATGTGTCTTGCTCAAGGACCACAATGCAGTGACGCTGGTGAGGCTCGAACCCGCGGCCCTTCGGTCTCGAGTCAAGCACTCTACCACTGAGCCACTGTGCTCCCTCAAATGAATGGTAAAAAGATTCTTTCAAAGGTTCGTTTAATAAATTTCAAATGAAATGATCACTCATGTAAGATCCTCTTTTTAAGACATAATTCAGTGGGTGTGGAAATAGCAAATTTTACTTCATTCAAAGAACAGATAACTTAGATCTTTTCGTAATGCGCTATATCATATACAAACTCCTTTGAAAAAAGTATAAAATCAGATATAGACTCTATTAAAACATTGAAGAAATAGAGAATTTTACATGAGTGCTCATGTTTTATTGAATTTATTAAACGAGTTGGGGAAAAGAGATAAAATGTGAGGCTTGTCGAGCATTTTATCTCTTTTTCGCAATGAATACTTTGAAATCTCATTTCTGGCGTAAAACGTTATATTTTTGTCATTACATGTTATGTATGCAACGTTGTTATGGATGTCATAACATTTCCCGTAAATCTATAAACCACTAGTTGTTTATCGATTTTATTGCATGGCATTATTTCACTCACAGATGTGACGTCATATGATAAGCTGAATTTTTCTGTATAGCCTGAAGAATACTTGAGATATCAGCAGTTCAAGCATCAATAGGCAGACAAGGCTCAGATGACCCTGCGCATATGCAAAGTTTTCCAAGGGCATAAACTGCAAATAATGGATGTAGAATAGATGAAGACTAATCCCAAAGTAACAGCTTTTATATACTCATTTAAATATGGTATCTAAGCATGTGAAAATTGCTGTCTTTCCACATTTTGAATTTGGACTACATTTGATATCCTTGAAATTGACCTCCGCATTTGAATAGATTCATCAATTTTGGTTATTGCTTTTAGTTACTAATGTATTGTTCCTAATGCGTAGTTTAGTTGCTTTCTTGCGTTCTTTCATTTACCAATCTAAATATTGTTTCAAAACATGTGAAAAAGCCAGTTTTTTACACATATTTGAATTTTAACATTGGATGACCTTGACCTTTACATGTAGATAAATTCTTTTTTGGTACTGCTTTTATTAACTGATGTATTGTTCTTAATGGAAGGACTGGTATCTTTCTTACCTTATTTCATGTAGCCATCTTAATATTGTCCCAAAACATGCAAAAATCGAATATTTCAAAATTGTTATTTAGATGTACTATATTTGATGACCTTGACATTGACCTTCACATTCGAATATTTTCATTCATTTGGTTATGTTTTTTAACTGATGTGTTGTTCTTAATGCATATACTAGCTGTTTTCTTACTTTCCTTCATTTGCCCATCTAAATAATGCTCTAAAATGTGCAGCAAACTACGTTTTTCAACATTTAAATTTCTACATTAAATGACCTTGACCTTCAAATCTAAATATATTCATCCATTACAGTATTGCTTTTGTTAACTGATATGTTGTTCTAAATGTAGACACTAGTGGCTTTCTTATTTATTTCATATTCCCATCTGAATGTGTTTAATATTCCAAAACATGTAAAAATCAGTTTTTCTACATTTTGAATTTCTACATTTAATGACCTTGACTTTGACCTTTACATTAAAATATTTTAATCCATGTGATAATTGATTCTAATAACTGATGTGTTGTTCTTAATGCATAGACTAGTTGCTTTCTTTCTTTATTTCATTTACCCATCTTAATAGTGTGCCAAAAAATGTGAAAAACCAAGTTTTTTTCCGTAATTTGAAATTCTACATTTTGTGACCTTGACCTTGACTTTCACCTTCAAATAAATTCAAACATATTATTATTGTGTTTGGTTACTTATATGTTGTTCTTAGTGAATGTAACACTTGCTTTCTTTCTTTCTTTCGTTTACCCTTCTTAATAGTGTGCCAAAATGTGAAAAACCAAGTTTTTTCCGTATTTTGAAATTCTACATTTTATGACCTTGACCTTCACCTTCAAATAAATTCATACTTTTTATTATTGTGTTTGATTACTTATATGTTGTTCTTAGTGAATGTAACACTTGCTTTCTTATTTAGTTTCATTTACCCATCCAGATATTGGTCCAAAACACGTGAAAATACCAAATTTTAAAAAATCATGAACTGGAGTTTTTATGACCTTGACCTTAAACAAAGAATTTCTCCATCCAAATTTTTATTGTTTCCAACAGAAGACATATTGCTTGTTATATTCATATCAGTGGTTTACTTGTACACCGTTGCAAAAGTTATCAAAAACTGCTTCAAAATATGTCAAATTCCCATTTTTTCCACATTTTGGAAATTGCAAAAATCTGCATATTTAAACAGTCACGTGCTACTCATGTGTGTAATATACCTTATGTTTTCTTATTCTCTCATATAGAGCAAAGTTGGTACAGTATACAAGTATGTTAGTTTCAGAAATTTGATGAACACATTTTGAAGGAACGATCAGCCAAGTATGCCTATTTTTCACTTTTTTCTTTGCATTTTCTACAAAGCTCAGCTTGACACCAATAACCCTGGTTACCATGGTAACCAGATGTCATTTTGAAATTTTAAGGCTTGTTTTGCTGTTTGGGGGTCATACCGGCTTCACACACAAAGAATGAGAAAAATCCCAGACGTAGCGTGCCGGACCCCTATGGGAATTTTTTGATTCTTACAGAGAATCCATGTTAAGAAACATATTTGACAAACAGTGTAGATCAACATTATTTGCCTCTTTCCTTAGAAAAGTCAATAATGTCAATTATGTACATGCAGGAGATGACTTCAGCAGACGACATCTTACCCGAAACCTGATCCAGTGATGGAGATTAAATTACCACCACCTGTGCCGCCTCTGTTTGGGTCTACCAAGGAAATTTCCGCAGTTGGAGCGCTATCATAGGTAAGGGCGTCTGGCAGAGTTTTATCTAAGCCCCCTTCTGACACCGTGACGTCACATGCTTGTTCATCTGGAAAGAGATAGATACAGGTACTTATAAAAATGGCGTAGCCAGAACGCTGAAAAAGCGACACACTTCAAAGGGAGACTACTGTATCAAGCATTGATTGTCTACAATTATGTCCCTTTTCAAAATTGAAACTTCTCTTAAAGGAAAGATTTCCCTCCCAGAGGGAGCGAATTCTTTCCTTTAAGAGCAGTCCCTTGTGGTATGGGAAATAACTTTAACCACATTAGGTGAGCTCCCTTTAGTGTTACTATTTAAATTAGGCATGTGGGCATACTGCGTAATGGGAGCTAGCACTGTCAATGATAGAGATAAACATGTAATTGAGACTATTTTCTTACCCATTAGTTTTAACATTTTTGTTTTGGGTGCTCATTGAGACAAATTCTTTTGAGTACCAACAACAAGAGCAGGCACGTTCCTGAGGCATTTTATAGAGTACATACTCTTGATGAGTCTGGGGGTACTCCCCCAGTATGGTAGGGGTGAAGCCCTGTGGCAGAAAATGGTTTCAGTGCATTCTTAAGCACTCAAATGAGCTCTCAAGACACACAACTAAACACTGTTTGCTTTATTTTTCAAATACAGTAAAACTTGTATTAAGCGGCCACACAAAAAGAACTTGTTTTTTAAGATGGATCATCACTGAATGCAGGTCAAAAGTATTGCAGAATGCTCCACATAGAGCATTCCGCAATATTTTTGAGTGACATTGTATGACAGGTTTCACTGTAACCCAAAAAACTATACTTGTTGCGTCAAGTTGTACGCACATGCATATTTGCATACATGTAGGTATGCCCCTGATGTGATTGGATTGATGAAACTAAATTTCTAGTTATACACTCTTATCCAGAAGCCTGCATAGCTACAATTATTTATTTATTTACTTTTTTTTACAATTTTTATTTAAGAAATGAATTCAATTTTTGGAATGTTCATGGAATCATGAATACTTTGTGTCTCATTATAAATTTACAATTATTAATCTGATCCCCAGGAATATGCAGTCACAAAGAAAATAGCTACTGTGCCAATCAGAGTGACCAGAATCATATGGGCCTCGTCGCGAGAAAACCTGTCTTCCAGGTTTCCGTCAAAGTAAGATTCAAACCAGCCTGCTCAGCTACAGAGACTTGCTAGAAAATTGAAATTTCGCTCGTTGCAAGTCTAGATATGATACTTTCCAAAAAGAGAATAACAAAGGCGCTGATCAGACTGTGCAGATGCGCAGGCTGGTCTGCGCCTTTGTTGTTCGCAACCCCCCGAAGACAGGTTTTCTCTCGTCAAGGCCCATATTATTTTTGCTCAAAAGTGTCAGTCAGATATTGATGAAGGAAAAATGATGAATTTGTCAATATTCTTTGAACATGACCAATCTTGTGCCAAGCCAAACTTCGGTTCGATAATTTGTTGGAGTCCTGTAGCGGATTGAGCAAACCACGAGATTACCTTAGACCATCATATACTGAAGAACTTTAGAAACGCACCACCTGCTAAAATGCTTATTCATTGTCAAAATGTAATATTTTAATTATATGAAAATAAAATTGACAAGTCCCATCATTTAGCTTGCATTCAATAAGAAAATCGAAACGCTGTGGCTTATGGTTGCCATGACGTCGCGATCATTCTGAGACATCCCAAATGATAAAATTCACAGAGTACCAACACCTTCCATTATGGCGCAAAAAAAGTTTTCGAACTGATGTTTGTTCTTGAAAGCACAAGGAAAGACAAAATCAAATCATGAAGTTTTAGGCCTCTGGTAACGTTCATTTTGTCTAGGTTACATCATTATTGTTTTTGACGTAATAGGCTGTTTATAGCCTAAGGATCAGGAATAATCAAAAAAATTTATTGCTACAAGATTCTCCGCAACCTGGTGCGTAGAAGACAAAAGTATCGCGACATGCGTGAACGTCATCCGCCTGCTATAATTGCTATTTGAAAAAATAAGACTGACGTTAGGAAAGAAACGCTGCGACTGGGAGTGTAATTAAACATTTTTTTCCGATTATTTCTGAAGCTTTTCGATTGGTTAAGACATCTGGCTTCCAGCTCAAAGTGTTTGCTTTTAAATGGAACTAATCCCACAGCTGTCAGACTACAATTGTTGAAAAACAATAACGTCAGTGTTACGTCAGAATGAACCGCATTAGCAAATCAAGACTATGGCAAATCATGGTCCATTGTGTAAGTGGATAAAAAGTGATAAAGATAACATCCTCAAATCAACTATGTGGAAGAGACAGTAAATATATAACTGGTGCGTTTCTAAAGTCCTTCAGTATAGGTCCATACTGTTGGCTTGTAAGTTAATTTAAAGTGAACCCATTATTTAAATGGACCAGAATTGCTGACCTGTATCAGACTGACCATGACATGCCTGCAGTTGGTATCACACGAAATAACTACCACAGCCCAATCCTCCGCTAAATACTCTTCTTCACAGACTTTTGCTGTAATCACCTCAGCCTCCCATTTATAGTTAAAAAAATCAGAAGTTCCCCCCCCCCACACACACACATACACCGTCACCCTACCCAAGCCCTCTTAACCCTTAAAGCGCCAAGAAAAAAATACATCTGAAAATGTCGTCTGCTGCAGATAATTGCCTAACATTACTGACAAATTAAGTATAGAAGCAAACAGTGTGGACCCAGAACAGACTGCTCCTATAGGAGCAGTCTGATCTGGGTCCACACTGTTTGACATAGAGGCTTCTTAAACATTTCAGCAGACGAGATAAGCAGACGACTTTTGTTGCGATTGGCACGTAGAACCGAAAGACCTACCTTTCCCAGGTGGTATCACACAAAATAACTGTGTTACAGTCCAATCCTCAACTATACAATCCTCATCACAGACTGTTGTTGTAGTCTCCTCAGCCTCTCATTTATAGTTAACAAATTCAAAATCCCCCCCCCACACACACACACAGTCACACACCCAACCCAAGCCCTCTTAAAAAGAATCAAAAGACTTACCTTCCCCAGGTGGTACCACACAAAATATCTGTGTTACAGTCCAATCCTCAACTAAGGCCCAATAAAAAAAAAAATGGGTTTAGGGTAACAGGTCTGAAAATTTTAGGTAGGGTAGGCACAAATATTTTTTTCTTGGAAAAAATATATTTTTCAAAATGCATAAAATTATACCTGAAAAAATTTCTAGGTTTCACCAGTAAATTTAGGTAGGGTAGGGTTACCGTAAACATAGGTATTTTTTTATTTGGCCTAGACACTCTTCTTCACAGATTGTTGTTGTAGTCACCTCAGCCTCCCATTTATAGTTAACAAATTCAAAAGGCCCCCCACCTCACCCTACACAAGCCCTCTTATAAAGAAAACAAAAATAAAGAACCAAAAGGCTTACCTTCCCCAGGTGGTACCACACAAAATATCTGTGTCACAGTCCAGTCCTCCACCATACATGCCTCATCACAGACTGTTGCCGTAGTCTCCTCAGAAAACCCTTTCCCAATTAGTGTCAACAACTGCCCACCTTTATAATTAGCTGAAATAAACAGATTTTCATTAAAGGTGTTATATGGGTTAACCATAAGGTCCTAAAGTACCCACCTGACAGGGATACAGACTTATCTGGCCAAAAAATGCTATAGTAGTACATAGGACAAGTAAGGCAAAAAAATTTAGCGTAAAATTGTGATTATTTTCTTACCCATCAGTTTAAACATATGTTTTGGGTGCTCAAAACAACGTCTCATCTAGACGGTTCTTTGGAGTACCCACAACATATGCTTTGATTGAGAAATAAGAAAAATAAATTTCTGGTATGCACTCTTTTCTGCGGGCCTGGTACTAGCTTAGTCAATTTTAAACTCTTTGCCTACTAGTGTCGCTGATAACCTTTGCAAACAGTTTGGACCCCGATCAGGTAGAATCACATTTTCTTAAAAGATCTCACATTGAAGGTCTTTCCCCATACAGAACAGGAAGGACATTTTTGACAGATAATGGGAGGTCATATACAGTCGACTCTCGTTATCTCAACTATGCATAACTCAATACTATCACTTATCTCGACCTGACGACCCGGTCCCGGTATTTTCCCCTATATGTTATTGCAATTCCACAACGTTTATCTCGACAACGGCTAAGTCAATAAAACTGATAACTCGTTACGAAAAACTGGTCCCGCTGATCAATTTTAGAGTATTGTTCAACGCCTAACTCGATTCCATTTCTAAAGAAATTACCTTTTTATCTTAATGTGTCTCCAATTAATCCACTGCTTTCAGCGTTAATTATCCCTATTTAAACCACCGATTGTTTGATCACTTGGTCCCCGTGTGTGACACATGCAGTTGTAAATGAGTGTGTTGTATATGTATAATTACATAATTGACCGCTGTCGCCGAATTCTATTGATCTATTGTGGTACAACTTCAAAGCGGCTACATGAGCTAATGTGTCATATTTGAGCAATCTCTGTCCGATGACTGCTCGTTTTAACTAAGGCCAAAGTATAATTTAATTGTTTCTCGGGCCAATTTTTTTATTTTGAAAACATACTTGTGCATTTAAGGCTATTTTTGGACATTTGTCATGTCATGACAAAAATAGATTAGGAAGGCATATGCACATCAAGCCGACGAAAATTGAAACATGCATGTACACTGTTTGGGCATAAAATATGAGGACTAACGGAAGGGTAGAACCTGCGACCGCGGGACCAGCTGCCGACTGAAAACGCTATGCTTATTCTATTTTGTCTTAGAAAGTGAAAAAATAGTCATAATGTCAGGGCTGTAGCGGTACCTGAGAAATTTTAATGTTTCAATTTCAAATGTCAATTGATTCTTGGATCAATTCATCCCGTAGTTTATTAATTAAATAGCTCCGTATAACGATCAATGGACGAGTTGAACGTGAATTATTTCGCCCCAAAATGGTAGGTATACGTCATGATTTGGATACCTCGAACTACTGATAACTCGACATATTTTGCCCAGTCCCTTGAAATTCGAGGTATCGAGAGTAGACTGTATTTTTAATCAAGAGAAGTTATCATAAAACTGGGAGGTGTTATCTACCTGCCCAGACAGATGACGGGACGTCATGTATTCTTAACCAAGAGAGGTTATCATGAAACTGGGAGATGTTATCTACCTGCCCAGACAGATGACTGGACGTCATGTATTCTTAACCAAGAGAGGTTATCATGAAACTGGGAGATGTTATCTACCTACCCAGACAGATGACGGGACGTCATGTATTCTTAACCAAGAGAGGTTATCATGAAACTGGGAGATGTTATCTACCTGCCCAGACAGATAACGGGAGGTCATGTATTCTTAACCAAGAGAGGTTATCATGAAACTGGGAGATGTTATCTACCTGCCCAGACAGATAACAGGAGGTCATGTATTCTTAACCAAGAGAAGTTATCATGAAACTGGGAGATGTTATCTACCTGCCCAGACTGATAACATGAGGTCATATATTTTTAACCAAGAGAAGATATCATAAAACTGGGAGATGTTACCTACCTGCCCAGACAGATAATGGGATGTCATATATTTTTAACCAAGAGAAGATATCATGACACTGGGAGATGTTATCTACCTGCCCAGACTGATAACATGAGGTCATATATTTTTAACCAAGAGAAGATATCATAAAACTGGGAGATGTTACCTACCTGCCCAGACAGATAATGGGATGTCATATATTTTTAACCAAGAGAAGATATCATGACACTGGGAGATGTTATCTACCTGCCCAGACAGATAACGGGAGGTCATGTATTCTTAACCAAGAGAGGTTATCATGAAACTGGGAGATGTTACCTACCTGCCCAGACTGATAACAGGAGGTCATATATTCTTAACCAAGAGAAGATATCATGAAACTGAAAGATGTTACCTACCTGCCCAGACTGATAACAGGAGGTCATATATTCTTAACCAAGAGAAGATATCATGAAACTGGAAGATGTTATCTACCTGCCCAGACTGATAACGGGAGGTCATATATTCTTAACCAAGAGAAGTTATCATGAAACTGGGAGATGAAATCTACCTGCCCAGATAGATAACAGGAGGTCATGTATTCTTAACCAAGAGAAATTATCTTGAAACTGGGAGATGATATCTACCTGCCCATACTGATAATGGGAGGTCATATATTTTTAACCATGAGAAGTTATCATGAAACTAAGAGATGTTATCTACCTGCCCAGACTGATAACGGGAGGTCATTTATTCATAGCAAGAGAAGTTATCATGAAACTGGAAGATGTTATCTACCTGCCCAGACTGAAAACGGGAGATCGTGTATTCTTAACCAAGAGAGGTTATCATGAAACTGGGAGATGTTATCTACCTGCCCATACAGATAACGGGAGGTCATGTATTCTTAACCATGAGAAATTATCATGAAACTGGGAGATGTTATCTACCTGCCCAGACTGATAATGGGATGTCTTGTATTCTTAGCCAAGAGAAGTTATCATGAAACTTGGAGATGATATCCACCTGCCCAGACTGATAATGGGAGGTCATGCATTCTTAACCAAGAGAAGTTATCATGAAACTGGGAGATGTTATCTACCTGCCCAGACTGATAACGGGAGGTCGTGTATTCTTAACCAAGAGAGGTTATCATGAAACTGGGAGATGTTATCAACCTGCCCAGACTGATAATGGGAGGTCATGTTTTCTTAACCCAGTGAAGTTATCATGAAACTGGGAGATGTTATCTACCTGCCCAGACTGATAACGGGAGGTCGTGTATTCTTAACCAAGAGAGGTTATCATGAAACTGGGAGATTTTATCAACCTGCCCAGACTGATAATGGGAGGTCATGTATTCTAAACCAAGAGAGGTTATCATGAAACTGGGAGATGTTGTCTATCTTGATTTATTTGAGAAAAGAAAGAAATAAGTGTTTGTTTGTTTTTGATGCTTTAAGTCCCAAGTCAACAGCTATGGTCATGGCGGGACTGTCAATTCACCTAGCCACACCTTTCCTGGGCAGGCTTGAACAAGCGGTTAACCAGTAATTTGTGCACATACTTTCGCTTGTAACTGACAACCCTTCTTGAATGAATAAGCGGAAGAGAGGAGAATGACTGTAGAAATTATTTCACAATCAATCTCCACGAAAGTATGGGATTGGGCCGGGATCAAACTCACCACCCATGGATCTGCAGTCAGACACTCATCTGTAGCCAGACACCTTAATGACTGCGCTACCCAGCCCAGCGAAAAAAGTGTTGAAAAGGTATAGGCAAACAGTGCAGACCCAGATCAGACTGTGTCTGAAGAAGCAGTCTGATCAGGGTCTTCCCTCTTTGCTATTCTGACATGCATTTTGTGCATCCAGCCCTGATAACCAACATTTTATTTAAGAAGAAAAAGAAAAAAGTGTTCACAAAGACATAGGCAAACAGTGCAGACCCAGATCAAACTGCTTCTGAAGAAGCAGTCTGACAAGGGCCTTCCTCTTTGCTATTCTGACAAGCATTTTGTGAATTCCATCCCTGATGGCCAACATTTTATTTGAGAAGAGAAAGAAAAAAGTGTTAATTCACAAAGGCATAGGCAAACAGTGCATACCCAGATCAATCTGATCAGGGTCTTCCCTCTTTGCTATTCTAAGCTAGCATTTTGTTTATTCCAGCACTGATTTGAGAAGAGAAAGAAAAAAATGTTAAAAAAGGCATAGGCAAACAATGCAGACCCAGATCAAATTGCTTCTGAAGAAACAGTCTGACCAGGGTCTTCCCTCTTTGCTATTCTGACTAGCATTTTGTGAATTCCAGCCATGATAACCAACATTTTATATGTGAGGAGAAAGAGTAGGGTGTTAATTTTAGAAGGGCTCATTTAGCTACAAACCTGTTGATGGTGATACTGAATCCAATTCCGCCTGGTAAGTAAATGCAAACTCATTGGAAAGTCCCTTGCCTTCAACTAACACCCTCCCTGTAACCATTTCACTAGAGTGGCTACCAAGGGTACACACAATCTCGGAGTTACTATATGTGTCTACTTCACAATCTGCTCCTCCGATATCAACTGTCACCTTGCTAGGATCATCTCCAAATTCATCCCCTGGAATTGTAATAGACTCCCCAGCTACACCGGATGTTGGAGTAACTGATTCAGAAGTCACTGATGGAGTAACATCGGTTGAGTATGTAAAGGTTTGTGGGTCAAATGCAATATCATCAGCAGCAACTACCTGTAGATCAACAGCTCCAGCAGCATGATCAGGTGATACACACACAATCCTAGTCACTGTCAACTCCTCAATGTCACATATTTCACCATCTATTGTCACAGTGGTAGCATCTTTGTGGAACCCAGTTCCAACTAGAGTTAGTAGAGTACCACCATGTATACTACCAGTATTAGGACTTAGTTCCTCAATAACAGGCTCCCCGGTAAGTGTCGCTGTCGAGGAAGATGAAGCCTTTCCTAGTGCTCTAACAGTTAGGTCAATCTCATGTTCTCCAGCTGGTACTCCATTCACAGTACACGTGATTTCAGTCTCTGGATCTACTACTGTAACATCCCTACACGTCTCTCCGGCAAAGGAGACTGTTATCTCAGCGGCATTATCTCCAAGTCTCTTCCCTGTTATTGTCAACACTGTATCAGCACTTTTATCTACAATGTTTGGCTCTATACCGGTGACGGATGGAGTTTTAGTGTTAGTGTATCTGAAAACACACAATGCACCTGTTTCACAGACGCTTTCAAAGTTTCTAACATGTACAACAACATCTCCATTAGAGGTCCTGGGTGAGGTACAATCAATCCTGCTGTCCGATATCACAGTGCATTCAGCTTCATAATCGTTAACAGTTACAGAGGTCATGAACTGCAGGCCAGAGCCTGTGATTGTAAATGGCGTGCCACCTGCTGCCGAACCAGAATCAGGCTCTATTCCAGTTATCAATGGTATGAAAGCCATTGACCTTTCATACATTGTTAGGTCCATGTTAGCATAGCCACGGTTGCCGATCCAAACAGACAGCTCTCTGAAAACACCAATTGTACTTGCACATTCTGAAGCTGGCTGACATTTAAATTGAGTTTCTGAGGTTGGAGTGAGTACGCTACACTCACAAGAATCATCTCCTTTACCAATGATGGCTGTAATAGCACAGCTATCCTGAGTAAATCCTGTACCTCTGACGGTGATCTCTGTTGCGGTTGTCACAGACCTGTCAAGACTGGTATGAGCATTCTTGAAAGTGATTCCATCCACTATTGGAGTATGGCATCTTGAAAATGAAACATACATTCCATCTGGAACTGTTTGAGGATCCTCGTATGAACATCCTCTAACAGTAGTGGTGACATACTGACATGCCTCTCGCTTCCTTCGTTTCTTTGCACCTGCAAATTAAAGCAAATACAGTAAAACCAGTCTTAAGCGGCCACTCAAAAGTAGACAAAACAAATATCTTAATGACAAATGGTGACTTAATGAAGGTTGAAAATATTGCAGAATGCTCCCCTTGGAGCATTCTGCAATACTTTTGACCTGCATTAAGCGATAATTGGTCTTGAAAACCAATTTTTTGTCTTTTTGAGGGTGGCCGTTTTAGAGAGGTTTTCCTGTACAGTAAAACCTGTGTAAAACAGCCCCTCTCAACAATGCCGACAATTGGTTTTCAAGACCAATTATGGCTTAATGCAAGTCAAAAGTATTGCAGAATGCTCCCCTTGGAGCATTCTGCAATACTTTCGACCTTCCTTAAGCTACTATTTGTCATTAAGATCTTTGTTTTGTCTATGTTTGAGTATGGATCACACATGTTTTTTCATGCATTAACATTTGCTGGGTCCGGAGGATGCTGTTTGAACACGAGGCCAATAGGCAGAGTGTTCAACATCATCCGAGGAACCCTGCATGTGTTAATGCAATGAAACAAACATGTGTGATCGCTATACTTGCATATTTTACCTTATTCCAACCCGATTGGCACTTAAAACGCTGCTAAAACATTAAATTGTCCATTTTCTTACACTAGATTTCCACGGCCTCCAATCTCGGCCTCCTTCTCCAAAAAGAGCAGAGCGTAAAGTGAGGCGAAGGCCCTTCCGGGAAGCAGGCAGTGGGCAAAACAATGGAACACGGTAAGTTGTGTTGACACATTTTCAATCATAAGTAAATTTTCAGCGCAAAACTCGAAAATCTAAGAATGCTATGCTTCGGGCAATTGTTCAAGCTATCCGTAGAGCATGCTGTTTGCACATTTGAACTTAGTTTGTAAGCGTGAGAGTTTTTCTCCCGTTGCACAGTTGTCCAAGAAACGGTGGTTCCCGCATGGTTTTGCCTTCTAACCAAACGTATAGTAGCGTTTGGACCCTTATTCATACTACCGAGGCCCCTCCACACCCATGTTGTCCCAAATGCAATTTTTCGAGATATTTCAATGATAATTGAGTGATTTAGAGCCAAATTTCTTTAGGAGCAGGAGGCGAAGGGCAGGAGAAGCAGGCTGGGAGAGGAGAAGCAGGCGGCGATGAAATCAAAATTTGCATTGATTTTGCTTATTTTTAATAATATACTTATCCAATCTATATCAAACTTGCATGTATGAATATTTCAAAACATTTAAATAAATCGAAATTACTTCGCTTTAAATGCCACCACCAACGTAATGTGTGGTTCACTTTTTTTCTCATTGGAATCATGTAATGCTCACAGATTAGTGATACTTGTGAATTTCTCCCTAAGTTCTTGGGAAAAGGATTATCAAAAATCTCAGACTGGGTCGAACCTCTGTTTTATACCCACCCCCTCTCAAGCTTTGATTAAGAGCAACAATTACTGATGGTGCGAAAGACTTAGACGCAGAAAAAAAAGGAATTCAAACCAAGTGTTCCTTGAAATTTGAACATCGGGGCGCCCCACTGACCGTTCTACGAGACTCCTACGCCTATAAATCATAAATAGATAGTCCAAATTGACAGACTCTTACTTAAATCAACATAATTATTAAATATTTAAACATATCTTTTTACCGATGGGGGCCTATAAACCCATTCTTGCCGACTCTTGACGTTTATATAAAAACAGCATTTGGTTTGCCAGAATGTCATGAGCTTGCTAGAGGTATATATTATATAATAAGAGAGGTATATATAGCAATGTTTGTGATCAGAATAATTCAGTTAACAATAGCGTTTAATCATTCGTATCATACTTGCAAGTTTGATATAGATTGGATAAGTATATTATTAAAAATAAGCAAAATCAATGCAAATTTTGATTTCATCGCCGCCTGCTTCTCCTCTCCCAGCCTGCTTCTCCTGCCCTCCGCCTCCTGCTCCTAAAGAAATTTGGCTCTAAATCACTCAATTATCATTGAAATATCTCGAAAAAATGCATTTGGGACAACATGGGTGTGGAGGGGCCTCGGTAGTATGAATAAGGGTCCAAACGCTACTATACGTTTGGTTAGAAGGCAAAACCATGCGGGAACCACCGTTTCTTGGACAACTGTGCAACGGGAGAAAAACTCTCACGCTTACAAACTAAGTTCAAATGTGCAAACAACATGCTCTACGGATAGCTTGAACAATTGCCCGAAGCATAGCATTCTTAGATTTTCGAGTTTTGCGCTGAAAATTTACTTATGATTGAAAATGTGTCAACACAACTTACCGTGTTCCATTGTTTTGCCCACTGCCTGCTTCCCGGAAGGGCCTTCGCCTCACTTTACGCTCTGCTCTTTTTGGAGAAGGAGGCCGAGATTGGAGGCCGTCATTTCTCTAAACAAAATGGCGTCGGCTGTGTACTTTCGAACGCCATAACGTCGTCACAAGGTCATAACTGTACGTTAGATTTTCGCTAACAAAGACATTACGTCATGCAAATAATATAGGGCTCAATTTAAGTATTTTCAAGTTCAGACCCATGTTCAAACAGCATGTGATTCTCCTGATTTGAACATGGATTTTCGTTCATTTGACAATGGGTGTAAACAGCTATATGAATAGACATCTATGCAAGAATGGCCGTTTTACACAGGTTTTACTGTAAATCCTTGTACAAGAAATACACTGAAGGACCAAAAGTAATTCCAAAAAATTAATTTCCGATAGACTTTTAGGCTAGTGAATTTTCACCTTTACAGAAATCTCTGTATTATATGGGCCTTGATACAACAAAACCAGTCTTAGATAGACTTTTAGGCTAGTGAATTTTCACCTTTACAGAAATCTCTGTATTATATGGGCCTTGATACAACAAAACCAGTCTTTGGGGTTTTTGACAGAGACTCAAACCAGCCTCCTAAGCTACAGAGACGAGCTAGAAAAATGAAATTTCGCTTGTTTTGTTTGGATTCTTTATGTCCCATCCACAATTTTTCAGTTATAAAGGGACGAGTCTTCCTCGGTTGAACCAGTACTAAGCTACGATTAATGTTCTTGCTCAAGGACGCAACGCAGTGATGCCAGTGAGGCACCAACCCGTGGCCCTTCGGTCTCGAGTCAAGCACTCTACCACTGAGCCACTGCCCTCCCTTAATTTGGCTTGTGGCAAGTTTATACATGATAGTTTCCATAAAAGTGAATAACCAATGTACTGATCAGTCTGCGCGGATGTGCAGGCTGGTCTGCGCCTTTGATGTTTGCACACCCCGAAGACAAATTTTCTCGTGTCAAGACCCGTATGATATCAAGACTTAATAGCAATTAATTTATGATTGTGGTAAAGCTAAATAAATGACTAAAATAGAGTGTCCACAAATGCAACCACACAGGTGGCTGCCAAATAAGCAGCCAGCTTGGTTATCATTCATGGGACATTACCCACACTTAAACTTGGGTGAGAATTTGATGAAAGTAATTGATCTATGTAATTTGGAAGAAATCAGGTCATAAATGACTAAGTTAGTGTACCCACAAGTGTAAACTAACAGGGGACAGCCATTTTGTCAGCCATATTGGTTATCCCTCGTTGGACAAAACCCAGTTTCAAACTTGGTAAGTATTCTATGACTGATAAGCTACAGACGGAACATCATGTGGAGTTTCTAAGCTTAGAAGGAGGCTGCACAGGCTTGTCTGAGTCTAAACTTAACAAAATACCACTTTGTTGGAAATCACATGTCTCAGCTCAATGATGAAATTTGGAAGAAATCTGGTGATAAATGACTAAGTTATAGTGTTAACAAAAGAGGAAGGACAGACGGACAAACAAGTTGAAAACAATAGAGCTCCATCAAGATTTGCTGGCAGGGTCCTAATATTAGTGCACCACTTGACGTCAGAAAATAAGAATTTTATCTTGTGTTAACAACCAATAGATAGCAGGCCTTTAGCTAAGAGTGCATAACACAAATTAATTTTCTTATTTCTCAACCAAAACATATGTTGTGGGTACTTTTGAGCACCCAAAACATGTGTTACAAATGATGAGTAAGAAAACATTTACAATAATTGTACAATGAAAAATGTTGTTTATCTATACCTGTGAGACAGTATGAACTAAACAAGAGGGTGGCTGAGCCCTAGGGCCCTGAATTGTTCACCTGAGACAAGGCACATGAGTAGATGATGTATTGGCCTATGGCTAAAGAGATATGATTTAATGATATTTCTATTTTTAGCTCTGGCAGCCATGTTATTCAGCCAAGCTGAACCTTCTGATCAATTTTGGTAGAGGGCAACATATAAGGACCATTTCTGTGAAATTTTGGACCAGTGGTTCAGGAGATATTATTTGAAGATATTTCTTATCTAGAGCTCTGGATGCCCTTTTGTTCACCAGAGCCGAACCATTAGTGCAATTTTGATAAAGGGCATTATGAGGAACAATTCTGTGAAATTATTTTGAATTGGGCCTGTCCAGTGGATAGAAGGAGATGTAGTTTAAATGCATTTCTTATCTAGAGCTCTGGTAGCCCCTTTGTTCAGTGGAGTGGAACCATTTGTGCGGTTTTTGTAGAGGGCATCATGAGGAGTAATTTTGTGAAATTATTTTGGATTTGGAACAGTGGTTTCAGGAGATGTCGTTTAAAGACAATTCTTATCTAGAGCTCTAGCGTCCCTTTTGTTCAGCCCAGTGGAACCATTTATGAAATTTTGGTAGAGGGTATCATGAGGAACAATTCTGTGAAATTATTTTCAATTTGAACCAGTGGTTCAGGAGATGTAGTTTAAATACATTTCTTATGTAGAGCTCTGGTAGACCCTCTGTTCAGTGAAGTGAGACCATTTGTGCAATTTTGATAGAAGGCATCAGAAACAATTCTGTGAAATTATTTTGATTTTGGACCAGTGGTTCAGGAGGACATGTTGTTTAAAGACATTTCTTATCTAGAGCTCTAGCGGCCCTTTTGTTCAGCGGAGTAGAACCATTTGTGCAATTTTGGTAGAGGCATCATGAGGAACAATTCTTTGAAATTATTTTGAATTTGGACCAGTGGTTCAGGAGATGTAGTTTAAATACATTTCTTATCTGGAGCTCTGGTGGCCCTAATCTTCAGCAGAGCGGAACTATTTATGCAATTTTGGTAGAAGACATTATGCGGAATATTCCTGTGAAATTATTTTAAATTTGGGACATTGGTTTAGGAAGAGATGTTGTTTAAGGCAAGAATTTTTATTAGTTGATTTACGAACCCTCCTACTGTAATTTTCCATAAAGTAGAAAAAAAAAATTATTTCTAAAATTATTTTTATATTTTATCTGCTGACTCTAAATATTATTTGCTTCATTGAAAAAATAATATATTTTTGAGGTTCTATCTGTGTATTTTTGAGAGTGACTCTGTAAAAGTGATTGTCCTGTCCAGATTTTTAGGAAAATGATAAAATATTTAAAGATTTAACACAGACCTAACTAGTTTTACCGTTTTTCTGGAGATATTAAAAAAAAAAAATAGCTCTGAAAATGACCAGTTAATTTTTTTTTCGTCCCCCGACCCTAAATCTGAATTTTTTTCCCGTAAATCAACTAATAAAAAAATTCTGGCCTAAAGAAAAAATTTAAGCAAAGCACATGGACCTTGGAGGCAGATTTCCTTACTAGGTAAGTAAGGGTGCAAAGATCAGGAATCGATACAATCAAGTACCACACCTGACCCAGGATACCAGTGACAAACTCACAGTTAGACACCACAAACGAGAGCCAAGAAGTCAGCCCTTTCCCAGCAGGAGACCAAAAAGCACATATAAACAGACGCACACAAAGACATAGCAAACACAAGACAGAACAAAAACATAAAAGATCCACTAAAGAAGTACCGCTTTGGAACGGTCGGTAAAATATTTTACTGGAGGGCTTAAACCGGTTTAAGGGCGCCAACCTCACCCTTAATTCAGATGTGAATCAAGACACATAGATATTTGGTTTGCATGAAAGACCCCTAACTTATCCATGCATCATCTCCTAAAACATAGGTCAAATATGGTATGCCATATGAGCCTTGCCATGTGATTTCCAACAATGTGGCATTTTGACAAGTGTAGACTCAGATGAGGCTGTGCAGCCTCCTTTTAAGCTTAGAAACTCCAAATGATGTTCAGTCAGTAGCTTAACAATCATAGAATACTCAAGCGACGAGCAAAGGCTCCGATCAGACTGTGCGTATGGGCAGGCTGATCTGAGGCTTTGCTGGTCGCACATACCACATTGTTGGAAATCTCATGCACGGGCCCTATATTATACCTGCTGGAGGATTGTACTGAGCCTGCTGGCTGTTGACAGTGACTGTAATTTCTGCATTAGTCCAAGCTTCTTTCTCTCTAACGACCACCAATGTTCTGTAGTTACGGATTTCATTCTGATCCACATAGCCACTCCACATAGAGTGATTCTTAGCTTGGTTATAGCAAACCTCATAAGCACCTACAAAATATAATAATAAACCTTGGCATAAGAAAAACTGATTTTCCCTATATAAGTCTGTGCAAAACATGTGACCCCTGGAATGAGCCCAATTCTGACCCCAGGGTCATAATTAGAACAAACTTGGTAGAGGTCCACTAGATGATGCTACATACCATATATCAAGACTTTAGGCCTTGTGGTTTCAGACAAGAAGATTTTTAAAGGTTTTATTTTGAAAATCAATTTTTAGCCTGTGTGACCTAGATATGCAACAGACCGGAACCATTTGAACAATTTTGGTAGAAGGCCACCCAAGGATCATTTCTGTGAAATTATTTTAAAATTGGACTAGGGGTTTAGGAGGAGATTAAGTTAATTGTTAACGGACGGACGGCGGACGAAGACCGATCACAAAAGCCCACCTTGTCACTTTGTTATAGGTGCTCTAAAAATGTTAGCCTTAAAATGAGTTAACTCAATAGATAGGCATGAAAAGAAGGGATCAAGCTTAGGGAGACTTGATAGCATGGGTGGATCCAGAAAGTTTGGTTATGGAGGGTCCTGGCAACGTTTTTATCAATCATCAAAGTATTTCACACAGGGCTGCAGGGACCTCCCTCAAAATGCAATTGGACCCAAGGGGTCGAATTGCCTCTCGAGGGCGGTCTGTACCAGAATTTCTAAGAAAACCTAATGCCACTTGTGATTTTCATGGAGGGGGGGGGGTCTGGATCCCCTGCCCCCCCTCTCCCCCCTCTATCTGCTCTGGATCCGCCCATGCAGAGGAAAAGTCTCTGTAACCTATTTTCGATGAAATGCCCAGGGGTCTAGCCTGTTTGGTGAGATAAACAATCTTTTGGGACATAAATACATAATAATTAAAAAAAATTCAGCCTACGACCCCTTAAAACAAATGGTTGGCAAACTGACTTTCGAGATATATTTCTTTGAAAGTGTGGACAGAGGATGGCAGACAAGGGACCATTGCCATACTCATACCTCACACGAGCCTATGACTTTGGACTTTCCCATACTTATTCTATCAACAAGCATGGGAAAATCCATTAGTCTAAGACGGTGGTCTAGATATGGATTTTGACCAATGGATATTTCACCCCCTACATTTTAATTAATGAGTATTTTACTCTATATTTTAAATATAAACTTGCAGAAAATGCAAAGCCTTGAAAAAAGACCCCATATTTGCTTAACATATTTTAAAGAAAAATTGCTTGTATCAAATACATGTTGCATTTTAGGAAAACATCCAAGATTTATACATATTGGTATATCTTAATTAGTTTTTTCTTACTACAAATAAAAGATTTCACCACATTAATTGAATGTCAGCGCTGAAACCTAAAATTGCAAAAGGGTATTTTTACCCTTCAAATTAATTTTCAAAGCTGAATTCCAAAAAATCAATGCTGAAATACCCTTTACCCCCTCTTATCTGGAGCCCTGCGAAGAACGAAAAGGGTTAATCTGGCTCATTTTTCCCTATCTTCTAATGGAGAAGTTTGGATGTATACATGGGTGAAAGTTCAAATTTTCTTAAATCCTGAACTTAGAAATTCAAATCTTAAAACTGGCCTATAAGATCCTATAAGCCATTAACGTTTCAAGTTTAAATGGTGAATCGTCTTTAGATGAAATGATAATAAATAAGAGAAGCTATTAACCCTTAAAGCGCACCCAAAAAATGTATCTGAATATGTTGTCTGCTGAAGTCGTCTGCTGCAAATAATTGTCTAGCATTACTGACGAATTTAGGAGCAGTCTGATCTGGGTCCACACTGTTTGCCATAGAGGCTTCTCAAACATTTCAACAGATGACAACAGCAGACGACTTTTGTTGCAATAGGCGCATTAAGGGTTAAAAAGTGCTTAATTCAGTATTTTAAGGCTGACTCATAATCCTGAATTCAGCCTCAAAATCCTGAATTCAGGATTAATCCTAAAAAATTTCACAAATGTGTATAGGGGAATTAAAAGTTTAGACCAAACCCCATATCCATATCTGAGAGCTCATACTTGAGCCCTGAAAAGTAAGAAATAATATCTAGGGATGGCCCTCCCCGACCTTCTGTATGTCAGATGACGGGGAGAATAAAGTGTAAAGATGGAAAAAAAAAAAAAAAAAAAAAAATAATAATATCTAAATTTGTGGCTATTAAGTTTATTTGGGGGTAGGGGGTAAAAAAAGGAAGTCCAAATAAAGTGGCAAACAAAGAATTTTTAAGGGCTCATGAGGTCAAATACCTGAGAGTGTTTTTGCCCCACTGCTAATGCCATTAGGTACTAGCTCTGTAGAGTCCAACGATTTTGTCTCGTACATTCCGTGCTTCACCTCTAAGACAAACTCCGGAGTTTCCCAGGTAAAAGTTATGCAGTCACCAACCTCTATCTCGGTATATGGTTTACTGGATGTATAATATACACCAAATGGACCTAAAACAATAAAAGTTCACATTATCATAACTGCACTGTAATAATAAGAGAGGGTTTGCATTTTGGGGAAAATGATTGATTTTGAACGCATTTAATCATAACTCTTAATAGACCTTTAGTTAAGAGTGCATACCTTAAAAAAAAATTCTTATTTTTCAATAAAAACATATGAGACAGTTCTTTTGAGCACCCAAAACATATGTTAAAACTGAAGGGTAAGAAAATATTTACAATTTTATGCTCAAAAATGTTGTTTATCTAAACCTATCTATAAAGCCATTTTGGCAGGAAGCAGTATGCAACAGAATATGTTGGTTAAATCTTAACCTTGTTTTGCTGAACTGTCTTGAAAACAGTTTAGATTCAGATCAGCTAGCTTCTGATGAATCCAGCTTATAAGGATCCAATCATGCAAACAATGGAATACTCATTACCTACTAGAGTCGTCTGCTGATAACTTTTGCAAATAGTTTGGACCCAGATCAGGCCCGACAAAATGCCCAAAATGCTCAATTTTCCATAATACTTTCAAATACATTATTTTTCAAATGCGTCAAAAGGCGTTATTATGGAGTAAATGTTTAAATCAAATGAGCCGCGACCAGGCATGGGCATTCACGCAGTCTGATCAGAGCCTTTGCTAGTCGCTTGAATATTTTATGAGTGTTAAGCTACTGACTAAACATCATTTGGAGTTTCTAAGCTTAAAAGGAGGCTGCACAGGCTCATCTGAGTCTACAATAGTCAAAATGCCACATTGTTTGAAATCACATGTCGCGGCCTATATATCTGAACTGGTAAGTTGTAACCTTTCAATCGATGACTAAAAATCTCTGTTTCTTTAGAGAATATTTCAGTGGCTAAATTCATGCAAAGCAGTAACATTGTTGACTATAGTTGTACAATTAAACCTAAAGTGTTGGCTGCAGAACCCAACTTGACATCATCAAAGCAAAGGAAATTTACATTCAACTGTTGATTAAAAGATGAAAAGCATACAGGATAGGCGGCAGTCGAAAACGCTCTTAACAATTGAGGAACGCGGATCAAAAAACGATAGAAACAGTGTTTTTGATTGCCATTTGTCACCAATCCGGCCACAAATGGCGATTGAAAACTTTTTTGATCTATGTTTGTTGATAGCATCAATGTTTTCGTTTGCCGCCTACGTTGTGTGTAAAGGGAAGTAAGTGTTGCATTTTTAAAGTATGTCAGTATATGTTTCGTCAACTGCTGTACTCTTGTCATATTACACAGAGGATCTTATATGAGGTACATGTTTTATTTAATTTATTAAACAAGATGGGGAAAAGAGATAAAATGCTAGGCTTGATGAGTATTTTATCTCTTTTTCACAACAAGTTTAATAAATTCAATAATACAAGAGCAGGAATGTTAGATTCTATCTTGAGAGGAACGCAAAAACCAAAATATCGATAAAATGTGTTTTTCATATTCTGCGGCCCTTGATGACCATTGCTAAAGGGAAGGGCGGTCCCGAGAACTGGTTGATTGAAGCTTACCAGTCATTCCAAAGCTGCTTTTAGCTTCTATGTGAGCTGTTCTATCAGTCTGACTTACTTTAATGGTTGATGGAAGCGTACCTGTTGTTCCAAGGTTGATTATTTTCTTTCTATGTGAGCTGTTCTATCAGTAAGACTTTTTTTATTGTTTGATTGAAGCCTACCAGTTGTTCCAAGGTTGCTTACAGTTTCAGTGTGGGCTGTTCTATAAGTCTGACTTATTTTATTGGTTGATTGCAGCTTACTAGTGGTTCCAAAGCCGCTTTTGAGCTTCAGTATGTCAGCTGTTCTATCAGTCTGACTTACTTATTGGTTGATTGAAGCATACCTGTTGTTCCAAGATTGCTTTTAGTTTCTGTGTGGGCTGTTCTATAAGTCTGACTTATTTTATTGGTTGATTGCAGCTTACTAGTGCTTCCAAAGCCGCTTTTGAGCTTCAGTATGTCAGCTGTTCTATCAGTCTGACTTACTTATTGGTTGATTGAAGTATACCTGTTGTTCCAAGATTGCTTTTAGTTTCTGTGTGGGCTGTTCTATAAGTCTGACTTATTTTATTGGTTGATTGCAGCTTACCAGTGGTTCCAAAGCTGCTTTTAGCTTCTATGTCAGCTGTTCTATCAGTCTGACTTACTTTAGTGTCTGATTGAAGCGTACCTGTTGTTCCAAGGTTGCTTATAGTTTCCTTGTGGGCTGTTCTCTCAACTTGACATACAATCTCCTCATTGTTCAGAGATTCTATCTGGCAACTATGACTTTCAATCTCTACTTCAACTTCATCCATGTCTGTTCCAAAGCCTTTACCACTCAGAGTGAGCAGAAACCCGCCATGTACTGATCCTGACTGAGGACTTATACTATCAGCATACAGAGTAATGGATCTTGATGGTAACTCCCCACTGAAACAAGGCAAGAAGACATTTTAACCTATAAAGCGCCACCTATAATTTGCAGCAGACAACAATTTCAAATTTTGCAGCTTTTTCGAAAATTAAAAATAAGGTGTGATATTTCATGAGAATAGTCTGCTGGAAGACAATTCTTATGAAATATCATACTTTATTTTTGTCGAAAACTAGGAAAGATGTCGCAAAATTTTTTGTCTGCTGCAGTCGTGATTAGCACATTAAGTGTTAACACTTATACAACTTATGGTATATACCAAGCTGTGTGATAAGGGCCTTGTGGTGAGAAAACCTGTTCATGGGTGACGTTGGTACCATGAAACTAGTTTAAACCCTCCAGTAATTTTTTTTTACTGATCGACCGTTCCAAGGTGGTGCTTCTTTTGTGGAATATTTTATTTATTTATGTTTAGTGTCTGTCATGCTCTCTTGTCTCCTCATTGCAGCCTTGTGGTCACTTGCTGGGAAAGTGCTAACTTCTTGGCTCTCTTGTATGTGATGTTTTCTTGTGTTTTTGTCACTTTCCCATTTGGTGTCCTGGGTTAGGTGTGGTACTTGATTGTATCTATTCCTGATCTTTGCCTTTTTCCATACTTATGCCCTGAGGTTATAATTAAATTAAAATGCTCAACTCAGCTTAAAGCTTTACATTTCAACTGCTAAAAAACTAAAGTGCAGAAAAATAAATACTTTTCTTGCTTTTAAAGCTTACATATGTTTTATTCAACATGCTAATAATTTAATGAGCCGGGTATTTCAGAAAGTTTATAACCTTGGGACCAGAGCTGTAAAGACTGATTGAACCTGTTTACTTTTTCTGATGATATGTCATAATTTGTACCTTTCTGTGAGGTAATTTCACAATAATATGATTAATGAAATCTATCTGAAAGATGAAATTAAATTGAATTGTTAAAATATATAATTTTGGCACATATGATAAAGATGTTTGATTATTATACCTCATGTGAATTTCCCATACAAAACTTCCTTAAAGGAACAACTGATATTTTAGACTATCACCCACTGCTATAGCGAGGACAAATACTGTCACTCGTTTGCCATAGCAGCAGGTGATAGTCTAAAATATCCATATGGTCACATGATGAGCAACGCCAATGCACGTACAGTTCGTTCACATCAGGAGACATTCAACATGAGGTATGATTTGGCGACTTTCAACTCCCAATAACTTTGTTGTTTATGGTCAAAAGCATAGTGTGGGTACTCGTTTTCTTAGTTGGGACGAGAGGAACACGTTGATACCAAATTTGAGCAGATTAGCCAAAATTTTCTATTTTGCAACAAAACCGCATCTTCAACAGTAATGACGCTGCTCGGTATTAAGTTTGACGTCATCAGCTTTTATGACGTAATTTGTAAAATGGAAAGTCAGTCATCAGTTTGAGTAAAAGAACATCTTTTGTGAAAGATGTATTTCCATTCATACATATATAAATAAGAGGCTGTCCATTATTTTCCCTTTGGAACTCCCATAAACATGGTAGGCATAAGAGAGAAAATGATCGACAGAGAATAACGGATTTGATGTTTTGTTCGGTATAATAAAATAAATATTATAAATATTATGCAGCCTCGGTTGATAATCACATTCCTCGGGATGATATTTTTGACTATCGCCCTCTCAGGGAATGTAATATTTATATATTATTACCTAATATGGGCTTGGCAGCAATTTTGCTAACATGACCTTGATCACATAGTTATAATTTGGTTGTCTTTAGCTATCTAACTGATCATGGGCAGATCCAGAGGTGGGCAGGGGAGGGGGGGTCCAGACCCCCCCATCCTGGAAAATCACAAGTAGCAATAGGTTTCCTTAGAAATTCTGGTACAGAACCCTCTTCTCAACTAACAAAAATGTAGTAAGGATTTACAATTAAACTTGTATACCTTGTCTGGTCAACTGCATATCCTGTTCCTGCCATATCTATGCCAAATCTTACAACTCCTGGTCTCAAGCCGGAAGGCATAAAAAACGTAGCAGTTACCACATTAACAACCACATCAACACTTGAAAGATCTACTCTCATATCTGAGCCATCATCAAACTTCAAAGTAACTGCTTCTTCTATATTATTACCCAGATTTTCCCCTGTTACTGTAATAGGTTCTCCACCTAAAACAACATAGAGAACAGTCCCTTTATAACATACTTAACCCTTAATGCGCCAATCGCAACAAGTTGTCTGCTTTACTTGTCTGCTGAAATGTTTAAGAAGCCTCTAAGGCAAACAGTGTGGACCCAGACTAGACTGCTCCTATAGGAGCAGTCTGATCTGGGTCCACGCTGTTTGCTTCTATACTTAATTCGTCAGTAATGCTAGGCAATTATATGCAACAGACAACTTCAGCAGACGACATTTTCAGATGCATTTATTATGGAATTGATAGGAGCAGCTGTGGCATAGTAGATAAACAACTCGCCATGTGAACCATGGTTTGTAGGTTTGATCCCTGGCTTCTCCAGTCTGTTGGAAGAGACTTCAAACTGTGGCACCATCATCCCCATATGACCTTAGCTGTTGATGGGATATTAAACACAGACAAACATTATGGACTTGGATATAGCAACATCATTTTGTGGCTAACAACTATTTTACATTGAAATTTTAAAAAAGATTTATGATTCCATTGTAAAACTGTCCCTTTATAACATGACTCACTAAAAACATGATCCATTCACATGGACCCTAAACATAATGTTATAAACCCAGCAGACACATGATGTCAAAACAAGGTCATACCAACGACGATTCTCATAGCTGTCATTTTGTCAAAAAAAGATTTCTGAACCTACATGTAACTCCTTCATGCATATGATCAATGAGTCTACATTGTGAAGGCAAAATATCAAATTGCTCCATCTAAAGCTGTGGTAGGAGTTGATCGGCCCATGAAGGCACCATCTATGCATATACAAAAGCCTTATTGGGGAAAAATTGTCTAAGTTTCACAGCTGTCATTTTGTTAAAAAAAAATTTTTTCTGAACCAATTTCCTTCATGCATATGATCAATGAGTCTACATTGTGAAGGCAAAGTATCAAATTGCTTCATCAAAAGCTGTGGTAAGAGTTGGTCGGCCCATGAAGGCACTATCTTTGCATATACACAAGCCATAATAGGAAAAAATTGTCTAAGTTCTCATAGCTGTCATTTTGTCATAACATTTTTTTTAGCCAAACTCCTTCCTGCATATGTTCCATGTGTCCACATAGTGAAGGCAAAGTATCAAACTGCTCCATCATAAGCTGTTGTGGGAGTTGATCGGCCCAAGTATGCACTATCATAGTATAAGCATAAACCCTATATAAAAGGCCATTTGGAATTACAAAGGGAAACTAGAGGACCTGAAGGTCCTGAGGTGCTCACCTGATCTCCTTAATAATGTTAAAATAGGTCAAGGTCAACTGCAGCTTATAATTAAACAAAGTAAGTAAGGGTGCAAAGATCAAGAATCGATACAATCAAGTACCACACCTGACCCAGGATACCAATGAGAAAGTGACAAACTCACAGTTAGACACCACAAACGAGAGCCAAGAGGTCAGCCCTTTCTCAGCAGGTGACCACAAAGCACATATAAACAGACATGCACAAAGACATAGCAAACACAAGACAGAACAAAAACATTAAAGATCCACAAAAGAAGTACCGCCTTGGAACTGTCAGTAAAATATTTTACTCGAGGGCTTAAACCGGTTTCACGGCGCGCCAACCTCACCCTTAATTCAGATGTGGATCAAGACACATAGATATTTGGTTTGCATGAAAGACCCCTAACTCATCAATGCATCATCTCCTAAAACATATAAATCAAGATAAAACAAGGAGATAAAGCAAAGATAAGGACTCAACAGTAAATAAAACTGAATACCGGAGCAAAAGAAATCCAACAGGTAAACCCTGGTGGGCCTGACAAACAGCCAGAGCATCAGGCCCCTTTGTTTAATTTTTTTGTTAAATTTTGTTTAACCATAAATGGGGGTTGCAGCCATTTTGGTCAAGTGACCTAAACAATCTAATGAATAATCCACCAAATAGCCCAGTGATTTCTGAGAAAAATATGTTTAGAAAGGTGTGTGACAGTCCAAATGAACGGCTTTGGATAAAAGGTAACAGGTCAGCTTGACATTTGGTACTTAATATAAAACCAATGTCTCATTAGGTTTAAAATTTCTCACAAGTATTAAGATATCAGTTTAAACAGTATAGAAAAATGAACATTTGAAGATTTTTCCCATATAAATGCATTAGGAATCAAATTTGACCTTACATAAAGTAGGTCAAGGTCAACCTAGATTCTTCAATTGTGCAAACCTGGTAGAGCCCACATCCCAAATGCTACATACCAAGCCCCAAAGCCAATGGCCTTTTGGTTCCAGAGAAAAAGATATTTAAGGAGTTTTTACCATATACGGCCATGGTGACCATCTTAGTTGTGTGACCATAACAATCTGTATAAATTTTGGCTAACCAATCATAAGGAGTTGTCATATGAAATTTGATTTCAATTAGCCAGGTGGTTTCTAAGAAAACTATGTTTTAATATGTTGATCAGACTCCAATATGAGCGACATTGGCTGAAAGGGCTAAGGTCAACCCTGACCTTTGAAACTTATTTATAGACACTAGATTGAACATATCAAGTGAGAATAATGACTTTGGCTTCCACAGTATTCAAAAAATCAACTTTACAAAAAAATTACCATTTAAATGCATTAGGAAGTAAATTTGCCCTTGACGTTAAGTAGGTCAAGGTCATTTTGGGATCATCATTTGAACAAACTTGGTAGGCCCCACATCCCTAATGCTACATACCAAGTCTCAAGGTCACCGGCCTTCTGGTTCTGGAGAAGAAGATTTTTAAAGGGTTTTTACCATATATGGGCGTGGCGGTCATCTTGGTCATGTGACCTAAAAATTTTTTTATATATTTTGGCTAATTGATCATAAGGAGTCTTCAAATGAAATTTAAGTTCAAATGGGCCAATGGTTTGTGAGAAAACTATGTTTTAATACATTGATGAGACTCCAATATGAGCAACCTAAGCTGGAAGGTCAAAGGTTAACCTTGACCTTTGGAACTTATCTATAGCCATTCAGACATTGTCTCATTAGGTTAAACATATCAAGAGAGAATAATTAAATAAGGCTTCCACAGTTTTCAAAAAATCAACTTTTCAAAAAAATTCCATTTAAATGCATTAGGAAGCAAAATTTGACCTTGACGTTAAGTAGGTCAAGGTCAACCTAGAATCATTATTTGAACAAACTTGGTAGGCTCCACATCCCCAATGCTACATATCAAGTCCCAAGGTCATCTGCCTTCTGTTTCTGGAGAAGAAGATTTTTAAAGGTTTTTTACCATATATGGACATGGCGGCCATCTTGGTCATGTGACCAGGACCATTTGAACAAACTTTTGCTGCCGTGTCCTAAGGAGTCTCCATTTGAAATTTGAATTTAATTGGCCCAGTTGTTTCAGAGGAGAAGATGTTTGAAAATGTTGACAGACGGACGGACGTGTGCCGGAATGACTGGTATACTATTAGCTCTCCCATGAGCCTTCGGCTCAGGAGAGCTAATAACTCTAATAGAAATGACCCCTAGCCCTTACTTCTTTATTAAAAGAATTTGTCTTGAAAATATAAACATGTTTGCAAGGTTTGATGAAATTCAAACAATGACTCAAGATATTGAGAAAACAAAACGTTACGGACAGACGAATGGACGCATGCACACACAAGAGGACAATATGAAAACAGTATACCCACTAGCTAGTGATGTTGAAATGGTATTACCCAGTTACTCATTTATATGTAAGTTTTGATTGTTTGTATCAATGCTTTATGTCAAATTCAACAATTTTTCAGTCATGTCAAGAAGATTTTCTGTCTTTGAATTCCTGGGTTGAACTAGTACTAAGCAAGGGACACAGTGTCTTGCTCAAGGACACAACACAGTGGCTCTAGTGAGTCAAACTAGCGACCCTTGAATCTGAAGCCTAACACTCTACCACTGAGCCATTGCCTGTAAGTTTTGGTCCCTTTAAGGGTAATAGGTAAAAAGGAGGCCTCTAGACAACAGTGCATAATAAAAAATTCATTTTCTTATTTCTTTAAAAAATCAAATGTTACAGGTACTCTTGAGCACCCAAAACACTTGTAAGAATTTGGTTGATAAGACATTATATACAATTATATGCTGAAAAAATTGGTCTGGACGGATCTATGAGGAAGTAAAACTTTGTAGTATGAAAAACTCAAACATATGAGCCGTCGCATGGAATTTCCTACAATGTGGTATGTGCGACCAGCAAAGCCTTAGATCAGTCTGCGCATACGCGCAGTCTGATCAGAGCCTTTGCTAGTCACTCAAATATTTTATGACTGTTAAGCTACTGACGGAACATCATTTGGAGTTTCTAAGCTAGGCTGCACAGACTCGTCAGAGTCTACACTTGTCAAAACGTCAAATTGTCGGAAATCTTATGCCGCGGCTCATATGGTCTTACCCTGAACACTAAGCTCTGCTGGGGCATCAAATGATATAATAAATCCAGTCTCAGAGCCTAAGTATTGAACCTGGGTTGTAGATGTCTTTGTCCCTGCTCCAATATTCCGCCGCCTTCGTCTAGAAGGTTGTACAACCGTCACTGTTACTAAAGTGCTTCCATCACAACCCTAAAAGATGTCGGGAAAACATATGCTCAATCAACAATGTTCACATAATAGACTCATTTGTCGTATGTTGCTTTGTTTGATTTGATTCTTTACGTCCCATCAACAATCTTTCAGTTAAATAGGGACAGGTCTTCCTGGGTTGAACCAGTACTAAGCTAGGATAAATGTGTCTTGCTCAAGGACCACAACGCAGTGACGCCGGTGAGGCTTGAACCCACGGCCCCTCGGTCTCAAGTCAAGCACTCTACCACTGAGCCACTGCGCTCCCAGTCGCATGTTGCTTTAAAGTACCCAAAACATATGTTAGTGAGATGTTTCTTTTATTAAAACAGCCAAAACATGTTTTTTATATGAATTACAGAAGAATATTCATATTTTTGGTTATATTGTTTAATTCAGCTACCTCCCTTGAATTTAAACCGCTGATAATAAGCAAGATACAACTGTAATGCAAAACATAGAAGTTAATCTTTGAATACGAGGGGTAATATTTCATGCTTTCGCTGTCGCCCACTGACTTTTTTCAAAATTAACTTTCTCAAAACATTCTTTAAAGAGCACTACCGGAGTGTCAAATGGTTCGGATCCATTCCGTCGGCCCTGATCTGGGTCAAAACTGTTAGGTTATCAGCAAAGGACAAAAGCTGCAGGCAGCAAGGAAGAGTTAACCTTTTACTCCATAATAACGTCTTTTGACACCTTTGAAATATCATGTATTGAAAATATTATGGAAAATGGACCATTTGCTCTATTGGAGCAAATGCTCCATTTTCCATTATATTTTCAAAAGTATTCAAAACTTAACTTAAATTATTCTTGAATTTTTTCAATGTTGTCTAAAAATAAAAAATGATGTCATGATCTAAAAATAGCCTATGGAGTAAAGGTTAAAAGAGAATTGCGATACTTACACTGGGACTCTTTGGTGCTATACATAAGATCATGTTAGGTTGTATTTCTTTGATAACACACTCATTCTCACCAAAACGTGCCATAAACCCTTTTGTAAAACCCTTTCCATTTATGGTCATCACTTTTCCACCTGATTACAAAACAAAAACAGCAATACACTGATAATATAAAAAACAAAATCACTCTCAGAATAATGGTTACGTGAGCCGCGACATGAGATTTCCAACAATGTGGTATGTGCGACCAGCAAAGCCTCAGATCAGCCTGCGCATACACACAGTCTGATCAGAGCCTTTGCTAGTCGCTTGAATATTCTATGACCCTTAAGCTACTGACTGAACATCATTTGGAGTTTCAAAGCTTAAAAGAGCTGCACAGGCTCGTCTGAGTCTACACTTGTCAAACTGCCACATTGTTGGAAATCACATTGCCGCTCACATTGAGATTTATGTATAGTTAATCCTGTCTTAAGCTGCCACTCAAAATCCCAGGGGGGGTACTCTGATATTTTCATACATACGTAGGCTCAGGTCATTTTTTGGGGTCCAAAATTTTGAATTTCAATATTTTTGGGGGTTTTCAGAAAAATAAATATTTTTTGTTTTCTTAAGGTCATTGTACAGAATGGGGATATTTTTGGGGGTTGATAAAATTTCATATATTTTTTTTGGGGTGCTTGAAATTCCTGATATTTTTGGGGGGTGAAGAAAAGATGCTAGGCCCGAGCCTACGTATGCAGAAAAATTGAGAGTACCCCCCTTGGGCTCAAAATAGACAAAACAAAGATCTTAATGACAAATGATAGCTTAATGAAGTTCAAAAGTATTGCAGAATGCTCCCCTTGGAGCATTCTGCAATACTTTTGACCTGCATTAAGCAAAAATCGGTCTTATAAACCAATTTTGGTCTTCCTTTTGAGTGGCCGCTTAAGACAGGTTTTACTGTACTGATGGATTATTCCTTCTGGTTTGCTACAATACTAAGAGTGTTCATTTAATTGTGGCACTGGGATTCTGCAAGGCACATGATATAGAGGATCTTACATGAGTGCTCATGCTTTGGTGAATTGAGCCGAGGCACGAGATTTCCAACAATGTGGCAGTTTGACAAGTGTAGACTCAGACGAGCCTATGCAGCCTCCTTTTAAGCTTAGAAACTCCAAATGGTGTTCAGTCAGTAGCTTAACAATCATAGAATACTCAAGTGACCAACAAAGACTCTGATCAGACTGCCCATATGCGCAGGCTGATCTGAGGCTTTGCTGGTCGCACATGCCACATTGTTGGAAATCTCATGCACTGGCTCAATTTATTAAAGGAGTTGGGGAAAAGCGATAAAATGTGAGGCTTGTTGAGCATTTTATCTATTTTTTGCAACGAGTCTGATAAATTCAATAATACAAGAGCACAAATGTTAGATTCTATTTATCATATGACATTAAGATTACTTTGAAATCTCTTTTTTGCCGTAAAAACGTTATAATTTTGTCATTATGTATGCAAGGTTGTTATGGACGTCATAACGTTTACCGAAGATCTGTAAACCACTAGAGGTTTATCGATTTTATTGCATGGCGTTATATCACTCCTAGACTCAATGTCATGTGATAAAAGACATAACCACAATTTTTGAAAGTCTGAAATGCAAAATATAAAATATTAAATGAACTATCTCAAAGACAATCTATTTCCAATGTACCTAGGTCTATTTCCCCCTTGAGTGCCTTGTTCAGTGGACACGGGTCAATGGCTAATCTAGTCGTTAGTGTCTGCCCTTGATGTGTACAATAGACAGTACAGCATTTTACTCATTAGGAACACACTGTCCGTGCTACAGTTGTAAGCATAGATGCCTTTAACATGACCTTTAATATAGGCCCTTATTTCAAAACTTGCTTGAGTTTTCATTAAACGCTCAGTAATTAAGCCTGTGTATTAGCTCTGACAAGGCTGAGCTTTCAAAACTGACCTATGATGAAGATTAAATAATCATATCTCCATTATTTCTTTTGCATATCTGTAATTTTTCTTCAAAAAGCAATGGTTCAATATACTATCTTTAAGACTGTATTGCTATATTTATTGAAAGTTTATCCGTCTTTATATACATCAACCAAAGTACCCTTATTAGCTATTTTCGGCACTTTTAGCCAAAATTCGTCAGAAATCAACCTAAAAAGATAATCCAACTTCAATTTTATTTACTGCAACTTGTAAAATTTCAACTTTGCATACCGGGAATAACTTAGTATAATCTCAGGTATGTTCAGAATCAATTTTATAGACTGTAGTATTTTGAAATAGTGCTAAAACCAAGCCTCGACAACATAACTTTGTATTTCCCTCAGTGAACAGTCTGTTTATTCTGGGTCAGAGGTATTAGTACTGCACCTGTTTGAACTTTCGATAACTTTCTAAAGAGTGAACAGATTTCAACAAAATTTTGGTCCATTATTCAAAACCATTCCCCTGTGAAATTTCCACAACTTCCATGAGTTTCTTACAGCCAAGTAGTAAGGAGAAGCATTAGTGCCTGAATTAAATGAAAGCCTCTCGTAAACTTGAGATAGTCCACTGTATATATTGAGGAGTCAAAGGTTATAGTTTCTAAATAAATTGTATTGCTTCCTCAGTGCAGACCCTGATGAAATGACACATTCTGTGGCATTTCATCTGGGTCTTCACTGTTTGCAAAGTACTCATTTAGGAGGGATCAAACTCACAACCCCTGGAACAGCAATCAGACTTACTATATACTCTGCTGCAGGGCCTGGCTAAATAAATAGAGGATCTTACATGAGTGCTCATGTTTTATTGAAGTTATTAAACAAGTTGGGGAAAAAGATAAAATACGAGGCTTGCCAAGCATTTTATCTCTTTTTTGCAACAAGTTTGATAAATTCAATAATACAAGAGCACGAATGTTAGATTCTATTTATCATATGACATTAAGATTACTCTGAAATCTCATTTTTGCCACAAAGACGTTTTGTCATTATGTACGTAAATTCAATAATACAAGACATTACCTCCACAACTAATTGTGGCTGGTTCTGTAGTGCCAACTTCCCAGGCATATGAGAATGTGGCGGCTGTTCCTGCTGCTCTCCCTTTCCCAGATACTACCACCTGAACTTCAAGGGCACTTCCTCCTCCGGGTCCTGTTTACAAAAAAAATAATCACTAGATCATAGGTTTAGATAAACAGACTTTTTGAGCGTAAAATTGTTAATATTTTCTTACCCCTCAGTTTGAGCATATGGTTTGGGTGCTCAAAAGAACCATCTCATTGAGACGGTTCTTTTGAGTACCCACAACATATGTTTTGGTTGAGAAATAAAAAAATTAATATTTTGGTATGCACTCTTAACTAAAGACCTGTAGATATAGACATAAAGAAAACGTTCTTTATTTTAACCCTTTACTCCATAAAAACACCTTTAAAATATCATGTACGAGGGTCATCCAATAAAGAATGAGACTTTTTTCATAGTCTGAAAATCTGTGTGTGCATTTAGTTGAAATTCACCATAATAATAGTATGACATCTTAGCAATTCAGGAAAAGAAACAATATGTTTGTGATTGATCAGTTGCCATAGCAATGGGATGTTTTGTGGAAGGACCTGAAGACACATGGCCACGTTTATATTAATTTTCGCATACCAATGGTCATTCAAAGTCTTTTATTTTCGATCACAGATAGAATTAAACCTCTTCAAATCAATTCTTCAACTAAACAATCTTAGTGTTACATAAAATACTATAAAAGAACGACCAAATATGCATATCCTTTATTTTGGTTGCCTAGCAACCAATTTACTTGATTTTTTATAAACACACTACTTTGTGTTGCTATGGTAACTATGCTAGGAATGTATATCCTACAAAACATACGGTCATGTGCAGCTAATTGTAATTTATGTTACATGAACAAAACTCTGTTCACTTTAATTGCCTTTGACTATTTGATATTAACTTTTAAAGACAAGAGATCAGCGAAAAATACCAGATATTTCTTGGAAATTTGATTTTTTATGCTTTGTTTCCATGGTAACAGCTGAAGACTCTGGAACATTACTTTTCTTTATTGGTTATAGACAGATTGCATGAGCCTGTAAAAGTATTAGTAGAAAAATAAACGATTCATCTCAATCTGTTGCCATGGTGACAATCTTTAATGAGCTGGCCACACGTGTTCGACTAGTCTTCTAATGTTGCCTAGCAACAAAAAATGGACCTATGTGGCTCGTCGAGTATGGAACATGTGAACAGCCAAAAAGACGTACTAACTTTGAATGCGATTTCATCAGTCTAGCGTGTTAATTCACTGTGCTATAGCAAAAGTCTCATTCTTTATTGGATGACCCTTGTACATTGTATTTGAAAATATTACGGAAAATTTTTCATAATATTTTCAAAAGTATTCAAAACTTTACTTAATTTTTTCTTCAATTTTTTTCAATGTTGTCTAAATATAGAAATGATGTCATGATATTAAAATAGCATATGGAGTAAAGGGTTAAAGAAACAGCAATAGCTCTGTTGAGCTATTACTATCCTTTCAAGCAGATCAAGTTTAAAGCATAAGCATCAGCATGGGAGCTTTTGGTACCATTTTAACACCTTTAGTATGGTGCGGTTGGGATTCCCAGCCATGACCTCCTGCTCCAAAAGCTGACGACCTGCAAACTGAGCTACTGAGGAGATTTAAAAATATTTACATCCTCAGTGTAGATGCCTAACATGAATCCAACATTTCTAGCTGCTTGCATTTCTCGATGCAAAACATTGAAATGTCATGTGATCTAGACAGCGCCTCTAGGCGGAGTAACGTCAAAGTCAGCTTAAAATTTGCTTTGTTTAACTAAGTTTGCGTGACAAAATTCATGTATCCTCACGGTGTTATGTACACAAGTTTCGCTCCCTGTCTGTTCCAACACCTCCGTTACAAATACAATATTCCATTTTATAAGGGTAACTAGCGGGGTTGGGTGTAAGATAATTAAGTAAATTTGAACGATAATATAGAAGGTAAATATAAGGATAGAATTTCATATTTTAAGCTTGCACTGGATGATGAAAAACATTAGCTATTTTAATGTTTCCTAGAAGCCCTTAGGGCTTCACAAATGTCATGTTTTTCATCATCCAGTGCAAGCTTAAGATATGAATTTCATTTCAATCCTTAATTGTCACTCGAGTACTGCAGGCTATATATTACTCAAAGTAGCTATTGAGTTATGCTAAATTTTACCTCAGTCTTCTCGCCTTTCAAGGTCAATACCATCTGCTTTGGCATGTGCTGATGTGATTTGGTAGCCATTGATGCAAACATTACAGACCCAAACCAGACTTTCATAGTGTTTGATTCCATGATAAAAGGTTATCTGGAGGACATCTGAACATATGCAGCAGACATAAATAGCAGAGAACATTTTCAAAACAAGCAGCAGATGTAAATAGCAGAAGACATTTTCAAAACAAGCAGCAGATGTAAATAGCAGATAACTTTTTCAAAACAAAACAGATGTAAATAGCAGAAGACATTTTAAAACAAGCAGCAGATGTAAAAAGCAGATAACTTTTTCAAAACAAAACAGATGTGAATAGCAGAAGACATTTTCAAAACAAGCAGCAGATGTAAATAGCAGATGACATTTTCAAAACAAGCAGCAGATGTAAATAGCAGATGACATTTTCAAAACAAGCAGCAGATGTAAATAGCAGATGAAATTTTCAAAACAAGCAGCAGATGTAAATAGCAGATGACATTTCAAAACAAGCAGCAGATGTAAATAGCAGATGACATTTTCAAAACAAGCAGCAGATGTAAATAGCAGATGACATTTTCAAAACAAGAAGCAGATTTAAATAGCAGATGACATTTTCAAAACAAGCAGCAGATGTAAATAGCTGATGACATTTTCAAAACAAGCAGCAGATGTAAATAGCAGATGACATTTTCAAAACAAGCAGCAGATGTAAATAGCAGATGACATTTTCAAAACAAGCAGCAGATGTAAATAGCAGATGACATTTTCAAAACAAAAATATTGGCAGGATAAGGGTAAAGCTTTTTCCAAAAATTTATCAACATGGCTCTAATTAAGGTGTTACTGTCAAAAGAACAAGGCAGCTGTCATAGAGGCTCTGTCTTTAGTCCCATAGGAAAGCCTAAATTAAAAAATAGTGAGTATGATCAGGAAATATCACAAACTGCAGAAAAACCTGTGGCATTGTGACGAAGAGCCACACAACAATCATGAGGCATCAGGAAGACAAACAAAGCAAAGCAACCAGCTCTCTCTCTCTTCCTCATCAAGATGATTGCAAAACTAGAGTAGACACAAAGTAAGGCACAACAAAACATGGAATACAGAATCCCACAATGGGAGCAACAATCAACAAAGAATCAACAACAACAGAACCACCGCCTTAGAATGGACAGCAGCCAAAGCCACTCGGGGGCTTAAACGCATTTTACTGGTACCAAATCTTCACCCTAGATTCTGCTGTTGTTGAAGCACAAAAAATGTTAAGCTTGCATGGAGGATTCCTAACTATTGCAATGTATCATATTTTAAACCCTTATCCAGCCATTATTGTTTCTTAAAAGTGTTATCTACGTTAAAAAAAGACCACATTTTCAAAACAAAAATATTGGCAGGATAGCAGCGAAGTTTACAAAGTATAAATTGTACGTACCAACAGTACAGCTAATTGTTGTTTCTGTTGAGGCTGTGACATCACATACGATGTCTCCAATTCTGACCTCGTTATCCTCAGGTGTGGCACTGAATTTAGTTCCTGTTATCACCACACTGTCACCTGCCGCTCCTATAAATAGAGATAATATTACAGTAATTGTTGTTTCTGTGGAGGCTGTGACATCACATACGATGTCTCAAATTCTGACCTCGTTATCCTCAGGTGTGGCACTGAATTTAGTTCCTGTTATCACCACACTGTCACCTGCCGCTCCTATAAATAGAGATAATATTACGGTAATTGTTGTTTCTGAGGAGGCTGTGACATCACATACAATGTCTCAAATTCTGACCTCGTTATCCTCAGGTGTGGCACTGAATTTAGCTCCTGTTATCACCACACTGTCACCTGCTGCTCCTGTAAATAGAGATTATATTACGGTAATTGTTGTTTCTGAGGAGGCTGTGACATCACATACAATGTCTCAAATTCTGACCTCGTTATCCTCAGGTGTGGCACTGAATTTAGCTCCTGTTATCACCACACTGTCACCTGCTGCTCCTGTAAATAGAGATTATATTACGGTAATTGTTGTTTCTGTGGAGGCTGTGACATCACATACGATGTCTCAAATTCTGACCTCGTTATCCTTAGGTGTGGCACTGAATTTAGCTCCTGTTATCACCACACTGTCATCTGCTGCTCCTGTAAATAGAGATTATATTACGGTAATTGTTGTTTCTGAGGAGGCTGTGACATCACATACAATGTCTCAAATTCTGACCTCGTTATCCTCAGGTGTGGCACTGAATTTAGTTCCTGTTATCACCACACTGTCACCTGCTGCTCCTGTAAATAGAGATTATATTACGGTAATTGTTGTTTCTGTGGAGGCTGTGACATCACATACGATGTCTCCAATTCTGACCTCGTTATCCTTAGGTGTGGCACTGAATTTAGTTCCTGTTATCACCACACTGTCACCTGCTGCTCCTGTAAATAGAGATTATATTACGGTAATTGTTGTTTCTGTGGAGGCTGTGACATCACATACGATGTCTCCAATTCTGACCTCGTTATCCTCAGGTGTGGCACTGAATTTAGTTCCTGTTATCACCACACTGTCACCTGCTGCTCCTGTAAATAGAGATTATATTACGGTAATTGTTGTTTCTGTGGAGGCTGTGACATCACATACGATGTCTCAAATTCTGACCTCCTTATCCTCAGGTGTGGCACTGAATTTAGCTCCTGTTATCACCACACTGTCACCTGCTGCTCCTGTAAATAGAGATTATATTACGGTAATTGTTGTTTCTGTGGAGGCTGTGACATCACATACGATGTCTCAAATTCTGACCTCGTTATCCTCAGGTGTGGCACTGAATTTAGCTCCTGTTATCACCACACTGTCACCTGCTGCTCCTGTAAATAGAGATTATATTACAGTAATTGTTGTTTCTGTGGAGGCTGTGACATCACATACGATGTCTCCAATTCTGACCTCGTTATCCTCAGGTGTGGCACTGAATTTAGTTCCTGTTATCACCACACTGACACCTGCCGCTCCTGAAAAATAGAGATAATATTACGGTTATTGTTGTTTCTGTGGAGGCTGTGACATCACAAACAATGTCTCCAATTCTGACCTCGTTATCCTCAGGTGTGGCACTGAATTTAGTTACTGTTATCACCACACTGACACCTGCCGCTCCTGTAAATAGAGATTATATTACAATGAAAAAAGTCAATAAACAATGCTTATTAGATACCCCCAGCACAGTAAGAGTCAGTGAAAAAACTTGGCAAGTTATAGTTCAAACAAGAAGACCTTAGTTTTGATAAGAAGATTTCAGTAGAATCTGTGCAAACAAAAATTGTAAACTCCTTCGTGCATATGTTCAATGTGTCTACATTGTGTCGGCAAAGTATCAAATTGCTCCATCAAAAGCTGTAGTAGGACTTGATCTGCCCATAAAGGCACTATCCATGCATATACAAAAGCCATATAAGGGAATAATTGTCTAAGTTCTCACAGCTGTCATTTTGTCAAAATTATTTTTTGTGAACCAAACTCCTTCATGCATATGTTCAATGTGTCTACATTGTATCAACAGAGTATCAAATTGTTCCATCAAAAGCTGTAGTAGGAGTTGATCGGCCCATGAAGGCACCATCTATGCATATACAAAAGCCTAATAAGGGAAAAATTGTCTAAGTTCTCACAGCTGTCATTTCGTCAAAAAATTTTTTTTCTGAACAAAACTCCTTCATGCATATGTTCAATGTGTTTACATTTTATAGGCAAAGTATCAAATTGTTCCATCAAAAGCTGTGGTAGGAGTTGATTGGCCCATGAAGGCACAATCTATGCACATACAAAAGCCTTATTAGGGAAAAATTGTTTAAGTTCTCACAGCTGTCATTTTGTCAAAAAATATTATTTCTAAACCAAACTCCTTCATGCATATGTTAAATATGTCTACATTGTATAGGCAAAGTATCAAATTGCTCCATAAAAAGCTGTGGTAGAAATTGATCGGCCCATAAGGGCACCGCCTATGCATATACAAACACCTTATTAGGGAAAAATTGTCCAAGTTCTCACAGCTGTCATTTTGTCAAAAATTATTTTTTCTGAACCAAACTCCTTCATGCATATGTTCAATGTGTCTACATTGTATAGGAAAAGTATCAAATTGTTCCATCAAAAGCTGTGGTAGGAGTTGATTGGCCCGTGTATGGCCTATAATAGCATAAGCATAAAGCACTATATTAAAAGCCATTTAGAACTACAAAGGGAAATAACTCTAATAGAATTGGCCCCTAGCCCTTCCTTTTTTGTCTAAAGTATTTGTCTTGCATATATGAACATGTTTGCAAGGTTTGATGAAAATCCAGCAATGACTCTTCGAGTTATTAAGGAAACAAAGCGTTACGGACGGACGGACACACAGACGGACGGACGGACGCACAGACGGACAACGTGAAAACAGTATACCCCCTACAAACAAAGTTTGCGGGGGGTATAATAATTGTTGTTTCTGTGGAGGCTGTGACATCACATTGGATGTCTCCAATTCTGACCTCGTTATCCTCAGGTGTGGCACTGAATTTAGTTCCTGTTATCACCACACTGTCACCTGCCGCTCCTGTAAATACAGATTATATTACAGTAATTGTTTCTGTGGAGGCAGTGACATCACATGGGATGTCTCCAATTCTGACCTCGTTATCCTCAGGTGTGGCACTGAATTTAGTTCCTGTTATCACCACACTGTCACCTGCCGCTCCTATAAATAGAGATTATATTACAATAATTGTTGTTTCTGTGGAGGCAGTGACATCACATACGATGTCTCCAATTCTGACCTTGTTATCCTCAGGTGTGGCACTAAATTTAGTTCCTGTTTTCACCACACTGACACCTGCCGCGCCTATAAATAGAGATAATGTTACAATATTACGGTTATTGTTGTTTCTGTGGAGGCTGTGACATCACATACGATGTCTCCAATTCTGACCTCATTATCCTCAGGTGTGGCACTGAATTTAGTTCCTGTTATCACCACATTGACACCTGCAGCTCCTGTAAATAGAGATATTATAGTAATTGTTGTTTCTGTGGAGGCTGTGACATTAGAGGATCTTACATGAATGCTCATGTTTTATTGAATTTATCAAATAAGTTGGGAAAAAGGAATAAAATGCGAGGCTTGTCGAGCATTTTATCGCTTTTTTGCAATGAGTTTAATAATCTCAATAATGCAGGAGCATGAATGTTAGATTCTATTTATCACATAACATTAAAATTACTTAAAAATCACATTTTTGGCGTGAAAATGTCAAAATTTTGTCATCTCTTATGCAATGTTAAAATGAAGGTCATTACTTACGTTATGCTACTAATCTGTACACTATTTGTGGTTTATCGATTTTATTGCATTGCTCTATATCACTTTCAGACGCGACATCATGTGATAAATAGAGATAATACAGTGATTGAAAACTTTTTATACCAACACTCTTTATAACATCAAAATTCTTTTCAACGTCATAGTATTTGCACAAATGCACCAGTTTAGCTTGAATTTGAGTTCATTACAACAGAAATTCAGTTTTATAATGTCGAATTCATTGGGGACAAACATCGTCGTTGTAAAGAGGATTGACTGTATTACGAACACTCTTTTGCTGTTCTCAATACAAGGGGGGTTCAATATGTAATGGAAACCCATTCATAACTCCATCCACAAACACGTTATGATTATACGCCATATGCCAAACGCAAGATCAAAGCATCACCTTTATAATGGTGCAAGAAACATTATTTTATCTTTCCAAATTTAACAAGTTACAGACTTTTTAAAAAGCACACTAATATACACTGCATATATTTTCCTCCGAATTGTAAAGACTCATTTTAACAAAGGTAGAAAGGCTTGCCGTATTTTCTAAAACAAACATTTAACATGCATAAATCGCATATCCATAATTTTCTGACTCATTTCCCCTTTATCTGACATAACGATACAAACTTTTGACTGGTACCGATTTCTCGTGCAAACGGTTTTATTACCTTACCCCCTCTTACGTTGACGTCGTTTAAAGCAATGAACATAGCACTAAAATACGCACGGTTCTTGAAAATCGGAAACGTGGCTTTATACTTTATTTCAAATGACGTATTTGGAAGTACTTTATGGGTGAGATTAAATATGGAAATTTCAAAATCGGCTATATTACTTGCAAATGAACATCAAAGTGACCAGAAAAAATGTTACAAAGGATTTTTATATAAATTTCCGCTATGTATTCGTTCAAGCAAAAACGACACTGTCAATGGAATACCAGAAAATGTAGCTTCATGGAGGATTTTAACCAAAAAGGCAGCCTCAGTATTTCATAGAATATGAAGCAATACCAAAAAAATTGCAGATATAAATCACCAATATATGGATATTTACCACACAAAGAAGCAGACTGAATGCATCCCTCGTTCATGTAATTATCTGCTTTTGAAAACATTGTTTTATTTCATATCGCAGTGTACTTCAGCACCCTATCTTGAAAGTGGCTTGTGTAAATTTGATAAGGAGCTGGACAACTGCAATTTTACATTCATTTAGCCAAGAATCAGACCTATTAATGAAAGTAATTATGAAGTGTGTAAATATAAACTTTTGGATATACTGGGCTGTTTTCATTACATATTGAACGCCCCTTGTAAAATGTTGATTATCAAGGCTGGAACTCAGAAAATTGGTCTACAATGTGTTTGTCTTGGTCTATTTGGCAGGGAAGTAGTGTTTGAAATTTTCGAACATTTATCATAGCCAGTTCCTGAAATTTAGTAAACCGCCAGTCTCCCAAAAGTCTTGTCTGATTTCATTTAGAGCTAGTGAAGGTGCAAGAATATAGGGATTGTGCATGTTTTTGGATGCATTCACATCTGCTGGAAATCCAAGGTGTTGTTGAACGGGCACTCTTTACATGCTGGGTATTTTTTTCATGATTTTGTTGTCATCTGCTGACTTTTTCAAAACTTAACTTTTTCAAAAATCTTTTCAGGAACACTATCAGAGTACTAAACAGTAACAAAACGTTGGTCCTGATCTGGGTCCAAGTCACCACTAGCAAGGAAAGAGTAATTATTCACATACTACCTCTAACTTTTCAAAAAATTCTTTCAGAAAAACTATCAGTGTGTCAAACAGCCTAGATCCAGATCAGGATCAATGTTTTGTCGGTCCTGATCTGGGTCCAAACTTTTGCAAAGGTTATCAGCATATGCCTGCAAGGAACAAGTTGATTAATATGTTACTTTTCAAAATATTCTTTCAGGAACACTATCGGAGTGTCAAACAGTTTGGATCCAGATCAGGATAAATATTAACCCATATAAGCCTAGCCTCCTTTTGTGGGACATTGACAAACAGTGCAGACCCAGATCAGACGCCACAGAATGTGGCGTCTGATCAGGGCCTCCACTGCTTTTTTTTTTGTTATTGCTTTATTCTCCCTGTCCATTTGGTGTGTAGGGGGTCGGGAAGGGTCTCCACTGCTTGCTTACAGAATGTTCTGTGTAAAATCGAATAAAAATGAAAAAAATCACCCATGAACCCTTAAAACGGGAATGGACTGGTCCAATTGATATCAGTGGGAAATTCCATTCGGCTTCAATGGGTTAAAAGGAAAGAGTTAGAATTGTTCACACGTTCCTTTGATTTGATTCTTTACGTCCCATCAACAATCTTTCAGTTATGTAGGGACGGGTCTTCCTGGGTTGAACCAGTACTAAGCTAGGATTAATGCGTCTTGCTCAAGAACACAACGCAGTGATGCCAGTGAGGCTCAGACCCCTGCCCCTCGGTCTCCAGTCGAGCACTCTACCACTGTGCTCCCCCCACCCCCCTAAAAATAAATATGTTCATAAGCTACCTTCATTTGGATCCACAGACTCCACTGTAGGTGTGGCTAGTTCCGACCATTCAAAAGTAGCATCTCCTGGGCAGTGGCTCAACATGTCGTTGATAAACACCCGGAACTACAACGAAACAAAACCTAATCAATAGGGTAGCCAGAATGCTGAAAAAGTTACGCACATCAAAGTGAGACTACTGGAACAAGTAGTGATTCTCCTCAGTTGTGTCCCTTTTCATATGGGAAATTCTCGTTATGGAAAGAATTTGCTCCCATATGCAGCAAATTCTTTCCTTTAAGAGCAGTTCCTTATGGTATGGAAAATCACATTTACCACATAAGGTGACCTCCCTTGAATGCTACTATTTTTAATACGCACATGCGTAATTTATTACACACATGCGTAATGGGAGCTACGCCAATGCTAATCTATTTCCTGCCATTCATGTCAATTGTCATCTGCTCTTTCATCTGCTGGTGAACTTTGATAGCTTACAGCTCAAACAATATGAACCCGGATCAGTCTGCTCCATTAGTTCTGATCAGAGTTCCAGTGCATTTGAATAGGAGTATATGCAGTAGACATAAAAGCAGCAGGGGACAAAAAATCCACTTGTCTGCTGGTAATTACGAGTGAAATCTAGAAAGGACGAGTAATTCTTCCCAAAGCGCTCGTCCTGTAGGATGAGTGCTTTGGGAAGAGTTACTTGAGGAAGTCATATTACATATTACTCCCTTATGTTCTTTATTGCAAACGCTTTCAAAAAGGACAAGTGCATGTGTTTGCAGGACGAGTGAAAATTGTAAGTCACTCATCCTGCAGGACAAGTACAATATTGAAATTTTTTCCCCTGAGCAGACAACAGTTTCAGGACAAAGGATAAAGGTTAGAATTAGAATGGTGTAAAGATATAGAGGATATTAACTTTTTTGAGGTCAATACCAAATATATTTCATCGCCAGGTCAAACAGTGACGTCATTATGTTTGATGTTGATGTCACAACATGCAAAACTTTATTTCTGACAAATATCCTTCACTTAAAACCTTTTGATAAAAAATCCCAGTCCCAAAATTGCCAAGAAAGCCTTGTTTTGCTACAGTGAAAATATAAATCGTATCAGTCCCTAGTGAAAAAATATGATATTTTTCACCGTAGAAAAATGCCAATTTTACTCACATTTGATATGCATTGATTCTACTGCTTGTGATAAAATAAAAAAAATATTCTTGCCCACCAGAATATTATGGGCATCCGCGTGACAAAACCTGTCTTCCAGGTTTCCGACATTAAAGCAGCAAGTTGTGGCCAGTGTCAGTGTCTTGCCCAATATTAATGACACTGGTACACAGTCTGAAAAAGGACTTGGACTATTGACTGAGTTGGTCCCATCACAGGAGCTTGAAGTTCGATCCTTAAATCACCCCTATAGCCTCAAAACCAAAAGCTCACAATGTCATTACGTAGTAATGACCAGGAGTGAAACTAAGCTCTCGGTAGCCATTCCGGCTCCAGTTTCCGGTCAATCGGCAGTGAATGTTGCGACAGCAACGTCAAAGTGTTCGATAACTTTTCTTCTACCTTATGATCAAGATGGCGACGTTAAGACAAAACAGGACAATGTCTCAAATATACTTTAAGTCGATGAAGTGACGGGAAACCTATTTGTTAGGGCATAAACAATGAGACAATGCCGTTTTCATATACGGAATAAGCCCCAAGACGCCATAACTTGACGTTACGCTTTGTACGCCAAATCATGCGCGACGTCAACGTCACACGATCTTTGAAAAACAACGGTTTCAGTTTTGAATTTCCGCAAAGTTTATGAACAACAGAACTTTTCGTGATAAGTAAATCTAAGGGTTTGATTTATTTAATATTCTGAACACATTTAACTGATTGTTTCATTTTTGGGTTGAAGAGTTTGTAAGTTTGAAACGTATTTTCTCCAAGTGTGACGAAGGCTCGGATTCACTGCGTAAAACCGGATACTGGAGCCGGAATGGCTACCGTTATTTTTTCCTTATTTTCAAACGCTCATTATTTTGACTCAGTGATATGTCAGAAAAAGTTATCCATGCCTCGCATGACCTGTTGACATAGTTTTTATGGTTAGATGTTCAGTTTTCGCCAAAACCTCCTGATAACGGCGATTCAAAGGTGCCAGAAATTTAGTTTCACTCCTGGTCATTACTACGTAATGACACCGTGAGCTTTTGGTTTTGAGGCTATATAGGTGATATAAGGACCGAACTTCAAGCTCCTGTGGTCCCATGTAGCCAAATCAAAGTGGGGAATAAAGGTGTAGACAATAAATACAGTAAAACCTGTCTTAAGCGGTCACTCAAAAAGAAGACCAAAAATTGGTTTTCAATACCAATTATTGCTTAATGCAGACCAAGAGAGCATTCTGCAAAACTTTCGACCTTCATTAAGCTACCATTTGTCTTTAAGACCTTTGTTTTTGTCTATTTAAGAGTGACAGCTTAAGACAGGTTTTACTGTATAGAAATTCTCAATGTGCCCTTTCTATGAGTCAACCTCATACAACTGTTTTCCCTACAATAAGGCCCAGCATATATATCATTTATCACCTGAGGTCACATCTGGAAGTAATATGATGCCATGCAATTAAAGTGATAAACCACAAGTGGTTTAAAAATTTAGTTACATCATGTAATGACATCAATGCTACCATTGGGTAAAAGATTGGAAAATCTTGATGTTTTCACACCAAAAATGTAATTTCAAAGTCATGTATGAACAAAATCTAACATTCTTGCTCATATTTTTTATCAATTTCCTCTCATCTTAACTGCATTGTTGCGCGTTGCCAGATAAACGTTGTCTATCTCACAGCATGTTGCCTTTATCAGGTCATGATGACGTTGCACTTTTTGAATGACGTCGCAAATGATGCTGAATCAACACAAAAATCAAAAATTATGTCATAATCTCTAGTTTGAAGCATGAAACAATTCGTAAATGATAAATAGAATATCATTTTTGCTTCTTTTGATATCAAGTTTACCAGGCTCAGCTTTGAGAACGGTAGTTGAATCACTCGGCAAGCCTCGCGATGTCAGCAAAGCCTTGCCTGATAAACTTGATATCAAAAGACACTCCCCTAGTATTCTCTATATAGAAATTATCAAACCACAAGCCTCGCATTTTATCTCTTTTCCTCAACTTGTTTAATAAATTCAATAAAACATGAACCTCTTAATTACACCTACCATGGAAAATCTGGATACATAAAGGATACATGTATTTAGTGGATAACTGTATTCAAAATTTTAATTTGGGGAGGTATATCGTTAGATATACAGTAGGAAATTTAGTTTTATGGCAACGCGTGAGCGGAGCCGTAAAACGTGATTTCAGAACGTATATCCGTCGATATACCTCCCAGAATTAAAATTTTGTTTGTTTGTTTTTTCATTTTGTAGCTTTACGTCCCAAGTCAACAGCTATGGTCATAGCGGGATGGTCAGTTCACCTAACCACACTTTTTCCTGGTTGGCTTGAACAAGCCGTTAACAAGTACTTCGTGCACATACTTTCGCTTGTAACTGATAAAAGCCATTCTTGAATTATTCAGCTGAAGGGAGCAGTTTGACCGCAGAAATTATTTCACGATCAATCTTCACGAAAGTATGGGACCGGGCCGGGATCAAACTCGCAAGCCCTGGATCTGCAGTCAGACTCGTGTCTGTTGCCAGACACGTTACTGACTGCGCTACGAGGACTGGTGGGAATTAAAATTTTGAATATTATTATCCTCATTCTAATACACTTCTGCAGTTTTTTCTCAAATTGGAGAGTGCGTGCTGCATAAAGCCGCATGTCATCCAACGAAATGTGATGTTAATTAATGACGCCATTGCCGGGTCAGATTTTCCTTCTTTTTTTGTTTTTTCTCTCTTCTATTTTTTCTTCCTTTTTTCCTCACTCTTTCTGTCCATCTCTCCCTTTTCTCTCTTTATTTTCTTTACTTTATGTTGTTGCTGTTTTTGATGTAACTTGCATATTTATGTAATATCCCATACAGTCTCTCTAGCCTAGGCTGTGTGGAAATGTATTCTTGAACTTTTTGGTTACTGTAAAGGCGGCACCTCCTAAATGCGTAATTAGGACTGGTCTACTTTAGACAAGGGTAAAAGCTGAAAATGAGGTGTGGTTTTATTTGAAAGTAACTGTATCATTATACCATACTACTCTAGTAAAGACAGTAATGATTCAAACGTCAAAGCGCCAGCAAAATAGCGTCTGATTATTGTTTAACATAAATATAGACACAAACAGTGTGGACCCAGATCAGACTGAACCTACAGGAGCAGTCTGATCTGCATCTTCACTGTTTGTTAATGAGGCTTCGAAATTGTTCCGCAAACAACAAAAACATACAACTTTTAGAGATAGGAGCCTTAAAGGTTAATGCATAGGAGGTCAGAGCATATAAGGTCTGGACTTTCATGAAATGCCCGCATATTTGCATGGCTCAAAGAGCTTATTAACTCTTTACTAAATTATAAATAAAACCTGATTTCCCTTCCTTAGTAAATGCAACAGCCGAGCCACAACCAGACATGAATATTTAAGTTGCTGCCTTTATAGTAAGCAAAAGGCTATTAATATAAAATACACTGTAATACATTGTTTTTATTTATAAAAAAAATTGTAGTTTGTAAGGTGTGAGAGGGGGATGGTCCTCCCGGATCCCCTACACACCAAATGGACGGGGAGAATAAAGCAACAACAACATTAAAATGCCCGCATATTTGCATGGCTCAAAGAGCTTATTAACTCTTTACTAAATTATAAATAAAACCTGATTTCCCTTCCTTAGTAAATGCAACAGCCGAGCCACAACCAGACATGAATATTTAAGTTGCTGCCTTTATAGTAAGCAAAAGGCTATTAATATATAATACACTGTAATACATTGTTTTTATTTATAAAAAAAATTGTAGTTTGTAAGGTGTGAGAGGGGGATGGTCCTCCCGGATCCCCTACACACCAAATGGACGGGGAGAATAAAGCAACAACAACATTAAAAAAAAAAAAAAAAAAAAAAAAATAATGACGTCATTAATGACGTCAAAAATTTGCGTCAGTATACCACAGGATATACTGTTACAGTAGCAAATTTTTGACCTTATCCAATCAGATGTTGCATTACAAAAGCATGTGCATTAGAATTACTTGTTTGAGGTGAATACCAAATATATTTGAATGAGTGTGCTGAAAACATCAGAATTTTCATGAGTATAGGCAGTGAAAATACTATTTTTATTTGTTTATATATTCATTGATTTCACTGCTAAGTATGAAATAAATACCTGTGGTTTGTCACGCTCGACAGAGATCATGTCACCAAGAATTGGATCAAATCGTATGTGTCCATCCACATGAGACTCTATTATTGCTTCTGGTGTTGGCACAGAAGTCCATTCTTGTGAAACCAACTGAAAATACACAAAATGAGTTAACTCATTAGATTTTGGTAGCAGTAGTATCAATAGGAACTGCCTCGGCCAATTCCGCAAAATTTCCTGGAATCAGACCGCGGATGTACATCAAACATCTACTTTGATAACGCGGGTGATAACGTGATGCAGACGTTATTTAAGGTGACGCTGACGTCAAAAAAACAAGTAAACACAATAACAAGTTTGACTGTAGGGAAACAAATGGTTATAAATGAAGTTTATGTTTTTCAATAAAATATCGGAGTAGCAATATTTTATTGAAAAATACATAAACTTCATCTATTCTGCTGATTAATCAAAATGGAGCTTTTTCGTACAAAGTACTACGCGTAATGGGCCTTCCGTACACCAAAGGCTTGATTCGATTCTCGAATTGTGCCGGACTTTCCTGAATGCAGTAGTATTTGTCTAAAGTCATCCTTTAACTCATTGCCTACTAATGTTGTCTGCTGATAGCTTTTGAAAACAGTTTGAACCCAGATCAGGCCACACATAACATCTGGCCTGAGCTGGATCCAAACTGCTTGACACTCTGATGGTATTCCTGAAAAAAGTTTTCAACAAAGTTGATTTTGAAAAAATCAGCAGAAGACAAAAACAATTACCCAGCAGGAAAAAAGTTAACCCTTTTCAGACCAATGGAATCTTCCATAAAGCTGCATTCGATCAAGTCAAGATGGTACATTGTATCTATTGAGCAGTCACAAGTAACTTTTTACATTTTAAAAATGTAAGTTTTTCTCTGAAGATATATTTTGCCTTAGCAAACAGTGCAGACCCTGATGTCTTTGCTGTTTGCCAAAGTACCCATTTGGGGACTTCTGGTCTACTAAGAGTAAACTCTTCGCATGCTGGATAATATTTCTTATAATTCTTATTTTTGCCTGCTGCTTTTTTTCAAAATCAATGTTTTCCAAATATTCAGACTGTCATACAATTTGGTTCAAAATCAGTTTTATACAATTTGTCAATTCTGATCTTGGTCAAAACTATTCCCAAAGGTTATCATAAGATGACACTAACACATGCCTTTACTTAAGAGTGTGTACCAAAAAAATGAATTTTCTTATTTCTCAATCAAAACATATGTTGTGGGTACTCAAAAGAACCGTCTCATTGAGAAAATTATTTTTGAGCACCCAACACATATGTTAATTCTGATGGGTAAGAAAATATTAAAAATTTTATGCACAAAAAATTTGATTATTTAAACCTATGCTAACAGGAGAAAGATCAATCTTTATCCTGCCACCTGCTATCTTTGTCCTTAAAATGTTGTCTGCTTTTTACATCTGCTGCATATATTCAAGTGCACTCGAGACTAGATGTTTTCATAGAAGCAACAATATGTTTGCAATATGGGCAACCTAAGAACATTTGCAGATCAGAGGAGACAAAACAGGCAACTGGCGAGGTAAGAGTTAAACTTGCATGCACAGCTTTATACTGGGGGAAGCACAGTGGCTCAGTGGTAGAGTGCATGACTCGAGACAGAGAGGGCGCAGGTTCAAGCCTCACAGGCGTCACTGTGTTGTATCCATGAGCAAGATACAGTAATCCTAGCTTAGAACTGGTTCAACCCAGGAAGACCTGTCCCTATATAACTGAAAGATTGTAGATGGGATGTAAAGAATCAAATCAAACAAACAAGCTTTATACTTGGGCTGAGCATTCCGCTTCTGCATATAAGGCGCATGGGAGCAATGAGGTCTCTTTTTATTTTCAGGACAAAAGAATAGTGGTTAAGAAAATGTAATCTGTGTATATGTCGTTTCTTTAAAAAGTATGATTTGCACAATTTTTTCAATGGTTAAATAATTATGAGGATTATAATACTATGAATGCCTGCTGCTATTAATGAGAAGATAATCACTGTAAATGTTCTAACATTTGGAGTAATAGTTGCCTACGAAAAAAGGTCTAGACAAACAGTGCATGCCAGATCAGACTGTTTCTGAAGAAGCAGTCTGAGTAGGGTCTTCCCTGTTTGCTATTCTGATAATCATTTTGTAAATTCACACCTTGATAACCAACATTATAAGTTACCTCTTATATTAACTGCATTGCTGCACGCTGACCTGATAAACGTTGGCTATCTCACGGCATGTGTCTTTATCAGGTAATGATGACGTTGCACTTTTTGAATGACGTTGCCAATGAGCTGAATCAACACAAAAACTGATAATTATGTCATAATCACTAGTTTGAAGAGTGAACCAATGGCTAAACTGATAAATAGAATACCAGGTTCACGGTTTTTTTATATCAAGTTTACCAGGCTCAGCTTTGAGAATGCATGTTGAAGCCTAGCGATTCAACAAGCTTTCTCAAGACTTTTCCTGGTAAACTTGATATTAAAAGACACTCACCTAGTATTCTCTATTGATATTTTAGACCAGAAAGAAAATTAGAGAACACTCACTATATTTTGAAAATGAATCATGTTTGCCAGCAGATGATTAACATGAGCTTTCAAGCTTTTTTTAACTTTTTAATCTATAATAACACATTTTGACGCCTTTGAAATATCATATATTTGAAAATATTATGGAAAATGGAGCATTTGCTCTTTTGGAGCAAATGCTCCATTTTCAATAATATTTTCAAAAGTAATCAAAGCTTAAGTTTTTCTTGAATTTTTTCAATGTTGTCCAAAAATAGAAAATGATGTCATGATCTAATAATAGCCTATGGGGTAAAGGTTAAGCAAAGTGTGACAAAGTTTGAAAATATTGTCTGCTGCAAAAAGTAAAAATGTCATACCGTCATTAGTTCCTGGTCGCCAGGTTTGGATTCAAAAGTCACAAGCACTTCTATGTCTGAACAAGTGGACTGTTCAGAAAACTTCACTGATACGGTTCCTATCTTTGGTATACTGGTCCGAAGAATATCTGCTATTGTGTCAGCCTCTAAAGCCATGTTAAACTCTGAAATAAAATCAAGATATAAGCACTGGTTACACATAATATCTTAAGCATTAGCTTACCAGTCTCTCTCATTTGGTTAAAACTGAGTAGCAAGCCTTTACTCCCTCAACCTAAAAATGTATTATGCTGGGCCACCTCAAAACTATGCCCATAGTTAAACCTATGTAGCAAACCTGTATTCTCTCAAACCATAATGTGAAATGCCTGTAGTTAAACTTATGTAGTAAACATGCAGGCCCCCAGATAAGACGGCGTAACTGATTTTTTTTTATTTCTCAACCAAAACATTTGTTGTGGGTACACAAAAGAACCGTCTCAATGAGACGGTTCTTTTGAGCACCCAAAACACATGTTTAAACTGATGGATAAAAAAATATTCTCAATTTTAAACTGAAAATATTTGCTTTACTGGCCTTCTGAACATGTACTCCACAAGTCATCTAATACCTTCCGCCTCGCCAACCAGATGAGGAAAGAGAATGTTGATGTTGTAGGCGACAAGCCAGTGAAGAATGATGCTGGGGAAATGACAATGAGCGAGGAGGCAAAGCAGAATGCGTGGGCTGAACATTATGAAAGGCTTCTCAACGTAGAATTTGACTGGGACCCTGATCACCTGTCCAACAAACCATTAGAAGGCCTGCATATCCCAATCACTATTGACATGGTGAAGAAGGCCATCTAAAAGATGAATTCGGGCAAAGCTGCGGGTCCATCAGGCATAGTGGTGGAGATGATCAAGGCAGCAGGTGATACAGGTGCCACCATGATCCACAATCTTGCTACTGCAATTATCGTGATGACAAGGTCCCAACTGACTGGGAGCAAAGTTTCATTGTCTGCCTTTAAAAGGGCAAGGATGATGCTCTGGACAGAGGCAACTATCCAGGTCTCAAGCTGACTGAGCAGGCCATGAAGATCGTAGAGAGGATTGTCAATGGTCTGATAAGACAGGTTGTGTCTACTGACGACTCCAAGTTTGGCTTTCTCCCAGGAAGAGGCAGCTGCAGGAGAAATACCTAGAAGTAAAAAAGAGGCTTTATATGGCCTTCATGGACCTAGAGAAGGCATTTGACCATGTCCCTCAGAAGGTTATCTGGTGGGCCCTGAGAAAGCTAGGTGTTGAGGAATGGATTGTGCGGTTAGTCCAGAGAATGTACGCTAATTCGCAAAGCCAGGTTCATGTTGGGGAAGGTTTCAGCAAAGAGTTTGAGGTGAAGGTATGGGTCCACCAGGGATCCGACTCAGTCCCCTGCTTTTCATCATTGTGCTGGAGGCCTTGTCACGTGAGTTTCGGGCTGGTGTTCCCTGGGAGGACCTATATGCAGATGATTTTGTTATCATTGCTGACTCCCTAGAGGAATGTGTCAGGAGGCTCTTGATATGGAAAGAAGCCATGGAGAAGAAGGGATTGAGGGTAAATGCAGGAAAGACAAAGGTCATGATCTGTGGTACAGGCCTGGACCTCTTGCAGAGTTCAGGCGAATATCCATGCGCTGTCTGTCATACAGGAGTAGGCAACAACAACATCTACTGCAATGGCTGCAAACTTTGGGTGCATAAGAAATGCAGCAGGCTACCTCAAAATCTAAGTAAAAAAAAAACATATTCAAAATTTTGCGGATGACCTCCTTTTTCAAACTTGACCTCTATTTTATGATGCTTTACCATTCTGTAAACTTTGAATGAAATTGATGCATCCCTTCAAAAGTTATTGGTCGGAAATGAAAAGTGTGACGACGGGACAACGCTGCCAACGGAGTCATGATCCCTATGTGTCGACCATGCTTGGCAGGCGACTCAAAAAGGGTCATTACTCTGTCAAAATTTTGCTGGTGACCTCCAAATTTGAATTTGATCTGTATTTAATGATGCATTATGATTCTCTTAATGTTCCAAGGGGGTGTTACTGACTTGTCTGTTCCTTGCAGCCTTGTGATCACCTGCTGGGAAAGAGCTGACCTCTTGGCTTTCTTGTGTGTGATGTTTTCTTGTATTTTTGTCACTTTCCCATATGGTGTCTTCGTGTGACACTTGATTGTATTGATTCCTGATCTTTGCCTTTCTCTTAACTTTTACACTCTTGCTTATAAAAAAAGTATTATGAACCTAATTAAATGTACAATGTACAGTAAAACCTGTCTTAAGCGGCCACTCAAAAATAGACAAAACAAATGTCTTAAAGACAAATGGTAGCTTAATGAAGGTCGAAAGTATTGCAGAATGCTCTCTTAGAGCATTCTGCAATACTTTGAACTGCATTAAGCGATAATTGGTCTTGAAAAAAACAAATGTCTTAAAGACATAATGAAGATGGAGATATTGCAGAATGCTTTCTTGGGGCATTCTGCTATACTTTTGACCTGCATTAAGCGATAACCAAATTTTGGTCTTCGTTTTGAGTGGCCGCTTAAGACAGGTTTAACTGTACATATAATGCCAAAAGAATTGTGTTCTCTCAACCTTCCAATGCGCTAAGCTCTTAGTTGATCACAAACCTGCACTCTCTTGACCCTCAAAGGCGACCTTGACCTTTCCCTCTATAGGTTCAGAAGCAGTCAGTTCTCTACTAACATGCAGTGTACCAGCTGACCCCTGAAAATGATCAAAATTAACCCTTTGTATACTAATGGATTCTTCCTTCTGGTTTAATACAATCATCTTGGGATAGTCCACTGTACATTTCTAGGGGTGTCAGCTTATAATTAAAAAAAAAATGTGTTCTTTTGCCTGAAGATATTTTTAATCTTTACGAACAGCGTATACCCTGATGAAATGCAGCATCATGCTGCATTTCATCTGGGTCTTCGCTGTTTGCAAAAGTACTCGCTTAGGGGTTTCCCTGAATAAAAATGGTTTATAATTATGGTAGGCCTCTCTTTACTGATAGTTTCTCTCTTTCAGTTTATTACTATGATTTTTTTAATGTTCCATTATAGATCATGAGGGGTCACAGGTTACAGTTTTGAAATAACCTTATTTATTTGGGCCAGTTCACGAGGTTTTAAAACTTATTGCATTTGAGCAAATCTTCTTTTAAGCCTTTACCTCATACACATTTTGATGCCTTTGCAAACAGAGCAGACCCAGATCAGGCAGCTCTTGTAAGAGCTGTCTGATCAGGATCTACTATATTTGCTTACAGAAATATGTGGCTCAGTGGTAGAGTGCTTGACTTGAGACCGAAGGGCCGCGGGTTCGAGCCTCACCACCATCACTGTGTTGTGTCCTTGAGCAAGACACATTTATCCTTGCTTAAAACTGGTTCAACCCAGAAGGACCCGTCCCGACATAATTGAGTGTTGACTGGGACATAAAGAATCATATCAAACAAACAAACAAATGTGATGTGGGAGCGAATTGGGCTGTTTTAACACTATGTACTGCAAAAAAATCCCTCTCATCTATGCCAGACTTGCTGCAAACAGTACAGTCTCTTTATAACACTAGCTTGAGGTCCATAGTAATGGACTTATAAGCAATGGCGTAGCAAGAACTCTGAAAAAGTTACACACATCAAAGGGAGACTACTGGAATGTGCAGTGATTCTCTTCAATTGCGTCCATTTTCAAAATGGGGACTTCTCATAAAAAGAAGAATTTACTCCCAGAGGGAGCAAATTCTTTCCTTTATGAGCAGTTCCCTATGGCATGGAAAATCACTTTTACCACATTAGAAGACCTGCCTTGAATGTTACTATTTTTTTCATTTGGCATGTGCGTAACTGCACAATGGGAGCTACGCTAATGTTAAGAGAATTGTGTTAAAAGGAATAATTTTACAAAGGATTACTTTGTAAAATCCTATGGTAAAAGGAATTTAGAAGCCACAACATGACTATGTTAATTCCAAATTAAGGTTATTACACGATTTTACAAGGACTACACTGTATATATATCAGTGTATATATGAGCCACGACATGAGATTTCTAACAATGTGGTATATGCAACCAGCAAAGGCTCAGACCAGCCTGTGCATATGTGCAGTCTGATCAGAGCCTTTGCTAGTGGCTTAAATATTCTATGACTGTTAAGCTAGTGACTGAACAGCATCTGGAGTTTCTAAGCTTAACAGGCTGCACAGGCTCGTCTGACTCTATTCATGTCAAAATATCACATTGTTGGAAATCATATGTCACGGCTCACATCAAAATTACATTGGAGTGCTGAGTCATGGTAGCATAGGTCACTCATTTAACCCTTAAAGGGCCAAGAGAATATGCATCTGAAAAATGACGTCTGCTGAAGTCGTCTGCTGCAAATAATTGCCTAACATTACTGACAAATTAAGTATAGAAGCAAACAGTGTGGACCCAGAACAGACTGCTCCTATAGGAGCAGTCTGATCTAGGTCCACACTGTTTGCCATAGAGGCTTCCTAAACATTTCAGCCGAGGAGAAAAGCAGACGACTTTTGTTGCGATTGGGGCATTAAGGGTTAAATTACCTCCTTGTTTGTCAGTTCCATTAAGCCAAAATCGTTTCCGCAGTTAAAGGGATGAAGAGTAACGTCATACTCATCAGGAGTACCATCTATCGGGTCCACTACTACTTCATCAATCAATACCATGTATTCAGAATTTGGCGAAGCAGGACGTTTTCTCTGTTCAGCTAGCCTTAAATTATCTGCAAGAAAATGTAATAAAGATAACTGGGTTTTAGTACAGCTGTTAATTTGATAGACAATTTTTATCGTATGACCTCGCGTCTGGGAGTGAAATAACGCCATCTAATAAAATTTGTAAACCACTAAAGATTTATCAATTTTTGGGAAACGTTATGACGTCCATAACAACGTCGCATACATAATGACAAAATTATAATGTTTTTATGTGAGAAATGAGATTTCAAAGTACTTTAATGTGATATGATAAATAGAATCTAACATTCGTGCTCTTGTATTATTGAATTTATCAAAGTTGTTGCGAAAAAGAGATAAAATGCTCGGCAAGCCTCACATTTTATCGGTTTTTCCCAACTTGTTTAATAAATTCAATAAAACATGAGCACTCATGTAAGATCCTCTATATAAAACATAGGACTGGTCCAGATATTATAGCAAATAATTTTTGCATAAAATGTAATATGTTTTTCTTTTTAAATACATTGGGCTGAACATACAGTAAAACCTGTCTAAAGGTGCCACTCCCAAAAAGACCAAAAAATAGTTTTCAAGACCTCAGGTCAAAAGTATTGCAGAATGCTCCCCTTGAAGCATTCTGCAATACTTTCGACCTTCATTAAGCCACCATTTGTCTTGAATACCTCTGTTTTGTCTTTTTTTTAGTCGCCGCTTAAGACAGGTTTTACTGTATGTTTTGTTGAGAAAAATATTTTTTTTGTGATACTTACTGACCAACTGCTCATAAGTGTCCAGGCCTTTAGTTAACAGTGTGAACAAAAAAGAATAATTTTCTTGTTTCTTCACCTAAACGTATGTTGTGGGTACTCAAAAGAACCATCTCAGTGAGATGGTTCTTTTGAGCACCAAAAACATGTGTTAAAACAGATGGGTAAAAAAATATTTAAAATTTTATGCTAAAAAAAATTGTTAATCTAAACCTATAGTGTTCAAATTCAAATACATTTTAGACAAATTTGTGTATTTCATAGGTCCAGATAAGTAAAAGGGAATTAGCATATTTTTTTCTTTACCTATCAGTTAAAACATATGTTTTGGGCACTCAAAAGAACCATCTCATTGAGTTCCCAAAAATATGTTTTGATTGTGTTTGATTTGATTCTTTACGTCCGATCAACAATCTTTCAGTTATAAAGGGACAGGTCTTCCTGGGTTGAACCAGTACTAAGCTAGGATTAATGTTCTTGCTCAAGGACACAACGCAGTGAGGCTCAAACCCGCGGCCCTTCAGTCTCGAGTCAAGCACTCTACCACTGAGCCACTGAGCTCCCATGTTTTGATTGAGAAATTGGGACTTGTCTATGGGCCTGGTATTGTTTTTTATTTTGTTTTATTTTATTTTTAAGCTTGCTTTGTATTGTAACACTTACTGCCTTTAAACGGTTGTTCTTCTGTGAGCAATACAGCATCAACAAGGAATTCCCCATCATCTTCACCCGCAAGCTTAAGTTCTACGATGGAATTACCTTGGAGTTCAGTATAATTTGGGTGGACGCAAGCGTAGCTCCAAATTTGCCTACAATAGAAGATTCTATGCTTAATAGGACTGATAGGGTTCACACACTTTCATCAGCTCAAAACTCAAGGCTTTTTCCGGGTGTTTTTTTGTTTGTTTGTTTGATTCAGTTATGTTGGGACAGTCTTCCTGGGTTGAACAAGTACTAAGCAAGGATAAATGCGTCTTGCACAAGAACACAACACAGTGACGCCATTGAGTCTCGAACCCCCTGCCCCTCGGTTTCTAGTCAAGCACTCTACCACTGAGCCACTCTGCTCCCGTCCGATGTTTAAAAGGATTAAATGAGAATTCCAGAATCTGATGATTTTGCAATTTCAAATTTTTTTCTTGTTTCAACACCAACTTGCTTCAATAATGGTAAAATACTAAAGAGTGAATTATGTCTCCTGTCTCTCTACCATGAAATGAGTCTTAAAAATTGTCATCTTATATTTCTATATTAATAGACTTTTCGCTTACTGTAAAGGTGGCAACTTTAATATTCATATCTGGGCGTGATTCGGCTATTTCATCTGCTAAACAAGGGAAATCAGGTTCTATTTATAATTTGGTGAAGAATTAATAAGTTGTTTGGGCCACACAAACGTGCGTGCATTTCATGAAAATCCTAACCGTATACACACTGAACTCAGATTTTTTAACTCTTTAAGGGCATAATCTCAAAATGTATGTTTTTTATCGTCCACTAAAATATTTGAAGCCTCATAAGCAAACAGTGTGGACTCAGATCAGACTGCTCCTACAGGAGCAGTCTGATCTGGGTCCACAGTGTTTGCCTCTATGCTTATGTTAAATAGACATTTTCAGATGCAGTTATTTTGCTGGCGTTTCAAGGACTAAATAATGTGTTTTGTGTCTATACTGAGGTAATGGTGCAAGATGATACAGATACTTTTGAATAAAACCACGCCTCATTTTCAGCTTTTACCTATGTCTAAGGTTAACCAGTCCTAATTATGCATTCATGAGGTGCCACCTTTACAGTAACCAGAAAGTCATATAATACAATGTGCAAGAATGGTATGCATAGAACTTCAATTTGCCAGTTTATTGCAACCAGTTGATCTTCTTGTAAAAACATGGGTTTTTTTTATGGATGAAGGCACAGTGTCACTTTATCTGATATAATTGCTGTTTTAAAACTGGCCATACATAATGTTCTGAATTGTCGAAATTTCTAAATTATATGACAGATCATCAGAATTTGACCACAAAAATGATAGGGGTCACAAAATATTACTTTAGAGGGATTGGTTAAAAATTGTATCAATTTGTATAGTGGAACCCCCTACATGGGTACTTTTGCAAACACTAGAAACCAACAAGCATACCCCGGCATTTCATCAGGGTCTACATTGTTTTGGACATTCAGACAAAAGGTACAACACTTTTAGAAGGAAATAAAACTGTGATCCCTCAAAGTATACAGTGGACTATCCCAAGTTAATTGCATCAAAACCGAATGAAGAATCAATTAGTATACAAAATGTTAAAATTCTATAACATACCATGAAACAGGTGTTCGTGGAAATCTTCTTGTTAAGTCTCTCCTGAAATTAAAGTCAATAAAATCAAAACTTCACCTTGAACACCACAAAATAATAGCATTTGAAATTTTATGGACCAAATAAGGCAGTAACTTTAGTAAAACATGCATGTTCTTTTGATACTGAAGCCCCCTTTTAAGATTTATCCTTAGCAAATTGCAAATTTTCACTCAAGATTTACATAAAACCTCGAAGCCAATAGCTATACGCCGGAGACAAATCTCAAATACATTTATTGGAAATTTTTACCTACGCGCTATCAAGTCAGTAAGATCCAGGTAAGTACTAGGTAAAACCTGATATTTTACCGATCGCTATAAAAAAATTTACAAAAGTGTGTACCAAACAATTTTTCTTTGTTCCAAAATCTTCTGTCATTAATTAAAAGCAATACAACTGATGTAAATCTTATTATGCTCTTATTTTTAACTTTAATTTGATATCAAACACAATAGGATTGCGTTAAAACATTGAGAACACTCTACTTATGTTTGACAATTGTGTTTTTCATCACAGTCGTACATGTTTCTGTTTTCATTTGTTGTTCTTTTCAAAGAATTTTGTTCTCCTTATTTATTATGTTAATGCTGATCAAAGAAACATCGTAACTGTTTTGTTTTGGATCGCAAATGTAATCCACGCTTTGCAGTTTTAATTTACCCTATTAGATAGTAAGATCGCTGCAATTAGGCAAACTGACAGTCAAAAAAAACACATTCATTAATTAAGTCATATATCTACTTTTATTTAAACGTTAATCCATAAAAACCTGCTTTTATCAAAGTAGATGAAACATAAATAATGAAATCTATGTTCCTAAATCCAGTCCATCATCCCAGTCGGGAAAATCTTCCTCACGTAAGACATTTTGATCGAAATTCAAACAGCATTACGATACTTTTTCAAGATGACATCAAAACAGAAAAAAAACCTATAACTTAGTTCGTTTCTCACTCTGGATGCCGTGTTGTGTCATTGAGCAAGACACATTTACTTCCCAACTAGAAACACATCATCCCAACATGACTGAAAAGTTGTTTACTGGGACATTATTAAGAAACATGACTAAATAAATTAATGTTCTCAAGCCTTTGACGTAAGATATTCCATGCTTTGTCTGTAAATAAATGCTTAATCCCGACCTTATTTATAGTTTGTTTTTCTATTTGGTTGTCATCTTGAAAAAATTATCGTAATGCCGTTTGAATTTCAATGCAAAAATCTCACAATCTCTTAGCGTTAGAAACTAATGTTTTATTTCCTGGCATAAAAAAAACAAACAAAACACGCTGATTAACCGGCACAGATGCGCCTTTGCATGTTTGCATGACGTTTGAATTTCAGTGCAGTATCCATGGGCGATGACCAATCTGTGCAGATGAGCTTTTGTTTGCATGCCGGTTGAAATGCTAGAAACAAGATGTATTATACTATCCAGACAGTGTTAAACCAAGACACTTATCAGCCTGCATGGCTCAGCTTTTATTACAAGCAGACTTCAAGTATGATCTTATTTAGTGCAGACTTTTGTGTTAGCTGGAGTGGTGGGAAATGCCTTCAACATTTACTTAAGATGGCAAAACTCCCAAATATGAGACTGGTAAATGACCATCAAATATGAGAAACCTGCTTTCATCCCTCTCCCCCCCCCCACCCCCCCTAAAAAATCTAAAAATCTAGGGCTTTCTAGCAAGACTGGTTCGGATCCCCAGAAAAATCACAAAGCTACTAAGCCAGCTTTCAATGTTGGGCCATCATTTGCATGCCAGCGAAACGTCAGTTATATGGCGGGTCGCTATCTGGCCGATGATGGCCCGCTTATATTAGTATTTGGATCCTCTTTCCTCTCGACCCTTGTCAACTAAAAAAGAGTCAAAGTAGCCCCACCCCCTGACAAGACTGACTGGATCTGCACATTAATAGAAGCTATGATTAATCGTGAAAACCTGCTTTTACCAAGAAGATGAAGCAAAAAATCAAAATCTGTGTTCATAAAAATAATAATAATAATAAAAAATGTGCATTTCATTGTTTGTTGAATTAAACGCCTTGCCCCCCGAGGAGCAAAATCTACCCACCTGTCCTGCCCTGCCCAGTCCTGTAGGCCTGCAGGCTTGCCCACATGCTACAAGCCTACATTGCTTTTTGCTAAAACATGACTTGTTCAATTTATTATATGCTAGCATAGACCAAGCTTTTTGTGACAGCTTATTCTTGATTAAGCACAGATAATTTTGCAGGTAGCAGGCGAGTCAATCACAAGATCTCAAACAGCACTGACAATATATGCAATCTTTGCTTAAAAGGTGACAATTAGCAGTCTGACCAAGGTTTACTGTGCTTGCTTCTGTGATAGAATTAGACTGGAGTGCATTATTTTGAATATACGAAGTTCATTCAAAAAAAATCCCGGACTGGACAGATAACTCAAAAAGTTGACTTCTTTTCCTCCTGATATTTCAGCTGCATGCTTTTCAAGTCAATTCTGATTTATTTATGTGTTATTGTATCATGCTACGTCCGTATTCTTGCAATTTAACATGAAATATGAACCGAGAAAGTTGATGAACGGAGCACTTTGAAACTTTTGACATTTTTTTTATAATTGCTCAATACTCAGTAATTATCCAGTGTGGTGTGCTATTAATGTGAAACGAAGTATGACATCACATTTACGTATGTTCAACGTGCATGGATAAAACTGACGTCATAACATAAACCGTTCTTTCACAGTGCAAGTTTATTTTGAAATTGCTAGCTGCAGCAGTGATGAAAAATGTAAGCTAACGGAGCCTTTTGAACAGCAAGCTGCGATTAAGCTCTGTGCTGCTATTTTTAGATCATGACATCATCTTCTATTTTTAGACAACATTGAAAAAATTCAAGAAAAATTTAAGATAAGTTTAGATTACTTTTGAAAATGCTCCATTTTCCATAATATTTTCAAAATACATGAGATTTGAAAGGTGTTAAAAAGCGTTATTGTCATATTTTTTTTTACCCTGATGTTCAAAGGGCGTGGCATATGCTAATTTTATCTGTTATCGGTAGTTTTCGCCAAATATACGAACTAATTATGTTATTTGAAATGAAATGTGTGATGTAAATAGCAGTTGGAAAATATCGTCCGCTGTAGTGTAGTGGTTTAGGCGCAAGACTCGTAGCATATAGCAGGTAAGTTCGAAACTCACGAGGGTTTCATTTTATTTTTTTCCGGTAAGAAAAGTTTGTATACGCTTAAAAAATAAGAAAGCAAATACATGATGTTTTTTGTATGCTTTTTGCGCGCGTGCAAATTATGTAAAGTAACTGTAAATATATACATGATAACACTGCAGTTGCTAGTAAACCAAGAATGTCGGACAACCAATCTTGGCTCTTAGGCGAATCAGTCTCGATTTACTAGTGACTGTACACATGTGATCACATATACATATGCACAATTACACAAAAATTAAGCGAATCAGTCTCGATTTACTTGTGACTGTACACATGTGATCACATATACATATGCACAATTACACAAAAATTAAGCGAATCAGTCTCGATTTACTAGTGACTGTACACATGTGATCACGTATGCATATGCACAATTACACAAAAATTAAGCGAATCAGTCTCGATTTACTAGTGACTGTACACATGTGATCACGTATGCATATGCACAATTACACAAAAATTAAGCATTTTCACGTTTTAAGGAGTTTTCCGTCATGTCAGTACATAGAAACTAATTTACTGGAAAAAAAATGAAAACTCCATGCGAGATTCGAACTAACCTTCTCTAGGACAGGAGTCCTGGACTTAGACCACTACACCACAGCGGACGATATATTCATATTACTACCGTTATAATATATTGAATTTCAGAAAACTTAATTTATTCTCGTATATTTGGCGAAAACTATCGATCACAGGTCTGAGATAAAATTAGCATAGCTCACTACCTTTGAACTTCAGGGTCAAAGAAATACGACAATACTATGGAGTAAAGGGTTAATCTATATAATTACCAATGAGACTGTTCCTGTAGTGGATGAACTGGAATTGACTTCGTGATTGGGTTCTCTTCATCATTCTTTCTTTTATAGGTATACTTGAACACAGGGTTACGTAGTCCACTGTAGGCAAAGCATGCCTGGTAAAGAAAACAAGACATAGGTGAAATAAGAAAATTTAATTTGCGTAAAATTTTAGGTATTTTCTTAACCATTAATTTAAACATGTGTTTTGGGTGCTCAAAAGAACCGTCTCATTGAGAGGGTTCTTTTGAGTACCCACAACATATGTTTTGGATGAGAAATAAAAAAAATAATTTTCCAATATGCACTCTTATCTGGAGGCCTGCACTTATCTCTTTGCCTATTGGGAAATTTTTCATGCTTTTTTTCAATTTTTTGTCATCTGCTGATTATTTTCAAAATAAAACTTTTTCGAAAAATTCTTTCCGGAATACCATCAGAGTGTCAAACAGTTTGGACATTTTGTCGGGTCTGATCTGGGTCCAAACTGTTTGTGAAGGTTATCAGCAAACGACACAAGTAGGCAACAACGAGTATGAAACCTTGAAAAGTTATACATTTAATGTGTTGATTTAAAAGGAAAAAAAAACTTGAGTAAACATAAAATTAACTAATGGTTGAAAAGTATATAATAAAAGGGTTACTGGATTTGTATGGAGATATTATAAGAATTCATCATGAGTGTGAGGTAGGGGTGCGCGATATTACTAGTATACCGGTATATCCCGATTTAGGAGTCCTGAGATATGTATCGCGATATGCTTTTGACGTACCGGTACACTCGGCAAACTCCGTCAATTTTCGGAGCATAGTTCATCTGCTTTCGTTTCGAGCTGTATTTTATTTTGCTTGTCAATTTTTATTTAACCTCGCTTGATAATTAATAGAAGTGAGATGTCCGACAGCCAATGAAAAACCGGTAACTATGATAAACAAAACGTGCCGTGTGCAAAACGTTAATACCATTGGCTAAGAGGAGGATTTCCCTTGCCAAAACCAAAATGGCGGACCCAGGAAGACACTTATATTCTCTCTTTATTTAATGATTTCTCGTAAGATAGCGAATTTGATGGATCGAATTTAGATGAATCAACAAAAGTTGCAAATGTTCATGCTGTGTTTGCGATCGATCTATGCTAGAATGACATTCAAATGCCCCTTGATGTTGAATGAAGTCGGCTCTGAGAAAATTCCCCTCCCACAAGCACAGATGTTATATTTAGGTGTGCGGTATATCGTGATTCGTATCTCGATACAAACCCCAAAATCGCGATATATCGCGATACGGTTTTCAGAGGCGATACCCACCCCTAGTGTGAGGGTAGGATAGAAAAATCCGTCCCAAGGATCACCTAGGCTTGCCAAGTGATGACAAACGGTGATTCCGAGGGACGGATTTTTCTCTCCTACACTCACACGAAAAATGGATTCTTTTTCTTGCTCACCACTGTTATTATTTATTTATTCATTCATTTTAAAATATGCTAACAGAAGTCCCTGAATATGCTAGGATGCAATTACGCATGACAACGTTACTTGACTTCCTGGGTAAGATAGCAAGGGTAAGATAATATTTTCTATCCCAGGGTATGATCTCAGATATCCTTATCCGGTGTGCAAGAAATTATGTGTGGACTTACTGTTTTTGGCAAACTAGAATCCCGAGCTTGTCAAATGCCAATACAATTGATCCCCACCGAATATATCTCCCAGAACTTTAGTTACGAGTGTGTTAGCTAAAAGTAATTTTCTTATTTCTCAACCAAAATATATGTTGTGGGTACTCAAAAGAACCGTCTCAATGAGATGGTTCTTTTGAGCACACAAAACATATAAAAAAATTATTGGTAAGAAAATAATTACGATTTTACGCTGTATTTTTTGTTTTTGTGTCTCCATATAAATCCAATGACCTATAATCTAATTATAGTATCAATAAGATCTTATGCATACCCTATTACCATTTTCTGTCGTAAAAACTAAAGTCCTATTTATCTGACAAACTGATTGTGCTTTTTTTGTTTGTTTGTGGATTAACGTCCTAGTCATCAGCAATGGTCAAACCAAGCTGGTCAGTTAACCTAACCAAACTTTCCTTGGGCAAGCTTAGACCAAGTGGTTAACCAGTGTACTCAGTGCACATAGAGTATCTTACACAAGTGATCATTTCATATGAAATTTATTAAACGAGCCTTTTGGCGAGTTTAGTAAATTTTATATGGAATAAATCATGAGTGTAAGCCTCTGTTTATCATATGACCATTTAAATGTGATTTTATCACCTTCAAAGTTTGTTTGTTTCAAAGAAAATTTGCATTGGTGTCTGGGACGTCGTCATGACGTTACTTTTCCAGCAATAAGTGCTATGTGACCTATGGTCATAACAATATTTATGACATGACGTTATCCACTGAATAACAGTAACATCATATGATAAATTTTCACGTTTAACCCTTAATGCACCAATCGCAACAAAAGTCGTCTGCTTTTCTCATCTGCTGAAATGTTAAAGAAGCCTCTATGGCAAACAGTGTGGACCCAGATCAGACTGCTCCTATAGGAGCAGTCTGTTCTGGGTCGACGCTGTTCGCTTCTATACTTAATTTGTCAGTAATGCTAGCCAATTATTTGCAGCAGACGATTTTAGCAGACGACATTTTCAGATGCATTTTTTCTTGGCGCTTTAAGGGAAAATACTGATAATGTGAATACTTACATAGAAATCACTCCATCCGAGCATTCTAATGTCACCTTGACCAGTTTTTGCGGGATAAATCTTTTTCGGATTTCTGATACTCTTCCTGCCGCTGAAAGGCTCTACATCTCTCACCAGTTCTCCATATACATAGTCATTGCTCTCCCCTTCAAAGTCTTCAAATTTCTTCCCAGTTGTGAAAGCAGCCGGGCATTTTGCTTCAAAGAGGGAGTTGGCTGCTTCAAGTAACTGTAAAAGATTATCAGGACTTAAGTTAAGAGTGCAAAACGAAAATTTAATTTTCTTATTTCTCAACCAAAACATATGTTGTGGGTACTCAATGGGACGGTTCTTTTGAGCAACCAAAACATATGTTAAAATTGATGGGTAAGAAAATATTTACAATTTTAAGCTGAAAATTTTTGCTTATCTAAACCTGTGATTATTGATATGGAAATTGATTAACCCTTAAAGCGGCAATCAAGACTGCAGCAGACGACAAATTTTGCGACATCTTTCCTAATTTTTGAAACAAATAAGGTATGATATTTCATGAGAATTGTCTGCCAGCAGACAATTCTCATGAAATATCATACCTTATTGGTTATTTTTGAAAAAGCAGCAAAATTTGAAATTGTCGTCTGCTGCAAATTGTCGGTGGCGCTTTATGAGTTAATAGAAAGATATTACAGGTTTAGACAAAGATTTAATTTTCAGCATAAAATTGTGAATGTTTTCTGACCAATACCTGTTTAAGATGGTTCTTTTGAGTACCCACAACATAAGTTTTGGTTGAGAAATAAGAAAAAAATTTCTGCTATGCACTCTTAAGAAATGGCCAAGACAAGTTTGAATGCAGCATTACAAACACAATAAACATCATAGAAAGGAAAATTATATAGCAATATTTAATAGAAAAAACCCTAAGCTTTTTTCTGTAGCATGTATGAAATTTTTTACAAAACTGCTCAAATCTTGCTAGACTCGTGTAGAAACGTGACACGGGCAGATTTTCTCCCGTTTGGATAATTGATTACCAATCCCTACATTAGTTTATGTAGGGGAGAGAACCAGTCTACTGCTGGTCATCTATAGGATCAGAATTCTTTCATAAAACATTTTTCACAAATAATTCTCTTTGGCTGAATCACTTTAGGGCATTTTCTGCCCTTCTCTAGGGGCCAAATTTCGGCCCCATTCCCAATAAAAAATAGCCACCTTTTTTCCCAAAACCATGTCTGTTTTTCTCAATTAAGAAAAGCAAAGCAAAAAGAATTTTTTTTTTTTTTTTTTTTTACTTTTTTATTTAGAGACCACTTCTACTTATGAGAAACAATGACCCATATCAGAATGATACTTAAACACTTGTGCTTAAGTGGTATGGTTGGCATAATTCAATCTAAAATAACTTGATTTTGAGGATATATTTTGCTACCCTAGTTATGTTCTATTTCGTTAATTTCTCCAAATTTTGCTGTTAAGTTGATCATTTTTCCCAATTTTGGCCAGGGGGCCTTTTCCCAAAATTGCTGGACTTATGGGTGACTTACTGTAGATGCATCCATACTGGAGGCCATGAAAGGTTGACTAGGAATACCTCCCACACTTAATGATATAAAGTCATTATCAGATTGGCCCTTTGTATCTTCTCTCACTGTAGCTGTAATATCTTCACTCCCGTGGACTATGAAGGGGGGAATATCACCTGCAAACATAACAAGAGAATATTTCACAACAGTAAATAAAAGGTTGACTAGGAATTCCTCCCATTCTCAATGATATGAAGTCATTATCAGATTGGCCCTTTGTAACTTCTGTCACTGTAGTAGTAATATCATCACTCCCGTGAACTATAAAGGGGGGGATATCACCTGCAAACATAACAAGAGTACATTTCACAATGGCAGGGCTTCAGATTTTTTTCAAGATTGGTGGGCCGAAGTGACCCATGGAGCAAAAAATGGTGGGTCATTTTCTGAAATGATGGGCCCAAGCATATCAAACTAACCACAGTTGACATTCGGGTAGTATAGTTTACCAACACACTGACACAGACACCTGTATGCATATATGTATATTGACTGCTGATTATACAGTAAAACCTTTCTTAAGCGACCACTGAAAACAGAAGACCAATTATCGCTTAATGCAGGTCAAAAGTTTTGCAGAATGCTCCAGGGGGAGCATTCTGCAATACTTTTGACCTTCATTAAGCTACAATTTGTTATTAAAATCTTTGTTTTTTGTCTTTTTTGAGTGGCTGCTTAAGACCTGTTTTACTGTATTGACTACCTACATGTACTTTCTGTTTTGTGAAGTTTGTAGACTTGCTGTAAGATGAATATTTTTTATCAAAATGAGATTTTTTCACAACTAAAAGGGATGGGTCCACTGGGCCAACTGCCTTGGAAAGTTATGGGCCATATTTTGAAATCATGGGACAATGACCTGGGCCCACCGTAAATCTGAAGGGCTGCAAGAGTACATTTAACACCAGTACATGTTTTAAAGTTTTGAACACTATTTGACAGCAGAAAAAGCCTAGAAAAACAGCACTAATGAGGGTCTTCCCTGTGTGCTAATTATTTATTGATTGGACTTGGGTTAATCTGTAATTCTATGGAAGCCTCAATGTGCTTTAAGAGTTGTGAGAACCACAGGTTCCTTAACCATTAAAGCGCCAAGAAAAAAATGCATCTGAAAATGTCGTCTGCTGCAAATAATTGCATAACATTACTGACCAATTAGGTATAGAAGGAAACAGCTTGGACCCAGAACAGACTGCTCCTATAGGAGCAGTCCAATCTTGGTCCACACTGTTTGCCATAGAGGCTTCTTAAACATTTCAGCAGACAAGAAAAGCAGACGAATTTTGTTGCGATTAAGGGTTAAAAGCTATAATGGAGGTCCATGGAAAAACATTTACAGGTCTGAGCCCAGAGAGCCACACAGAGAAACTGGGAGTGCACATACCTCGTAATGAATTAAAAGTAATCCTGACACTGGTTTCATCAATCGATGTAACATCAAAACTGTCTACTCCCTCCTTCAACCATGGGTATTTATTCAGGGCTGTCTTCACTTCAACAGGATCATCAATGCTAACTTCCTCTATAAATAGAAACAAGATACATTTCAGCCATGACATGTGATTTTCGACAATGTGGCATTTTGACAAATGTAGTCTCAGATGAGCCTGTACAGCCTCCTGTCAAGCTTAGAAACTCCAAATAATGTTCAGTCAGTAGCTTAAAACTCATTAACACTCAAGCAATTAGCAAAAGCTCTGATTAGACTGCGTGTATGCGCAGGCTGATCTGAGGCTTTGCTAGTCGCACATACCACATTGTTGAAAATCACATGTCGCGGCTCAAATCCCTGCTTCATATTTACAGATACCTAGAGGTCCAATATGGCTCTTGATCGCTCACCTGAATTTGATTCGTCATCTGAGATAGAATATCTTCAACCCTTTCCTTCATGAATATTCATGCTGGGCTCCACCCACAATGAATAATTATATAAATAAACTTTCATAACGGTACATAGAACAAAGAAATTACTTGTCAGGTCCACTAGTGTAGTAATAGCTATATCATATTTCCATGTTTAACTCTTTAAAAAAATGCATGTCACTGTTCGAATATTGGAACATTACATTACCTTGCATTTCATTTTTTAACCACCCTTCCTCAATGGAATGCTTTGTTTCTTAAACAGTTTGAGACATATTGTTAAAACTTAAGTTAGTTTTGATGCCTAACTGAATAAACAATTGTTTTGGTGAACCAATCGGCCTAGGGCATTCATTCTGACAAAGATATTATCAAATATAAAACAAAGTTGCGTTAGAACTATGGCTCAGTATAGAAAGTATTGCTAAAAATAGAAGCTCAAAAATATAAAGTGGACCAGTCCAAAATACAGGACAGCACCTACCTGTCCAAGTATTAAACATTTCCAGTTTTATATCAAATGATGATCCTTGGATGCTCACTTTCTGTACTTCATGTATTACCGAGCCACTATTTTGTGTAAACCCAGAAAATCCAATCCTCTGAAAATAAAGATAGACATACCAATGTAATAATGGCAAAGTAAATCCTTAGCTGTCAAGTCATAATTTTTGCCTGCTTCTCTTGGTTGCTAATGCAAACAATTTTAAGCCTGGCCCCTAGGTTATAAAACTTTTTTCATGCTCAACTCAACTGAGCACAAAATTTCAACTGCTCATAAAAACTACAATACCTACAAATAAAGAAGTGTCTTGCTTTAAGTCTCTCAGATGTTGTATTTATCATGCTAATAAATGCCAATTTAATGGCTTTTCGCCAGTAAGCAGATAATGGCCCCCTGTTAGTGGTAAAAAAAGAAACATTGTCAAGGTTGGGCCCCCTCTGACAAAACTTTCTGGATCCGTGCATACATTTATCTAGAGGTCTCTATCTTATTAATGAAGTGGAAGGGGTATGGTGGTACCTAATATATTAACAACTCATATTAAAGGGATGACTGTATTCAAATTTTTCATCTGAGGAGGTATATTGTTGGATATACGGTTGAAAGTTGAGTTTTAAAGCTTAGAGTGTGTCCTTCAAAAATTCTCTGAAAATGTAGTAGATTGCCTCTAACTCCAGGGGTTTGCCAGCTGCATAAATCCACCTTTCTCCCAATGAAAAACAATGTTACATAATGACGTTGAATTTGCTACATTATATCACAGGACATACTGTCGCAAATTTATAACGTTATCCAATCAGACATCGCATTATTTTTTGCAAGTGCATTAGAATTACATTTTTACACCAAGGTTGCTTACTAAAACTGCAGTGCTCCAGTGCGCACCAACAAAAATGCTGATGAAAATGTTGCCTGCTGAAGTCGTCTGCTGCATTTATTTGCTGAAACTACATGCGCGATTCCAGCAAGTTTTGTCAAAGGGGATCCAACTCTGACGTTTTTTTTGTTGTTGTTGTTTTTATTTTTTTTGATGAGAAGAGAGAGGAATAATACAACTAAAATTGGGCCACCATGGGCATGCCAGTGAAACGCTATTTAAATGGCGTTTCGCTGGCGTGCCCATGATTGCCAAACATGAATGTTGGCTTTGTAGCTTTGTGATTTTTCAGGGGATCCAGACAAGTATTATAAGAGACCCCTTTTTTTATTATTCTGATTTTTCACGAGGAGTTCGGAACCCTGTCCCCCCCCCCCCCCCCCTCTGGATCCGCACTTGAAATATTGACTAATGTAAGTATAGATGCGAACAATGTGGACCGAGGGTCTACACTGTCAAAGAGGCTTCTGAAACAAATCAGCAGACGAAAAATGCACACAACTTTAGTTGTGATTGGGGCTTTACAGGTAAATAACTGGGCCTCGATGTGAGAAAACCTCTTTTCGGGGTTTTCGAAAAGGTCATGCCCAAACCAGCCTACTCAGCTACAGAGACTACCTAGAAAATTGAAATTTCCCTGGGAGCAAGTTTGGATATGATACTTTTCAATAAGGGAATAACAAAGGTGTTGATCAGACTGCGTGAATGCGCAGGCTGGTCTGCACTTTTGTAATTCCCAAACCCCAAAGACAGGGTTTTTTTGCGTCAAGGCCCAAATAAACCTTTATTATATAACTTGACTTTTTGCTTACTGTAAAGGCGGCAACTTTAATATTCATATCTGGGTGTGGTTTGGCTATTTCATCTGCTAAGGAAGGGAAATCAGGTTTTATTTATAATTTGGAAAAGAGTTAATAAGCTTCTTGAGCCGCGCAAACATGCGTGCATTTCATGAGAATCCTAACCGTATACAAACTGAACTCACATTTATTAACCCTTAAAGCGCATAATAACAAAATGTATGTTTTGTCGTCCACTAAACTATTTGAAGCCTCATAGATAAACAGTGTGTACCCAGATCAGACTGCTCCTGTAGGAGCAGTCTGATCTGGGTCCACAATGTTTGCCTCCCTGCGTATGTTAAATAGACATTTTCAGATGCAATTATTTTGCTGGCATTTTAAGGACTAAATAATGACTGAGATGGTGGCACAAGATGATACAGTTACTTTTGAAGAAAACCACGCCTCCTTTTCAGCTTTTACCTATGCTTAAGGTTGACTAGTCCTAATTAGGCATTCATGAGGCACGGCCCTTACAGTAAGCGAAAAGTCAAGTAATACAATACCTGTTTCTCTGGAACTGTTTCCGACGTAACTTTGATCTTCTGTACTTCATCATAGGCATTTCCCGTTGATGCGCTGGTATGCCTGACATCCGAGAAGAAATTGGCGCGCACTTCAACACAGGGATTATCAGTCTCGTCTGCAGGGTCGCCAATAGGATTGTAGCCCACTACCAATAGTTGGTACCTATAAGGAAAGATAGATTTCTTCATTCTCTAAAGTTACAGGCCAGTAACTCTTACCTAAAAATCTACATAAGATATATTTCGTATAGCTACTATACTTAACGCCAGTAAAAACGCAACTTTTACAGTATAACCTTACACAAGATTCAATGCTATTTTATCATTTCTAATCAAATAAAAGCATAAACCTATGGTCGCTATATCAAGCCAATACTCTTTTGGTGCAGATAAAGCAGTCCAGATAAGCCAGGCTGTATTTTTTGATAAAGGGACACAACCGAAACTTTGACACAAAAACTGCAAAATCACCTTATTAATCTGGATATCATATCTTCATTATGAATGGCTCTTTTGGATTCAAACTTTCCGGAAAATTCAACATTGTTCTACTTACTATGCGCACGCAAAAGATTTTTTTTGTCTTGAATTTTTGACCTTGAAAATGGTCATCAAAGTTTCAGCATGAAAACCGGAAGTTAACGAAAATGTGACACTTTCGACGGTAAATATTGCAATAAATGATAACCATAGGTTATGTCCTTACAAATTACGTATGTCAATTTTTAAATGATTCAGTTTAATTGAAGCTTTAGTGATTTCTCAAATTTTGGGGAAATTTCACTAAAAATGTAATTTAAAACATAAATTTTAGGTCCTTCCAGCAAATTTAATTGTGTGTTGCAAACCATTTTTTTGTTTGTTTGAGTGAAATGCAGTATTTACACGCTGAAATTGAATAAAATTTCAAGATTTAATATGGTTACCAAAAAATTCGATGAATTTGTCATTTTTTGCCAAAAGTTTTGGCAGAAGTCTGCAATTGAGCTCAAAGTTTGGTTAAACAGTCTCCTACTTTAGGGATGCTTGTTAGTACAAAGACAAAATGTATCAAGCTGATATTTATAGGAAAAATAACACTTGTACCAGTTGCATTTTTAATGGCTTTAAGTATAGTATATAATAAATTTCTGATAACTGCATCAGGCAGTCAACCCTTTGGCTCAGTGGTTAGAGCATTGGTTTTGTACTGGGACAACCCCGATTCGATTCCGGGCACGGCGTATTTTCAGCTAAGCTGTACTTGGTTATGGCTATCATGTTGTAAGACTATCTCTTTGCCTACTGGGTAATTTTGAACGCTTTTTTGTCGTCTGCTGATTTTTTCAAAATCAACTTTTCAAAATCTTCTAGCCTCTTATGACAGGTTTTACTGTATACAATTAAGTTAAATGGGTGTCCAATTTGAGAAGTTAAAAAAATAATTTTCTGACCAACCCATACCGGTAAAACAGGGTCGGGTAAGGGGAAACAAAAATATTTTTAAGGTTGGCCTAAATAAGACCAGGAAAAGCCACAATTACAGACCCCAGACCAACCCAAAGCACCATGAGGAAGAACAACAGAACACAGACAACCAAAAGGCAATAAAAAAACTAAGGCAACCAGCTCTCTCTTCCTCACCAAGGCTTTATAATCTGACAAATATTTTGTAAATCAAAGACTAGGAATAAAACTTTCCTTGGAAAATGTGAGGAAACTTGTTAATAGAGGATCTTACATGAGAATTCATGCTGAATAAAGTTTACTAAGCGAGTTGAGGAAAAGAGATAAAATACGAGGCTTGTCGAGCATTTTCTCTTTTCCCAACCAGTTAATTAAATCAATAATACGGGTGCACCAATGTAAGATTCTATTTATCACATGACATTAAAATTACTTAAAAATCAAATTTTTTAGTAAAACATAAAGATTTTGCCATCTTTTATGCAACGCTATACTTGACTTCATTATGAACAAGTCTGTAAACCACTAGTGGTTTATTGATTTTATTGCATGGCATTCTTTCACTCCTAGATGTGATGTCATATGATAAAAAATGTTAAAACATTTACTGTACTTACGACTGCTGGTCGTCTAGATTTGTACGAGGACCATAACTCCATGAACCAGTAGAATGGGCTTGCTCGTTCTGTCAAATATAGAATACATGTTGTTATACAGCCAGAAAAAAGTACAGTATATTATAGTATATAATAACTGCCCATATATTTATATATTATACTGCAAGATGTGGTATTCCATCAAGGTCATCACTGCTTGCAAAGACAAAATCAATACCAAAGAAAGAAAATAAAATACTTTTTTTTTAAATTATAACCTGTGAGCCCTTAATATTTACAATGGACCAGCCCAAGTTTATTGTTTCAAATCAGAAGGAAATAGAATTGTCAGAGAATCTGACTATAGCCCCGCTGCAGCGCTTTTCATGCTGTAAAAAGGCCAAGTTCTAAAGATATTGAGCTTAAACAAAATCATGAGATCAATCAAGGGCCATAACTATGTTACAAATAAGCAAAAAATAACTGAACAATCCCAACCTAGAGATCTTTTCAATATGAGTGCATATTTAAAGTTTGGTGTAATTCTATCCATTTGATCTCAAGATACTGTGTGGAAACAAATTCTGGTATCAATCAAGGGCCATAACTGTGTTACAAAAAGAAAAAAATAACAGGTAACAATCCCAAACTAGACCTTGTTAATATTAAAGCATATATAAAATTTGGTGAAATTCTGTCAATTTGTTCTTAAGATATTAAGCGGAAACAAAACTCTGATGTCAGTGAAGGTTCGTAGCTCTGGTTCAGATTTGAGAAAAAATGACAGGTAACAATCCCAATCTAAATCTTGTCAATATGAAGGCATATATACAATTTGGTGAAATTCTGTCAATTTGTTCTCAAGATATTGAGCAGAAACAAAATTATGACAGATGGATGGACAGATGGAATGATGGACAACCCAAGTCCAGTAAGTCCGAGTTTTCTCTGATGTTTTAGTGGCTTTTCTTTATTTTGATATTTGCCACTACCGTCAGAGCAACTGAGCTATCGATAATCCATAATTCTCTCAGTCAGTCGTGGCTGGGCACTTTCAATGAAAAATATGGTAATTGAATGAAAGGTTGGTGGCATAAAAAATTAAAATAGGATTGAGTTATGATTTATCTCTAAAATAAAATGATATTTTTCATTTAAATCTTACAAAGATGGAAATTATCAACACCTATTGTAGCCTACCCTTTGTACACATATAGTTGGTTCTTAAGCTATATTCATTACCAAGCATTTCCCATTAAACACTTAAAAAGTGAAACTACTTTTGTTTTTCAGTTGTATGTTCATTAGTTTTAATATTTTAAGCAGTTATCTAAGGAATACATCATTCATCTGTCAATATTTTGGTAAAAATACCCAATTTTTGATAGGTGAAGAAAATTCTGGATTTTCGTAATAGGAGATACTCTTATGTTGGTGGCAAATATCAAAATATGGAAAAGCCACTTAAACATCAGAGAAGGCTCGTATTAAGTCCAGTAAGCGGGGCTATAACAACCCCTTATGACCTGGCTCCTATGACATAGATTTAGATAAACAAAATTTTTCACAAACAATTGTAAATATTTTCTTATCCATTATTTTTAATATATATTTTGGGTGCTCAAAGAACAAAAGTTTTTAGTGCTCAAAAAAAACCCTGTCATAGGAACTGCTCCCTTGAGTATGCACATCATATGTTTTGGTTGAGAAATAAGAAAATTACTTTTTTGTAACACACTCTTAACTGAAGGCCTGTATCATACATTATGGAAATACAATAGATATTTTTATGAAGGTTTTTACATGCCTTTAGTTAAGAGTGCATACCAGAAAAATAATTTTCTTATTTTTCATCCAAAACATATGTAGTGGGTACTCAAAAGAACCGTCTCAATGAGACGGTTCTTTTGAGCACCCAAACCATATGCTAAAAAGTATGGGTAAGAAAATATTAACAATTTTACGCTGAATTTTTTTGTTCATTTAAACCTACGTTTTTAGGTTTGGTTTGTGTTTTTTTGTTTGTTTTGTTGCTTTATGTCCCAAGTCTACATCTATGGTCATGGCGGGACGGTCAGTTCACCTAACCACACTTTTTCCTGGGCAAGCTTGAACAAGCAGTTAACCAGTACTTGTGCACATACTTTCCCTTGTAACTGACAACAACCCTTCTTGAAAGATTCAGCGAAGGGAGGAGAATGACCATAGAAAATATTTTATGATCAATTTCCACGGAAGTATAGGACTAGGCGGGGAACTAACTCATGACTCCTGGATCAGCAATTGGACTCACTACCAATTGCACTATGTGGTCCACTTTTTTTAAGTAAAGAAATCTCATATTAACTCTTTGCCTGCTAGCAGTAACTTTCCTCATCTGCTGATAACCTTTGCAAACATGCCCTGATCAGATCTGATCATGACCTTGAACCAAACTGTTTGACAATCTGATGGTATTATTCCTGATTTTTTTTTTTTGAAAAAGTTAATTTTGAAAACAATCAGCATGAAAAATTATCCATCATGCAAAGTGTTAAGCATTTTCATTGTTTTAACCCTTGAAGCACCATGAAAAAAATGCATCTGAAAATGTCATCTGCTGAAATCGTCTGCTGCAAATAATTTCCTAACATTACTGACAAATGAAAAAAGTCAATAAGCAATGCTTATTAGATACCCCCCGCACAGTAAGAGTCAGTGAAAATACTTGGCAAGTTATAGTTCGTACAAGAAGACCTTAGTTTTGATAAGAAGATTTCAGGAGAATCTGTGCGAACAAAAATTATAAACTCCTTCATGCATATGTTCAATGTGTCTACATTGTATTGGCAAAGTATCAAATTGCTCCATCAAAAGCTGTAGTAGGAGTTGATCGGCCCATAAAGGCACTATCCATGCACATACAAAAGCCATATAAGGGAATAATTGTCTAAGTTCAACAAAACTTATAAACTCCTTCATGCATATGTTCATTGTGTCTACATTGTATTGACAAAGTATCAAATTGCTTCATCAAAAGCTGTGGTAGGAGTTGATCGGCCCATAAAGGCACTATCAATGCATACACAAAAGCCATATAAGGGAATAATTGTCTAAGTTCTCACAGCTGTCATTTTGTCAAAATTAATTTTTGTGAACCAAACTCCTTCATGCATATGTTCAATGTGTCTACATTGTATCGGCAAAGTATCAAATTGTTCCATCAAAAGCTGTAGTAGGAGTTGATCGGCCCATGAAGGCACCATCTATGCATATACAAAAGCCTAATAAGGGAAAAATTGTCTAAGTTCTCACAGCTGTCATTTCGTCAAAAATTATTTTTTCGGAACAAAACTCCTTCATGCATATGTTCAATGTGTCTACATTGTATCGGCAAAGTATCAAATTGTTCCATCAAAAGCTGTGGTAGGAGTTGATCGGCCCATGAAGGCACCATCTATGCATATACAAAAGACATATTAGAGAAAAATTGTCTAAGTTCTCACAGCTGTCATTTTGTCAAAAAATATTTTTTTCAACACCAAACTCCTTCATGCATATGTTAAATGTGCCTACATTGTATAGGCAAAGTATCAAATTGCTCCATAAAAAGCTGTGGTAGGTGTTGATCGGCCCATAAAGGCACTATCTATGCATATATAAACACCTTATTAGGCCCATAAAGGCACTATCTATGCATATACAACACCTTATTAGGGAAAAATTGTCTAAGTTCTTACAGCTGTCATTTTGTCAAAAATTATTATATTTTTCTAAATCAAACTCCTTCATGAATATGGTCAATGTGTTTACATTGTACAAGCAAAGTATCAAATTGCTCCATATAAAGCTGTGGTAGGAGTTGATCAGCCCATAAAGGCACTATCTATGCATATACAAACACCTTATTAGGGAAAAAATGTCTAAGTTCTCACAGCTGTCATTTTGTCAAAAATTATTTTTTCTGAACTAAACTCCTTCATGCATATGTTAAATGTGCCTACATTGTATTGGCAAAGTATCAAATTGCTCCATAAAAAGCTGTGGTAGGTGTTGATCGGCCCATAAAGGCACTATCTATGCATATACAAACACCTTATTAGGCCCATAAAGGCACTATCTATGCATATACAAACACCTTATTAGGGAAAAATTGTCTAAGTTCTTACAGCTGTCATTTTGTCAAAAATTATTATATTTTTCTAAATCAAACTCCTTCATGAATATGGTCAATGTGTTTACATTGTACAGGCAAAGTATCAAATTGCTCCATATAAAGCTGTGGTAGGAGTTGATCAGCCCATAAAGGCACTATCTATGCATATACAAACACCTTATTAGGGAAAAAATGTCTAAGTTCTCACAGCTGTCTTTTTGTCAAAAATTATTTTTTCTGAACTAAACTCCTTCATGCATATGTTCAATGTGTCTACATTGTATAAGAAAAGTATCAAATTGTTCCATCAAAAGCTGTGGTAGGAGTTGATTGGTCTGTGTATGGTCTATAATAGCATAAGCATAAAGCACTGTATTAAAAGCCATTTAGAACTACAAAGGGAAATAAGTCTAATAGAATTGGCCCCTAGCCCTTACTCTTTTGTCTTAAGTATTTGTTTTGCATATATGAACATGTTTGCAAGGTTTGATGAAAATCCAGTGATGACTCTTCGAGTTATTAAGGAAACAAAGCGTTAGGGATGGACGGACGGACGCACACACGGACAACGTGAAAACAGTTTACTCCCTACAAACAAAGTTTGCGGGGGGTATAATTAAGTATAGAAGCAAACAGCGTGGACCCAGAACAGACTGCTCCTATACATATAGACTGCTCCTGTAGGAGCAGTCTGATCTATGTCCACACTGTTTGCCATAGAGGCTTCTTAAACATTTCAGCAGACGAGAAAAGCAGATGACTTTTGTTGCGATTGTCACTTTAAGGGTTAACTAAGGCCAGTGAATGAATATGTATTCTAATGCACTTGATTTTTTAATACAAGGTTTGATTGGATAGCATCAAAATTTTGCGACAGTATATCCTGCCACATACTGTCCGAAATAGTTTGACGTCATTAATTATGTCACATTGGGTTGGATGATATGCGACTTTATGCGGCTTGCAAGGCTCCAATTTGAGACAAAGCCTCTAAAGTCCATTAGAATGGGGATAACCATTTTCAAAATTTTCATTTGAGGGGGTATATCATCGAATGTATGTTTTGAAATCATGTTTTACGGATCAGCTTACGCATCGCCATAAAAATAAATTTCCGAACGTATATCTGACCATATACCTCACCAAATCAAAATTTTTGAATACAGTTATCCCCTAAATATTAGCATAAGGCCAGAATTTTTTTATTAGTTGATTTACGAGAATTTAGGGTCGGGGGGACGAAAAAAAATTAAATAAAAAAGCTCTGAAAATGACAAGTTTACTGGTCATTTGCAGAGCTTTTTTTTTTTAATTAAGAGCTTTTTTTTTTTTTAATATCTCCAGAAAAAAATAGTAAAACTAATAAGGTAAACCAACAGTCTGTATTCAATCTTTATATATTTCATCACTTTCCTAAAAATCTGAACAGGACAATCACTTTTAACAGTGTCACTCTCAAAAATACACAGACAGAACCTAAAAAAAAAATATCATTTTTTTCAACCAAACAAATGATATTTAGAGTCGGCGGATAAAATTTTTTTTAGAAAATAAATTTTATTTTTTTCCTACTTTCCGGAAAAATACAGTAGGAGGGTTTGTAAATCAACTAATAAAAAAATTCTGGCCTAAGTGAAAAAATACTTACATTATCTAGAAACACCTTTGCTTTTCCCCCTGCCTTTACATCAAATCTGTAACTGCCTGACTTTGGAGGAATGAAACGTCCTGTCATGCGAGTATACGCTGCACCAGTCTCTACTGCACCAAATTCTCTCGTACAGTAATGTGTGATGTCAAGGTGTTTGACATCACCAGAAGGAGCTGCAGCCTTCAGAGCATCAAGATCATTGGTTGGTTGTTCCGTCCAGTATTCAACATCTACACCTCTGCAACCTGGTATAATATTGATCGTAGGCACAATAGATCTATGTCTAAGTTACCTCCCTTATAGTTTTGTATAAGATGATAGGTAATAAAATAGTCAAGATTTAATACAAACCCATGACATTTCTGCATTATTTCCACAGAGTTTTAAATCAAAATGCAATCCAAATATTTTAACACCCCAATTGCAAGAACAAACTCTCAAAATAAACAAGAAAACTATGGAGTGTTGATAATTGGTGCATGTCGATAATACATACCATTGCTCTAATACAGTAAAACCTGTCTTAAGCCGCCACTCAAAAAGAATATGAAAACTTGTTGTCAAGACCGATTATCGCTTAATGCAGGTCGAAAATATTGCAGAATGCTCCAAGGGGAGGATTCTGCAATACTTTCAACCTTCATTAAGCTACCATTTGTCTTTAATGGTGCTGTCACATATGAACTGATAAAGATAAAGGAGGGCGAAAGGACAGAAATTGGCAAAAAATGTTTACCCGGTGATGGAAGTCGTCTCAGTGGCGGTGAATTTTGACCTGGAAGTGGTAAGGAGCGCATACGTACCGAACAAGTATCGGACAAAGAGCGGCCAACTTATGTTCGTGTAACAGATGTATAACAGACAAAACAAATATTTACCGTATAAGAAACTGACAAAAAGTTTGTTGAACAATCACAGAAGGCGCATGCGGTAATCGCCCAGGAATCTCTTTTACCTGTCCTGTAGTTGACCGTTCACAACTCAGGTCTAATGGACATCAACGGATACATACAGGATACCTACAGGATGCAGAACGCATGAGAATAGGACAAACCGCAAGAGAACCGGACAAACTGCATACCAACGAATGAGTAACGTTCATCCACCGTACATATTTATCCATCCGGTGGCGTCCGTTCGAAGTTTTGAACATGTCCAAAACTTGCCAACGGTAAGGACCGGACAAAATGATATCACCTCACATGGAACGCATTCGCCGCATGGGAAGCGGACAAGTACGCATGCAAACAAACACAAACGGACAGAGAAGTTTACTGTCCGTTACGCGTCCATAAGTGCTATCCGGTAAGGTGTGACAGTCACTTAAGGCCTTTGTTTTGTCTATTTTAGAGCTGCCCCTTAAGCAAGTTTTACTGTACCTGCTAGTGTCACCTGCTGATAACCTTTTCAAACAGTTTGGATCCAGATCAGGCCCGACAAAATGTACAGCCTAATCTGGAACTAAATTGTATTTCTGATAGTATTCATAAAGAAATTTTTTGAAAAAAATAATTTTGCAAAAAAATCAGCAGATGAAAAAATATCCCAACTTGCAAAGACTTAATATTAATACTTGTCCTTATTTTTTTGTAGCATAGGTTACCAAAGTATATAAGCAGATGTAAGATCAGATGATAATTTTTGTGAATAGCAGAAAAGGGGTTAAACATTACTATTTTAGCTATGAGTAAAATAACTCTGGCCTCAAGGTTATAAAACTTGAGTACAACGTGTCCGCAAGCAGCCAATCAATGCACTTTATTTTGAGTCTGAGCATGAATTCAAGTTTTATAACCTTGAGGCCGGGCTATCCCTTTTGCACTACTTTATGGAATTAACCCTATGAGCATCTTTCATATTTATTTGTCCAATAGATCAAAAATAAGGTCAATAGATAAAATAAATTATAATTTTAATAGATCAAATATAACAGTTTCACTAGATCTTTCCTAAATTTAAAGACTCCAGCCATGCTATGAAGCTTGGATAATAAGTTTGAGCATAGCCAGGTCCCGAGGTTACAGTTTTGATTTTTGCCCAACATGAAATTTAGCCTGCTAATAAATGTTAAAATGTCAACAATTGTTAACATTTATTACCAGGATAAACACAACATCTAAGATGCAAAAAATATCTATCTTTTGCAGCATTTTAAATTTATTGAGCAGTTAAAAATCCATGCTAAAATCAGTTAAGCATGAAAATAGTTTTATAATCTGTGGGCTTGGTCCATGTACTCTCATTTATCATATGACGTCGCGTCTGGGAGTGAAATAACGTCATGCAATAAAATTGCTAAACCACTAGTGGTTTATAGATTTACGGGAAACGTTATGACGTCCATAACAACGTGGCATACATAATGACAAAATTATAACGTTTTTTACGCCAGAAATGAGATATCAAAGTATTTGTCATATGATAAATAGAATCTAACATTCGTGCTCTTGTATTATTGAATTTATTAAACTCATTGCAAAAAAGAGATAAAATGCTCGACAAGCCTCGCATTTTATCTCTTTTCCCCAATTCAATAAAACATGAGCACTCATGTAAGTCCCTCTATGTAACCTTACCTGCATAGGTAGCCTTCATAGTCTCTGGCTTCTTGGGTACCTTGCATTCTAAATATTCATTCTTTACAACATTGATGACTGGACAGTCCATATCTACAGGAGAAACATAAATAACACACTGGTAAATGTATATGTCGATTTGCTGGTATTTACGCGTATTGCCGGTACTTCATAGACCAGAAGTGGTAGATATTGGTGTTAATACTATATAGAAAAACATGCCATATGCTTAAAGGACTATAGAATTAGATCATTTTTAAGTATTCAGTATGTGCATGGCGATTTATGTAAGCATTTAGGAATAGATTCAATACCGATCATGATGATCGGTACTCGAATCTATTCCTAAATGCTTACATAAATTGCCATGTGCATGCCTAATACTTAAAAATAGTCTAATTCTATAGTCCTTTAGGCATATGGCATGTTTTCCTATATATGATTTAACACCAATATCTACCACTTCCCGTCTATGAAGTACCGGCAATACGCGTAAATACCAGCAAATTGACATATACATTTACCAGTGTGAATAAAGTGGCCTTCAGATAACTTGAATTGTGATCATTTGAACCCTGATAATGTTTATAACATGAATGCTGATCATGTAAATGTTGATAACATAAATGCTGATAACTTAAATACTGATAACTTGCATGCTGATAACTTGAAAAGTGATGGTAAAAATGTTAATAACTTGAGTACTGATAACTTGAATGGTGCTGATTTAAATGTTGATAACTTGAATGCTGATAACTTGAATGGTGATGATGTAAATGTTGATAACTTGAATGTTGATAACTTGAATGCTGATAACTTGAATGGTGATGATGTAAATGTTGATAACTTGAATGCTTATAATTTGAACACTGATAACTTGAACGGTGATGATGTAAATGTTGATAACTTGAATACTGATAACTTGAACGGTGATGATGTAAATGTTGATAATTTAAATGCTGATAAAAACATGCTCTGATGTCACTTTCAATTTATCCTTCAACTATAGTAGATGCTGATAACTTGAATGCTGATAACTTGAATGCTGATAACTTGAATGACGATGATGTAAATGTTGATAATTTGAATGCTGACAATTTGAATGGTGGTAATGTAAATATTGTTATCTTGAATGCTGATAACTTGAATGCTGATAATTTGAATACTGATAACATTGATACTGATAACATGAATATTGATAAAATGATAACTTATAACCTGATGTTGATAATGTGAATGCTGATAACTTGAATACTGATTACTAGAATGTTGATAACTCAAATAGAGTATCTGAGCCATTACATGAGGTTCTGGTAATTATCTCAAATGGTCTAACTAAATACTCATACTGACATATCCAGTGGAACTACGGCCCTGAGGTTATATAAAAAAAAATTGTGCTCAATTCAGCTGAGCACAAAATTTATCCTGCTCATAAATGTCAAAATGCCAACAGTTGTTGACATTTTAATTGTTGGTATTCAAGTTTGTATGAGCAGTTGAAATTTCGTGCTCATTTGAGTTGAGCATGAAAAAAGTTTTATAATCTCTGGGGCTGGTCTCGCCAGAACTTTCACTGCACACATAAACAAATTAAGACTGGAGAAAGACTCAGAACAAACATTCCACCTCTACCCCAACATACATTCTGGTTTAACACAATAAATTGAGATCTGTTTGTTTGTGCCGATTCTTTACATCCCAGTCAACATTTTTTCAGTTAGGCATCAGGGGATAGTTTCGAAATTGGGGATGGACGAATTTTAATATATTCTAGTATAGGGGTCCAAAATAGCAAATTTTGAATTTAAAATGTTGATATATGAGCATATTTCAGCTAAAAAGCCTGTAGGATGGGTATTTCTACAAGTTTGAGTGAAATACGAAACTAAAATTTCATATCATACAGCCCTGCTTGTTGTGAAGATCATTGAATCGGCTACAGTTGTCAGTTGTTTACAATGAGCACCAAAAGTGTCCTGTTTTCCGAGAGATTTCGCCAAAAAGCTAATTGGTCAATAAAGTGTCCCCTTTTTATTTTGAATATTGTGTAATATTGATCTACAGACTGAAAGTGAGTGATAGGGCTGGTGACGTGCAGGTAACTTTTGTTTTCCATATAAGTTGTGTTGCGGTCAGTGTATTTTCACTATTGAAAAAGTGTTGATGGGGATATAACAAATACTCCACTGGTACCTAGCTTTGGGCCATTGGGGCTTTATTTTTAATTTGCCAGGTTTTGACTCCTGTGGGGAGTAAGACAAGGTAGAAAGTGAATTGATGTGCCTATTTGTTGAAAAGTTATTTAGTTTTGAAAAAAGTATGCGGCCGTAGGCCAAAAGGTCCTCAAAAGAACCGTCCCGTGATGCCTTATGTTGAGACAGGTCTTCCTGTGTTGAACCAGTACTAAGCAGAAGATAAAGTGTCTTGCTCAAGGACACAACCCAGTGCCTCAGGTGAGGCTAGAAACTGACAACCCCTCTATCAAGAGTCAAGCACTCTACCACTGAGCCTCCACGCTCCTCATAAACCTGAGATGATCCATTGTATATATCAGAGGGTCACAGATTATAATTTCCAAAAAAATTATATTTTCCTCTCTAAACATTATTTTTGTCTTAGTAGTCTCCACTGTTTGCCAAAGTACTGGTTATGTACACGAAGTACTGGTTAACCGCTTAGTAAATTTTGCCCAGGAAAAAAGTGTGGTTAGGTGAACTGACCATCCTGACTTGATCAGAGCTGTTGAGTGGGATATTTAGAACCAAATCAAATACTCATTTATGAGTCACCACAGTATACTTAACAAAGGGTTAAAAAATGACTATGCATATCATCGGTCGGGAGTCAAAACCTCGTAACTCTGATTTTTACCAAAACGACTTTTTGTCAATGCGGGAATACCAAACGCATGGCACACATACTGTCAAATTCTCATAGCTCTAGACCAATCAGAACCCCCTTAAAAAGCATCAATCATGCTTCAAAATATCGTATCCATGAAGGATACCATTATTTTGGTACTCATTTTACCGAGATACAATGTTTTGCCATGAAAAAGATGCTCAAAATGTCATAACTGCATGGTTTTCCAAGAAAATATGCTCAAAATGATGTAACTAAAGTGAAACTCTTCATTATGACCGTGGAATCTTTATTGGAAGTTCTAAATACCAATAACAGTAAATTTGGATGTTTCTAAATATGATCCAGTCTGACTTTCAGCAATATAGGACACTCCAAGCAAAATTCAAATTATTCAGTTTTTGTCCCTCCTGAAAAATGTGAAAATCAAAGATACAAGTTTTTGACTCCCGACCGACCATATGCAATTAACACTTTACTTCATAGAAATGCTTTTTGAAATTTCACACAGCAGAGTGTCCCAGATCAGGGTCTACTCCGTTTGGTTATGGAAATATAATTAGATACAATCATACACTAGTGGACCTGACAAGTGTGGAAAAAACCAAAAGGCTGGCCCAAATCAGGGACCAAGCTGGCCCAGAATTTTAGGGAGAAGTGACTTCTCCCTGCAGGAAAATTAGGGAGAAGTGGCAGTCAGATAAGGAGAAGTTATAGCGCAAAATTACGGCATTTTCTGTCAATTCAGAAGCAAATTAGCCATAACACATACTATTGCCATTTAATGGAAGGAGAAACACGATGCAGTGGTAGTAGATTGTCTGATAATGTCACCACAGCTTGCATTTGTGTGGTGACAGAATAAAAAAGAGTCTCCCTAAAAAAAAAAAAAAAAAAAATTTTTTTTGGGGAGACTCCACCTTCTCCCGGGGTCCCATTTAGGGCAAAATTTCGGCCCCTAGGGCGACTATTTTGCCCTAGTCGCCCCCTATATTGATCCCAGCCCAAATATAGAAATGAACTGTTTTACCTACCTGCTATGGTGACCCTAATGGGAGCATACGTGGAACCATCTCCTTTTTGCTCAACACCTTGCTCAACAAATGGAATAGCAAGTTTGGCAAGAACTTCACCTTCAGTACTTCCCATAGCTGGCTCCACTGAGTCAACCACTGAAAAAACAAGGCCCTCAGGTTAATTCATGAGTGAAAGTTCAAACTTTCAAAATTCCTGAACTTTCAAAATGGAATAGTAAGCTTGGCAAGAACTTAACCTTCAGTACTTCCCATAGCTGGCTCCACTGAGTCAACCACTTTTTTTCATGCTCAACTCAACTAAGCATGAAATTTAAATGGCCAAAAATCTGGATTTCAAGACTGATTATCGCTTAATGCAGGTCAAAGGTATTGCAAAATGCTCCAAAAGGAGCATTCTGCAATACTTTCGTCCTTCATTAAGCTACCATTTGTCATTAAGATCTTAGTTTTGTCCACTTAAGGCAGGCTTTACTGTAGATACAATCATAAGCTAGTAGACCTGACCTTCAGTACTTCCCATAGCTGGCTCCACTGAGTACCACTGAAAGAAACAGGGCCCCCAGGTTATCATGGGTAATAGTTCAAACTTTCAAAATTCCTGAACTTTCAAAATGGAATTGTAAGCTTGGCAAGAACTTTGCCTTCTGTACTTCCCATAGCTGGCTCCACTGAGTCAACTACTGAAAAAAACAAGGCCCCAAGGTTATCATGGGTGAAAGTTCAAAATTGCTGAACTTTCAAAATAGAATAGTAAGATTGGCAAGAAATTTGCCTTCTGTACTTCCCATAGCTGCCTCCACTGGGTTAACCACTGAAAAAACAAGGCCCCAAGGTTATCATGGGTGAAAGTTCAAACTTTAATAAATCCTGAACTTTCAAAATGGAATAGCAAGCTTGGCCAGAATGTCGCCTTTAGTACTTCCCATAGCTGGCTCCACTGAATCAACCACTGAAAAAACAAGGTCCCCCAGGTTATTATGGGTGAAAGTTCAAAATTTCAAAAATCCTGAACTTTCAAAATGGAATAGTAAGCTTGGCAAGAACTTTGCCTTCTGAACTTCCCATAGCTGGCTCCACTGAGTCAACCACTGAAAAAACAAGGCCCCAAGGTTATCATGGGTGAAAGTTCAAACTTTCAAAATTCCTGAACTTTCAAAATGGAATAGCAAGCTTGGCAAGAACTTCACCTTCTGTACTTCCCATAGCTGGCTCCACTGAGTCAACCACTGAAAAAACAAGGCCCCAAGGTTATCATGGGTGAAAGTTCAAACTTTCAAAATTCCTGAACTTTCAAAATGGAATAGCAAGCTTGGCAAGAACTTCACCTTCTGTACTTCCCATAGCTGGCTCCACTGAGTCAACCACTGAAAAAACAAGGCCCCCAAGTTATCATGGGTGAAAGTTCAAATTTCAAAAATCCTGAACTTTCAAAATTCAATTCTTAACCCTTAAAGCGCCACCTATAATTTGCAGCAGACAATTTCAAATTTTGCTGGGTTTTTTTAAAAAATAACAAATAGGGCATGAGATTTCATGAGAATCACCTGATGGCAGACGATTCTCATGAAATATCATACTTCATTTTTGTCAAAAACTAGGAAAGATGTCGCAAAATTTGTCATCTGCTGCAGTCGTGCTTGGTGCTTTAAGGGTAAAAACTTGCTGTATGCCTGCAAAAAGTTCACAATTTCAAACTTAAATGGTCAAATGCTTTAACTTCAGATATTTTTATCAGGTGTGCAAGAGCAGGTTTTCCTGGGTAGGAACATGTACAGTAAAACCTGTGTAAGACGGCCACTCAAAAATAGACAAAACAAGATCTCAATGACAAATGGTAGCTTAATGAGGGTCAAAAAGAATTGCAGAATGCTCCCATTGGAGCATTCTGCAATACTTTTGACCTGCATTAAGCGACAATTGGTCTTGTAAACCAATTTTTGGTCCTTTTGAGAGTGGCCCTTTTACACAGGTTTTACTGTACCAAGTAATATGGGTAAAGTGAAGTTAATGACTGTAGAGCTGGGACCATTAATCTTCCCTCAGTCTACTGCGATGTGTTACTCGTAGTAAGTGAATGTACTCGGCCTAGGTTTCATCAAATCTGCAGACTCTTCAGGGGATTCCTGTGATCAGGACTCTGTGAGTGAGTTAGAGTCCAAGAATGCCATAACAGCAATGTTAATACACAGGTTTAGATAAACAAAAATTTTCAGCGTATAATTGTAAATATTTTCTTACCCATCAGTTTTTACATATATTTTGGGTGCTTAAAAGAACCGTCTCATTGAGACAGTTCTTTTGAGTACCCACAACATATGTTTTGGTTGAGAAATAAGAAAATTAGATTTTAATTTCGCACTCTTAACTAAAGTTCTGTTAATAGATTGAATAATTACCTGCATAATACTGTACCATGCATAAGTCTCCATTACTAGCTATCCTATACAGCTTCATATCAGGAACAGACCTTTAAAATATAAAAATAATTGAGCCATGACATGTGATTTCCAACAATGTGGCATTTTGACAAGTGTAGACTCAGACGAGCCTGTGAAGCCTCCTTTTAAGCTTAGCAACTCCAAATGATGTTCAGCCAGTAGCTTAACACTCATAGAATATTCAAGCGACTAGCAAAGGCTCTGATCAGACTGCACATATGCGCAGGCTGGTCTGAGGCTATGCTGGTCGCACATACCACATTGTTGGAAATCTCATGTCATGGCCCAAATGATGATACAGTGCAGTCCCTATATAACACTACTCAGTATAACACAGATTTGGATATAGTAATAGTAGCTTGAAGTTCGGCCCGCATATCACTTCTAAACCCTTAAAACAGAAAATCTCAAAATGTCACTACATAATGACATTGTGAGCTTTTGGTTTTGAGGCTAAAGAGGTGATATGAGCTTTTGGTTTTGAGGCTATAGAGGTGATATGAGCTTTTGGTTTTGAGTCTATAGATATAAAGACAGAAATTCAAGCTCCTGTGATATGACACATTCAAGTTGTGGCTCTCAAATATTTTTACATTGAATTTTACAAAAAAAATGGTCATTTTCCAATAATTCCTTTGCTAAATTGTCTCATTACAACACACTTTTTGTTTGTTTGTTTTATTTGATTCATTACATCCCATCAACAATCTTTCAGTTATGTAGGGATGGGTCTTCCTGGGTTGAACCAGTACTAAGCTAGGAATAATGTGTCTTGCTCAAGGACACAACGCAGTGACACCGGTAAGGCTCGTACCCGCCGCCCCTCGGTCTAGAGTCAAGTATTCTACCACCGAGCCAGTGCACTCCCAAGATACATTAATCCTAGCTTAGTACTGGTCCAACCCAGGAAGACCCATCCCTACATAACTGAAAGATTGTTGGTGGGACATAAAGAATCAAATCAAACAAACAAAAACTCCTCAGGACGCCAAATATAGCCTTATAAAGGGACTGTAGTTGACCTTCTGTACATGACCTAATAGGGGCACATGCTCACGTAAGTGCATACTGAATACTTTATAGATGGTTGACCCTTGTCATGCTGTCTAGTTTAATGCATTACACTCCTCCCAAATTTTTATCATGTTGACCTGCAGCATTCAGTAAAACCTGTGTAAAACAGCCACTCAAAAATAGACAAAATAAAGTTCTTAATGACAAATGGTAGCTTAATGCAGTTCGAAAGTATTGCAGAATGCTCCCCTTGGAGCATTCTGCAATACTTTTGACCTGCATTACGCAATAATTGATCCTGAAAACCAATTTTTGGTCTTTTTGAGGTTGGTCATTTTACACAGGTTTTACTGTATGTACTGTTTATCAGAGTAGAAAAGAGTGTGGACCCTGATAAGATAGCTCCATCAAAAGCCAGCTGATCCGGAGCTACAGTGTTTTCAAGAAAGGATAAATCCAGGATCAGCAGATCAAGGGGTTACTCCAGATGAAAAAACATTTTGAGCATAAAATTGTAATTATTTCTTTACCCATCAATTTAAACATGTGTTTTGGGTACTCAATAGAACCGTCTCTTTGAGATGGTTCTTTTGAGTACACAGCATATGTTTTGGTTGAGAAATAAGAAAAACAATTTTTGAATTACACCCTCTTATCAGGGGCCTGCTTCAGATTTCCAATCAATCTATTTGACTCACCTTCCGTAGGGCGCCTCTATTAAATAACTTGCATTGGCACAGCCTGAAATACATAGAGGATATAGAGAATACTAGGTGAGTGTCTTTTGATATCAAGTTTACCAGGCAAGGCTTTTAGCTCGCTTGTTGACATCGCGAGGCTTGCAGAGATATAGAGAATACTAGGTGAGTGTCTTTTGATATCAAGTTTACCAGGCAAGGCTTTGAGAACGCTTGTTGACATCGCGAGGCTTGCCAAGGGATTCAACAAGCCTTCTCAAAGCCAGGCCTGGTAAACTTGATATCAAAAGACGGGAACTTGGTATTCTATTTATCAGCTTACCAAGTTGATTTACTCTCCAAACTAGCAAATATGACATAATGATCAATTTTTTTGCGTTGATTCAGCATCATTGGTGACCTCATTCAAAAAGTGCAAAGTCATCATGACCTGATAAAGGCACATGCCATGAGATAGACAACGTTTATCAGGCAACATGCTACTCTGCAGTTATTATGAATGGTAACTGATAAATTCAAATATTTGGAATGAATTTGACAATTATTTCATGGATTGAAGCGAAAAAGTGTATTTCATGAGTGGCAAAGCCGGCCACGAATGAAATATACTTTTTACGCTTCACAAGATGAAATTAATGTCATATTCAAGACAAAAATTTGAATTTTCTTTTTATTATATACAATCATAAAATAATTAAGCTAGACAAGGTTTTGTCATGCTATATTACATCATACACGATCGCACATACATTATGCCATATTTATGATGACTCTGCATAATGTGTTTCTCTGCCAAAGCTGAAACAACAGGAGCTGGAGTAGAGAACGTGAAAATTTAAGCAAATACGTACAGTTTTATTACCAAAATTTTTCTTGTGATCTAATTAAGACAAGACAGTAGTCTCAAGGACAGCCAGATACCCCGCCACAAAATCCCATGACCTTGAAGTGTAACCTTGACCTTGAGTCTGCATAGTTGTGTGATGGATTCTGCACACCCTCTCACTGACAGCAGCATTTGAGTGAAGATTAATAACTAGAGGACCTGAAGGTCCTGAAGCACTCACCTGACCTATGTTAAAATAGGTCTAGGTCAACTACAGCTTATAGTAAAACATATTTGGTTTTACCATATATGGGGGTTGCAGCCATCTTGGTCAAGTGACTTAAAACAATCTAATGAATACTCCATCAAACAGCCCAGTGATATCTGAAAAACCAATGCTTATATAGGTATGTGGCAGTCCAAATGAGTGGCATTGGATAAAAGGTCACAGGTCAGCTTGACATTTGGTACTTATATAAAGCCATTGTCTCATAAGGTTAAACATTTCTCGAAAGTATGATGATTTTGGCTAAAACAGTCATAGAAAAATGAACATTTCAAGATTATTCCCATATAAATGCATTTGGAATCAAATTTTGACCTTGCCATAAAGCAGGTCAAGCTAGATTCATCATTTGTGCAAACCTGGTAGAGACCACATCCCCAATGCTACATACCAAGTCCCAAGGCCATTGGCCTTTTGTTCCAGAGAATAAGATATTTAAATGGGTTTTTAACATAATTATATGGGTGCGGTGGCCTTGACCTTGAAACTTATTTATAGCCATTGTCTCATCAGGTTTAACATATCTAGCGAGAATAATGACTTTGGCTTCAACAGTATTCAAAAAATCAACTTTTCAAATAATTTCACATTTAAATGCAATCGGAAGCAAATTTGACCTTGATGTTAAGTAGGTCAAGGTCAACCTAGGATCATCATTTGAACATACATGGTAGGCCCAACATCCAAAATATTACATACCAAGTCCAAAGGTCATCAGCCTTCTGGTTCTGGAGAAGAAGATTTTTAAAAGGTTTTTACCATATATGGGTGAGGCCGCCAACTTTGTCATGTGACCAAATTATTTTGTACAAATTTTGACCATCTTATCATAAGGAGTCTTCACATGAAATTTGAGTTCAATTGGGCCATATATGGACATGTCAGCCATCTTGGTCAAGTGACCAAAACAATTTGTATAAATCTTGGCTAACTTATTGTAAGGAGTCTTCATGTGAAATTTGAGTTCAATTGGCCCAATGGTTTCTGAGACAACTATGTTTTAATATATGGATGGGACTCCAAGCTGAAATGTCAAAGGTCAACCTTGACCTTTGGAACTTATTTATAGCCATTGTCACATTAGATTAAACATATCAAGTGAGAATAAGGACATTGGCTTCAGTAGTTTTTTTAAAAAATCAACTTTTCAAAAATTTCCCCATTTAAATGCATTTGGAAGCAAATTTGACCTTGATGTTAAGTAGGTCAAGGTCAACCTATGATCATCATTTGAACAAACTTGGTAGGCCCCACATCCCTTATGCTACATACCAAGTCCCAAGGCGAAGATGATTTTTAAACGGTTTTTACCATATATGGGCATGGCAGCCATCTTGGTCATGTGACCAGGACCATTTGAACAAACTTTCGTTCCCCCATCCTAAGGAGTCTCCATATGAAATTTGATTTCAATTGGCCCAGTGGTTTCAGAGGAGAAGATGTTCGAAAATGTTGATGGACGGACGACGGACGGATGACTGACGCTGGAGTCACTGGTATACTAATAGCTCACCTCGGAGCCTTCGGCTCAGGTGAGCTAAAAATCATTCAAAGGGCTCAGGAGATATGTAGCAAACACGAAATTCAAAGATAAATCCCATGACCTTGAAGTGTGACCTTGACCTTGAGTCTGCATAACTCAGTCAATGATTCTGCAAACCTTCTCGTTGAGACAAACATTTGGGTGAAATATAATGACAATTGTTCAAAGGGTTTAGCAGATAAGAATCAGACACGAAAATTAATGGTAAAATCCATTTTCATCTGGGTCTTCACTGTTTGCCAAAGTACTCCTTTAGCGTTTCCGGTCTCCAAAGGCTTAACCTAACCTGTAACTCGCTACCTTTGCATAAAAGTAAGTATATACAAGGACAGTCCTAACGCTTTCACTGCTAATCACAACTAAATACCGTCTGCTGTATTGTCTGCTTGTTCATTTAACCCATAAAGCGCCACCTATAATTTGCAGCAGATGACAATTAAAAATTTTGTCAATTTTTCAAAAATAACAAATAAGGCATGATATTTCATGAGAATTGTCTGCTGGCAGACGATTCTCAAGAAATATCATTCCTCATTTCTTTCCTAAATTCGGAAAGATGTCGCAAATTTGTTGTCTGCTGCAGTCGTGATTGGCGCTTAATGGGTCTCTGTAGCAAACAGTGTGCATCCAGATCATACTGCTCCTCTAAAAGCAGTCTTATTTGGATCCACAATGTTTGTCTGTATGCTGAAAGAAGTCCTTAACATAAGCATTTACATGCATTAGATAGCTTAAGCAGAAACCATTTTCAGATGCATTTTTTCATAGCAGGCAAAGGGCCATAAGACATACGATAAATCTTATTTAAAGTCAGAGAATATATGCTACTGTCCTGCCAGCCAAGAGTGACAGTGACGTTGTGTTTTGTTTAAAATTGTTAAGTAAAACATAAACTTGTACACTCACACTCCACTTGAGCTAATGTGAATTGACAGATCACGTGTGTATTAATCCTATCCTGCGGATAGGATTAATACACAAGTGATCTATCCATTCTAAGTCCCTGATTACTTTGTAAACAAAACATGACGTCACTGTCACGTTTGGCTGGCAAGATAGTAGATAAATTCTTACCAATGAAGGTGTCCGTATGTTTACAAGTCAGGAAACCATCATAGGAGTCCTCATCTACTAGACCAAATGGCTCATATCTGCAACAGATAAAAACATTTCAGGCAATATTACACTGGTAAATGTATATGTCACTTTGTCAGTATTTAGGCCAGAATAATTTTATTAGTCGATTTAGGAACCCTCCTACTGTAATTTTCTGGAAAGTAGAAAGAAAATAAAAATTTATTTCTAAATTTTTTTTTATTTTATTCGCCGACTCTAAATATTATTTGTTTCGTTGAAAAAAATAATATATTTTTGAGGTTCTGTCTGTGTAATTTTGAGAAGTGATTGTCCTGTCCAGATTTTTAGGAAAATGATTTTAAAATATTTAAAGATTTAATACAGACTGTTGGTTTACCTATTACTAGTTTTACTGTTTCTGGAGATATTAAAAAACAAGCAAATTCAGAGAATTTATGTCCCCCGCCATTATTGTACACTTAAAAATGACTAAGTTCAAATTGCAAAAAAAGTGACAAAAAATAATCTCAGGATCATATCCAAACCACATGCATATCTTCAGATCATGACAAAAACATCTGTAAAGTTTCAAAAGAATCGGCATAAAACTGTAGGAGGAGTTGCGCACACAAGGTACCCAGTATCCATTAACTTTGACAGTAAAAACGCCAGAAAAATGCCTAAGTTAAAATAGCAGAAAAAGTGATAAAAAATAATTTGAGGATTATATCCAAACCACATGCATATCTTCAGACCATGTCCAAAACACCTGTGAAGTTTCAAAAGAATCAATATAAAACTGTAGGAGGAGATGCGCACACAAGGTACCCACTATCCATTCACTTTGATAGTAAAAATGTCAGAAAAATGGCTAAGTTCAACTGGCGGAAAAAGTGTTAAAAAATAATCTGAGGAATATATCCAAACCACATGCATATCTTCAGACCATGTACAAAACACCTGTGAAGTTTCAAAAGAATCGATATAAAACTGTAGGAGGAGTTGCGCACACAAGGTACCCACTATCTTTTCACTTTGATAGTAAAAACGCCTAAAAATGACTAAGTTCAAATTGCGAAAAAAGTGACAAAAAATAATCTCAGGATAATATCCAAACCACATGCATATCTTCAGACCATGACTAAAACATCTGTAAAGTTTCGAAAGAATCGGCATAAAACTGTAGGAGGAGTTGCGCACACAAGGTACCTACTATATTAGGGGGACGGAAGGACGGAAGGACGGAAGGACGGAAGGACGGAATGCCGAAAACTATGTCCCTCCGCTTTTCTTCGAAAAGGCGGGGGACAAAAAGTTGAAAATATTAAAACAAAAAACAAAAACCAGTTAACTGGTCATTTTCAGAGCTTTTTTATTTATTTTTTTTTCGTCCCCCCGACCCTAAATCTAAAAAAAAATCACGTAAATCAACTGATAAAAAAAATCTGGCCTAATATCACACTGATAAATGTATACGTCGCTCTGTCGGTATTTACGCATATTGCCGGTACTTCATAGAGCGGATGTTGTAGGTATTTTCATTTTTGTTGGCGTTAATACTATATTGAAAAACATGCCATATGCCAAAGGGACTATAGACTTCAATCATTGTATAGTATTCAGTATGTGCATGTCAATTTATGTAAGCATTTAGGAATAGATTTGAGTACCAATCTAATATCTATCATCCTGATCAGTACTCAAATCTATTCCTAAATGCATATGTATATGTATTTATTATCCTTTTTTTTATATCAAACATGGTCGAGACAAGAGATTTTTTGAACATTGTAGATCCAGAAGCCAGCTGATCAGGATCCACATTGTTTTCCATTCTGGTATATATATGCTAAGATTGGAAATCCTGCAAGTTACATGTATAAAAATTAGGGAGGAGTGCAGATCACAAAAATACCTAGCATGTTAAGGTTATAAGAATCTATTATGAGTGTGAGGGTAGGATAGAAAAATGGCTGCTAAGGGCATATAGATATAATGGCTGCAAAGGGCAGGTGGAAATAATGGCTGCAAATGGCAAATGGAAATAATGGCAGCCTGAAAAGGGCATATAGGAATAATGGCTGCAAAGGGCATGTAAAAATAACGGCTGCAAAGGGCATTATAGAAATAATGAGTGCAAAGGGCATGTGGAAATAATGGCTGCAAAGGGCAATAGGAAAAAAGGCTGCAAAGGGCACATAGAAATAATGGCTGCAATGGGCATGTGGAAATAATGGCTGAAAAAGCATGTGGAAATAATGGCTGCAAATGGCATATGGAAATAATGGCTGCAAAGGGCATGTTGAAATAATGGCTGCAAAGGGCATGTGGAAATAATGGCTGCAAAGGGCATATAGAAATAATGGCTGCAAAGGGCATGTGGAAATAATGGCTGCAAAGGGCATATGGAAATAATGGCTGCAAAAGGCATATGGAAATAATGGCTGCAAATGGCATGTGGAAATACATGTAATGGCTTATATGCAAAGAGTATATTGAGAAAGTTGTGATGGGAAAAGGGGTTTTATACTTACAAGTTATCACCATCCTTCAGCTCACAGGTACCAGGGGAATAAAACCTGAAAATAAAAATGAATAAAAAATAACTCTTCACCTACCAGGGTCATCGCCTGATAACCTTTGCAAACAGTTTGGAGCCAGATCAGGCCTTACACAGTGTTGAGGTGCTCAAAGGAACTGATGAGTACACACAATATATTGGTAATTAAAACACAAGTCTCTCAAATTTCCTTGCTAGCCGCTACTTTTGTCATCTGCTGATAACCTTTGCAAGCAGATCAGGACCATCATTCTGGACCAATCCCTTTTTGGCACTCTGAAAGTGTTCCTAAAGGAATTTTTTGAAAAAGTTTATTTTGAAAAAAAGTCAGCAGATGACCCAAAAAACATAAAAAATTACCCATCATGAAAAGAGTTAAGGATTTTCTGTACAATGATTTTGTTTGTTTGATTTGATTCTTTACGTCCCATCAACAATCAAAGCTAGGATAAATGTGTCTTGCTCAAGGACCACAAGGCAGTGACGCGGATTAGGCTCAAACCCGCTGCCCCTCGGTCTCGAGTCAAGCACTCTACCACTGAGCCACTGTGCTCCCTTTTTTCTGTCCTGAGATTTTCCAGATTTCCTATCAAATTGTGAATTTTACACGCAAACTTAAAGCAATGGCGTAGCCAGAACGCTGAAAAAATATGCACATCAAAGGGAAACTACTCGATCAAGCTGTGATTCTCTTCAATAGCGTGCCTTTTCAATATGGGAACTTCTCTTAAAGGAAAGAATTTGCTCCCAAGGGAGCTAAGTCTTTCCTTTAAGAGCAGTTCCCATTGATATGAAAAATCACTTTTACCACATTAAGTGACCTCCCTTGATTGTTACTATTTTTATTACTCACATGCATAACTGTATAATGGGAGCTATGCCAATGAAAAGGAGGCAGTCCATTGTCTTACTAATTTCAGGCCTGTATAATCCCTGCACAACATCCTAGGGTATATTTGGGGGTATATTGCAAAACAAATGTGAAAAACTTAAAAGTCATGATCAAGGGTACTCAAAAAAAAATCTCAATGAGATTATAGGGATCACCACAGGTTTAGATAAACAAAAACTTTCAGCGAAAAGCTGTAATTATTTTCCTTTCCATAAGATTTAGCATATGTTTTGGGTGCTCAAAAGAACCGTCTCATCGAGACGATTCTTTTGAGTACCCACAACATATGTTTTTGTTGAGAAATAAGAAAGTTATTTTTCTGTTACGCACTCTTACCTAAAGTCCTGGATCACACATGCTTTTTCATGCATTAACATTTGCCGGGTCCAGAGGAAGCTGTTTGAACATGAGGCCGATAGGCCAAGCCCTCAAACATCTCCCAAGTGACCCGGCAAGTGTTAATGCAATGACACAAACACGTGCGAATGTTATGCTTGCACATTTTACCTTATTCAAACTAAATTCGCACTGAAAATGCTGCTAAAGCATTAAAGACATATATTCCTGTCCAATAGAGATCATTAAAGGATTAACTGATAAGGAAGAGTTTCAGTATCTCACCAAATTAAAGAGGCCTCAAGAGGGGACTTACCTGTATACAACACAATTTCTTTCACTAAGATAAAGATCAATATTTTATCATAAATTACCTAATCCCTTCATGGGATCACTTTATTGCCCCTGTAATGAAGTCATAATCACCTCATTATGACTGTCAATCCTTTTGATCTGCCCAGTATGACCCATGGAGAGAGTCAAAATAAGTGGTACCACTATAATTGCTCAAATTTTTATGTCTTTAAAATATCCTTTTCTTACTTTGAATTTCTCTAAACATAATGGCGCCGGCTGTAAACTGGAAATGAGTGTAGAATATATAAAATATATTTGGCAGCACAGAATCAACCAGTTTGCAATCTTGATTCATGTATGTTTGATTTATTTGTTTTGATTCTTTACCTCCCAGTCGACAATTTTTCAGTCATGTCCAGATAAGTCTTCCTGGGTTGAACCAATATTAAGTAGGGGACAGGTCATGTATGTTCATAATGCGCCAATCGCAACAAAAGTCGTCTGCTTTTCTTGTCTGACGAAATGTTTAAGAAGACTCTATGGCAAACAGTGTGGACCCAGTTCTGGGTCCACGCTGTTTGCTACTATACTTAATTTGTCAGTAATGCTAGGCAATTATTTGCAGCAGACCACTTCAGCAGACGACATTTTCAGATGCATTTTTTTCTTGGAGCTTTAAGGGTTAAGAAGTACATACCTTATCATTTTCTTTTCGATACCATTTCTTGAAATATCCATATTACTTCCATAACGTTCTGTAATACTCCTTCCATATGCTGTTAATTTCACGTCACCTGCAACAGAACAGAACAGAACATATCTTTATTGACAAATCTCAGGCCACTCACAGGTAGCATAAGAGCATAAGGTCTAAGTCAACAGAATCAAAGTCAGACACGCCTCTAGTTATTCCTTAATGTGCCAATCGCAACAAAGTTGTCTGCTTTTCTCGTCTGCTGAAATGTTTAAGAAGCCTCTATCGCAAACTGTGTCGACCCAGATCAGACTGCTCCTATGAGCAGTCTGTTCTGGGTCCACTCTGTTTGCCGCTATACTTAATTCCTCAGTAATGTTAGGCAATTATTTGCAGCAGACGACTTCTGCAGACAACATTTTCCGGTGCATTTTTTTTCTTGGCGCTTTAAGGGTAAAGAGTGTGTAATAAAAAAAATATTCTACTTATTCCTCAATCAAAATATGTATACTGAGGGACTTTAAAAACGCACCATTTTACATTCTCTGTCTCTTCCACATGATTGATTTGAGGATGTTTTCTTTATCATTTTTTATCCTCTTGCAAAATGGACCATGATTTGCCATGATTTTGATTTGCTCATGGTGTTCATTCTGGCGTAATATCGATGTAAGTTTTCTTCAACAATTGTCGTCTGACAAATATGAATTTGATTCAAATTGAAAACAAACACTTTTAGGTGGTAGCCAGATGTCTTAACAAATGGAAAAACACAAAAGTTTTCAGAAATAATCATTTTATTACACTCCCACTTGCAGCGTTTCTTTGCTAACGTCAGTCTTAAATTTTCAAACATCAATAACAGACGGGTGACGTTCGCGCATATTGCGATACTTTCGTCTTTTATGCAACTGATTGAGGAGTATCTGTTGGCAATTTTAACCAAAAGATTTTGATCATTCCTGATCCTTAGGATATAAACGGCCAATTACGTCAAAAATCAATGATGTCATGTAGGCGTAATGAACGTTGCCAGAGGCCTAAAACTTCATGATTTGATTTTGTCTTTCCTTTTGCTTTCAAGAACAAACATCCGTTAGAAAACATTTTTTCGTTCATTATTGAAGGTATGAGTACTCTGTAACTTTTAGAATTTGAGTTGCCTTAGAATTATTGCAAAGTCACGGCAATCATAATCCACAGTGTTTCGATTATCTTATTGAATGCAAGCTAAATGACGGAACTTGTCAATATTATTTTTCACATAATGAAAATATCCAATTTTCGACATAAATTTGCATTTAAGCAGGTGGTGCGTTTTAAAGTTCTTCAGTATATGTTGTGGATACTCAAAACAGGGTTACCACTCAATATCCATTTCAAAATTTCGCTGACTTTTTCCTGACTATCAACCATCAATTTTTTTTTAACAATTTCTAAATTCCCCGACTTTTCATAGACTTATTTCTAATATTCTAAATTTCCCTGACTGAGACTTTTCCTTGACCCAAGCCCCCAGATAAAAGTGTGCAACTGAAAATTATTTTCTTATTTCTCAAGCAAAACATATGTTGTGGGTACTCAAAAGAACCGTCTCAATGAGACGGTTCTTTTAAGCACCCAAAACACAACATTAAACTGATGAATAAGAAAATAATCACAATTTTACTCTGACATTTTATGCTTAACTGGCCCTATGTGACTTTGAATTTTTTTCATATTCAAGACATTTTTCCCTGACCGTGGCAATCCTGCAAAAGAACCATTTCATCGAGACGCTTTTTAGGCACCCACAGCATATGTTTTGGTTGAGAAATAAGAAGTTTAATTTTCAAATATGCAATCTATCTGTTGGTTTGAGGAATCATTAACTTAGCATCACAATGATTTGCCAAATGATCAAGAACCGGTAGATTGTAAAATTCCACTATGATGCAGGCCTCAAAATAAAAGTGTGTAATTGAAAAGAAAGCTTTTAGGTTGATCTCTCTCTAAATGTCTAATTTGAGGGTGTAAGACATAAGAATTCCTGCTGAAGCCAACTTAACCTTTACTCCATAGGCTATTTTTAAATCATAACATCATTTTCTATTTTTAGACAACATTGACAAAAACCTAAAAAAACTAAGTTAAGTTTTGAATACCTTTGAAAATACTATGGGAAATGGAGCATTTGCTATTTTGGAGCAAATGCTCCATTTTCCATAATATTTTCAAATACATGATATTTCAAAGGTGTCAAAAGGCGTTTTTATGGAGTAAATGGTTAAAATAATTCCAAACTTGCATCATTTTAACAGAGTCATTATACTGAGACTAGGGCCAAGAAAAATAATATGTGTGGGTTAGGTTACCAAACCTATCCTAAATCCCCCCCCCTCCCCCCACCCTAAACTTTTCTCTCCAAATTCTGAAGTTGGAAGAGAATAGCAGAACAAATTAATTTTGTTCTGTTATTCTCTTCCAACTTTAGAATTTGGAGAAAAAATACATATCAAAATGACCATCTGAAATGGAAATCTAAATTTCAATGCATTCAGTCTTTAGTACTGGAAGTAAAATGATTAAAACAAGGTTATATCTTCAAAATAGACTCTTTTATATCAGTTTTGTCTTATTTCATTTCCAAGCAGGTCTGAATATTTCAAGAAAAAGTTTTCAAAAAATAAAAATTAGTATCCTACCTACTTACACTAGTTTTTACAGGGTGTAGCCTGAACCACACATATTTTTTTATTTGGCCCATTTACTGTGTAAATAATACATGTTCGAACTTAACACTTTCTTTCCTAACAATGATGACATGTTAACCTATGCAAACAGTTTGGACCAGATCAGGCCCCAAGGTTATAAAACTTTATTCATACTCAACTCAACTAAGCACTAAATTTCAACTACTCATAAAAACTAAAATACCGACAAATAAAGAAATTTCTTGCTTTAAGTCTCTCATATGTTGTATTTATCTTGCTAATAACTGTTAAAATGCTAACGCTTGATGACATTTTAACATTTACGAGCAGGATTTTCATGCTCAGCTGAGTTGAGCATGAAAAAAAGTTTTATTACCTCAGGGCCAGGACGGAGGCTCTGGATCGAAACTGTTTGGCAAACTGACAATGCAGTTGCTCAGTGGTAGAGTGCTTGACTCGGAGGGTTCGAGCCTCAACGACGTCACTGCGTTGTGGTCCTTGAGCAAGACACATTTATCCTAGCTTAGTACTGGTTCAACCTAAGAAAACCCATCCCTGTTTAACTGAAAGATTGTTGATGGGACGTAAAGAATCAAATCAAACAAACAAAAACAATCTGACAGTGTTCCTGAAAGAGTGTTTTAAAAAAGTTAAGTTTGAAAAGTATGTCAGCTGAAGACAAAAAAGGATGAGAATGTTAACCCTTAAAAACGCCAATCACAACTGCAGCAGACGACAAATTTTGCAACATCTTTCAATTTTTTTGAATAAAATAAGGTATGATATTTCATGAGAATCATCTGCCAGCAGATGATTAAAATGAAATACCATACCTTATTTGTTATTTTTGAAAAAGCGGCAAAATTTGAAATTGTTGTCTGCTGCAAACTATAGGTGGCCCTTTATGGGTTAAAATAAAATAAGTAGCACAAACCTGCAGGTCCTGTGTATGGCGTCAAGGTTTTGATTGTTGGGGTAAACCACCATTTGGGCTATAAATAGAAATAACAATATATTTATAATTACCCTTGACTGCAGCAGACAGTTTTTTGTGTTTCCCTGTTGTTAAAAACCCTTAAAAGCCTGCAAAAAAGTAACTAAAAATGCTGTCTGCTCAAGTCATCTGCTGCGTGTATTTGCTAATGACTATTATCATATGACGTCAGGTCTGAGAGTGAAATAACGCCTTGCATTAAAATAGATAAACCACTAGTGGTTTACAAATTTTCTAGAAAGGTTATGAAATGACGGTTTTTAATGTCACACACATTGCAAAACCCTATCCTTTTCCCGCCAAAAAAATGATTTCAAAATAATTTTAATGTCATATGATAAATAGAATCTAACATTTGTGCTCCTGTATTATTGAATTTATTAAATCCATTGCGAAAAAAAGATAAAATCCTCAGCACGCCTCGCATTTGATCTCTTTTCCCCAACTCGTTTAATAAATTCAATAAAACATGAGCACTCATGTAAGATCCTCTATATCTGCAACAAGAGGAGCACTCATGTAAGATCCTCTATATATAAGAGTATACTGTAAAACACCAGGCCTCAAGGTTATAAAAAAAATTTTCATGCTCAAGTCAACTGAGCACAAAATTTATCTAGCTCATAAATGTTAAAATGCCAACAATTGTTGGCATATCAACATTTATTAGCAGGATGAATACACCAACTAAGAGTTTGACAGAAAGAAAAATCATTATTTTTTAGCATTTTAGCTTTAATTAGCAGTTGAAATTTCATGCTCAGCTGAGTTGAGCAATAAAAAAAGTTTTATAACCTTTAGGCCTGATATTCGCTGTATCAGAGTTTGGCATTTTATTAAAAGACTGGCATATTGGCGTAGTTTAATTTTGACAGTTTCTCAACTTAATGCCCTTTAAAGCTATTTTCTATTCTCATGGGGCCTACTTTTAACAATAGCTCCTTTTAAGACATAGTTTCCTCTACATTGAAACATACCCTACCGTTCAAAATAAGTTTTGATGATATGGATACCAACATACTAGAGGACTGGTGTGTCCATTTATTGCTTATTGTGTTCATGTATTTTGTGATCTCACATTTGGCAATTTTTTTTTACCACCAATAGCGACAAATAAAAATACCCATCAAATATAAGTGTCTTACAGTAGGCAAACAGTGTGTACACTGTTAGATCATGAGGCATCTAAAACATTTGAGTAGCGACATGTGATTTCCAACAATGTGGCATTTTGACAATCGTAGGCTCAGACAAGCCTGTACAGCCTCCTTTGAAACATAGAAACTCTAAATGATGTTCAGTCAATAGCGCAACACTCATAGAATGTTCAAGCAACTAGCAAAGGCTCTGATCAGACTGCGCGTATTTGAAGGCTGATCTGAAGTTTTGCTGGTTGCATATACCACATTTTTGGAAATCTCATGTCACAGCTCATTTAGCAGATGACAAATGCAGATAGTTTTTGTTGTGATTTTCACTTTAAGGATTAATCAATTAGGAAATGCTTAAATTGTCAGGGAGCACTGTATGACTTTTTTTTATTTTTTGGATAAAACAAGGCTTGATATTTCATTAGAATCATCTGCCTGCAGACCATTCACATGAAATTTCAACACTACAGTAAAATCTGTGTAAAATGGCCACTCAAAATTCAAAGATCTTAATGACAAATGGTAGCTTAATGCCGGTCAAAAGCATTGCAGAACTCTCCCCTTGGAGCATTCTGCAATACTTTCGACCTTCATTAAGCAATAATTGGTCTTGAAAACCAATTTTTTGTCTTTTTGAGAGTGGCCGTTTTACACAGGTTTTACTATATTCATTTTCTTTTAATAAGTGACAGAGCTTTTAATTGTAGTCGGCTGTAAACTTTAATAGGTGACTGAGCTTTTAAGTGAAGTCGGCTGTAAACTTTAATAAGCGACAGAGCTGTAAAGTGCAGTCGGCTGTAAACTTTATAATAAGTGACAGAGCTTTTAAGTGCAGTCGGCTGTAAACTTTAATAAGTGACAGAGCTTTTAAGTGTAGTCGGCTGTAAACTTTAACAAGTGACAGAGCTTTTAAGTGCAGTCGGCTGTAAACTTTAATAAGTGACAGAGCTTTTAAGTGTAGTCGGCTGTAAACTTTAATAAGTGACAGAGCTTTTAAGTGCAGTCGGCTGTAAACTTTAATAAGTGACAGAGCTTTTAAGTGTAGTAGTCTGTAAACTTTAATAAGTGACAAATAAGTGACAGAGCTTTTAAGTGTAGTAGGTTGTAAACTTATAGGAGGTTTTAACTTTTGTTGTCTTCTAATAACATTAACAAACAGTTTGGACCCAGATCAGAATCAACAGAATGTAGGTCCTGGTCTGGATCCAAACCACTTGACACTCAAAAAATGTTACTGAAATAGTTTTTTTGAACTGGTTAACTCTGCATGATCACTGACCATCGCAATAATTTTGGAAAAATTGTTGAAAGAAACCCCAATACAAAAAAACAAGAAACTCTATAAGCCTATATCACTTACCTGAGCTGTTGGCCTCAGCCGCCTCATGGCTACTGGAGACTTTTTAGGTTGTTTTTTATTTTGAAGCTATGGGAGCAATTAAATGACTCTCAGGGGCACAGGCAATTTGGACCTCAGGGGCATGGTTGGCAGGATTTTTGTAGGGACCACTAACATTGTTATACCTAAGCTGTTATGTGGGTATCATGGTTTTGGAGATTCTTTTTGAAAAATACTTTAGATATGATACTTTCCAATAAGCGAATAACAATGGCCCTGATCAGACTGGGGGGACGTGCAGGCTGGTCTGCGCCTTTGTTGTCCGCAAACCCCTAAGACAGGTTTTCTTGTGTCGAGACCCAATTATAATCTGTTGGCTTCATGGTTCCAGAAGATTTTTGAAGTTTTTATATTATAAGTATATGGGAGCTTTATGTTGCCATGGCAACCAGAGGACCAATCCAATCAAAAACCTTATGCAACCTTTCCCTCTACCTGATGATGCTTTGATCACAATTTGCCTACTATCTTAACCCTTTCCTTCATAAATATTCGTTCTGAGCTCTACCCACTGTGAATAATTAAATATATAAACGTTCTCATTGAACAAAGAAATTACTTGTCAGGTCCACTAGTGAAGCATCATATTTAGTCGTTTTTCCATTAGCAAACAATGTAGACCCTGATCTTTTTTGTTTGATTTGATTCTTTACGTCCCATCAACAATCTTTCAGTTATATAGGGACGGGTCTTCCTGGGTCGAACCAGTACTAAGCTAGGATAAATGTGTCTTGCTCAAGGACCAGAATGCAGTGACGCCAGTGAGACTCGAAACCGCGGCCCTTCGGTCTCGAGTCAAGCACTATACCACTGAGCCACTGTGCTCCCATAGACCCTGATCTTGGTCTGCTTTGTTTGCAAAACTGTTAAAAGGCGTCTCTATGAGGTAAATGGTAAAAGTCTTTAGAGATATACTTCTTTGAAAATATAAACTGACGCAGGGTTCAATTGGCCCCCTTTATATAAAATAAAGACTAAAAAACTTTCATTTAAAGGGCCATATGGGAAAGATGGGGTGACTCGGTCATTTACTAAATAAATGGGGGTCAGGGGAAATTTGCTGACTACAAGGACAACACACTTAAGCCTTTGGCTCAGGTGAACAGGACTTCAGTTAAGAGTGCGCAACGAAAATTTAATTTTCTTATTTCTCAACCAAAATATATGTTGTGGGTACTCAAAAGAACCATCTCAATGAGACGGTTCTTTTGAGCACCCAACACATATGTTAAAACTGATGGGTAAGAAAATATTTACAATTTTACGTTTGAAAATTTTTGTTTATCTAAACCTATGGGTGAACTAAAAATGAACCTCAGCTGATCCTTACCGTGAAGCCACATTCTTTCTTATAGGGGTAGCCACCACACAAGTTACTATCTTTAACTTTCTGCCCACCAACCTTGACCTGTGGATAATAGGTGGTATCTCGCACCATGCCACTGAAATGACAATTATAAGGAACAATATACAGCTCATGTAATGTTGATATATCTATCATATATGTAGGACCCTGTGTAGGACTGCCTAAGAGGACCAGGGAAAGCCTAGTCGCCAGCCAAAAATGTTTAGTTTTATCTATCGGTACTCCCATTCATGAGAGCTCTGCGTTCCTCGCTGTTGTTCATAATTCACATATACAAGCTGTCGATCATTTTTATTTTTTTTATTATTGGAACACATAGCACATCTAGAAAAAGTCACATCAATAAATGAGTGCATGTGTACCTCTAACATGTTGTACTAGCTTACCGGAAGACCACTCTGCTTAAGACTTCATGGTAGACAGTGGCAGATCCAAAGGTGGTTTGAGACAAAACTCTTTCATTTTATTTCATAGAGAATTTTTGGAAAAATCAGGAAACATTAATAATCAGGTAAAATTAACGAATCCAACCCTTCTTTGTAAATCAGAACCCTTATTAAGAGATCCTCGGTCCACCCCTGGAATAGCACTGAATTCAGGGCTATATGATGGATTTTCATTTTATGTTGCTGAACAATCACATATGCAGATCCAGAAAGTTTTCTCAGAGGAGGTCCAAACAGACACATTTTTGGTTGTTTTCTTTAAGTTGATGAGAGGAGGATCCAAATGCCACTAAAAAGGGTAAAGGGGGCCATCATTGGCCCCGTCAGCGAAACACCATTTAAATGCTGTTCAGCTGACAGGCTCAAGATGGCCCAACATTGAATGCTAGCTTGGTAGCTTTGATACGGACCAGTATGATTAAGGAACCCCAAGGCTTTGTGATTTTTCAGAGGGGTCTGGACCCCCCCCCCCCCCTCTGGATCCGTGTATGAATCAAGCCAAAGACAATGAATTTATTGCACTAACACATCCACATTATGAATGGTCATGGCAGACATATAAAAATGACATGCAATTTAACAAAAGGCAATGAAAATTAAGTAAAGGTATTGGAGCAATGGTGATGAACTAATCATTCCAATTAAATCATTAAAAGCTGCAGTTCTGCATCTTCAATACCCCTGGAAGAAAGTTAAACAATTCAAAATCCTGAACTTTTGAAATCCAAATCTCAAAAATTGCAGTAGATGCCAATAAAATATACTGCTCAACAAAAGGTTAGCACGGATAAATAAAAATTAATTTTTATTTGAGCAAATGGTTTCAAGTTATAAAATAGCTGCTGCAATGATGGTTTGATACGTGATAGTTGAGGAAGCAATTGGTATACTTTAATTGGATTTCTACTGCGTCATTGGTTGCTTTAAACAAGAGAGGGGTCAAAAACGTGTTTCAACTCCATTAATGGCAATACAAAATTGATGCAGCATCGGTTTATAAAGTCTTTTGTTTTCCAGCTTGGTCGAATTGGCCATTCTGAAAAAAAGATTAATTTCGTCTCCATTGAGCATAAGTAGCAAACCCTGAGTCTTGAAAACAACTAACGTCGTTGTTATAATGACGTTTACAAGTCAAAAACAGTACTTTTTTGGCCTTGTATGCATGCTTAATTGAAAAGGATTTCGTGTTTAAGAGGATTCCAAAAGAGAGACAGTTTAAGGAAAGGCAAGTTTATAAAATTTGGTCTCATGCTCTTTAATTCATAAAAAGTGATGTTAATCTGAAGTTGAGGCAAAATTAAGGCGAAAACGCTATCTAAAGAAAAGGTTTTCAAAGGACCAACTAACAGACATGTTTCGGGTGCTTGTGCCAATCTAACATCAAACAGATTACTAGAACTCTTGATTCAGTTCGCTGAAAAATCAAGGGGTGTAAAAATGTCATTTTAATGTCATAATGGTACAATAAAACGTGGCATAAACGGGTATCAAACTTTGACGTTCTTAACGTTTTTCATCATTAAGAACCTTTGGCTTTACTCTAGAATCAATTTTTTTTTATTTCAGATGTAGACGTGTATCCTTTGCATGCCCATGATATCAAATTTAACGTTGATCCACTGATTACCTTTTGTCTGGCGGACACGAAAAAACGTAAATTTAAAGATCCCCATACATGTTGATCACATTAAATAAAATGGTTCATGTTCATTTAAAGTGGGACATCGTATTAAAATCCGTGCTAAACTTTTGTTGAGCAGTATATTTAGGGGATAACTGTATTCAAAATTTTCATTTGGGGAGGTGTATCGTCGGATATACGGTCGGAAATTTAGTTTTTTGGCGACGCGTAAGCGGAGCCGTAAAACGTGATTTCCGAACGTATATCCGACGATTTACCTCCCCAAATGAAAATTTTGAATATGGTTATCCCCATTCCAAGGCACTACTAACATTTTCCCTTCAAAAAGACTGTGAAAATGTACTTTTTTGCGCCTATACGTCCAGCGATGCTAGCTGCATAAAACCGCTTGCCAGCTGCATATATTCACTTGTCAACCAATGATAAGCGACGTTACGTAATGACGTCGGGTTTCCGACAGTATATCGCAGGATATACTGTCGCAAATTTATCATGTTATCAAATCAGACGTCGCGTTGCATTTGCAAGTGCATTAGAATAATAGTTTCAAAACAACTCTACTGCGACTTATATTGTCTGCTGACCACCTTTGCAAAAATTTGGATCATTTCGTTTTCATTGAAGATTGTGCAAATTCTCTGTTTAAAATAGTAACGGCGATTTTCTCGCTCTCATCAACAAACCATTTAGATCTACAGTAGCATGTGCTTTTCTACAATGGTGCGAAGAGGTGGAGTCAGACATGATAATTTCCCGTGTAAGCTGGCTGGCGAGTGAACTCTTGTCTTTTTTAACCTAATCTATAGATGCAACTGCATTTTTAGTTACTTTTGACCAAGTAGACCAATACTTCAAGATGCTGTAAAATGCAGTAAAAACTTAACCGCTTATTCATGGCACAAATATTCAGAAACTCTAATGCAAAATAAACAAATAATATAACTCTTGAAAAATCCGATCCAACAGTAAATAGTGCATTAAATAAAAGTAAGTAAGGGTGCAAAGATCAGGAATCGATACAATCAAGTACCACACCTGACCCATAAGATAAGATAAGATAAGATAAGAAATTTTTTTTTAAGACGGCATGACAGTAAAACAGAGAAACATAAGCTCTAATGAGCTTTTGACCGTCGATAGGATAACAATGGGAAAGTTACAAACTCACAGCAGACACCACAAACGAGAGCCAAGAGGTTAGCCCTTTCCCAGCAGGTGACCACAAAGCACATATAAACAGACGCGCACAAAGACACAACAAAACCGAATCTTTGGAAATTATCTATCTTCCGATACGTCTTAACCCCCGAGGGGGACGTCAGACGGGTATTCCGGAATACCAAGTGCTGAGGGGGTTAGTTGAAATAAAGTGATAGAAAAGGTGGTGAGATGAGGTTGTACAGTTCGAGAAGGAATGTTAGTATAGGTAATAGATAAAACAGAAGCTGGTATTCAGGGGGACACATGAATTACCCGGCAGACAGCACCGCTAAACTGTGTCAGGGTGGGAAGGTTCGGTATGTTGGCAGGGAGGGCGTTCCAGTGGATAATTGTTCTAGGGAAAAATGTGAACCTGTAGTAGTCTTTGAGAGTCTGGATCTGTCTGTATGCTAAAGGATGTATGTGTCGTGATGTTCTGGTGTTTCGAACAAGGAAATTAAAAAGCAACTACAAAATAACTATCTAGAATTTTGCAAAACAAAACTTGCTAGCTCTGAAAAACTAACGTACTTTAGGCCTAAACACTTAGATAGAAATTATGACACGGCTCCTTCCTTTCAATTATCAAAAATCATAACTTTAGACAAGCGTTAACTAAAATAAGAATTTCAGCACATAAGCTAGAAATAGAAAATGGGAGATACAACAAAATTACAAGAGAACAGCAAATCTGTAAACTCTAAATGCTCCCTCGAAGCTGAGGATGACCTCTATTTTCTAATAGCATATCAAAAACTTAGTCAGAGATGAAGCATTTTTTAACAAAATATCATACATTCTATCTCAGAATGGAAAAGTTTTAGATATCTCATGAACTACTACTGAGTTGTTTCTTATTTTGACTTCTTGCCTTACTGCGATTGATATCTATGTTACAAAATATTGCAAAACAGTTTTTGAGAGGAATGGTAAAATTATTTTGGTTTATTAAAACTCAGGTGAAATTCTTAAAAAACTAAAATCTAAAGGTTTTCTAGCATCCAGTGTGTCTAACTCTCTATACTACATTGCCTCATAATTTTATCTGCATTAATTGAACAAAACAAACTTTTAACAGAGAGGGCTCACTTTATTTGGCTTGTATTGAGAAACCCGCATTTTTTAAACTTCTGAATCACCTAAAAGATTTTTTTATACCAGCCCGCGTAGCGCACTCCGTAACGTGTCTGACTACATATGCGTGTCTGACTGCAGATCCAGGGGTCGCGAGTTTGATCCCGGTCCGGTCCCATACTTTCGTGGAGATTGGAATCATGAAATAGTTTCTACGGTCATTCTCCCCCTTCCGCTGATTCATTCAAGAAGGGTTGTTGTCAGTTACAAGCGAAAGTATGTGCACGAATTACTGGTTAACCACTTGTTCAAGCCTGCCCAGGAAAAAGTGTGGTTAGGTGAACTGACCGTCCCGCAATGACCATAGCTGTATAGGGACGTAAAGCAACAAAACAAACAAAACCTAAAAGATTTAAATTGTGCTCATGTCAGAAAGTTTGTGACGCTCTCCATTATCTTTTGGACAATATACGAGGGTCAGTCAAAAATAACTGAGAGTTGGTTCTTTGGACTGGGTTGACACTTTTAGCTGAATCTTAATACACATATAGAATTCATAGGTTTGGCGCCTATAAAATGTATTTAAGCCCCCCTGGTAGCTTAGGCTGCTGTCCGTTCTAAGGCGGTGGTTCCGTTGTTGTTGTACCTCCCATTGTTAGCGGGAGTTCTGTGTTGGTATTTGTTTTGGTATGCATTACTTTATGTCGTTTCTAGTTTTGCAATCATTTTGACGAGGGAGAGAGAGCTGGTTGCTTTGCTATTATTGTCTTTTGATTGTATTATTACTGCAAACACCCTGTAGCTCTTGGGTTGGTCTGCAGTTTTTGATTGTGGTATTTCCTGATCATTCTCACTTAGTTTTTTTATGAGAAATATGCATATACATATATACATCTGGATGTATTGCAGAACTCTTTTCTGCCTTATTCTTGTAGATAACCAACATATCTTTTATGGCGTAGTATCATAGAACACAAAGCCTACTTACTCAGCTGTAGAATAGTGATTGGCTAACTGTGTAGCAGAAAAACTGGTATTTGTACCCAACCTAACTGGATAGTTGACCCAGCTGGTGGATGACCAACTGGTATACGTCTAAGTCTTGTAGAGTATGCCTACACAACTCGATAGCAGACCAACTGGTTTAAGTCTGAGTCATGAAGAAGGCTACTAAACTGACTTTTAACCCTTAATGCGCCAATCGCAACAAAAGTCGTCTGCATTTCTCGTCTACTGAAATGTTTTAGAAGCTTTTCCAACAAACAGTGTAGACCCAGACCAGACTGCTCCCTTAGGAGCAGTCTGTTCTGGGTCCACGCTGTTCGCTTCTATACTTAATTCGCCAGTAATGTAAGGCAATTATTTGCAGCAGACGACTTCAGCAGACGACATTTTCAGATGCATTTTTTTCTTGGGGGTTTAAGGGTTAAGTCTGAGTCATGAAGAAGGCTACTCAATCAACCGACTTAACAGCATGCCAAATAGTGTCTGTCTGAATATTGTAGAGAATTACTCACCTAACCGGATAGCAGACCAATTGTTCTGTGTCTGAATCTTGTTTGAACGGCTCGCATGGGAACGTCCTCTCATCATCCAAACTTTTTAAGACCACCTCATTATTTTGTCCATATTGATCTTTAGCGAAATCTAATAAAAAGAATACAATTAATACTTCTAGTTTGCTTTCAACATAGAAACGTTGCGACTCAATATTTTAGCTTTCCGAAGATGAAATGAAAATAAGTTTGAACAATTTTGCCCTTATTATACATTTTTAATTGTTTTGAGAAGAAAATACACTGGTAAAGAAATACACTGTTTGAATAGAACTTTGTCTGTGTAACTGTCCAAGTAATGTTTGTGAAGCTTACTGTGTAGCTGTCTGTATATCAGCCTGTGTAGCTGTTTGTGTAGCTCTATGTATATCTGTCTGTAAAGCCTTTTGCACAACTATGTATATTGGCCTTTGTAGCTGTTGGTGTAGTTCTCTGTATATCGGTCTGTGTAGCTGGCGGTAAAGCTCTCTGTATATTTGTTTGTGTCTGTGTAGCTGTCGATGTAGCTGTATGTATAGCTGTCTCTATATCTGTTTTTGTGCTGGCTGTGTAGCTGCCTGTGTTACTGTCTAAGTATCTATCTCCCGGGATCTACCTGTGTATTTAGTTTATGTAGCTATCTGTGTATATGTCTGTGGAGCAGCCTGTGTAGCTGTCTGTGTATCTCTCTGCGTATATCTGTGTAGCTGTTTATGTAGCTGTCTGTGTATATATCTACATACAGTTGTCTGCGAAGTTACCTGCGCGTCAGCTGCCTTTTTACATATATGTGATGCTGCCTGTGTAGATGTCCATATAAATGCTCATGTAGCTGTATGTGGAGCTGCCTGTGTATCTGTAAGTCTGTGCATCGCTCTGTGTAGCTGCAATTGAAGCGGTGTGAGTTGCTGTCTGTATAACTGTCTGCGTAACTGTCTGTGTAGCTGTATGTAAAGCTCTGTATATCTGTCTGTAATGCTGTCTATGTAGATACCTGTGTAGCTGCGGCTCTGGCTGTGCATCACTCAGTGTAGCTGTATGTAAAGCGGCCTGTGTAGCTGTCTATATAGCTGTCTGCGTAACTGTCTGTGTTGCTGTATCTGAAGCTGTCTTTGTAGCTGTGTATTTGTCTGTGTATCTGTCTGTGTAAATGCCATGTAGGTGTATACGTATCAGTCTATGCAGACGATTGTTTAGCTGTCTGTGTATCTGTCTCTCTAGATGTGTGTGTATCTGTCTATGAAGCTGCCTGTGTATCTATATGTATAGCTGCCTGTTTAGCTGTCTGTTCGTGTAGCTGTATTTATCTGTCTGTATAGCTGTTTGTGTAGCTGTATGTAGAGCTGTCTCGATATCTGCTTTGAGCTGACTGTGCAGCTGTAAAAATGTCTAAGTATCTGTGTCTGTGTACCTGTCCCTGGGGCTGCTTGTGTATCTGCCTGTGTAAATACCTGTGTGGCTGCCTGTGTATCTGTCCGTGTGAATGTTTACAAATGTTTGGTCAACAATATAGACTGTTCAAGCCAGCACATACATTTATGATGTTCAAAGTCCCAAAGGTTTGCATGTATTTTACATTTCAGAAGCGTAATGTTTGGAAACTGTGTGTAATTTGGCTTATCTTTGCTGTCTTAGTTATATCTAAACAAACTGGTTTCAAGTTGTATATTTTTTATCTTATTGTATAATAATGAATAAATTAAGAGAGAAAGAGAGAGAGTAATAGACTAATATATCCACGTTTACCCTGTTGTGACCCATTGCGTTTCTCTTCATTCACCAGTTGTGACCCATGACGGCACACTTTTTAATTTACCAAGATTACTCTTTATTCAATGACACAGGTGTGGCCCATTACGTTACTCTTCATTCATTGAAACAGGTGTAACCTATTGCGTTACTCATCATTCATGACCCAAGTATGGCCCATTGCATTACTCTTCATTCATTGACACAGGTGTGGCCCATTACGTTACTCTTCATTCATTGAACCAGGTGTAACCTATTGCGTTACTCATCATTCACGACCATGTATGACCAACTGCATTACTCTTCATTCATTGACCCAGGTGTGGCCCATCACCTTACCCTTCATTCATTGACTAAGTTGTGACAAACGCTCCTCTTCATTCATTGACACAGGTGTGACCCATTATTCTTCTCTTCATTCATTCACCAGGTGTAACCCATTACGTTACCCTTCATTCACCAGGTGTAACCCATTACGTTACCCTTCATTCGCCAGGTGTGACCCATTACGTTACTCTCCATTCATTGACACAGTTGTGCCCCATTTGTGGTACTCTTCATTCACCAGGTGTGACCCATTACTTTTCTCTTCGTTCATTGACACAGGTGTGACCCATTTCATCTCTCTTCATTTACCAGGTGTGACCCATTACGTTACTCTTCACGCATTGACACAGGTGTGACCCCTTACACTTCTCTTAAATTCATTGACTGAGGTATGATTCATTACGTTACTCTTCATTCATTGACACAGATATGACCCATTGTGTTATTCTTTGTACATTGACCCAGGTGTGACACATTGCGTTACTCTTCATTCATTCATCAGGTGTGACCCATTACGTCACCATTCATCCATTGACACAGGTGTGTTCCATTACGTTATTCGTCATTCATTACTTCATTCATAGACACATGTGTGACCCATCACGCTTCTCTTCATTCATAGGCCCAGGTGTGACTCATTACGTTACTCTTCATTCATTGACACAGGTGTGACCCGTTGCGTTATTCTTTTTTCATTGACCCAGGTGAGACCCATTGCGTTACTCTTCATTCATTGACATAGTTGTGTTCCATTACGTTATTCGTCATTCATTACTTAATTTATTGACCAAGGTGTGACTCATTACTTTACTCTTTATTCATTGACCCAGGTTGGCCCATTACGTTATTCTACATTCATTGACTCAGTAGTGACCCATTGCGTTTTTTTTCATTGACCTGGGTGTGACTCATTTCGGTACTGTTCTTTCATTGACCCAGGTGTGACCCATTACGTTACTTTTCATTCATCAGGTATGACACATTTCGTTACTCTTCATTTATTGATCAAAGTCCGACCCAATGCATTATCCTTCATTCATTGACGCAGGCATGACCCATTGCTTTACTCTTCATTGACCTAGATGTTACCCATTACGTCACTTAATATCCAGTGACCAAGGTGTGACCCATCGCGTTACTCTTTATCATACACCCATGTACGAACCATTGCCTTACTCTTAATTCACCCAGGTATGACCAATTGCGTTAATTTTCATTTATTGACCAAGGTGTCACCCATCACGTTACTCTTTGCCAACAGGTACGACCCATTGCGTTACTCTTTATTCATTGACACATTACGTTGCTCAGCATTCATTGATCAAAGTGCGACCCATTGCGTTACTCTTCATTTATTGACACAGATGTGACCCATTGCGTTACTCTTCATTCATTGATACGGGTGTGACCCATCACGCTTCTCTTCATTCATAGGCCCAGGTGTTACTCATTACGTTACTCCTAATTCATTGACACAGGTCTGACCCATTGCGTTATTCTTTATTCATTGACCCAGGTGAGACCCATTGCGTTACTCTTCATTCATTGACATAGTTGTTTCACTACGTTATTCGTCATTCATTGACCAAGGTGTGGCCATTACGTTACTCAATTATTAACTCAGGCATGACCCATTACGTAACTCTTCATTCATTGATCCAGGTATCATCCACCATGTTTCTCTTCGTTCATTGATCAAGATATGACTCATTACGTTACTCTTCATTGACACAGGTATATTTATTGACCCAGGCGTGACACACTGTGTCACTCTTCATTCATTGACTCAGTTGTGATACATTACGCTACTCTTCATTGACCCAGGTGTGACCCATTACGTTATTCTTCATTGAAGCAGGCAAGACCCATTAAGCTACTCTTCATTGACCCAGGCGTAACCCATTACGTTACTCTTTATTGATAAAGGTGTGACTCGTTATGTTACTCTTTATTCATTGACCCAGGTGTGACCCATTACGTTATTATTCATTGACCAAAGTGTGACCCATTACGTTACTCTTCATTGACGAAGGTGTGACCCATTGCGTTTCTCGTCATGCGTTGACCTAGGTGTGGCCCATTACGTTACTATTCGTTCATTGACCAAGGTGTGACCCATTACGTTACTCTTCATTGACCAAGGTGTGACTCATTACGTTACTCTTCATTGACCAAAGTGTGACCCATTGCGTTTCTCGTCATGCGTTGACCTAGGTGTGGCCCATTACGTTACTATTCGTTCATTGATCAAGGTGTGACCCATTAGGCTACTCTTTATTGACCAAGGTGTGACCCATTACCTTACCCTTCATTTACCCAGTTAAGACACATTACGCTTCTCCTTATTGACCCAGGTGTGACCTATTATATCGTTATTCTTCATTCATTGACCCAGGTGTGACCGATTACGTTACTATTTATTTATCGACCCTGGTGTGACCTATTACGTTATTCTTTATTTAATGACTCAGGTGTGACCCATTTCGCTACTCTTCATTGACCCAGGTGTGACACATAAGGTAACTTTCGTTCATTGACCCATGTGTGTCCTATTACGTTACTCTTTATTCATGAGGTGAGACCCATTACCTTACTCTTTATTTCAAATGAATGAAAACGTAATAGGGTCATATCTGGGTCAACGAGGATGGGGCTAATATAACTTACTTTGACCGAAAACGGTAAGTTTAAATCCTCCTCCGATACCACCAGTACGTGGACTCACACTTGTAACCACAGGCTCATCGACTGAAATTGAGAGAAACACCATTATACCCCTAGCTAAAACCCCTATTCCACACAGACCACGAATCCCTAGAATCACCAAGATAAGCCCGTTACATTCGGAACAGATAAGATACATCGTATACACAGCGTCAAAAAGTTAAGAACCACTAACTTCGAAGCTATTTCTTTCAGAGGAAGGCTATGTGATGTACATAAACCTCATAAATAAATATACATGCATCACATAGGAATAAGACAGTGAAGCAATCATGTTATTTTGCCAAATTATGTGATGGTGAGTTCAACAAAAAGCACATGGGGGTCAACTTATTTTCATAACAACATTCTGTACATGAATAGATGTCGAAAATTTTGTATAAAAATGGCATACAATTTGTTTCAAGATGCTGGGGGCTACTTCTTCATGTTCTTGAAGATTTCAGGGCGATAGCAAGCCTTGTGCCGTTTTGATAAGTCGCGAAAACTCGTGGTTTTGTAACAAAATCCGAATATCACATGTATTTTTTGATTTTCATTTAAATATCAATGCAGAGTTTCACAAAAATAAAGAATTTCCATGTCAAATAAAATCTCTTCACGGTAGTTCGAAAATTGTTTCAGCAAAAATATAGGTGGTGCTTAACTTTTGACGCCGTTTTAACAGCTTATTAAAGACAATAAATTTAAGATAGAAATACAAACTTTAATTTTCCTATTAGTCAAATAAGTATGTTAGTGAACCAAGATTAAAACATTTTTTGAAAAATGCACAAATCGGCTGTGAAAGTAAATGATATTGGTCACAATTACAAATTTCAAAGGGAAATTTAATCTATGTAATGCACAAAACACCATAGGAAGCAGTAATTCTGTTTCAAATGCTTCTTTCTTGTAGCTTAGGCATCCAGCATGCAGACTTCATGGGTAATTTGAATAATTAGGTATTTTCTTTTTCTTTCTGTAGCTCAAACTTTCATTTTACCTATTTTCTTAACTTGTTATAGTAACATATGTTACAGGCTAACATCCCCGTGTACAAAATTCAAATATTTCTTATTCGATGCAGCTTGGATAGCTCTTCAAGTAGGACATGTCTGCAAAATTCCCTAGGGCGGGAGGCATGACCTTTTTTTAGCTTGAAGTCCTATGTCCGCATCATATTTTTACGGGAGATTATCTTTCCGTACGACGAATGAATGATACAATGACACATCTCCTAATATTCTATTTTCGGGGATTTGAATTTCTATATCTAAATTCAACTCACAGTCAGGCGGAACTGGTTGCTTATACAACAAGCAGTCTGTCACTGCCCCTGACAGACTATTTCCAAATAGTCGCAACCTGTATCAGTTAGGGGTCTCCACAGATTCTTATGGCCAGACCCACGGTCCACCACCCTGACTTGCAGCATATTTTCTGACATAGTGATGCACTAAATGCTAGGACAGACCAATGTTGGCCTCCTGCATCAGTCAGCAGTCTCTTCAGACTCTCATAGCTTGCAGGTCCTCTTGCGGGGTCAAGGTCAGCTGGAATCCTGTTTAGTGGTAGGTGTTAGGTCAGGCTCTGCAACTGCACAGCCTCTGGCTTAAAAGTTCTTAGATTAGCTGAGCCAACATTGGCCCTTGCACTGGGTTACCCCCGAGTTGCAGCTGCACAGCGTTAGGGTTATTCACTTCATGGCCAAAGTTACATTGTGAGAACGCTTATTTGAATCTGATCTGCGGTCTTTTTCCTGCGTTATCTTATATACTGGATGACAAAGCATTGGTGTAGCTACCATTATGTAGTTACGCACGTGCGTAATAAAAAATAGCAACATTCAATGGAGATAACCTAATGTGATAAAATGGATTTTCAATACTATAAGGAATTGCTCTTAAAGAAAATAATTTGCTCCCTCTGGAAGCAAATTCTTTTCTTTAAGAGCAGTTGCCACTCTGAAAAGGGACGCAATTGAAGAGAATCACTGCTTGACCCAGTAGTCTCCATTCGATGTGCGTATTTTTTCAGCATTCTGGCTACGCCATTGTAAAGTATTTGTGTTTTCAGAAAACGTGACTGGCTGTAGTTTGTTTCACGTTGCTAACTAGATACTAACTCTGAATGGAATCCAATAAATTATTCATATTTCTTGATAGATTCTTGACAGGCTCTTTTTTTTGCCTACTAGTGTCGTCTGCCGATAATCTTTGCAAACAGTTTGGGCCCTGGACAGGCCCGATGTTTAGTCGATCCAACTGTTTGACACTCTGGTGATATTACTAACAGATTTTTTTTGAAAAAGCTGATTTTGAAAAAAACGTCTGACAACAAAAAGCATACACAATTAGGCAAAGAAATAAGAAATATGACATAGCTGAATTCTGTCCTTTTGGGGTTTTGTGGTGTTTTAAACAAATAAAAAATGTATCTCGTTAATTTCTGGAATTATTTGGAAGTAAAATAATTTATTGTCATCCTGTCAGTAGTTTTGTCCTGGGATAGTCGTCTGCTTTCTTATTTCTGCTCTAATACACCAAGATTATTTTTAATCTACTATTGGAACCCTGATCTGAGTACCTGTTTTCTCGCACACCAGATCGGGATTTCCGTTGTTTTTATCCATGTGAGATACACAACATATCAACCCAACTTAAATATACTCATGTTTTTTCCAAATTTTAAAATACTATAATTAAAACAATTCCAAAGCAATCTATGACAAAACGGAGAAAAAAGTTATGATCAGCAGGAGGATTCTCTTTCACATATAACAACATGTCATACTCACCGTATCATGCGCGGATCCAGAGGGGGTCCGGGGGTCTGGACCCTAACCCAACCTTAGAAATCACAAAATATAGGGTTTCTTAGCAATACTGGTCCGGATCCCTTGAAAAATTACAAAGCTAACAAGCTAGTATTCAATATTAGGCCATCATCGGCCCACCAGAGAAATGGTGTTTCGCTGGCGGACCGATGGTTGTCCGCCTTTTAGTGGTATTTGGATCCTCTCTCCCCTTCAGCAGCTCGGTATCACTAGTTGTCAAAGTTGAGTAGTTCGACCCCCTCTGTCAAAATTTTCTGGATCCGCCGCGCATGGTATAGATAAACAGAAACCATGCAGACAGGCACAGAAAGACAAAATTGTATGTGGTAGCTTACTTTGTGGTCTTTGCATTTAATAACAATGTTCCAATTTTTGTCCGTTCATGATTGGCATAAGTTGTAGCAACAGGGAGTTAATACATGTGCATATTCTATAATGATATAATTAAATCTCTTTGAAATAAGAATGACAATGACACTATGCGTAATGGATCTATTATCACTTAAAGCGCCGATCGCAACAAAAGTTGCTTTTCTCGTCTGCTGAAATGTTTAAGAAGCCTCTTTGACAAACAGTGTGGACCCAGATCAGACTGCTCCTATGAGCAGTCTGATTTGGGTCCAACCTGTTTGCTTCTATACTTAAGTTAGTCAGTAATGTTAGGCAATTATTTGCAGCAGACGACTTTAGTTGACGTCATTTTTCAGATGCATTTTTTCTTGACCCTTTAAGGGTTTCCAGTGTTATGTTGTGTCGTAAGAGAAAGGAAGCTACGTACTGTAGGAAATGTAAGGGTTAGTGCCAGGGCCGTGCCGCCGTGAGCGTCTGTGCCAGAACACAGGATTCATAATGTATCGCATTTACACGCAAACCTTTAATATACTAAAACATCCACGGGGCCAGCGGAGCTAGAAGTCTTAGTTTTGATCCGAGTCTTCCCTTCATCCATTCTTTGTGTTTGCAAGCAGTGAAGGGTCTTGTGGTCTGTACATTGGCGCAGAGCCTGCACATTCGCTACTCGACAATGCGATAATGATGAGAAACAGAATAGATAAAGTTTATTTCCATTCATATGCCACAAAATCCAAAAAAAAACAAAACAAAAAAATACATAAAAAGCTAGAACACCTTGTAAAACAAATAACAAAAACTATGGTTCTGATCACACACACACACACACACACACACACACACACACACACACACACACACACACACACACACACACACACACACACACTTAAATATCGAACGTATACAAACACTCAATAGCCCATGGAGCAGTACTTCTGTACTTTTAGAGATAATTGCATGATGTACCATATTTGTTGGTTAACGAAAGAGAACCGCCTACCGCTCTTTAACTGACTTTTTGTCGCAATTAAGTACCAGCAAATTGCGCCAATTCTGAGCCAATAAAGAGAAATAGCTTTTTGTGGTATTTGGAGATAAGATGATAAGTAATTAAATACAATATTTGAAAAGGTTCAAATTTCTTTAAATACAATTAAACAACAGTCATGTTTGGTAAGAGCTTGTCAAATGTCTAAGAAAAAGTCTATAAAACACATATATAAGGACAGAGTGGGCATTTGCACTGAGTCGCTTAACAGACATTTTCAAATTAATTTCCTGGAATGCCATCAAAGTACCAAACTGTCTGGAACCAGATAGGGCGCAACACATTATTTGCAAATGACACTCGCAGGCAGCGTAGTTCCTGTTTATATAAAAGACATTTATCCAGTATCAGTATCATCTTCGCAAGCCAAGGGTACTAGGTCCATTTCGTTCCTTACGTATCACTCAGTATATTCTTATTTGCTTTTTTGCATTTTTTTCGCGGCACTCTCCTCTTTGATCTTTTCATTAGTTAAAGATTTAAAAAATAATTGCAATATGAAATTGTCTGCGAATTTATCAAAACTGTCATAAAATCAAAGGACTAGATTCACTCTGCGTTTTGCAGTACATTTACATTTTAATGCACTATTAAAAATAGATTATTGCATATTAATGGCAATGCATTATTTTCCAAGCTCCGGGATCAGAGGGTGTAATTAAAAAATTTATATCTTATTTCTTGATCAAAAACATATGTTGTGGGTACTAAAAAGAACCGTTTCAATGAGACGGTTCTTTTGAGCACTAAAAACATATGTTAAAATTAATGGATAAGAACAGTATTCACAGATTTACGCTCAAAAGTTTTTGCTTGTCTTAACTTATGGAATACTAAACAGGTTTAGTACAAATTATTAAGAGTTGTGCCTGTTTCAGCTCATATATAGTCTGAATTTTCGTGGATTTGCATGTACTAGATGATGTATCGATAAGTTAAGGATCTTTCATGTGAACCTAACATCTATGTGTCTTGATCCATATCAGAATTAAGGGTGAGTTTCGTACCGTTAAACATGTTTAATCCCTCCAGTACTTTTTTCTGACCGTTCCAAGGCGGTGCTTCTTTTGCTGATCCTTTATGTAATTTATGATTCATGATTGTCTATGCTGTCTTGTCTGTTCCTTGCAGTCTTGTGCTGACCACATGGCTCTCTTGTGTGTGATGTTTTCTTGTGTTTTGTTACTTTGCCATCAGGTGTGATACTTGATTGTATAGATTCTTGATGGCTGCCTTCTTCTTTACCTTTTGTTAAGGAATTCCAAAGAGACTGAAAAAAACACAACGCGAACTTAGGATATGAATCAGCAACGTTACAGTTCTTGTGCACGCAACTGACATTAAGTTGCATGTTCTTCGTAAGGACAGCGAATACTCGGATCAGCCTTCGCTAGGGTACAATTGACTCTGTTAGTTTTGGCATACGCTGACTCAAATAAATGTTATACACGTTGACTCGACGTTTTAATTTGGAAAGTTAATTACAAACTGTAGCAATTTGACTGTCATACAACTTGAAGATACAATCTCACAGACGTAGGTAAAAGTCTAGAGTTTAAGTGACAGCCATTTAAGTCGTTTATCTGTTCAGACAGTTTACCAATTATAGCCATTAATACGTTAATTTTGATCATTGTTGAAATACAACAACTAACATACCACGTTTTGTCCAACAATACAGCTAATGGTGTTTATTAAGAAGCAGTATTGAGACGATACATGCGAGAATGAGTCCGTTATTGACTATATCGTGAGTAAGCCAAAATAACTCATCTGGATCTAAGAGTGTCGTTTCTGGAATCGTATATGTTCAAATTAAGCTATGATAGAAGACAGCAACTGACAACTGCAATGGAAATGAGCCATAATAAACCGTATTTGAAGGAGAGAACGTTTAAATAGTTATGCCAAAGTCAAATTAAATGAAAGAGTGATACTATATGAAAGTAAGTAAGGGTGCAAAGATCAGGAATCGATACAATCAAGTACCACACCTGACCCAGGATACCAATGGAAAAGTGATAAACTTACAGTTAGACACGACAAACGAGAGCCTAAGAGGTCAGCCCTTTCCCAGCAGGTGACCACAAAGCATATATAAACAGACGCGTACAAAGACATAGCAAACACAAGACAGAACAAAAACATAAAAGATCCACAAAAGAAGTACCGCCTTGGAACGGTCAATAAAATATTTTACTGGAGGGCTTAAACCAGTTTCACGGCGCCAACCTCACCCTTGGTTCTGATGTGGACCAGGACACATTTGGGAAAGTGACAAAACACAACACACGCGACAGTCAAGAGGCCATCCCTTTCCCAGCAGATGACCACAAGGCTACAAAGAACAGACACGACATTACAACATACACCAACATGAAGCATAACTAACAAAAACGATCCACAAAAGAAGCACCGCCTTAGAGCGGTTAGTAAAAAACTTTTACTGGAGGGCTTAAACCAGTTTAACGGCGCCAACCTCACCCTTAATTCAGATGTGGATCAAAACACGTAGATATTTGGTTTGCATGAAAGACCCCTAACTTATCAATGCATCATCTCCTAAAACATTTAAATCAAGATACAACAAGGAGATAAAGAAAAGATAAGAACTCAACAGTAAATAAAACTGAATACCGGAGCAATAGAAATCCAACAGGTAAACCCCAGTGGGCCCGACAAACAGCCAAAGCATCAGGTCTCTACCATCTCATCAAAAGATAAGTCTTTAAGTCGGAACCATCATAGAGTCTGAAGTCCGACCCACCGGCGTGCAATTAAAGAGGAAAGCAAAGTTGCCAACCGTGATTGGGTTGACTTATGAGCATGCAGTCTGTTGCAATACATTAATGTTATAGCCAATCTTTTTATAATGGGTAATTATTTTAATGAACTGCGCTGAAAAACTATTAGAGCCAACAATCTTCTTCAATTTATACACCAAGTCATCATAGAAATCAGATTCCGAAAGTCCTTGGCGCAAGAGAGATTTAAGTCCAACTTGAAATTTAGAACTTAAATCATAGTATCTTCTATAAAATTTTGAAAATGTTTTACAAAGTTTATGATACCGATAGCCTTGTTTAAGAAGTTTCTGAGCTAACAATTTATTGCGAGTGTTGACGTCAGCAACATAGCTAGATGCTCTAGCAAAACGAATGAGTTGAGAGATATAGACTCCATAGGATGTAGAACGAGGAACATCACCATCTACAAATGGGAAATTGACAATATCAAAATCAAAGTCGTCATGTTTATCATAAATTTTGGTAGCAACAATATCATTAGAAATTGACAAATGCATGTCTAAAAATGCGGCTTCAGTATCAGAGGTATTGGCTTTATTCAGTTGGAGCTCTGAAGGGTATATTTGACTAACCATATTGTCAAAATAAACATTATTGATATTTAAAATATCGTCCAAATATCTTGATGTAGTGTTGAACGCATCAATAATATCAGCCTGCTTATCATCAGAAAGAGACATCATAAAGTCCCTCTCATAACAAAACAGGAATAAATCTGCAACCAGGGGAGCACAATTAGTGCCCATAGGAATCCCAACTACTTGTCTATACAGCTTGGTGCCAAATCGAATAAAAATGTTGTCCAACAAAAAGGTCAGCGCATCGCATACATTTTGACACGACCTTGCATGATATTTTTTAGGTTTTTCTGAATTAAAAATTGCATTTCTGTCATTACATGCAAGATAAGGAGAGCCTTCTCTCTGGAAGGTTCTTTCAATAAGATCAGTAATCTTATCTTTAATTAAATTATGAGGTAAAGTAGTGTAAAGAGTAGAAAAATCATAAGTAGACAAACTGGTCGCATTGAAATCTCTAGCTTTAAGTTTATCTAAAATTTCACCTGAATTTTTAATAGACCAAAGTAGGTTTTTACCGGATCTCTCATATACCTTTTCACAATACTTGATAACATGTTTTTTAACAGCTGTAAGACACGAGGTTAACAATTTAGAAAGTTCTGTTGTCGTACAAAAACTAGAACTAGCAATAAATATTGCTTTATGAGCCATGACATGTGATTTCCAACAATGTGGCATTTTGACTAGTGTAGACTCAATCGAGCCTTTGCAGCCTCCTTTTTAGCTTAGAAATAGTCAGTAGCTTGACACTCATAGAATATTCAAGCGACTAGCAAAGGCTCTGATCAGACTGTGCGTATGCGCAGGCTGACCTGAGGATTTGCTGGTCGCACATACCACATTGTTGGAAATCCCATGCCACGGCTCAATATAAATTGTAGGTCTCGGAACAGTTTCCAAATAAATAAAACTTATATAATGGGCAGAGATGGGGCAGAGCTACTATCAACCAATCATAGCACACGCCTCATTCTAAGGAACGAAAATACATATGGTTTAAGAATGTAGATCTGAATACCAAGACAATCAAAGATTCAAAGACACCCTAGTGGCAGTGCCATATTTAGGCAAAGGGGCACAATATATGAACGAACTTGGTAGGAGACCAGGTGATGCTGCATGTTATATACCAAGGCTCTATAACAAGTGGTTTCAGTCAATAATAGCTTTTATAAGTTCCCTATATAAGCCTATGTTTAATATGTGATCGCCAGAGTTGGGCCATAATATTAACACATTCGGTAGAGGACTATTCAACACCAAAGCTTTATGCCTCGCGCGCGCGTGTGTGTGCCTGGCCTTTTTGGACCCAAGCTCATACACATGTAGTTAGAACTAACTTGAAGGTTAAACAGTGACGATCCAGACATAAGGTTCTAAACAATTGTTAAGACAAAAATGATATGTACCAAACCAGAAGGAAGCATTCATTAGTGCATTAACAAGGCTAACACCCCAGTCAACAGATACGGTCATGATAAGATGTTACGGTAAGATCTTGTAATACGGTTTATATGTCATTGAAATGTGTCAAATATATTACTCGACCTATAATAACTTTACCTAAATCATTTGAAACGTATCTGAGCGAAACATGCACCGCAAATTGATTCGGTTCCAGTGATTTTCATCTAAAGAATATTAGAATTTATATCAAAATATTGCCAAGTGAGCCATGCTATGCGAAACGCTACAGCATTAGCATAGTTGAGCCGCGTCACATGTTTTCATAATGAAAGAAGTTAAATGTGCAGACAAAAAATGTAGATAATGAATGCACATTAACAGTTTTAGAATTTTTAATGCATATGCACTGTAAAAATAAGTGTTACTTTGCACCAAATTTGGTGGCAGCTGAACTCCTTTAAAAGCTATTTTCCGTTCGATTGTATTGAAAGAAGATTTTCTACAACACTAACAGGTAGAAATTCTGTAACATTCATCACTGGATACATATTGGCCTCAAGTTGTTTTAATTCAATATTCGCCCCTTTGGGTTTTAACTTACACTTATTTTTACAGTGTTCGATAACTGTTTTGTCATGTATAGTGCTCTAAATTTTAAAATAATGGGAAATCAACTTTTCTGAAGCATTATATTGTACCCAACACCAATGGTCATTAATACGTGAGCATGGGCGTTAACACTGCTTCTAGAGATTTTTGATCCGAGTTGTAACGTAATTGATTCTAATCTTCTAAGTGTGCGTTGTATTTTCAAAGTCCTTTTAGAGTTTCTTAGTCTTTGAATTTCTGCAACAATTTTCACAATTTTATAATTTTATTAAATCTTCTTAAGTCCAACTAAAATACTTCTAAAAACTAACTCTAACCCAAAGTTCCGAACTCTAACCAAGTCTGAGGCACTGACACTGGGTTTCATCTTATATATAGTGCGACCAGCTAACAGAGACTGGGCGTGTCAGACAGAGCGCTGTCATACACTGTCAAATAAGACTAGTCTACAGTAAATCGGGTGTAATAGCCTATGTACGCTTTACTCGTGCAACAAACTGAAGCGCAGACGACAAGGGTGACCAACTTTATACGTTAGCATGCCTGGTAAACGTTTATCTTTAGTATGCTGCTGGGGACCTGCTGCATTTCATTTTCCGGGATGGATATGTTGTGAAGGTTTTCGGGGAGGGGAGGTTTGCACTTTCTTCAAATTTTGTCTGTATGGCAAGACTGGTTTGCTTTTAAGCCTGATCCAATAATAAAACACCAATTAGAACTCAGCGGGACAAGGGTTAAGTGTCTGGATAATGAGAAAAGGGCATACACACACGAGATTTTGTCTTACCGCATATCCGAAAAAGCCTCTTATAACCCCTCATTCTGGCGTGTCCAGAGCGAAGTTGTTTGGAGTCTTCTTCATTTATGCGAGAAGCGAAAGCCCTGGCGAGGTCATGCGTACATAAAGGCTCATGCAGGCTCGTCGGAGCCTTCGCCACACGCCGATGTAATAAGAACAATCATTTCGTGTGCTGACCAATTTATAGAATAATTTTTCATTGCGGACCATTTATTTTGTTTTCTTATTCAGTATATAATTTGAATAGTTAAAATTTCGAAACATTGTCAGAGCGCATATATCTAGACTAGTCAGTTTCCTTGTTATCCAAATTAATTCGAGATTCCCTTTTCTCACAATGGGCTCAAAACTACTACAGGTATACAGGTATTTTCACAGGTGAATAAATACACCCTGCCTTACCGACTTTTATATGGAAATGTCCAAGGGTGTGTCTTTGCTAAGGACCGCCCAGTCTCTCTTAACTGGACGGACTATACCATGAAGTTACGTGATAGAAACTGACCACAGCGCCACCTAATGGCAACATCATTAACCAATCATATTTCAAGTTTACTATATAACGCCCTCTACATAGGTAAGCTTCCATTTATATCAACCAATCAGAAGATTCAAACGTGACTCAAAGTCACACCATTTGCAAAATCTCCCAAAGGTCATATGACTTAATGTATTGCGCAATCCTGCCAATCAATGCCAGAATTGATACAATCTATTTATTTGGCTTATGTAATTTTATTAAACTAAGTAACATCTGTCATCACAACCTTTCAAAACTGTTTAAACATCCCATCAGAATTGACAGGCCAATAAATATGACCTTTGAGAAACAATAACAAACTGGTGTCAGAATCCCCTATAAAACATAAACATATCAATCACAAGATGTCAACAGGCCCCAACACCTGTGTCTGATCTAAACCCAACACTCACAAATATTGTAAATCCAAACAGGCAATTCACAAATATTGTGAACCCTCTCAGATGAAACCAGCTATTTTATGGCGTTCGTCGATTGTTAAGAGCGTTTTCGATTGCCGCCTACGAACGTAGATCAAAATAGTTAGAAACAGAGTTCGGTAATCATTTGTCGCAATTAAGAACACAGTTTTAGAGATTTTTGATCCGCGTTCGTCGATTGTTAAGAGCGTTTTCGATTTCCGCCTATCCGGTGTGATCTAGATCCAGACAAAACGTCGGGCCTGATCTGAGTCCAAACTGTTTGCAAAAGTTATCAGCAGACAACCCACTGGAGGCAAAAATTAAAAATCAATCCCTGCACTTAAGTATTAATTGATAAAAAATAATGAGAAGAACGACCCTCCCATAGGGCGGTTTCTCAACTTTAAAACGTTGTTTAATTAACATTCACTTTCTATTATCACAATATGCTCTGCGTCATAATCTTTAACAGTTCAAATAAAATACATTTTAATTACTTTCATCCCGAAACTTAGCATTTGATCAAAGACATTGAAGAAGGTTTTCTTTGTCTGAAATTACACTAGAATAAATATTTAATGTATTTTCACTTCTATGAAAACTAGGACTATAATTGGGCGTCGACGCGAGAAAACCTGTCTTTCGGGAGTTTGCGAACAACACAGACGCAGACCAGCCTGCGCATCCGCGCAGTCTGATCAGCGCCTTTGCTATTCGCGTTTTGTAAAGTACAATATCTAAGCTTGCTACAAGCGAAATTTTATCTTTCTAGCTAGTCTCTGTAGCTGAGCAGACTGGTTTAAAACTCGCTTTGTCGGAAACCACGAAGACAGGTTTTCTCGCGACGAGGCCCAATGTAGTCTAATATTACATCAGATCATACAGATCACGTATACAAACATCCTCTGTCAACAAAACTTTAGGTTCTCTTTTCTTCAAAATTAATTTTATGACTTCCGATAAATGACGATGCACTTCCATTGATTTTGATTTTTTTTCAGTTTCATCGAGATATGAACCCTGCATCGTGAGAAAAAATGGTCAAAATCCAGCAGAATATCCCAATTATCTTGGCTTTTACTTAATATAAGAAATGGGTTTCATGTTTAGAGATTCATATAAATATGAATGCCATGGGTTCAGATCAAAGTAAGTCATACCCGATGACATTCCTCATGCGTCACTTACTTTGATGGCGGGTTTCCCATAAACTTATATCGATTAGACCAGACTCTCGGATGTGCATTTCCATTGTAGTCGCCTTAGATGAAACCTACAGTTCTATCACGACCTCTAAGCTGAGTTGGGGTAATTAAAATTGTAATTGTAATTAATTGTTATTTAATTACATTTTCTTAAGTAATTGCATGTAATTGTAATTCAGATATATTATATTTTAATTACAGTAATTGAAAGTAGTTAATTACAAGGTCAAAAATGGGAGTAATTGGCAATTACTTTCAATTACTTTTTAATTACTTTTTAGATAAGATATGAACTTCAGTTACCTAAGATTATCATAAATGCATTAGATAGTAAATACTGATAAAGAGTGTATTATTCTTCTGTTTATTAAAGATATGGCTCTGTGATAATCAACCTTTAATAGTATGTTACCAAAACAATGTAAATAGGTGTGAAAATATCACAGATAGTATTTTACTAGGACAGTAGTAGCGTTGTTTAGTGAGTTGACCCCTTGAAGACATTTTGCTAAATTTTCACACTTAGGACCAACACACTTATAAATCATTCAAATGCTAAGGTGAATGACCAAACCCACTACATTATTTTAAACCCATAAACTGCTCATTTGCCATGCTCAATAATAATAATAATAATAATAATAATAATAATAATAATAATAATAATAATAATAATACATGTAATAATAAAATGAAATTCAGAAAAAAATCAATTGGATTTCAAGGAACCTTGGGACCTATCATTGTTGATAGTGTTACAAAAAAAGAAATTGAAAATAAATTAGAGGTCCAATTTGGGACCCATCTGGCAAACTTTTGCTTGCAAATCCGGCATTTTAACACATGAGTAATGACGAAGTTTGTCACTATCTGATATTGCTTTATGTATTAAAGGGCACACTTTGAAAGCCAGCCTTCATGTCTTTCACAGGGTCACGCTGACTTTTTGAAAACAGTTATTCTCTGGCATTTAAGCTAGTTTTGTAAATGAATTTGCATGGCTTTTATCATACAGTCGTAAGACTTTTCTTAGGCAAATGTGTATTCCTAAACTTTGTGCTGTTGTGAGCAACTAGTGTGTGAACTTTGGCAATTTACAGATGCCCAAATATCATCTGTAATATAGTCATCTTTTTTGTATATTTCATTTAATTTACGTTGCATCACTTGACATAATAATACAAGAAGTTCAAAATAAAATCAACAGAATGGACATGTTAAATTTAGAGTGCCAAGGTTACTCAGACTTTTTAAATCTCTCTGAGATAAAAAAAATGCTGAAGCCTCTTAAGTGGCAGTGAAATGTAATTGTAATGTTATTAATTACATTGGGCAAAGTAAGTGTATGTAATTAATTACTTTGTCCAAAAGCCATGTATTGTAATTTAATTGAAGAAACTTCAATGTAATTGTAATTAATTAATTAATTACATTTTCAAAAAAAATTGACCCCATGTCTGCCTCTAAGTAATGACCCCCGATCCATGCAATGCATTTACTGTTACAGTCACGCCTCAAAGCGTTTAGTGGAAGTCTAACATTTCAGATGTTTGTTTGTGGAAGTATAACATTCCAGATGTTTGCAACATTGAACAATCACGTGATCTGACACGCGCCTTTGGCGGACTAACGTTAACGTCAGTCAATTACAGGCTCTGCTTATCGTTTTGTGTGACGTTATTATTATTATGTTACTAATCAAGTGATTTCGTATTGGCTGAGTTACAGGTCCATGGTCAGCGGTCTTGGTCCGAGGCCGAAGACCAATAAAGCTGACTAAGGACCTGTAACTAAGCCAATACGAAATCACTTGATAAATGACATTTTTATTAATTAACTTTCAACTGACAGTCAAAACAGTTTTTTTAATTACATTTATTTAATTAATTTATTAATTTCGACTGACAGTCAATATGAGCTTATAAGTTCTGAAAGGCATAACAAAATTCTTCAGAAAACATTAAAACTTTTGAGCGGGGTGGGTTTATAATTGATGTGGCACCTGAAGGCTCAACCGGCAGGGGTTCTGGTTCTAAAACATCTCAGAAGACTGGACCACAGCTTAAAGACTCATCCGAAGACTGGGAGAGCTTGGGAACGAGCTCGGGACCCCTTGGTACAAGGGGAGTGACTTATCTATTACACCATGGCAGCTCACTTTTTGTGGCTATTGGTTGGGTTTATGTTTTTGTGGCTTAATGTCCGGGGCACCTGAAGGCTCAACCGGCAGTGGTTCTGGTTTGAGATGTCTCAGGAGATGGGGGCCACGGCTGAAAGTCTCATCCGACAGACTGGAAGACGTGGCGCATTGAATAGTTTGAATGTTCTAAGTCAGGCTCAATCTCGATCTCTGACTCATTGTTTATGATTGTACCTTTAATAATCTGATAATGTCCCTTGATTTACAGTTAAAACGTCCCCAAGTCAAAATTCCCCCAACTCAAAACACAAACATCTCTAATCAAGATCCCACGAAGAGCGATCTCATGTGACTGAGCTGACTGAGCTTCTGACCAATCAGATGCACGGATTTCTGTATAGTCCAATGTGAAGTCCATATAGTCCAAGGTGAAGTCCGCATAGTCCAAGTTGAAGACCGTATAGTCCAAGGTGACTATACGTCAGTAGAAACGTCACAAGTATGACACCGACACATTTCGCTGTATAAGTGCTATATATTGAGTAGTTTTAAATTAATAAGTATCAGAATGGCGTAATTTTAACGTATCGCCATGCTAACGTTGTGTCCAAGGGTTTCTCTGGATGGCTGTTCCAACAAACCCGTTAAAAATTAAACAAATGATTTCAAAAGGGTAACAAGCGGGTCTGGGTGTAGTATTGTACGGCATGTTTGATTGATAATATAAAATAAATATAAGGATTGAAATCATACAGATTTTTAGCTAGCACTGAATGATGCAAAACATTAGCTTTTTAATGTCTCCGAGAAGCCCTCTCAATAAAAAACCTAATACATGTAGTTTGCATCATCCAGTGCAAGCTTAAATCTGGATTAGATCTACTACTCAAAAATCAACTGACTGTAATGTGCACGACTCGTGTGTGAACGTAGATTAATCAGAATTTGCCAGAAGGAATGTGTGAAAGCAAATGGGACGGGCCTGAAGACGGACCCACAGTGATTATAGTGCACACTTGCGGGTCGTGCAAAATTTCGATGCCAATTCTTTAAAACATTGTTGTTATTGATGATTTCGATTTGCATATTTAAACTTAACACAGATTTTATGAGTTTCGGTAGTTTTCTACGTTTGAAAATCTCCTAGCAGCCTCGTCACCGTGATGCATACCAGTGGCTGGAGTATGTTAAAAAATAAGAGAGTAAAATTTGATCTAAATATACCATGCGGTTCAAGAGTTATAAGCACTTTAACTAACTGACCACGGCCGGTCGGACTGATGCTCAGCACGTCCACCAAAAAAAAAACTGTTACGCAGGCCAGTGATTTGATTAGACAGTGTTGACATGCATACGTATGCAAAATTTGATCAAAATATACCATGTGGTTCAAGAGTTATGAGAAATTTTACAAACTGCAAACGGACAGACTAACGCACACAGTGGGTCGTGCAATACAATATATTCGAGAAACCTGTCTTCGGGGTTTCCAATCAGGGCATACCCAAACCAGCCTGCTTAGCTACAGAGACTATCTAGAAATTTGAAAATTCGCTTGCAGCAAGTTTAGGCGCTATGATTCCTAGTCATCTAGATATTATAAAAACACCATAATCTTGTGACTAGCTGATATCAATATAGTTTTGAATTATTTATTAAAATTATAACTTCAAAGAACATTAACCCTTCCCATTAACCCATACCATTTAAACCTGCATTTATCACGTTTTGAAAACAGTGTAGATCCAGCTCAGCTGGCTTCTAGGGACAGGGTCCACGCTGATTTACATCCTATGTTAATAACTGGACTCATGCAAACTATAGGGAGGAGTGTAGTTCATAAAATATCCAGCATGGTAAGGATTGAATACAGGAAACAATCATTTTTGTTTACCTCTGTATACATTATACTCTCAGGCAAGAATATTTACATTTTAATGCAAATTAGTTAATAAAAATGAGATAAATTTAATGGGCTACCACATGAGAATTTGGTACATCGGTACTTATCACGTCGGCATTTCTCGCATATACAAAGTACAGAAGTAGATAAAGGCTTTACCCACAAATCAGAACTCTAACTCATCTGTATACCGTACGTCATCATGGACGTTACACGGAGGCTTTTGAGCATGTCAAGTTCCAAGGCTAAATGCAAAACCACTAGCTGTAAGCACAATAGTGGCTGAATGTGAAATGTGCTATCAAAACGGCGATTTTTTGAATGGATACTTTACGACTCAGTAACCGTCTGTTTATGTCATGCCGATGCGATCAGTAAATCCTGGCCTCGAGGTTATAAAACTTTTTTCATGCTAAACTCAACTGAGCACGAAATTAACTGCTCATAAAAGCTAAAATACCGACAAATCAAGAAGTTTCTTGCTTTAAGCCTCTCAGATGTTGTATTTATTGGCATTTGAACATTTTTGAGCAGGATAAGTTTCGTGCTCAGCTCAGCTGAGCATTGAAAAAATTTATAACATCGGGGCCTATACTCTGGGTTAGCCACCATGGTTTATACAGTTGCCCTCGACTTTCGTTAAACCAAAGTTCACGGGAGCACTTTCTTCATGCTCAACTCAACTGAGCACGACATTTATAAATACAACATTCAAGAAAACACTTTATGGTTTTTTCTAGACTTGTGCAGTCTTTTCAGTTAGGATTATCATGGACATAAATAGTTTATAGGTATAACTTTTCTCTGCTCTCATACCCTCTTACGAGCTAAAACTCAAACAGTGAATTAAAGGTGATTCCGCTAACCGAAAGGATAATTCATTCTCATATGATGTATTGTTTTAGGCCCATTTATACTGTTTGGACTAATTCCAGTCTAGCTTTCTTCATGCGCACATGTGAACAGACATGTTGATCTGAATCGTTGCTGCACATACGAGACTAGCATATTGTTGGTTTTCTTACGTACTGGTTCATTTCGTTTTTTCAAAGATACATTTTCTATTGCGATTCAGATTTCACACATGAACCTGTCTCATTAATATGCAGGAACCGTTTTATGACATCATAGACGAACATTAACTTTTTGAACTTTTTTCATTTGAAATTTCAATATATATCTTTTTTAAGTAAATTATAAATACATTAAAAATTGATTGCTCATATTAAAATCACTTCATTATTATTATTTCTATTTAAAGATATACTGTAAATTCGGAAATTTTCGCGAGGACTTTATTTTCGCGAAACTTCGAAGTTACGTGAAAATAAACCCCTCGCGAAATGGCAAAACAACTCTGTGGTTTATTGATATAGGTAAACCTTGCCTTATAGTCACGAATTTTACATATCACTAATATGTCATTTAATGCTATTCGCGAAAATAAAATTCTCGCAAAAATTTCCGAATCTACAGTACAACCGAGTGAAATGTACAAAAAACGGCCTCGGGCCAATACAGATGACCCCGTACCTGTAACTAGACCAATACAAAATCACTTGATAATATCATAATAGTATTACACTTACTTACAAACATGTGAAATGTCAAACCGAGGTCTTGTAGGCACGCATACAGCTCAGTACGCACAAAGCTCATGTTTGAAGTACGTTTCAATCATTATATTTGTAAGCGTTTGTGTATATTTGTTTTTTTTTTAGCCAACCTGAGCCAAAGGTTCATATGTGATCTTATAGGATATAGAGGCCCTTCGTCGTCCGGCCGTCTGTCGTCCGTCCATCAACATTTTCAAATAACGTCTTCTCTGAAACTGGACCGATTTACGCCAAATTTCATCTGTAGCCTCAATGATAGGGGAACGACAGTTTGGTCGTGAAGTTCTGGTCATTTGACCAAGATTGCCGCCACGCCCATATATAGTAAGTGACCTTCAAAAATCTTCTTCTTTTAGAACTACTGGGCCGATTACCTTAAAACTCGGTATGTAGCATTGAACATTCAGGTCCATCATAGTTTGTTCAAATGACGAATTTGTGATGACATTGACCTATTATATTTCTAGGTCAATTTGGTCTACTTTTGCTAAAAAGTGCGAAAATTTCATAAATTAAGCGTATTCAGCAACCGTTCACATGTAATCATTTTTGAAATTTATGAATGTTCAAGGCCATTGCCATGCAATGTCAAAGGTCACTGCCAGTCCAACATTAAAACATCTTCTCCTCATAAGCCACTGAATCATGCAAGCTCGAATTCCATATGATGCTTCCTTGGCATGAGGCGGTAAAAGTTTGCATAAATTGTCTAGGTCACGCGACAAAGATGGCCGCCATGCCTGGTTAACTATAAGATTTACAAGAGCCTTTAGCAATGTTCTGTATCTTTGAACACACGTGATAATAAGATTGCTGAAAGGACCATATTAGTGTCAGGCGACTGGGATCCTCAGTTTTGGTGGGTATTCATCTACAAACATGATATTACATTCTGTGAGTAAAGTTTAGATAAGAAATTATAAAAGAAAGACCCCAACCAACAACAGCAACGTCCAGTCATCAGCAAATCCAGAACTTCTCATAAATATGTTTCTGTCAATATGTTCAAAAGAGCTGTATGCGTAGGTATCAATTCAGGACTTTAGATAAGACATGGACGTTATATTAATCCGTGGATAAGAGTGCGAACCAAAAAACTTTTTTTTCATTTCTCATCCAAAACATATGTTGTGGGTACTCAAAAGAACCGTATCAATGAGACGGTTCTTTTGAGCACACAAAACATAATAAAACTGATGGGGTAAGAAAATATTTACAAGTTTACTCTTAAAAATTGTATTTATCTAAACCTATGTATCATATAAACCCTCCTCGCAAGGAGCTGTATGCGTATCTATCGCCTACGCAAAGAGCTCAGACATGAGCTGTAAGCTGACTGAGCTGTATGCGTACTTAGATGAATGCATACTAAGCTGTATGCGTACCTACAAATGTCTATATTGCAATGAGGTCACCCAGATGTGGGACAAACCTCCAACGCATGAGATTCTCGAACTTATCAAAATGGCACAAACCTCAGAGTCACATACACAAAGTCTGTATGTTAATGACGTCTCAGTTCAAAATTTGGACCTCTAGCTCTGCTAGATAAGTCAGCGGATATCTCACGAACTGGATCAAAAAGACAATTGATTGGTATGTTATACCATCCTCTATTAATTCTACCTGTTACTGTCCTGCCAGCCAAGAGTGACAGTGACTTCATGTTTTGTTTACAAAGTGATCAGTGATTATAATCGATATATCACTTGTGTATTAATCCTATCCTCAGGATAGGATTAATGCACAATTGATCTATCGATTCGCGTTAGCTCAAGTGAAGTGTACACGGTTAGTGTTTTACTTAGCTATTACGTCACTGTCTCTCTTGGTTAGCACGACAGTAGTATCGTCTGCAACCTTTGCAAACAGAACCATTGCAAACAGTTTGGATCAGGTCCAAATAGCTTGACACTCTGATGGTATTTCTGAAAGAAATTTTCGATAATAGGTAATTTTGAAAGAAAAAAATCAGCAGACGACAAAACATGCAAAATTACCCTGCATGCAGGGCATTAATGACTGTGTATTACTTTTTTTACTTTTTAGTATACTTTTCTTTTAATATCAATTTTACAAAAATGTCCAATTTTAAATTAGTTTTTGAAATTTCGAAATAACGTGGGTTATTACGATTTAAATCACTTATATACCATGGTCTGAGCACGTACTGTCTGCGTAATGTATTTCGCTAACTTCCCTGCATTAACGCTACGACACGTAGACACATGCATGCATGCGCGGATCCAGAAAGTTTTGTCAGAGGGGATCCAAATTTGATAACGTTTTTTTTTTCTTTTTTTTTTTAGTTGAGGGGATATAGGATCCAAATGCACTATTTATAGGCCATCATCGGCGTTTCGCTGAGGGGCCGATGATGGCCCATTATTGAATGCTGGCTTGGTAGATTTGTGATTGTTTGGGGGATCCGGACAAATATTGGTAAGAAACCCTACATTCTCGTGATTTTCAGGGGGGGGGGGGGGTCCGGACCCCCTGTACCCCCTCTGGATCCGCACATGGCATGTCCTTACAGATGGCCACAGATCACCAAGTAAGTACAGTGCGTCTATTGCACATGCACATTGAGAAATTGAGAATTACCATTATCACAGACTTTACTTTATGTAATCTAGCGCTTGAATGCTGAAAGGAAAGGACTGAAGATGGTACGAAGGGAGTTCAATAAGCTCGGATAGAACTCGGGGTTTAACTTACAGATTGGAAGATGGTTTCATCATTATTTTTCAAGCAGTCCATGCCTTTGGAATAAAAGTCCTTTGTTTGTTTGAATTTTACATCATTAGCGCTTAGATCGGTCAAGATATATAGCTTTGAATAGGGCGTAAAAAGGACACTGGCCGAAATCAGTGTCATTTTAACCACGCAGCCATTAAGAAATTAGGCGCTGTTAAGTTCCATTCGCTATGGTGATTTAAGCATTTTTCAAGCCGATTTTTTCTTTGCACCATCGAAATTAATTATTCAAACGCTAATCGTAGACAAGTGCAGCAAACCTATAAGCATGCTGTTTGCTCTTCTATAATAAATTTAAAACACCCATCCGCAATATACCAAAATAATCACAGTCAAGTGCTAGTTATTATATCTGTTAAAATTACGATTGTGAACAAATTTTAAAATTTCTCCTAGTTTTGCATAGCACATGATATACTCAATCATTCGTCAGGAGTTATATTATTGTATCGATTTAAGCGTGTAACTGGCAGCTTCCGGTATTGGCATACCCCCATGTTATAAAAAGTGGGTGGGGGTAAGTCAACCCCGCATAGAAAACACAATAACAATCAGATCTGCATAATTTTCTTATTGCAGTTATTTCAAAACCTATTAAGAGGCATAAAAAGATTTCTAACGTATTTTCTAAATATAGTAACGTTCCATGACGTCATTTATATACAAAATGAGGTATTTTAGCACCTCCTAGGCTATTTATTTTGCAGTTCATTTCTAATAGAACAAAAGTATTAACCTTGTTTTGGGATGAAAGTTACCATGACACTTCAATCTACCATATAAACAAGAAAAACTATAATACTACTTTACAGCTAACATATTAAGCCACATTCAAATACCCATATCCAAGTTCCACACGTGTCAACTTTTTACAATAAAAGTTTATATGCCACTGTTCACATTGCTGAGGTTCCAAACAAATCTTCCATATTCAATTATTGCTGCGTATTTTCTTTAATGTTTATATAATATTGTAGCACGTGGTATCCTTGATCTGCAGCCATATTTTCAGAAGCTGTGTATGGCTGTGGACCCATTTTCATGCAATTGTTTCTAACGTTCTGTCAGAGACTAAGTCCATAAATGTCATATTTCTACCATATTTCTAGTGTGCGATATATAGGTATGTCTTTGCCTCTTAGAAGTCATTAAAGTTACGCATTTTGAAATAATTTTAGGTTGCATGTATCGATAAAAACTCAATCTTTCCAAATATAAGCTTGATGTATGCATTTACTTTCGCCGTTTTCATTAAATCTACCTTTCTACGAACATAAAAAACGTCCCTCGTAAAATGTAATTTCGTGAATGTTTTGGGGTAGAGCTAGGGGTAGGATTTTGGTTACAAGTGACTAGTGCATATGTGTCAGTCTCACGATTTGGTTGATGCAAATTTTGTTCATTGACCTCCATGAGTAGGGTGTTCGGGTGTGTACACATTGTTTAATAATCTAATGGCGTGCAACTGGGTATTAACGTTTTATGATTCGGATTATAGAAATACACGTTTGTGTACAAAATATCTTAATGGGGTAACTTTATACTTTGTTTTTCTTTTACATGGGGAATACGCGAAAAGGTATATTTTCATTTCAGTTCCAGATCCGCTTGCACTTTCAGGAATGATATAAAGAAGATAATGGGCCACTCTTTCGAAACAGGCGGAACATGTAAAATGATAGGTTGACAAAAATGGGCAGATACTTAGAGATTCCGAGATCAGCTTCTATCATTATAAATCTGTTTAAAAAGGTTTAGCTTTTTATAAGTAATAAAGATTTCGACAAATATGGCATTTTATTTCAATAAAAAATGATACAATTTTCTATGTAATTTAACCCTTCGTATATTACGAGCTTTTCAAAAAATAATACTTGTCATCTGCCAAAATCAACGTTTTCAAGTTGAATCAGGTCTACTCTGGGTCCAGCCTGTTTGCGAAGTTAATCGGCGAACGGCACTGGTACACTGTGGTCATATTACTACGGCAATTTGGAATTCGTCACCCACTCCGGTGTTATAGTAAAATTACCTTCAAATAAAGGCTGACAAAAATAAGAATTTTCGAATATGTTTGCTTCGAGTATGCATCGTCTAGTTAACAACCTCTGTGTTGTTTTGCCAAAACGGAGATAAAATCAGATTTTAAATGTATTTTTACAGTTATATTAAAAAAATGTCAATTACGGTTTAGTCATAATAATACAGTTTTGTCATTGATTAATTATTCACGATGAAAAAACCGTACCTAGTTAGTCATGCCTAGACATCAAACGTTAAAGTTTTCATATAATTTTAAAGCTAAAAGATACAATGTCCCGGTCCCCGATAGTCTAGTGGATAAGGCATCCGCTTCGGGAACGGGAGGTCGAAGATTCGATTCCCAATGTCGGCGACATTGGGGTTCGTTCTGATATGGCCCGGTTGGTGAGCCGCCAGCTAGTTAAACGTAATGGTTACCAATTCCTAGCCTGCCTGGTGCCTGGCAAAAGGATGGGATTTGGGAAGTAAATGTGACAAGTTGAGGTGTCTCATAAGTCAGAAATGGCTGGCCCTTTCAATAGGTGTGACACTATAATAAACAAGCACTTTACTTTTACTTTTACAATGTGAATTTCATGAATAAAAATCAATCGGAACCCAAGCATTTTGGGGCGTTTATCTGTGATTAAATGAAGAAATTGACCATGATGAGAAAGTTATCTTTACACCGGAATAAGTGACGAGACCCGAATTGCCGTAGTGATGTGACTACAGTGCTGGTAGGTGAAGATACAATAGACAAAGATGGTATAATTGTTATTTTGCCATGAATAATTCTACTTTTTTTTAGATTAGGCATAACTGTTCCAGCCTACAAAACTTGTCATTAGCAGGCAAAACGTTCAAGTATCAGAATCCCAGCGGGTTACAATCTGCCCACCACCTAAACGCCATTTAAATTTAGATCAGTTTAATATTTATTAAAACCTTGACAAATTTGGACTGTTTTCAACACTCTATTGTAGCTCAGTTGCAAAAATGACAATGATGTGCACATGTCACAATGACAATTTATTGCAGCTGCGCATGCGACATTTTAGTGACTGATTGTTTCTTCAGTCATTAACCCTCAATGGGCCTCGATGCGACAAAACTGCCTGTCTTTAGGTTGTGCGAACAACAAAGGTGCAGACCAGCAAGCGCATCCGCGCAGATTGATCAGCGCCTTTATTATTCGCTTTTTTTGGAAAGCTTGTTACAAGCGAAGTCGAAGAGACTGGTTCGAGTGTGGCTTTGTCGGAAACTCCGTAGACAGATTTTGTCGCGTCGAGGCCCATATACTAGTGACTATAGATAAACAAAAAGCTTGGAGGTATGACTGTATTTACAATATTGAAAATACGGATTTACAAATGGGGGTTTCAGGCGTTTACTAACATTTAATATAATATGTTGACACACATGGTCTAGCCCCCGACTGGTTCATTTAACGCGTTTCTCATCAACCCTCTGAAAAAGAACGGATATTCACATTCTAATTTATTTATTTACCGCTGCAAACGCGGACGAAATGCATTGCATCTATAACTCGTTTTTGATTGCCTAAACAACGTTTTCGGTTGTCAAAACAAATTTTTCGATGGTTAAAATGATGATGGTTGAAAGCAAAAGATTTAATTATCGCCAAAACTTATGTTTATCGGTTAAGTCATGAACAAAATCTATGAATCCGAGTCATCTGTTTTCCGTTTTTGGAACTTATTTCTATTTCTGAAAGTTCAGGCCCCGTGGTTATAAAACTTTTTTCATGCTCAGCTCAACTGAGCACGAAATTTCAACTGCTCTTAAAACTAAAATACCGACAAATGAAGAAGAAGTTTCTTGCTTTAAGTCTCTCAGATGATGTTTTTGTAATGCTAATAAATGTTGGCATTTTAACATTTGTGAGCTGAGGATAAATTTCGTGCTCAGCTGAGTTGAGCATGGAAAAAGTTTTATAACCTCCAGGCCAGGATTTCCCAAGATTATTTATTTAGAAGTCGCAACAGCTGCCGTTGTGTCGTGTCCATAATCATTTTCTTTTTAATTCTTTCAGGAATACCATTAGAGTGTCAAACAGTTTGGATCCAGATCAGGTCCGACGTTTTGTCAGATCTGGTCCGGGTCCAAACTATTTGCAAAGGTTATCAGCAGAACATACTAGGGGGGCAAAGTGTTAACAAGGTTGCGCTGTTTTGGGCAATGAAAACATGTACCTTTATACCGTGGATTTACCCATCATGAAATTTCCCGCCCCCGTCTATTGGAAGGATCGAGTTAAACAGGTGTTTTTGGAAAATTACAATTTTTAATTAATATTTAAAGTGCATTCTGAAATCAAACAGTGCCGAACCTGATCAGACCATACGTTCTGTGGCGTCTTTAATGCTTAATGCGGCATTTCATCAGAGTCTGCACTGTTTGCTAGGAGAAAACAAATTTAAGGGATATACAATGTAATACATTATAATTAAGAAACTTTACCCTGAAAACACTTAAAACTCAATATGGACGATCCCATACTTAGTGTATGAATATGTTTGGGAAAATCCATTAGAATGAAAACAGTGGCGGATCCAGGGGGGTTCCTGAGTGGGTTCCCACGAACCCCCTCTTCGCCCCGTTTTAAATATCCTATGAAAATGAAATAATTTGGTCTCAGTGAGACCAAATTATTTCATTTTCATGGGATATTTAAGAAAATGAGATCAGCAAAGCTAAACCCCACACCTTTATACATATATGAACCCCCTTTCCAGAAATCCTGGATCCGCCCCTGAAAAGGGCTAAAGTAACTCACCCTCTGCAACGCCTATCCTCAGCAGCACCGCGAAAATCAGCAGTAAAACTGTTAATTTCTCCATCATCTTAGATCTCTATCAATTTATTCCCCGAAAAAATAACATGACCCCAAAATCAGCGAAAAAAATGTATCAAAATATTAAAACAAAAAAAGGATGCGCTGATTCAGAAATCAAAATTAACTATAGTTCTGTTTTGTCAGTATTGTTCTCTTATTCAAAGTTTATTTATATTTTTCGCCCAATAATCAATACAGGTTCCGATAATCAATATCGAACTGTAACATGCGTAATAGATCAGCCAGCCAGCTGATGACTGTGGTTTTTGAGAGGTGGATTTTATACCTTGGCACCCCGTATTCCATGTCATATTCTTTTGTGATCAATTTGATTGGCATGTTCGATCTGCGCTGAAATGTTTTGTATACCATAATTGAGCCGTGACATGTGATTTCCAACAATGTGGCATTTTGACAAGTGTAGACTCAGACGAGCCTGTGCGGCCTCCTTTTAAGCTTAGAAACTCCAAATGGTGTTCAGTCAGTAGCTTAACACGCATAGAATATTCAAGCCACAAGCAAAGGCTCTGATCAGACTGCGCGTATGCGCAGGCTGATCTAAGGTTTTGCTGGTCGCACATACCACATTGTTGGAAATCTCATGTCGCGGCTCATATAGTTGGGCCTCGTCACGAGAAGACTTATCATCGGGATTTGTGACCGATGTAGCCGTAGAAGATATCTATCTACTCAGCTACAGAGACTAGCTAAAATATTAAAATTTTGTGTGTAAAATATATAGGTATCGTACTTTCCAGACACTCAAAAAAAAACAGTAACCCGCAGGCTGATCAGCGCCGTGTTTTTGTCTGCGCCTTTGCTGTTTGTATGCAACAAAACTGTCACATTGCGTCGTGATCCAATTAATGCGGTTTGCGCATGAAAACAAAATGCAGTACACGTGTACTTTTTGTGATTGAGGGATTGCCCCGAAGAGATGTCGTATGTACACAGTCTCTTGTGGAGCTTATACGCGCTAAGATTTCATTTTTTTGTGACCAGACTAATGATTAAAATTTAAATAGGTCCGATTCCGTTCGAGATATGATATATATTTTTAATTGCTTATAGTTCCAGCGTACTTTAGTTTAACTTGGCTTTAAAAGAGAACATATGTTCAGAGTTAAGGCTACCAGAGGTTTAACTCCTTACTTATCTAATATGAATCTACGCATCCACGCAGTCCTGCCCCAGGCCTGACCCATTACATTACAAAGACTGACAGGAGTCTCTAAAAGCACCCATATTTAAAATGGGGACTACTAGTAAAAAGAATCCCCAACCCCATAGAGGGAGCAGCTTCTTTTCTTAAGGAGTAGCAGCATATGAAAAAGAAACATATCTCCATATTATTTTTTTTATTTCTCGCTGCGCTCATGCACAATTGGCGCTTCGTCTTTTGTGATGTGAAGATAAAAAGAAAATGATGAATGGTCCTTATAAGGAAACGATGAAAAAAGTGATAAACCGAGCAATTTATTGGAAACAGTATATGAAGCATAGTACAAATACAAAGTGAAGATATTTTTTTTCTGGAATTTATCAAGTTAACTTCAGAGAGCAGATTCATCGCACATTAGTTTACGCTATATTATTTGCATCAGGGTTGAAGTTTTAAGATACAAGACAAAGAAACAGATGACCGGTCTGGGTTACTAGAACTGAGTTGCGATAAACTAACTCTACGCGGACCTGGTCTTTTTTGGGTTGTGGCCTGTTTAACGCTATGGTCAAGTCGCGATGACCAGTTAAGAAAACCATACTTTTCCTTTTCAAGCATGGACTAACCGGTTAACCAGTACTCAGTGCACATACTTTCGCCAGAGACTGGCAACATCTCCTTTTGAATCAGCGAAAGGAAGAGAGTGACTGCAGAAAATCTCCCGAAAGTATGGGATCGGGCTGGCTGGGATCAAACTTCGCAATCAACAATTGCGAACACGGGCTAGCTTTGGGCATAACATGACATCGATAACACGAACTATGATTGCTCGAATAACTTAATTAATTCGAACTAGATGTGGAATGCATTGTTATTGGCTTCAGCTACAATGTAATAGGGCTATTTTAACCATTTCTTACCAAAACATATTTCCTGGATACTTAAAAGAGACATCTCTGTGAGACTCAGTGAACCCCGCCCCTTAAAAGAAACCCAGACAGACGTTCCTTTTAAGCATCCAGAACTCATGAAAATTCGCAATGTGATACTAGATAGTATACTAGATAGACACATTGCGAATGGATATGTCTATTTAGAATACTAACTAGTAGCACACCGGTAGGCGGCAATCGAAAACGTTAATACTATCGACAAACGTTGATTAAAAATCGCTAGAAACAGAGTTTTCGATTGCGATTTGTCGCCAGTCGACTGTATTGAAAATCATATTAGGCTGGTTGTTTATTATCATTGTCACTGATCACTGTGCGAGCGAGCAGTCTGATATGTGTCTTTGCTTTCCATATATGAATGACCCAGAGCAGGTTTAGCATTATATGATAATCTCAGACAGCATGCTGGGTCAGAAACGACGAAGACTTAACCTAAATACATATTTTAATTAACCCATAAAAAGGATTAAATCATACTGTCAATAGTATGTCAATAATATGCATCTTTTATGAGCCAGCACATGATCCAAATAATTTATAGCATACACTCTCGTGTGCTCCAGAAAAAACAAGTTCAAATTCAGTAGAATCATGCATATTAATGAAGTAACACAGTAAGCAAAAAACTGAATACATGTGCGGATCCAGAGGGGGGTCCATGACCCCCCTGAAAAATCACAAAAATATAGGGTTTTCTAGCAATACAGGTCCGGATCCCCTGAAAAATCGCAGCTACCAAGCCAGGATTCAATGTTGGGTCATCATCGGCCTGCCAGCAAGCCGATGATGGCTCGCTTATAGTGGTACTTGCACCAGCTGGACCCCCTCTGACAATATTTTCTGGATCCGCGCGTGGAATAGTTTCATTTTTAACTTTTCCCTGCTAGCGGCGACGTTAGATTTCCTGATAAACATTTGCAAAGAGTTTGGACCCTGATCGGCACGACGTTCTGTCGGGCCTGATATGGATCCAAATTGTTTGACACTCCGATGGTTTTCGTGAAAGAGTTTTTCGAAACTGTTGATTTTTTAAAAAAAAATCAGCAGATTACAAAAACGCATGCAAAATTACCCACCATGCATCTAATGGAACGACTGATGAATGTCCAAGCCATGGGGAGTGTCTGAATGGTCCATGTGCAAGGTTTGGTATTATTTGTAACGTTGCTATAGGTGATAACATAGCGGTTCGCAAACACAATGTTGGTTTGGTTTAAACACATTTATTTCAAATCAGTTCATACAATGCAATACAATTTTCAATCATACAAACATTAGGATTAGAATGGAAGCAAGAGCTTATCAAGTTCTTCTCCTTTACAATATTTTGACAAAGTGTAGAAGGCAATGACTTCAATTTCGCATAATACAAATTCATGGGCTAAAAGACATTTCCATCAAGTTGGCTATATTTAACAGAGGCTAATGTTTCTTACAACAATTACACCTAACTGGTTATTATGCTGAGCTATATCTGACAGGATACAAGTTAATTGGTTTGTCTCTAACTTTAAGTGGGAGCGCAGTGGCTCAGTGGTAGAGTGCTTGACTCGAGACCGAGGGGCCGTCGTCACTGCATTGTATCCTTGGGCAAGACACATTGATCCTAGCTTAGTACTGGTTCAACCTAGGAAGACCCGTGTTTTTGTGTTGGGTCCTTGTTTTGTGGTGTGGCTCTTAATGTCCTGTCTAGTTTAGCAACCATGCATCTTGCTGAGGAAGAGAGAGAGAGAGAGCTGGCTGCTTTACTATACTTCTTCTTCCAATCAAGTGCAGGGCGCGCTCCGGAGCATTATCGCACCGTGTTGTGTTGTGGCTGTCTGTGTTCTGTGTCTCTTCGTGACGGTACCATGCGTTGGTCTGTAGTCTGTGATTGTTGCATTTCAGTGGCGGATCCATTGGGGGTTCAGAGGGTTCACTCGAACCCCTCCATGCCGCCTTTTACCCCTCCATGCCGCCTTTTTTAAAATATCCTAAGAAAATGAAATATTTTGGTCTCAGTGAGACCAAATTATTTCATTTTCATGGGATGTTTGAGAAAAATGAGATAAAATCAGCGAAGCGAGCCCCCTATTTTTATACATAAGAACCCCCTTTCCACAAATCCTGGATCCATCCCTGCATTTCCTGGTCATACTCACTAGCTTTTTGCTCTGTTTGCATATGCCCCAAGCCCAATACCTGATAAAGTAATGGGTTAATCCAGTGCTAGCGATTGTTGTATTTTAGCAAATGTGTCTCAATTAAACCAAACCGGATGTTGTTGGGTGCTGGTCTCTCAATGATGAGGCGTGGTGAATGTTGCATTTTTCATCAATTTTTCAAGAGCAACTCACTCCAGCCAAATGTGTCTCAATTAAACTAAATCTGACTCAAACCAAATCGGATGTTGTTTTATCCACATTATTGAAGGGTGCTGATCTCTCTAGCATTTGAATTTAATATGTTAAAATCTCTCTCTCTTTCTCTCTCTCTCTCTCTCTCTCTCTCTCTCTCTCTCTCTCTCTCTCTCTCTTGTCTTTTCAGTTTTTGTCCTACAACAATTTTTCTCTCCATATTGAAAGTTCTGGATAGTCGAATTTGATTCCGTTAAAAAAACTACCCACCAAAACCAGAATGGCTGTACTTTTCAAGTACGTCATGTACCCGTGTGTGTTCGTTCTGAATATGTAAATAGCCTTATCTGTCCTATCTAATAATTCCATATGTTAACAGGGAGCAATTAAATTACTGGAGCAATTAAATTACTGATTGGAAATTGCGAATGGATATGTCTATCTAGTATACAAACGTGACCGAGTTGAATAAAGTTTTTTTTAAACTTTTTGCATGCTTTGTAGTCATGTATGCATATTTGTCGTACGCTGATTTTTTCCAGAATTAACTCATTCAAGAAAAAAACCCAACTCTAACAGGTCAGAGCATCAAACAGTTTGAATTCAGATCAGGTCCAACGGTTTATCAGTTCATACCCTGAGATTAAAAATCTTTTTTCATGCTCAACTCAGCTGAGCATGAAATTTATCCTGCTCATAAATGTTGAAATGCCAATAATTGTTGGCATTTTAACATTTATTAGCATGATAAATACAACATCTGAAAGACTTAGACCACGAAACTTCTCCATTTGTCGGTATTTTAGTGTTTATGAGCAGTTGGAATTTCGTGCTCAGTTGAGTTTAGCATGAAAAAAATAATAACCTAAAAATAATGAATAATCTTATTTTTAATGTATTGAAGAAAAATTAATGAATAGTGAATAATCAGATTTCTTTGCCACCTTTCTTACTTTTAATGAATAATTGGTCTTATTTCAATGAATAACCCAAAATTTTAAGGCGATGCATAGTGGGCTAATTTTCTAATGAAAAGTGAATACCAGACCCCCATCCAGACCCTCTTGACTGTGCTGGGTCCTTGTGTTGTGGTGTGATTCTTGGTAGCCTTTCTAGTTTAGCAGTCACCTTGCTGAGGAAGAGAGTAACTTTACTTTAACCATTAAAGCGCAAGAAAAAAATGCATCTGAAAATGTCGTCTGCCGAAGTCGTCTGCTGCAATTAATTGCCTCACTTTACTAACGAATTAAGTATAGAAGCAAACAGCGTGGACCCAGATCAGACTGCTCCTATAGGAGCAGTCTGATCTGGGTCCAAACTGTTTGCCATAGAGGCTTCTTAAACATTTCAGCAGACGAGAAGAGCAGACGACTTTTGTTGCGATTGGCGCATTAAGGGTTAACACCGAAAGAAGTGACAGCTAAAAAGTAAAGCACCCAAATTGGCTCCATTCAAAATTTCAATACTCATGCTAGTCGGCTGGTTTGAGCCTTTACTCGTCGGAAACCCCGTAGATAGTTTTTTTCTCGTGTCTGGTTACTTCTCAGATTCAAATTTGATCCCGTCGTAAAATAGGCCAAGGTCAACATTTGTAACAAATGTATAGGAACAGTCTGTTCTGGGTCCACGCTGTTTGCTTCTATACTTAATTAAGCAGTAATGTTAGGCAACTATTTGCAGCAGACGACTTCAGCAGACGACATTTTCAGATGCATTTTTTCTTGGCGCTTTAAGGGTTAACTTACAGGTATTTCTACAGTCTAATGACATAGGCTTGTCTTCTGATGTTATCAAGGACAGTATACGTGATCTTATTCAACAGCCAAGGAATGGTCATACTTTTAAAACATTTTTTCAGCTATTTGTGGACTTTATATTGTTGGAAATAAACAATGTTAAAGTTCATCAAATGTATTTAGAGTACAGACAGCATCGTTTCAAAACATAGTTAACTGAATTAAACATTTAAAGTTCAATACCTAACCACTTTTTGTACAAATTGATTGTTGAACTTATGTGTCTGTGTACATTGAACGAAAACAGATATTTCTCAATTATCTTACTTAGTATCTTTTACCATTTTTTTTTACTGAGGCTTGTATAGGGGGTGGGGTGTACCAAATATCCCATATCCCTTGAAGTAAACAGGCAAGTATCCCTTATAAACTAGCAAATATCCCCATAATTAATTTTCCAAAATATTCAATATCCCTGAAAGTAACCCAAATATTGAACGCAGTATCCCATATCCCCGGAAGTAGAACGGAAAGTATCCTATATCCCTGGAAGTAAAATGGCAAATATCCTGTATCCCTTAAACCCCTATACAAGCCTCTTTACTATATACGGGACCTGTTTCATGTTTATTTGAACAGATTTGAATTTCACTTTTTGCGGTTGCATATAAATAAAACGAACACATTTTGCCTTTTCATGCATTACGGACGTGTCCCTGGTATTGCAAAATAGGCAAGATGCCAATTTAAAGCATAGCCATAACACGGTTGCCCTAAATGCATCCCCTACCCCTTTTAACTGATTTTAAGAGCTAAAACTGGTGTATCTTCTAAGAATATACGTATTTCAGTGTGAACTTTTCTTTTAAGTTTAGAGGAACACTCAGTCTATTATTAATATGAGAAACAGCCTATGTATGCCTGTTTTGCTTGAAAACTGGGCTTAATAAGTTCTTCCAAGCAAGTGGCCAAATGGGTATCTCATGTATAAAATGTGTCTTGAAAAACAATTTCTCAAAACTCACAGTCGACTCAATTTCTTAGATATTTTAAGTATCTATAACCGATAAAACTGATCACCAAATATTGCATTTGAGTATTTCGCATACAATTTAGTGTTGCTATTGAAACTGTAAACCTTAAAATTTGATGTTCAAGTCGCTTCCAAAAAGTAAATATCCAACTCGAATGCTTTATTTTCTAACAGAACATACTTTAATTATGTATGTACAATATATAAAAGGTTCCAAGAGAAAAACTTCATATCTTTTAGAGAAATTGTTCGAGAAGAATTTAGTACATTTAGTTTCAGACAGCATTTTTAAACGCTTAAACTTTGACTTCTCATCATTAGAGACTGTTTCAAACCAGAAAACAAAAAAAAAAAAAAACTATTTTCTTAATGACTGCGTATTCCTGGAGATCAGACTATCCATGGAAATCAATTTTTACAAAAAATGAGTAACGGTATTTTCAAATTTGTTCAAATAAACATGAAACACCTCTTGCATGATCACTAAGAAGTGCATGGAAATGTTTAATTACGCTTCTGAAGATATGCTTAGCCCCCACAAGATGACCCGGTAAATGTAAAATTCATGAGTAGAGCCACCGGATCACGACTCGTGGTAAATTATGTTTATCTACTGATATAGTCGAGACAAGAACTCGGCTTGAACTGTATACCAATGTGTCCCACAAGGAAAAAACGCAACTTGCATCGACTGAATTATCAGCAACGCACGGCATTTAAATTGTTGTCAAAGTGTCCGCCATATTGTTTGCTCGAAAAGAACATTGTATTAGGTCAGCGCCCGATAGCGTGAACTACGATATGTCATCGGAACATATCAATAATGAATGAGTAAAGTAGTTGAGTAAGATCAATGTTTTATTATATACCTATGAATGATACAACTTTTGAACTGTCTGTTTTCTGGCTATCTGATACAGAAAGCAGGATCAGCGAACTGAGGTTTTCTGAATCCGAATCACTTTCCTTTAAAACGAGGCTAAGTTTATGCGGCGACGTTGCGTAAAGTAAATTTTCAAGCATGGAACCAGAGACGGAAAACATGAGAACGAAACGTAATGGCAAACGTTCCCGCATTTTTCTGGATTATAGACCAAAAAATGTATAAAATCAGAATAATGTCGGGAAAAGGTATATACTAAACTCAGAAGATCTCTAAGACCGCACTAAATATTCTAAGGCCGTAGCAGGAACGTGACAAAGGCTATAGAAAAATGTGTTAACAAAATTAATGTTCATACTACGTCCTTGCTACATCCTTACCAGGTCCTCCCGACGTCAAACCGCGTTCCTTCGATCTTGCTACACGTCTTCACCACGACGACGCGGGACGAGGAATGCGCCTAGCAAGACAACTTATGCTATTACCTTGAACAACTATTAGAAGCTTCTCGTATAAAATGCGTTTAATAAACTTTCACTAATAGATGCGCTAGTCTGTCACCTTCGCCAGATCTTTCTCGACCCAGGGTGATATCATCTTTGTGCGAAGCTGTGTGGAACCCAATATAATCCCCCTAGCACATGGATGAACTCGTCTGTTGAAGGCTGCAATGGACAATTGTTATCTTTTTAATGTAATTTTATAGTTATTCGATATTTTATAAATATTTTAAGTTTTTTTTTGGAGGACCACATAGAAGAATAGCCGACAGGCTAAATGTTTACCCTCTGAAAATATTGTTAATAATTAAATAATTAAATATATCATAGATGTATTCAACATCAAAAACTCGTCAATTCATGTTGAGCCGGAATCCAACATAAGGAACATGTTGACATGATCACACAGCAAAGATTTAAATCAGTCTGCACATCAGCACAATCTGATCAGGGTCTTAGTTTTCTGCCTGAAGAGACTTTGGACACTTGGCTACCCATAGAGCGCCCATCAAAGACTCTGATCAGACTGCGCGGACGCGCAGGTTGATCTGAGTCTTCGATGGTAGCACATGGCAACATGTACCTTTTGCAGGTCTCCAGCCCATTAAGTGTCTCTATATTCTCCTGACAGCCACATTCAACCAATTTGATATCGAAAATTACCAGTTTGTATACTTTTAATGAATGATTTAAATGTTCCCGTGAATTCATTAAGTTAAAATGTTTTTAAAAACCAGGCCCAGGTGTATTATAACTACGTACATATGACATCAATAATTAATGTTCTATAGTTGACTTTGATGATATTTTGCTATTTTCAAATACCTATAGGTCAAATGATATATAACCTTTGACACGGTGAACGAAAGAGCTGGGCATCACGTTTCGTATCTTAAATGGGCAGAAAATATGATTCCAAATCGATATAGATTGTCAAGCGAGCTTTTTGTGGAATTGTTATTTATGACGTTCAAAAATATGATTTACAATTAAATTACATCTATTTCTGGTGATTGACAGGCAATAATTATAGATAATACATACCGTTAATGAAATGAACAAAAAGGGATTTTATCGCATCAGTTTAGATTAAAGTTCAGGGCGAGGTCGCTTGAGTTGTATTTTGTCTGTGAAAATAAGAGCAGGAGTACTTTCTTGATTATACAGAGTACACAGAGTATACGTCGAAGAATTTTTTATACATTGACTCTGAATCAGGGTTCGCATTTCTATTCACGATCCCATCTCCCAATGTACTTTTAAATAGTAGCTTTAATACAATGCATTTATCACGCTAGATAACTACTGTACACGTACAGCGCAGTCATCGCGTTGTGGCTGCAGTCGACGAGTGCACAAAATAGTGTACCTAGCTGTTAAAAAGGGTAATATTCTGGTCTATATTTTACTTCTGAAAATATTCATCGCGAATTTGTCACTTAAATCCAGCTGTGTATCTGCTTAACAATTTTTTGTAGGTTGAGTGATAGTCGCTACACGCCAGAGTTATGCCAAAATGTGATTTTTTTTCCTGAAAAAGAGGATTAAAGAAATTTTTGCTTATGTTCTGGAATTTATAATTAAGCTAAAATGCAAATAACAGTACTTTAATGTGAAAAAACTTCGAAATCTGAGGCTGGTGCATTTTGAAAGTTATTCAAGCTTTTCATACTGTACGCATAGTTCTGTATATCGGGTGTTCTGACCCAGTGGTCGGGTCGTTGACTGCAGCATATTGATACATTTTATCAATATGCTGCGGTTAACGACCCGATTATTCACTATTCATTATGAAAAAGGGTCATTATTCACTAATTATCAGGGCCGTCGCCGCGTATTTAAAAGTGGTCCGGCGGAGGAAATCATCGAGTGCCGATGGCATGAGAGGGGGAGAGCACGAGAGGGGGACTCCCCCTCTCGTTAGGGGTCTGCCCCGAGAAAATTTTGATTTTTTAGCGCTTCTATGTGCGTTTTTAATGGGTTTTTATGCGTTTGGGACCAGATTTCAGTCACGATTTTTTGCTAGAAAAGATATTTCTTGGCGCATGAGAACCGAATGCTAAACAAAATCGTTTTCAGATAGTCACGATTTTTTTTTTTACTTTTTTCTTCAGCATATTTCTTAGGCGTTATGTCACCTATGTTCCCGCAGGTTTTGGCAAATTACTTTTAGCACTGATCCTTGGTTGTTATGGGCGGATCCAGAGCGGGGGACAGGGGGTCCGGACCCCCCGGAAAATCACAACAATTTAGGGTTTCTAAGCAATACTGGTCCAGATCTCCTGAAAAATCACAAAGCTACAAAGCCAGCATTCAATTAATGTTGGGCCATTATCGGCCCGCCAGCGAAAGCCATTTAAATGGCGTTTCGCTGGCGGGCCGATGATGGCCTGCCTTTAGTGGTATTTTGATCCGCCCTCCCCTCATCGACTAAGAAAAGTCAAAGTTGGACCTCCTCGGACATAACTTTCTGGATCCGCGCATGGTTGTACTTCAAAGAGTTGTATTTTCGAAAAGATATACATAAGCGTCTTTTCAATTAGTACACCCGTTACTTTAAGGATGCAGAAGGCTTCATCTAGATTTTTGCTGCACAACTTTCCTTGATGAGTTCCATTGTCGATAGGCATAACGTGAGATCTTTGGCTTTGAACATCGTAATGAAACCAGAGCCTACTGTCGAACTACGCTCGCGACGGCTGAACCCTTCTCTGTTCATGCTTCTTAAAGTCGAATGAACGTTGGGGGAACCGAAAAGTCTTGGACTGAATTGGATCAGGCAGAACTTGTATCTCCGTAAGGAATGAATTGTAACAACACATGCCCACGATGCTCGTAACGTTTAAACATATATACTTAGTCGCTCGACATGTTATTTAGAAGAAGAAAAGATGTCAATTTGAGGGAAATGAAACTGGCGCAAAGAAATTATCTGGGCCTCAATGCGAGAAGACCTGTCTTCGGGGTCTACGACCATGCAAGACTCAAACCAACCTGCTCAGTTACAGAGAGTACATGTAGCTAGAAAGCTGAAATTTTGCGTATAGCAAGTTTGTCAATTATACTTTCAAAGGGGCGAACAACAAAGGCACTGATCAGACTGCGCGGATGTGTAGGCTGGTCAGCGCCTTTAATCTTCGAATGCAACTACGTCAGATTTTCTCTCGACACAGCCCACAAGTATGATAATAATTGCATTGCTTTTCAATGTTTTCACACCTTGGCTAGGTCGGTCTATGGATGACACGCGCAACGAGCGTTATTGATGATTGCATCAATAAATCGTAAAATCAGAGGTAAGCACAAAGAAAAATGAGCCAGAACGAGAAAAAAGGGACACGGCGGAAAACATACTCGTCCAAAAAAGTGGTCCGGCGCTCGCCGTCCTGCCGGACCGGCGACGACGGCCTTGATTATCATACCCCATCCAGACCCTCAGGTAATGGGGGCAACAACAAACAACGAATAAACAACAACCGAATCACCGCCTTAGAACGGACAGCAACCGATGCCACTGGGTAGGAGTGGGAGTGGGGGAGTTGTATATATTTTACTGGTCAACTCTTCGTCCTGAATCCTGAATCTTGCTGTTGTTAAAACTCAAAAATGTTTAGCTCGCATAGAGGTTTCTTAATTTATGCAATGCATCATCGCAGAGAAACAATCAAATCAAATTAACATACTGCGGTGCTACAATGAAAAGGGCTCTTAACAGACAGTCAGAGCTGAAGGAAACCCCAAGTTGAGCCACGTTGTCTCAGCGAAAAACAAGCACCACCGATGAAAGTTTGATTAGTTCATTTGCAAAGATTATCACCAGATGACGAAAGTTTCATATAGCAGGCAAAGAATTGGAATCGATTCTATGCACCACTCTTTGAAGATGATTCAAACATGCACCAAACTATTTGAAGTAAGGAAGAAGGCAAAGATCATGAATCAATACAACCAAGTACCACATTTGACCCAGGACACCACATGGGAAAGTGACAAAAATACAAGAAAACATCACATACAAGAGAGCCAAGAGGTTAGCCCTTTCCCAGCAGATGACCACAAGGCTGCAATGAACAAACATAACAGCATGACAGACACGAAACATAAATAACAAATAGGATCCACAAAAGAAGCACCGCCTTGGAACAGCCAGTAAAAATATTTTTACTGGAGGGCTTAAACTAGTTTTATGGTACCAACTTCGCCCTTATTTCTGATGTGGATCAACGCAAATAGATGTTTGGTTCGCATTTAAGATCCCTAAGCCTTTTGAAATTTTCAGATCCTAGAAATATTGAGTGCAATGAAGTTGTTTTGCTGATTTGTGATGAAGATGTGTTCTAGAACAAATCTGGCTTGGTTGCCAGGCATGCAAGTTTGAGCAACTCCTACAATTAGCATAAATCCAAGATGGCCACCATATAAAAAACAAGAATAATCATCTATTTAATTTATTGTCATAGAATGGTGCACAATATGTCTGTTTTTTTTTTTTTGTAAACAGAATCAAATTCTGGTATAATTTTTGCATTTTGATGTACCGTTATAATAATATCGAAGATGGTATCAACATGGCTGCCAAAGTACATCTTGAAAAATCATCTTTTAAAGCTATTTTCATGGAAAGGTGTAAACAATGCCTTTAAAGCCTTTTATGGTATGCAACATCCAATTTCGATGTTGTATTTTGCATTTTATACCCCTTGATTACCATATCCAAGATGGCCACCAGATGCTATCTTGAAAAATGTCTTTTTAACGGATTAAAATAAATAACATGCTATGAAATATGGTTTTCTACGTTTTAGGTATGCAGAGACCGATTCTGTTGTTGTTTCTGCAACTTTATGTAACCTAACTTTAAAAGTATCTGCAAGGCTACATTAATGGATTCTCCCTGGATTCTCTTCCACATAACAAGACTTGGTGTTTAAGAGAAGAGCAGAAATGATCTAACTGACAGATGGGTGGACTGAAAGAACTACAAAAGACAGAAAAGAAAATGTATGATAATATCTCTTAATTGTATTATCTTTATTCCCACTCATCCAACTAGTCTGAAACTGGGTCACCAGGACCACCTCATCCATCCTCATTGTCTTGTTTAAGACATCATCAGAATCATCTGTAAGGTTGCTATCAATTCCATCTGTTTCAATCTCCTCTTTGGCAGGTTGGACAATTTCCTGGATTCAAGCGATCCTGTCCATCATGACAGTTACAGAATGTTGTGCATGACTATATGCTGCTTTTTGCACCTACATGCCTCCATAGAAAACTTATCGCCACACGCTTTGCACTGACACTGAATCACATCAAGTATCTGGGTGAAGCAGGAATGACCGGTATAGAAATTTCTCAAAACTCCCACCCAAAGTTAGTGATATCTCTTGGCTCATCTGGAGGACGTTTGCAATTGGATGCTTTCCACAACACGCCTTGAAGATGCGCCCTAAGTATTTGTTGCAGAAGATTGTCCTATATAAGAGATCAAATAATCACTTCAGGAATTCTCAACGTTTTGGTAAACATATTGAAGCGAACAATTTCCAAAGATATTCCTAATGGCTGACTGTAAAATGCAACGAATAACTACATTGCTGCATTCATCAACTGTCGGTGAGTGGCACCAAAGTCACCTAAAGTAGTTAATCCTTGGTAGTTTCCGGATATCATAGTATTCAGTGAAGTGACCCTTCCTTTGCCCTTAGGGTAGGAAGTTTTGTCACAACCGCTGACTGTATGGTATGCATACCTGGTAGCTGCAAGCATTTCTGACCAAGATCAACACTGATGTCAAGTACTGATCCATCCTAGCTCTTCATCTATACCTTGCATTCACCCAATACACATGTAGGACACACAGTAGGACACACATATCGGTTTCATCACTAAGCATGCGTACAACACACTCTGGTCATATATTGTTGCCTCAAGCACAAATGGCATCATCATGACAAAATGTACCATTATACCCTCTCTCTCAACTATAGTCATATTATCGAAATTAAAGTTATCTAACACACTGGCAAGGTTTCACTTATTGAATTTGCTTTTCATAATTACATCTGTCTGCAGATGACTTGCGATGGAGTGCGCCTTCACAAGCTCGCCAAATCCTCTCATTGTCTTTGGCAGAGATGCCTTGGTACTTTCAAAGACAAGAATCTTCTAAGTAGCATCTGGATAGTTATTCAAACGTTATTCGATGGATGCAACTAGATCAGATGGGCTGCCATCATAAGGATATGGGATGTCAACAATACCTAGATGTTTGACGAGGCCAGAGTTGTTGCATTTACGAAGACATCCTTGTCTATCAATAAGTGCTGGGGAACTGCACACAACATGTAGGCAAACAGAGGACCAAGTTTTATCTTCCGTTGTTACCTAATCAGCAGCAGTCAGAGAAATATTGGTTCAAGGTCTATTATTGGTTTTAATTTTTTGTACCCACCGCATGTCCCTGTCAAATCGGGCAGATAATAGCTTAGTTGATACCATCAGGGAGACTTGCTATGAATTCCCTCTCCATTTTCCCATCAATAACATCGAATCATCTATGTGTATGCATAATGAAACACTCTGATTAGCAACAGGGTTATAAAGAGGAGGCCAAATATCTTCTAGAGGATGAGGATGTTTGATTTCTGTAAAAATGAAAATCCAATATTATGAATCAAAGGCTTGTCGTTATCTGGTTACTTCAATGTGTAGTTTCTGTGATGGACAACTATGCTCAGAATCTTAGTTGATATTTCCAGGCAATTAAAATCTGTACATGTATTAAGGAAAGCGTTCAAGGTCGGTCCACTCAATAACCAAATCAACGGACATTGTCATGCCTTTTAGCACCCTTGCATATTCTAATGGAGGTTTGGTCACCGATCTTGTCTGATGAAACTGCACTCCAGTATCCATTCAATATCATCATTGTCTTCTGCAGGAGCATGCATTTCCATCAAATACTGAGTAAGAATACGTGCATACTGAACATGTCCGACAAGGAAGAAATACTTCATCATTCGCTTCATCATCATCGGTTTAAGATGGACTTCGCATTGCCGCTCTGTGCGCTCAGACTGGTGAATCAGGAGCGTTAGCAAGAGGGAGTTTTCAACCCAGTGTGGACCAGTTGGATTTAAAATAGCTGTTTCCAGGTCCTGCTCAATGTCATCAACGTCTTTTGTCTATTTGTCAGAAATCGTTGGAAGAGTGTAGCTTCTATACACTGCGAAACACGCTCATAGCGATCACCCAGAATTTCCCATAGAAAATACTTTTAATTTCACCCCCAACCCCCCTAAAACTACAGTGAAAAAGAGTTCTAATGCTAAATCTTTCATTTAGGTTCCAATGCAGCCGAGAAATGGCTGCATTATATGCCAGTTCCAGCACCCTTGTTTTGTCACCACTTAAAAATGCATTTTCATCGCATATCTTCCAGTGATCTCTGCATGTAGGTATGAGGGTTGTTCAATAAAGATTTCCCCTGTACACTGACATTAGACTATATCTCTTTAAGTCATATAGTAATTTTGCTGTTCTGTTTTATAATTCTTTTCTTGTTTACATGTCTGTTCTAATGTAAGGTAAAGTGATGGAGCCAGTTGAGCAGTCATGAGGTTACTGTATTTAAGAGGTTCTGAACAGATGGAAGCTTTAGATGCGATGAAAGTGATTTATGGGGACAATGCCCCCCCCCCCCCCCCCCCCCCCCGGTGTCCCATCACATGACGTTTTCAAACACTGGCATCGTCAGTTCAAGTGCGATCGTACATCGGTGGAAACGGTCCCAATTCCTGGGCACCCATTAACCGCCATTGATGATGCCACCATCCAGCAGAATGAGCTCGCCATTTTAAAGGATCATTGTGTAACAGAGTGCCAACTAATCCTTGAGGTCAAGATCAGTGTGGAGTCTGTGATAATAATCATCCTTGACCGTATGCACATGGGACAGGTGTCTGCTCGATGGATTCCACAGTTGCTCACACCTATACAGAACTAAGAACGGGCCAAATGCGCTACAGCTCTTATGACCATGTACAAAGACAATCAGAAGGATTTGTTTGGTAGGCTAATAACACATAACGAAACACGTGTTTATCCCTATGAACCGGAGACAAAAGCTCAGTCCAAGCGATAAAATAACTGACTTGCAACCTCCAAAAAAGACACGTGTCCAACCCTATGCGGGCAAAACCCTGTTGACAGTATTTCGGAATCAGCACGGAGAAGAGAATGTGGATATCTTGGCTAAGGGTACCACAATTACTGGGACATACTATGCTTCACTTCTGAAGAAATTGCGAAAATCCATCAAAAGATGCGTGGCATGCTCCAGTTCACAACTCGCATGTTGCTCAGACAGAAGCCCGGTCCTGCGGCTAGGAATCCTTCCTCACCCTCCTTACTCTCCCGACCTTGCACCATCTGACTTCCATCTTTTCAACCATGAAATCATTTTTAAAGGGAAAGCAATTCTCAAACGACGAGAGGCTCATTTCCGACGTCAAAGCGTGGCTTCACGCACAACCGTGGAGATCTAATAATAGACTTTTCCCTTACTGTAAAGGCGGCAACTTTAATATTCATATCTGGGCGTTGTTCGGCTATTTCATCTGCTAAACAAGGGAAATCAGGTTCTATTTATAATTTGGTAAAGAGTTAAGAAGCTTTTTGAGCCGCGCAAACGTGCGTGCATTTCATGAACCGTTTACACACTGAACTCACATTTATTAACCCTTAACGCGCATAATCACAAAATGTATGTTTTTGTCGTCCACTAAAATATGTGAAGCCTCAAAGACAAACAGTGCGGACCCTGTAGGAGCAGTCTGATCTAGGTCCACAATGTTTGCCTCTATGCTTATGTTAAATAGACATTTTCAGATGCAGTTACTTTGCTGGCGTTTTAAGGACTAAACAATGTGTTTTGCGTCTATACTGAGATAATGGCGCAAGGTGATACTGTAACAGTTACTTTTGAATAAAACCACGCCTCATTTTCAGATTTTACCTATGCCTAAGGTTGACCAGTCCTAATTACGCATTCATGAGGCGCCGCCTTTACAGAAAGCGAAAAGTAAAAGAATACATAACTGTATCAAGCGATGGGAGAAGTATATTATCGCCCTTGCAGAAACCTATGTAGAGAAATACCTATAATTGTGTCAAGATAGATTTCTCTCCGACCATTGGAAGTAGGTCAAGAGAAATCTTTAACGAACGTCCCTCGTTAATGTTGTTTGGATGGTGTCCATTTTGAGAACAAACACATACATGACATACAGGGATGAATTCATCTTCTAGTCTCGACAATTCATTGTGAAGTCCTAAAAAGACTTTTTCATAACGCTCTATGGTTATTAGTTAAAATGACATTATTTAAAGATGGTTGCCATCTAGGACTTAGGAAAATCAAAATGCTACTATATTCAGAATGATATTCCACATACCAGAAGCCACCTTAAAAGAACTATTTTATAATTTTCTATGACTGTTTAAGATGACTTTTGGTGGCCATCTTGGATATGACTATTGAGGGACTTCAAAATGCAAAACTACATACAGCATTGGATTCCTCGTACGAAAAAATCTCTAAAACGACATATTTTACAATATTCTGTGGAAATGATTTAGTTTTCCAAGATGCAATCTAGCGCCCATCTTGGATTTATGCAAATTTCACGAGTTGCCCAAACTTGTCTTTCCGGCAACCAAGCTAGATAAGTTCTAGAACATCACTTAAGTGCAAAGGAACAAAAAAAAAACACATTGTACTCAACATTTCTAGGAGATAGGAGTATCAAATGAACTGTGTATTGTTTTAGTCTCTTTGTTTTTGGAAGCGTACTAATTTTTATCATTTTGAGCTATTGCCATATATCGGAATGGCTTTGGATTCAATTGGTTGATCCTTGTATCATTATTTATCAGAAAAGCGAAAACCTTTTCCACTGTAATGGTGGAAAAAATGTCGATAAAAATGTCGGGTTCAGGTCTGTTTGTCTTGAAAGCAGCCTTTTCACAAGCTATAAATTGACCGTGGACCGTGAATGATCGAAGGCTAATGCATGAAATGTCAGTCAAGTAGTAAGGACAGAAGCACCAATTTTATATACCAGCAATGCTAGTCACTTACCTTTTAATGACACAAAAAACATGGCCTGCAAAAGTCATAAACTGGGACGTATTGATATAAACCAAGCCCGTAACTATTGACATTCATCAATAAATTTGACAATGGGACCGGAACAGGAATTTGGATCGCATCGCATGTGCGCAAAAGCCTGTTTTAACGGCACAAACTGACGTCAATCGGAACAGCCTCGCCCAATTCCGTGGAATTCCTTGGAATCAGACAACGCTTGATTCTAGGAGGGTCTGGATGGGGGGGGGTCTGGTATTCACTATTCATTAAAAATTTAGCCCATTATTCATCTCATTAAAATTTTGGGTTATTCATTAAAATAAGACCAATTATTCATTAAAAGTAAGAAAGATGGCAAAGAAATCTGATTATTCACTAATCATTAATCTTTTTTTTCTTCAATTCATTAAAAAATATGATTATTCATTAATTTTTAGGCACTCATTATTCACTATTCATTTTTTTTTGCTCATTATTCACTATTCATTATAAAACAAGGGCCATTATTCACTAATCATTATACCCCATCCAGACCCTCTTCTAGAATTGAGCCGAAGTTTCCGATTTATACTGATATCCAGTAGGACTAGGCCTTAATTTTGGTCTGAGCCTCCATCTACGCACGTGCTTTACTGCTTTATGTATGCATGCAGAGAAGAATGCTCGTCGAAGCGATAAGTACTAAAATCTCGTGCACTGGCACAAATCATTTGTTTGAACCAACAATGTGGCATTTTGACAAGTGTACGCTCAGACGAGCCTGTACAGCCTATTTTTAAGCTTAGAAACTCCAAATGGTGTTTAGTCAGTAGCTACAATGTTAACAGTCATAGAATATTCAAACGACTAGCAAAGGCTCTGTTCATGATCAGACTGCGCGTAAGCGCAGGCTGATCTGAGGCTTCGCTGATCGCACATACGGGCCACATTGTTGGAAATCTCATGTCGCGGCTCATTTATTTGCAGCAAAAACAGCCATGTAAGCATCAATTCAGCACATCTCATTTAAATGTTGAAGTAGATTTGAACAGCTCTAACATAAAAATTATCAATGGTTCAAGTTTCGGCCAACATATTAAATGTGTTACACCACAGTCCCTATTACCCCTATCTTCGAAACCGGAGTTATAAAAGTGCTTTATCGTAAGATACAGATAGAATTTTTGGACGCCAAACATCTTAAAATCTGGAAAACTAATGATCACGTGGGCTGGATCAACATGAGGTTTTGGTAATTATCACATCGGCGAGCAGCATAGACTCAGACGAGCCTGCGCTCTTGCGCAGTCTCGCCAGAGCAATGGTTGCCCGGGTCCTAGATTTTTTCCAGACAAAGTGAAAGCACTTAATAATATTATTTTTAAAAGTATTTTAAAGTATTGTAACAATTGCTATCACGTAGGCCCTCTTATACGATATTTTACTAAAAATCTGCTAATTAAATAGAGAGAGAATTACATACCAAGTACGTATGTAGCTCTGTAACGATGTGGACTCACACTCGAGCTAGTGGGGTCCGTGGGGCATCTCCCCGGAAAAGGATAAAAAAAATAGTGCAATCTAGTGCATGCTGAGCGTTCCAAAGTGCGTTATTATCAAACGAAAAATCAACAATTTTAATGATAATAATTATTCGCCATATTTTTCTCGAATATCATATCAATTCAGATGTGCATATTAGTACGAAAATGAATGCATTTACATTTTACAAGGGGGGGGGGGTCAAAAAATCTGAAAAATGGAGGCTTTTCCTTTAAGGCGGGAATTTTTTTAATTTATTTTTTCTTTTTGACAGGGCCTCCCTAAATTCCCAAAACTATGAGCTTGCTCCCCTGAAATAATTGCCAGTGCTCTCCAGCTCCCTGAAAAAAATAACCCCTCCCGAAAACCCCTGGGACACCCAAAAAAGCATGAAAAAATACCCAGCATGCTATGAGTTAATGAGTGACTTAAAGCATATGCTATGAAAACCCAAACCTCGTTGACACACCGGGTAGGCGGCAATCGAAAACGTTAATACTATTGACAAAAGTAGATAAAAATCGCTAGAAACAGAGTTTTTGATTGCCTTTGTCGCCAGATTGGCGACAAATGGCAATCGAAAACACTGTTTCTATCGATTTTGGATCCGCGTTCGTCGATTGTTAAGAGCGTTTTCGATTGCCGCCTATCCGGTGTGGTTAAATGGCTGTATTATTGTATCATTCTCTGTATGATACAGTTTGAAGTGTCTTCAGTCTTAATTGTCAATTCCAAAACTAGACAAACAATTATAAACTACGTATGCAAATAACAGCTAATTGAATAAGTAACGTCAAAGTACAAAATTCACGTTTAAACAAACACGAAACTTTTCAAAACTATGCAAGTCATTATAATCCTTATTTTACTAAAAATTGAAAAATTAAGTTATTAACATAATTATAAATTTAAACCGAACAATAAGTGTGTAATTATAAATTTAACCGAACAAGGGCAGAGAAATGGGGCGATCAATTCGAAAAAGAATACTAAATAATATATGTACGTATCTATTTTTCCGCTGAAATTAAAAGAAAAAAAAACAGATGATCAAATCGTCTGCATGTACTATTGAGGGGAGTTGTGTCCTGTAAAAACGACCATGATCGTGAAAAGACTGCACGGTTATCCAAATCCCAACATGGGCGGATCCAGGATTACTGGAAAGGAGGTTCATATGTATAAATGTGTGGCGGGATCACTTTGCTGCTTTTGTCTCATTTTTCTTAAATATCCCATGAAAATTAACTAATTTGGTCTCACTGAGACCAAATTAATTTTTTTCATATTGAGAGAAACACACCCTTACACGATGAGAGCAACACACCCTTACACAATGAGAGCAACACAACCTTACACAATGAGAGCAACACACCCTTACACAATGAGAGCAACACACCCTTACACAATGAGAGCAACACACCCTTACACAATGAGAGTAACACACCCTTACACAATGAGAGCAACACACCCTTACACAATGAGAGCAACACACCTTTACACATTGAGAGCAACAAGTCCTTACACAGTGAGAGCAACACACCTTAACACATTGAGAGCAACAAGTCCTTACACAGTGAGAGCAACACACCCTTTCTCAATTAGACCAACAACCCTTACACAATGAGAGCAACACACCTTTACACATTGAGAGCAACAAGTCCTTACACAATGAGAGCAACAAATCCTTTCTCAATAAAACCAACAAACCCTTACACAATGAGAGCAACACACCTTTACACATTGAGAGCAACAAGTCCTTACACAATGAGAGCAACACACCCTTACTCAATGAGAGCAACAAACCCTTACACAATGAGAGCAACACGCCCTTACACAATGAGAGCAGCAAATCCTTTCTCAATTAGACCAACAAACCCTTACACAATGAGAACAACACACCTTTACACATTGAGAGCATCAAGTCCTTACACAATGAGAGCAACAAATCCTTTCTCAATTAAACCAACAAACCCTTATACAATGAGAGCACAACAACTTTACACGTAGAGAGCAGCAAGTCCGTACACAATGAGAGCAACAAATCCTTACACAATGAGAGCAACACACCTTAACACATTGAGAGCAACAAATCCTTACACAATGTGAGCAACACGCCCTTACACAATGAGAGCAACAAACCCTTACGCAATTAGAGCAACACACCTTACACAATGAGAGCAACACACTCTTACTCAATGAGAGAAAACACATCCTTACACAATGAGAGCAATAAGTCCCTACACAATGAGAGCAAAACACCCTTACACAATGAGAGCAACACACCCTTACACAATGAGAGCAACACACACGTACACAATGAGAGCAACACACACTTACACAATGAGAGCAACACACCCTTACACAATGAGAGCAAAACACCCTTACACAATGAGAGCAACACACACTTACACAATGAGAGTAACACACCTTTACACATTGAGAGTAATACACCTTTACACAATGAAAGCAACAAACCCTTACACAATGAGAGCAACACACCTTTACACAATAATAGCAACACACACTTACACAATGAGAGCAATACACCTTAACACATTGAGAGTAACACACCTTTACACAATGAGAGTAACACACCTTAACACATTTGAGAGCAACAAGTCCTTACACAATGAGAGCAACAAAAGTAAGTAAAGGTGCAAAGATCAGGAATCGATACAATCAAGTACCACACCTGACCCAGGATACCAATGGGAAAGTGACAAACTCACAGTAGACACCACAAACGAGAGCCAAGAGGTCAGCCCTTTCCCAGCAGGTGACCACAAAGCACATATAAACAGACGCGTACAAAGACAAAGCAAACACAAGACAGAACAAAAACATAAAATATCCACAAAAGAAGTACCGCCTTGGAACGGTCAGTAAAATATTTTACTGGAGGGCTTAAACCGGTTTAACGGCGCCAACCTCACCCTTAATTCAGATGTGGATCAAGACACATAAATATTTGGTTTGCATGAAAGACCCCTAACTTATCAATGCATTATCTTCTAAAAGCACATATAAATCAAGATATAACAAGGAGAAAAAGCAAGGATAAGGACTCAACAGTAAATTAAACTGAATACCGGAGCAAAAGAAATCCAACAGGTAAACCCCGGTGGGCCCGACAAACAGCCAAAGCATCAGGCCCCTACCATATCATCGATAGATAAGTCTTTAAGTCGGAACCATCATAGAGTCTGAAGTCCGACCCACCGGCGTGCAATTAAAGAGGAAAGCAAAGTTGCCAACCGTGATTGGGTTGACTCCCAAGCATGCAGTCTGTTGCAATACATTAATGTTATATCCAATCTTTTTATAATGGGAAATTGTTTTAATGAACTGCGCTGAAAAATTATTAGAGCCAACAATCTTCCTCAATTTATACACCAAGTCACCATATAAAATCAGGTTCCGAAAGTCCTTGGCGCAAGAGAGATTTAAGTCCAACTTGGAATTTAGAAATCAAATCATAGTATCGTCTATAAAATTTTGAAAATGTTTTGCGAAGTTTATGACACCGATAGCCTTGTTTAAGAAGTTTCTGAGTTAACAATTAATTGCGAGTGTTGAAGTCAGCAACATAGCTAGATGCTCTAGCAAAACGAATGAGTTGAGAGATATAGACTCCATAGGATGTAGAACGAGGAACATCACCATCTAAAAATGGGAAATTGACAATTTCAAAATCAAAGTGGTCACGTTTATCATAAATTTTGGTAGAAACATTATCATTAGAAATTGACAAATGCAAGTCTAAAAATGTGGCTTCGGTATCAGAGGCATTGGCTTTATTCAGTTGGAGCTCTGAAGGGTATATTTGACTAACCATATTGTCAAAATAAACATTATTAATATTTAAAATATCGTCCAAATATCTGGAAGTAGTGTTAAACGCATCAATAACATCAGCCTGCTTATCATCAGAAAGAGACATCATAAAGTCCCTCTCATAACAAAACAGGAATAAATCTGCAACCAGGGGAGCACAATTAGTGCCCATAGGAATCCCAACTACTTGTCTATAGAGCTTGGTGCCAAATCGAACAAAAATGTTGTCCAACAAAAAAGTCAGCGCATCACATACATTTTGACACGACCATGCATGATATTTTTTAGGTTTTTCTGAAGTCAAAAATGCATTTCTGTCATTACATGCAAGGTAAGGAGAGCCTTCTCTCTGGAAGGTTCTTTCAATAAGATCAATAAGTTTATCTTTAATTAAATTATGAGGTAAAGTAGTGTAAAGAGTAGAAAATCATAAGTAGACAAACTGGTCGCATTGAAATCTCTAGCTTTAAGTTTATCTCAAATTTCACCTGAATTTTTAATAGACCAAAATAGGTTTTTACCCAATCTCTCATATACCTTTTCACAATATTTGATAACATGTTTTTTAACAGCTGTAAGACACGAGGTTAACAATTTAGAAAGTTCTGTTGTCGTACAAGAACTAGAATTAGCAATAAATCTTGCTTTATAGGGTTTTTTATGGAGTTTAGGTAACCAGTACAACGTAGGAACTTTGTCTTGATTTTCTTTAGCTTTGACACCAAAATGTAGGGCTGTATGACAACCATACCCATCAACAATCACCCTTTCACTTAAAGAAGGCTGCAGTTTATAGGCATTAGTGTCAACAAGCTCACGCTTAAGAGAATTTAATATAATACAATCGTCAAACAACTACAACATTGTTAGCAGCTTTATCTGCTGGAACCAAAACATAGTTCATATGAAAATCCTGGATACCTTGTTTAAGATGCCAAAAAGAAGATTTAGGTTTAGGGGGCAAAATATGTGTATTACGAGAGTAAAATGAAATACGAGTATCAATAATTTTAAAAATGTTAATCTTCCATTCCTTCAAGGCATCAGGTTCAACATTTTCCCATGAGCGCAACAAGTCCTTACACAATGAGAGCAACAAACCCTTACACAATGAGAGCAACAAACCCTTACACAATGAGAGCAACAAACCCTTACACAATGAGAGCAACACACACTTACTCAATGAGAGTAACACACACTTACACTATGAGAGCAACAAAGCCTTACACAATGAGAGCAACAAACCCTTACACAATGAGAGCAACAAACCCTTACACAATAAGAGCAACACACACTTACTCAATGAGAGTTACACACACTTACACAATGAGAGCAACAAACCCTTACACATTGAGAGCAACACACCCTTACACAATGAGTGTAACACACACTTACACAATGAGAGCAACAAACCCTTACACAATGAGAGCAACAAACCATTACACAATGAGAGCAACAGGCCCTCAAGGTCCAGTCACACTAGAATGTATAGGGCCAATGTATACCGAGGTATGAGACATTCAGGAAGCTTGTTGGTGTGCCTTGCATAATTTAAAGGTTAGTTTTAAACAAATTATGAGCATACTACAATACAGACAAATATAACTCCTTCCTTCTGTTGTTGTTTAAACTCATAAATTATTAAGCTGGTATAGAGATCAGACATATGTTACGTATCTTACGTATCATTAATGAGAAACAATTGTTACGTGCCAGGGATAACTAGAAAATAATTCAAGAAACCAAAATTTGGTATTTGGAATGTCAACAAAAAGCACTTTTAAAATTTAACAAAATTTATTAAAAATAACAAAATTATCATTTACAAAAGCAATGGAAAATATTTATACACTCAAAGAAAGTCTTACTTAAAGTACCTTATATGCAGAATATTTATCAACACAAGTTCTGCAGCAGTTTCTGATCCCCAGATTTTGAAGTTAAATCCAAATGAAAACTAAGTCTGAATCCAAAGCTGAATAATTCAAAGTAATCCAGAATGAATAAATTAAACACAAAGTATTCCAGGTTAGAATTCCAGCACTTTTAAATGGTGAAATTATTTCACAGATGCCTTAATCAGGTAGGAATCACACGGAATTCCGCGACTAGCCTTTGTCACGGAAGTCCGCGACTTTGCAACGAATACCTACTTTTCCGTTTTCCCAACTTATCTTAAGTGTTATGAAAACAAAAGTTTCCTGGAATGCGTGTCAGTAACCAATCTTTTGATGACGTAAGATAAAGTTTTCAGCCGGGTGATTTCAAAACACTGGGAAGGAAAATATGTGGTTGGAGGGAGCTGGAGACGCTGGTAAAGATGACAGTATATTGCTGTTAAAATTCAATTTTTTCTAACAGGACAATAACGACTGCATAAAACACTGCCTCAAGCTTCAACTTAACTTCGAGTTGTTCAGGTTACTCGGCATTTATATAGATTTACTCGCTATCAAAAACTTGTGATTTGCTAAGTTTTGAAACGCGAGTCACGGAATTCCGTGACCTTGAAGTTTTCGATTGTAACGGCTTCCCGTCACCTTAAACATTTTTGTAGAGGCTATGGATATCCGTGACTTTGATTTTTGACAGGGAGCGGTTGTTGAGTTCAGGCTGTGTACAGGTACATTCATTGTAACGGCTTCCCGTCACCTTAAACATTTTTGTAGAGGTTATGGATATCCGTGACTTTGAATTTTGACAGTGAGTGGTTGTTGAGTTCAGGCTGTGTACAGGTACATTATCTAACAACTTACAATAATCGAATACTCGAGCATATGTTACTTAGACAACTCGGATTTCTTATATTTCTTATTCGGGTCTGCGTTTCAAATTATGAACATGCATAAAGACTTACAATGGTGATCAGACCCATACTTATACAATCGTACCGATTGCATATGCGAGCAGCGAAGGAGCATACAGATATTATTAAAAAGCATTTCGTCTGAGCCTTCGCTTCTCGCATTTACATACACACAGCAAAAGCAAAGCCTGATGATGCAGGTTTAGACCGATATCTAGGCGTCTTGCTTCCCACCATGAACCCGTAGATATAAGAAATTAATACTTTTCTCGAATAAGTTCTTAATACAGTGCGAATGTGTGTTACAAGTATATGCTTTCGCAATAAACTGCCGGCGAGCCTTCGGATGCTTCTGGACATAAAACCACAAAAACATAAACCCACTCGGCCAGTACTGGTTAAAGCCAAGGAACACGATCACAAACATTAAACAGCAACACAAAACAGTCGGTGTGGTGTATTCGACTTGTACCCAGGGGCGGGCCCAAGGGTCCCGAGTTTGATCCTCTTCTCCACGTGAGGGTTACAGTATCGTATGAGACATTAAGCTGTGGCCCTGTGCTCCTTGTCATACTAAAGTTACACACAACAATAAACACTCTCAGCTAAGTACTATACTGGTACAGCTACGGAGCAGCCATAAGAAAAACTTCCGTGGTGTAGTGATAAAGTCGCTCGCCTTGTACAAAACGGCTATGTACTGGCACAGACACGGAACAATCACAACAAAAGCTTGGTCTCCGAGGGGGCGGGGGTACACTCATGTTTTTTTTATACTTAGGCCGACCCCAGCATCTACCGTTCAACCCAAAAATATCACGAATTTCAAGCACCCAAAATAATATTTGAAGTTTTACCAACTCAACTAAATACATGTATCCCCATGCTGTACATTGACCTTAAGAAAAGACCCTAATATGCATAGAAATGACCCCTAAATACACTCACACAAACTTCTAAGCGGTCACCTAGCAATTCCAAAATTTGGACAAAATTTTTAATCATTTTAAACTTTTAATTTTTTAACAAGCCAAGGCGTACATGTCGATACTGGCACGATTTTGGACATTCCATGATGTTCACGTGAAATTTATAAAGAACCAAATGCCCGTGTTAATAGGACAAATACATGGTGATTTTAAGGTGACCGCTTAGAACTTTGGGCAAGTGTATAGTCCAATTTTGTGATGACCCCTCAAAATATCCAAAAAATCTTCATACCTAAAAAATCATTTTTCTGAAAACCACAAAAATAATTAAGTTCAAAATTTTGGACGCAAAAAAATGACCCGAGCCTACGTGTATATGAAAATATCAAAGAGCCCCCTGGGGACGGCTCTGTTTTTGAAGTTTCCTACCCGTGGTTGATGGAATCTTGAACTGGAAATGTACGAGGGTTGTCCCAGTAAATCGTGGACTTTTGTTATAAAATGAGACTGTGTATCAGGAATTCTATGAAAAGTGTATGGTATGTTTATATACATCTAAGACGCACTTTCGACAAATATAGATGAAATCACAGTTTAGATAACAAAGTTATGAACCTTTACTTGAAGCAGCCTCAGCGTATGCGGAGCACGTCGCAAATTAGTTTGCTGTATTTTCAGAGAGGGTTGGTCAAATGTTTTGTCTCTACTCTTTTTATATAAGCTTAAATGGCAACAAATATTGTCATCTTTTTGTTGAGTAAGTCTCCCTGGTACAAGTAAAGACTATATAGTTAGTTTAGATATGTTATGAACACAAACAAGCAGGACTTTTAAGACTAAATATGAGATAACATAATTACCATTAATATAACTAACAGAAAAATTGCATGTGTTCTGATAAATTGACGAAAGGGAGCTTGACTTTGTGATATTACTAAACAAATTTTACAAGAAATCCATTTTACGATACTAGTGACTGTTCTATCAATCATTTAACATTAAAAGAACGCAGTTTTATGTGTTTAATTAGCCCAAAAATATGTAAAGTCTTATTTTTGCGCCGTACCGTTCTCATAACGTTCGCTTTTTCTGAAAAAAATAGAAATGTAGTAGGTATGTAAAATATTTTATAAATCAATGGAAATGGCCAAAAACGTTTTAAATTTTCAATACTAGACCTTGCATAGTTACTAAGTGATGTGACAAATGCATTGTTTGAAATTCAACAGCGAAATTTGATTAAATGTACACTACCTTTTGTGACTAGATGAGTTTCATTGAAAAAATTTTGACGTGCGCCGCTCACGCCGACATACCGTTAAGTAAAGGATCGAAAATTTGTTATCTAAACTGAGATTCCACCCATATTTATACAAGATTTCCCCATATGTATATTATAACATCCTTTAAATATCATAGAGTTACTTGTACACAGTCTTGTGTTATACCAAAAGTCCACGATTTACTGGGACAACCCTCGTATTTTACAGTATGGGTTACAGTATGGGTTTAAAGGGAGCGCAGTGGCTCAGTGGTAGAGTGCTTGACTCGAGACCGAGGGTTCGAGCCTCACCTGCGTCACTGCGTTGTGTCCTTAAGCAAATACATTAATCCTAGCTTAGTGCTGGATCAACCCAGGAAGACCCGTCCCTTCATAACTGAAAAACTGTTGATGGGATGCAAAGAATCAAATCAAACAAAAACAACAACAAACGTATGGGTTTAAAGCTGTGTACATGTGTCTTTACTTTTCCACTGCGTTGTCCACACTGATTACATAAGATGGCATAGCTGAAGTTAAACAACCCAGTATATTAAGCAGTCTAAGGGAAAATGGGCATAGTCAAGCATGGAAACTTATGCTACTGCGAATATCAGAATAAGTTTCAGCTTAATGTATGATGTCTGTTAAACAGACATGCATGATCGAATGCCTTTTATATACTCGACAAATTAAACCATTTTTAGTTCCATCAACGCAACCGACTTCCAAATCACTGCACTCCTGTGTACGCTGGAATTTGGTTATAAAAGATGAAGGCCTATGATATCAGAGATCAAAATTTTATTGAGAACCTTAAAATCACATGACCTAGTTGGCCGTCGTGCTAACATAGCGTAAAAACCCTTTAAAGATATTCTTCAGAACCGGACTTTGTATGTTGTATTTGGGATATGGGTCCAAAAAAATGTTCAAAATAATGATGATTCTAACTAGGTTGAATTTGGCCTTCAGTGTGACAATGTCAAATTTCTTTCCTAATACATTATATGAAATTTATCTTGATGTGTTAGATATTTGTGAAGTCTAAAAGTAATCGAGTATGATCAGTAGATACCACCATAACACACTGCAGACAAACCCATGGCACCGTGAGGAAGAGCCACAGAACATATAAAACGGCAAGACATGGGTGAGACAATAAAAACATAATCTTCCTCTTTAAGATGATTGGAACACGAGAAGGGACACAAAGTAATGCATACCAAAACAAAGACAAACACAGAATACCACACGCACTAACAGTAGGGAGTACATAAACAATTAATCAACAACAACAGAACCATCTTGGGCTTATCCATAACGAATGTCATAGTAGACAGATGGCTGAGAATGTGTTTGCCCCCCCCCCCCTCTAGGGAGTTTTGCAGACATATCCTGTCTTGTAGAGAATTAAAAACCGAGTCTTTTAAGAAATGTTTGCACTCTATGCATGTGGACGTTAGCCTGTAAGAGCCTGTAACATACGTTACTTTATCAAGTTAAGAAAAAGTAAATTGAAAGTTTCGGCTACAAGTTAAAGACATTAAATATTTATTTTTTAAAAGTCATTCATATAGTCTGCATACTGGATATCTTAACTACGTATGACAGCTATTTGTATAAAATTGCGGCTTCCTAAGGTGTCATATGCGTAACATAAATCAGATAACCCATTATAATTTGCAAGTGTGGCTAACATCATTTACATTCACAATCTCTCTGTGTGTTTTGCAAAATGTTTTAACCATGTCAGACTAGCTTATGCAATTAGCTTACAGAAAAATTAAAGTTTGTTTCCATATCTTAAATATTTTTTTCTGGAATTAGCAATTAAACAACCCTACCCCTACCCAGTTTTAAGGTGAACATTTGATATTAAAACTAGAGTAAAATAGTTAAAATATTTGCAGTTGATGATTATCTTTCATTGTTTGGGATTTATTTGCTTATATGAAAAGACTCATAAATCTGCAAGTTTGTTGCAAAATGTCTAATATCAGCGGCTGTAACATATGTTACCTGATGTAATAAATGGGCAAGCTTATTGTCTTTACGTAAGATATGCCTAAAATATTTTAATCCCCTTGAGGGAATGTTGCAGACACATTCCTTATAAATGTTCAACTCAAGCTGCATTGAATAAAGGATGTTTGTACTCTATAAGTTGGGGCGTTAGTCTGAAACAGCCTGTTACATGCGTTACTATATCAAATAAAGAAAATGTAATTTGAAAGTTTGAGCTAAAATTATGAAAATACTTGCATGTTTAGGGACTTTAAGCTGGCTCGTATGCTAAAGACTTATAGATCTGCAAGTTGTCACCAAGGTTTAAAGATCAGAGAGCGTTACATATGTTAAATGGCATAACGAGTGAGCAAGAGTCTTTTCTTAAGAAGTAAGAGAAAATGTTATCATTTGACTAGCACGGATGCAGAGGCAGTTGCAGTAAGATTGCTCTTGCCGCTTCACAGGAAGAGAATTATACCGGAGTCATACTCCATTGTATGCATATATGTGAAATGGCATTTAACCCATATTTAATCAAGTGTTTGATCCCATGACACTGACATGCTGTTTCTGCTTTTGAAGAATGCTAAGGATTCAAGTTATCGCTGAGTCAATTTGTTTGACAGGCCACACATACAAAGAAAATTAAGTCCTTTAATGGGAAAAGATGAGGATTACACGAAAGGCTTATAAGTGATGTTTGTCACAATTACCAATTTTAAAAGATAATCTTCATCAATGTAACACATATAACACCAAAGGAAGCTGTATATTTGTTTAAAAAACCCTTTCATGTCTATCAAAGGTATTCAGCATGCAAACTACATGAACAATTCAAATAAATAGATAGTTTTATATCTTCTTTCTGTTTCTCAGACTTTCAATTCATTTATTCTTAAATTGATATGGTAACATTCGTAACATACTGTTACAGGCTAACCTCCTTGTTAATAGAATGCAAACATCTCTTATTTGATGCAGCTTGAATTGTTCTTTAAGGTAGGATATATATCTGTACATTCCCAAAGGGTCGGAATGGAACAGGATTGTACTCAGTTTGCAGTCCTAATACTATGCCATGATTCTACTGGTTGTGACGAAATGGGTGATTATTTTGCCATAATAGCAGACACAATGATAGACATTGTGAGGTTGACTTGAATAAAGATTGTTTTTTAATATTTATATTTAATATGAATACTTATTAAATAGTGTCATTTAAATGTGAACTATTATTTTCTATTTGTATGTCTATATATTTTAGTATTATAGACATTAGGAAATATGTGATAAAAAAGATTATATATAACATCTGTAACACAAGTCTATGGACTTGTTATTAGTAATGACTATAATAACTAAGACTAAGGCGCCAGAGGCTAGAGATTAATAGGAAAACACGTGAAAAATAGTACTTTTTCTGAAATATCATCTCTTACTTCCAAGACAATTTCCTTGCTCATTCATTATGCCATGTAACATACGTTACATACTTTAATAAGTACTCTGATCCTGATGTCAAACTTGCAAATCTATGATTCTTTATTGCATTAGCAAGACAGTCCCAAAAATGTAAGATAGCCACCAGTGTCAAATATTTTCATATATTTTTCTTCAATAATAGATATAGGAAAGTGTCGAACCTAATGTTTTGAGAACTTGTGACCCAACCCCATTGCTGTAAATATTTTGGCAATAAAACATGTTTAAACTAACTAGATATCAAAATTGGATGCTTAAAATTGGGGTAGAGTTGTTTAATAGCTCATATAAAACAATTTATTTGAGATAGAAAAGCAAAACTATGTTTTTCTATAAGTCGAATGAGTATTTTTGCAAACTAAGATTAAAAACACTTGAAAAATGCACAAATAGGCTGTAAAATTTAATGATGTTAGTCACAATTTCAATTTTCAACGGAAAATTAAATCTATGTAACGCATATAACACCATTTGAAGCTGTAATTTTGTTTAAAATGCTGCTTTTATGTAGCTTAGGCATCTAGCTTGCAAACTACATAAGAAATTTAAATAATTAGATAGTTTAATGTCTTCTTTCTGTAGCTCAAACTTTCAATTTGCTTTTTTCCTTAGTTTGTTACAGTAACATATGTAACAGGCTGTCAGAGACTTACGCCCAGGCGCACAGAGTGTAAACATCTCTTAAAAGATGCAGCTTGAAATTTTCTTCAAGATAGGATTTAGCTTGAAGTCTAATGATTTTGATTTTGAAATAGTAAATTTCCCATTTCTTGATGGAGATGTTCCTCGCTCCCCTTCCTATGGTGTATATATTTCACAACTTATTCGTTTTGCGAGAGTATTTTCTAATATTGATGATTTCAACAACAGAACCCTACTTTTGACTGCTAAGTTATTAAAACAAGGTTATAGATATCATAATATTCGAAAAGCATTTTCTAAACTCTACCACAGAGACTCAGAGTTAATTGTTAAATACAATATTCGTTTAAAAACTCTTCTGCAACAGGGCATATCAGAACCTATATTTTATGGTGATTTAGTTTATAAATTCAACAAAATTGTTGGAAACTCTAATTTTAGTGATCAATTCAAATAGATAGTAAAACGTTATAAAAAAAAAGTTGGATATAACTTGGAAATCAGTCTGCATGCCTGGTTGTAAACCCAATCACAGCTTTTAGCCCTGGTTTCCTCTTCAATTGCACGACGGTGGGTCAGACCTCAGACTCAATGACGGCTCTGACGTAAAGCTTTAATCGGTGGGTTGGTAACTGATGCTTTGCTGTAGCTGGGCCAACCGTGGCTCAACTTGAGGTTTTCTTTAGCTCTGACTATCTGAGAGTCATGAACCCCTTTCTCTGTTTCATCATAGTGCGTTGATTTGATTGTTTGTCTCTTCGATGATGCACTGTAATAGTTAGCAATCCTCCATGCGAGCTTAACATTTTTGTGCTTCAACAACAGCAGATATTAGGGCGAAGATTTTGTACCAGTAAAATTCATTTAAGCCCCCTCTCCCCCAGTGGCTTTGGCTGATGTCCGTTCTAAGGCGGTGGTTCTGTGGTTGTTGATTGTTACTCCCATTGTGGGATTCTGTAATTGTTCAATGTTTTGTTGTGCGTTACTTTGTATACATTCCAGTTTTGCAATCATCTCGATGGGGAAGACAGAGCTGGTTACTTTGCTTTGTTCGTCTTCCTGGTGTCTCGTGTTTGTTGCGTTAGTCAGGAAAAAAATCAGAAAAAAGTAACAAGTACAGGCATTTTGTGAAGAAAAGGGTTTAACACCATGATTAGGGGTAATTTGGTATGCTGAATCCGAAAACCAATGTTGGCAAGCTGAGAAATGACGTCTTAATGGCCTAATTTGCATATTTTCAAAATGGCCGCCAAAAATCATGGAATTTGACATATAAGTGAAATATTTTATTTTTTGACAATGTTTTTGTATCCAAAATCATTTATTTTACGTCCTAAGATCGTTTTACCAATTAGAGTACATGGTTTTGGCGGCATTTTACATAATTATTTCAAGATATTACCGTATTCATGGTAATAAATGTCCATTTAGTCTATTAAATCATTCTATTAACTTGCCTTATTCGGTATCCTGCTTTTTAAATGTTAGTTTTATTCATAGCACGATTTTGGACTGTTTACCAGCTTTTCAAGTAATAAATTAGAAAGAAATTTCGATAATAAACATGTCGTTTTGTTTTAAAATAAATACGTCATAATGTCCATGCCCAAATATATGGTACATTTTGTATCTATAAAAAGGAACAGCATGCTCGTTCTTTAGTACCCTAGGGTCTAATTAGTCCAACCTTGCACGATCAGGAAAACTTTTAATGTGTGTCAAATTGTTTTGGGAGACCACCTAAATGGGTAAAATTATTTCCCTAAAGAATAAACCTATTTGAGCTATGTTAAATCGCATGTTTTCCATGGCAACGCATATTGCGCTTCTTAAGAATGGGGATGTCCTTACAAAAGTATTCATATCTAAGCAGCAACTCATCAGAAACTTTTAAACTTAGTACCAACTGAATGTTAAGACAGGACTTTCATCCAATGTTCAGATATGCAAATTATCAAATCTGCATATTCATGAATATTAATATAAATATTAGAAATAAGAGAAAATCGTGAAAAGTAAGGGGGTGTACATGCAAATTTATCCACATCTCAGCTGCTTACTATCCTATACTACATATCATGTTTACTTAATGGACCAATATGCAAATTATCTAAAAATTGTATTTATGAATATTAATTAAATATTAAAAATGAGAATAAATTAGAGAACAATTGATAAATGTACATGCAAAATTTATCACATCTCAGCTGCTATTTATCCAAGATTTCATACTCACTTACTTTGTAAACTTGTTCCCCAATTAAAGGCCAAAAAAGTTTTATAATAGTGTTGTTTGATATGCAAATAATTTAATTTGTTTATTAATGAGTATTTTTTAAAAAAACAGCCTTATTGATTCGTTTTCGTTTTTCGTTAGTTTTCTATAGTTTTCATCAATATTCATGAATATATTTATTAATTGATTGTATATCTGACAATTGGAATAAAATGCTATATCTCAGCCTTAATTTGATACTAAGATTAATTGTCTAGAACAATTTAAAGATGAGATATGAGTAATTTTAGAAGTAGACCCCCACTAATTTTTCTACTTTTTTTCTCTCATTTCTAATGTTTAAATTAATATTAATGAATTTAAAAAATGGATCATTTCACATAATGGCTATTGAGTAAAGTAAAATGTCTTAGCTTTAAACGGTACTGAGTGTGGTAGTCTAGATATATTAGCAGCTACGATATGAGTAGTTTTGTAGGTACACCCCTTAATTTTATTACCATTTTTCTCTCCTTTCTAGAATGTAAATTAATATTCAAGAATATAATCATAAAATGATTTGCATATCCAATCATTGCATACAATGCGCTATGTCTTAGCTTTTATTTGCTACCAAGCTTGTTAGGCTATGACAATCAGCAGATGAGAAATAGGTAATTTTGTAGATATACCCATTTTAATTTTTCTGCATTTTTTCTTTCTTTGTTTAATGTTTTCATAAATATTCACAAGTATGTAAATAAGATGTGTATACTTAACTACTAAAGAAACCTGACACATACTGTTTGTCATTTTTTTTTGGTAGTAAATGAATACGACGCACACTTGTCTTTCCATTGCGTAAAGTTGAACAATGGTAGGCTAAGATGCACTGAGATTATTTGAAAAGCTGAATTAATTTCAGACGTCAGCTATCAAAACGTCACGTAACCCATAAAATCAATTTTTGCAAGAACAAAGAAATCACGCAAAATTCACCACAAAACCGCTTTAGTGTGATTTTTTGTTATTTCATTGACATCTTCTGAACATTCAAATAAATCATGCATCCATTGTTTAACCCAGAAGCATATTTTCCTTTTCTTAAAGTCAATTTTAAGTTATCAGCGTTTTATGTGCTTTTAATAAGGACTGCCACTTTATCAACTTTATCACTTTCTATCATGTTTAGAATGCATTTTGACAAAGTTTCAGTCCTTTTGAAATCCGTAGCTGCCGCCTATGTCCATTTAGCGACGTCAAGCGTTACAATTACATGCTGATATGTGCATACTGCAAAGCTTGAAATTCATACGCGATTAAAGTGAAGTGTAGCCAATTGGCACTATCTCAAAGTAGACAGCACACACTATACAATGACCTACGTTAACAAAGAAAAAACGGTTATAAACCATAGTTTACGTCGTTTTTTAATTGACGTTATATTTGGTTTGTTCCGCTTTTACCCTTTAATGTGACGCGAAATATAAGTTTTGATTCTTGAAAATGCATTCTCTTACAATGATTGTTTGACTGGAAGTCATTTCAGTTCCTAGAAATTGCTTAAACAAAGAAAAACCACACTGCCGTTTTGACAACGTCGAAAGCACAACTTAAAACCCCCATATCATACGTCACAGCTAGAAATTGCAATTTTTTAAAATGCACTTTTGTCTGTCCTGGTATTGGCCTTGCATGCATGAAAAAATAAAAAAAAAATATCTAGGCATACACTCACAAGACAAAAGTGATAAAAACGGTATTTTTGACGTCGCGACGTCATGTTCTATATTTGATAAATATATTTTTTCGAAGAACACTTTCAAATGTCTAGCTTTTTAAATAAGCATATCGGCTTAGCTCTTTAACCTGTAACTTACTAGTTTGAAGCAACTGAAAAGTGTCAGGTTTCTTTAGAATTTCAGTATATATCAGACTATTGTGTTAAAGCACTATGACTCAACTTTTATTTGGTACCAATTTTGGAAGTTTAGAATAGTTAGTAGCTGACATATGGGTTAAAGTGTACGTACACCCCTTTAAATTTTCTAATATTTTTCTCTTATTTCTAATGTTTTCATTAATATCCTTGAATTTGCAAATTAGATAATGTGTTTATCATACTATTGGGTTAACGTGTAATGTCTCAACTTTAATTTGGTAACAAGTTTGGTAGTCTAGAAAAGTTAGCAGCTTACATTTAGGTAATATTGTACACACCCTCCTTATTTTTTCTTCCATTTTTCTCTTATTTCTCATGTTTTCATAAATATTCATGACTATTTAAATTAGATTTTTTTGCATTTCGTACCATTGGATACAAGTATTTTGTCTAGGCTTTGATTTGGTACCCAGTTTGATAGTCTATGATAACTAGCAAATGACATATGGGTAATGTGTATAGATACACCCCCTTATTTTTTATACGAGTTTTCTTTTATTGTTATTTTTATTAATACTCATGAATATGCAAAAAAAGCGAAAATTTGCATATCAACACCTTGAATAAAAACTATGCCTGGGCTTCCATACGGTACCAGGGTCGGATGAGTTGCTGCTTAGATACGAATCATTTTGTAGGTACACCCACTTTCTTTAGAATCATATTGTGTATTTTCACATTAAGGTGGAATGGTAAATTGTTCTAGTCTGTTTTTTCTTTGCTTTTTAGCAATCATTTTGTTTCACCAGTAACTGACAGCTTGTTTTCATTGAATTAGTGGAAGAGAGAACAAAAATCTATGAAAGTATGTGCAGCACGCAAGTGTCAATCTTGGGTCTGCTTGCAAATGACCCAGCTACAGTGCTCGATGGGTTGCCATGGACACCATGCAATTTTATGTAATCCAAATAGGTTTATTGTCGGAGACAATCAGAATTGTTGGTATTTAGTGGTCCCATTGAATAATTTCGCATCCATGAATAATGGGTGCAAGGTAAGTCGAATAAGCCCCCTCCCCCCCTCCCGAGGTGTGTATGTGGGGGAGGGGGGAATACATGTAGTTATTCCATGAGTTTACCTCTACTTTTTCTTTCATAAATACTCATGAATATGCAAATGCTACAATTTTATTACATGACTATTGGATGAAAGGACTTGTCAAATTGTATCACTGATGATATAATAACATGCAACAAGGACAGTTTGGAGGCAGAATTCAGATTATATTTGCCCTTATTTTCTGAAATTTTCATCAGTATTGATGAATATGCAAATTAGATAACTAAGCTGCATATCAGACTATTCCATCAAATGAAAGTACTATATCTAAGCTATAATTTGCAAGCAAGTTTAATAGTGTAGGGAGAATTGCTGATGAGATACGAGTCATTTTGTAAGTACAGGCCCACTTTCTTTAAAATCGCATTAACCCCCTCCCCTAGCTGGACCTTACAGAATTTTGCTTAAATCGCTATATTTTCCTGCAAACAATGGCGATATTATTGTGGTGCATTTTTTCAAGGTTCTCATTTTAATAAAATCATTCCTGACACATTTGGGCCAGATAATATGCATGAACTATCATGAAAAATCCTAACTAAGTCGGAAGCAAGATTTTTTGCTCAAGTTATCTCCCCTGATTACCTCTTGGTCATATTTTTAATTCTAAATGCATAAATTGATGTCAGTGAAAGTCCCCAATCATGAGAAGATGCTTTTGGATTTATTTGTACCAGTTTGGCATCCTTAACATGTTACTCTACAGATTTTTATAGATTTTTCTCGGCCATCTTGGAAATATGCAAATTAGATAGTGAAGACGCCAGCTTGCCAACATTGGTTTTAGGATTCAGCATACCAAAATACCCTTCATAAGCATCTCAAAACCTTTTCTTCACAAAATGCCTGTACCTTCTTAAATAAGCGTCTTTTTCTGATTTTTTTTCCAGACTATGTGGCTCTTTCTCACGATGCCACGGGTTTGTCTGTAGTTTGTGATTGCGGTATTTCCTGAGGATACTCACTTACTGTTTTTGCTTTAGAATGGACATCAGCCTAAGCTATGCGGGACTTAAATGCATTTTATAGCCGCCAATTCTTCACTCTAGATTTGTTGTTGGTAAAACGCAAAACGGTTTAGCTCGCATTTAGGCTTCCTAACTAATGCAATATATCACCACAGAGAAACTAGAATTGTTTTTCTACAAAAAACGTCTCCCCCTTTTTGGACTCAAAAAATCTCAAACATGTGTTACAAGAGGAATAATTGGAAGATAGACATGTAAGTGTTGTGGTTCTTGTGAATTACACATCATCTGAATGCGCATTACCAAGTTATAGAGGGGACACGAAATAGCATTGCAGCTGATCAAAGGGAAATAACTCCAAAACATCCAAAGCAGAGTTATCGTTCTTGTACATGACGCATGGTCTCATTGTGCTCTAGAAGTGTATGAAGTTTTAACAATGCCAACTTACAGAGTGGACAAAATGCCCATATTTATGTTACAAGGGGAATAACTTGATAAATAAACATGCAAGAGTTATGGTTCTTGTGCATGACACGTCGTATGAATGTGCTTAACAAATGTATGAAGTTTCGTTGAAATATCTCTAACGGTAATCAAGTTATAGAGCGGACAGGATTTTGTGACGGACAGACAGACAGACAGACGGGAGGGGAAAAACAATATATCACCCGACCCTTCCAGTGGGAGGCATAATAACACATTAAAATGAAACAAAGAAAAAGGCTCATTTCTCACAGATGTCAGAGCTTAAGCAAACCTCAAGTTGAGCTAAGGTTGACAACGATACAACAAATACCATGCGTGTACAAACTTATATTAACAAAGAATGTCGCGGATTTCCGTGACGCTGATAAAGTACAAACAATAACTGCTCCCCAATGGGATATATTTAGCATTTTTAAAGTCACGGAAAACCGCTACCTTCCAAAAAGTTCAATGTCATGAAAATCCGTGACAAAGGCAAGCCGCGGAATTCCGTGTGATCCCTACCTGATAAATGAATGGATACAGGAGTCTCTATGTCAGACAATGGAAGCAGGAGTCTCTAAATTGGACAGCGGATGGAGAAGTCTTTATCTCAGACAACGGATGCAGAAGTTTCTATCTAAGACAACGAATGCAGTAGTTTTGATCAGACAGCAAATGCAGAATCGTCGAGTCTGTATCAGACAGCAAATATCTCCATGAGACATCAGATACAGGAGTCTCCATCAGAAAGCGGATGTAGGAGTCTCTATATCAGACAGTACAGTGGATACACGAGTCTCTTCAGTATATCAGACAGCGGATGCAGGGGTCTCTATATCAGACAGCGGATGCAGGAGTCTCTATATAACAGACAGCGGATGCAGGAGTCTCTAACCAGGCAGCCGGTGCAGGGGTCTCTACATGCAGCGGATGCAGGAGTCTCTATAAAGCAGACATGGGGCGCAGGAGTCTCTTTATCAGGCAGCGGGTGCAGGAGTATCAGACAGCAGATGCAGGAGTCCCTATATCAGAAAAAGGATACAGGAGTCTCTATATCAGACAGCGGATGAAGAAGTCTCTATATCAAATAGCGGATGCTGGAGTCTCTATATCTGACAGCTGAAGCAAAAGACGCTTTATAAAAGACAGCAGATGTAGTAGTCTGTATCAGACAGCGGATGTAAGAGACTCTATATCAGACAGCGGATGCAGGAGACTCTATATCAGACAGCGGATGCAGGAGTCTCTATAACAGAGAGCGGATGCAGAAGTATCTAAATTTGACAGCGGATGCAAGAGACTCTATATCATACAGCGGATGCAAGAGAGTCTATAGCAGACAGCGGATGCAGGAGACTATATCAGACAGCGGACGCAGGAGTCTATATATCAGACAGCGGATGCAAGAGACTATATCAGACAGCGGATGAAAGAGATTCTATATCAGACAGCGGATGCAGGAGTCTCTGTATCAGACAGCTGATGCAGGAGTCTCTATATCAGACAGCGGATGCAATAGTCTCTATATCAGACAGCGAATGCAGGAGACTGTATCAGACAGTGGATGCAGCCTTCTCTATATCAGACAGTGGATGCAAAAGACTATATCAAACAGCGGATGCAGGGGTCTCTATATTAGACAGCGGATGCAAAAGTCTCTATATCAGACAGCAGATGCAAAAGACTATATAACAGACAGCGGATGCACTAGTTTCTATATCAGGCAGCGGATGCAGGAATCCTGATATCAGACAGCAGATGCAAGAGACTATATAACAGACTGCGGATGCAATAGTCTCTATATCAGACAGTGGATGCAGGAGACTATATCAGACAGCGTATGCATGAGACTGTTTATCAGACAGCGTATGCATGAGACTGTTTATCAGACAGCGGATGCTGGAGTGATTATATCACACAGCGGATGCAGGAGTCTCTATATCAGACAGCGAATGTAAGAGACTATATCAGACAGCGGATGCAAGAGATTCTATAAAAGACAGTGGATGCAAGAGACTATATCAGACAGCGGATTCAGGAGACTATATCAGACAGCGGATGCAGGAGTCTCTACATCAGACAACGGATTCAAGAGACTCTAAATCAGACAGCGGATGCTAGAGACCCTATATCAGACAGCAGATGCAAGAGATTATATAGAAGAGCAGATGCAAGAGACTCTATATCAGACAGCAGATGCAGGAGTCTCTTTATCAGATAGCGGATGCAGGAGTTTCTATATCAGACAGCGAATGCAAGAGTCTTTATATCAGACAGCGGATGCAGTAGTCTCTTTATCAGACAGCGGATGCAGGTATCCCTATATCAGACAGAGGATGCAAGAGACTCTATATCAGACAGCGGATGCGAGAGACTCTATATCGGACAGCGGTTGTAAGAGACTCTTTATCAGACAGCGGATGCAGGAGACTTTATATCAGACAGCGGATGCAAGAGACTCTGGATCAGACAGCGGATGCAGGTGTCTCTTTATCAGACAGCGGATGCAAGAGACTCTATAACAGACGGCAGGTGCAAGAGACTATATCAGACAGCGGTTGCAAGAGACTCTATATCAGACACCGGAGACAGGAGTTCTATATCAGACAGCAGATGCAAGAGACTATATCTGACAGCGGATGCAAGAGACTATATCTGACAGCGGAGACAGGAGTTCTATATCAGACAGCAGATGCAAGAGACTCTATCAGACAGCAGATGCAGGAGATGCTATATCAGACAGCGGACGCAGGAGTCTCTATATCAGACCACGGATGCAGGAGTCTCTATAAAAGACAGCAGATGCAAGAGACTATATCAGACAGCGGAGACAGGAGTTCTATATCAGACAGCGGATGCAGGCGTCTCTATACCAGACAACGGATGCAGGCGTCTCTATACCAGACAACGGATGCAGGAGACTATATCAGACAGTGATTGCAGGAGTCTCTATATCAGACAGCGGATGCAAGAGACACTATACCAGACAACGGATGCAAGAGACTCTATATTAGACAGCGAATGCAGGAGTCTCTATATCAGACAGCTGATGCAAGAGACTATATCACACAGCGGATGCAAGAGACTGTATCTGACAGCGGATGCAAGATAATTTATCAGACAGGATGCCAGAGACTATATCAGACAGCGGATGCTGGAGTCTCTATATCAGACAGCGGATGCAAGTGGCTCTATATCAGACAGCATATTCAAGAGACTCTTTATCGGACAGCGAATGCAAGAGTCTCTTTATCAGACAGCGGATGCAAGAGACTGTTTATCAGACAGCGGATGCAAGAGACTTTAACAGACAGCAGATGCTGGAGTCTCTATAACAGACAGCGGATGCAAGAGACTCTTTATCAGAGAGCGGATTGCAGGAGTCTCTATATCAGACAGCCGATGCATGAGACTCTATATAACAGACAGCCGATGAAGAAGTCTTCATATCAGACAGCGGATGCAGGAGACTCTTTATCAGACAGTGGATGCAAGAGATTCTATATAATAGACAGCGGATGCAGTTGTCTCTATATCAGACAGAGGATGCAGGAGTCTCTAAAGTAGACCCTGGTGTATACAGAGCTGACTTGTATACTCTATCTAGAGCTTAGTAGCATCCATTGAGGGTCAGGGACTTGGCTCTAAATGGGGTCAATTGCAGACATCAGGTGCAGGAATCTTTACAAATGACAGCGGTTGCAGGAGTCTCTATACCAGACAGTGGATGCAAGAGACTCTATATCAGCCAGCGGATGCAGGAGTCTATATATTAGACAGCGGTTGCAGGAGTCTCAATATCAGACAGCGGATGCAAGAGACTCTATATCAGACAGCTGATGCAGGAGATGCTATATCAGACAGCGGACGCAGGAGTCTCTATATCAGACCACAGATGCAGGAGTCTCTATAAAAGACAGCGGATGCAAGAGACTCTATATCAGGCAACGGATACAGGAGTCTCTATAGCAGACAGCGGATGCAGGAGACTATATCAGACAGCGGATGCATGAGTCTCAATATCAGACAGCGAATACAAGAGACTATATCAGACAGCGGATGCAGGAGTCTCTACATCAGACAACGGATGCAAGAGACTCTATATCAGACTGCGAATGCAGGAGACTCTATATCAGACAGCGGATGCAAGAGACTAAATTAGACAGCCGATGCAGGAGTCTCAATATCAGACAGCGGATCCAGGAGACTATATCAGACAGCGGATGCAGGAGTCTCAATATCAGACAGCGAATGCAAGAGACTATATCAGACAGCGGATGCAGGAGTCTCTATATCAAACAGCGGATGCAAGAGACTCTTACAGACAGCAGACGCCGGGGACTCTATATCAGACAGTAGATGCAAGAGACTCTTTATCAGACAACGGATGCAAGGGACTCTATATAAGAAAACGGATGCAAGAGACAATATCAGACAGCGGATGCAAGAGACTAGATCAGACAGCGGATGCAGGAGTATCTATATCAGACAGTGGATGCAGGAGACTCTATATCAGACAGCGGATGCAGTAGTCTTTATATCAGACAGCGGATGCAAGAGACTGTATTTCAGACAGCAGATGCAAGAGACTCTATATCAGACAGCGGATACACGAGCCTCTTTATCAGACAACGGATGCAAGAGACTCTATATCAGACAGCGGATGCAGGTGTCTCTATATCAGACCTCGGATGCAAGAGACTTATAACAGACAGTAGATGCAAGAGACTCTATATAACATACAGCAGATGCAAGATACTCTTTATCAGACAGCGGATGCAAGATACTCTATATAACAGACAGAGGATGCAGGAGTCTCTATATCAGACAGCGGATGCAGGAGTCTCTATATCAGACAGCGGATGCAAGAGATTCTTTATCAGACAGCGGATGCAAAAGACTCTATATAACAGACAGCGGATGCAGGAGTCTCTATATCAGACAGCGGATGCAGGAGTCTCTATATCAGACAGCGGATGCAAGATACTCTTTATCAGACAGCGAATGCAAGAGACTCTATAGAAGACAGCGGATGCAAAAATCTAAATATCAGACAGCAGATGCAGGAGTCTCAATATCAGGCAGCGGATGCAAGAGACTACATGTATATCAGACAGCGGACGCTAGAGAGACACTATATCAGACAGCGGATGCAAGAGACACTATATCAGACAGCGGATGCAGGAGACTATATCAGACAGCGGATGCTGGAGTCTCTATACCAGACAACGGATGCAAGAGACTCTATATTAGACAGCGAATGCAGGAGTCTCTATATCAGACAGCGGATGCAAGAGACTATATCACACAGCGGTTGCAAGAGACTCTATATCAGACAGGGGAGACAGGAGTTCTTTATCAGACAGCAGATGCAAGAGACTCTATCAGACAGCAGATGCAAGAGACTATATCTGACAGCAGATGCAAGAGAATTTATCAGACAGGATGCCAGAGACTATATCAGACAGGATGCAGGAGTCTCTCTATCAGACAGCGGATGCAGGAGTCTCTCTATCAGACAGCGGAAGCAAGAGACTCTATATCAGACAGGGGATGCACGAGACCTTATATAACAAACATCGGATGCAGGAGTCTCTATATCGGACAGCCAATGCACGAGTCTCTATATCAGACAGCGGATGCAAGAGACTCTGTATCAGACAGTGGATGCAAGAGAATATATCATACAGCGGATGCAGTAGTCTTCATATCAGACAGCGGATGCAAGAGGCTCTATTTCAGACAGCAGATGCAAGAGACTCTATATCTGACAGCGGATGCAGTAGTCTCTATATCAGACAGCCGATGCAAGCAGGTGTCTCTTTATCAGACCGTGGATGAAATAGCAGGCAGCTTATGCAAGAGACTCTATATCAGACAGCGGATACACGAGCCTCTTTATCAGACAGCGGATGTAGGAGTCTCTATATCAGACAGCAGGTGCAAGAGACTCTATATCAGACAGCGGATGCAGGTGTCTCTATATCAGACAGCGGATGCAAGAGACTCTATAACAAACAGCAGATGCAAAAGACTCTGTATCAGACAGCGGATGCAAGAGACTATATCATACAGCGGATGCAGTAGTCTTTATATCAGACAGCGGATGCAGGAGACTATATCAGACAGCGGATGCAGGCGTCTCTATACCAGACAACGGATGCAAGAGACTCTATATCAGACAGTGAATGCAGGAGTCTCTATATCAGACAGCGGATGCAAGAGACACTATACCAGACAACGGATGCAAGAGACTCTATATTAGACAGCGAATGCAGGAGTCTCTATATCAGACAGCTGATGCAAGAGACTATATCACACAGCGGTTGCAAGAGACTCTATATCAGACAGCGGAGACAGGAGTTCTATATCAGACAGCAGATGCAAGAGACTCTATCAGACAGCAGATGCAAGAGACTATATCTGACAGCGGATGCAAGAGAATTTATCAGACAGGATGCCAGAGACTATATCAGACAGGATGCAGGAGTCTCTATATCAGAGAGTGGATGCAAGAGACTCTGTATCAGACAGCGGATGCAAGCAACTCTATAGAAGACAGCGGATGCAGGAGACTATATCAGACAGCGAATGCTGGAGTCTCTATATCAAACAGCGGATGCAAGAGACTATATCAGACAGCAGATGCAAGAGTCTCTATATCAGACAGCAGATGCAAGAGACTCTATCAGACAGCAGATGCAAGAGACTGTATCTGACAGCGGATGCAAGAGAATTTATCAGACAGGATGCCAGAGACTATATCAGACAGGATGCAGGAGTCTCTATATCAGACAGCGGATGCAAGAGACTATATCACACAGCGGTTGCAAGAGACTCTATATCAGACAGCGGAGACAGGAGTTCTATATCAGACAGCAGATGCAAGAGACTCTATCAGACAGCAGATGCACGAGTCTCTATATCAGACAGCAGATGCAAATGACTCTATCAGACAGCAGATGCAAGAGACTATATCTGACAGCAGATGCAAGAGAATTTATCAGACAGGATGCCAGAGACTATATCAGACAGGATGCAGGAGTCTCTATATCAGACAGCGGATGCAAGAGACTCTGTATCAGACAGCGGATGCAAGCAACTCTATAGAAGACAGCGGATGCAGGAGACTATATCAGACAGCGGATGCTGGAGTCTCTATATCAAACAGCGGATGCAAGAGACTATATCAGACAGCGGATGCAAGAGTCTCTATATCAGACAGCGGATGTAAGAGACTCTTTATCAGACAGCGGATGCAAGTGGCTCTATATCAGACAGCAGATTCAAGAGACTATATTGGACAGCGAATGCAAGTCTCTTTATCAGACAGCGGATGCAAGAGACTGTTTATCAGACAGCGGATGCAAGAGACTTTAACAGACAGCAGATGCTGGAGTCTCTATATCAGACAGCGGATGCAGGAGTCTCTATATCAGACAGCGGATGCATGAGACTCTATATAACAGACAGCGGATGAAGAAGTCTTCATATCAGACAGCGGATGCAAGAGACTCTTTATCAGACAGCGGATGCAAGAGACTCTATATAATAGACAGTGGATGCAGTTGTCTCTATATCAGACAGAGGATGCAGGAGTCTCTAAAGTAGACCCTGGTGTATACAGAGCTGACGTGTATACTCTATCTAGAGCTTAGTAGCATCCATTGAGGGTCAGGGACTTGGCTCTAGATGGGGTCGATTGCAGACATCAGGTGCAGGAATCTTTACAAATGACAGCGGTTGCAGGAGTCTCTATACCAGACAGCGGATGCAAGAGACTCTATATCAGACAGCGGATGCAGGAGTCTATATATTAGACAGCGGTTGCAGGAGTCTCAATATCAGACAGCGGATGCAAGAGACTCTATATCAGACAGCTGATGCAGGAGATGCTATATATCAGACAGCGGACGCAGGAGTCTCTATATCAGACCACGGATGCAGGAGTCTCTATAAAAGACATTGGATGCAAGAGACTCTATATCAGGCAACGGATACAGGAGTCTCTATAGCAGACAGCGGATGCAAGAGACTTATAACAGACAGCAGATGCATGAGTCTCAATATCAGACAGCGAATACAAGAGACTATATCAGACAGCGGATGCAGGAGTCTCTACATCAGACAGCGGATGCAAGCAACTCTATAGAAGACAGCGGATGCAGGAGACTATATCAGACAGCGGATGCTGGAGTCTCTATATCAAACAGCGGATGCAAGAGACTATATCAGACAGCGGATGCAAGAGTCATTATATCAGACAGCGGATGTAAGAGACTCTTTATCAGACAGCGGATGCAAGTGGCTCTATATCAGACAGCAGATTCTAGAGACTATATCGGACAGCGGATGCAAGAGTCATTATATCAGACAGCGGATGTAAGAGACTCTTTATCAGACAGCGGATGCAAGTGGCTCTATATCAGACAGCAGATTCTAGAGACTATATCGGACAGCGAATGCAAGTCTCTTTATCAGACAGCGGATGCAAGAGACTGTTTATCAGACAGCGGATGCAAGAGACTTTAACAGACAGCAGATGCTGGAGTCTCTATATCAGACAGCGGATGCAGGAGTCTCTATATCAGACAGCGGATGCAAGAGACTCTATATAATAGACAGTGGATGCAGTTGTCTCTATATCAGACAGAGGATGCAGGAGTCTCTAAAGTAGACCCTGGTGTAAGAGACTATATCACACAGCGGTTGCAAGAGACTATATCAGACAGCGGAGACAGGAGTTCTATATCAGACAGCAGATGCAAGAGACTCTATCAGACAGCAGATGCAAGAGACTATATATGACAGGGGATGCAAGAGAATTTATCAGACAGGATGCCAGAGACTATATCAGACAGGATGAAGGAGTCTCTATATCAGACAGCGGATGCGAGAGACTCTGTATCAGACAGCGGATGCAAGCAACTCTATAGAAGACAGCGGATGCAGGAGACTATATCAGACAGCGGATGCTGGAGTCTCTATATCAAACAGCGGATGCAAGAGACTATATCAGACAGCGGATGCAAGAGTCTCTATATCAGACAGCAGATGCAAGAGACTCTATCAGACAGCAGATGCAAGAGACTGTATCTGACAGCGGATGCAAGAGAATTTATCAGACAGGATGCCAGAGACTATATCAGACAGGATGCAGGAGTCTCTATATCAGACAGCGGATGCAAGAGACTATATCACACAGCGGTTGCAAGAGACTCTATATCAGACAGCGGAGACAGGAGTTCTATATCAGACAGCAGATGCAAGAGACTCTATCAGACAGCAGATGCACGAGTCTCTATATCAGACAGCAGATGCAAGAGACTCTATCAGACAGCAGATGCAAGAGACTATATCTGACAGCAGATGCAAGAGAATTTATCAGACAGGATGCCAGAGACTATATCAGACAGGATGCAGGAGTCTCTATATCAGACAGCGGATGCAAGAGACTCTGTATCAGACAGCGGATGCAAGCAACTCTATTGAAGACAGCTGATGCAGGAGACTATATCAGACAGCGGATGCTGAAGTCTCTATATCAAATAGCGGATGCAAGAGACTATATCAGACAGTGGATGCAAGAGTCTCTATATCAGACAGCGGATGTAAGAGACTCTTTATCAGACAGCGGATGCAAGTGGCTCTATATCAGACAGCAGATTCAAGAGACTATATCGGACAGCGAATGCAAGTCTCTTTATCAGACAGCGGATGCAAGAGACTATTTATCAGACAGCGGATGCAAGAGACTTTAACAGACAGCAGATGCTGGAGTCTCTATATCAGACAGCGGATGCAGGAGTCTCTATATCAGACAGCGGATGCATGAGACTCTATATAACAGACAGCGGATGAAGAAGTCTTCATATCAGACAGCGGATGCAAGAGACTCTTTATCAGACAGCGGATGCAAGAGACTCTATATAATAGACAGTGGATGCAGTTGTCTCTATATCAGACAGAGGATGCAGGAGTCTCTAAAGTAGACCCTGGTGTAAGAGACTATATCACACAGCGGCTGCAAGAGACTCTATATCAGACAGCGGAGACAGGAGACTATATCAGACAGCAGATGCAAGAGACTCTATCAGACAGCAGATGCAAGAGACTATATCTGACAGCGGATGCAAGAGAATTTATCAGACAGGATGCCAGAGACTATATCAGACAGGATGCAGGAGTCTCTATATCAGACAGCGGATGCAAGAGACTCTGTATCAGACAGCAGATGCAAGCAACTCTATAGAAGACAGCGGATGCATGAGACTATATCAGACAGCGGATGCTGGAGTCTCTATATCAAACAGCGGATGCAAGAGACTATATCAGACAGCGGATGCAAGAGTCTCTATATCAGACAGCAGATGCAAGAGACTCTATCAGACAGCAGATGCAAGAGACTGTATCTGACAGCGGATGTAAGAGAATTTATCAGACAGGATGCCAGAGACTATATCAGACAGGATGCAGGAGTCTCTATATCAGACAGCGGATGCAAGAGACTATATCACACAGCGGTTGTAAGAGACTCTATATCAGACAGCGGAGACAGGAGTTCTATATCAGACAGTAGATGCACGAATCTCTATATCAGACAGCAGATGCAAGAGACTCTATCAGACAGCAGATGCAAGAGACTATATCTGACAGCAGATGCAAGAGAATTATCAGACAGCAGATGCAAGAGACTATATCTGACAGCGGATGCAAGAGAATTTATCAGACAGGATGCCAGAGACTATATCAGACAGGATGCAGGAGTCTCTATATCAGACAGCGGATGCAAGAGACTATATCACACAGTGGTTGCAAGAGACTCTATATCAGACAGCGGAGACAGGAGTTCTATATCAGACAGCAGATGCAAGAGACTCTATCAGACAGCAGATGCACGAGTCTCTATATCAGACAGCAGATGCAAATGACTCTATCAGACAGCAGATGCAAGAGACTATATCTGACAGCAGATGCAAGAGAATTTATCAGACAGGATGCCAGAGACTATATCAGACAGGATGCAGGAGTCTCTATATCAGACAGCGGATGCAAGAGACTCTGTATCAGACAGCGGATGCAAGCAACTCTATAGAAGACAGCGGATGCAGGAGACTATATCAGACAGCAGATGCTGGAGTCTCTATATCAAACAGCGGATGCAAGAGACTATATCAGACAGCGGATGCAAGAGTCTCTATATCAGACAGCGGATGTAAGAGACTCTTTATCAGACAGCGGATGCAAGTGGCTCTATATCAGACAGCAGATTCAAGAGACTATATTGGACAGCGAATGCAAGTCTCTTTATCAGACAGCGGATGCAAGAGACTGTTTATCAGACAGCGGATGCAAGAGACTTTAACAGACAGCAGATGCTGGAGTCTCTATATCAGACAGCGGATGCAGGAGTCTCTATATCAGACAGCGGATGCATGAGACTCTATATAACAGACAGCGGATGAAGAAGTCTTCATATCAGACAGCGGATGCAAGAGACTCTTTATCAGACAGCGGATGCAAGAGACTCTATATAATAGACAGTGGATGCAGTTGTCTCTATATCAGACAGAGGATGCAGGAGTCTCTAAAGTAGACCCTGGTGTATACAGAGCTGACGTGTATACTCTATCTAGAGCTTAGTAGCATCCATTGAGGGTCAGGGACTTGGCTCTAAATGGGGTCGATTGCAGACATCAGGTGCAGGAATCTTTACAAATGACAGCAGTTGCAGGAGTCTCTATACCAGACAGCGGATGCAAGAGACTCTATATCAGACAGTGGATGCAGGAGTCTATATATTAGACAGCGGTTGCAGGAGTCTCAATATCAGACAGCGGATGCAAGAGACTCTATATCAGACAGCTGATGCAGGAGATGCTATATATCAGACAGCGGACGCAGGAGTCTCTATATCAGACCACGGATACAGGAGTCTCTATAAAAGACATTGGATGCAAGAGCCTCTATATCAGGCAACGGATACAGGAGTCTCTATAGCAGACAGCGGATGCAAGAGACTTATAACAGACAGCAGATGCATGAGTCTCAATATCAGACAGCGAATACAGTGACTATATCAGACAGCGGATGCAGGAGTCTCTACATCAGACAGCGGATGCAAGCAACTCTATAGAAGACAGCGGATGCAGGAGACTATATCAGACAGCGGATGCTGGAGTCTCTATATCAAACAGCGGATGCAAGAGACTATATCAGACAGCGGATGCAAGAGTCATTATATCAGACAGCGGATGTAAGAGACTCTTTATCAGACAGCGGATGCAAGTGGCTCTATATCAGACAGCAGATTCAAGAGACTATATCGGACAGCGAATGCAAGTCTCTTTATCAGACAGCGGATGCAAGAGACTGTTTATCAGACAGCGGATGCAAGAGACTTTAACAGACAGCAGATGCTGGAGTCTCTATATCAGACAGCGGATGCAGGAGTCTCTATATCAGACAGCGGATGCAAGAGACTCTATATAATAGACAGTGGATGCAGTTGTCTCTATATCAGACAGAGGATGCAGGAGTCTCTAAAGTAGACCCTGGTGTAAGAGACTATATCACACAGCGGTTGCAAGAGACTATATCAGACAGCGGAGACAGGAGTTCTATATCAGACAGCAGATGCAAGAGACTCTATCAGACAGCAGATGCAAGAGACTATATATGACAGGGGATGCAAGAGAATTTATCAGACAGGATGCCAGAGACTATATCAGACAGGATGAAGGAGTCTCTATATCAGACAGCGGATGCGAGAGACTCTGTATCAGACAGCGGATGCAAGCAACTCTATAGAAGACAGCGGATGCAGGAGACTATATCAGACAGCGGATGCTGGAGTCTCTATATCAAACAGCGGATGCAAGAGACTATATCAGACAGCGGATGCAAGAGTCTCTATATCAGACAGCAGATGCAAGAGACTCTATCAGACAGCAGATGCAAGAGACTGTATCTGACAGCGGATGCAAGAGAATTTATCAGACAGGATGCCAGAGACTATATCAGACAGGATGCAGGAGTCTCTATATCAGACAGCGGATGCAAGAGACTATATCACACAGCGGTTGCAAGAGACTCTATATCAGACAGCGGAGACAGGAGTTCTATATCAGACAGCAGATGCAAGAGACTCTATCAGACAGCAGATGCACGAGTCTCTATATCAGACAGCAGATGCAAGAGACTCTATCAGACAGCAGATGCAAGAGACTATATCTGACAGCAGATGCAAGAGAATTTATCAGACAGGATGCCAGAGACTATATCAGACAGGATGCAGGAGTCTCTATATCAGACAGCGGATGCAAGAGACTCTGTATCAGACAGCGGATGCAAGCAACTCTATTGAAGACAGCGGATGCAGGAGACTATATCAGACAGCGGATGCTGAAGTCTCTATATCAAATAGCGGATGCAAGAGACTATATCAGACAGTGGATGCAAGAGTCTCTATATCAGACAGCGGATGTAAGAGACTCTTTATCAGACAGCGGATGCAAGTGGCTCTATATCAGACAGCAGATTCAAGAGACTATATCGGACAGCGAATGCAAGTCTCTTTATCAGACAGCGGATGCAAGAGACTATTTATCAGACAGCGGATGCAAGAGACTTTAACAGACAGCAGATGCTGGAGTCTCTATATCAGACAGCGGATGCAGGAGTCTCTATATCAGACAGCGGATGCATGAGACTCTATATAACAGACAGCGGATGAAGAAGTCTTCATATCAGACAGCGGATGCAAGAGACTCTTTATCAGACAGCGGATGCAAGAGACTCTATATAATAGACAGTGGATGCAGTTGTCTCTATATCAGACAGAGGATGCAGGAGTCTCTAAAGTAGACCCTGGTGTAAGAGACTATATCACACAGCGGTTGCAAGAGACTCTATATCAGACAGCGGAGACAGGAGACTATATCAGACAGCAGATGCAAGAGACTCTATCAGACAGCAGATGCAAGAGACTATATCTGACAGCGGATGCAAGAGAATTTATCAGACAGGATGCCAGAGACTATATCAGACAGGATGCAGGAGTCTCTATATCAGACAGCGGATGCAAGAGACTCTGTATCAGACAGCAGATGCAAGCAACTCTATAGAAGACAGCGGATGCAGGAGACTATATCAGACAGCGGATGCTGGAGTCTCTATATCAAACAGCGGATGCAAGAGACTATATCAGACAGCGGATGCAAGAGTCTCTATATCAGACAGCAGATGCAAGAGACTCTATCAGACAGCAGATGCAAGAGACTGTATCTGACAGCGGATGTAAGAGAATTTATCAGACAGGATGCCAGAGACTATATCAGACAGGATGCAGGAGTCTCTATATCAGACAGCGGATGCAAGAGACTATATCACACAGCGGTTGTAAGAGACTCTATATCAGACAGCGGAGACAGGAGTTCTATATCAGACAGTAGATGCACGAATCTCTATATCAGACAGCAGATGCAAGAGACTCTATCAGACAGCAGATGCAAGAGACTATATCTGACAGCAGATGCAAGAGAATTATCAGACAGCAGATGCAAGAGACTATATCTGACAGCGGATGCAAGAGAATTTATCAGACAGGATGCCAGAGACTATATCAGACAGGATGCAGGAGTCTCTATATCAGACAGCGGATGCAAGAGACTATATCACACAGTGGTTGCAAGAGACTCTATATCAGACAGCGGAGACAGGAGTTCTATATCAGACAGCAGATGCAAGAGACTCTATCAGACAGCAGATGCACGAGTCTCTATATCAGACAGCAGATGCAAATGACTCTATCAGACAGCAGATGCAAGAGACTATATCTGACAGCAGATGCAAGAGAATTTATCAGACAGGATGCCAGAGACTATATCAGACAGGATGCAGGAGTCTCTATATCAGACAGCGGATGCAAGAGACTCTGTATCAGACAGCGGATGCAAGCAACTCTATAGAAGACAGCGGATGCAGGAGACTATATCAGACAGCGGATGCTGGAGTCTCTATATCAAACAGCGGATGCAAGAGACTATATCAGACAGCGGATGCAAGAGTCTCTATATCAGACAGCGGATGTAAGAGACTCTTTATCAGACAGCGGATGCAAGTGGCTCTATATCAGACAGCAGATTCAAGAGACTATATTGGACAGCGAATGCAAGTCTCTTTATCAGACAGCGGATGCAAGAGACTGTTTATCAGACAGCGGATGCAAGAGACTTTAACAGACAGCAGATGCTGGAGTCTCTATATCAGACAGCGGATGCAGGAGTCTCTATATCAGACAGCGGATGCATGAGACTCTATATAACAGACAGCGGATGAAGAAGTCTTCATATCAGACAGCGGATGCAAGAGACTCTTTATCAGACAGCGGATGCAAGAGACTCTATATAATAGACAGTGGATGCAGTTGTCTCTATATCAGACAGAGGATGCAGGAGTCTCTAAAGTAGACCCTGGTGTATACAGAGCTGACGTGTATACTCTATCTAGAGCTTAGTAGCATCCATTGAGGGTCAGGGACTTGGCTCTAAATGGGGTCGATTGCAGACATCAGGTGCAGGAATCTTTACAAATGACAGCGGTTGCAGGAGTCTCTATACCAGACAGCGGATGCAAGAGACTCTATATCAGACAGTGGATGCAGGAGTCTATATATTAGACAGCGGTTGCAGGAGTCTCAATATCAGACAGCGGATGCAAGAGACTCTATATCAGACAGCTGATGCAGGAGATGCTATATATCAGACAGCGGACGCAGGAGTCTCTATATCAGACCACGGATACAGGAGTCTCTATAAAAGACATTGGATGCAAGAGCCTCTATATCAGGCAACGGATACAGGAGTCTCTATAGCAGACAGCGGATGCAAGAGACTTATAACAGACAGCAGATGCATGAGTCTCAATATCAGACAGCGAATACAGTGAATATATCAGACAGCGGATGCAGGAGTCTCTACATCAGACAGCGGATGCAAGCAACTCTATAGAAGACAGCGGATGCAGGAGACTATATCAGACAGCGGATGCTGGAGTCTCTATATCAAACAGCGGATGCAAGAGACTATATCAGACAGCGGATGCAAGAGTCATTATATCAGACAGCGGATGTAAGAGACTCTTTATCAGACAGCGGATGCAAGTGGCTCTATATCAGACAGCAGATTCAAGAGACTATATCGGACAGCCAATGCAAGTCTCTTTATCAGACAGCGGATGCAAGAGACTGTTTATCAGACAGCGGATGCAAGAGACTTTAACAGACAGCAGATGCTGGAGTCTCTATATCAGACAGCGGATGCAGGAGTCTCTATATCAGACAGCGGATGCAAGAGACTCTATATAATAGACAGTGGATGCAGTTGTCTCTATATCAGACAGAGGATGCAGGAGTCTCTAAAGTAGACCCTGGTGTAAGAAACTATATCACACAGCGGTTGCAAGAGACTCTATATCAGACAGCGGAGACAGGAGTTCTATATCAGACAGCAGATGCAAGAGACTCTATCAGACAGCAGATGCAAGAGACTATATATGACAGGGGATGCAAGAGAATTTATCAGACAGGATGCCAGAGACTATATCAGACAGGATGCAGGAGTCTCTATATCAGACAGCGGATGCAAGAGACTCTGTATCAGACAGCGGATGCAAGCAACTCTATAGAAGACAGCGGATGCAGGAGACTATATCAGACAGCGAATGCTGGAGTCTCTATATCAAACAGCGGATGCAAGAGACTATATCAGACAGCGGATGCAAGAGTCTCTATATCAGACAGCAGATGCAAGAGACTCTATCAGACAGCAGATGCAAGAGACTGTATCTGACAGCGGATGCAAGAGAATTTATCAGACAGGATGCCAGAGACTATATCAGACAGGATGCAGGAGTCTCTATATCAGACAGCGGATGCAAGAGACTATATCACACAGCGGTTGCAAGAGACTCTATATCAGACAGCGGAGACAGGAGTTCTATATCAGACAGCAGATGCAAGAGACTCTATCAGACAGCAGATGCACGAGTCTCTATATCAGACAGCAGATGCAAGAGACTCTATCAGACAGCAGATGCAAGAGACTATATCTGACAGCAGATGCAAGAGAATTTATCAGACAAGATGCCAGAGACTATATCAGACAGGATGCAGGAGTCTCTATATCAGACAGCGGATGCAAGAGACTCTGTATCAGACAGCGGATGCAAGCAACTCTATTGAAGACAGCGGATGCAGGAGACTATATCAGACAGCGGATGCTGAAGTCTCTATATCAAATAGCGGATGCAAGAGACTATATCAGACAGTGGATGCAAGAGTCTCTATATCAGACAGCGGATGTAAGAGACTCTTTATCAGACAGCGGATGCAAGTGGCTCTATATCAGACAGCAGATTCAAGAGACTATATCGGACAGCGAATGCAAGTCTCTTTATCAGACAGCAGATGCAAGAGACTTTAACAGACAGCAGATGCTGGAGTCTCTATATCAGACAGCGGATGCAGGAGTCTCTATATCAGACAGCGGATGCATGAGACTGTATATAACAGACAGCGGATGAAGAAGTCTTCATATCAGACAGCGGATGCAAGAGACTCTTTATCAGACAGCGGATGCAAGAGACTCTTTATAATAGACAGTGGATGCAGTTGTCTCTATATCAGACAGAGGATGCAGGAGTCTCTAAAGTAGACCCTGGTGTAAGAGACTATATCACATAGCGGTTGCAAGAGACTCTATATCAGACAGCGGAGACAGGAGTTCTATATCAGACAGCAGATGCAAGAGACTCTATCAGACAGCAGATGCAAGAGACTATATCTGACAGCGGATGCAAGAGAATTTATCAGACAGGATGCCAGAGACTATATCAGACAGGATGCAGGAGTCTCTATATCAGACCACGGATACAGGAGTCTCTATAAAAGACATTGGATGCAAGAGCCTCTATATCAGGCAACGGATACAGGAGTCTCTATAGCAGACAGCGGATGCAAGAGACTTATAACAGACAGCAGATGCATGAGTCTCAATATCAGACAGCGAATACAGTGAATATATCAGACAGCGGATGCAGGAGTCTCTACATCAGACAGCGGATGCAAGCAACTCTATAGAAGACAGCGGATGCAGGAGACTATATCAGACAGCGGATGCTGGAGTCTCTATATCAAACAGCGGATGCAAGAGACTATATCAGACAGCGGATGCAAGAGTCATTATATCAGACAGCGGATGTAAGAGACTCTTTATCAGACAGCGGATGCAAGTGGCTCTATATCAGACAGCAGATTCAAGAGACTATATCGGACAGCCAATGCAAGTCTCTTTATCAGACAGCGGATGCAAGAGACTGTTTATCAGACAGCGGATGCAAGAGACTTTAACAGACAGCAGATGCTGGAGTCTCTATATCAGACAGCGGATGCAGGAGTCTCTATATCAGACAGCGGATGCAAGAGACTCTATATAATAGACAGTGGATGCAGTTGTCTCTATATCAGACAGAGGATGCAGGAGTCTCTAAAGTAGACCCTGGTGTAAGAAACTATATCACACAGCGGTTGCAAGAGACTCTATATCAGACAGCGGAGACAGGAGTTCTATATCAGACAGCAGATGCAAGAGACTCTATCAGACAGCAGATGCAAGAGACTATATATGACAGGGGATGCAAGAGAATTTATCAGACAGGATGCCAGAGACTATATCAGACAGGATGCAGGAGTCTCTATATCAGACAGCGGATGCAAGAGACTCTGTATCAGACAGCGGATGCAAGCAACTCTATAGAAGACAGCGGATGCAGGAGACTATATCAGACAGCGAATGCTGGAGTCTCTATATCAAACAGCGGATGCAAGAGACTATATCAGACAGCGGATGCAAGAGTCTCTATATCAGACAGCAGATGCAAGAGACTCTATCAGACAGCAGATGCAAGAGACTGTATCTGACAGCGGATGCAAGAGAATTTATCAGACAGGATGCCAGAGACTATATCAGACAGGATGCAGGAGTCTCTATATCAGACAGCGGATGCAAGAGACTATATCACACAGCGGTTGCAAGAGACTCTATATCAGACAGCGGAGACAGGAGTTCTATATCAGACAGCAGATGCAAGAGACTCTATCAGACAGCAGATGCACGAGTCTCTATATCAGACAGCAGATGCAAGAGACTCTATCAGACAGCAGATGCAAGAGACTATATCTGACAGCAGATGCAAGAGAATTTATCAGACAAGATGCCAGAGACTATATCAGACAGGATGCAGGAGTCTCTATATCAGACAGCGGATGCAAGAGACTCTGTATCAGACAGCGGATGCAAGCAACTCTATTGAAGACAGCGGATGCAGGAGACTATATCAGACAGCGGATGCTGAAGTCTCTATATCAAATAGCGGATGCAAGAGACTATATCAGACAGTGGATGCAAGAGTCTCTATATCAGACAGCGGATGTAAGAGACTCTTTATCAGACAGCGGATGCAAGTGGCTCTATATCAGACAGCAGATTCAAGAGACTATATCGGACAGCGAATGCAAGTCTCTTTATCAGACAGCAGATGCAAGAGACTTTAACAGACAGCAGATGCTGGAGTCTCTATATCAGACAGCGGATGCAGGAGTCTCTATATCAGACAGCGGATGCATGAGACTGTATATAACAGACAGCGGATGAAGAAGTCTTCATATCAGACAGCGGATGCAAGAGACTCTTTATCAGACAGCGGATGCAAGAGACTCTTTATAATAGACAGTGGATGCAGTTGTCTCTATATCAGACAGAGGATGCAGGAGTCTCTAAAGTAGACCCTGGTGTAAGAGACTATATCACACAGCGGTTGCAAGAGACTCTATATCAGACAGCGGAGACAGGAGTTCTATATCAGACAGCAGATGCAAGAGACTCTATCAGACAGCAGATGCAAGAGACTATATCTGACAGCGGATGCAAGAGAATTTATCAGACAGGATGCCAGAGACTATATCAGACAGGATGCAGGAGTCTCTATATCAGACAGCGGATGCAAGAGACTCTGTATCAGACAGCAGATGCAAGCAACTCTATAGAAGACAGCGGATGCAGGAGACTATATCAGACAGCGGATGCTGGAGTCTCTATATCAAACAGCTGATGCAAGAGACTATATCAGACAGCAGATGCAAGAGACTGTATCTGACAGCGGATGCAAGAGAATTTATCAGACAGGATGCCAGAGACTATATCAGACAGGATGCAGGAGTCTCTATATCAGACAGCGGATGCAAGAGACTATATCACACAGCGGTTGCAAGAGACTCTATATCAGACAGCGGAGACAGGAGTTCTATATCAGACAGCAGATGCACGAATCTCTATATCAGACAGCAGATGCAAGAGACTATATCACACAGCGGTTGCAAGAGACTCTATATCAGACAGCGGAGACAGGAGTTCTATATCAGACAGTTGATGCACGAATCTCTATATCAGACAGCAGATGCAAGAGACTCTATCAGACAGCAGATGCAAGAGACTATATCTGAGAGCAGATGCAAGAGAATTTATCAGACAGGATGCCAGAGACTATATCAGACAGCGGATGCTGGAGTCTCTATATCAAACAGCGGATGCAAGAGACTCTGTATCAGACAGCAGATGCAAGCAACTCTATAGAAGACAGCGGATGCAGGAGACTATATCAGACAGCGGATGCTGGAGTCTCTATATCAAACAGTGGATGCAAGAGACTATATCAGACAGCGGATGCAAGAGTCTCTATATCAGACAGCGGATGTAAGAGACTCTTTATCAGACAGCGGACGCAAGTGGCTCTATATCAGACAGCAGATTCAAGAGACTATATCGGACAGCAAATGCAAGTCTCTTTATCAGACAGCGGATGCAAGAGACTGTTTATCAGACAGCGGATGCAAGAGACTTTAACAGACAGCAGATGCTGGAGTCTCTATATCAGACAGCGGATGCAAGAGTCTCTATATCAGACAGCGGATGCATGAGACTCTATATAACAGACAGCGGATGAAGAAGTCTTCATATCAGACAGCGGATGCAAGAGACTCTTTATCAGACAGCGGATGCAAGAGACTCTATATAATAGACAGTGGATGCAGTTGTCTCTATATCAGACAGAGGATGCAGGATTCTCTAAAGTAGACCCTGGTGTATACAGAGCTGACGTGTATACTCTATCTAGAGCTTAGTAGCATCCATTGAGGGTCAGGGACTTGGCTCTAAATGGGGTCGATTGCAGACATCAGGTGCAGGAATCTTTTCAAATGACAGCAGTTGCAGGAGTCTCTATACCAGACAGCGGATGCAAGATGTACTTGATTTTATCGATTCCTGATCTTTGCACCATTACTTACTTCTATATCAGACAGCGGATGCAGGAGTCTATATATTAGACAGCGGTTGCAGGAGTCTCAATATCAGACAGCGGATGCAAGAGACTCTATATCAGACAGCTGATGCAGGAGATGCTATATCAGACAGCGGACGCAGGAGTCTCTATATCAGACCACGGATGCAGGAGTCTCTATAAAAAACAGCGGATGCAAGAGACTCTATATCAGGCAACGGATACAGGAGTCTCTATAGCAGACAGCGGATGCAAGAGACTTAAAACAGACAGCAGATGCATGAGTCTCAATATCAGACAGCGAATACAAGAGACTATATCAGACAGCGGATGCAGGAGTCTCTACATCAGACAACGGATGCAAGAGACTCTATATCAGACTGCGAATGCAGGGGACTCTATATCAGACAGCGGATGCAAGAGACTAAATAAGACAGCCGATGCAGGAGTCTCAATATCAGACAGTGGATGCAGGAGACTATATCAGACAGCGGATGCAGGAGTCTCAATATCAGACAGCGAATGCGTGAGACTATATCAGTCAGCGGATGCAGGAGTCTCTATATCAAACAGCGGATGCGAGAGACTCTAACAGACAGCAGACGCCAGGGAATCTATATCAGACAGTGGATGCAAGAGACTCTTTATCAGAAAACGGATGCAAGAGACTCTATATAACAGACAGCAATTGCAGGAGTCTCTATATCAGACAGCGGGTGCAAGATAACCTATATCAGACAGCGGATGCAAGATACTCTTAATCAGACAGCGAATGCAGGAGTCTCTATATCAGACAGCGGGTGCAAGAGACTCATTATCAGACAGCGGATGCAGGAGTCTCTATATGAGAAAACGGTTGCAAGAGACAATATCAGACAGCGGATGCAAGAGACTAGATCAGACAGCGGATGCAGGAGTCTCTATATCAGACAGTGGATGCAGGAGACTCTATATCAGACAGCGGATGCAGGAGTCTCTATATCAGACAGTGGATGCAGGAGTCTCTATATCAGACAGCGGAAGCAAGAGACTCTATATCAGACAGGGGATGCAAGAGACTCTATATAACAGACATCGGATGCAGGAGTCTCTATATCGGACAGCGGATGCACGAGTCTCTATATCAGACAGCGGATGCAAGAGACTCTGTATCAGACAGTGGATGCAAGAGACTCTATATCAGACAGCGGATGCAGGAGTCTCTATATCAGACAGCCGATGCATGCAGGTGTCTCTTTATCAGACAGCGGATGAAATAGCAGGCAGCTTATGCAAGAGACTCTTTTTTCAGACAGCGGATACACGAGCCTCTTTATCAGACAGCCGATGTAGGAGTCTCTATATCAGACAGCAGGTGCAAGAGACTCTTAATCAGACAGCGGATGCAGGTGTCTCTATATCAGACAGCGGATGCAAGAGACTCTATATCAGACAGCGGATGCAAGAGACTCTATAACAGACAGCAGATGCAAGAGACTCTGTATCAGACAGCGGATGCAAGAGACTATATCATACAGCGGATGCAGTAGTCTTTATATCAGACAGCAGATGCAGGAGACTATATCAGACAGCGGATGCAGGCGTCTCTATACCAGACAACGGATGCAAGAGACTCTATATCAGACAGTGAATGCAGGAGTCTCTATATCAGACAGCGGATGCAAGAGACACTATACCAGACAACGGATGCAAGAGACTCTATATTAGACAGCTAATGCAGGAGTCTCTAAATCAGACAGCTGATGCAAGAGACTATATCACACAGCGGTTGCAAGAGACTCTATATCAGACAGCGGAGACAGGAGTTCTATATCAGACAGCAGATGCAAGAGACTCTATCAGACAGCAGATGCAAGAGACTATATCTGACAGCGGATGCAAGAGAATTTATCAGACAGGATGCCAGAGACTATATCAGACAGGATGCAGGAGTCTCTATATCAGACAGCTGATGCAAGAGACTCTGTATCAGACAGCGGATGCAAGCAACTCTATAGAAGACAGGGGATGCAGGAGACTATATCAGACAGCGGATGCTGGAGTCTCTATATCAAACAGCGGATGCAAGAGACTATATCAGACAGCGGATGCAAGAGTCTCTATATCAGACAGCAGATGCAAGAGACTCTATCAGACAGCAGATGCAAGAGACTGTATCTGACAGCGGATGCAAGAGAATTTATCAGACAGGATGCCAGAGACTATATCAGACAGGATGCAGGAGTCTCTATATCAGACAGCGGATGCAAGAGACTATATCACACAGCGGTTGCAAGAGACTCTATATCAGACAGCGGAGACAGGAGTTCTATATCAGACAGTAGATGCACGAATCTCTATATCAGACAGCAGATGCAAGAGACTATATCAGACAGCAGATGCAAGAGACTATATCTGACAGCAGATGCAAGAGAATTTATCAGACAGGATGCCAGAGACTATATCAGACAGGATGCAGGAGTCTCTATATCAGACAGCGGATGCAAGAGACTCTGTATCAGACAGCGGATGCAAGCAACTCTATAGAAGACAGCGGATGCAGGAGACTATATAAGACAGCGGATGCTGGAGTCTCTATATCAAACAGCGGATGCAAGAGACTATATCAGACAGCGGATGCAAGAGTCTCTATATCAGACAGTGGATGTAAGAGACTCTTTATCAGACAGCGGATGCAAGTGGCTCTATATCAGACAGCAGATTCAAGAGACTATATCGGACAGCAAATGCAAGTCTCTTTATCAGACAGCGGATGCAAGAGACTGTTTATCAGACAGCGGATGCAAGAGACTTTAACAGACAGCAGATGCTGGAGTCTCTATATCAGACAGCGGATGCAGGAGTCTCTATATCAGACAGCGGATGCATGAGACTCTATATAACAGACAGCTGATGAAGAAGTCTTCATATCAGACAGCGGATGCAAGAGACTCTTTATCAGACAGCGGCTGCAAGAGACTCTATATAATAGACAGTGGATGCAGTTGTCTCTATATCAGACAGAGGATGCAGGAGTCTCTAAAGTAGACCCTGGTGTATACAGAGCTGACGTGTATACTCTATCTAGAGCTTAGTAGCATCCATTGAGGGTCAGGGACTTGGCTCTAAATGGGGTCGATTGCAGACATCAGGTGCAGGAATCTTTACAAATGACAGCGGTTGCAGGAGTCTCTATACCAGACAGCGGATGCAAGAGACTCTTTATCAGACAGCGGATGCAGGAGTCTATATATTAGACAGCGGTTGCAGGAGTCTCAATATCAGACAGCGGATGCAAGAAACTCTATATCAGACAGCTGATGCAGGAGATGCTATATCAGACAGCGGACGCAGGAGTCTCTATATCAGACCACGGATGCAGGAGTCTATATAAAAGACAGCGGATGCAAGAGACTCTATATCAGGCAACGGATACAGGAGTCTCTATAGCAGACAGCGGATGCAAGAGACTTATAACAGACAGCGGATGCATGAGTCTCAATATCAGACAGCGAATACAAGAGACTATATCAGACAGCAGATGCAGGAGTCTCTACATCAGACAACGGATGCAAGAGACTCTATATCAGACTGCGAATGCAGGAGACTCTATTTCAGACAGCGGATGCAAGAGACTAAATTAGACAGCCGATGCAGGAGTCTCAATATCAGACAGCGGATGCAGGAGACTATATCAGACAGCAGATGCAGGAGTCTCAATATCAGACAGCGAATGCAAGAGACTATATCAGACAGCGGATGCAGGAGTCTCTATATCAAACAGCGGATGAAAGAGACTCTTACAGACAGCAGACGCCAGGGACTCTATATCAGACAGTGGATGCAAGAGACTCTTTATCAGACAACGGATGCAAGAGACTCTTTATAACAGACAGCAATTGCAGGAGTCTCTATATCAGACAGCGGATGCAAGATAACCTATATCAGACAGCGGATGCAAGATACTCTTAATCAGACAGCGAATGCAGGAGTCTCTATATCAGACAGCGGGTGCAAGAGACTCATTATCAAACAGCGGATGCAGGAGTCTCTATATGAGAAAACGGATGCAAAAGACAATATCAGACAGCGGATGCAAGAGACTAGATCAGACAACGGATGCAGGAGTCTCTATATCAGACAGTGGATGCAGGAGACTCTATATCAGACAGCGGATGCAGGAGTCTCTATATCAGACAGTGGATGCAGGAGTCTCTATATCAGACAGAGGAAGCAAGAGACTCTATATCAGACAGGGGATGCAAGAGACTCTATATAACAGACATCGGATGCAGGAGTCTCTATATCGGACAGCGGATGCACGAGTCTCTATATCAGACAGCGGATGCAAGAGACTCTGTATCAGACAGAGGATGCAAGAGACTCTATATCAGACAACGGATGCAGGAGTCTCTATATCAGACAGCCGATGCATGCAGGTGTCTCTTTATCAGACAGCGGATGAAATAGCAGGCAGCTTATGCAAGAGACTCTTTTTTCAGACAGCAGATACAAAAGCCTCTTTATCAGACAGCGGATGTAGGAGTCTCTATATCAGACAGCAGGTGCAGGTGTCTCTATATCAGACAGCGGATGCAAGAGACTCTATAACAGACAGCATATGCAAGAGACTCTGTATCAGACAGCGGATGCAAGATACTATATCATACAGAGGATGCAGTAGTCTTTATATCAGACAGCGGATGCAAGAGACTCTATTTCAGACAGCAGATGCAAGAGACTCTATATCAGACAGTGGATACACGAGCCTCTTTATCAGACAGCGGATATAGGAGTCTCTATATCAGACAGCAGGTGCAAGAGACTCAATCAGACAACGGATGCAAGAGACTCTATATCAGACAGCGGATGCAGGTGTCTCTATATCAGACAGCGGATGCAAGAGACTCTATAACAGACAGCAGATGCAAGAGACTCTATATAACAGACAGCAGATGCAAGAGACTCTTTATCAGACAGCTGATGCAAGATACTCTATATAACAGACAGCGGATGCAGGAGTCTCTATACCAGACAGCGGATGCAGGAGTCTCTATATCAGACAGCGGATGCAAGAGACTCTTTATCAGACAGCGGGTGCAAGAGACTCTATATAACAGACAGCGGGATGCAGGAGTCTCTATATCAGACAGCGGATGCAGGAGATTCTATATCAGACAGCGGATGCAAGAGACTCTTTATCAGATAGCGGATGCAAGAGACTCTATAGAAGACAGCGGATGCAGGAGTCTAAATATCAGACAGCGGATGCAGGAGTCTCTATATTAGACAGCGGATGCAAGAGACTCTTTATCAGACAGCGGATGCAAGAGACTATAGAAGACAGGGGATGCAGGAGTCTCTATATCAGACAGTGGGTGCAGGAGTCTCTATAACAGACAGTGGATGCAAAAGAGTCTATGTCAGACAGCGGATGCAGGGTACTATATCAGACGGCGGAAGCATTTGTCTCTATATCAGATAACGGATGCTAGAGACTCTATATCAGACAGCAGATGCAGTAGTATCTTTATCAGACAGCGGATGCAAAATACTCTATATCAGACAGCGGATGCAAGAGACTCTATAGAAGAAAGCGGATACAGGAGTCTCTATATCAGACAGCTGATGCAGGAGTCTCTATATCAGACAGCGAATGCAAGAGACTCTATATCAGACAGCGGATGCAAGAGACTCTATAAAAGACAGGGGATGCAGGAGTCTCTATATCAGACAGCTGATGCAGGAGTCTCTATATCAGACAGCGAATGCAAGGGACTCTATATCAGACTGCGAATGCAGGAGACTCTATATCAGACAGCGGATGCAAGAGACTAAATTAGACAGCCGATGCAGGAGTCTCAATATCAGACAGCGGATGCAGGAGACTATATCAGACAGCGGATGCAGGAGTCTCAATATCAGACAGCGAATGCAAGTGACTATATCAGACAGCGGATGCAGGAGTCTCTATATCAAACAGCGGATGAAAGAGACTCTTATAGAAGACAGTGGATGCAGGGTACTCTATATCATACAGCGGATGCAGGAGTCTATATATCAGACAGCGGTTGCAGGAGTCTCATTATCAGACAGCGGATGCAAAAGACTCTATATCAGACAGCAGATGCAAGAGACTCTATAGAAGACAGCGGATGCAGGAGACTATATCGGACAGCAGCGGATGCAGGAGTCTTTTTACAAGACAGCGGATGCAAGAGACTCTAAATCAGAAAGGTGGTGCAAAAGACTCTATACCGGAAAGCGAACACAAGAGCCTCTTTATCAGACAGCGGATGCAAGACACTATATCAGATAGCGGTGAAGGAGCCTCTATATCAGATAGCGGATGCAAGAGACTATATCAGACAGCAGATGCAAGTGACTCTATATAACAGACATCGGATGCAGGAGTCTTTATATCAGACAGTGGATGCATGAGTATCTACATCAGACAGCGGATGCAAGAGAGTATATCAGACAGCGGATGCAAGTTACTCTATATCAGACAGCAGATGCAGGAGTCTTTATATCAGACGGCGTTTGCAAGAGACTCTATTTCAGACAGCAGATGCAAGAGACTATATCAGACAGTGGACGCAGGAGTCTCTATATCAGACTGCCAATGCAGGAGTTTTTATATCAGACAGCAGATGCAAGAGAATATATCAGACAGCGATATGCAAGAGACTCTTTATCAGGCAGCAGATGCAGGAGTCTCTATATCAGACAGCGGAAGCAGGAGTTTCTATATCAGACAGTTGATGCCAAAGACTCTTTATCAGACAGCGGATGCAGGAGTCTCTATATCAGACAGCAGATGCATGCAGGTGTCTATATATTAGACAGCGGAAGCAAGAGCAGACATTGGATGCGTGAGACTCTATATCAGACAACGGATGGACGAGACTATTTATCAGAGAGCGGATGCAGGAGTCTCTATATAAGACAGACGGTGCAAGAGACTTTATATCAGACAACGTATGCAAGAGACTCTATATCAGACAGCGGTTGCAGGTGTCTCTATATCAGACAGCGGATGCAAAGGACTATATAACAGACAGTAGATGCAAGAGACTCTATATCAGAGAGCGGATGCAGGAGTCTCTATATCAGACAGCGGATGCAAGAGACTCTATATATCAGACAGTGGATGCAAGAGACTCTATATCAGACAACGGATGCAGGAGCTTCTATATCAAGCAGCAGATGCAGGAGTCTCGATATCAGATAGCGGATGCAAGAGACTATATCAGACAGCCAATGCAAGAGACTCTTTATCAGACAACGGATGCAAGAGACTCTATATCAGACATCGGATGCAGGGGACTATACCAGACAGCCAATGCAGGAGTCTCTATATCAGACGGTGGATGCAAGAAACTATATCAGACAGCGGATGCAAGAGACTATATCAGACTGTGGATGCAGGAGTCCCTATATCAGACAGCAGATGCAAGAGACTCTATATACCAAACAGCAGATGCAAGAGACTCTATATCAGACAACAGATGCATAGTCTCTATATCAAGCAGCGGATGCAGGAGTCTCTACATCAGACAGCGAATGCAAGAGCCTATATCAGACAGCGGATGCAAGAGACTATATCAGACAGCGGATGCAAGAGACTCTATATCAGACATCGGATGCAGGAGACTATATCAGACAGTGAATGCAGGAGTCTTTATATCAGACAGAGGATGCAAGAAACTATATCAGACAGCGGATGCAAGAGACTATATCAGACAGCGGATGCTGGAGTCTCTCTATCAGAGAGCGGATGCAAGAGAAGAGTTGAGGGAACAGGGATGCAGAGAAGTTGCTTAGAGTAAGAAGAAGAGATAACAAGAGTTAAAGAAGCAAAGATGTATGTAGAGCAGTTGCTTTGAGTTAGATGAGACAAGAAGAGTTGAGGGAACAAGGATGCAGAGCAGTTGCTTAGAGTGAGAAGAGAGAAGAAAAGATAAGGGAACAAGGATGCAGAGAAGTAGCATAGAGTTAGAAGAGACAAGAAGAGTTGATGGACAAGGATGCACAGAAGTTGCTTTGAGGTAAAAAAGGAGAGAAGATAGAGTTGAGGGAACAAGGATGTTGAGAAGTTGCTTAAAGTTAGAAGAGAGAAGAAGAGTTGAGGGAACAAGGATACAGAGCAGTTGCCTAGAGTAAGGAGAGAGAAGAAGAGTTGAGTGAAAAAAGATGCAGAGCAGTTGCTTAGAGTAAGAAAGAGAGAAGAAGAGGTGAGGGAACAAGGATGCAGAGCAATTGTTTAGAGTAAGAAAGAGAGAAGAAGAGGTGAGGGAACAAGGATGCAGAGCAATTGTTTAGAGTTTGAAGAGAGAAGAAGAGTTGGGGGAACAAGGACGCAGAGCAGTTGCTTAGAGTTAAAAGAGAGAAGAGGGTTGAGGGAAGAAGGATGCAGAATAGTTACTTATGAGTAAGAAGAGAGAAGAAAAGTTGATGCAGAGCATTTGCCTAGAGTTAGAAGAAGAGATAAGAAGAGTTGTGGAATGGGGATGCAGAACAGTTGCTTAGAGTAAGAAAATAGAAGAAGAGTTGAGGGAACAAGGGTGCTGGGATGTTGCTTGGAGTAAGAAGAGAGAAGAAGAGTTGAGGTAATAATGATGCAGAGAAGTTGCTTAGAGTAAGAAGAGAGAGGTAAGTTGAAGGACAGAAGGATGCAGAGCAGTTGCTTAGAGTTAAAAGAGAGATGAAGAGTTGAGGGAACAAAAATACAGAGAAGTTGCTACGAGTAAGAAGAGATAAGAGGAGTTGAGAGGACGAGGATGCAGAGCAGTTGCTTAGAGTAAGAAGTAGAGAGAAGAAGAGTTGTGGAATGGGGATGCAGAGAAATTGTTAAGAATTAAAAGAAGAGAGAAGAAGAGTTGAGAAACAAAGACGTAGAGCAGTTGCTTAGTGTAAGAAGAGATAAGAAGAGTTGAGGGAACAAGGATGCAGAGCAGTTGCTTAGAGTAAGAAGAGAGAGGTAAGTTGAAGGACAGAAGGATGCAGAGCAGTTGCTTAGAGTTAAAAGAGAGATGAAGAGTTGAGGGAACAAAAATACAGAGTAGTTGCTAAGAGTAAGAAGAGATAAGAGGAGTTGAGGGGACGAGGATGCAGAGCAAATGCTTAGAGTAAGAAGAAGAGAGAAGAAGAGTTGAGGGAACAAGGTTGCAGAGAAGTTGTTTAGAATTAAAAGAAGAGAGAAGAAGAGTGGAGAACAAAGCTGTAGAGCAGTTGCTTGGAGTAAGGAGAGAGAAGAAGAGTTGATGGAACAAGGATGCAGAGCAGTTGCTGATAGTTAAAAGAGAGAAGAAGGATTGAGTGAACAAGGATGCAGAGCAGTTGCTTAGAGTAAGAAGAGAGAGGTAAGTTGAAGGACAGAAGGATGCAGAGCAGTTGCTTAGATTAAAAGAGAGATGAAGAGTTGAGGGAACAAAAATACAGAGCAGTTGCTAAGAGTAAGAAGAGATAAGAGGAGTTGAGGGGACGAGGATGCATAGCAGTTGCTTAGAGTAAGAAGAAGAGAGAAGAAGAGTTGAGGGAACAAGGTTGCAGAGAAGTTGTTTAGAATTAAAAGAAGAGAGAAGAAGAGTGGAGAACAAAGCTGTAGAGCAGTTGCTTGGATTAAGGAGAGAGAAGAAGAGTTGATGCAACAAGGATGCAGTCAGTTGCTGATAGTTAAAAGAGAGAAGAAGGATTGAGTGAACAAGGATGCAGAGCAGTTGCTTAGATTAAGAAGAGAGAAAAAGAGTTGAGGGAACAAGGATGCAGAGAAGTTACTTAGTGTAAGAAAAGAGAAGTAGAGTTGAGAAACGAAGATGCATAGCAGTAATTTAGAGTAAGAAGAGATAAGAAGAGTTGAGGGAACAAGGATGCAGAGCAGTTGCTTAGAGTTAGAAGACAGAAGAATAGTTGAAGGAACAATGATGCTGAGCAGTTGCTTAGAGTTAGAAGAGAGAAGTAGAGTTGAGGGAACAAGGATTAAGAGCAGTCGTTTAGAGTTCGAAGAGAGAAGAAGAGTTGAGGGAACAAGGATGCAGAGCAGTTGCTTAGAATAATGGGAGAGAGAAGAAGGGTTGAGGGAACAAGGAAACAGAGCAGTTGCTTAGAGCTAGAAAAGAGAAGAAAAGTTGAGGGAACAAGGATGCAGAGAAGTTGCTTAGAGTAGGAAGAAGAGAGAAGAAGAATTGAGGGAACAAGGATGCAGATTAGTTGCTTAGAGTTAGAAGAGAAAATAAGAGTTGAGGAAACAAGGATGCAGATCAGTTGCTAAGAGTAAGAAGAAGAGAGAAGAGTTGATGGACTAGATGGCAGAGCAGTTGCTAAGAGTATAGATAGAGAAGAAGAGTTGACGGAACAAGGATGTAGAGCAGTTGCTTAGAGTAAGAAGAAGAAAGAAGAAAAGATGAGAGAACAAGGATGAAAAGATGTTGCTTAGAGCTGGAGAGAAAAAGAGTTGAGGGAACAAGGATGCTGAGCAGTTACTTAGAGTAAGGAGAGGGAAGAAAGGTTGAGTGAATAAAGATGCAGAGCAAGTGCTTAGAGTTAGAAGAGAGAAGAAGAGTTGATGGAACAAGGATGCAGAGCAAGTGTTTAGAGTAAGAAGAATAGAGAAGAAGAGCAGATGGAACAAGGAGGCAGAGCAGTTACTTAGAGTTAGAAGTTGGAAGTAGAGTTGAAGGAACAAGGATGCAGAGCAGTTGCTTAGAGTAAGAAGAGAGAAGAAGAGTAGAGGGAACAAGGATGCAGAGCAATTGCTTAAAGTTAGAAGAGAGAAGAAGAGTTGGGGGAACAAGGATGCAGAGCAGTTGCTTAGAGTTAGAAGAAAAGCAAAGAAGAGTTGAGGGAACATGGATGCAGAGATATTGCTTAGAGTAAGAAGAGAAAAGAAGAGTAGACGGAACAACTCTTCTTCTCTCTTCTTATTTTAAGCAACTGCTCTGCATTCTTGTTTCCTCAACTCTTTGCACCCTTACTTACTCTGAGGGAACAAGGATGCAGAGAAGTTGCTTAGAGTAAGAAGAGAGAAAAAGAGTAGAGGGAACAAGGATGCAGAGCAATTGCTTAAAGTTAGAAGAGAGAAGAAGAGTTGGGGGAACAAGGATGCAGAGCAGTTGCTTAGAGTTAGAAGAAGAGCAAAGAAGAGTTGAGGGAACAAGGATGCAGAGAATTTGCTTAGAGTAAGAAGAGAGAAGAAGAGTAGAGGGAACAACTTTTCTTCTCTCTTCTAACTCTAACCAACTGCTCTGCATACTTGTTTCCAAAACTCTTCTTCTCTCTTCTTACTCTGAGCAACTGCTCTGCTTCCTTGTTTCCTCAACTCTTCTTCTCTATTCTTCTAACTCTAACCAACTGCTCTGCGTCCTTGTTCCTACGACTATTCTTGTCCTCCTAACTCTAAGCAACTGCTCTGCATACTTGTTTCCTCAACTCTTCTTCTCTCTTCTTACTCTAAGCAACTGCTCTGCATCATTGTTCCCTCAACTCTTCTTCTCTCTTCTTCTTACTCTAAACAACTGTTCTGTATCCTTGTTCTCTCAACTCTTAGATAAGAAGTGATGAGGGAGCAAGGATGCAGAGCAGCTGCTTCGAGTAAGAAGAAGAGAGAAGAAGAGTTGAGGGAACAAGGATGCAGAGCAATTGCTTAGAGTTAGCAGAGAGAAGAAGAGACAGCGGATGCACGAGACCATATCAGACAGCGGATGCAAGAGACTCTTTATCAGACAGCGGATGCAAGAGACTATATTAGACATTGGATGCAGGAGACTATACCAGACAGCCAATGCAGGAGTCTCTATAGCAGACAGCGAATGCAAGAGACTACAGGTCCATTAAAAAAGTTATTTCACTACGCAATATTTCAAAAGTTTTTTTCACATTTTTATAAAACATTAATGTTCTATGTTTTACCATTCATGTTATTAAATTAAAATGCCATTTTGTTTCTATAAATCATATCAACGTATATTTAGACAGCAGTAACTGTTGTATAAAAAATATCAAATACATTTCAATAAATAACACAACAAGATTACTTTAAATACATTTCAATGAATCCACAACAACATTGTACGCATATATCATAAAGTCATCTCCCTTTGCGTTTAGTTAATAAGATCTGCAATTCTCCTTGGTATTGAGTTGTAAAGTTCTTCCAGGACGTTCGGTGCTAAACTATACCACCCTTCACATACTCGCTTCCGCAATCTCTTCTATTTTACACGGCATTCGGTTACCAATCTCTTTCTTCATTATATTCTAAACGTTTTCTATGGGATTCATGTCCAGCGTATTCCGTGGTCATTCCAGAACGGGTATTCATTTACATTCTAGGAATATTCTAGTACCTTTAGAGTTATGGCATGTCGCGAGATCATGCATAGAATATATCCCTTCTGTAGGAACACAGCGCATTCGCATGTCATTTCAACATCATGATTAATATCACTCAGGTATTTTGCACTATACATGTTACCATTCATTTTTCTCTGAATAACAGACCTCTGCTGCTAATGGCTCCCCAGACTTGCACACTTGCTGGCAATTTTACAGTAGTCTGAATACACTTAGCATGATACATTGTATTTCTCATTCTGTTTGCACCAAACACTACTATAACTATGAAATAGAGACTAATGTGAATGTGAAGGGATATATCTTTATGCATGATCTCGCGCCATGCCATAACTCTAAAATAACTAGAAAATTCCTAGAATGTAACCAAATATACGTTCTGAAATGGCCTTGGGATTCGCCAGAAAATATTCCATAGAGAGCGTTTGGAATATAGTGAAGAAAGATATTGGTAACCAACTGCTGTGTTTAAAAGAAGAGATGTGGAAGCGAGTATTGAAGCGTGGTATAGTGTAGAACCGAATGTCCTGAGAGAACTTAACAATTCAATGCAAAGATGAATTGCAGATATCATTAAGCAAATAGAGATGCAACGAATACTGACTCTGTGATGGAGGCGACAGGTATGTAGTTGTGTTTTCAATGGAATGTATATATTTACGTATGTTGTTTTGTTTTCATTGGAATGCATTTAATATTTATATACAATGTTGTCTGATTATGCGTTAATGTGATTTATAGAAATTAAAGGCTTGAGACTTAAAATACATGTATGGTAAAACATAGACCATTAATGTATATTAATATGTGAAAAAAAACTTTTGAAATATTGCGTAGTGAAATAACTTATGTAATGGACCTGTATATCAGACAGCGGATGCAAGAGACTATATCAGACAGCGGATGAAAGAGACTCTATATCAGACATCTGATGCAGGAGACTAAATCAGAAAGTGAATGCAGGAGTCTTTATATCAGACAGAGGATGCAAGAGACTATATCAGACAGCGGATGCTGGAGTCTCTCTAGCAGATAGCGGATGCAAGAGTCTCTATATTAGAGACCGGATGCAAGAGAAGAGTTGAGGGAACAGGGATGCAGAGAAGTTGCTTAGATTAAGAAGAAGAGATAACAAGAGTTGAGGAAGCTAAGATGTAGAGCAGTTGCTTAGAGTTAGAAGAGACAAGAAGTGTTGAGGGAACAAGGATGCAGATCAGTTGCTTAGAGTAAGAAGAGAGAAGAGTTAAGGGGACAAGGATGCAGAAAAGTAGTATAAAGTTAGAAGAGACAAGAAGACGTGATGGACAAGGATGCACAGAAGTTGCTTTGAGGTAGAAAAAGAGAGAAGAAGAGTTGAGGGAACAAGGATGTTGAGAAGTTGCTTAGAGTCAGAAGAAAGAAAAGAGTTGAGGGAACAAGGATGCAGAGCAGTTGCTTAGAGTAAGGAGAGAGAAGACGAGTTGAGTGAAAAAAGATGCAGAGCAGTTACTTAGAGATAGAAAGAGATAAGAAGAGTTTGGTGGAACAAGGATGCAGAGCAGTTGCTTAGAGTTTGAAGAGAGAAGAAGAGTTGAGGGAACAAGGACGCTGAGCAGTTGCTTAGAGTTAAAAAAAACAGAAGACGGTTGAGGGAAGAAGGATGCAGAACAGCTGCTTATGAGAAAAAAAGAGAGAAGAAAAGTTAAGGAAACATGGATGCAGAGCATTTGCCTAGAGTAAGAAGAAGATATAAGAAGAGTTGTGGAATAGGGATGCAGAACAGTTGCTTAGAGTAAGAAAAGAGAAGACGAGTTGAGGGAACAAGGATGCAGAGAAGATGCTTGGAGTAAGAAGAGAGAAGAAGAGTTGAGGAAACAAGGATGCAGAGAAGTTGCTTCGAGTAAGTAGAAGAGAGACGAAGAGTTAAGGGAACAAGGATGCAGAGCAGTGCGTAGAGAGAGAAGAGGGAAGAAGAGTTGAGGGAACAAGGATGCAGAGCAGTTGCTTAGAGTAAGAAAAAAGAAGAAGAGTCGAGGGAACAAGGATGCAGAGAAGTTGCTAAGAGTTAGAAGAACAGACAAGAAGAGCTGAGAAACAAAGATGCATAACAGTTGCTTAGAGTAAGAAGATATAAGAAGAGTTGAGGGAACAAGTATGCAGAGCAGTTGCATAGAGTTAGAAGAGAGAAGAAGAGATAAGGAAACAAGGATGCAGAGCAGTTGCTTAGGGTAAGAAGAGAGAGTTAAGTTGAAGAAAAAAGGACGCAGAGCAGTTGCTTAGAGTTAAAAGGGAGATGAAGAGTTGAGGGAACAAAGATACAGAGCAGTTGCTACGAGTAAGAAGAGATAAGAGGATTTGAGAGGACGAGGATGCAGAGCAGTTGCTTAGAGTAAGAAGTAGAGAGAAGAAGAGTTGAGGGAACAAGGATGCAGAGAAATTGTTAAGAATTAAAAGAAGAGAGAAGAAGAGTTGAGAAACAAAGACGTAGAGCAGTTGCTTAGAGTAAGAAGAGATAAGAAGAGTTGAGGGAACAAGGATGCAGAGCAGTTGCTTAGAGTTAGAAGAGAATGGAAGAGTTGAGGGAACAAGGATAAAGAGCAGTTGCTTGGAGTTTGAAGAGAGAAGAAGAGTAGAGGGAACAAGGATGCAGAGCAATTGCTTAAAGTTAGAAGAGAGAAGAAGAATTGGGGGAACAAGGATGCAGAGCAGTTGCTAAGAGTTAGAAGAGAGGAGAAGAGTTGAGGGAACAACTCTTCTTCTCTCTTCTTACTCTAAGCAACTGCTCTTTATACTTGTTTCCTCACCTCTTCTTCTCTCTTCTAACTCTGAGCAACTGCTCTGCATCCTTGTTTCCTCAACTCTTCTTCTATATTCTTCTAACTCTAACCAAATGCTCTGCGTCCTTGTTCCCTCAACTATTCTTGTCTTCCTAACTCTAAGCAACTGCTCTGCATACTTGTTTCCTCAACTCTTCTTCTCTCTTCTTACTCTAAGCAACTGCTCTGCATCCTTGTTCCCCCAACTCTTTTTCTCTTGCTTCGAGAAAGGAGAGTGAAGAAGAGTTGAGTGAAAAAAGATGCTGAGCAGTTGCTTCGAGTTAGAAAGAGAGAAGAAGAGTTGATGGAACAAGGATGCAGAGCAGTTGCTTAGAGTTTGAAGAGAGAAGAGTTGAGGGAACAAGGACGCAGAGCAGTTGCTTAGAGTTAAAAAAGAGAAGAGGGTTGAGGGAAGAAGGATGAAGAACAGTTGCTTATGAGTAAGGAGAGAGTATAAAAGTTGAGGGAACATAGATGCAGAGCATTTGCCTAGAGTTAGAAGAAGAGATAAGAAGACTTGTGGAATAGTGATGCAGAACAGTTGCTTAGAGTAAAAAAAGAGAAGAAGAGTTGAGGGAACAAGGATGCAGAGAAGTTGCTTGGAGTAAGAAGAAGAGAGAAGAAGAGTTGAGATAACAAGGATGAAGAGCAGGTGCTTAGAGTAAGAAGAAGAGAGAAGAATAGCTGAGGGAACAAGGATGCAGATCAGTTGCCTAGAGTAAGAAGAGAGAAGAAGAGTTGAGGAAACAAGGATGCAGAGCAGTTGCCTAGAGTAAGAAGAAGAGAGAAGAAAAGTTGAGATAACAAGGATGAAGAGCAGGTGCTTAGACTAAGAAGAAGAGAGAAGATTGTTGAGGGAACTAGGATGCAGATCAGTTGCATAGTGTAAGAAGAGAGAAGAAGAGTTGAGGAAACAATGATGCAGAGCAAGTGCTTAGAGTTAGAAGAGAGAAGAACAGTTGATGGAAAAAAGATGCAGAGCAAGTGTTTAGAGTAAGAAGAAGAGAGAAGAAAAGTTGATGGAAAAAGGATTCAGAGCAGTTACTCAGAGTTAGAAGTTGGAAGTAGAGTTGAGGAAACAATGATGCAGAGCAGTTGCATAGAGTAAGAAGAGAGAAGAAGAGTTGAGATAACAAGGGTGAAGAGCAGGTGCTTAGAGTAAGAAGAAGAGAGAAGAAAAGTTGATGGAACAAGGAACGAGGCAGTTACTCAGAGTAAGAAGTTGGAAGTAGAGTTGAGGGAACAAGGATGCAGAGCAGTTGCTTAGAGTAAGAAGAGAGAAGAAGAGTAGAGGGAACAAGGTTGCAGAGCAATTACTTAAAGTTAAAATAGAGAAGAAGAGTTGGGGGAACACGGATGCAGAGCAGTTGTTAAGAGTAAGAAGAGAGAAGAAGAGTTGATGGAACAAGGATGCAGAGCAGTTGCTTAGAGTTTGAAGAGAGGAGAAGAGTTGAGGGAACAAGGACGCGGAGCAGTTGCTTAGAGTTAAAAAACTGAAGAGGGTTGAGGGAAGAAGGATGCAGAACAGTTGCTGATGAGTTAGAAGAGAGAAGAAAATTTGAGGGAACATGGTTGCAGAGCATTTGCCTAGAGTTAGAAGAAGAGATAAGAAGAGTTGTGGAATAGGAATGCAGAAAAGTTGCTTAGAGTAAGAAAAGAGAAGACGAGTTGAGGGAATAAGGATGCAGAGATGTTGCTTGGAGTAAGAAGAGAGAAGAAGAGTTGAGGAAAGAAGGATGCAGAGAAGTTGCTTCGAGTAAGTAGAAGAGAGACGAAGAGTTAAGGGAACAAGGATGCAGAGCAAGTGCATAGAGAGAGAAGAGAGAAGAAAAGTTGAGGGAACAAGGGTGCACAGCAGTTGCATAGAGTAAGAAAAAAGAAGAAGAGTAGAGGGAACAAGGATGCAGAGAAGTTGCTAAGAGTTAGAAAAATAGAGAAGAAGAGCTGAGAAACGAAGATGCATAGCAGTTGCTTAGAGTAGGAAGATATAAAAAGAGTTGAGGGAACAAGGATACAGAGCAGTTGCATAGAGTTAGAAGAGATGAGGAAACAAGGATGCATAGCAGTTGCTTAAAAGTAAGAAGAGAGAGCTAAGTTGAAGAGAAAAGGATGCAGAGCAGTTGCTTAGAGTAAGAAGAAGAGAGAAGAAGAGTTGAGGGAACAAGGATGCAGAGAAGTTGCTTAGAATTAAAAGAAAAGAGAAGAAGAGTTGAGGAACAAAGACGTAGACCAGTTGCTTAGAGTTAGAAGAGATAAGACGAGTTGAGGGAACAAGGATGCAGAGCAGTTGCTTTGAGTTAGAAGAGAGAAGAAATGTTGAGGGAACAAGGATGCAGAGCAGTTGCTTAGAGTTAAAAGAGAGAGGTAGAGTTGAGGGAACAAGGATTAAGAGCAGTTGCTTAGAGTTTGAAGAGAGAAGAAGAGTTGAGGGAATAAGGATGCAGAGCAGTTGCTTAGAGTAAGAAGAGAGAAGAGGAGTTGAGGGAACAAGGATGCAGAGCAGTTGCTAAGAGTTAGAAGAGAGAAGAAGAATTGAGGAAACAAGGATGCAGAGAAGTTGCTTAGAGTAGGAAGAAGAGAGAAGAAGAATTAAGGGAACAAGGATGCAGAGTAATTGCTTAGAGTAAGAAGAGAAAATAAGAGTTGAGGAACAAGGATGCAGAGTAGTTGCTTAGAGTAGGTAGAAGTGTGAGAAAAAGAAGAAAAAGAAGAAATAGATGTTGCTTAGAGTAGGAGAGAATAAGAGTTGAGGGAACAAGCATGCAATCAGTTGCCTAGAGTAAGAAGAGTTGAGGAAACAAGGTTGCAGAGGAGTTGCTTAGAGTAAGAAGACCGAAAATGATCTGAGAATCAGGATGCAGAGCAAGGGCTTAGAGTTAGAAGAGACAAGAAGAGTTGAGGGAACAAGGATGCAGAGCAGTTGCTTAGAGTAAGAAGAGATCAGAAGAGCTGAGAGAACAAGGATGCAGAGCAGTTGCTTAGAGATATAAGAGAGAAAGAGTTGAGTAAACAAGGATGCATATTAGTTGCTTAGAGTAAGAAGAAGACAGAAGAAGAGTTGATGGACTAGGACGCAGAGCAGTTGCTAAGAGTAAAAAGGGAGAAGAAGAGTTGACGGAACAAGGATGAAGAGCAGTTGCTTAGAGTAAGAAGAAGAAAGAAGAAAAGGTGAAGAAACAAGGATGAAAAGATGTTGCTTAGAGTAGGAGAGAAAAAGAGTTGAGGGAACAAGGATGCTAAGCAGTTGCCTAGAGTCAGAAGAGAGAAAAAGGTTTGAGGGAAGAAGGATGTAGAACAGTTGCTTTGAGTAAGAAGAGAGAAGAAGAGTTGAGGGAACAAGGATGCAGAGAAGTTTTTTAGATTAAGAAGAGAGATGAAGAGTTGAGGGAACAAGGATGCAGAGCAGTTGCTTGGAGTAAGAAGAGAGAAGAAGAGTTGAGGAAACAAGGATGCAGACCAGTTGCTTAGTGTAAGAAGAGAAAATAGGAGTTGAGGGAATAAGAATGCAGATCAAGTGCTTGGAGTTAGAAGAAGAGAGAAGAAGAGTAGAGGGAATAAGGATGCAGAGCAATTGCTTAAAGTTAGAAGAGAGAAGAAGAGTTGATTGAACAAGGATGCAGAGCAGTTGCTTAGAGTAAGAAGAAGAGCAAAGAAGTAAAAGAAAACTTAGAGTAAAAAGAGAGAAGAAGAGTAGAGGGAACAAGGATGCAGAGAAGTTGCTGAGAGTAAGAAGAGAGAAGAGTAGAGGGAACAAGGATGCAGAGCCATTGCTTAAAGTTAGAAGAGAGAAGTTGGGGGAACAAGGATGCAGAGCAGTTGCTTAGAGAAAGGAGAGAGAAGAGGAGTTGGGGGAACAAGGATGCAGAGCAGTTGCTTAGAGTTAGAAGAGAGAAGAAGAGTTGAGAGAATAAAGATGCAGAGAAGTTGCTTAGAGTAGGAAGAAGAGAGAAGAAGAATTGAGGGAACAAGGATGCAGATAAGTTGCTTAGAGTAAGAAGAGAAAATAAGAGTTGAGGAAACAAGGATGCAGATTAGTTGCTAAGAGTACGAAGAAGAGAGAAGAAGAGTTGATGGACTAGATGGCAGAGCAGTTGCTAAGAGTAAAAAGAGAGAAGATGAGTTGACGGATTAAGGATGTAAAGCAGTTGCTTAGAGTGGAAGAAGAAAGAAGAAAAGGTAAGGGAACAAGGATGAAAAGATGATGCTTAGAGTAGGAGAGAAAAAGAGTTGTGGGAACAAGGATGCTGAGCAGTTGCTTTGAGTAAGGAGAGGGAAGAAAGGTTGATTGAATAAAGATGCAGAGCAGTTGCTTAGAGTTAGAAGAGAGAAGAAGAGTTGAAGAAACAAGGGTGCAAAGCAGTTGCCTAGAGTCAGAAGAGAGAAGAAGGTTTGAGGTAAGAAGGATGCAGAGCAGTTGCTTAGAGTTAGAAGAGAGAAGAAGAGTTGAGGGAACAAGGATGCAGAGAAGTTGCTTAGAGTATGAAGAGAGAAGAAGAGTTGAGGGAACAAGGATACAAATAAGCTGCTAAGAGTAAGAAGAAGAGAGAAGAAGAGTTGAGGAAACAAGGATTCAGAGCTATTGCTTAGAGTAAGAAGAGAAGAGCAGAGGGAACAAGGATGCAAAACAATTGCTTAGAGTAAAAAGAGAGAAGAAGAGTTGAGGAAACAATGATGCAGAGCAGTTGCTTAGTGTAAGAAGAGAGAAGAAAAGTTGAGGGAACAAGGAGGAAGAGCAGTTGCTTAGAGTAAGAAGAGAGAAGAAGAGTAGTTGGAAAAAGGTTGCAGAGCAGTTGCTTGGAGTAAGAAGAGAGAAGAAGAGTTAAGGAAACAAGATTGCAGAGCAGTTGCTTAGTGTTAGAAGAGAAATGAAGAGTTGGGGGAATAAGGATGCAGAGCAAGTGCTTAGAGTTAAAAAAAAGAGAGAAGAAGAGTAGAGGGAACAAGGATGCAGAGCAACTGCTTAAAGTTAGAAGAGAGATAAAGAGTTGGGGGAACAAGGATGCAGAGCAGTTGCTTAGAGTTAGAAGGAGAGAAAAAGAGTTGAGGAAAAAAGGATGCAGAGAATTTGCTTAGAGTAAGAAGAGAGAAGAAGAGTAGAGGGAACAAGGATGCAGAGAAGTTGCTTAGAGTAAGAAGAGAGAAAATGAGTAGAGGGAACAAGGATGCAGAGCAATTGCTTTAAGTTAGAAGAGAGTAGAAGAGTTGGGGGAACAAGGATGCAGAGCAGTTGCTTTGAGTTAGAAGAAGAGCAAAGAAGAGTTGAGGGAACAAGGATGCAGAGAATTTTCTTAGAGTAAGAAACGAGGAGAAAAGTAGGGGGAACAACTCTCCTTCTCTCTTCTTACTCAAAGCAGCTGCTCTGCATACTTGTTCTCTCAACTCTTCTTTCCTCTTCTAACTCTGAGCAACTGCTCTGCATCCTTGTTTCCTCAACTCTTCTTCTCTATTCTTCTAACTCTAACCAACTGCTCTGCGTCCTTGTTCCCTCAACTATTCTTGTCTTCCTAACTCTTCTTACTCTAAGCAACTGCTCTGCATACTTGTTTCCTCAACTCTTCTTTTCTCGTCTTACTCTAAGAAACTGCTCTGCACCCTTGTTCCCTCAACTCTTCTTCTCTCTTCTTCTTTCTCTAAACGACTGCTTGGCATCCTTGTTCTCTCAATTCTTATATAAGAACTGATGAGGGAACAAGGATGCAGAGCATCTGCTTAGAGTAAGAAAAATAAGAAAGAGTTGAGGGAACAAGGATGCAGAGCAATTGCTTAGAATTAGCAGAGAGAAGAAGAGATGAGGGAACAAGGTTGCAGAGCAGTTGCTCAGAGCATGAAGAAGATGATGAAGAATAGAGGAAACAAGGATGCAGAGCAGTTGCCTAGAGTAAGAAGAAGAGAGAAGATGAGTTGAGATAACAAGGATGAAGAGCAGGTGCTTAGAATAAGAAGAAGAGAGAAGAAGATTTGAGGAAAAAAGGATGCAGATCAAGTGCTTGGAGTTAGGAGAGAGAAGAAGAGTAGATTGAACAAGGAGGCAGAGCAGTTACTTAGAGTTAGAAGTTGGAAGTAGAGTTAAGGGAACAAGGATGCAAAGCAGTTGCTTAGAGTAAGAAGAGAGAAGAAGAGTAGAGGGGATAAGGATGCAGAGCAATTGCTTGACGTTAGAAGAGAGAAGAAGAGTTGGGGAACAAGGATGCAGAGCAGTTGCTTAGAGTTAGAAGAAAAGCAAAGAAGAGTTGAGGGAACAAGGATGCAGAGAATTTGCTAAGAGTAAGAAGAGAGAAGAAGAGTAGAGGGAACAACTCTTCTTCTCTCTTCTTACTCTAAGCAACTGCTCTGCATTCTTGTTATCTCAACTCTTTGCACCCTTACTTACTTTGAGGGAACAAGGATGCAGAGAAGTTGCTTAGAGTAAGAAGAGAGAAGAAGAGTAAAGGGACCAAGGATGCAGAGCAATTGCTTAAAGTTAGAAGAGAGAAGACGAGTTGGGGGAACAAGGATGCAGAGCAATTGCTTAGAGTTAGAAGAAGAGCAAAGAAGAGTTGAGGGAACAAGGATGCAGAGAATTTGCTCAGAGTAAGAAGTGAGAAGAAGAGTAGAGGGAAGAACTCTTCTTCTCTCTTCTTACTCTAAGCTACTGCTCTGCATACTTGTTTCCTCAACTCTTTTTCTCTCTTTTCACTCTGAGCAACTGCTCTGCATCCTTGTTTCCTCAACTCTTCTTCTCTCTTCTTACTCTAAGCAATTGCTTTGCATCATTATTCCCTCAACTCTTCTTCTTTCTTCTTCTTACTCTAAACAACTGCTCTGCATCCTTGTTCTCTCAACTCTTAGATAAGAATTGATTAGGGAACAAGGATGCAGAGCAGCTGCTTAGAGTAGGAAGAAGAGAGAAGAAGAGCTGAGGGAACAAGGATGCAGAGGAGTTGCTTAGAGTTAGCAGAGAGAAGAAGAGACAGCAGATGCAAGAGACTCTTTATCCGACAGCGGATGCAAGAGACTCTATATCAGACATCGGATGCAGGAGACTATACCAGACAGCCAATGCAGGAGTCTCTATATCAGACAGTGGATGCAAGAAGCTATATCAGACAGCAAATGCAAGAGACTATATATATCAGACAGCGGATGCAAGAGACTCTATATCAGACAGCGGATGCAAGAGACTCTATATATCAGACAGCGGATGCAGGAGTCTCTATATTAGACAGCGGATGCAAGAGACTATATCAGACAGCGGATGCAAGAGACTATATCAGACAGCGGATGCAAGAGACTCTATATCAGACATCAGATGCAGGAGACGATATCTCACACAGAGGATGCAAGAAATTATATCAGACAGCTGATGCAAGAGACTATATCAGACAGCGGATGCTGGAGTCTCTCTATCAGAGAGTGGATGCAAGAGACTCTATATTAGAGACCAGATGCAAGAGAAAAGTTGAGGGAATATGGATGCAGAGCAGTTGCTTAGAGTAAGAAGAAGAGATAACAAGAGTTGAGGAAGCAAAGATGCAGAGCAGTTGCTTAGAGTTAGAAGAGACAAGAAGTGTTGAGAGAACAAGGATGCAGAGCAGTTGCTTAGAGTAAGAAGAGAGAAGAAGAGTTAAGGGAACAAGGATGCAGAGAAGTAGCATAGAGTTAGAAGAGACAAGAAGACGTGATGGACAAGGATGCACAGAAGTTGCTTTGAGGTAGAAAAAGAGAGAAGAAGAGTTGAGGAAAAAAGAATATTGGGGAGTAACTTAGAGTAAGAAGAAAGAAAAAGAAAGAAAAAGAGTTGAGGGAACAAGAATGCAGAGCAGTTACTTAGAGTAAGGAGAGAGAAGAAGAGTTGAGTGAAAAAAAGATGCAGAGCAGTTGCTTAATGTTAGAAAGAGAGAAGAAGAGTTGATGGAACAAGGATGCAGAGCAGTTGCTTAGAGTTTGAAGAGAGAAGAAGAGTTGAGGTAACAAGGACACAGAGCAGTTGCTTAGAGTTAAAAGAGAGAAGAGGGTTGAGGGAAGAAGGATGCAGAACAGTTGCTTAAAGTAAGAAAAGAGAAGAAGAGTTGAGTGAACAAGGATGCAGTGAAATTGCTTCGAGTAAGAAGAAGAGAGAAGAAGAGTTGAGGAAACAAGAATGCAGAGTAGTTGCTTGGAGTAAGAAAAAAGAAGAGTCGAGGGAACAAGTTGCTAAGAGTGAGAAGAACAGAGAAGAAGAGTTGAGAAACGAAGATGCATAGCAGTTGCTTAGAGTAAGAAGATATAAGAAGAGTTGAGGGAACAAGGATGCAGAGCAGTTGCATAGAGTTAGAAAAGAGAAGAAGAGATGAGGAAACAAGGATGCAGAGCAGTTGCTTAGAGTAAGAAGAGAGAGGTAAGTTGAAGGAAAGAAGGATGCAGAGCAGTTGCTTAGAGTTAGAAGAGATATAAAGAGTTGAGGGAACAAAGATACAGAGCAGTATCTAAGAGTAAGAAGAGATAAGAGGAGTTGAGGGGACGAGGATGCAGAGCAGTTGCTTAGAGTAAGAAGAAGAGTTGAGGGAACAAGGATGCAGAGAAGTTGCTTAGAATTAAAAGAAGAGAGAAGAAGAGTTGAGAAACAAGGACGTAGAGCAGTTGCTTAGATTAAGAAGAGAAAAGAAGAGTTGAAGGAACAAGGATGCAGAGCAGTTGCTGATAGTTAAAAGAGAGAAGAAGGGTTGAGGGGAAAAGGATGCAGAGCAGTTGCTTAGAGTAAGAATAGAGAAAAAGAGTTGAGGGAACAAGGATGCAGAGAAGTTACTTAAGAGTAAGAAATGAGAAGTAGAGATGAAAAACGAAGATGCAAAGCAGTTGCTTAGAGTAAGAAGAGATAAGAAGAGTTGAGGGAACAAGAATGCAGAGCAGTTGCTTAGAGTTAGAAGAGAGAAGAATAGTTGAGGGAACAAGGATGCAGAGAAGTTGCTTAGAGTAGGAAGAGGAGAGAAGACGAATTGAGGGAACAAGGATGCAGAGTAGTTGCTTAGCGTAAGAAGAGAAAATAAGAGTTGATGGCACAAGGATGCAGAGTAGTTGCTTAGAGTAGGAAGAAGAGAGAAGAGGAGTTGAGGAAATAGGGAAGCAGCGCAGTGTTAAGAGTAAGGAGAAAGAAGAAGAGTTGAGGAAACAAGGATGCAGAGCAGTTGCTTAGAGTAAGAAGAGAGAAGAAGAGTTTAGGGAACAAGGATGCGGGGATGATGCTACGAGTAAGAAGAAGAGAGAAGAAGAGTTGAGGAAACAAGGATGCAGAGCAGTGCTAAGAGTTAGAAGAAGAGAGAAAAAAGTTGAGGGAATATGGATGCTGAGTAGTTGCTTAGAGTAAGAAGAAAAGAGAAGATGAGTTGAGGGAACAAGCATGCAAACCAGTTGCCTAGAGTAAGAAGAGTTGTAGAAACAAGGTTGCAGAGCAGTTGCTTAGAGTAAGAAGAGAGAAAACGATCTGAGAACCAGGATGCAGAGCAAGTGCTAAGAGTTATAAGAGACAAGAAGAGTTGAGGGGAAAAGGATACAGAGCAGTTGCTAAGCGTAAGAAGAGATAAGAAGAACTGAGAGAACAAGGATGCAGAGCAGTTGCTTAGAGTAAGAAGAGAGATAGAGTTGAGGAAGCAAGGATGCAGATTAGTTGCTTAGAGTAAGATGAAGAGAGAAGAAGAGTTGATGGACAGGAGGCAGAGCAGTTGCTAAGAGTAAAAGGAGAGAAGAAGAGTTGACGGGAAAAGGATGTAGAGCAGTTGCTTAGAGTAAGAAGAAGAAAGAGTAAAAAGGTGAGAAGATGTTGCTTAAAGCAGGAGAGAAAAAGAGTTGAGGGAATAAGGATGCTGAGCAGTTGCTTAGAGTATGAAGAGAGAAGAAGAGTTGAGGGAACAGTGATGCAGAGATGTTGCTTAGAGTTAGAAGATAGAAGAAGAGTTGAGAGAAAAAGGATGCAAAGAAGTTGCTAAGAGTAAGAAAGGAGAGAAGAAGAGTTGAGGGAACAAGGATTCAGAGCAGCTGCTTAGAGTAAGAAGAGAGAAGAAGAGTAGAGGGAACAAGGATGCAGCACAGTTGCTTAGAATTAGAAGAGAAAAGAAGGGTTGAGGGAACAAGTTGCTTGGAGTATGAAGAGAGAAGAAGATTCTGGGGACCGGGATGCAGAGAAGTCGCATAGACATCGACGAGAGTAGGGTTGAGTGAACAAGGATGCAAAGAAGTTGCTTAGAGTAAGAAGAAGGGAGAAGAAGAGATGAGGGAACAAGGATTCAGAGCAATTGCAAAGAGTAAGAAGAGAGAAGATAAGAGGGAACAAGGATGCAGAACAGTTGCTTAGAGTAAGAAAAGAGAAGAGTTGAGGAAACAAGGATGCAGAGCAGTTGCTTAGTGTAAGAAGAGAGAAGAGTTGAGGGAACAAGGAGGCAGAGCAGTTGCTTAGAGTAAGAAGAGAGAAGAAGAGTAGTGGGAACAAGGATGCAGAGCAGTTTCTTAGTGTAAGAAGAAAAAAGAAGAGTTGAGGGACTAAGGATGCAGAGCAAGTGCTAAGAGTTAGAAGAAGAGAGAAGAATAGTAGCGGGAACAATGATGCAGAGAAGTTGCTTTGAGTAAGAAGAGGGAAGAAGAGTAGAGGGAACAAGTATGCAGAGCAATTGCTTAAAGTTAGAAGAGAGAAGAAGAGTTGGGGGAACAAGGATGCAGAGCAGTTGCTTAAAGTTAGAAGAAGAGCACAGAAGAGTTGAGGGAACAAGTATGCAGAGAATTTGCTTAGAGTAAGAAGAGAGAAGAAATGTAGAGGGAACAAGGATACAGAGCTGTTGCTTGGAGAAAGAAGAGAGAAGAAGAGTTGAGGAAACAATGATGCAGAGCAGTTGCTTAGTGTAAGAAGAAAAAAGAAGAGTTGAGGGAATAAGAATGCAGAGCAAGTGCTTAGAGTTAGAAGAAGAATAAAGAAGAGTTTAGGGAGCAAGGATGCAGAGAATTTGCTTAGAGTAAGAAGAGAGAAGAAGAGTTGAGGGAACAAGGATGCAGAAAATTTGCTTAGAGTAAGAAGAGATAAGAAGAGTAGAGGGAACAACTCTTCTTCTCTCTTCTGACTCTAAGTTATAGCTCTGCATACTTGTTTCCTCAACTCTTCTTCTCTCTTCTAACTCTGAGCAACTGCTCTGCATCCTTGTTTCCTCAACTCTCCTTCTATATTCTTCTATCTCTAACCAACTGCTCTGAGTCCTTGTTCCCTCAACTATTCTTAACTTCCTATCTCTAAGCAACTGCTCTGCATACTAGTTTCCTCAACTCTTCTTCTCTCGTCTTACTCAAAGCAACTGATCTGCATCCTTGTTCCCTCAACTCTTCTTCTCTCGTCTTACTCTAAGCAACTGCTCTGTATACTTGTTTCCTCAACTCTTCTCCTCTCGTCTTACTCAAAGCAATTGCTCTGCATCCTTGTTCCCTCAACTCTTCTTCTCTCTTCTTGCAACACTTAGATAAGAAGTGATGAGGGAACAAGTATGCAGTGCAGTTGCTTAGAGCTAGCAGAGAGAAGAAGAGATGAGGGAACAAGGATGCAGAGCAGTTGCTTAGAGCCAGAAGAGAGAAGAAGAGTTGATGAAACAAGAATGCAGAGAAGTTGCCTAGAGTAAGAAGAAGAGAGAAGAAGAGTTGAGATAACAAGGATGAAGAGCAGGTGCTTAGAGTAAGAAGAGAGAAGAATAGTTGAGTGAACAAGGATGCAGATCAGTTGCCTTGAGTAAGAAGATGGAAAACAAGGATGCAGAGCAAGTGCTTAGAGTTAGAAGAGAGAAGAAGCGTTGATGGAACAAGGATGCAGAGCAAGTGTTGAGAGTAAGGAGAAGAGAAAAGAAAAGTTGATGGAACAAGGAGGCAGAGCAGCTAGTTAGAGTTAGAAGTTGGAAAAAGAGTTTAGGGAACAAGGATGCAGAGCAGTTCCTTAGAATAAGAAGAGAGAAGAAGAGTAGAGGGAACAAGGATGCAGAATAACTGCTTAAAGTTAGAAGAGAGAAGAAGAGTTGGGGGAACAAGGATGCAGAGCAGTTGCTTAGAGTTAGAAGAAAAGCAAAGAAGAGTTGAGGGAACAAGGATGCAGAGAATTTGCTTAGAGTGAGAAGAGAAGAGGAGTAGAGGGAACAACTCATCTTCTCTCTCCCTACTCTAATCAACTGCTCTGCATACTTGTTTCCTCAACTCTTTGCACCCTTACTTACTTTGAGGGAACAACGATGCAGAGCAGTTGCTTTGAGTTAGAAGGGAGAAGAAGAGTTGAGAGAACAAGGATGCAGAGCAGTTGATTGGAGTAAGAAGAGAGAAGAAGAGTTGAGGAAACAAGGATGCAGAGCAGTTGCTTAGTGAAAGAAGAGAAAATGAGAGTTGAGGGAATAAGGATACAGAGCAAGTTTTTAGAGTTATAAGAAGAGAGAAGAAGAGTAGAGGGAACAAGGATGCAGAGCAATTGCTTAAAGTTAGAAGAGACCAGATGAGTTGGGGGAACAAGGATGCAGAGCAATTGCTGAGAGTTAGAAGAAGAGCAAAGAAGAGTTGAGGGAACAAGGATGCAGAGAATTTGCTTAGAGAAAGAAGAGAGAAGAAGAGTAGAGGGAACAAGGATGCAGAGAAGTTGCTAAGAGTAAGAACAGAGAAGAAGAGTAGAGGGAACAAGGATGCAGATCAATTGCTTAAAGTTAGAAGAGAGAAGAAGAGTTGGGGGAACAAGGACGCAGAGCAGTTGCTTAGAGCTAGAAGAAGAGCAAAGAAGAGTTGAGGGAACAAGGATGCAGAGAATTTTCTTAGAGGAAGAAGAGAGAAAAAGAGTAGAGAGAACAACTCTTCTTCTCCCTTCTTACTCTAAGCAACTGCTCTGCATACTTGTTTTAACAACTCTTCTTCTCTCTTCTAACTCTGAGCAACTGCACTGCATCCTTGTTTCTTCAACTTCTCTTCTCTAGTCTTTGTTCCCTCGACTTTTCTTGTCTTCCTAACTCTAAGCAACTGCTCTGCATACTTGTTACCTCTCTTCTTCTTCTCTCGTCTTACTCTAAGCAACTGCTCTGCATCCTTGTTCCATCAACTCTTCTTCTCTCTTCTTCTTACTCTAAACAACTGCTCTGCATCCTTGTTTTTCAACTCTTAGATAAGAAGTGATGAGGGAACAATGATGCAGAGCAGCTGCTTAGAGTAAGAAAAAGTGAGAAGATGAGTTGAGGGAACAAGGATGCAGCACAGTTGCTTAGAATTAGAAGAGAAAAGAAGGGTTGAGGGAACAAGTTGCTTGGAGTATGAAGAGAGAAGAAGATTCTGGGGACCGGGATGCAGAGAAGTCGCATAGACATCTACGAGAGTAGGGTTGAGTGAACAAGGATGCAAAGAAGTTGCTTAGAGTAAGAAGAAGGGAGAAGAAGAGATGAGGGAACAAGGATTCAGAGCAATTGCAAAGAGTAAGAAGAGAGAAGATAAGAGGGAACAAGGATGCAGAACAGTTGCTTAGAGTAAGAAAAGAGAAGAGTTGAGGAAACAAGGATGCAGAGCAGTTGCTTAGTGTAAGAAGAGAGAAGAGTTGAGGGAACAAGGAGGCAGAGCAGTTGCTTAGAGTAAGAAGAGAGAAGAAGAGTAGTGGGAACAAGGATGCAGAGCAGTTTCTTAGTGTAAGAAGAAAAAAGAAGAGTTGAGGGACTAAGGATGCAGAGCAAGTGCTAAGAGTTAGAAGAAGAGAGAAGAATAGTAGCGGGAACAATGATGCAGAGAAGTTGCTTTGAGTAAGAAGAGGGAAGAAGAGTAGAGGGAACAAGTATGCAGAGCAATTGCTTAAAGTTAGAAGAGAGAAGAAGAGTTGGGGGAACAAGGATGCAGAGCAGTTGCTTAAAGTTAGAAGAAGAGCACAGAAGAGTTGAGGGAACAAGTATGCAGAGAATTTGCTTAGAGTAAGAAGAGAGAAGAAATGTAGAGGGAACAAGGATACAGAGCTGTTGCTTGGAGAAAGAAGAGAGAAGAAGAGTTGAGGAAACAATGATGCAGAGCAGTTGCTTAGTGTAAGAAGAAAAAAGAAGAGTTGAGGGAATAAGAATGCAGAGCAAGTGCTTAGAGTTAGAAGAAGAATAAAGAAGAGTTTAGGGAGCAAGGATGCAGAGAATTTGCTTAGAGTAAGAAGAGAGAAGAAGAGTTGAGGGAACAAGGATGCAGAAAATTTGCTTAGAGTAAGAAGAGATAAGAAGAGTAGAGGGAACAACTCTTCTTCTCTCTTCTGACTCTAAGTTATAGCTCTGCATACTTGTTTCCTCAACTCTTCTTCTCTCTTCTAACTCTGAGCAACTGCTCTGCATCCTTGTTTCCTCAACTCTCCTTCTATATTCTTCTATCTCTAACCAACTGCTCTGAGTCCTTGTTCCCTCAACTATTCTTAACTTCCTATCTCTAAGCAACTGCTCTGCATACTAGTTTCCTCAACTCTTCTTCTCTCGTCTTACTCAAAGCAACTGATCTGCATCCTTGTTCCCTCAACTCTTCTTCTCTCGTCTTACTCTAAGCAACTGCTCTGTATACTTGTTTCCTCAACTCTTCTCCTCTCGTCTTACTCAAAGCAATTGCTCTGCATCCTTGTTCCCTCAACTCTTCTTCTCTCTTCTTGCAACACTTAGATAAGAAGTGATGAGGGAACAAGTATGCAGTGCAGTTGCTTAGAGCTAGCAGAGAGAAGAAGAGATGAGGGAACAAGGATGCAGAGCAGTTGCTTAGAGCCAGAAGAGAGAAGAAGAGTTGATGAAACAAGAATGCAGAGAAGTTGCCTAGAGTAAGAAGAAGAGAGAAGAAGAGTTGAGATAACAAGGATGAAGAGCAGGTGCTTAGAGTAAGAAGAGAGAAGAATAGTTGAGTGAACAAGGATGCAGATCAGTTGCCTTGAGTAAGAAGATGGAAAACAAGGATGCAGAGCAAGTGCTTAGAGTTAGAAGAGAGAAGAAGCGTTGATGGAACAAGGATGCAGAGCAAGTGTTGAGAGTAAGGAGAAGAGAAAAGAAAAGTTGATGGAACAAGGAGGCAGAGCAGCTAGTTAGAGTTAGAAGTTGGAAAAAGAGTTTAGGGAACAAGGATGCAGAGCAGTTCCTTAGAATAAGAAGAGAGAAGAAGAGTAGAGGGAACAAGGATGCAGAATAACTGCCTAAAGTTAGAAGAGAGAAGAAGAGTTGGGGGAACAAGGATGCAGAGCAGTTGCTTAGAGTTAGAAGAAAAGCAAAGAAGAGTTGAGGGAACAAGGATGCAGAGAATTTGCTTAGAGGGAGAAGAGAAGAGGAGTAGAGGGAACAACTCATCTTCTCTCTCCCTACTCTAATCAACTGCTCTGCATACTTGTTTCCTCAACTCTTTGCACCCTTACTTACTTTGAGGGAACAACGATGCAGAGCAGTTGCTTTGAGTTAGAAGGGAGAAGAAGAGTTGAGAGAACAAGGATGCAGAGCAGTTGATTGGAGTAAGAAGAGAGAAGAAGAGTTGAGGAAACAAGGATGCAGAGCAGTTGCTTAGTGAAAGAAGAGAAAATGAGAGTTGAGGGAATAAGGATACAGAGCAAGTTTTTAGAGTTATAAGAAGAGAGAAGAAGAGTAGAGGGAACAAGGATGCAGAGCAATTGCTTAAAGCTAGAAGAGACCAGATGAGTTGGGGGAACAAGGATGCAGAGCAATTGCTGAGAGTTAGAAGAAGAGCAAAGAAGAGTTGAGGGAACAAGGATGCAGAGAATTTGCTTAGAGAAAGAAGAGAGAAGAAGAGTAGAGGGAACAAGGATGCAGAGAAGTTGCTAAGAGTAAGAACAGAGAAGAAGAGTAGAGGGAACAAGGATGCAGATCAATTGCTTAAAGTTAGAAGAGAGAAGAAGAGTTGGGGGAACAAGGACGCAGAGCAGTTGCTTAGAGCTAGAAGAAGAGCAAAGAAGAGTTGAGGGAACAAGGATGCAGAGAATTTTCTTAGAGGAAGAAGAGAGAAAAAGAGTAGAGAGAACAACTCTTCTTCTCCCTTCTTACTCTAAGCAACTGCTCTGCATACTTGTTTTAACAACTCTTCTTCTCTCTTCTAACTCTGAGCAACTGCACTGCATCCTTGTTTCTTCAACTTCTCTTCTCTAGTCTTTGTTCCCTCGACTATTCTTGTCTTCCTAACTCTAAGCAACTGCTCTGCATACTTGTTACCTCTCTTCTTCTTCTCTCGTCTTACTCTAAGCAACTGCTCTGCATCCTTGTTCCATCAACTCTTCTTCTCTCTTCTTCTTACTCTAAACAACTGCTCTGCATCCTTGTTTTTCAACTCTTAGATAAGAAGTGATGAGGGAACAATGATGCAGAGCAGCTGCTTAGAGTAAGAAGAAGTGAGAAGATGAGTTGAGGGAACAAGGATGCAGAGCAGTTGCTTAGAGTTAGCAGAAAGAAGAAGAGGTGAGGGAACAAGGATGCAGAGCAGTTGCTTAGAGCAGTAAGAGAGAAGAAGAGTCAAGGAAACAAGGATGCAGAGCAGTTGCATAGAGTAAGAAGAAGAGAGCAGAAGTGTTGAGATAACAAGGGTGAAGAGCAGGTGCTTAGAGTAAGAAGAAGAGAGAAGAATAGTTGAGGGAACAAGGATGCATATCAGTTGCCTAGAGTAAGAAGAGAGAAGAAGAGTTGAGGAAACAAGGATGCAGAGCAAGTACTTAGAGTTAGAAGAGAGAAGAAGAGTTGATGTAACAAGGATGCAGAGCAAGTGTTTAGAGTAGGAAGAAGAGAGTAGAAGAGTTGATGGAACAAGAAGGCAGAGCAGTTATTTAGAGTTAGAAATTGGAAGAAGAGTTGAGGGAACAAGGATGCAGAGCAGTTGCTTAGAGTATGAAGGGAGAAGAAGAGTACAGGGAACAAGGATGCAGAGCAATTGCTTAAAGTTAGAAGAGAGAAGAAGAGTTGGGGGAACAAGGATGCAGAGCAGTTGCTTTGAGTTGGAAGAAAAGCAAAGAAGAGTTGAGGGAACAAGGATGCAGAGAATTTGCTTAAAGTAAGAAGAGAGAAGATAAGTAGAGGGAACAACTCTTCTTCTCTCTTCTTACTCTAAGCAAGAGCTCTGCATACTTGTTTCCTCATCTCTTTGCACCCTTACTTACTTTAAGGGAACAAGGATGCAGAGAAGTTGCTTAGAGTAAGAAGAGAGAAGAAGAGAGGAGGGAACAACTTTTCTTCTCTCTTCTTACTCTAAGCATCTGCTCTACATACTTGTTTCCTTAACTCTTTGCACCCTTAATTACTTTTAGGGAACAAGGATGCAGAGAAGTTGCTTAGAGTAAGAAGAGAAAAGAAGAGTAGAGGGAACAACTCTTCTTCTCTCTTCTTACTCTAAGCAACTGCTCTGCATCCTTGTTCTCTAAGCAACTGCTTAGAGAAGAAGAGTTGTTCCCTCTACTCTTCTTTTCTCTTCTTACTCTAAGCAACTTCTCTGCATACTTGTTTCCTCAACTCTTCTTCTCTCTTCTAACTCTGAGCAACTGCTATGCATCCTTGTTCCCCCAACTCTTTTTCTCTATTCTTCTAGCTCTAACCAACTTTACTGCGTCCTTGTTCCCTCAACGATTCTTTTCTTCCTAACTCTAAGCAACTGCTCTGCATACTTGTTTCCTCAACTCTTCTTCTCTCTTCTTACTCTAAGCAACTGCTCTGCATCATTGTTCCTTCAACTCTTCTTCTCTCTTCTTCTTTCTCTAGACAACTGCTCTGCATCCTTGTTCTCACAACTCTTAGATAAGAAGTGATGAGGGAACAAGGATGCAGAGCAGCTGCTTTGAGTAAAAAGAAGAGAGAAGAACAGTTGAGGGAACAAGGATGCAGAGCAGTTGCTTAGAGTTAACAGAGAGAAGAAGAGATAGCTGATGCATGAGACTATATCTGACAGCGGATGCAAGGGACTCTTTATCAGACAGCAGATGCAAGAGACTCTATATCAGACATCGGATGCAGGAGACTATACCAGACAGCCAATGCAGGAGTCTCTATATCAGACAGTGGATGCAAGAAACTATATCAGACAGCGGATGCAAGAGACTATATATTAGACAGTGGATGCAGGAGTCTCTATATCAGACAGCGGATGCGAGAGACTCTATATATCAGACAGCGGATGCAAGAGACTCTATGTCAGACAACGGATGCAGGAGTCTCTATATCAGGCAGCGGATGCAGGAGTCTCTATATTAGACAGCGGATGCAAGAGACTATATCAGACAGCGGATGCAAGAGACTATATCAGACAGCGGATGCAAGAGACTCTATATCAGACATCAGATGCAGGAGACTATATCAGACAGTGAATGCAGGAGTCTTTATATCAGACAGAGGATGCAAGAAACAATATCAGACAGCGGATGCAAGAGACTCTATATCAGACAGCGGATTCAGGAGACTATATCAGACAGCGGATGCTGGAGTCTCTCTATCAATGAGCGGAAGCAAGAGACTCTATATCAAACAGCGGATGCAAGAGTCTCTATATTAGAGCCCAGATGCAAGAGAAATGTTGAGGGAATAGGGATGCAGAGAAGTTGCTTAGAGTAAGAAGAGAGACGAATGGTTAAGGGAACAAGGATGCAGAGAAGTAGCATAGAGTTAGAAGAGACAGGAAGAGCTGATGGACAAGGATGCACAGAAGTTGCTTTGAGGGAGAAAAAAAGAGAAGAAAAGTTGAGGGATTAAGGATGTTGAGAAGTTGCTTAGAGTAAGAAGAAAGAAAAAGATTTGAGGGAACAAGGATACACAGCAGATGCTTAGAGTAAGGACAGAGAAGAAGAGTTGAGTAAAAAAAGATGAAGAGCAGTTGCTTAGAGTTAGAAAGAGAGAAGAAGAGGTGAGGGAACAAGGATGCAGAGCAGTTGTTTAGAGTAAGAAGAGAGAAGAAGAGATGATGGAACAAGGATGCAGAGCAGTTGCTTAGAGTTAAAAAAGAGAGAAGAGGGTTGAGGGAAGAAGGATGCAGAACAGTTGCTTATGAGTAAGACGAGAGAGAAGAAAAGTTGAGGGAAAATGGATGCAGATCATTTGCCTAGTGTTAGAAGAAGAGATATGAAGAGCTGTGGAATAGGGATGCAGAACAGTTGCTTAGAGTAAGAAAAGAGAAGAAGAGTTGAGGGAACAAGGATGCAGAGAAGTTGCTTGGAGTAACAAGAGAGAAGAAGAGTTGAGGAAATAAGGATGCAGAGAAGTTGCTTCGAGTAAGAAGAAGAGAGAAGAAGAGTTAAGGGAACAAGGATGCAGAGCAAGTGCGTAGAGAGAGAAGAGAGAAAAAGAGTAGAGGGAACAAGGATGCAGAGCAGTTGCTTAGAGTAAGAAAAAAGAAGAGTCGAGGGAACAAGTATGCAGAGAAGTTGCTAAGAGTTAGTAGGACAGAGAAGAAGAGTTGAGAAACGAAGATGCATAGCAGTTGCTTAGAGTAAGAAGATATAAGAAGAGTTGAGGGAATAAGGATGCAGAGCAGTTGCATAGAGTTAGAAAAGAGAAGAAGAGATGAGGAAACAAGGATGCAGAGCAGTTGCTTAGAGTAAGAAGAGAGAGGTAAGTTGAAGGAAAGAAGGATGCAGAGCAGTTGCTTAGAGTTAGAAGAGAGATAAAGAGTTGAGGGAACAAAGATACAGAGCAGTTGCTAAAAGAAAGAAGAGATAAGAGGAGTTGAGGGGACGAGGATGCAGAGCAGTTGCTAAGAGTAAGAAGAAGAGAGAAGAAGAGTTGAGGGAACAAGGATGCAGAGAAGTTGCTTAGAATTAAAAGAAGGGAGAAGAAGAGAAACAAGGACGTAGAGCAGTTGCTTAGATTAAGAAGAGAAAAGAAGAGTTGAGGGAACAAGGATGCAGAGCAGTTGCTGACAGTTAAAAGAGAGAAGAATGGTTGAGGGGAAAAGGATGCAGAGCAGTTGCTTAGAGTAAGAAGAGATAAAAAGAGTTGAGGGAACAAGAATGCAGAGAAGCTGCTTAGAGTTAGAAGAGAGAAGAATAGTTGAGGGAACAAGGATTAAGAGCAGTTGCTTAGAGTTTGAAGAGAGATGAAGAGTTGAGAGAACAAGGATACGGTTGCTTAGAATAATTGGAGAGAGAAGAAGGGTTGAGGGAACAAGGATGCAGAGCAGTTGCTTAGAGTAAGACGAGAGAAGAAGAGTTGAGGGAACAAGGATGCAGAGAAGTTGCTTAGAGTAGGAAGAGAGAGAAAAAGAATTGAGGGAACAAGGATGCAGAGAAGTTGCTTAGAGTAAGAAGAGAAAATAAGAGTCGATGGCACAAGGATGCAGAGTAGTTGCTTAGAGTAGGAAGAAGAGAGAAGAGGAGTTGAGGGAATAGGGAATCAGAGCAGTGGTAAGAGTAAGAAGAAAGAAGACTAGTTGAGGAAACAAGGATGCAAAGAAGAAGAGAGAAAAAAGTTGAGGGAATATGGATGCTAAGTAGTTGCTTAGAGTAAGAAGAAAAGAGAAGAAGAGTTGAGGGAACAAGCATGCAAACCAGTTGCCAAGAGTAAGAAAAGTTGAGGAAACAAGGTTGCAGAGCAGTTGCTTAGAGTAAGAAGAGAGAAAATGATCTGAGAACCAGGATGCAGAGCAAGTGCTTAGAGTTAGAAGAGACAAGAAGATAGTTGAGGGAACAAGGATGCAGAGAAGTTGCTTAGAGTAGGAAGAAGAGAGAAGAAGAATTGAGGGAACAAGGATGTAGAGTAATTGCTTAGAGTAGGAAGAAGAAAGAAGAAGAGTTGAGGAAACAAGTATGCAGAGTAATTGCTTAGAGTAGGAAGAAGAGAGAAGAAGAGTTATGGGAATAGGGATGCAGAACAGTGGTAAGAGTAAGAAGAAAGAAGAAGAGTTGAGGAAACAAGGATGCAGAGCAGTTGCTTAGAGTAAGAAGAGAGAAGAAGAGTTGAGGAAACAAGGCTGCAGAGCAGTGCTAAGAGTAAGAAGAAGAGAGAATAAAGTTGAGGGATTATGGATGCTGAGTAGTTGCTTGGAGTAAGAAGAAAAGAGAAGAAGAGTTGAGGGAACAAGCATGCAAACCAGTTGCCTAGAATAAGAAGAGTTGAGGAAACAAGGTTGCAGAGCAGTTGCTTAGAGTAAGAAGAGAGAAAATGATCTGAGCAACCAGAATGAAGAGCAAGTGTTAAGAGTTAGAAGAGACAAGAAGAGTTGAGGGAACAAGGATACAGAGCAGTTGCTAAGCTTAAGAAGAGATAAGAAGAGCTGAGAGAACAAAAAAATGCAGAGCAGTTGCTTAGAGTTAGAAGAGAGAAAGAGTTGAGGAAACAAGGATGCAGATTAGTTGCTTAGAGTAAGAGGAAGAGAGAAGAAGAGTTGATGGACTAAGAGGCAGAGCAGCTGCTAAGAGTAAAAAGAGAGAAGAGTTGATGGAACAAGGATGTAGAACAGTTGCTTAGAGTAAGAAGAAGAGAAAAGAAAAGGTGAGGGAACAAGGATGACAAGATGTTGCTTAGAGTAGGAGAGAAAAGAGTTGAGGGAACAAGGATGCTGAACAGTTGCTTAGAGTAAGGAGAGGGAAGAAAGGTTGAGTGAAAAAAGATGCAGAGCAGTTGCTTAGAGTTAGAAGAGAGAAGAAGAGGTGAGGGAACAAAGATGCAGAGCAGTTGTTTATTGTAAGAAGAGAGAAGAAGAGTTGAGCGAACAAGGACGCAGAGCAGTTGCTTAGAGTTAAAAAAGAGAGAAGAGGGTTGAGGGAACAAGGATGCAGAGCAGTTGTTTAGAGTTAGAAGAGAGATGTTAGTTGAAGGAAAGAAGGATGCAGAACAAATGCTTAGAGTTAGAAGAGAGATGAAGAGTTGAGGGAACAAAGATACAGAGCAGTTGCTAAGCGTAAGAAGAGATAATAGGAGTTGAGGGGACGAGGATGCAGAACAGTTGCTTAGAGTAAGAAGAAGAGAGGAGAGGAGTTGAGGGAACAAGGTCGCAGAGAATGTGCTTACAATTAAAAGAAGAGAGAAGGAAGAGTTGAGAAACAAAGACATAGAGCAGTTGCTTAGAGTAAGAAGATATAAGAAGAGTTGAGGGAACAAGAATGCAGAGCAGTTGCTGATAGTTATAAGAGAGAAGAAGGGTTGAGGGAAGAAGGATGCAGAGCAGTTGCTTAGAGTAAGAAAAAAGAAGCAGAGTCGAGGGAAGAAGGATGCAGAGAAGTTGCATAGAATTAAAAGAACAGAGAAGAGAAGAGTTGAGAAACGAAGATGCATATCAGTTGCTTAGAGTAAGAAGATATAAGAAGAGTTGAGGGAACAAGGATGCAGAGCAGTTGCATAGAGTTAGAAAAAAGATGAAGAGTTGAGGGAACAAAGATACAGAGCAGTTGCTAAGAGTGAGAAGAGATAAAAGGAGTTGAGGGGACGAGGATGCAGAGCAGTTGCTTAGAGTAAGAAGAAGAGAGGAGAAGAGTTGAGAAACGAAGATGCATAGCAGTTGCTTAGAGTAAGAAGATATAAGAAGAGTTGAGGGAACAAGGATGCAGAGCAGTTGCATGGAGTTAGAAGAGATAAGAAGAGATGAGGAGTCAAAGATTCAGAGCAGTTGCTTAGAGTAAGAAGAGAGAGGTAAGTTGAAGGAAAGAAGGATGCAGAGCAGTTGCTTAGAGTTAGAAGAGAGATAAAGAATTGAAGGAACAAAGATACAGAGCAGTTGCTAAGAGTAAGAAGAAGAGCAAAGAAGAGTTGAGGGAACAAGGATACAGAGAATTTGCTTAGATCAAGAAGAAAGAAGAGTAGAGGGAACAAGGATGCAGAGAAGTTGCTTAGAGTATGAAGAGAGAAGAAGAGCAGAGGGAGCAAGGATGCAAAGCAATTGCTTAAAGTTAGAAGAGGATAAGAGGAGTTGAGGGGACGAGGATGCAGAGTTGTTGCTTAGAGTAAGAAGATGAGAGAAGACGAGTTGAGGGAACAAGGATGCATAAAAGTTGCTTAGAATTAAAATAAGAGAGAAGAAGAGTTGAAAAACAAGGACGTAGAGCAGTTGCTTAGAGTAAGAAGAGATCAGAAGAGTTGAGGGAAAAAGATTGCAGAGCAGTTGCTGATAGTTAAAAGAGAGACGAAGGGTTGAGGGAACAAGGATGCAGAGCAGTTGCTTAGAGTAAGAAGAGAGAAAAAGAGTTGAGGGAAAATGATGCAGAGAAGTTACTTAGAGTAAGAAGAGAGAAGTAGAGTTGAGAAACGGAGATGCATAGCAGTTGTTTAGTGTAAGAAGAGATAAGAAGAGTTGAGGGAACAAGGATGCAGAGCAGTTGCTTAGAGTTAGAAGAGAGAAGAATAGTTTAGGGAACAAGGATGCAGAGCAGTTGCTTAGAGTTAGAAGAGAGAGGTAGAGTTGAGGGAACCATTAGTAAGAGCAGTTGCTTAGAGTTTGAAGAGAGAAGAAGAGTTGGGGGAACAAGGATGCAAAGCAGTTGCTTAGAATTATTGGAGAGAAAAGAAGGGTTTAGGGAACAAGGATGCAGAGCAGTTGCTTAGAGTAAGAAGAGAGAAGAGGAGGTGAGGGAACAAGGATGCAGAGCAGTTGCTTAGAGTTAGAAGAGAGAGGAAGAGTTGAGAGAACAAGGATGCAGAGAAGTTGCTTAGAGTAGGAAGAAGAGAGAAGAAGAATTGAGGGAACAAGGATGTAGGGTAGTTGCTTAGAGTAGGAAGAAGAGAGACGAAGAGTTGAGGAAACAAGTATGCAGAGTAGTTGCTTAGAGTAGGAAGAAGAGAGAAGAAGAGTTGAGGGACTAGGGATACAGAGCAGTGGTAAGAGTAAGAAGAAAGAAGAAGAGTTGAGGAGACAAGGATGCAGAGCAGTTGCTTAGAGTAAGAAGAGAGAAGAAGAGTTGAGGAAACAAGGATGCAGAGCAGTTGCTTAGAGTAAGAAGAAAGAAGAAGAGTTGAGGAAACAAGGATGCAGAGCAATACTAAGAGTAAGAAGAAGAGAGAAAAAGTTGAGGGATTATTGATGCTGAGTAGTTGCTTAGAGTTAGAAGAAAAGAGAAGAAGCGTTGAGGGAACAAGCATGCAAACCAGTTGCCTAGAGTAAGAAGAGTTGAGGAAACAAGGTTGCAGAGCAGGTGCTTAGAGTAAGAAGAGAGAAAATGATCTGAGAACCAGGATGCAGAGCAAGTGTTTAGAGTTAGAAGAGACAAGAAGAGTTGAGGGAACAAGGATACAGAGCAGTTGCTAAGCGTAAGAAGAGATAAGAAGAGCTGAGAGAACAAGGATGCAGAGCAGTTGCTTAGAGTTAGAAGAGAGAAAGAGTTGAGGAAACAACGATGCAGATTAGTTGCTTAGAGTAAAAGAAAGAGAGAAGAAGAGTTGATGGACTAGGAGGCAGAGCAGCTGCTAAGAGTAAAAAGAGAGAAGAGTTGACGGAACAAGGATGAAGAACAGTTGCTTAGAGTAAGAAGAAGAGAGAAGAAAAGGTGAGGGAACAAGGATGAAAAGATGTTGCTTAGAGTAGGAGAGAAAAGAGTTGAGGGAACAAGGATGCTGACTAGTTGCTAAGAGTAAGGAGAGGGAAGAAAGGTTGAGTGAAAAAAGATGCGGAGCCTTTGCTTAGAGTTAGAAGAGAGAAGAAGAGTTGAAGAAACAAGGGTGCAGAGCAAGTGCTTAGAGTTAGAAGAAGAGAGAAGAAGAGTAGAGGGAAAAAGGATGCAGAGCAATTGCTTAAAGTTAGAAGAGAGAAGAAGAGTTGGAGGATCAAGGATGCAGAGCAGTTGCTTAGAGTTAGAAGAAGAGCCAAGAAGAGTTGAGGGAACAAGGATACAGAGAATTTGCTTAGATCAAGAAGAAAGAAGAGTAGAGGGAACAAGGATGCAGAGAAGTTGCTTAGAGTATGAAGAGAGAAGAAGAGCAGAGGGAACAAGGATGCAAAGCAATTGCTTAAAGTTAGAAGAGAGAAGAAGAGTTGGGGAACAAGGATGCAGAGCAGTTGCTTAGATTTAGAAAAAGAGCAAAGATGAGTTGAGGGGACAAGGATGCAGAGAATTTTCTAAGAGTAAGAAAAACGAAGAAGAGTAGAGGGAACAACTCTTCTCCTCTCTTCTTACTCTGAGCAACTGCTCTGTATCCTTGTTTCCTCAACTCTTCTCTATTCTACTAACTCTAACCAACTGCTCTGCGTCCTTGTTCCCTCAACTATTCTTGTCTTCCTAACTCTAAGCAACTACTCTGCATACTTGTCACCTCAACTCTTCTTCTCTCTTCTTACACTAAGCAACTGCTCTGCATCCTTGTTCCCTCAACTCTTCTTCTCTCTTCTTCTTACTCTAAACAACTGCTCTGCATCCTTGTTCTCTCAACTCTTAGATAAGAAGTGATGAGGGAACAAGGATGCAGTGCAGCTGCTTAGAGTAAGAAGAAGAGAGAAAAAGAGTTGAGGGAACAAGGATGCAGAGAAGTTGCTTAGAGTTAGCAGAGAGATGAAGAGATAAGGGAACAAGGATGCAGAACAGTTGCTTAGAGCGAGAAGAAGAGAGGAGAAGATTTGAGGAAACAAGGATACAGAGCAGTTGCCTAGAGTAAGAAGAGAGAAGAAGAGTTAAGGAAACAAGGATGCAGAGCAAGTGCTTAGAGTTAGAAGAGAGAAGAAGAGTTGATGGAACAAGGATGCAGAGCAAGTACTTAGATTTATAAGTTGGAAGTAGGGTTGAGGGAACAAGGATTCAGAGCAGTTTCTTTAAGTAAGAAGAGAGAAGAAGAGAAGAGGGAAGAAGGATGCAGAGCAATTGCTTAAAGTTAGAAGAGAAAAGAAGAGGTGGGGGAACAAGGATGCAGAGCAGTATTTAGAGTTAGGATAAAAGCAAAGAAGAGTAAAGGGAACAAGGATGCAGAGAATTTGCTAAGAGTAAGAAGAGAGAAGAAGAGTAGAGGGAACAACTCCCCTTCTCTTTTCTTACTCTAAGCAACAGCTCTTCATACTTGTTTCCTCAACTCTTTGCATTCTTACTTACTTTGAGGGAACAAGGATGCATAGAAGTTGCTTAGAGTAAGAAGAGAGAAGAAGAGTAGAGGGAACAAGGATGCAGAGCAATTGCTTAAAGTTTGAAAAGAGAAGAAGAGTTGGAGGAACAAGGATGCGAAGCAGTTGCTTAGAGTTAGAAGAGCAAATATGAGTTGAGGGAACAAGGATGCAGAGAATTTGCTTAGAGTAAGAAGAGAGAAGAAGAGTAGAGGAAACAAATCTTCTTCTCTCGTCTTACTCTAAACAACCGCTCTGCATACTTGTTTCCTCAACTTTTCTTCTCTCTTCTAACTCTGAGCAACTGCTCTGCATCCTTGTTTCCTCAACTCTTCTTCTCTATTCTTCGAACTCTAACCAACTGCTCTGCGTCATTGTTCCCTCAACTATTCTTGTCACCCTAACTCTAAGCAACTGCTCTGCATGCTTGTTTCCTCAACTCTTCTTCTCTCTTCTTACTCTTTGCAACTGCTCTGCATCCTTTTCTTCTCTCTTCTTCTTACTCTAAACAACTGCTCTGCATGCTTGTTCTCTCAACTCTTAGATAAGAAGTGATGAGGGAACAAGGATGCAGAGCAGCTGCTTAGAGTAAGAAGAAGAGAGAAGAAGAATTCAGATAACAAGGATGAAGAACAGGTGCTTAGAGTAAGATAAAGAGAGAAGAATAGTTGATGGAACAAGGATGCAGATCAGTTGCATAGAGTAAGAAGAGAGAAGAAGAGTTGAGGAAACAAGGATGCAGAGCAAGTGCTTAGAGTTAGTAGTCAGAAGAAGAGTTGATGGAACAAGGATGCAGAGCAAGTGTTTAGAGTAAGAAGAAGAGAGAAGAAGAGTTGATGGAACAAGGATGCAGAGCAGTTGCTCAGAGTAAGAAGAAAGAAGAAGAGTTGAGGGAACAAGGATGCACAGAAAATGCTTTGAGTAAGAAGAAGAGAGAAGAAGAATTGAGGGAACAAGGATGCAGAGCAGGTGCTTAGAGTTAGAAGAAAGAAGGAGAGGTGAGGGAAAAAAGATGTCAAGCAGTTGCTTAGAGTAAGAAGAGAGAAGAAGAGTTGAGGGGAAAAGAATGCAGAGCAGTTTCTTAGAGTTTGAAGAGAGACGAAGAGTTGAGGGAACAAGGATGCAGAGCACTTGCTTAGATTTAGAAATTGAAGAAGGATAGACGGAACAAGGATGCAGAGCAGTTGCTTAGAGTTAGAAAAGAGAAAAAGAGTTGAGTTACAAGGATACAGCACAGCTGCTTAGAGGAAGAAGAAGAGAGAAGAAGAGTTGAGAAACAAAGATGCAGAGCAGTTGTTTTGAGTAAGAAGAAAGAAGAAGAGTTGAGGGAACATGGAAGCAAAGCATTTGTTTAGAGTTAGAAAAGATAAAAAGAGTTGAGGGAACAAGGATTCAGAGAAGTTGCTTAGAGTAAGAAAATATAAGAAGAGTTGAGGGAACAAGGATGCAGAGCAGTTTATTAAAGTTAGAAAAGAGAAAAAGAGTTGAGGGAACAAGGATGCAAAAAAGTTGCTTAGAGTAAGAAGAAGAGAGAAGAAGAGTTGAGAAACAAAGATGCAGATCAGTTGCTTAGTATAAAAAGAGATAAGAAGAGTTGAGGAACAAGGATGCAAAGAAGTTGCTAAGAGCTAGAAGAGAGAAGAAGAAATGAGGAAACAAGGATGCAGAGCAGTTGCTTTGAGTTTGAAGAGAAAAGAAGAGTTGTGGAACAGAGATGCAGAACAGTTGCTTCAAGTTAGAAGAGAGAAGAAGAGTTGAGGGAACAAGGGTGCAGAACAGTTGCTTAGAGTAAGAAGAGAAAAGAAGAGTTGAGGGACCAAAGATGCAGAGAATTCGCTAAGATTATAGAGAAGAGACAAGAAGAGATGATGAAACACAGTTGTTGAGAATTTCCATAGAGTTAGAAGAGACAAGACGTGTTGAGGGAACAAGGATGCAGAGCAGTTGCTTAGAGTTAGAAGAAAAGAGAAGAAGAGTTAAGGGAACAAGGATGCAGAACAGTCCCTTATAGTTAGAACAGAGAAGAAGGGTTGAGGGAACAATGATGCAGACTAGTTGCTTAGAGTAAGAAGAAATAAGAAGAGTTGAGGGAACATGGAATCAGAGCAGTTGTTTTGAGTTAGCAGAGAGAAGAAAAGATGAGGGAACAAGGATGCAGAGCAGTTGCTTAGAGCAAGAAGAAGAGAGAAGAAGAAATGAGAAACAAAGATGCAGAGAAATGAGGGAACTAGGATGTAGAACAGTTGCTTAGAGTTAGAATAGAAGAGAAGAGTTGAGGGACCAAAGATGCAGCAGAAAATTTGCTAAGATTCAGAAGAAGCAAGAAGAGATGATGAAACAAAGTTGTAGAGCATTTGCTAAGAGTTAGAAGAGACAAGAAGTGTTGAGGGAACAAGGATGCAGGGCAGATGCTTAGAGTTAGAAGAAGAGAGAAGAAGAGTTAAGAGAACAAGGATGCAGAACAGTTGCTTGGAGTTAGAAGAGTTAAGGGACCAAGGATGAAGAGAATTTGATACTATTAAGAAGAAGAGACAAGAAGAGTTGAGGAAACAAAGTTGTAGAGCATTTGCTTAGAGTTAAAAGAGACAAGAAGTGTTGAGGGAACAAGGATGCAGAGCAGTTGCTTAGAGTTGGAAGAGACATGAATAGTTGAGGGAACAAGGACGCAGAGCAGTTGGTTAGAGTTAGAAGAAGAGAGAAGAAGAGTTGAGAAAACAAAGATGCAGAGCAGATGCTTAGAGTAAGAAGAAGAGAGAAGAAGAGTTGAGGGAACAAGAATGCATAGCAAGAACATAGAGTAAGAAGAAGAGAGTAGAAGAGTTTAGGAAACACGGATGGAGAACAGTTACTTAGAGTTAGAAGAGAGAAGAAGAGTTGAGGCAACAATGATGCAGAGCAGTTGCTTAGAGTGAGAAGAAGAGAGAAGATAAGTTAAGGGAACAAGGATTCAGAGATGTTGCTAGAGAGTAAGGAGAGAGAAGAAGAGTGGAGCGAACAAAGATGCAGAGCAGTTGCTAAGAGTTTGAAGAGAGAAGAAGAGGTGAGGGTAAGGATGCAAAGCAGTTGCTGAGATTTAGAAGAGAGAAGAAGAGTTGAGGGAAACGGATGCAGAGCAGTTGCTTAGAGTTTGAAGAGAGAAGAAGAGTTGAGGGAACAAGGATGCAGAGCAGTTGCTTAGAGCTTAAACAGAGAAGAAGGTTTGAGGGAACAACGATGCAGACTTGTTGCTTAGAGTAAGAAGAGAGAGGAAGAGTTGAGGGAACAATGATGCAGAGTAGTTGCTAAGAGTAAGAAGAGAGAGGAAGAGTTGAGGGAACAATGATGCAGAGTAGTTGCTTAGGCTAAAAGAGAGAAGAAGAGTTCAGGAAACAAGGATGCAGAGTAGTTGCTTAGGCTAAAAGAGAGAAGAAGAGTTCAGGAAACAAGGATGCAGAGTAGTTGCTTAGAGTTAGAATAGAAAAGAAAAGTTGAGAGAACAAGGATGCAGAACATTTGCTTAGTGTTAGAATAAGAGATAAGAAGGGTTGTGGAACAGGGATGCAAAATAGCTGCTGAGAGTAAGAAGAGAAGGGAGAGTTAAGGGAACAAGGATGCAGAGCAGTTGCTAAGAGTAAGAAGGGAGAAGAAGAGTTGAGGGAACAAGGATGCACACCTGTTGCCTAGAGTAAGAAGAGTTGAGGAAACGAGGATGCAGAGCAGTTGCTAAGTGTAAGAAGAAGAGCTGAGAGAACAATGAGGTAGAGCAGTTGCTAAGAGTAAGAAGAAGAGAAACAAGAGTTGAGGAAATAAGGATGCAGAGCAGGTGCTTAGATTAAGAAGAGCGAAAAAGAGTTGATGGAACAAGGAGGTAGAGCAGTTGCTAAGAGTAAGAAGAAGAGAGAAGAAGAATTGAGGGAACAAGAAGGCAGAGCAGTTGCTTAGAATAAAAAGAAAAGAGAGGAAGAGTTGAGGAAACAAGGATGCAGAGCAGTTGCTTAGATTAAGAAGAGCGAATAAGAGTTGATGGAACAAGGCGGCAGAGCAGTTGCTAAGAGTAAGAAGAAGAGAGAAGAGTTGAGGGAACAAGGAGGCAAACCAGTTGCTTAGAGTAGTAAGAAGAGAGAAGAAGAGTTGAGGGAACAAGGATGCAGAGCAATTGCTTAGAATAAGAAGAGCGAAAAAGAGTTGATTGAACAAGGAGGCAGAGTAGTTGCTAAGAGTAAGAAGAAGAGAGAAGAAGAGTAGAGGGAACAAGGAGGCAAAGTAGTTGCTTAGTGTATGAAGAGAGATGAAGAGTTGAGGGAACAAGGATGCAGAGCAATTGCTTAGAGTTAGAAGAGAGATAAAGAGTTGAGGAAACAAGGATGCAGAGCAGTTGCTTAGAGTAAGAAGAGCGAAAAAGACTTGAGGGAACAAGGATGCAGAGCAGTTGCTTAAAATTAGAAGAAGAGAGAAGAAGAGTTGATTGGACAAGGAGGCAGAGCAGCTGTTTATAGTAAGAAGTTGGAAATAGAGTTGAGGGAACTAAGATGAAGAGCAGTTGCTTAGTGTCAGAAGAGAGTAAAAGTTGAGGGAACAAGGATGCAGAAAAGGTGCTTAGAGTAAGAGAGAAGAAGAGTGCAGGGAACAAGGGTACAGAGCAGCTGCTTAGAGTATGAAGAGAATAGAAGAGTTTATGGAACAAGGAGGCAGAACAGTTGCTAAGAGCAAAGCGATAGCAGAAGAGTTGACAGAACAAGGATGTAGAGCAGTTGCTTAGAGTAAGAGAGAAGAGTTCAAAGAACAAGGGTGCAGAGATGTTGCTTAGAGTAAGAGAGAAGAAGAGTTCAGGGAACAAGGGTGCAGAGCAGCTGCTTAGAATTAGAAGAGAGAAGACTAGTTGAGGGAACAAGGATGCATAGTAGTTGTTTAGAGTAAGAAGAGAAAAGAAGGGTTGAGGAAACAAGAATGCAGAGCAGTTGCTGAGAATAATTAGAGAGAAAAGAAGGGTTGAGGGAACAAGGATGCAGAGCAGTTGCTGAGAGTAAGAAGAGAGAAGAGGAGTTGGAGAACAAGGCTGCAGAGCAGTTGCTTAGAGTTAGAAGAGAGAAGAAGAGTTCAGAGAACAAGGATGCAGAGAAGTTGCTTAGAGTAGGAAGAAGAGTTGAGGAAACAAGGATGAAGAGCAGTTGCTTAGTGTAAGAAGAGAGAAGAAGAGTTCAGGGAACACGGTAGCAGAGCAGCTGCTTAGAGTTAGAAGTGAGAAGACTAGTTGAGGGAACAAGGATGCAGACCAGTTGTTTTGAGTAAGAAGAGAGAAGAAGAGTTGAGGAAACAAGGATGCAGAGCAGTGCTAAGAGTAAGAAGAAGAGAGAAAAAAGTTGAGGGATTATTGATGCTGAGTAGTTGCTTAGAGTAAGAAGAAAAGAGAAGAAGAGTTGAGAGAACAAGCATGCAAACCAGTTGCCTGGAGTAAGAAGAGTTGAGGAAACAAGGTTGCAGAGCAGTTGCTTAGAGTAAGAAGAGAGAAAATGAACCAGGATGCAGAGCAAGTGTTTAGAGTTAGAAGAGACAAGAAGAGTTGAGGGAACAAAGATACAGAGCAGTCGCTAAGCGTAAGAAGAGATTAGAAGAGTTGAGAGAACAAGGATGCAGAGCATTTGCTTATAGTAAGAAGAGAGAAAGAGTTGAGGAAACAAGGATGCAGATTAGTTGCTTAAAGTAAGAGGAAGAGAGAAGAAGAGTTGATGGACAAAGAGGCAGAGCAGCTGCTAATAGTAAAAAGAGAGAAGAGTTGACGGAGCAAGGATATAGAACAGTTGCTTAGAGTAAGAAGAAGAAAGAAGAAAAGGTGAGGGAACAAGGATGAAAAGATGTTGCTTAGAGTAGGAGGTAAAAGAGTTGAGGGAACAAGGATGCTGAGCAGTTGCTTAGAGTAAGGAGAGGGAAGAAAGGTTGAGTGAATAAAGATGCAGAGCAGTTGCTTAGAGTTAGAAGAGAGAAGAAAAGTTGAAGAAACAAGGGTGCAAAGCAGTTGCCTAGAGTAAGAAGAGAGAAGAAGATTTGAGGGAAAAAAGAATGCAGAGCAGTTGCTTAGAGTTGGAAGAGAGAAGAAGAGTTGAAGAAACAAGGGTGCTAAGCAGTTGCCTAGAGTAAGAAGAGAAAAGAGGGTTTGAGGGAAGAAGGATGCAGAGCAGTTGCTTAGAGTTAGAAGAGAGAAAAAGAGTTGAGGGAACAAGGATGCAGAGAAGTTGCTTAGAGTATGAAGAGAAAAGAAGAGTTGAGGGAACAGGGATGCAGAGATGTTGCTTAGAGTTAGAAGAGAGAAGAAGAGTTTGGGGAACAAGGGTGAAAAGAAGTTGCTAAGAGTAAGAAGAGAGAAGAAGGGTAGAGGGAAGAAGGATGTAGCACAGTTGCTAAGAGTTAGAAGAGAGGGATGGGTTGAGGGAACAAGGATGCAGAGAAGTTGCTTGGAGTATGAAGAGAGAAGAAGAGTTAAGGGAACAGGGATGCAGAGAAGTTGCATATAGTTTTAAGAGGGAAGAAGGGTTGAGTGAACAAGGATGCAAAGCAACTGAGAAGAAGAGAGAAGAAGAGTTGAGGGAACAAGGATTCAGAGCAATTGCTTAGAGTAAGAAGAGAGAAGAGTAGAAGGAACAAGGATGCAGAGCAGTTGCTTGGAGTAAGAAGAGAGAAGAAGAGTTTAGGGAACAAGGATGCAGAGAAGTTGCTTAAGGTATGAAGAGAGAAGAAGAGTTGCGGGAACAGGGATGCAGAGATGTTGTTTTTAGTTAGAAGAGAGAAGAAGAGTTGGGGGAACAAGGATGAAAAGAAGTTGCTAAGAGAAAGAAAGGAGAGTAGAAGAGTTGAGGGAACAAGGATTCAGAGCAGTTGCTTACAGTAAGAAGAGAGATAAGGGTAGAGGGAACAAGGATAAAGCACAGTTGCTTAGAGTTAGAAGAGAGAAGGAGGGTTGAGGGAACAAGGATGCAGAGAAGTTGCTTGGAGTATGAAAAGAGAAGAAGAGTTAAGGGAACAGGGATGCAGAGAAGTTGCATATAGTTTTAAGAGAGAAGAAGGGTTGAGTGAACAAGGATGCAAAACAACTAAGAAGAAGAGAGAAGAAGAGTTGAGAGAACAAGGATTCAGAGCAATTGCTTAGAGTAAGAAGAGAGAAGAAGAGTAGAGGGATCAAGGATGCAGAGCAGTTGCTTGGAGTAAGAAGAGAGAAGAATAGTTGAGGAAACGAGGATGCAGAGCAGTTGCCTAGTGTAAGAAGAGAAAAGAAGAGTTGATGGAATAAGGGATGCAGAGCAAGTGCTTAGAGTTAGAAGAAGAGAGAAGAAGAGTAGGGGGAAAAAGGATGCAGAGCAATGCTAAAAGTAAGAAGAGAGAAGAAGAGTTGGGGGATCAAGGATGCAGAGCAGTTGCTTAGAGTTAAAAGAAGAGCAAAGAAGAGTTGAGGGAACAAGGACGCAGAGAATTTGCTTAGAGCAAGAAGAGAGAAGAGTAGAGGGAACAAGGATGCAGAGAAGTTGCTTAGAGTAAGAAGAGAGAAGAAGAGTAGAGAGAACAAGGATGAAGAGCAATTGCTTAAAGTTAGAAGAGAGAAGAAGAGTTGGGGGAACAAGGATGCAGAGCAATTGCTTAGAGTTAGAAAAAGAGCAAAGATGAGTTGAGGGGACAAGGATGCAGAGAATTTTCTTAGAGTTAGAAGAGAGAAGAATAGTAGAGGGAACAACTCTTCTTTTCTCTCCTTACTCTAAGCAACTGCGCTGCATACTTGTTTTATCAACTCTTCTTTTCCCTTCTAACTCTGAGCAACTGCTCTGCATCCTTGTTTCTTCAACTCTTTTCTATTCTTCTAACACTAACCAACTGCTCTGCGTCCTTGTTCCCTCAACTATTCTCGTCTTCCTAACTCTAAGCAACTGCTCTGTATACTTGTTACCTCAACTCTTCTTCTCTCTTCTTACTCTAAGCAACTGCTCTGCATCCTTGTTCCCTCAACTCTTCTTCTCTCTTCTTCTTACTCTATACAACTGATATGCATCCTTGTTCTCTCAACTCTTAGATAAGAAGTGATGAGGGAACAAAGATGCAGTGCAGCTGCTTAGAGTAATAAGAAGAGAGAAGAAGAGTAGAGGGGACAACTCTTCTTCTCCCTTCTTACTCTTAGCAACTGCTCTGCATCCTTGTTCCCTTAACTCTCTCTTCTCTTCTTACTCTCAGCAGCTATTTTGCATCCCTGTTCCACAACTCTTCTTATCTCTTATTCTAACACTAAGCAAATGTTCTGCATCCTTGTTCTCTCAACTTCTTTTTCTCTATTTCAACTCTAAGCAACTACTCTGCATCCTTGTTTCCTGGACTCTTCTTCTCTCTTCTAGCCTAAGCAACTACTCTGCATCATTGTTCCCTCAACTCTTCCTCTCTCCTCTTACTCTAAGCAACAAGTCTGCATCGTTGTTCCCTCAACCCTTCTTCTCTGCTTTAGCTCTAAGCAACTGCTCTGCATCCTTGTTCCCTCAACTCTTCTTCTCTCTTCAAACTCTAAGCAACTGCAATGCATCCTTGTTCCCTCAACTCTTCTTCTCTCCTCAAACTCTAAGCTACTGCTCTGCATCCTTGTTGTTGTCCCTCAACTCTTCTTCTCTCTTCTTACTCTCAGCAACTGCTTTGCATCCTTACCCTCACCTCTTCTTCTCTCTTCAAACTCTTAGCAACTGCTCTTTGTTCGCTCAACTCTTCTTCATTCTCCTTACTCTCTAGCAACATCTCTGAATCCTTGTTCCCTTAACTTATCTTCTCTCTTCTTCTCACTCTAAGCAACTGCTCTGCATCATTGTTACCTCAAGTCTTCTTCTCTCTTCTAACTCTAAGTAACTGTTCTGCATCCGTGTTTCCTCAACTCTTCTACTCTCTTCTTCTTACTCTATGTTCTTGCTATGCATCCTTGTTCCCTAAACTCTTCTTCTTTCTTCTTACTCTAAGCATCTGCTCTGCATCTTTGTTTTCTCAACTCTTCTTCTCTCTTCTTCTAACTCTAACCAACTGCTCTGCGTCCTTGTTCCCTCAACTATTCATGTCTCTTCCAACTCTAAGCAACTGCTCTGCATCCTTGTTCCCTCAACACTTCTTGTCTCTTTTAACTCTAAGCAAATGCTCTACAACTTTGTTTCCTCAACTCTTCTTGTCTCTTCTTCTTAATAGTATCAAATTCTCTTCATCCTTGGTCCCTTAACTCTTCTAACTCCAAGCAACTGTTCTGCATCCTTGTTCTCTTAAGTCTTCTTCTCTCTTCTTCTAACTCTAAGCATCTGCCCTGCATCCTTGTTCCCTCAAAACTTCTTGCCTCTTCGAACTCTAATCAAATCCTCTACAACTTTGTTTCATCATCTCTTCTTGTCTCTTCTTCTGAATCTTAGCAAATTTTCTGAATCCTTGGTCCCTCAGCTCTTCTCTTCTCTTCTAACTCTAAGCAACTGTTCTACATCCTTGTTCCCTCATTTCTCTGCATCTTTGTTTCTCATTTCTTCTTTTCTCTTCTTCTTGCTCTAAGCAACTGCTCTGCATCCTTGTTCCCTCATCTTTTCTTCTCTCTGCTAACTCAAAAGAACTGCTCTGATTCCATGTTCCCTCAACTCTTCTTATTTCTTCTTACTCTAAGCAACTAGTCTGCATCATTGTTCCCTCAACCCTTCTTCTCTGCTCTAACTATAAGGAACTGTTCTGCATCCTTGTTCCCTTAACTCTTCTTCTCTTTTCTTCTAACTCTAAGCAACTGCTCTGCATCCCTGTTCCCTCAACACGTCTTGTCTCTTCTAACTCTATGGAAATTCTCAACAACTTTGTTTCATCATCTCTTCTTGTCTCTTCTTCATAATCTTAGCGTATTCTCTGCATCTTTGGTCCCTCAACTCTTCTTTTCTATTCTTACTCTAAGCAACTGTTCTGCACCCTTGTTCCCTCAACTCTCCTTCTCACTTCTAACTTGAAGCAACTGTTCTACATCTCTGTTCCACATTTCTTTGTCTCTCTTCAAACTCAAAGCAACTGCTCTGCATCCTTGTTTCCTCATTTCCTCTTCTCTCTTCTAGCTCTTAGCAACTTTTTTGCATCCTTGTTCCTCAACACTTCTTATCTCTTTTTATACTAAGCAACTGCTCTGCATCTTTGTTTCTCAACTCTCCTTCTCTCTTCTTCTAACTTTAAGCCACTGCTCTGCATCCTTGTTCCCACAACTCTTCTTGTCTTTTCTTACTCTAAGCAACTTCTCTGAATCCGTGTTCCCTCAACTCTTTTTATCTTTTCTAACTCTAAACTGATGCTTTGCATCTATGTTCCCTTAACTCTTCTTCTTTCTTCTTACTCTAAGCAACTGCTCTGCATCTTTGTTTCTCAACTCTTCTTCTCTCTTCTTCTTACTCTAAGCAGCTGTTCTGTATCCTTGTTCCCTCAACTCCTTTTCTCTTTTCTAACTCTAAGCAACTGCTCTGAAAAATTATGTTTTATCTAAACCTGTGAGATTCTTGCATAACTCTCTAAAAAATCTTGTCTACAAGACTGATAAAACAAAAATTGTAAAAAAATTCTGGGCTATATTGAAAATAATGTGCTTAATGTTTCAGGGTGATCCCCTACCAAGATTTCTCTTCTTACTCTAAGCAATTTCTCTGCGTCCTTGTTCCCTCTGCTCTTCTTGTCCCGTCTTCTTACTCAACTGCTCAGCATCTTTGTTCCCTCAACTTTTCTTCTCTCTTCGTATTAATCTTAACAACTGCTCTGCATCCTTGTTCACTGAACTCTACTTCCAACTTCTAACTCTAAGCAACTTCTCTGCATCCTTGTAACCTAAACTCTTCTTCTCTCTTCTTACTCTAGGCAACTGCTCTACATCCTTGTTCCCTCAACTCATCTTCTCTCTTCTTACTCTAGGCAACTTCACTGCATCCTTGTTCCCTCAACTCTTCTTCTCTCTTCTTACTCTAAGCAACTGTTCTGCCTCCTTGTCCCATAAACTCTTCTTCTCTCTTCTTCTAACTCTAAGCAACTTCTCTGCAACCTTGTTCCCTAAACTATTCTTCTCTCTTCTTACTCTGGGCAACTGCTCTGCATCCTTGTTCCCTCAATCATTCTTCTCTCTTCTTTCTCTAAGCAACTTCTCTGCATCCTTGTTCCCTCTTCCCTTCTTGTCTCTTCCTACTCTAAGCAACTTCTCTGCATCCTAGTTCCTTCAACTCATTTGCCTCTTCTAGCTCAAAGCAACTTTCTGCATCCTTGTTCCCCAAACTCTTCTCTCTTCTTACTCTAAGCAACTGCTCTGCATCCTTGTTCCCTCCATCTACTCTTCTTCTCTCTCCTTACTCTTAGCAACTGCTCTGCATCCTTGTTCCATCAACCCTTCTTCTCTCTTCAAACTCTAAGCAACTGCTCTGCATCCTTGTTCCCTCAACTCTTCTTCTCTCTTCATTCTCTAAGCAACTTCTCTGCATCCTTGCTTCCTCAACACTTCTTCTCTCTTCTTCTTACTCTAAGCAACTGCTCTGCATTCTTGTTCCCTCAACTCTTCTGCTCTCACTTACTCTAAGCAACGGCTCTGCATCCTGGTTCCCTCACCTCTTCTTCTCTCTTCAAACTCTAAGCAACTGCTCTGCATCCTTGTTCCCTCAACTCTTCTTCACTCTTCATACTTTAAGCAACTGCTCTGCATACTTTTACCTCAACTCTTCTTCTCTCTTCGAACTCTAAGCAACTGCTTTGCATCCTTGTTCCCTAAACTTTTCTTCTCTCTTCTTCTTACTCTTAGCAACTGCTCTGCATCCTTGTTTAATCAGCTCTTCTTCTCTCTTCTTACTCTTAGCAACTGCTCTGCCTCTTGTTCCCTCAACCCTTCTTCTGTCCTAATACTCTAAACAACTGCTCTGCATCCTTGTGAAGCAGTTGCTTAGAGTAAGAAGAGAGAAGAAGAGTTGAGGGGAAAAGAATGCAGAGCAGTTTCTTAGAGTTTGAAGAGAGACGAATAGTTGAGGGAACAAGGATGCAGAGCAGTTGCTTAGATTTAGAAAGAGAAGAAGGGTAGACGGAACAAGGATGCAGAGCACTTGCTTAGAGTTAGAAAAGAGAAAAAGAGATTAGGGAACAAGGATACAGAATAGCTGCTTAGAGTAAGAAGAAGAGAGAAGAAGAGTTGAGAAACAAAGATGCAGAGCATTTGCTTAGAGTAAGAAGAAAGAAGAAGAGTTAAGGGAACATGGATGCAAAGCATTTGTTTAGAGTTATTAAAGATAAAAAGGGTTGAGGGAACAAGGATTCAGAAAAGTTGCTTAGAGTAAGAAAAGATAAGAAGATTTGAGGGAACAAGGATGCAGAGCAGTTGCTTAAAGTTAGAAAAGAGAAAAAGAGTTGAGGGAACAAGGATGCAAAAAAGTTGCTAAGAGTAAGAAGAAGAGAGAAGAAGAGTTGAGAAACAATGATGCAGAGCAGTTGCTTAGTATAAAAAGAGATAAGAGGAGTGGAGGAACAAGGATGCAAAGAAGTTGCTAAGAGCTAGAAGAGAGAAGAAGAAATGAGGAAACAAGGATGCAGAGCAGTTGCTTTGAGTTTGAAGAGAGAAGAAGAGTTGTGGAACAGGGATGAAGAACAGTTGCTTCGAGTTAGAAGTGAGAAGAAGAGTTGAGGGAACAAGGATGCAGAACAGTTGCTTAGAGTAAGAAAAGAAAAGAAGAGTTGAGGGACCAAAGATGCAGAGAATTCGCTAAGATTAAGAAGAAGAGACAAGAAGAGATGATGAAACAAAGTTGTTGTGCATTTCCATAGAGTTAGAAGAGACAAGAAGTGTTGAGGGAACAAGGATGCAGACCAGTTGCTTAGAGTTAGAAGAAAAGAGAAAAAGAGTTAAGGGAAAAAGGATGCAGAACAGTTCCTTATAGTTAGAACAGAGAAAAAGGGTTGAGGGAACAATGATGCAGACTAGTTGCTTAGAGTAAGAAGAAATAAGAAGACTTGAGGGAACATGGATGCAGAGCAGTTGTTTTGAGTTAGCAGAGAGCAGAAGAGATGAGGGAACAAGGATGCAGAGCAGTTGCTTAGAGCAAGAAGAGAGAAGAAGTGTTGAGAAACAAAGATGCAGAAAAATGAGGGAACAAGGATGTAGAACAGTTGCTTAGAGTTAGAAGAGAAGAGAAGAGTTGAGGGACTAAGGATGCAGAGAATTTGCTAAGATTCAGAAGAAGAGACAAGAAGAGATATTTTTTTTTTTTACATTATAATCGGAAATTCCAGTTTGATCTATATGACCTCCACCTGAAAAGCGAAAGAAGGAAAGAAGATATCTAAACATGGTAAAATAAAGATGTACTTTGGTCTTAACTAACTAAACTGTTCCGATGAAGTGAGAGACTTGTCAGATAACACAGAATGTGCAGGTGATGAGCTCATACCTCGATACTCACTATATACTTTTGATTAATTACATTATTATTATTATGGCCAGGCTTCTGTCTCCGCAGCGCACCACGGGCGCTGGACACTGTCTCCAGGGAACCCATGTCTTACTTTGCTGTCATGTTCATCTCCTCAGCCTCTCGCTTAGTACCGCCCATGCCCCCGTCCCAGCCCCCTTCGACCATTGCGAGCCCAACGTTATTCTGAGATCAGATCTCCTCCCTCCAAGCAAATTCGTAAGCATAATGTAAAAATACTAATATAAAAGGCTAAAAACATATACATTTATGTTTATTTATACTATTTTTATTTTTTATACCCTCGTATCAACCGCGAACTGCATTCCGCTTCGAGTGCGAGCCATTCGCTCCCGTTGCTTACATGCCTAACACGGCTGTACATGTATGTATAAACGTTACATTTAATATAACTAATCCGCGGCGGACAGCGTTTAGACTGTCAAGTGTCACGGATTGAAATAATTTTTGGACTTGCAAGCTTTTTATAGCCGATGCCAGAGGTCCATAATGACGGCACAACATGTATAAAAATAAAATAATATCACGGATCTGCCTGGAACGAGTCTTGCCTCTTGTTGGGTATGTATGTGTTTGCGTCGCCATGGGACCGGGGCCGGCACACAGGCGACCCTCGCTTGGCCTCGGAGATGTTTCACATTTTTTAGTTTGAGTTCCCAAACTTCCGTAGATATCCCTGAATCCACCCTCCGTCGCCAATTCTGCGCGTCAGAGTTTAGAAGCCCCCTTTTCGTTTACTGGTTCTCCGCCTCTACAGGATGCCTGCAGATGCAAAGAACCATTAAAATCATGCACTTCATGGATTTTTTACACGTGTCATGATCGATCAAGACGGCAAGGATGAGCCCATCTCTGCATATGATATGGTCAGTATTCTACACGCTTTTTGTTGATCTTAGTTCTTATTTATGCTTCACTGAGAACAGTTTAATTAGCTAAGTTTAGGTTTTAAAAAATTGAAGAATGCTTTAAATGGGCATAGACTGTAATAAAGTCAGGTCTACTCGGACAATCGGGTAACTTCGGACATGCAATGCATACGGCAGATATGTAGATAAGTCGTCTATCTCCATGTTTGTCTAATTTATTTAGCTTTATATATACTTATATTTAATAATGAAAAATGAAACATGCATGGTTGCTGTCCGAATTTAACCAGCTGTCCTAGTTTATGTGCAGAGAATTTGCTAAGATTCAGAAGAAGAGACAAGAAGAGATGATGAAACAAAGTTGTAGAGCATTTGCTTAGAGTTAGAAGAGACAAGAAGTGTTGAGGGAACAAGGATGCAGGGCAGATGCTTAGAGTTAGAAGAAGAGAGAAGAATGGTTAAGAGAACAAGGATGCAGAACAGTTGCTTGGAGTTAGAAGAGTTAAGGGACCAAGGATGCAGAGAAATGGCTACTATTAAGAAGAAGAGACAAGAAAAGTTGAGGAAACAAAGTTGTAGAGCATTTGCTTAGAGTTAAAAGAGACAAGAAGTGTTGAGGGAACAAGGATGCAGAGCAGTTGCTTAGAGTTGGAAGAGACATGAATAGTTGAGGGAACAAGGACGCAGAGCAGTAGAGTTAGAAGAAGAGAGAAGAAGAGTTGAGAAAACATAGATGCAGAGCAGATGCTTAGAGTAAGAAGAAAGAAGAAGAGTTTAGGGAACAAGGATGCATAGCAAGTACATAGAGTAAGAAGAAGAGAGTAGAAGAGTTGAGGGAACAAGGAGGCAAAGCAGTTGCTAAAAGAAAGAAGAGAGATGAAGAGTTAAGGAAACACGGATGCAGAACAGTTACTTAGAGTTAGAAGAGAGAAGAGGAGTTGAGGTAACAATGATGCAGAGCAGTTGCTTAGAGTGAGAAGAAGAAAGAAGATAAATTAAGGGAACAAGGATGCAGAGATGTTGCTATAGAGTAAGGAGAGAGAAGAAGAGTTGAGCGAACAAAGATGCAGGGCAGTTGCTTAGAGTTAGAAGAGAGAAGAAGTGGTGAGGTTAAGGATTGAAAGCAGTTGCTGAGAGTAAGAAGAGAGAAGAAGAGTTGAGGCAACAAGGATGCAGAGCAGTTGCTTAGAGTTTTGTGAAGAGAGAAGAAGAGTTGAGGGAACAAGGATGCAGAGCAGTTGCTTGGAGCTTAAACAGAGAAGAAGGGTCGAGAGAACAACGATGCAGACTTGTTGCTTAAAGTAAGAAGAGAGAGGAAGAGTTGAGGGAACAAGGATGCAGAGTAGTTGCTTAGAGTAAGTTAGAGCAGAAGAGTTGAGGGAACAATGATGCGAGTAGTTGCTTAGGCTAAAAGAGAGAAGAAGAGTTCAGGAAACAAGGATGCAGAGTAGTTGCTTAGAGTTAGAATAGAGAAGAAGAGTTGAGAGAACAAGGATGCAGAACATTTGCTTAGTGTTAGAATAAGAGATAAGAAGGGTTGTGGAACAGGGATGCAAAATAGCTGCTGAGAGTATGAAGAGAAGGGAGAGTTAATGGAATAAGGATGCAGAGCAGTTGCTTAGAGTAAGAAGGGAGAAGAGGAGTTGAGAGAACAAGGATGCAGACCAGTTGCCTAGAGTAAGCAGAGTTGAGGAAAAGAGGATGCAGAGCAGTTGCTAAGTGTAAGAAGAAGGAAGAAGAGTTGAGGGAACAAGGAGGTAGAGCAGTTGCTAAGTGTAAGAAGAAGAGAAACAAAAGTTGAGGAAATAAGGTTGCAGAGCAGTTGCTTAGATTAAGAAGAGCGAAAAGAGTTGATGGAACAAGAAGGCAGAGCAGTTGCTTAGAGTAAGAAGAAGAGAGAAGAAGAGTTGAGGGAACAAGAAGGCAAAGCAGTTGCTTAGAGTAAGAAGAAAAGAGAGGAAGAGTTGAGGAAACAAGGATGCAGAGCAGTTGCTTAGATTAAGAAGAGCGAAAAAGAGTTGAGGGAACAAGGCGGCAGAGCAGTTGCTAAGAGTAAGAAGAAGAGAGAAGAAGAGTTGAGGGAACAAGGAGGTAGAGCAGTTGCTAAGAGTAAGAAGAAGAAAGAAGAAGAGTTGAGGGAACAAGGCAGCATAGCAGTTGCTAAGAGTAAGAAGAAGAGAGAAGAAGAGTTAAGGGAACAAGGAGGTAGAGCAGTTGCTAAGAGTAAGAAGAAGAGAGAAGAAGAGTTGATGGAACAAGGATGCAGAGCAGTTGTATAGATAAAGAAGAGCGAAGAAGACTTCAGGGAACAAGGGTGCAGAGCAGCTGCTTAGAGTTAGAAGAGAGAAGACTAGTTGAGGGAACAAGGATGCAGAGCAGTTATTTAGAGTAAGAAGACAGAAGAAGGGTTGAGGGAACAAGAGGCAGAGCATTTGCTAAGAGTAAGAAGAGAGAAGAAGAGCTGAGGAAACAAGGATGCAGAGCAGTTGCTAAGAGTAAGAAGAAGAGAGAAGAAAAGTTTAGGGAACAAGGATGCAGAGCAGTTGCTTAGAGTTCGAAGAGAGAAGAAGAGTTGAGGGAACAAGGATGTGAATAGTTGCTTGGAGTTAGCAGAGAGAAGAAGAGTTCAGGTAAAAGTACGAGGGCTGTTCAAATATGAATGCAAGTAGCTTCATAACTGTCTTCACATAAATGCTACGACAACATGTCATACCTTTCTGGAAAGAACTATTTGTCGTTTTTAAAATGGCACCAAACATACAGAAACACTCACAATTTTTCTCGAGTTACAGACCCTTATATAAAGGTCATTCCTGTATACTGAAGTTTTTCTGAGGAAAATTGCAATGCACGTTTTGGTACATTTGCAGATATAGTGTCATATCTTTGTAAGTTTTAGACAAAATGTCACCAAATTTTAGATGCAAGTTTAAGTAACAATCCATAGGTTGCTTGCAGGAAAACGTTCATATAATCATGTTTCAATCTCGAGTAAACAGACACGTGTGTGACGTCATTAATTTTATGATAAACGTCATTTTAAGTTATCTACTGGTGATGTACTAATGAACATCGCTGTTTCGTTTTCTTTGCATGTTGCTGAAAACATGCTAAATATGTCATAAGGGGGTTTTCAAAACGCGCCGTCCTCTATTTACAGAGTAATTTCATTTTATATAATTTTCAAGCATTTTTCTGCTTCTTATATACGTGTTTACATTAATTGAAATATGTTCAATCTGTCTAGCCCTCGAGACCAGGTGCGTAATTTTATAGTAAATAATGCCTATAGTGGTCAAACTTAAAGTTTATGTTCAAATTTAGAAAAAAAAGTCGCAATGTTATGACAAAAAAATCAGTATAAATTTTATAACCCCTTCACTTTAGGCATTTTGACTTAATAAAAATGCTTTTCAGCGTTTAAAATTACCCACTATCCATCAATAATTTGTAGCAACAACTCAGTTTTAGCGATCAACATATTGTCTTTGAGTTAAAACTAGTTTTAATAGTGCTTCGTGCATTTTGTTAAAGATAATTTTAACTGAAAACTGAAAGGTGGTGTTTTGTTTACCATTTATTTGCAAACATAAGGAGACTTTAGTGAAAACGATTCGTTCTAATTTAATAAAAGCATGTCGGATTTTCGCAACTTTCACAGAATCATTATACAAGAATATGGGGATACTTCCTAAAAAATTTCAAGAATTTTTACTTGTTTATCGAAGAATTGTACGCTCGTCTATATCACTGGTATATGTTCGAAGCATTGAGTTTGTTAGTATACTAATGTGACCCTCATTCGAAAGGCTATAGCTCGATGAGTATACTGTATTTTCATTTAGTTCTGGTGCCAGTGTAAAGGTGACATATAGTCCTTCATAGAAACGTTTGCCATTTTGTCGTAGCATATATGTGTAGAAAGTTATGAAGCTACTTGCATTCATATTTGAACAGCCCTCGTATGCAGAGCAGTTGCTTAAAGTATGAAGAGAGAAGAAGAGTTGAGGGAACAAGGATGCAGAGCAGTTGCTTAGAGTTTGAAGAGAGAAGAAGAGGTGAGGGAACCAGGATGCAGAGCAGTTGCTTAGAGTCAGTGAGAGCAGAAGAGTTGAGGGAACAAGGATGCAGAGCAGTTGCTTAGAGTAAGAAGAAGAGAGAAGAAGTGTTGAGGAAGCAAGGATGCAGAGAAGTTGCTTAGAGTAAAAAGAGAGAAGAAGAGTTGAGGGAACAAGGATGCAGAGCAGTTGCTTAGAGTTTGAAGAGAGAAGTAGAGTTGAGGGAACAAGGATGCAGAGCAGTTGCTAAGAGTAAGAAGAGAGAAGAAGAGTAGAGGGAGGGAACAGGGATGCAGAGCAGTTGCTTAGAGTAAGAAGAGAGAAGAGTTGGGGGAACAAGGATGCAGAAAGTTGCTTTGAGTTAGAAGAGGCAAATGAGTTGAGGGAACTAGGATGCAGAGAAGTTGCTTAGAGTAGGAAGAGACAAGAAGGGAAGAGGGAACAAGGATGCAGAGAAGTTGCTTAGAGTAAGAAGAGAGAAGAAAGATTGAGGGAACAAGGATGCAGAGCAGTTGCCCAGAGTAAGAAGAGAGAAGAATAGTTTAGGGAACAAGGATGCAGAGAAGTTGCTTAGAGTTAGAAGAAGAGAGAAGAAGAGTTTATGGGACAAAGAGGCAGAACAGTTGCTTAGAGTAAGAAGAGAGAAGAAGAGTTGAGGGAACAAGGATGCAGTGAAGTTGCCTAGAGTAAGAAGAGAGAAGATGAGTTGAGGAAACAAGGGTGTAGAGCAGTTGCCTAGAGTAAGAAGAGAGAAGAAGAGTTTAGGTTACAAGGATGCAGAGAAGTTGCTTAGAGTTAGAAGTTGGAAGTAGAGTTCAGTGAACAAGGATGCAGAGCAGTTGTTAAGAGTAATAAGAAGAGAGAAGAAAAGTTGAGGGAACAAAGATGCTGAGCAGTTGCTTAGAGTTAGAAGACGGGGCAAGAAGAGCAGAGGGAACAAGGACGCAGAGAAATTGCTTAGAGTAAGAAGAAAAATCTTGGTAGGGGGTCACCCTGAAACATCAAGCACATTATTTTCAATTTAGCCCAGAATTTTTTTACAATCTTTGTTTTATCAGTCATGTAGACAAGATTTTTTTAGAGAGTTATGCAAGAATCTCACAGGTTTAGATAAACATAATTTTTCAGCGTAAAATTGTAAATATTTTCTTACCCATAACTTGTAGCGTATGTTTTGGGTGCTTAAAAGAGCCATCTCATTGAGATGGTTCCCTAGAGTACCCACAACATATGTTTTGGTTGAGAAATGGGAAAAATATTTTTCTATTACGCATTCTTAACTTAAGGCCTAACTTAGATTAGTTTGTATTATTTTTTCTTAAAATCAGTCCATTTGTTTTTTGACAGCACACTTTTAAAGCGTTTAATTTTTTGTAACCATGGCAACCAGAATTCTGCAGGGAATGGAAAGATTGTAACTCAAAAGGTGAACACACACATATCTTTCAAGTGATGTTTGGGAAAATTCCATCCTGTGGTTAAGAAGTTGTACAAGTCTTGAACCATCTGTAATCTTAAAATTTGTGTCATTTTTTCTCTATGGCTGCAAGCGGCACATTGCAAACAGTTTTGACAATGGTCAGGACATGACAAAACGTCGGTCTTGATCTGGTTCCTAACCGTATAACAGTCTTAAAGTGTTCCTGAAAGAATTTTTGGAAAACAAGTTAATCGAGCCGCATCATGAGATTTCCAATTATGTGGTATGTGCGGCCAGCAAAGGCTCAGATCAGTCTGCGCATACGCACAGCCTGCTAAGAGTCTTTGCTAGTCGCTTGAATGTTCTATGAATATTAAGCTACTGACCGAATATCATTTGGAGTTTCTACACACAGGCTCATCTGGGTCTATTCATGTCAAAATGCTACATTGTTGGAAATCACATGTCGCTGCTCAATTAAGAAATATAGGTTAGCAACAACAACAAAGGACTTATCATTTGCTGTAAACCTTTACAAACTTTTTGTACCCATACCAGGACGTAACAGAACATCGGTTCTGATCTGTATTCAGACTCATTAACACTCTGATAGTGTTCCTGAAAGATATTTTTCGAAAAAATTAATTTAGACAAAAAAGTCAGCAACGACAACAAAAGACTTTGTCATCTGCTGATAACCTTTGCAAACTGTTTGGCACTCAGATAGTTTTGCTGATAACCCATGCGTGGATCCAGAAAGTTTTGTCAGAGGGGGTCGCACTTTGACAATGTTGCTTTTTTAAGTTGATGAGGGGAGAAAGGATCCAAATACCACTATAAGCGGGCCATCATTGGCCCGCCAGCGAAACACCATTTACATGGCGTTTTGCTGGCGTGCCGATGATGGCCCAACATTGAATGCTGGCTTGATAGCTTTGTGTTTTTTTCAGGGGATCCGGACCAGTATTCTAAGAAACCCTATATTTTTGTTACTTTTCGATGGGGTCCGTACCCCCTGCCACCCCCCCCCCCCCTCTGGATCCGCTCATACAACCTTTACAAATTGTTTGGACCCAAATCAGGACCAACGTTCTGTTGGTCCTGATCTGGATCCAAACCGATTAACACTGATAGTGTTCCAGAAAGATTCTTAAAGTTAATTTTGAAAAAAAACTCAGCAGAGGACAACAAAAGACTCTTGTCATCTGCTGTTAACATTTGCAAACAGTTTGACAGACACTTTGATAGTTTTCCTGAAATATTTTTTTGAAAAAGTTAATTTTGAAAGAAGTCAGTAGACGACAACAAAAGCATAAAAAATTGCCAAGCATCCAGGGCCCGGAATTACAATGCCTCCTTAAAGTTAAGGAAGACTTAAGTTAAGTATTGATATTTCAACATAATATATTAAATGCTAAATAAATTGCCTGAATCGATGCGGTACTTGTGGTCAAAAATTATCATTGTGATCTTCAGAAAAAATGAAACTGTTTTGATTTTTATTAGCTTGAAAAGGTTATTTTTCGCATCCTTAAAAATCAATACTTAACTTAAGTCTTCCTTTACTTAAGGAGGCATTGTAATTCCATATTAGACAGATTACTTTAACTCTTTAAGCACCAGCAAAAATGCACCCGAAATTGTTGTCTGCATAAATCATCTGCTGCTTATATTTGATAACATTATAAGTAAATGTAAACATAGAAGCAAATAGTGTTGATCCACATCAGACTGCTTCAGTAGTCTGATCTGGATCTAGACTGTTTGTCGAGTAGGCCTCTAAATGCTTTCAGCAGACGACAGAATAAGAGACGAATTGGTCGTGGGTTAGATTATTTTTCTTTCTTTTATTTCCTCTGATGCAAAATTCCTGAAAAAACAACAAAAAAGACATGGTTAATTTAAATTGAATTTCACAATATCAAACCATTTTTGTGCATGTAATACTTTTCAAAGACCCGCTTGTCTGTTAACTCTTAAAGCGCCAATCAAAACAAAATTGCTGTCTGCTTTCTCGTCTGCTGATATGATTAAGAAGTCTCTATGGCAAACAATGTTGATCCAGATCAGACCTAAGCAGATTTGTTTGTTTGTTTGATTTGATTCTTTACGTCCCATCAACAATCTCTCAGTCAAACAGGGACGGTTCTTCCTGGGTTGAACCAGTACTAAGCTAGGATAAATGTGTCTTGCTCAAGGACCACAACGCAGTGACGCCGGTGAGGCTCGAACCCGCGGCCCTTCGGTCTCGAGTCAAGCACTCTACCACTGAGCCACTGCGCTCCCTAGACCTAAGCAAACTCTGATCTGGGTTCATGCTGCTTGCTTCTATATTTAAGTTTGTCAGTAATGTTCGACAATTGTTTGCAGAAAACATCTTCATCAGACATTATTTTCAGTTGCATTTTTGTCTTGGCGCTTTAAGGGTTAAGACGCACCACTGTCCTGTACCGAATATTATTATGCAGCGTGCATTACTTCAAACCCCTTCACTTAAGGTAGCAAGTGGAAACAGGTTTATAAAAATCAAATATAAGAGTCCACACTCTACAGCAACAACAAAAAAAAAATAGTGGATTACAGTAGTTATCGATAATATGATGATGTTTCCCCCCCCCCCCCCAAAAAAAAAAAAATCAGCACAATTCTAGGTTTCACCAGTAAATATAGGATGGGTCGGGTTTCCCTAAACACAGGTTTTTCTTGGCCTAAACTAACGTTATACAACTGATTTTTCCAAATATACTTGTAAATTACCTAAATACCGACAACTTCTTGACATTCAGAACACCGAAATATTTCAGTTTATCCCTAAATAACTTAGATTTTAATTTTTTTACACATCCATTATCTCTGTCTTTTGTTCCCGCTTTACTCTTCTTTTCTCTACTTATTCAATGCTGCTTTTAAATTCTTGTTACAATCTACTCTACTTGACGTTGTCCTTATGTCTTCTTGTTCGACAGGTCCTCTTCGTGTCTCTTCTTACTGTAGACTTCTTCTAACCACGTGCCTTCTACTCGTCTTGTCTCTTGATCTGCTTTTCTCTTCTTTCTGAAGACTCACTTCCTGTCTTCTTGTTCCCTATACTCTTCTTGTCTCTTCTTACTGTAGACTTCTTCTAACCTCGTTCCATCTACTCGTCTTGTCTCTTGATCTGCTTGTCTCTTCTTTCTGAAGACTGACTTTCTGTCATCTTGTTCCCTATACTCTTCGTGTCTCTTCTTACTGTAGACTACTTCTGTCTTCTTGTTCACAGATCCTCTTCTTGTCTCTCCTTACTGTAGACTTCTTCTAACCTCGTTCCATCTACTCGTCTTGTCTCTTGATCTGCTTGTCTCTTCTTTCTGAAGACCCACTTTCTGTCTTATTGTTCTCTCAACTCTTCTTGTCTCTTCTAACTGTAGACTGCTTCTCTGTCTTCTTGTTCCATCTATACATAATGCCTTTATTTATTCCATATGGTTTCTCTGTTTCTTGTTTTACATGCGTTCCTTGTTTCATTTTACTATTGGTTGCTTCTCTGTCTTTGTGTACCACATACTCTTATCTATATTTTTCTAGTTTGCCCTTGTTCCCTATACACTTATTGTGTGAACTTGTTGCTGGCTGCTTCGCTGTCTTGTTTCGTTTAATCTTCTTGTCTCTTCTTATTGCCAAATGCTTCTACATCTACAAATAGTTTACTGCCCCCACACAAAGACCAGTTGATTCATTGTTTATTGTTGCTCTCTTTCAGTTTTTTGTTATGTTTGGTCCTTATTTTGTTATGCTGTACTTAGTGTTCTCTCTAGTTTTACAATCATCTCCTTGAGGAACTGGACAGGTTGCTTTACTTTAACTGTTTTTTTTCATGTCAAATGTGTGTGTTTTGTTTCTTTTCCTCACTGCGTCGTGGGCTGGTCTGTAGTGTGTGAATGTGTGGCATTCCCTGATCATACTCACTTAGATTTGGAGCCAAAAGATTTGAAGACAAAGTAAGTAAGGAAGCAAAGATCAGGAATCGATACAATCAAGCACCACACCTGACCCAGGATACCAATGGAAAAGTGACAAACTAACAGCAGACACCACAAACGAGAGCTAAAAGGTCAGCCCTTTCCCAGCAGGTGACCACAAAGCACATATAAACAGACGCACACAAAGACATAGCAAACACAAGACAGAACAAAAACATAAAAGATCCACAAAAGAAGTACCGCCATGGAACGGTCAGTAAAATAATTTACTGGAGGGCTTAAATCGGTTTAACGGCGCCAACCTCACCCTTAATTGAGATGTGGATCAAGACACATAGATATTTGGTTTGCATGAAAGACCCCTAACTTATCAATGCATCATCTCCTGAAACATATAAATCAAGATATAACAAGGAGATAAAGCAAAAATAAGGACTCGACAGTAAATTAAACTGAATACCGGAGCAAAAGAAATCCAACAGGTAAACCCGGGTGGGCCGGCCAAACAGACAAAGCATCAGGCCCCTACCATCTCATCAATAGATAAGCCTTTAAGTCATAGAGTCTGAAGTTGACAGACAAGTAGAATCTACATTTTGAAGGAATTTGAAGGCCAGTTTCGAACAGATGTTATGTAAAAGTGAAATCCAACTTTTGAAGACAATTTAAGATATATTTGAAAGCAAAATGAAAATAATAGGGACCCAGATGTGGATGAAAATTTAAAACTACTGAACAAGCTTCAGACGAAAATCGAAGAGTTGTGGAAGAAATATGAAGATAACTGAACTGAAGCTATGGGAAAATGAAAAAAAGTGGATCTTACCTTCAGAGGAAAATGAAAGACAACTTAACTCTATAGAAGAAAACTTATCACTACTGGACTCAAGCTGTGGAAGAATATTTAAATCAAATGAACTTCAACTTTGGAAGAAAATTTAAATTGAGAACAGCTGAACTCTATCTTCAGAAGAAAATTGAAAACCCAGCATTTCTAGTCAAGGAGGAAATATAAAAGCAATGAACTCTATAGAATAGTGTTGAGTAAAAACTAGACACAAGCTGTGGAAGAAAGATAAAGGCAACTGGACTCAAAGAAGTTTGAAAAAACTGAATTCTAGCTTTGAAAGAAAACTGAAAACAAATTGACTCTTGCTTTGGAAGAAAATTGAGGAAAACGAACTCTTGCTTAGAGAGAAAATTGAAGATAACTGAACTCTAGCTTTGGAAGAAAATTGAAGGCAATTTAATCCTGGCTTTGGTGGAAACAAAGTGCAGACTACTGAACTCTAGCTTTGAAAGTAAATTAAAGACAACTAAACTCTTGCTTGGAAGGAAATTGAAGACTGAACTATTTCTTTGGAAGATAATTGAAGACAATTGTCAAAACTCTAGCTTTGGAAGAAACTGAAGGCAACTGAATTATAGCTTTGGAAGAAAATTTGAAAAACAACAACTGAGCTCTGGCTTTCGATGGAAATTAAAGACAGCTGCCAAAACACTAGCCTTTGAAGAATATGGAAGGCAACTGAACTCTAGCTTTGGAAGATAATAAAAAAAACTGAACTCTAGATTTTGATGGAAATTAAAGACAGCTGAATATTGAAGATAAATGACCTCAAGCTTATGAAGAAAATTGAAGATACCGGAACTTTAGCTTTTGAAGAAAATTAAAGTAAGTAAGTGTGCAAAGATCAGGAATTGATAAAATCAAATACCACACCTGATCCAGGATACCAATGGGAAAGTGAAATACTCAAAGACTACTGAAGAAGATTGAATGCAACTGTCAAAAATCTAGCTTAGTGGGAAAAATGAAGGTAAGTGAACTCTACAGATTTAGAAGAATATTGAAGATAACTGAACTCTAGCTTTGAACGAAAATTAAAGAGAACTGAGCTCAAGCTTTGGATGTAACTTGAGACAACAGACATCCACGTTTGAAAGAAAATTAAAGATCACACTTAAGTTCAGCTTCAGAAGATTATTGAAAAGAATTGAACCTAAGCAATTGCATTAAACTGTACAACAAAATATTTGATTATTGTGTCTAAATAACGAGATACAGACAAAACATTGAAAGATTCCAGGCTAGAATATGATGAAATATAGCAATTATATTGGTTCATCACATTAACTGTGGAAAATATTCAGCAACTGGTTCTCATTTTTTCTTCTGACCCTGGTACCACAAACATATATTGGGTTGCTTCCAATAACACATTGAAATATATTGTAGTCCCAGATGAGACCTAACATCATATGACATCTCAACATAGTCTGCACTGATTGCTTACTTTGGGAAAACACATAATTCAATCTAGAAATGTTAATCTCTTACTTTCAAAATGGGAGATTTCATCCACTAAGAATGAGTTAAAATTAGTTAAGTAAAAAGCTATAAAATATTTTATTTTTCTTTCCATCTGCAGCTATCTGTCATTACATTAGGTTTGCTGCAGAGTTTTATCAACACTTCCCTCAAGTCAGATTCTATGAATTGATTCAACTGCAATTTCTGCAATCCTTATACAATTTATGAATGATAAAATATAAATTCATTAAATACTCATTTTCCTTACTTCAAAAACCAAAATCAGATATTAAAGAATTTCTACCTTATCTTGCCTCCAAACTATTAAATGCAAAAAATAGCTTTCTTATTATTGATGGGAAAACAGATAAAATTTGAAAAAATGCACCATTAGTTATAAAATGTCTCTGGTCGCTTTCACTCTATATATTATTATAAATCTAAGAAAAGAATCGGACAACAATCCGAAAATGCATATCGCTTTAGAAATATATATGTTCCAGGTCTATTTGACACATCAAAAAACATATATGTTATTTGTCACTTTGATTCTATACCTTTATATAATGAGAAGAACTAAATCAGACAAAATGTCCTTAATTGCATATCATTGTAATAGGTATATATATAAATGTTCTTGGTTTATTTGACTATGCACCTTGTTATAATTATGACTCTGTATCTTTATTTTTTCAAAGTAAAATTCAGACAAAATATCTAAAATGCAAATATAAAAAATGTTAATTTCTGACCTTCAAAATTGTATCAACCTGAATGGGAGATTTCATCCACCAAGAAAGAGTTTATAAATTAGTTAAGAAAGAGGCTATAAAGATAAATCTATTTGTCTTTCTATCTGCAGCTATCTATAATTTACATCAGGTTTGCTGCAAATTTGACCAACACTTCCCTCAAGTTATATTTTATGAATTGATTCAACTGCCAGTTCTGCAAGCTTTATACAATATTTGAATGATAAATTCATCAAATACTCATTTTCCCTACCCTATAAAAACTGGCCGTATCTTGGCTCCAAACTATTATTTAAATGCAAATTGTATAGCTTCTTATAATCAGAGGAAAAAGATCAGACAAATATAAAAAAATGCACTATTTTTACCAGCAAATGCCCTGGGTATCTTTGAGAGCTATCCGTTATTAATAATACAAGAAAACTATCAGTCAAAAAATCCAAAAATGCATATAATTTAAATATATAAATATGTTCTAGGTCTTATTGACTCTGTATCTTTATTTTATCAAAGTAAAATTCAGACAAAATATCCAAAATGCAAATATAAAGTTATAGGTCTCTTTGACTCTATATCTTTATGTAATTATAGTACAAATCAGACAAAATATCCATAAATGCATATTGAAAACAATCAACATGTCAGAGATCTCTTTGACTCTATACCATGTTATTTGCAAATGAAAAAAGCAGACAAAATATCCAAAAAAGCAACATAAAAAATATGCCCTAGGTCTTTTGACCCAAGTCCTATCAAAGCGAGAAATTTAATGAATCCGTTTCCTGCAGAAGTGGTCATTTTTCATTATCAACGGGGACAGAAAAACCAATCCATAATTGCTTAACAACTTGAGAGAAGTGTCACCTTAATCAGGCAGTCGGTTCCTTGAATTAAAACTAGGATGCAGTAAGAGCTCGCAGGTTCCTTGATTTGATTGATCTATAACTCTTTAGAAAATAACAATCATCATTTACAGATGATAAACTTGAGGGTATGTAACTAAGATCACCCTTTATATTTATACAGTTTTACACAAAAATAATATTCCTTTCCAGCTTCACCTTATATAAAATCAATGTCAAAATTATTTTTGTTCCTATACTTAGCAAACAGGGCAGTCCATGTTGAGATGCAGTAACCTGTAGCAATGTTTTTGTCAACGTTTTATTGGAATCCTTTCAACATGTACTGTTGGTACTCAATGGTAGCATCTCAGTAAAGTATGTTGGATTATGGTACTAAGTGGATGTGTTTGATTGACATGCTTAAAATGAACAACACAAAAAAGGATTCATGGTAAAATTAAATAGAAAGTGGTAGCAAAGCCTATCTTACATATATGGTCTCACTCACCTAGTTAATTTGGATGGACAGAACTAGACCAGGACAGATAACTCTAGCTTTGAATTAGCTTTGAAAACTACTGATCTCTGGCTTTGGAAGTAAAACACACAAAAAATCTAGATTGTACGAAGATTCAAGATAAAAGTTTAATCCAGCAGAGGAAAATTGAAGTGAACTCTAGCTTTGCACAAGAAATATAAGACAACTGATCTATAGCCGTGAAAGAAGGTTGAAGATAATTGAACACCAGATTCAAAAGAAAATTGTAGAAATAAATGAATTCAAGCTTAGGAAGCAGAGACAAAATAAAGTCTAGATTGGAAGAATATTTAACAAAAAAGTTAAATCCAGCTTTCTATGACAATCGAAGTGAACTCTAGCTTTGGACGAAAATTGAAGTGAACTCTAGATTTAGAAGAAGTACAGAGAGAACTGATATCTAGCTTTTAAGATCATTAAAAAAATTAATTCAAGATTTCTTATTATTCTTATTATTCATATTACTTTGCAAGAAACTTGAAAATAACTGAATCTATGCCTTGCATGAAAATAGTACAACAAAGCGTTGATTTCTCTTTCTGAACAGCGAAATACAGACAGAACCTTGAAGAATTCCAACCACATTTTGATGCAATTTAGCAATTACATTAAATGTCATCTCAACACAGTCTGCACTAATTGCTTAGTTTGGAGATAGTAATCTGAAACAACTTGGTTTTAGCTTTGGCAGAAACTTGAATATTGGAATTCACTCCAGTTTCAGAAAAAAACAACAACAGAGATTTTCGAGTTGGAAGATATTTGAAGATAAAATTTAAATCCAGCTTTGGGAAAGAAAAATGAAGACTACAGTAAACTAACTTTGTCAAATTGATAGAATTATACATAAGACATAAGACAAATTGTATTTAAAGTCAGAGAATATATACAGGGATACAGTTAGCTATGTATAGCTATTTACTGACTAATACAAACAAAACTATCACTTGCTTTGTAAGAAAATTGAAGATAAAATTATATCCAACTTATTAAAAACAAGATAAAGTAAATTCCAGCTTGAAGAAAAATTATAGTTAAAACTTAACTCCAGCTGTGAAATTGAATTGATGCCAACTGAGCTCTAGCTTTGAAAATGTATTGAAAACAACCAGACTCCAAATTTGGGAGAAAATTGAAGAAAAAATAAGCTCTAGCTCTGGAAGAATATTGAAGACAATTGAACTCTAGTTTTGAAAGAAAATTAAAGGCATGTAACTCTACCTCTGACAGACACTTTAACTCTAGCTCTGGAAGAAAATTGAAGAAAATTGAAGACAATTGAATTCTAGCTATGGAAGAAAATTGAAGACATCTGAACTCTAGCTATGGAAGAAAATTGAAGACAACTGAACTCTAGCTCTGGAGGAAAATTGAAATTAATGACAGCTAGGTCTGGGTTTTAAACTGAATTTAAAACAACTTAACTCTAGCTCTAGAAGAAATTTGAAGGTAACTGAACTCTAATTCTGGAAGAAAATTGAAGACAACTGAATTCTAGCTCTGGAAGAAAATGGAAGATAACTTACTTCTAGCTCTGGATGAAAATTGAAAACAATTGAACTCTGGCTATGGAAGAAAATTGAAGACAACTGAACTCTAGCTATGGAAGAAAATTGAAGACAACTGAACTCTAGCTATGGAAGAAAATTGAAGACAACTGAACTCTAGCTCTGGAGGAAAATTGAAGACAATTGAACTCTAACTTTGGAAGAAAATTGAAACCATCTTAACTCTGGCTGTGAGAGAAAATTGAAAGCATAACTAAACTCCAGTTTTGGAAGATACAACTGTGCTTCTGCTTTGCAAAATAATCAAAAGACAAAAATAATTCCATCTCAAATTGAAATTAGAAGACAACTGATCCTCATTTTTCGCAGAAAATGGAAGAAAACATTAACTCTAATTTGGAAGAAATTTAAGACAAAATAAACTCCAGTTAGGAAGAAATTAAAGCCAAAATAAACTCCAGTTTGGAAGAAATTTAAGACAAAATAAACCCCAGTTAGGATGAAAAAGAAGGCATATGAACTCCAGTTTGAAAGAAGAAAATAGTAAAAATTAGCTCAAAGTTGGTAGAAAAAAAGACTGAATGGACTCCAGTTTGACTAAAAATTGAAGACAAGTGAATTACAGTTTGAACAAAACTTGAAGAGAAGAAATTAACTCTGGCTATGCGAGGAAACGACAAAATAATATCTAGTTTTGAAGAAAATCGAAGTTAAAAATGAACTTCAGCTTTGGAAGAACGTTGAAAACATATAAAATCAAGCTTTGTGAGGAAAATCGAAGATAAAAATGAACTCCAGCTTTGGAAGAACGTTGAAGATATATAAAATCAAGCTTTGTGAGAAAACTTAAGGCAACTGGTCTCTTGCTTAGAATGAAAATTGAAAACATTACTGAACACCAGCTTTACGCTTACACTGCAGTCCCTTTATGAGAAAACTTTCCATTCCTATGGACACATGCATAGCGTCTGTTCCAAACTACTTATTTTACGACCTTGCCTAGCACAGCACTTTACAGACCAGCAGCTCACATACAGAAAACTTCCAATCGGGCATTATTGGTTCAAACTTAACTCACTGTATTCCCAACCTTCTGCTTCAGGTTGCGACTCACAATTAAATATTGGCACATAGATTTATGTAGTCCTAACCAAGTGGTCTTGGTAAACATTATTCATCATATGACGTCGCGTCTGGGAGTGAAATAAGGCCATGCAATAAAATCGATAAACCACTAGTGGGTTATAGATTTACGGGAAACATTATGACGTCCATAACAACGTTGCGTACATAATGACAAAACTATAACGTTTTTACACTAGAAATGAGATTTCAAAGTATTTGTCATATGATAAATAGAATCTAACATTCGTGCTCTTGTATTATTGAATTTATTATACTCGTTGCGAAAAAGAGATAAAAATGCTCTGCAAGCCTCGCATTTTATCTCTTTTCCCCAACTCGTTTAATAAATTCAATAAAACATGAGCACTCATGTAAGATCCTCTATGTTTCCATTACAATCATCTTGCTGAGGAAGAGAGATCTGGTTGCCTTTCTTAAATTGTAGTCTCGCTGTTGTGCGGCTTTTGGTGTTCTGTGTCTCTTCCTTAAGGTCCTGTGGGTTGGTCTGCAGTGTACGATTGTGGCATTTCCTGATCATACTCACTTACTGTTCGCAGTGTGGAACAATTGTTCAACTACAATCAACATGCGGTAGGCCATGCTATGACACGCAACAAATGGGAATAAATTACATGAAATATAATACCAACCCTCAGCTGCTCTTTGAACTCTTTCTTTGGTGCCGGCGACTTGTGTTGTCTGCTGATGACCATTGCAAACAGTGTGGCTGTGGGTCCCTTTTATGGAGTCAACATCCCTAATTGGCCTGTAAAACAGTAACAAATGCTACAGTCATGATTGGGGTAATACATGAACTCTTTCCTTGCTAGCGCTGCTTTTTGTCATCTGCTGATAACATTTGCAAACAGTTTGGACACAGATCTTGGTATTCAATGTCGGCCCTGATCTGGATCCAAACTGTTTAACATTCAAGTAGTGTTCCTAAAAGCTCTTTTTGAAATGGTTAATTTAAAAAGTAGCAGACGACAACAAAAGCATGAAAGCATTGAGAGAGTTAAGGTATTTGAATCCTAAAAAAATGCTACCTGACTACTGTCCTACCAGCCAAGAGTGACAGTGACGTAATATTTTGTTTACAACTGTTAAAGTAAACATTAATTGTGTATTCCACTTGAGCTAACGCGAATCGGTAGATCGTTTGTGTATTAATCCTATCCGCAGGATTCGAAGTCCCTGATAACTTTGTAAACAAAACATGACGTCATTGTCACTCTTGGCTGGCAGGACAGAAGTGCCACTTCTGTTTCAAAAAAATGCCAAGTATGTAGCTTTTGCACTGGAGAAAGCATTGTTGTTTAGTTTGTCACGGTTGTGTTGCTTACGTCCCAATGTGACCCTTTGTGTTGATCTGTATAGTGGACAAATCCTTGTGTTTTCTATGACCTTGATGACGGTGTGTGTTTTGCCATCTGTGTAATAAGGTTTTGGACATAGACAACTTGATAAGCGTGTTTTATTTATTCTTGTTTTCCTTATTCAAAAGCTTTGGGCACGAAAACATGTCGTTTTCTATGGTATAAATTGTTTTTTTCGTCCGCAAATCACTATTGCTTGCGAGAATTACACATCACCTGTGAACAGAAAATCGACCGATTGAGTGCTTTGATTGAAACAAAATATCGGTCAATGCCTTTTTAAGATAGAGTTTTGATCTATGATAGCAGTCACTTTAGATAAATGTCGTTGGAAATGCGTATGAAAGCACACGAGGAGCATGAGTGATCATTCCCATAATTTTCAGACTGCATGGCATGTCGCAGAACTAGTGTATAGTTTGTGTTATGACACTTCGACTTGTCTGTATCGTGTGTCGATTTTGATATGCAGTAGTTTATAAGTTTAATTGAAAAATATTTTTCTTTGCAACAAAAAAAAAATATGCTGAAGTATGTAAAGCAAAGCTACGTTAACCGTTTACCTCAATGAGAGACGCCTTTAACACTTTTCAATTAGGGCAGACACATATCAGCAGCTCTTGTCAGAGCTACCTGATCAGGGTTTACTCTGTTTGATAATATAAAAGGTTACAAAAGTAGATATGACAAGTAATTTATTAGGTAAATGTACAAACGTGAAATTTTATTATTGCCACAACTTTGGAAAAGTTGCAGAGGCGTATTGAAATAAGCTTGTTTTGAAATTTTATAGATGGATTTAAACAAATGCTCCAGGTATCTTTAATTCTATAACTGTTTATAATGAAACGTAAACAAAAGCAGACAAAAGATCCAAAAAGCATACCAATTAAAAATATATATGTTCTAGGTCTTATTGACTCTGTAGCTTTATTTTATCAAAGTAAAATTCAGACAAAATATCCAATATGCAAATATAACGTTATAGGTCTCTTTTACTCTATATATCTTTATGTAATTATAGTACAAATCAGACAAAATATCCATAAATGCATATTGAAAACAATGAACATATCAAAGATCTCTTTGACTCTATACCATGTTATTTGCAGATGAAAAAAGCAGACAAAATATCCAAAAATGCAACATAAAAAACATATGCCCTAGGTCTTTTTGACCCAAGTCCTATCAGAGCGAGAAATTTGATGAATCTGTTTCCTGCAGAAGTGGTAATTTTTCATTACCCATGGGGACAGAAAAACCAATCCATAATTGCTCAACAACTTGAGAGAAGTGTCACCAGAATCAGCCAGTCGGTTCCTTGGATTAAAACAAGGATGCAGTAAGAACTCACAGGTTCCATGACTTGATTGATCTATAACTCTTTAGAAAATAACAATCATCATTTACAGATGATAAACTTGAAGGTATGTAACTAAGATCACCCTTTATATTTATACAGGTTTAAACAAAGATAATATTCCTTTCCATCTTCGCCTTATATAAAATCAATGTCAAAGTTATTTTCTCCCTTTCCTTAGCAAACAGTGCAGTCCATGATTGGACAATAAACTGTGGCAATGTTTTTATCCACGTTTTATTGGAATCCTTTCAACATGTACTGTTAGTACCCAATAGTTGCATCTCAGTAAAGTATGTAGGATTATGGTACTTAGTGGATGTGTTTGATTGACATGCTTAAAATGAACAACACAAAAAAAGGATTCATGGAGAATAAAATAGAAGAGTGGTAGCAAAGCCTATCTTACATATATTGTCTCACCCACCTAGTTAATTTGGATGGACAGAACTAGACCAGGACAGGTAACTCTAGCTTTGAATTAGCTTTGAAGACTACTGATCTCTGGCTTTGGAAGAAAAACACAAAAAATCTAGATTGTACAAAGATTCAAGATAAAAGTTTAATCCAGCAGAAGAAAATTAGAGTGAACTCTAGCTTTGCAGAAGAAATATAAATACAACTGATCTATAGCTTTGAAAGAAGGTTGAAGATAAGTGAACACCAGATTCAAAAGAAAATTGTAGAAATAAATGAATTCAAGCTTTGGAGGTAGAGACAAAATGAAAAATAGTAAGTGAGTATGATCAGGAAATACCACAATCACAAACTGCAGACAACCCGGTGGTACCGCGAGGAAGAGCCGATCAACCACCACGAGACACCAGGAAGACAAATTAAGCAAAGCAATCAGCTCTCTCTTCCCCATCAAGATGATTGCAATACTAGAATGGACATAAAGTAACGTACAACAAAACATATCTGTATCTGCCGGATACTCCAAACACCTCTAGAAGAGTATTACGTGGAGTGTACGCGAAAATGGCATTAATTTTTAGTCCAAATAATCAGAATATAACATGTAAAGATGTATTGATAACTTGACAATACAAAAAAAAATTAGGAATTTCAACTAGTTACGTATTACAATTTGTTATTGTTTAAAGGGGGACATACTGTGAGACTGGCACGACTAAAGTTTTATGTGGTAGATGATATTATGCGTGAATGATGATGGTGATGATGATAATGATGATGATGGATGATTGGTGTTGTGAAAGCTTTAGTGGAGATATTGATCGATTCCAGCTCGGAATGTTTCCAGGGCTGGACAGTTGATCAAGTCAGGGGGTAGGTCGTTCCAAAGTCTTGCGGTTCTTGGGAAGAATGAATGTCTGTGTGCATCAATCCTTGAGTACGGGATGGAAAATCGATTTCGTAAAGTTGGTTTGATATAGTCAGGAAATTTAATTCTTACTAGGCCATGATTGATCTTGTAAAACATACTCAGAGAGGCAATTTTTCTGCGTTTCTCTAGAGTGGGCAGTGCCAGTTGGTTTAGCATGGAGGAAACACTACTGGTGAAGTTATAATCATTGAAAATGTAGCGGACAGCTCTGTGTTGTACCATTTCTATTTGATTGATGTATTTCTTTTGCCAGGGATCCCAGACTGTTGCCGAATATTCTAGTAAAGGCCTGACATAAGTTTTGTAAGCTGTCTCTTTAATTTTGTGGATATTAGTTTGGATATTTCTTTTAATAAATTTCAAAGTGTTGTTACTTTTAGTAGTCATCTGATTGATGTGTTTGCTCCATGCTAAATCATCTGAGATTTGGACGCCGAGATATTTTGCATTTTTTGTAAGTTGAAGTGTGATACCATGAAGCTTATAGTCAAAAAGTACTGGTTTTTTCTTTTTTGTGATCCTAATGACTTCACACTTCTCAGGATTGAATGCCATAAGCCATTCACTCTCCCAGGATTCGAGAGTGGTAAGGTCTGATTGTAGGGCTTGACAGTCTGAATGATTTGTGATGGTAAGGTACATGATGGTGTCGTCGGCAAACAGCCTGATGTTGCTTTTGATTGAGTCTGGCATGTCGTTTATGTACATGAGAAAAAGGCAGGGCCCAAGTACGGATCCCTGAGGCACCCCAGACAGCACTGGGCAGGCACCAGACTGTTCGCCATCGAGGACCACGTTCTGTGATCTGCCCGATAAGAAGGACTTGATCCATGCAATCACAGTTGTGTTTATGCCCAGTCGATGGAGCTTCAGCAGGAGCCTTTGATGGTCAACTTTATCAAATGCCTTGCTGAAGTCCATGACTATGACATCAGTCTGTCCTCCTTGGTTCAAGGTGTCATACAGGTCCTGAGTGAACTGGATAAGCTGGGTCTCACAACTGACCCTACTCCTAAACCCATGCTGGTTGTGAAATAGGAGGTTGTTTTTGTCGAGATATGACATTGTATTTGAAGTGATAATGTGTTCCAAAACTTTGCAACAGATACAAGTTAGTGAGATTGGGCGGTAGTTTTCCGGTTTGCATTTGGGACCTTTTTTGTAGACGGGTGTTACATAGGCATTTTTCCAATCGTCTGGAACAATGCCTTCAGAGAGGGATGTATTGAAAATATCTGTTAGAATGGGAGCAATTTCGTTGTGGAGTTCTTTGAGAATACGAGGAGAAATATTGTCTGGGCCTGCTGCTTTCCCTGGGTTTAACTTAAGAAGCTGCTTAGATACGCCAGAGACTGATATTGTAATGTTTTGCATTGATGGAGAGCTTAGTTTCCTTGGGAGTACAAGTTCAACAAGGTGCCGCAGATTCAGGGGAACAAGCTTGGTGAAAACTGACTGAAATTGGGTATTTAAGATGTTGGCTTTGTCAGTTGGAAGTGTGTAATTTATGCCATTAGATTTTAAACTGTTAATTTCTCTACTGTCTGACTTTTGTTGTTTGATAAAGGTGTACAGGCGTTTGTTAGGTCGTCCTGTATTAGAATTATTATCTTGTTGGTCCATTACGATTGACTCAATAAAGTTGTTATAGGATTCTCTGAGTTGTTTTTGGATTGAGTGTTTCAAGGAAGTAAATTTTAATTTGAGGGTTGAATTTGACCTATCTTGTTTAAATTTTGAATAGAGGCGATCTCTTTTGTTTATGAGACGTTTTATGCTACAAGTGACCCAGGGGTGTCCATCTTTTGGTTTACATATTTTTGTAGGGACATATTTTTCTGTTAAATTATTCAGTGTATTTTTAAACTCTGTCCATTTAGTATTAGTGTCACATGAGGAATGGTTTTCTAAATATGTTTGATGGTAAGCCTTCATTTCTGATCTAAACCCATCCCAGTCTGTTTTCTTAAATAATTTAATTGGCCTTTGTTTTTGTTTTCTTTTCCCAAGATTAATTTTAAGCTCGTGATGAACAATATCATGGTCGCCCTGTCCTAGGGGTGGGAGTATCTTAGTGCTATGGACCAGGGATGGTTGGTTAAGAAGAAACAGATCGAGAATGTTATCCTCTCTTGTGGGTTCTTTAACCACCTGTTCCAGACTGAAATCATGCAAAGTGTCAAGAAAGGACTCATAGACGTGTTTGCAAGGGCATGAGCTTTTAATCTGCTCTGTTTCCCAGTCTATATGTGGGAGGTTAAAATCACCCAGGGCCCAAATGTAGCTTGTTTTGGGAATTTTAGACAAGGAGTTTCTCAGAGCATCAATACTCTCATGGTCATTTTCCTTTGGCTTATAAAAAGAGCAAATAAAAACATTTTTTTAAGCCAGGCAAGTCTATTTTTGCCCAGATGATCTCAGATTCAGAATCTAGTTCTGGCTGACCAACCGGATTGAGGTAGTGTTTTATGGCCAGAAACATAGAACAATTACATACTCCCACAATGGGAGTAACAATAAACAAAAAGTCAACAATCACAGAACCACCGCCTTAGAACGGACAGCGGCCTAAGCCACCGGGGGGGGGGGGGGGGGGGGGGGGGGGGGGGGGGGGGGGGGGGGGGGGGCTTAAATGCATTTTTTCTGGTACCAAGTCTTCGCCCTAGATTCTGCTGTTGTAGAAGTACAAGAAAAGTTCAGCTCGCATGGAGGCCATCTAACTAATGCAATATATCATCATGGAAAACACTCTAATCAAATTACGACACCATGAAAGTCTAGATTGGAAGAATATTTAACAAAAAAGTTAAATCCAGCTTTGTATGACAATCGAAGTGAACTCTAGCTTTGGGCGAAAACTGAAGTGAGCTCTAGATTTTGAAAAATTACAGAGAGAACTGATATCTAGCTTTTAAGATCATTAAAAAAAATTCATTCAAAATTTCTTATTATTCTTATTATTCATATTACTTTGCAAGAAAATTGAAAATAACTGAATCTATGCCCTGCACGAAAATAGTACAACAAAGCGTTTATTTCTCTTTCTGAACAGCGAAATACAGACAGAACCTTGAAGAATTCCAACCACATTTTGATGCAATTTAGCAATTACATTAAATGTCATCTCAACACAGTCTGCACTAATTGCTCAGTTTGGAGATAGTAATCTGAAACAACTTGGCTTTAGCGTTGGAAGAAAATTGAATATTGGAATTCACTCCAGCTTCAGAAAAAACAACAACAGAGATTTTCGAGTTGGAAGATATTTGAAGATAAAATTTAAATCCAGCTTTGGGAAAGAAAAATGAAGACTACAGTAAACTAACTTTGTCAAATTGATAGAATTATACATAAGACATAAGACAAATTTTATTTAAAGTCAGAGAATATTTACAGGGATAACATTAGCTATGTATAGCTATTTACTGACTAATACAAACAAAACTATCACTTGTTTTGGGAGAAAATTGAAGATAAAATTATATCCAACTTATTAAAAACAAGATAAAGTAAATTACAGCTTGAAGAAAAATTATAGTTAAAACTTAACTCCAGCTGTGAAATTGAATTGATGCCAACTGAGCTCTAGCTTTGAAAATGTATAGAAAACAACTAGACTCCAAATTTGGGAGAATATTGAAGAAAAAATAAGCTCATGCTCTAGAAGAATATTGAAGACAATTGAACTCTAGTTTTGATAGAAAATTAAAGACATGTAACTCTACCTCTGACAGACAATTTAACTCTAGCTCTGGAAGAAAATTGAAGACAATTGAATTCTAGCTCTGGAAGGAAATTAATGACAGCTAGGTCTGGGTTTTAAACTGAATTGAAAACAACTTAACTCTAGCTCTAGAAGAAATTTTGTTTGATTTTATTCTTTACGTCCACTCAACAATCTTTCAGTTATGCGGGACGGGTCTTCCTGGGTTGAACCAGTACTAAGCTAGGATAAATGTGTCTTGCTCAAGGACACAACGCAGTGACGCCGGTGAGGCTCGAACCCGCGGCCCTTCAGTCTCGAGTCAAGCACTCTACCACTGAGCCCCCTCTAGAAGAAATTTGAAGGTAACTTGAACTCTAACTCTGGTAGAAAATTGAAGACAACTGAATTCTAGCTCTGGAAGAAAATTGAAGATAACTTACCTCGAGCTCTGGATGAAAATTGAAGACAATTGAACTCTGGCTTTGGAAGAAAATTGAAGACAACTGGACACTAGCTATGGAAGAAAATTGAAGAAAACTAAACTCTAGCTATGGAAGAAAATTGAAGACAACTGAACTCTAGCTCAGGAGGAAAATTGAAGACAACTGAACTCTAGCTTTGGAAGAAAATTGAAACCATCTTAACTCTGGCTGTGAGAGAAAATTGAAAGCATAACTAAGCCTCAGTTTTGGAAGATACAGCTGTATTTATGCTTTGCAAAATAATCAAAAGACAAAAAATAATTCCATCTCAAAATGAAATTCGAAGAAAACTGATCCTCATTTTTCGCAGAAAATGGAAGAAAACATTAACTCGAGTTTGGAAGAAATTTAAGACAAAATAAACTTCAGTTAGGAAGAAATTTAAGACAAAATAAACTCAAGTTTGGAAGAAATTTAAGACAAAATAAACCCCAGTTAGGATGAAAAAGAAGGCATATGAACTCCAGTTTGAAAGAAGAAAATAGTAAAAATTAGCTCAAAAGTGGTAGAAAAAAGACTGAATGGACTCCAGTTTGACTAAAAATTGAAGACAAGTGAATTACAGTTTGAACAAAAATTGAAGAGAAGAAATTAACTCTGTTATGCGAGGAAACGACAAAATAATATCTAGGGCCCAGACCTGTAATTGTTTTTCCATAGACCTCCATTATAGCTTTTAAGTAGGCTGTGGTCCTCACAACTCTTCAATCACAATGAGGCTGCCATAGAGTTACAGATTGGACCTAGTTCAATCAAAAAACAAGAATGAGATACCCTGGTGACCGCCATGTTTTGCCACTTTTTGGCCCCTGAAGGTGGGCACCCTACATGAGAGGAAAATTCTACTGAAAAAAATACCAGAATACAAGGTCCTTTTTTCTAAGCCACACCAGTAAACTTTATCAACATAAGCAATGAAATGTTGTTCCAAAAGGTACAGCAAAGATAGACCCGTCTAATAAATACAATATATTTCTTAGTTTTATTATTGACCAGTCATGAAACACCTTACAACTTAAAAATATTGTGCTGAGCTTCCACCCACCTTTTGTGCCAATCACTGCCCTTTTTACATTTACAGGTCTGTGACCTCTAGTTTTGAAGAAAATCGAAGTTAAAAATGAACTCCAGCTTTGGAAGAACGTTGAAGACATACAAAATCAAGCTTTGTGAGAAAACTTAAGGCACCTGGATTCTTGCTTAGAAAGAAAATTGAAAACATTACTGAACACCAGCTTTACGCTTACACTGCAATCCCTTTATGAGAAAACTTTCAATTCCTATGGACACATGCATAGCGGTTGTTGCAAACTGCTTATTTTACGACCTTGCCTAGTACAGCACTTTACAGACCGGCAGCTCACATACAGAAAATTTCAAATCGGGCATTATTGGTTTCAAACTTAACTCACTGTATTCACAACCTTCTGCTTCAGGTGGAGACTCACAATTAAATATTGGCACAAAAATCAATGTAGGCATTACCAGGTGGTCTTGGTAAACATTATAATTTCATCGCAGTGTTCCTCTGAAGAGCTTTTATTTATTAACAGCAGGTATCTGGATAAGATTCTTGACTTGATCCTTGGTTTATTTAACTGCTGTGGGTGTCCTGCAATCGGGGTATGCGGTAGGTAGCTAGAGTTTCAAACACCAAACCTCTAGGTTCCTCTGTTCTATGGATCTGTGCCACGAAGGTTGTATGCCCTCATATCAGGCTGACACATTCAGACCATGTCTTTTTTGGCCTTTCTCGTCCTCTGAAGCTTGGAAGGACCATACTCATGACTGGGTTGATACATGAGGTCGCATGTGGAACATCCACATACAATCTAAAACGCTTTATGTGTGAGAGTGTGTATTTTTTAAATGCTCAACCAAAACCTATGCCGTAGATCAAGCTTAAATAGACTTGGTTAAATGGAGACTCTTATATCAAAGTGTGTGCTTGAAATAAAAAAATAATGTCACTAATGAAGCTCTATATACCTGCAATGTACGAAAAAAACCTGACTTTCTCCATTTTGCAGTCTTGCAAATTACTCCTTTTTTTCATATAAATCCAAGAATACTCAGTTCACACCGGATAGGCAGCACTCAAAAACGATCTTATCAATCGACGAACGCGGATCAAAAATCGACAGAAACAATGTTTTCGATTGCCTAATGGCAATCAAAAACTATGTTTCTAGCTATTTTTATTTATGTACGTCGATAGTATTAACGTTTTCGATTGCCGCCTATCCAGTTTTTTTGTATAAATCCAAAATTACTCAAGTGGCTAGTGACTTACAGAAGTTTAGTTACTCTTTGGAAGCATTGTAATTTTGGTGCTTTTGTTGTCATCTGCTGAGTTTTGTCAAAATGGGTCTGTCTTTTTTTTTTTTTTTTCTTTTTTGTTTTTTTTTTTATTTTTTCAAAAAAAATTTCAGGAACACTCTTGTCAAACGGTTTGGATCCAGATCAGGCCCGACATTTCGTCGACCTGATCTGGGACCAAACTGGTTGTAAAGGTTATCAGCAGACAACAAATGACATCGGTAGTATGCACAGAGTTAACCGCAAAGATTAAATATATTCCGTTAAAGCCTTAGGAATTATATGTCAAAGTCATCAGTTCCTAAGAACAGTCAAGGAATTCTGGGAATGAATGGTCATGCATGATCAGTTTTACACTCACCAGCTAGAAAAAAAAATCATGAATTAGTTTGATTACATGTAACGAGTGCATGACCGATCAGTGCTCCCCAGTTAACTTTGGCTGTTGTCCGCTCCAAGGCGGTGGTTCTGTTGTTGGTTCGTTTATATTGGATGTAGGTCCCATTGTTTGTGGAGTTTTGTGTAGTGTCCTTGTTTTGTGATGCAGTACTTGTGTTCCTTTTAGTTTTACAATCATCTTGTTGAAGAAGAGAGAGCTGGTTGCTTTACTTAATTATATTCTTTCTGTCGCGTGACTGTTGGTGTTCCGTGTCTCTTCCTCATGGTGCCGTGGGTTGGTCTGCAGTGTACGATAGTGCCATTTCCTGATCATACTCACTTACTGTTTGCAGTGTGAAATATTTGTTCAACTACAATCACTAGGCCCTGGGCCATGCCATGGCACACAACAAATGGAAATAAAGTATATGAAATATAATACCAACCTTCAACTGCTCTTTGAACGCTTTCCTTGGTGGTGCAAACAGTGTGGTCGAGGGTCCTTTACAAGTAGTCTATCAGAACTAATGTGATCTACTAAAAAGAGAAAAAGAAAAAAAATATTCTTATCATAATAATATTTATCCTTTTTGGCAGTCGTGACTGGGATAAAACAATGATTCTTTCCTTGCTAGCGGCGACTGTTGTCATCTGCTGATAACATTTGCAAACCGTTTGGACACAGATCTGGATATTCAATGTCGGCCCTGATCTGGATCCAAACTGTTTAACATTCAGGTAGTGTTCCTAAAAGCTCTTTTTGAAATGGTTAATTTAAAAAGTAGCAGACGACAACAAAAGCATGAAAGCATTGAGAGAGTTAAGGTATTTGAATCCTAAAACAATGCTACCTGACTACTGTCCTGCCAGCCAAGAGTGACAGTGACGTAATATTTTGTTTACAACTGTTAAAGTAAACATTAATTGTGTACTCCACTTGAGCTAACGCAAATCGGTAGATCGTTTGTGTATTAATCCTATCCTGCGACTAGGATTAATACACAAGTGATCTATCGATTCGAAGTCCCTGATAACTTTGTAAACAAAACATGACGTCATTGTCACTCTTGGCTGGCAGGACAGATGTTCCACTTCTGTTTCAAAAAAGGGCCAAGTATGTGACTTTTGCTCTGGAGAAAGCACTGTTGTGTAGTTTGTCACGGTTGTGTTGCTTTACGTCCCAGTCAACAGCTATGGTCATGTAGGGACTGTCAGTTCACCAAGCCACAAATCAAAAGTGCTTAATAGGCGGGGTAAGGCTCGTATTTCAATATATAATTCTTTCATAGATACTATTGGCATAGCTGTTTGAATCAATTGTCAGATAAGCAAAATTCTTTAAAGAAAATATTTAAATTGATGGTTGAGGGGCTCTTCCTCGCGGTGCAATGGGTTGTCTGCGCTTTGTGATTGTGGTATTTCCTGATCATACTCACTTATTATTTTCTGTTGTGCTTGCAGGGCGTTACATAGGGAAAAGAATTGCACAGGTGTGCAATTATAAGTGTGTTATTGATTTATTTTCTTATTTCTCAACCAAACATATGTTGCGAGTACTCAAAAGAACTGTCTCAGTGAGACGGTGTTTTTACTGAGACGGTTCATTTGAGCACCCAAAACATATTTTTAAATTCATGGGTAAGAAAATCATGTGAACTTCGTGCTTGTAGCCAGAACGATTAATTTGCTGCTACTTTTGTAGCAATTTTATTAACTTCGAACGTTTTCATCCAGACGCCATTTTGTATAGATTAATCATGTCTTTAGATTTTTTAAAAACATTTTGGCAGCCTTTTCAGTGTATTATTTGCAGGAATCAGGTAAAAGCAAGAATAACGCTCAAGCATTTGTTTGTTTTGACGATTTACATCTCAGTCACCTCGGAAATGGAAAGTGCAACAAATCTCATGCCCCCTAGCACTGGCTATTCTGCTTTCCACCAGAACCCAATATTCTTGACGGACATATCAACACTATATCGATATTAGTATTACTTGACTTTTAGCTTACTGTAAAAGCGGCAACTTTAATATTCATATCAGGGTGTGGTTCGGCTATTCCGTCTGCTAAGGAAAGGACATCAGGTTTTATTTATAATTTGGTAAAAAGTTAATAAGCTTTTTGAGCCGCGCAAACGTGCGTGCATTTCATGAAAATCCTAACCATATAACACACTGAACTCACATTCATTAACCCTTAAAGCGCATAATCACAAAATGTATGTTTTTCGTCGTCCACTAAACTATTTGAAGCCTCATAGATTAACAGTGTGAACCCAGATCAGACTGCTCCTGTAGGAGCAGTCTGATCTGGGTCCACAATGTTTGCCTCCCTGCTTATGTTAAATAGACATTTTCAGATGCAGTTATTTTGCTGGCGTTTTAAGGACTAAATAATGACTGAGATCGTGGCACAAGATGATACAGTTACTTTGGAATAAAACCACGCCTCATTTTCAGCTTTTACCTATGCCTAAGGTTGATTAGTCCTAATAACGCATTCATGAGGTGCCGCCTTTACAGTAAGCGAAAAGTCAAGTAATAGTGATGCCACAATGAACAATAAAAATGATTCTCACCGCTGGCGTATCATCATCATCCTCGGTCGTGGAAAATCTTTCAACACGGAGGTCATTAACATGCGGCTCTGACGGTCACTGGCACGAGTTTCGCCACCTCTCCATCCAACACATCTTTGAAACCATCACCCCATGCCCCTATATACTTGTTCTGGTCATTAACATGCGAGTCTGACGGTCACTGGCACGAGTTTCACCACCCCTTCGTCCAACATATCTTTGAAACCATCACCCCATGCCCCTATATAAAAATATGATATTTAAAATTAATTTTCTTATTTCTCAATCAATTAATTGTTAAGAAAAATATTCGCAATTTTACGCTAAACAATTATGCCTCTATAGTTCTGGGGGAAAATGAAACATCTAAGACATGCCCGAGTCCCTATAATCATAATTAATTTGAGATAAACAGTCCCTTTAATTGTTTAATAAAGTGAAACTCCCTTTAACCTAGACTTCAAAATGTAGATTTCGAACATTGTATTGTATTGAATAAAAAGAAACTGACGTTTATGAAAAAGGCTAAAAGACAGAAGAAAAAAATTAACAGACTTTGGAAAGCCCATGTACACCTTATCGCCAGAACTTTCAATTTCAAATAAACTCTGAGCATGCTGATTTACTTACTAATTTACCATGCAAAATTTTTGTTGCCATCAGATCATTTTATAAATCAATTCAAAGAATTCTTAAGTCTTTAAGGAAACCCTTCAGAGTGTCCAACAGTTTGGACCAGGATCAGGCCCGACATTTTGTCTGGCCTGGTCCGGGTCAAAACTATTTGCAAATGCCATCAGAAGATGACTAGACATGCGCGGATCTAGAGAGGGGGCAGTGGGTCCGGACCCCCATCCCCCGCCCTGAAAAATCACAAATTTATAGGGCTTCTTAGCAATACTGGTCCAGCTTGACCTCCTAGAAATCACAAAGCTATCAAGCCAACATTCAATGTTCATTTCATTCACTGCATTTCACTAGCGGGCCGATGATGGGGTATTAGATCCTCTCTCCTCTCACCAGCTAAAACGGACAAAAAAATCTCGTCAGAGTGTTGGACCCCCCCCCCCCCCCCCTCTGACAAAACTTTCTGGATCCGCGCATGCAAGTATGCTTGATATAAACAGGTGTCATTGCTGTATGCAAATAGTCTAAACAGAGCACTGAATTTGGGAACCATGGCAGCAACCTTTGATTTAAGTTTGTTTGTTGTTGTTGATGTTGTTTTCAATAGGGAATCAAGGGCTAATAATAATATTTAAGAAAACCCCGAGGTCGTATGTAGGTGTTTAGTTTTTCTAAATTTTGTTTAGTTTGATTCTTGACGTCCCAGTCAGCGATCTTTCAGTCATGTCGGGACGGGTCTTCCTGGGTTGAACCAGTATTAAGCAGGGAATAAGTGTCTTGTTCAAGGACACAACGCAACGAGGCTCGAATCCGCAACCCCTCGATTTCGAGGAAAGCACTCTACCACTGAGGATATGCAAGATGGGTGGAAGGACTGACTGACAGACAGACATACAGGTAGACAGACATACATACATACAGACAGATAGACAAGGCAAAAGCAATACACTGCCTCAACTTTAAGTAAAATATTGTAAACTTTTTAAACTTACCAAACGACTAAATGGACTAGAGTTACCCCCCTTGGAAAGCGATGCACATCTAGGCTTATCTTCACCGATAATCTGAATGACGTCTTGACATTGGCGATGTCTTGACATCGACGGCATCCCAACTGGAGCTGCAAACTCGAACACACACATCTGAAAAGCAAAGTGTTTCTTTCAAGCACCAGAAGTTATGCACCAGTCATTTGTATGCCCCGCCCCCTTTGGGCCGCGGATACCGTGGACATAGCGGGGCTTAAGTGTCGGGATTTGACCTACGATGTGTCCCGCAGTGCCGTGGATGTACCGGGGTTTTAATTTCCCGCTTAAATAGGCTACTACAGAAATAACTATCCTGAAATATCCTCTAAACAGCGCACCTAAACATCCAGCTATGTATATGCCAATATAAACCGAAAGGGGTACAACCCGTGGGGCGGGGGGTATTTAACTGGGATTTTAACACAAATTTGGCCCCGCAGTTCAGGGCTTTTAGCAGGGCCTTGAAAATTGAAAAGCTAAAAGCCTCGCTATTCCCCGACCTCGAGGGGCGGGGGATACAAGTGACTGGTGCATTATATTTAGATTTATTTGTCTCTTGTGTGTAATGCTTCCTTGTTTTTGTCACTCAGTTCAAATATGATGTCTCAGGTGAGGTGTGGTACTTGATTGTGTCGATTCCTGATATTTGCCTTCTTTTTACTTTTAGCACTGCGTACGTAACTTTTCCATCATTTGAACAGTGTAGATACAGAAGCTGATCAGAATTTACACTGTTTATCATACACATGATGAAGTTATAGGCCGAAATTTATCAGTAGATCGAGCCCATTTCTATTTTAAATGGCGTTTCGCTGGCGGGCCGATGATGTCCCAACATTTAATGCTAGCTTAATAGCTATTTGACTTTCCAGGGGGGGGGGGGGGAATCTGGGCCAGTATTGCTAAGGAAACCCATATAGCTGTTTATAATCTTCCAGGGGGTGGGGTCCGGACCCCTCCCCTCTCTGGATCCATCCGTCAACAAACATACATACGAACAGAAAGACGAATACTGCCAATACCAGGCATGCGTGGATCCAGAAAGTTTTGTCAGAGGGGGTCCAATTTTTAAAACGCTTTTTTTTAGTTTGATGAGAAGAGGAATGATCCAAATAACACTATAAGCGGGTCATCATCGACCCTCCAGCGAAATGCCATTTAAATGGCGTTTCGCTGGCGAGCCGATGATGAAACTACATTGAATTCTGGCTAGGAAGCTTTGTGATTTTTCAGGGGATCCGTACCAGTATTGCAAAGAAACCCTATATTTTTGTGATTTTAAGGTGTGTCCGTCCGGACCTCCTGTCCCCCCCCCCACTGGATCCGTACATGCCAGGAACCGTAAGCATAAATGCTGGTGGTTAAAAAAGCATAAAAATACCTGATTCTATTCCTTTTCTTCAAGGTGACACTTTTCTGGCATGTCTCGTGAATTCTAAATAGTGAAGGAAGTAACTGAGTAACTACTCACTCAAAGCGAAATCATGCACCATATGCAATACATAAAGTCCAAGCCCCCAGGTCATGATCACCAATTGTATAGGCCAGAGTACATGTAGTTGATAAACCGTTGTCTAAATCCGCGTTAAATCTTTGCATGCAAGGTTTTGTCGTCCGCTGATTTCCCCAAAACCTAACATTTTAAAAAATTCCGCCAGGAATACTATCTGTAGCGTCAAACAGTTTGGATCCAGATCAGGCCAAACATTTCATTTTGTTGAGCCTGATATTGGTTAACCATTTGAATTCGAGAAACCCCTACACGAGAACTTTTGCTAACAGTGAATACCCTGATGAAATACAGCATAATGCTGCATTTCATCAGGGTCTACTCTGTTTGTAAAGGTAAGACATATTAAGACAAAACTTGTAAAGGATAACCTGATACCCCTAGATATTTACAATGGACTATCCCAATTTTATTGCATCAAACCAGAAGGAAGAATCCATTAGTATACAAAGGGTTAAACTGTTTGTAAAGGTAATCATCACTGATGATGCCAAAAGTCGCCAGTAGCGGGACAGAGTTCTGATGAAGCCGTCTGATCAGGAATGACTCTGTTTTTCATGTGACTTCAGAATCACGGATGGTAAACAGGGGAACAAGCTCCAAACTTGAGGAGTTGACATAATTCGTTCCAACGGCACATCCAGAAACTCTCGAGATTGCTCCAAAGACAAAAACATAAAAAGGTAGGTGTACATCGCTTTTATAACTAAATCAACAGTGTCTAGACAATGTTAAAATGTATAAGTATGCAAAAATTTTATCAAAATTTTTCCTTGTGGTTCAAGAGTTATGAGCATTTTCACTAAAATGACTTGATCGGCCCATTTTGCATACCAGTGGCTGGACAATGTTTCAATAAATTTTATAACTAAATCAACAGTGTCTAGACAATGTGAAAATGTATAAGTATTCATAATTTGGTCCAAATATACCATGTGGTTCAAGAGTTATGACCATTTTCACTAACTGAACACGACCGGTCGGACTGAAGCTCAGCAAAGTAAAGGCCCTGTCACACTACGCGTATAGCACCAACATATGCCGACGTATGAAAAAATCAGCAAGTACGTTGGTATACTAGCTGAGTACGTTAGAAATAAGTATTAAACACGTTACGCATACGCTATAGTACGCGGCCAAGAGGTCTAAACTTTTGTGCATCCATAAAAACTACAGCGTATGCGAACGCACTGCTTCATTTAGTCTGGTACCCTGCCTCTCCGACTCTGTCTTTGGAGTCAGGCACAAGCGTGCAATGGGACTACACACTGTGTTGTTTAAAAATGGCCGCCTGCGTAACAACCCCTCGATTCGCTACATGTTATTGTTAATATCTTTGCTCATAAAGCCGGCAAAAAGTTGAAATTTCACAAAATCAATCTGCAAAATGTATTTATATTTTAAATCCTAAAATAAAGCGAATTCGGCCTGGAAGTTTTATTTTAATGAGAATTCGTGGCAATTTTTGCCTTACCGAGATCAATAATGAATCGATAGAATCTAGAATTATCGTTCATGTGATGAATACGGTGGTGGCCGCAGCTACCTGGCATTACCAAAAAGGCATATCTAATCTCAGGAACTAAGAATTAACAGGGGCCCAGTATCCCATTCGCAGATCCAGGGATTTTTGCCGGGGGCGGGGGGGGGGGTCCTTTCCCGACTGCTAGAAAACAGCTCTTCTTTTCTTTTACTCCTCAACTTATTTAAAGTTTTACAGAGGGTATCCAATGGTTATTTCAAAGAAAACTATTATTTTCCAAGGTTTCAGAGGGGGGGGGGGGGGGGGGGGTCCAACATCTTCCGGGGGTGGGGGTCCAAATGCTATACATTTCTAAAGAAACCAATAAAATATGTGATTTTTCAGGGAGCTCCGGAGCCACTATCCCACCTCTGGACCCGCGAATGTATCCTATTGCCCTAAATTTTGGACTGGGCCCCAGCAATTGGAGAAAATGCCCTCAGACCCAGTGGCTGCTAAATGTATTATCTACATTTTATGTTAAATTTTGAATTTTGCCAGTTTTGACCAAAGTCAAAACTGTTTGTTGATCTGTCTCAGAACCTGTAGCCCACACTCGAGCTGGAATTATGCCTTTGTCAAGCTAATCATGCATGGAAAATGTCCTTCAGAGTGCCAACAGATGGTGACATCAACCTTAAGAATTTAGAGCCCCACAACATGCCTCAAGAATAAATTACATATCAATCAAGACTTATGTTTCAGATACTAAAAAGAATCATCTCAGTGGTTCAGTTCTTTTGGGCACCCAAAACAAATGTTAAATCTGATGAAATAGAAAATCTCAATTTTATGCACATTTGTTTACCCCCTCTCCCTCCCACATGTCAGGATAGCAACTTCATATGTATTACACGATCTTACATTCCCAGCTATGCCCATTTTAATGCCAGACAGCAAATAAGCTACAAGGGAATGAAATATCAGCCTATGATGTTTCATTCCCTTGTAGCTTATTTGCTGTCTGGCATTAAAATGGGCAGTCCAGGGAAAAGATAGTTCACTACCACATACAAGATCTTGAATAACAAATCTCCTATTTGCTCACTCACACTGATAAGCTTATTTCATTGGGGGTGAAATTTTCTCAAATAGTGATGAATTTAAAGATTTTAAATATTCATGGAGAACAGTAACTGAGGAATAGCCATTATTTCCAAGACAAGGTTTATTTATGTAAATAAAACAGAGCTCTCACTAGGATTTTGTAAACAGGAGTCCCAGAGCTCTCTTTGCCAAAAAGTGGTAGTTCCACCCCCAGGGGGGGGGGGGGGGGGGTACTCTTACTTTATTCGCATAAGTAGACTCGGACCCAGGGTCTACAGTTCACCCAAAAAAATATCCAGAATATCAAGCACACCAAAATTATATTTGAAATTTTAGCAGCCCAAAAAATATCCCAATTCTGTACCTTTGACTTTAAAAAAGACCCTAAAATGCATAGAAATTACCCTAAAACTAGCCCAATTTTGTGATGACCCCCCAAAAAATATCCACAAAATCTTCATAATATCCAAAAATATTAATTTTTCAGAAAACCCCAAAAATATTGAAATTCAGAATTTTGAACCCCCAAAAATAGCCCGAGCCTACGTATGTGTGATAATATCAGAGTACCCCCCCAGGGGTTCCACCATAAAAAAGATATAGCCTCCTTAAAAAAATAGGGATCCAGCACCAAAAAATAGGAGTTCAAGACTGCTATATCAGGAGTTAGTGAGAGCTCTGTAAAAGATTTTATACCCCAAAAGAAGATAGCATATTTAAAGATAAAAGAGAAATAGCATTGTAGATATTTGATAAATATATGGTAACTGAGTGATCACCAGCATGCATTATTAAAATTTCAAGACATATATAAGGCCCCCCAAAAAGTTAATAGTTTCTCAGGCCCTCCCTAATCTGTTTCAAATGCCCCTCAGGTGTCTTTTTTCAGACTTGAATTAAAAAAGTGGCTTCCTTTATTTTATTCAGATGTCATAATCAAAATATCAGCATTTTTATGCTTAAAATGAACAAAAAAGGATACCTCATTAGGGTTTTTTTGTAAACTAGAAATACATAAACACAGTGGACCCAGATGAAATGCTGCATTACTATTTTGTCGCTAACGAAAAAATTCCAGAGATAGAAAAACATCATTTCTTGGTAATTCCAACCTGTGAACCCTTAAAATATAACATGGATTATCCCATATTTGTTGCATCAATCTGCGTGGGGAAATCCACAAGAATACAAAGGGTTAATGCCCCTTCACTTGATATATCAAGGAACCTATATCTTAAAAGGTGATTTTTGACTCAAACTCTACCCAGGGGTTAAGGAAGTGTACTCTAATTTCCTTTTTTAATGTAGGCTTGGACCCATCATCTACTGTTTACCCCCAAAAATATATCGGGAACATCAGGCATACCCCAAAAATATTTAACATATAGCACCCCCCAAAAATATTCCAATTCTGAACTTTGACCTTAAGAAAAAGCCCTGAAAAGTACATGTATATATATAATATAAATGACCCCCTCCCCCCCCCCCAAAAAAAAAAAAAACAGTTGTGATGACCCCCCAAAAAAGTCCACAATTTCATACCCCAAAAAATATTATTTTCTGAAAACCCCCCAAAATACTGAAATTCAAATGTCTGAACCCCAAAAAAGGTCCCGGCCTAAGTATACATGAAAATATTAAAGTCTAGCCTCCACTTTGTATAAAGACCAGTATTTCTTTGAAAAAAAAATCGTGTTATAGTCTGGCATCAATTCACTGTTTAATTTTTATATCAAAATAATTGATTTTTTTTATTTGGTTTGATGCTTAACCTCCCAGTCAACTGCTATGGTCATGTCGGGATGCCAAATGAATTGAAATGACAGAAACTTATAACCGTTCATATAATTTGTGTTAAGGTAATTTCTCAATTTTTTCTTAAACCTACTAAAATTTATTTTGAAACTCCAAAAGATTGGCATTGAGCCTATAACAGGCCTCCAGATTAGAGTGTGTTATGATTTTTTCTTATTTCTCATTCAAATATATACTGTGAGTACTCAAAAGAACTGACTCAATGAAATGGCTCTTTTGAGCACCAAAAGCTCATATTCTAATGTTTAAACTATTAAATTAATAAAAAATAATTACAAAATTAAGTCAAGCCATCAAAATCTAATCACCCCTTCTCCATACCAACAACAGGGATACTACTGGCCCATATAAAGATGGGCCCATTTCCCATTCAAATTTAATGGTTTAATGAGCCCTTTAGAAAATTTCATGGGCTGAAGAGTGAAGAGTCCATTATATGCACCTTACAGCAAAACAAGTGATATTTTTGAATAGCTTATCATATGGGGCCCACCAAAAATAAAAAAAAATACTATTTATAATTAACTGTAACAAGTCAAAAAATGGTTCTGGCCCATCCCAGCATTATCCCTGCAACAATGTTCCTACATTGTATGCAAGTTTGGTCAAAATCTGGAAATTTCAAACTGTGACACCTTTTGTGCTTCATGAATGCATATCAATATGTGTAGAAGAATAATTCAAGTCAAATAGGTTTGAATTAAAACAAAATCTTAATTTTGATTTAGAGAGGTCAACTAGAGGGTTTGGGAATCCTAGAATGTAATAGAATGTATAACATGTACATATACACAAAATGACAATTTCACACACAAAATATCAAAGTTAAAATGTTAACCATTGTACTGCTGAAAATAAAATCATCTGTGCATACAGCTTAATTTTGACAAAACCAGTTCCTAATGGAAAATAGAGGATCCTGACCAGTTACCACACTGTTTTCAAAACAGGATATACTGTATCTAGATTCAGCAGGACAAAGGTTCGTAGGATAGATGGCTGATTTTATCTTAACAAGAGCCAAATTCTAGTTTTAGACTCTTTGCATTTTCTAAAAAAAAACCCTCAAGGACTCAATCAGAGAGTCAAACAGTTTGAATTAAGATCTGGCCTGATATTTTGTCAATCCCAATCTGGGTCCTCACTGTTTGCAAATAAGGATCACCAGACAACACTGGCATTAAGGAAAGAGTTAACTGTGATAATGTTATTTCAGGATTGACATCACAACCACAAAATTAATTAATCACTTTACATTCTAATTAACCTTTTTTTTAATTCTAAAACCTTTACCGAAACACAATGAAAATGTTTTGGTATATTAGTAAAAATGATCAAAATACTTTTTAAACTTATTATCACTTTCCGCCATATTTGCTTGGTCACAGGACCAACTTTCTGCCTTTAAAATGGTAATTTTAAAAAAACTTAGAATTTTTCCAGTTAAATTATGAACACAGAGATTTACCTATATATTTATTTATTGCTACACTTTTATAGTTACATTTTAATTCTTCAGAATGTCAGGGTAGAAGTAGAGGGATATCCCATAATTTCTATTTTAATTTGACAGCCCAAATGAAGGAAGTAAGAACATATAAAGCATTTTTTCCAGCACATGAGACTGAAACTATAACCATCAGTTAATGCCTAAATCTTCCATAAAGTTGAAGTTTAACTATAATGCTCTAGAATTCTTTATGACAGCATAATATCTAAGATGAAAACTGCTTTAAAGTAAAATGGTTACCAAAGCACTTGTCATTATCTCATCATTTGGTGAAACCTCTTAATTGTGGTATGTCACAGAGGAACAGAGCAGCAAAAGAAGCTATTTATATATAATAAGCAAATAGGAATCATGAAATAACCAATGAATGCTGCTGCAGTACCTTAACTATTTTTTGAACAGCTTGGTATGTTACCCTTTCCTTTTTCATTCATTTGAGCATTGCAAATGTTAATTTGAATATTCAAGTTTTTTAATGAAATGTTTAAAATTCAACTGGGTATTTTTGTAAATATTATCCCTTTGTATTTGGGAAGCAAAAAATAGTACTTTTGCAAACAGTGGAGACCCAGATGAAATGCTGAATTTCATTAGAGTCAGGCTTAAATGAAATGTATGTGTGGTTCCTGTTGGCCTACCTACCCTAATTTTTTAACCCTGCCCTAAACATTAAAATGGTCTTTGGAGAAAAATACATAAAATGGGCACTTTTTCAGTTTTTGTCACTATTTTCTTTGTTAAATGTCATATCAAAATTCAATAATTTCCCTACCTACCTACCCTAAATTTTGTTAGTATGCAACAGGAACCACACATATATTTCATTTAGGCCTCAGTAGACTGTTTGTAAACGTAAAGCAGATCCTCAGACAAAATAATACATTTTTAAAATTATAACCTGACACCCCTAGATACATGTATTTACAATGGACTATCCCAAGCTTATTGTAAGAATACATCAGTATACAAAAGATTAAAGCTTTTTAAGTAGGCTTAATATGTTGTCTAAAACTGCCACTCAAAAGATATACGCAGGGGTCGTTAAGACAAATGGGCGCTAAATGTAGGTCGAAAGTATTGCAGAATGCTCCTTGGGAGCATTTTGCAAAACTTTTGACCTGCATTATTCGATGTCTTTTTTTTTAATTGGCCTCTTAAGACAGGTTTTACTGTATACAATTAAGTTTGATGGGTATCCAATTTGAGATATTTAGTTAAAAAAAAATAAGTTTCCAACCAACCGACCCATACTGGTAAAACAGGGTCGGGTATGGGGAAACAAAAATATTTTAAAGGTTGGCCTAAGTAGTATTACCTAAATATTGGCAAGAAGCAGCTTCTCAACTTCTGAACTCTGTCAATTTTCAGAAAATTTGATATGATTATTGGTTTAGACTACTAATTTCACAAATAGATGCATACATCAGGGGTGTGGAAATAGTAAAATTTTCTACTTTTCCAAGGACAAGTAAATTGCCAAAATGTAGTTGTCCATAGAAAATTTTACTTGTCCGAAAGAACAAATTAGCTTATACCGTACTGTGCTTAAACAATTTATTCTTTCAAAAACAGTATGAAACCAGATATATATCAACTCTTGCAAACAGTATGGATCCTGATCAGCTGGCTTCTCTTGTAAACAGTGTAGATCCAGATCAGCTGGCTTCTGAAGTGGCAAGCTGATCAGGATCCACACTGATTTCAATGCAAGATGTGAGCTCGTAATAATTAATCAAAATATGAAATACAGAATTGTATTAACTTAATACATTTGTACTTGTCCACGGACAAGTAATAGAAATTTTCAACTTGTCCTGAATAAAATGGGACCAGGTCGGAAAAGTCAGGCATGTCATTCCCGTAGCCCTGCATACAGCGACTATTCAGTTTTAATTACAAGGCACCTAGTCCCCCGGTCAAAACCGTATTATCTGCTCTAAGCAGGGGTATCATCGGTGCCAACCGACTCATTGTAGCTAGGTTTAGTAATGTCTATTGATAGGATATTGTGGATATTTTTATTGAAGCCCAGTCCTGACTAAGTTTTCTCTCAGAAATTTAAATTATTCACAATATTTTATCAAGGTGGTTATTTTCTAAATCAATCTATAGTGAACTAATGGCTTAGTGGGGTTAAAGGCTGGCTAATAGGGGAATTTTGCCAGAACCCCCCTCCTCCCCAAGTTTGCTCATAAATTTAGATTAAATATTCACTGCATTTTTTAAAATCTGTATCATTTGGTTGAACTATCAGCTTAGTGCCGATAAAATGCCGGGGTCCTGTTAGTGCATTATTGGAATTTTCTCTGACCCAAAATTGCCCATCTACATGTTCTCTAGGTTTGTTGTTGTTGTTATTTGTTTTAGCCAAATTTTCTCTCAGAAATTTGGAATAATATACTGGGATAATCAGTTTTCGCCAACATAAGCAGATGTGGCTCTGAGGATAGCAAAACAAAATACAACCTGACCAGAAAATGATTTTATCATAAAATTTCAGCCTTTTATAATAATGTGTGATACCTTAGACCATCAAAATATGTTTTTAAATTTTCAAAAACTTTGATTTATTTGTGCACCCGTTTTCTCGCCATCTTGAAAATAGTAATCTAAGTTCGACAACTCTTGTTGACCTGAAAAAGAGGCCTCATAAGGGGTTGGATAGATAAAAAATCAATGGATGTTATGAGACCAACCATTTTTTTCAGTCAATGAACATAAATTATTGTGAATCTTCTATGATTTAATTTATTGTAATCAAAAATATTTCAGTCATGTTTTTTTTTCTATATTCAATTTTAATTCAGATTGATTTGAACCCCTATGGTCATTGAGGTGCTACCAAACTGACAGTAAATGAAAAAATAGACATACAGGGTAAAAGCTTTCTTTTATGTACTTTAGGGATACATTAAGCCATTACAAGAGAAAAATTGATATGATTTATCAAAAAATCATTTTTAGATATATGGTCCATACAGCTGCTTATTAGCCAGACCATTGTTTCTGAATCTTAACATTAATAAGAACCCCCTTATTATAAAATCAATGATTTCCCCACTTGGGACCCAAATACATCACTGAGTTTTCTTACCTCCATCGTGATGATGTCAACACAAATGAAGATGGAGGAAGCGATGTATTCAATGAATAAAACGTATCAGATTCATAATTTAAAGATTGGAGTTAAAAAGAATTAGTGAAAATGGCGGGAAAACATTGATGCAGGTAAGTGACCATTATTTTACCACTCAGATATGCATTTCCTTACTGCTTAACAACTAAACAGACAGCTTTTCTTTCGCCCTTGGAAATCCCCTTTACAGAATGAGCCTGACATCACGCAAGTGAAAAATTGGTGGGAATATTCAATTGGCGAAATTACATTCTTGGCGAAATTAGCTTACTCCACTACATGATCATACATGGAAAAATATCAAGATGTATAATTTCAAAATCTGTATCAGTTGGTTGAAATATAAGCTTAGTGCCGGTAGAATACCGGGCTGCTGTAAGCGTCTAATGGAGATTTTGTCTGACCTTCAATTACCTTTCTACAACAACTTTTTCGACAGTGAGTAACCAAGTATTCTCGCAAAAAATAGAATAAATACTCACGGCAAAATATCAAGATAGATATTTTCTAAATCTGTATGAGTTGGTTGAACTATCGGCTTAATGCCTACATTTTGCCGGGTCACTGTCAATCGCTATGACGGATTTTATCTGAACTCGAATTTGGCTTTTCCACAGCCTACAGTACAGGCTTGCTTGACAACGGGTTTTTCTCTCAAAAATTTAGAATAAATCTACTCACGGCAAATATCCAGATGAATATTTTCTAAATCTGTATGAGTTGGGTGAAATATCGGCTGAATGCCTACATTTTGCCGGGCCTCTGTCAATCGCAATCACGGATTTTGTCAGAGCTCCATATGCTTTGTACAGCGAGCAGCCATTTTGTTTTCGATCTGTGTAGGCGGCCATTTTACGGTTGTGCCAGACGTCTACTTTTCGTACACAAAGAGACGCCGGGTCACGGGTGGTAAACCTAGGAACTACCACGAAATTGTGTTAACGCAAATTTGTTCCCAAGCCACATCCGGGACACGTCGTGGTAGTTTCCAGGCCGAAAATTGGATAAAGAAAGGTTGGTGTCACGTTCATTTTTGTTTTATTTTACAACTAAGAACAAACAATGGTGAAATCCGACAATGCAGTTCCGTGTAAATGTGTTTCAGCGTCCCCTCTAGCCCAAAAGTTTGTATGAAAAGTTATTTTCTTTCTTTTGATTCGTGTTTCCCCACTGAGCATCGGACCAACTTTCCCCAAAGTTCGAAAGATTTTAGCCCATATCTGTCAAATTAAATGGAATTTAATACCATTTGACGATGAAAATGATTAAAAGACCCTCAATAAACGTTCCTACACAGAAAAAACATCTGAGTATTTACTCGTAAACGATTCATGCCCAGTTCGTCCTGTGTGGTAGTTTCCAGCTCATCGTGGTAGTTAAAATGCTATTGTGGTAGTTTCCAAGACTTTGTAGGATACGTTTCTGAAGTGGTACAAAACATTTTAGTGGTTGCTTGTTTTGCATGACAACCCTCGAATTCGTCAATTGATTGCCACGGTAAACAATTAAATCACATTTTAACTCCATGAAGAAGCAAAGCTGAAGACTCAACATATTCGATGTAATGCGTGACAGGTGGAGATCATGTCCTGGACTACCAAACAATATCTCTTGAAATCTAAAGCAAAAGAAGGTCATCAGTTGAGTCCCGGTGGACCAAGCAACAGACAAAAAAATCATATTAATTATTTCGTCACTCGCTACGTTGTTCCATGTTCAGTCAACTTTAAGATAAAATGGCAGGCTAAGACTACTGGCCCAGAGTATCGTTAGTACTTGCGCTTCAGAAAAAAAGGAATATCCTTGGGTTGGGTCACTTTTGATATACATGTGAGTGCGACTATGAACGGGCATGTTATTTGATAATTAAAAAGCATAGTTATTCAAAAACAAAATATGTGAATATCCCTTCTTTTCATTCTTCTCATCATTCAATGGCCCATTAAATTTAAAATTCAGGCAGTCGACATTTGTTATCTGACAAAAGTTTGTTTGAAAAGGTCTCTGTAGGAATAAGAGGGGTATTCAAGGTTCAGTCCGCACACCCTGTCTTTAAAAAAATGAAGTAGCCCCTGAATAGAAAACATCTGCTGATGCGAACTACTACTAAATTCCTACAAAGTCTTGGAAACTACCACAATAGCATTTTAACTACCACGATAACCTGGAAACTACCACGCAGGACGAGCGGGGCATAAATTGTTGACGAGTAAATGCTCTGATTTTTTTTCTGTGTAGGAACGTTTATTGAAAGTCTTTTTATCATTTTCATCGTCAAATGATATCAAATTCCATTTAATTTGACATATATGGGCTAAAATCTTTCGAACTTAAGGGAAAGTTGGTCCGATGCTCAGTGGGGAAACACGAATCAAAAGAAAGAAAATAACTTTTCATACAAATTTTTGGGCTAGAGGGGACGCTGAAACATATTTACACGGAACTGCATTGTCGGATTTCACCATTGTTTGTTCTTAGTTGTAAAATAAAACAAAAATGAACGTGACACAACCTTTCTTTATCCAATTTTCGGCCTGGAAACTACCACGACGTGTCCCGGATGTGGCTTGGGAACAAATTTGCGTTAACACAATTTCGTGGTAGTTCCTAGGTTTACCACCCGTGCGGGTACCAGACTATGCTTCATTACGTTATAGATGTACGTAGCAGGTAAGTTATGCATACGTTAACATGATAAACAATCTTTGATTTAACTGAACAGTAACACTTCTTTCTATTCAAATTTACACTGCTTTCAATGGTGTAGCCAGAACGCTGAAAAAGTTACGCACATCAAAGGAAGACTACTAGATCAAGCAGTGATTCTCTTAAGTTGCGTCCCTTTTCAAAATAAGGAAAGAATTTGCTCCCAGAGAGAGCGAATTCTTTCCTTTAAGAGCAGTTCCTTATGGTATACCACATTAGATGACCTCCCTTAAATGTTACAATGTGTATTACGCACGTGCGTAAATGCGTAATGGGAGCAACGCCAGTGGCTTTGTTTACAAAGATACTACATGTACTGCATAAATGACTCTTTGCCAAATAATGGGTATTTTTTCATGCTTTTCCCATTTGCTGCTGTTTTTCAAAAATAAGATTTAGGGATACCATCACAGTGTCAAACAGGTCGGATCCAGATAAGGCCAGATGTCCTGTCAGTCCTGATCTGGGCCCAAACTATTTAAAAAGGTTATCAGCAGTCAACACTAGTAGGCAAAGTGTAAAGTTTCGCCGGGTATTCACCAAAATACATTGAAATAATTGAGCCAGTGCATGAGATTTCCAACAATGAGGTATGTGCGACCAGCAAAGCCTCAGATCAGCCTGCGCATACACGCAGTCTGATCAGAGCCTTTGCTAGTCGCTTGAGTATTCTATAGTTGTTAAGCTACTGGCTGAACACCATTTGGAGTTTCTAAGCTTAAAAGGAGGCTGCACAGGCTTGTCCGAGTCTACACATGTCAAAATGCCACATTGTTGGAAATCTCATGCACTGGCTCATATAATGTTTCGGGCAGAAACCTTTGGATGAAAGTGATGTGTTTGCACAAAAACATGTTGAGTAGAATAAACTGTTTCTTCTAAATAAGTATGCTGTCCGTGACATTTGACTATTACCTTGTTTGTTATATGACTAGTTAGAATCCTGTCTCCTGATTGGCCCAATTTGTCTTGATAAATCTCTATGTCTACCTGGAAACTGGTCTGAACCAGTCCACAAGTTAATATTGCATGAAAACCGGCTCGAACTAGTTTCCAGAAGTTAATATTTTTGACACTTCTGCAATATTACCCTCTAGAGAGCTAAAAATAGCATGATGAGTGTGAAACTAGCATGTGCTGCATGAAATTGACATGATTTACTGTTTCACCTCCCAACAGGTAAATTAAAGACTTTCATGAATTTTTACAACAGTTTTGTTTTGATTTGTTTGCTTATTTATCTTTGTTTGAATAAACAAACTGTAAAACAGTTTTATGATAACGTTTTATATTCCCCATTAAGAGAATTATTATAAATTTGAAAATGCAAAATACATAATTATAACATTTCGATAAAAGTTGCTGAAACTTGTGAGAACTTAGTCCTTAGATGTCTTAGAAGGTTGAACATGTCTTTAACAACAAAAGTGAAAGTAGCAAAATGAAAAGTCATATAACAAAACAGTTATTGACTTCAATTTCGGTAGACATAAGGATTTATCTACCCTTAAAAGTGATATTAACCTCGGCCTAGCGGCCTCGGTGAATTATCACTTTTTCGGGTAGATAAATCCTTATGTCTACCTCATTGAAGTCAATAATTGTATAATGTTTCACGTTCAACCAGTTTGACTTGTTCACTGAGGTGTATCATACCTACATACTGTATTGATAAACACAGTTTTGAGCATAAAATTGTAAATATTTTGTTACTCACCAGAATTAACCTACAATTTGGTGCTAAGAAGAATCGTCTCATTGCGACGATTCTTTTGAGTACCCACAACATATGTTTTGGTTGAGAAATAGGACAGTTAATTACTATGTATGCAATCATGCAATCATAACTAAATCCCTGATACATGCCATTATAAATAGATATTTACCTACAGGTTTGTACAAAATTAGTTCCTAATAAGTTTTTATGATATTTTGTTTTTGAGCATTTTGACAACGTTCCCCCCGAAACACTTCAGTAAAGCTTTTTCTATTTTCCATTGAAGCAAAAACAAAGTTTTCAACCCATATTTTAAGTGGTACTTGTCCAATGAGAAAAACACTTAAAATTGCAGATAATTTGAGGGTAGAACCTACTATCCTTTTCATGGAAAAAAATCATTTTCTTTGAAACTTTTCTCAGGCCATTTTTATGGGCAATCGTTCATTAAGATTGTCCGAGGTCCTTCATTGTCTTGAACGTCTATGATAGGACACCTTCATCTGGTTCACATAGAACATCTGGAGTTTCCCAGTGAACCATTCGACGTCATCTGAACGTGACGATGACGTTCTCAGGTAAAACGTGTTTAAGACGTGATCGTTCTTTCAAAAGCATTACATTTTGAAAATGTCCAGAACCTTTAAATTTCATTTTCAAAACGTGCAGAAGACTTAATAAAAACCCTACATGAACACGTTTTTGTAACGTTTTGTTTAGTGTTCAAGACGTTTTATAACCCCATACCTACCATGGAACGTTGCAAATATTTAAGGAAAACTTTTCAAAAGTTGTAACTGTCTTTCTATATACGTACCCTGAACGCGTTGGAGACGTTTCCACTGACACTTTTGAAGACGTTTCCATATAACACGTGTTCGTCACTCACAAAACGTTACAAATTGAAGACGTCAAACATGTTCGCATCTAGTCTTTAAAACGTGTTGAAGACCTAGAGAAACCCTTGCACGAGGACGAGGACGCTCTTATACCGTTTTGATTCGTGTTTAAGACGTGATGGTAATCCCAAAACAATGACGTCTTCGTTTGGTGTTCAAACTGTGTTCACAATTGTATCAAAATATTATAAATTTGCAGTGAATTCGTTTTAAAAACGTGGGCCAGTGATTCATAACGTGACTGAGACGTTTTATTATCCAAGACGTGTGCGTCACTCCAAAAGCGGACGTCAAACACGTTTGCATCTAGTTATCAAATCGTGATGAAGACCTAACGAAACTCTTGCATGGGGATGTTGTTATAACGTTTTAATTCGTGTTTAAGACGTGATGGTAATCCCAAAACAATGACGTCTTTGTTTGGTGTGCAAACTGTGTTTAAAACTATATCAAAACATTATAAATCTGCAGTGAGCTCGTTTTAAAAACGTGTGCTAATGATTCCTGAACGTGACCGAGACGTTCTTTACACAAGACGTGTGCGTCACTCCAAAAGAGTAACAAATTGAAGACGTCAAACACGTTTGCATTTAGTTTTCAAAACGTTTTTGAGATGTCCTGCAGACGTCAGATTTGCTGATAAACGTCTGAAAAACTTACAAAAGACGTCTTCGTCACCAAAACGTATGGTTCACTGGGTAATAACGAACGTTTTTTTTTTTATCTCACCACTTGTATCAAACAATGTGTAAGCAATGTTTCAAGAGTATTTCAACACATTTTATTACGTTGCCTAGCAACCAAAATATATGGCAATTCTATTTTTGACAAATTTTGTCCGATTTTGTTGCTATGGCAACCGTACAGTTTCTTGTCTTCACTGCAAAGATGCTACTATGAGCATGACTTTTCAGTTAACCATATGCGAACAACATATGCGCATAATAATTTATCTGCGCAGTCTGATCAGCCAATTGCTGTTTGCTGTTGAAAGACCTTTACCTTTTATAAATTGTTTTTGGTCAGTTCTAGTCCTCACTGATCCCGATCAGCTCGGTGTGACGGGGTTTGTTGAAATCTATGTCTTCTGGGAATTTTTAACCGAGACATATGGAACGCAAACAGCAATGGTTCAGGTCAGACCGCGCTGTGCAATCTGAACAGTAAAGACCCTGACGAGACGCCCCATGACAAAACTAGTAAGATGGGTGTACTGTGCATGAACGCTGTTGTGATTAGGTATCTGAATTTATGCATAAGTTTTTAGGAGACACACAGAGTCGTTTATTCGGTCAAAACCGTAAACAGGTAGGAATCACACGGAATTCCGCAGCTAGCCTTTGTCACGGAAGTCCGCGACTTTGCAACGAATACCTACTTTTCCGTTTTCCCAACTTATCTTAAGTGTTATGAAAACAAAAGTTTCCTGGAATGCGTGTCAGTAACCAATCTTTTGATGACGTAAGATAAAGTTTTCAGCCAGGTGATTTCAAAACACTGGGAAGGAAAATATGTGGTTGGAGGGAGCTGGAGACGCTGGTAAAGATGACAGTATATTGCTGTTAAAATTCAATTTTTTCTAACAGGACAATAACGACTGCATAAAACACTGCCTCAAGCTTCAACTTAACTTCGAGTTGTTCAGGTTACTCGGCATTTATATAGAGTTACTCGCTATCAAAAACTTGTGATTTTCTAAGTTTTGAAACGCGAGTCACGGATTTCCGTGACCTTGAAGTTTTCGATTGTAACGGCTTCCCGTCACCTTAAACATTTTTGTAGAGGCTATGGATATCCGTGACTTTGATTTTTGACAGGGAGCGGTTGTTGAGTTCAGGCTGTGTACAGGTACATTCATTGTAACGGCTTCCCGTCACCTTAAACATTTTTGTAGAGGTTATGGATATCCGTGTCTTTGAATTTTGACAGTGAGTGGTTGTTGAGTTCAGGCTGTGTACAGGTACATTATCTAACAACTTACAATAATCGAATACTCGAGCATATGTTACTTAGACAACTCGGATTTCTTATATTTCTTATTCGGGTCTGCGTTTCAAATTATGAACATGCATAAAGACTTACAATGGTGATCAGACCCATACTTATACAATCGTACCGATTGCATATGCGAGCAGCAAAGGAGCATCCAGATATTATTAAAAAGCATATCGTCTGAGCCTTCGCTTCTCGCATTTACATACACACAGCAAAAGCAAAGCCTGATGATGCAGGTTTAGACCGGTATCTAGGCGTCTTGCTTCCCACCATGAACCCGTAGATATAAGAAATTAATACTTTTCTCGAATAAGTTCTTAATACAGTGCGAATGTGTGTTACAAGTATATGCTTTCGCAATAAACTGCCGGCGAGCCTTCGGATGCTTCTGGACATAAAACCACAAAAAACATAAACCCACTCGGCCAGTACTGGTTATAGCCAAGGAACAGGATCACAAACATTAAACAGCAACACAAAACAGTCGGCGTGGTGTATTCGACTTGTACCCAGGGGCGGGCCCAAGGGTCCCGAGTTTGATCCTCTTCTCCACGTGAGTGTTACAGTATCGTATGAGACTTTAAGCTGTGGCCCTGCGCTCCTTGTCATACTAAAGTTACACACAACAATAAACACTCTCAGCTAAGTACTATACTGGTACAGCTACGGAGCAGCCATAAGAAAAACTTCCGTGGTGTAGTGATAAAGTCGCTCGCCTTGTACAAAACGGCTATGTACTGGCACAGACACGGAACAATCACAACAAAAGCTTGGTCTCCGAGGGGTTGGGGGTACACTCATGTTTTTTTATACTTAGGCCGACCCCAGCATCTACCGTTCAACCCCAAAATATCAGACGAATTTCAAGCACCCAAAATAATATTTGAAGTTTTACAAACTCAACTAAATACATGTATCCCCCATGCTGTACATTGACCTTAAGAAAAGACCCTAATATGCATAGAAATGACCCCTAAATACACTCACACAAACTTCTAAGCGGTCACCTAGCAATTCCAAAATTTTGACAAAATTTTTAATCATTTTAAACTTTTAATTTTTTAACAAGCCAAGGCGTACATGTCGATACTGGCACGATTTTGGACATTCCATGATGTTTCACGTGAAATTTATAAAGAACCAAATGCCCGTGTTAATAGGACAAATACATGGTGATTTTAAGGTGACCGCTTAGAACTTTGGGCAAGTGTATAGTCCAATTTTGTGATGACCCCTCAAAATATCCAAAAAATCTTCATACCTAAAAAATCATTTTTCTGAAAACCACAAAAATAATTAAGTTCAAAATTTTGGACGCAAAAAAATGACCCGAGCCTACGTGTATATGAAAATATCAAAGAGCCCCCTGCGGACGGCTCTGTTTTTGAAGTTTCCTACCCGTGGTTGATGGAATCTTGAACTGGAAATGTACGAGGGTTGTCCCAGTAAATCGTGGACTTTTGTTATAAAATGAGACTGTGTATCAGGAATTCTATGAAAAGTGTATGGTATGTTTATATACATCTAAGACGCACTTTCGACAAATATAGATGAAATCACAGTTTAGATAACAAAGTTATGAACCTTTACTTGAAGCAGCCTCAGCGTATGCGGAGCACGTCGCAAATTAGTTTGCTGTATTTTCAGAGAGGGTTGGTCAAATGTTTTGTCTCTACTCTTTTTATATAAGCTTAAATGGCAACAAATATTGTCATCTTTTTGTTGAGTAAGTCTCCCTGGTACAAGTAAAGACTATATAGTTAGTTTAGATATGTTATGAACACAAACAAGCAGGACTTTTAAGACTAAATATGAGATAACATAATTACCATTAATATAACTAACAGAAAAATTGCATGTGTTCTGATAAATTGACGAAAGGGAGCTTGACTTTGTGATATTACTAAACAAATTTTACAAGAAATCCATTTTACGATACAAGTGACTGTTCTATCAATCATTTAACATTAAAAGAACGCAGTTTTATGTGTTTAATTAGCCCAAAAATATGTAAAGTCTAATTTTTGCGTCGTACCGTTCTCATAACGTTCGCTTTTTCTGAAAAAAATAGAAATGTAGTAGGTATGTAAAATATTTTATAAATCAATGGAAATGGCCAAAAACGTTTTAAATTTTCAATACTAGACCTTGCATAGTTACTAAGTGATGTGACAAATGCATTGTTTGAAATTCAACAGCGAAATTTGATTAAATGTACACTACCTTTTGTGACTAGATGAGTTTCATTGAAAAAATTTTGACGTGCGCCGCTCACGCCGACATACCGTTAAGTAAAGGATCGAAAATTTGTTATCTAAACTGAGATTCCACCCATATTTATACAAGATTTTCCCCATATGTATATTATAACATCCTTTAAATATCATAGAGTTACTTGTACACAGTCTTGTGTTATACCAAAAGTCCACGATTTACTGGGACAACCCTCGTATTTTACAGTATGGGTTACAGTATGGGTTTAAAGGGAGCGCAGTGGCTCAGTGGTAGAGTGCTTGACTCGAGACCGAGGGTTCGAGCCTCACCTGCGTCACTGCGTTGTGTCCTTAAGCAAGAACATTAATCCTAGCTTAGTGCTGGTTCAACCCAGGAAGACCCGTCCCTTCATAACTGAAAAACTGTTGATGGGATGCAAAGAATCAAATCAAACAAAAACAACAACAAACGTATGGGTTTAAAGCTGTGTACATGTGTCTTTACTTTTCCACTGCGTTGTCCACACTGATTACATAAGATGGCATAGCTGAAGTTAAACAACCCAGTATATTAAGCAGTCTAAGGGAAAATGGGCATAGTCAAGCATGGAAACTTATGCTACTGCGAATATCAGAATAAGTTTCAGCTCAATGTATGATGTCTGTTAAACAGACATGCATGATCGAATGCCTTTTATATACTTGACAAATTAAACCATTTTTAGTTCCATCAACGCAACCGACTTCCAAATCACTGCACTCCTGTGTACCCTGGAATTTGGTTATAAAAGATGAAGGCCTATGATATCAGAGATCAAAATTTTATTGAGAACCTTAAAATCACATGACCTAGTTGGCCGTCGTGCTAACATAGCGTAAAAACCCTTTAAAGATATTCTTCAGAACCGGACTTTGTATGTTGTATTTGGGATATGGGTCCAAAAAATGTTCAAAATAATGATGATTCTAACTAGGTTGAATTTGGCCTTCAGTGTGACAATGTCAAATTTCTTTCCTAATACATTATATGAAATTTATCTTGATGTGTTAGATATTGGTGAAGTCTAAAAGTAATCGAGTATGATCAGTAGATACCACCATAACACACTGCAGACAAACCCATGGCACCGTGAGGAAGAGCCACAGAACATATAAAACGGCAAGACATGGGTGAGACAATAAAAATATAAACTTTTCCTCTTCAAGATGATTGGAACACGAGAAGGGACACAAAGTAATGCATACCAAAACAAAGACAAACACAGATTACCACACGCACAAACAGTAGGGAGTACATAAACAATTAATCAACAACAACAGAACCATCTTGATCAGTTGATGATTATCTTTCATTGTTTGGGATTTATTTGCTTATATGAAAAGACTCATAAATCTGCAAGTTTGTTGCAAAATGTCTAATATCAGCGGCTGTAACCTATGTTACCTGATGTAATAAATGGGCAAGCTTATTGTCTTTACGTAAGATATGCCTAAAATATTTTAATCCCCTTGAGGGAATGTTGCAGACACATTCCTTATAGATGTTCAACTCAAGCTGCATTGAATAAAGGATGTTTGTACTCTATAAGTTGGGGCGTTAATCTGAAACAGCCTGTTACATGCGTTACTATATCAAATAAAGAAAATGTAATTTGAAAGTTTGAGCTAAAATTATGAAAATACTTGCATGTTTAGGGACTTTAAGCTGGCTCGTATGCTAAAGACTTATAGATCTGCAAGTTGTCACCAAGGTTTAAAGATCAGAGAGCGTTACATATGTTAAATGGCATAACGAGTGAGCAAGAGTCTTTTCTTAAGAAGTAAGAGAAAATGTTATCATTTGACTAGCACGGATGCAGAGGCAGTTGCAGTAAGATTGCTCTTGCCGCTTCACAGGAAGAGAATTATACCGGAGTCATACTCCATTGTATGCATATATGTGAAATGGCATTTAACCCATATTTAATCAAGTGTTTGATCCCATGACACTGACATGCTGTTTCTGCTTTTGAAGAATGCTAAGGATTCAAGTTATCGCTGAGTCAATTTGTTTGACAGGCCACACATACAAAGAAAATTAAGTCCTTTAATGGGAAAAGATGAGGATTACACGAAAGGCTTATAAGTGATGTTTGTCACAATTACCAATTTTAAAAGATAATCTTCATCAATGTAACACATATAACACCAAAGGAAGCTGTATATTTGTTTAAAAAACCCTTTCATGTCTATCAAAGGTATTCAGTATGCAAACTACATGAATAATTCAAATAAATAGATAGTTTTATGTCTTCTTTCTGTTTCTCAGACTTTCAATTCATTTATTCTTAAATTGATATGGTAACATTCGTAACATACTGTTACAGGCTAACCTCCTTGTTAATAGAATGCAAACATCTCTTATTTGATGCAGCTTGAATTGTTCTTTAAGGTAGGATATATATCTGCACATTCCCAAAGGGTCGGAATGGAACAGGATTGTACTCAGTTTGCAGTCCTAATACTATGCCATGATTCTACTGGTTGTGACGAAATGGGTGATTATTTTGCCATAGAAGCAGACACAATGATAGACATTGTGAGGTTGACTTGAATAAAGATTGTTTTTGAATATTTATATTTAATATGAATACTTATTAAATAGTGTCATTTAAATGTGAACTATTATTTTCTATTTGTATGTCTATATATTTTAGTATTATAGACATTAGGAAATATGTGATAAAAAAGATTATATATAACATCTGTAACACAAGTCTATGGACTTGTTATTAGTAATGACTATAATAACTAAGACTAAGGCGCCAGAGGCTAGAGATTAATAGGAAAACACGTGAAAAATAGTACTTTTTCTGAAATATCATCTCTTACTTCCAAGACAATTTCCTTGCTCATTCATTATGCCATGTAACATACGTTACATACTTTAATAAGTACTCTGATCCTGATGTCAAACTTGCAAATCTATGATTCTTTATTGCATTAGCAAGACAGTCCCAAAAATGTAAGATAGCCACCAGTGTCAAATATTTTCATATATTTTTCTTCAATAATAGATATAGGAAAGGGTCGAACCTAATGTTTTGAGAACTTGTGACCCAACCCCATTGCTGTAAATATTTTGGCAATAAAACATGTTTAAACTAACTAGATATCAAAATTGGATGCTTAAAATTGGGGCAGAGTTGTTTAATAGCTCATATAAAACAATTTATTTGAGATAGAAAAGCAAAACTATGTTTTTCTATAAGTCGAATGAGTATTTTTGCAAACTAAGATTAAAACACTTGAAAAATGCACAAATAGGCTGTAAAATTTAATGATGTTAGTCACAATTTCAATTTTCAACGGAAAATTAAATCTATGTAACGCTTATAACACCATTTGAAGCTGTAATTTTGTTTAAAATGCTGCTTTTATGTAGCTTAGGCATCTAGCTTGCAAACTACATAAGAAATTTAAATAATTAGATAGTTTAATGTCTTCTTTCTGTAGCTCAAACTTTCAATTTGCTTTTTTCCTTAGTTTGTTACAGTAACATATGTAACAGGCTGTCAGAGACTTACGCCCAGGCGCACAGAGTGTAAACATCTCTTAAAAGATGCAGCTTGAAATTTTCTTCAAGATAGGATTTAGCTTGAAGTCTAATGATTTTGATTTTGAAATAGTAAATTTCCCATTTCTTGATGGAGATGTTCCTCGCTCCCCTTCCTATGGTGTATATATTTCACAACTTATTCATTTTGCGAGAGTATTTTCTAATATTGATGATTTCAACAACAGAACCCTACTTTTGACTGCTAAGTTATTAAAACAAGGTTATAGATATCATAATATTCGAAAAGCATTTTCTAAACTCTACCACAGAGACTCAGAGTTAATTGTTAAATACAATATTCGTTTAAAAACTCTTCTGCAACAGGGCATATCAGAACCTATATCTTATGGTGATTTAGTTTATAAATTCAACATAATTGTTGGAAACTCTAATTTTAGTGATCAATTCAAAAAGATAGTAAAACGTTATAAAAAAAAAGTTGGATATAACTTGGAAATCAGTCTGCATGCCTGGTTGTAAACCCAATCACGGCTTTTAGCCCTGGTTTCCTCTTCAATTGCACGACGGTGGGTCAGACCTCAGACTCAATGACGGCTCTGACATAAAGCTTTAATCGGTGGGTTGGTACCTGATGGTTTGCTGTAGCTGGGCCAACCGTGGCTCAACTTGAGGTTTTCTTTAGCTCTGACTATCTGAGAGTCATGAACCCCTTTCTCTGTTTCATCATAGTGCGTTGATTTGATTGTTTGTCTCTTCGATGATGCACTGTAATAGTTAGCAATCCTCCATGCGAGCTTAACATTTTTGTGCTTCAACAACAGCAGATATTAGGGCGAAGATTTTGTACCAGTAAAATTCATTTAAGCCCCCTCTCCCCCAGTGGCTTTGGCTGATGTCTGTTCTAAGGCGGTGGTTCTGTGGTTGTTGATTGTTACTCCCATTGTGGGATTCTGTAATTGTTCAATGTTTTGTTGTGCGTTACTTTGTATACATTCCAGTTTTGCAATCATCTCGATGGGGAAGACAGAGCTGGTTACTTTGCTTTGTTCGTCTTCCTGGTGTCTCGTGTTTGTTGCGTTAGTCAGGAAAAAAATCAGAAAAAAGTAACAAGTACAGGCATTTTGTGAAGAAAAGGGTTTAACACCATGATTAGGGGTAATTTGGTATGCTGAATCCGAAAACCAATGTTGGCAAGCTGAGAAATGACGTCTTAATGGCCTAATTTGCATATTTTCAAAATGGCCGCCAAAAATCATGGAATTTGACATATAAGTGAAATATTTTATTTTTTGACAATGTTTTTGTATCCAAAATCATTTATTTTACGTCCTAAGATCGTTTTACCAATTAGAGTACATGGTTTTGGCGGCATTTTACATAATTATTTCAAGATATTACCGTATTCATGGTAATAAATGTCCATTTAGTCTATTAAATCATTCTATTAACTTGCCTTATTCGGTATCCTGCTTTTTAAATGTTAGTTTTATTCATAGCACGATTTTGGACTGTTTACCAGCTTTTCAAGTAATAAATTAGAAAGAAATTTCGATAATAAACATGTCGTTTTGTTTTAAAATAAATACGTCATAATGTCCATGCCCAAATATATGGTACATTTTGTATCTATAAAAAGGAACAGCATGCTCGTTCTTTAGTACCCTAGGGTCTAATTAGTCCAACCTTGCACGATCAGGAAAACTTTTAATGTGTGTCAAATTGTTTTGGGAGACCACCTAAATGGGTAAAATTATTTCCCTAAAGAATAAACCTATTTGAGCTATGTTAAATCGCATGTTTTCCATGGCAACGCATATTGCGCTTCTTAAGAATGGGGATGTCCTTACAAAAGTATTCATATCTAAGCAGCAACTCATCAGAAACTTTTAAACTTAGTACCAACTGAATGTTAAGACAGGACTTTCATCCAATGTTCAGATATGCAAATTATCAAATCTGCATATTCATGAATATTAATATAAATATTAGAAATAAGAGAAAATCGTGAAAAGTAAGGGGGTGTACATGCAAATTTATCCACATCTCAGCTGCTTACTATCCTATACTACATATCATGTTTACTTAATGGACCAATATGCAAATTATCTAAAAATTGTATTTATGAATATTAATTAAATATTAAAAATGAGAATAAATTAGAGAACAATTGATAAATGTACATGCAAAATTTATCACATCTCAGCTGCTATTTATCCAAGATTTCATACTCACTTACTTTGTAAACTTGTTCCCCAATTAAAGGCCAAAAAAGTTTTATAATAGTGTTGTTTGATATGCAAATAATTTAATTTGTTTATTAATGAGTATTTTTTAAAAAAACAGCCTTATTGATTCGTTTTCGTTTTTCGTTAGTTTTCTATAGTTTTCATCAATATTCATGAATATATTTATTAATTGATTGTATATCTGACAATTGAAATAAAATGCTATATCTCAGCCTCAATTTGATACTAAGATTAATTGTCTAGAACAATTTAAAGATGAGATATGAGTAATTTTAGAAGTAGACCCCCACTAATTTTTCTACTTTTTTTCTCTCATTTCTAATGTTTAAATTAATATTAATGAATTTAAAAAATGGATCATTTCACATAATGGCTATTGAGTAAAGTAAAATGTCTTAGCTTTAAACGGTACTGAGTGTGGTAGTCTAGATATATTAGCAGCTACGATATGAGTAGTTTTGTAGGTACACCCCTTAATTTTATTACCATTTTTCTCTCCTTTCTAGAATGTAAATTAATATTCAAGAATATAATCATAAAATGATTTGCATATCCAATCATTGCATACAATGCGCTATGTCTTAGCATTTATTTGCTACCAAGCTTGTTAGTCTATGACAATCAGCAGATGAGAAATAGGTAATTTTGTAGATATACCCATTTTAATTTTTCTGCATTTTTTCTTTCTTTTTTAATGTTTTCATAAATATTCACAAATATGTAAATAAGATTTGTATACTTAACTACTAAAGAAACCTGACACATACTGTTTGTCATTTATTTTGGTAGTAAATGAATACGACGCACACTTGTCTTTCCATTGCGTAAAGTTGAACAATGGTAGGCTAAGATGCACTGAGATTATTTGAAAAGCTGAATTAATATCAGACGTCAGCTATCAAAACGTCACGTAACCCATAAAATCAATTTTTGCAAGAACAAAGAAATCACGCAAAATTCACCACAAAACCGCTTTAGTGTGATTTTTTGTTATTTCATTGACATCTTCTGAACATTCAAATAAATCATGCATCCATTGTTTAACCCAGAAGCATATTTTCATTTTCTTAACGTCAATTTTAAGTTATCAGCGTTTTATGTGCTTTTAATAAGGACTGCCACTTTATCAACTTTTTCACTTTCTATCATGTTTAGAATGCATTTTGACAAAGTTTCAGTCCTTTTGAAATCCATAGCTGCCGCCTATGTCCGTTTAGCGACGTCAAGCGTTACAATTACATGCTGATATGTGCATACTGCAAAGCTTGAAATTCATACGCGATTAAAGTGAAGTGTAGCCAATTGGCACTATCTCAAAGTAGACAGCACACACTATACAATGACCTACGTTAACAAAGAAAAAACGGTTATAAACCATAGTTTACGTCGTTTCTTAATTGACGTTATATTTGGTTTGTTCCGCTTTTACCCTTTAATGTGACGCGAAATATAAGTTTTGATTCTTGAAAATGCATTCTCTTACAATGATTGTTTGACTGGAAGTCATTTCAGTTCCTAGAAATTGCTTAAACAAAGAAAAACCACACTGCCGTTTTGACAACGTCGAAAGCACAACTTAAAACCCCCATATCATATGTCACAGCTAGAAATTGGAATTTTTTAAAATGCACTTTTGTCTGTCCTGGTATTGGCCTTGCATGCATGAAAAAATTAAAAAAAAAATATCTAGGCATACACTCACGAGACAAAAGTGATAAAAACGGTATTTTTGACGTCGCGACGTCATGTTCTATATTTGATAAATATATTTTTTCGAAGAACACCTTCAAACGTCTAGCTTTTAAAATAAGCATATCGGCTTAGCTCTTTAACCTGTAACTTACTAGTTTGAAGCAACTGAAAAGTGTCAGGTTTCTTTGGAATTTCAGTATATATCAGACTATTGTGTTAAAGCACTATGACTCAACTTTTATTTGGTACCAATTTTGGAAGTTTAGAATAGTTAGTAGCTGACATATGGGTTAAAGTGTACGTACACCCCTTTAAATTTTCTAATATTTTTCTCTTATTTCTAATGTTTTCATTAATATCCTTGAATTTGCAAATTAGATAATGTGTTTATCATACTATTGGGTTAAAGTGTAATGTCTCAACTTTAATTTGGTAACAAGTTTGGTAGTCTAGAAAAGTTAGCAGCTTACATTTAGGTAATATTGTACACACCCTCCTTATTTTTTCTTCCATTTTTCTCTTATTTCTCATGTTTTCATAAATATTCATGACTATTTAAATTAGATTTTTTTGCATTTCGTACCATTGGATACAAGTATTTTGTCTAGGCTTTGATTTGGTACCCAGTTTGATAGTCTATGATAACTAGCAAATGACATATGGGTAATGTGTATAGATACACCCCCTTATTTTTTATACGAGTTTTCTTTTATTGTTATTTTTATTAAAACTCATGAATATGCAAAAAAAGCGAAAATTTGCATATCAACACCTTGAATAAAAACTATGCCTGGGCTTCCATACGGTACCAGGGTAGGATGAGTTGCTGCTTAGATACGAATCATTTTGTAGGTACACCCACTTTCTTTAGAATCATATTGTGTATTTTCACATTAAGGTGGAATGGTAAATTGTTCTAGTCTGTTTTTTCTTTGCTTTTTAGCAATCATTTTGTTTCACCAGTAACTGACAGCTTGTTTTCATTGAATTAGTGGAAGAGAGAACAAAAATCTATGAAAGTATGTGCAGCACGCAAGTGTCAATCTTGGGTCTGCTTGCAAATGACCCAGCTACAGTGCTCGATGGGTTGCCATGGACACCATGCAATTTTATGTAATCCAAATAGGTTTATTGTCGGAGACAATCAGAATTGTTGGTATTTAGTGGTCCCATTGAATAATTTCGCATCCATGAATAATGGGTGCAAGGTAAGTCGAATAAGCCCCCTCCCCCCCCTCCCGAGGTGTGTATGTGGGGGAGGGGGGAATACATGTAGTTATTCCATGAGTTTACCTCTACTTTTTCTTTCATAAATACTCATGAATATGCAAATGCTACAATTTTATTACATGACTATTGGATGAAAGGACTTGTCAAATTGTATCACTGATGATATAATAACATGCAACGAGGACAGTTTGGAGGCAGAATTCAGATTATATTTGCCCTTATTTTCTGAAATTTTCATCAGTATTGATGAATATGCAAATTAGATAACTAAGCTGCATATCAGACTATTCCATCAAATGAAAGTACTATATCTAAGCTATAATTTGCAAGCAAGTTTGATAGTGTAGGGTGAATTGCTGATGAGATACGAGTCATTTTGTAAGTACAGGCCCACTTTCTTTAAAATCGCATTAACCCCCTCCCCTAGCTGGACCTTACAGAATTTTGCTTAAATCGCTATATTTTCCTGCAAACAATGGCGATATTATTGTGGTGCATTTTTTCAAGGTTCTCATTTTAATAAAATCATTCCTGACACATTTGGGCCAGATAATATGCATGAACTATCATGAAAAAACCCTAACTAAGTCGGAAGCAAGATTTTTTGCTCAAGTTATCTCCCCTGATTACCTCTTGGTCATATTTTTAATTCTAAATGCATAAATTGATGTCAGTGAAGGTCCCCAATCATGAGAAGATGCTTTTGGATTTATTTGTACCAGTTTGGCATCCTTAACATGTTACTCTACAGATTTTTATAGATTTTTCTCCAAATTGGCGGCCATCTTGGAAATATGCAAATTAGATAGTGAAGACGCCAGCTTGCCAACATTGGTTTTAGGATTCAGCGTACCAAAATACCCTTCATAAGCATCTCAAAACCTTTTCTTCACAAAATGCCTGTACCTTCTTAAATAAGCGTCTTTTTCTGATTTTTTTTCCAGACTATGTGGCTCTTCCTCACGATGCCACGGGTTTGTCTGCAGTTTGTGATTGCGGTATTTCCTGAGGATACTCACTTACTGTTTTTGCTTTAGAATGGACATCAGCCTAAGCTATGCGGGACTTAAATGCATTTTATAGCCGCCAATTCTTCACTCTAGATTTGTTGTTGGTACGTCGCAAAACGGTTTAGCTCGCATTTAGGCTTCCTAACTAATGCAATATATCACCACAGAGAAACTAGAATGTTTTTCTACAAAAAACGTCTCCCCCTTTTTGGACTCAAAAAATCTCAAACATGTGTTACAAGAGGAATAATTGGAAGATATACATGTAAGTGTTGTGGTTCTTGTGAATTACACATCATCTGAATGCGCATTACCAAGTTATAGAGGGGACACGAAATAGCATTGCAGCTGATCAAAGGGAAATAACTCCAAAACATCCAAAGCAGAGTTATCGTTCTTGTACATGACGCATGGTCTCATTGTGCTCTAGAAGTGTATGTAGTTTTAACAATGCCAACTTACAGAGTGGACAAAATGCCCATATTTATGTTACAAGGGGAATAACTTGATAAATAAACATGCAAGAGTTATGGTTCTTGTGCATGACACGTCGTATGAATGTGCTTTACAAATGTATGAAGTTTCGTTGAAATATCTCTAACAGTAATCAAGTTATAGAGCGGACAGGATTTTGTGACGGACAGACAGACAGACAGACAGACGGGAGGGGAAAAACAATATATCACCCGACCCTTCCAGTGGGAGGCATAATAACACATTAAAATGAAACAAAGAAAAAGGCTCATTTCTCACAGATGTCAGAGCTTAAGCAAACCTCAAGTTGAGCTAAGGTTGACGACGATACAACAAATACCATGCGTGTACAAACTTATATTAACAAAGAATGTCGCGGATTTCTGTGACGCTGATAAAGTACAAACAATAACTGCTCCCCAATGGAATATATTTAGCATTTTTAAAGTCACGGAAAACCGCTACCTTCCAAAAAGTTCAATGTCATGAAAATCCGTGACAAAGGCAAGCCGCGGAATTCCGTGTGATCCCTACCTGTTAATGGAAAATTTACCCTTATTTAACAACCTCTTTAAGAAAATTCCAGAACAATCAGGAAACAACTATGATATCAAATGCTAAATATAAAACATTCTGGAAATTTCCACAACTTTTTTCAATTCTCCTGGATGATTCTAGAATTTGTTCAGAGCTTCTATTTGGCATAAAAAGGAGCTCTAGGGAATTCCAAACTTTTACCGAAACTTCCATGACAACACATTTTTTTATTTTTAGATGATTAGTCATCCTTCTAGAAAAATCTTATGATCAAATAAACATCTTGTTTACAACAACTTGTTACCATCAATATCTCCAATATCTGGGTCAACAGAAACTTAGTAAACAACATATTAAACAGATAAACATCATACATGTTACACAATCAAATCAAATAACTGTACTGAAGCAAAAATAAGTACTCCACAGGTGATGTCACACCTGCTGGGGTAGTCACACAAGCCCCAGTTGTTGTTGAAGCAAATAACTCATCTACAGAGAAATGCATTATACAGAATTATGAGTGCAAAGCCGCTGGATCATGAAATGAAGGTCAAGGTCAAAAGATCACAGTGCTTTGCTGGAAGGGTATGCCCAGTATAATAACTATGAAAGGATTGACACTTGCATTTAGATACAAGAAACTTTATTCAAAGTCAGCATTGAATTTCAACTGTTATCACTGTTCCAGCGAAACACACTTTATTGAATAAATGTATTTATGTTAAGGTTTATGGAGTGTGAAAGGTCAAGATCACTGAGACACAGTTTGTGCTCGAAATGTGGGGAAATACAACTCCACGCGAGGCCAGCAATACAGTCGGACCACCTTGCCATTAGCCATTGCTACTAAAATGTAGAGTGGCTACAAATATAAGTCATTGGCTCAAAGTACAGTCTAGGTGGTTCAAAAATTACATGTATGCGAAAAAGTGTATTTTGATCAGGTTTTGGATTTTCCAATATTGCATTTATTATTCTTTCACACTTTAATATTTAATGTGCCATTTTTTACTCTTTGGATGCTAGATTTTTTCATTACCATCTGGGCATCTGGTTGGATCCAGATCAGGCCCTATATCTCGGGCCTGATCTGGGTCCAAACTGTTAGAAAGGTTATCAGCAGACAGCACAAATTGCCCCTAGTGGACAAGAGTTAAATACAAAACAACTTGTTGATACCACTTTCTGGCTAAAAAAGCCTTGGCTAAAGTTGATTTCATTTGGCTCTCACTTTTTCTTTTTGGCTGAAGTGTTAGCTACAAAAAATTCTGAGCCAGGGAAGGCTGTGGATTGAGGATTGAGGAGGAAAATTACTATGCCAGGTTTGAAACTCACAACTATCACTGTTGCAGATAAACACAGTAGCTATCCTTGCCGAAGTTAAACACACTAGCTATCACTGTTGCAGATAAACGCAGTAGCTATCACTGTTGCAGATAAACACAGTAGCTATCACTGCTGCAGATAAACACAGTAGCTATCATTGTTGCAGATTAACACAGTAGCTATCACTGATGCATATCAATTGAGTAGCTATCACTGTTGCAGATAAACACAGTAGCTTTCATTGCTGCAGTGAACACAGTTGCTATCATTGCTGCAGATAAACACAGTAGCTATCACTGCTGCGGATAAACACAGTAGCTACCACTGCTGCAGATAAACACAGTAGCTATCACTGCTGCATTTAAACACAGTAGCTATCACTGCTGCAGTGAACACAGTAGCTATCATTGTTGCAGATAAACACAGTAGCTATCGCTGCTACAGATAAACACAGTAACTATCATTGTTGCAGATAAACACAGTAGCTTTCATTGTTGCAGATAAACACAGAAGCTATCACTGCTGCAGATCAACGCAGTAGCTATAACTGCTGCAGATAAATACAGTAGCTACAACTGTTGCAGATGAAAACAGTCGCTATCACTGCTGCTGATAAACACAGTAGCTATCACTGCTGCAGAAAAACGCAGTTGCTATCACTGCTGCAGATAAACACAGTAGCTATCACTGCTGCAGATAAACACCGTAGCTATCACTGCTGCAGATAAACACAGTAGCTATCACTGCTGCAGAAAAACACAGTAGCTATCACTGCTGCAGATAAACACAGTAGCTATCACTGCTGCAGATAAACAAAGTAGCTATCACTGCTGCAGTTAAACGCAGTAGCTATTACTGCTGCAGATAAACACAGTAGCTATCACTGTTGCAGATTAACACACTAGTGGCTATCACTGCTGCAGATAAACACAGTAACTATCACTGTTGCAGATAAACACAGTAGCTATCACTGATGCATATCAATTGAGTAGCTATCACTGTTGCAGATAAACACAGTAGCTTTCATTGCTGCAGTGAACACAGTTGCTATCATTGCTGCAGATAAACACAGTAGCTATCACTGCTGCGGATAAACACAGTAGCTACCACTGCTGCAGATAAACACAGTAGCTATCACTGCTGCATTTAAACACAGTAGCTATCACTGCTGCAGTGAACACAGTAGCTATCATTGTTGCAGATAAACACAGTAGCTATCGCTGCTACAGATAAACACAGTAACTATCATTGTTGCAGATAAACACAGTAGCTTTCATTGTTGCAGATAAACACAGAAGCTATCACTGCTGCAGATCAACGCAGTAGCTATAACTGCTGCAGATAAATACAGTAGCTACAACTGTTGCAGATGAAAACAGTCGCTATCACTGCTGCTGATAAACACAGTAGCTATCACTGCTGCAGAAAAACGCAGTTGCTATCACTGCTGCAGATAAACACAGTAGCTATCACTGCTGCAGATAAACACCGTAGCTATCACTGCTGCAGATAAACACAGTAGCTATCACTGCTGCAGAAAAACACAGTAGCTATCACTGCTGCAGATAAACACAGTAGCTATCACTGCTGCAGATAAACAAAGTAGCTATCACTGCTGCAGTTAAACGCAGTAGCTATTACTGCTGCAGATAAACACAGTAGCTATCACTGTTGCAGATTAACACACTAGTGGCTATCACTGCTGCAGATAAACACAGTAACTATCACTGTTGCAGATAAACACAGAAGCTATCACTGCTGCAGATAAACACAGTAGCTATCACTGCTGCAAATAAACACAGTAGCTATCACTGCTGCAGATAAACACAGTAGCTATCACTGCTGCAGATAAACACAGTAGCTATGACTGCTGCAGATAAACACAGTAGCTACCACTGCTGCAGATAAACACAGAAGCTATCACTGCTGCAGATAAACACAGTAGCTATCACTGCTGCAGTTAAACACAGTAGCTATCACTGTTGCAGATTAACACACTAGTGGCTATCACTGCTGCAGATAAACACAGTAACTATCACTGTTGCAGATAAACACAGAAGCTATCACTGCTGCAGATAAACACAGTAGCTATCACTGCTGCAGATAAACACAGTAGCTATCACTGCTGCAGATAAACACAGTAGCTATCACTGCTGCAGATAAACACAGTAGCTATCACTGCTGCAGATTAACACAGTAGCCATCACTGCTGCAGATAAACACAGTGTGATAGGTCTCAGTGTCGCACTTGACACACATTATTAATGAAAATTGCTGACTTACAGACATACTGACAGTCATACAGATAGAATTTTGAACTCTCTTAATGCCACACCTTACAAAAACCAGAACCCTCAGATTGTTGGCTCAGTCAAAGACAAACATCTGACACCAACCCACTGATAGACCAGGGTTTCCATTTAGTCAGGCCTGAAACCTTAGCTAAAAACCTTGATTGGGCATGCAGACTGTCCTATAAAAACCCAAATAATTCATCTCCACAATCCAAATGTAACACTTGCAATTTCATACAAATCACTTTGCAGTTTGCATTTCAAGTGCATTTCAAAACAGAACAATGCATCCCCTCTTTAATTTTGTTTATTCAGTTAACATCATCTGAATACGTTTTAGATAGTCAATTTAAAGATATGTGTTTAACATTGTTCCCTATGGAATATAAATGAATACAATTTAAAGAAGTTCTTCATTTGAGCCAGTGCATGAGATTTCCAACAATGTGGTATGTTCGACCAGCAAAGCCTCAGATCAGCCTGCGCATACGCGCTGTCTGATCAAAGCCTTTGCTAGTCATTTGAGTATTCTATGATTGTTAAGCTACTGACTTAACACCATTTGGAGTTTCTAAGCTTCGAAAGAGGCTGCAGAGGCTTGTCTGAGTCTACACTTGTCAAAATGCCACATTGTTGGAAATCTCATGCCGCGACTCAATTTTCATTTGTTCTATATCAATAACATGCTTTTGTTTGTTAGGTTCGGGATGTAACAAAGAAAAATATAATGAACTCTATTAGAACACACTTCAAACTTCAATGTCAACTTTTTAAAAGATGTTACAGTAAACACAAGACAGATTGGTAGGCGTGGTAATTACTTGTAGTTTCTTAACCATTGCCCTGCTGAAACCAGATTTATCCTTTTTGAAAACACCGTAGATTCAGTATAATAGAGCTTTTTGCTCTCTGTAAAGGCAGTAACTTTAATATTCATATCTGGGCGTGGTTCGACTATTTCATCTGCTAAACAAGGGAAATCAGGTTCTATTAATAATTTGGTGAAGAATTGATAAGTTGTTTGGTCCGCGCAAACGTGTGTGCATTTCATGAGAATCCTAATCGTATACACACTGAACTCACAATCATTAACCCTTAAGGTGCGTAATCACATAATGTATGCTTTTGTCTTCCACTAAAATATTTAAAGCCTCATAGACAAACAGTGCTGTAGGAGCAGTCTGATCAGGGTCCACAATGTTTGCCTCTATGCTTATGTTAAATAGACATTTTCAGATGCAGTTAATTTGCTGGCCTATTAAGGACTAAATAATGTGTTTTGCGTATATACTGAGGTAATGGCACAAGATAATACAGTTACTTTTGAATGAAACCACTCCTCATATTCAGCTTTTACCTATGTCTAAGGTTGCCCAGTCCTAATTATGCATTCATGAGGTGCTGCCTCTACAGTAACCAAAACGTCATATAATATCCACATTGTTTTCCACTCAATTTGTAAAAACATGATTTAACTTAGAGTGTTAACAAGATAAAACAATTAAAGAGGAGTGAAGTGCATAAAAAGTGCATAAAAATATTCAGCGTGACAAGGGTTAACTTGGCCTTGAGGCCAGAAAACCTGTCTTCAGGGGTTTGCAACAACAAAAGCGCAGACCAGCCTGGGCAGCTGCCCAGTCTGATCAGTGCATTTGTTATTTGCTTATTATAAAGTATCATATCTAAACTTGCTACAGGTGATATTTCAATTTTCTTGCTAGTCTCTGTAGCTGAGGAGACTGATTTTAGTCTCGCTTTGTTGGAAACCCCGAAGACAGGTTTACTCGCATCACGGCCCAAGTGGGCCAGAACATGGGTGAAAGTTCAAAGTTTCCAAAATCTAAATTTAAACTTTTAGGATGTCTACAAAAATGGGTAATTTAAAGTTAAAATGTTTAATAGCGTTTAGATAATCTGAAAACTAATCAAAGAAGCTCTTATAATCTCCTCAATTCACATTTTGAGGCTGACTTTCTACGGAAAGCCAGCCTCAAAATCCTGAATTCAGGATTAATCCTGAAAACTTTCACACATCCCAGAATCACATACCTAGATGAGACTGATCACGACATGCTTTATAGCAAATCTGAATCTGCATGTTGCCACAATGACTCCAAACAATATAGTGGCCAGGAACGAGTGTATATTAGGTACCAAATCCATGCATTAACAGCATGTGAATTACCTTGTTACATGGGTGAAAATTCAAAATTTCCCAAATCCTGAACTTTTAAAAATCAAATCTTAAAACTTGTAGTATGCCTACAAATATCAACAAGTTCAAGTTTAGATGGACAATTGTTTTAAGATAAACTGAATATAACTCAAAGATGCAATTAGAATCTGCTTAATTCAGGATTTAAATGCCGACTTTCTATGGAAAGTCGGCCTCAAAATCCTGAATTAAGGAATAATCCTGAAAACTTTCTCCCATGTTGTAATGTTAATACATTTTACATTGTTTGTGCCCATTGAAACATAAATGTCAAAAGCATGCAGCACAAATTTTATGCAAGAATATTGATTCATTGTGTTGATGAAAGTGTACAGATCCTGATCGGCTGGATTCACTTGATTATCTGGATCTATACGTTTTTGAAAAGAGGTTATAGATTTTTATAGAAGTAAGGGGCCCGGTGCACTTATTTTGGTCAAATAAAGTATTCAGTAGACGGAAGAAACTAGCAGGGTGCATTGGCTCAGTTGGTAGAGTGTTAAGAATGGGGATTGAGGGTTTCTAGTTGGAGACTTGCCAAAATCACTTTGCTGTGTCCTTGAGCAAGACACATTTATCCACTGCTTAGTACTGGTTAAACCTAAGACAGGAAATCATCCTGACATGACTAAAAAATTGTTGACTGGGACGTAAAGCATTAAGATTAACAAAATGGAAGAAGCTTATACTGCAGTCATATTTTTTTTAAACCTGGTTTACAGAAACAAGAATTTAGATAACTGACTTTTGTTGGTGAATTTATTAACTATAAAATTAATACATCCAATAAAAAGAAGAAACTAGACATTGTGTTTCTGAAACACTGTGACCCCAAACATATGCTTGTCAATGAGGGAGGTGCTTTCGTTTCTGTTTTTTGGAGTTTATCAGGTACTAATATTCACTCAGCATCTGCTATCAGTTGATCAAGCTGAAATGCTCTTATCACAGGAGCTTGAAGTTTGATCCTGATATCACTTTTATCACCTCAAAATCGAGAGCTCATAATGTCATTATGTAATTACATTATGAGCTTTCAGTTTTGAGGCTAAAAAAATTGAAGCTCGTAATGTCGATCAAAATTAAAACCTCTAGCCCCTCAGGATATATCAGAATGTGCATTTAACCCTTTGTATACTAATGGGTTCTTCCTGCTGGTTTGATTTAATTAAACTCGAGATAGTCCATTGTACATATCTAGGGGTGTCAGGTTATAAATTTCAAAAAATTATTGCATTCTTTTGTCTGAAGATCTTTTTTACCTTTACAAACAGTGTAGACCTTTATGAAATGCAGCATTATGCTGCATTTCATCTGGGTCTTCACTGTTTGCAAAAGTACTCGTTTAGGGGTTTCCCAAAAGAGACTTTATCAAATATAGGATAAGTACCTAAATCTCTGGTGCTGACCCAAATATTTAGGAGTTAGTGTGTCTTTAATATTTCAGGTAAAGACAGTAGGGCTATAGTATGCCTCCATAACTCAGTTGGTAGAGCATCTGCTTTCAGAGCAGGCGGCTGTGGGTTCAAATCTGGGCTGCACCACACCTTAAGTGTAAACAATGGTACTAGCAGCTCCCTTGCTGATGATCCCATAAAAGGGGTGGTGTTGGGAAGATTTTGTTTGTTTGATTTGAATCTTTACGTCCCATCAACAATCTTTCAGTTAAACAGGGACGGGTCTTCCTGGGTTGAACCAGTCCTAAGCTAGGATAAATGTGTCTTGCTCAAGGACCACAAAGCAGTGACGCCGGTGAGGCTCTAACCCGTGGCCCCTCGGTCTCGAGTCAAGCACTCTACCACTGAGCCACTGCGCTCCCAAGTGTTGGGAAGATAGAGTTAGGCAAGTAAGTATCTGTTAAAGATATCATTACGTTGCAATAATAATTCTACACAGCTAATGTTGTCAGTTTCAAATAAGCGATCTTATCTTTATGCATCATTGGACTACAAAGTCATCAAATAAAATTCAATATATAATAATTGCATTTCACAGGAATGAAAGGGTTAATATTGGGACAGTATAATGGAAAGATTGAAAAGAATGATCAATTGTACAGATAACAGTAGAATGATGATATAAAGCTATTGCCCATCACAAACCGGGTAGTTATCGCATTTGAACAGCCATTCTTTAAACATGCTAACATATAATGTAGCTATCGAGTGCGGATAGAGATTTAAATTTTAAAAGTACATTTATATTACAAAAAAATTTTTTTTTCTTATTTCTCTACCAGAACATATGTTGCGGATACTCAAAAGAACCGTCTCAATGGGACGGTTCTTTTGGTAAGAAAATATTTACAATTTTACGCTGTTTGCCTATGTCTTCTTGACAGGCAACAAGTGCTCGAAATTTTAGAACGTTTACCATACCTCACTATTATCAAATATTATTTCCAGTTGTAATATCTGCAGTCACATGCACCAAACATTGGGACAATATTCACCGATATCATTGTGATTTGCTTGTTATTAACTATATGAATGCTTTCTGCCAAAAAACCTGTCCCGTAAATCACCATTTGACATAACTCGGCAAGCTTTGACTAGTCAAGCAAAAAAAACAACAACAGAACATGCATAATAGTTAGCCCTTGTCTTGCTGAATCCAGAATTATTCCTTTTTGAAAACACTGTAAATCCAGATCAACTGGCATCTGATGAAGCCATCTGATCAGGATCCATACTGTCTTCCACTCTGCTAGTAATACACGCCTTTAATTGTAATGCTGCAGGTTAAAAGGATAAAAATTGGGGAGAAGTGTTGTACTTGGCACAAGAAGGCTTAAATGATGTGTTAGTATATTCTGACACCATGTACCTGGGCGTGCTTGATTCAGTGGTTCAGAGTGTTCTAGAGAATGACTGGGAATGGTCCTGTATGAAGTGTGGTGTACCGTTCTGTTATCACCATTCCACAATGAATCAAGAACACACATCTAAGGCCAAATAAAAAATAAGTGTCTTGGGTAACAGATCTGAAAATTTTAGGTAGGGTAGGCACACATATTTCTTTTTATTTATCTTTTTTTCTGGAAAATAATAAAATTTTATGCATTTTGAAAGGCACTTGCCTTTCAAAAGGCATAAAATTATATTTTTTCCCAGAAAACCTGAAAAAAATTCTAGGTCACACCAGTAAATTTAGGTAGGGTCGGGTTACCCTAAACACAGGTATTTTTTTATTTGGCATAATTCAGATCTATTTTCGTACATTTTATTGCATTTAAATTCTGACACCTATAGCTACTCTTAATATTCATATTTTTCATCTTGGTGAAATAATTCTTCTGACAGATCTCTACTTTTATGATTGTGAAACAAAAAATTTCAGCATGAACCAATAGTCCGGTAGAAAACCAGAATGACCTGGAACTTGATTTTAAAGTTTCTTTCTTTGTTGATTCTTGTTGTTGAGGCGTTGTTATTGATGAATCCAACTGATGCCACTCTGGCATCATTGAGGTTTTGAAATATTCAAGATGGCGTCCAAGATGGCCGTCAGTTAGGCTACTAAGACCTATATGACCAACATACTCGATCAAAATCATTTTATTTTTGACTTTTCCTGGATGTTTCAGAGGCTAAATGTTACAACCAATTAAATGGAACAATATTTTGATTCAGAAGGTTGAAATATTAAAGATGGCGTCCAAGATGGCCGTTAGTTAGGCTTCTAAGAGCTATATGACCAACATACATGTACTTGATAAAAACACTTTAATGTTGGCTTTTATGGATGTTTAGAGGCTGAATGATACAAATGATCAAATAAGAACATGGTTTTAATTCAGAAGTCTGAAATTTAAAGATGGCATCAAAGATGGCCGTCAGTTAGGTTCCTAAGACCTATCTGACTAAAAAAACTCGATATAAAGCATTTCAATTTTGACTTTTTATCGATGTTTAGAGGCCTAAAAATACAAAAATTAAAATGAATCATTCACATGTTTCATTCACAATGTTGAAATATTAAAGATGGTGTCCAAGATGGCCGCCATTTAAAGCAAAATTCAACCTGAAAACAAATTTGCAGTTAGTTATTTTTTTCTGATAGTTTTCAGTTGCATCTGGAAAATATGACTAGCATGTTATTTGTTGTTTTTAGCGTTGTAAAACATTTAAGATGACGTCCAAGATTGCACCAATAACACGGTGGGGATCAAATGGTTTTTGCTATGATACGCTGCAAGGAAAAAACAGCAGACTCTTATTTTTCGTAATGGTAATGATTTTGTCTTTGTTCTGAGAATCGTATCCATCAATCCATGCACTATGCACTTTGCAGACCACTTTTGGCCGGATCTGATAATACCGTAATATCATTATATAATTCTCATAATAATTCCTACTTTGGGAAAAGATTTCTTCAAAAAATGAAGTGATATATGACAGGGTATACTGAACAAACGATATCACTGAAAAACGTGATGGAGTGTTTGATCAAAGTACAAACCCTTTTTGAATCAATATGCGGAAAAAAGTCAGCTGGATGGATGGATAAAATTTAAAAAAATACTTATGGAGTGTAGTGTATCAACACAAAAAACAACCCCTGAGTAAGGTATCTGCTTGCTGCAGATGTTCGTTACCATCTCGAGTGCTGGTTGGTATGGGCCTGCTTGCCCAGTGTAATTGTAACAAGCATTACTACTTCTCTGGTCTGTTGCAAGTGTAACAGACAGCACTGATGGTTGATATTGCGAAAACAAAGATGAAGGCTGGTATGGAGCAAGTGTATCAGACATGCATGCTTGTATGCACATGTTTACAGATATGATTGTTTGTAAGATGCAACTGTTAAAGACATGGGAAATGACCAGGTGCAATTGTTACAGACATGGTTAATGGTCGGGGTGCAAATGTAATATACATGGGTCCTGATAAGATGAAACTGTAACAGACATGCATGCCAATAGTATGAAACTTATAAAGACGTGGCTGCTAGTCAGGTGCAACTGTAAAATACATGCATGATGGTCAGGTGCAATTGTTCTTTCCAGCCGTTAGTTGGGTACGAGCATAGGGACAAAACTGCGGGTCTGGGGCAAGTGTAACATATATACTTCCTGGTTCGGCCACGCAACTACAGATGTGCTTGTAAGTCAGTTGCAACTGATTCAAACATATCTGCTGGTAGACGCAACACTAACAGACATGCTGGTCGAGTTAAATTGTAACCGACGTGTTAGGTGGATGGGTGCAACTGCAACAAACATGCCTGTTTGTTCAAAGCAACGTTCAAAATATAGGCACTGCAACATACCTGCTAGTCTCGTGAAGCTGTTACAGAAATAACAGCTTGATTTCAGACAAGTATGCTGGTTCAGTGCCACATAATCAAACATGCGTAATGGTAAATATGTCTGCTGACCCTGTAGCTGTGATGTCTGGGCAGCTGGTCGGGAGAAAGTAGAACAGACATGCCAACATGCCTACTGATCCAGTGCAACAGTACCCAGCATTCATGTTAGTTGGGTTCAATTGTAACATACATTATTGCTGGTGCGATGTAACTAATAGGCATGCCTTCTGGTCCGGAGTCTCAATAAACGGCATGTGTGCTGGTTCAGTACACATTATTAAACACATGTGATGACAAGGATGTCGGAAATAATGACTTGATGACATTACATGGTCGCTGTTCAATGAAACGTCAACAAATATGCCTGCGGACTTGGTACTATTCAATCAAACATGCCTCCTGGTTCATTGGAAATCAAAGAGAAAAGCTACTTGACTGATGCCCCTCCATCAGACATGCCAACTAACATTGTGAAACTTTATTAGTCAGTCCTGCTACATTGTCAGACCATTGCCGTGTAGAGAGCTGTTATGTCGCTGCAGCTGCAGCTGCAACATATATGCCTGCTGGCCTAGTGTTACTGTCACAAACACCGCTGCTGTTCAAACATGCCTACCGGTTGAGTACTGCTGCAAGATGGATACTTGCTGGACTGTGGACAATCAGCATGCCTGCTGGCCTTTTGTCACTCAATATTACATGTCTGCTGGCATTGTGCTTCTCTATCTCTATCTATTATACCTGCTGGTCTCACTATCAGCCGTGTCTGCTGGTGTGGTGAATCATTATAGGCCATGCCTTTTGGTTTGGTACATCACTATCAGCCATGCCAGTTGGTGTGGTGCCTCACTGTAGGTCATGTCTTCGGGTGTGGTGCCTAAATATAGGCCATGCCTGTTGGCGTGGTACCTCACTACAGGCCCTGTCTGCTGGTCCCTTTTGCACTTCAACCAACATTTTGACTAGTTGAGTGCAGACGGAAGAGGGATGGCTGCAAGTCTGGTGCTACTCTTACAGAGGTGCCATTACATCAGACATGTTTGCTTATCCGGTGCCAATCTCAGATATGTCTGCTTGTTCACTGAAACTCTATCAGACATGCATGCTGGGTTCATTTATTCAGATACACGTGTTTGTAAAGGGCTTCTCCATTAGGCGAGAATTCTAGTATGTTACAAATCCACCAGACATGTCTACAGGTTAGGTGAGGCCCCACGGGTTTGTAAAACTTATCAGCTTCCATCCTTGACGCCATCTTGAATATATCAAATTCTGAGTGATGCTGCATCACTGGGATTTTACAAGGATGATGTCTGTAACTCAAGGATCAGTAAAATCAGCATTTTACATGCAAATCCCTGGAGTTTGCCAGCCCAGGGAAAATTTTCTTATATTTTTTTTAATAAACTGCCATTTTGGCGGCCATTTTGCCTAAATTCTTATTTTTTTTAAATTCTTGTTATGAGCTAAGTGTCTTCAACTAGATTCCAACGTCATAGCTAACAATTTATGGTAAAAAATGGATTTGAGACATTTTCCCACATCACACAGCTTTTTAACTTATAATTGGCCTCCATCTTGGACGCCATCTTGAATATATCGAAATGCTCAATGATGCCAGAGTGGCATCACTCGGATTTATCAAGGACAATATATGCACTACCAGAATCCATAAAGAAAAAAAGTTTAAAATCAAGTTCCAGGTCCTCCTAAAATTCGCCCAAATTCCGCCGGACTACAAGTATAGAATCCTATTCGAAGCATTGCCTGCAAACCAACCTGACAATCAAGTGTGGTAAAAAAAAAAACTTGAAAATTAATCCAACAAATATGCTTTTGACAAATGAAATAGAACTTAAGTCGTGCTCACCCACTGATGTTTCTGCTACGATGATTTTATAAAACAGGCAAATAAGGTATCTTTTTTAAAGTCTTTGCTGGTATGAAAAAATTGCATCCGGTTCAATGTTTTTTCATCCGGGACATTCACTTCTAGTCCAGAGATAGGCCCCCAGATAAGAGTGCATAACAGAAAATTATTTTTCTTATTTCTCAACCAAAACATATGTTGTGGGTACTCAAACGAACTGTCTCGATGAGACGGTTCTTTTGAGCACCCAAAACACATGTTTAAACTGATATGTAAGAAAATAATCACAATTGTACGCTAAATTTTTTTAGCTTAACTTGCCCTATGCTGAGAGGAGCAGGAGGTGTGATGCAACAAACGCTGAACTTGTGACTTGATTGGATGGAACACTGGAAAGTGTACACGGAACGGTGAATCAAGTACGCCCTTTGTACACCAAGTGGTGAATCAAGTATGCCCCTTGTATACTGAATGGTGAATCAAGTTTGCCCTTTGTAGACCGAACGGTGAATCAAGTACGCCCTTTGTATACCAAATGGTGAATCAAGTACGCCCTTTGTACACCGAATGGTGAATCAAGTACGCCCTTTGTACACCGAACGGTGAATCAAGTACGCTTTGTACACTGAACGGTGAATAATGTATGCCCTTTGTACACCGAACGATGAATCAAGTATGCCCTTTGTATACCGAACAGTGAATCAAGTACGCCCTTAGATTAGAGTGTGTATTTAAAATCTGTTAGATTTTGAGGCCAGATTGTTGATGTAACAGTATCAAATGATTTGGACTAAAGGCTGTCCATGAAGCTTACTCCTCCGACTCATGTAGTATACACGCAACAAAATCTGATTTCATCTGACATGGAGATCTTCTCTGTTTTCCGAATTAAAATGTGTTATGCTTTCTGAATTACTCCCGTTTGTCTTTCCATTTTTCACAATAGGTTTGTTATTAATTACACTAGTGATTTCTTCTTTTGACAGTGTCTCGTACTTCATTAAAGCTTTAGCTAGTCTTTTATGTTCAACTTCGTGATTCTTCAGTAATACTTTGGCTCTGGCATAAGACTCCTGTAAAAAAGAACGTTAATTTTTTCAAAAACTCATTTCAAGAATACCAGTGTGTCAAACAGTTTGGATTCAGATCAGGTCTAATATGGGCCTCGATGTGAGAAAACATGTCTTCGCGGGTTTGGGAACAACACAGGCGCAGACCAGCCTGCGCATCTGATCAGCGCCTTTGTTATTCGCTTTATGGAAAGTGTCATATGTAAACTTGCTACAGGAGGAATTTCAATTATCTAGCTAGTCTCTGTAGCTGAGGAGACTGGTTTGAAACTCGCTTTGTCGAAAACCCCGGAGAAGGTTTTCTTGCGACGAGGCCCATATTATGTAGGGCCTGATCTGGGCCAAAAGTGTTTGCAAAAGCTATCTACAGACAACACAAGCTGGCTTCAGTTGCTGTCTGTTCTATGGCTGCCGTTCTGTTGTTGTTAATTCATTGTTTCTTGGCGCTCCCATTGTTTGTGTGGGTTTTGTGTTAGGTTCTTGTTTTGTTATGCAGTACTGTGTCCTTTCTAGGGATCAAATTTAGCACCTGCTAACTTGCTAAATGCTAGTCGTTTTCTCCAAAAAGCATGTAGAAATTGCCATCACTTGCTTTTTTTAGCATGTGGAAACAAGTCGCTCTCATATCAACCAAATTATGCAACACAGCATACGCTGTATGGCAAACAGTGTAGATCCTGATCAGCCAGCTTCTTCAGAAGCTGGCTGATCTGGATCCACACTGTTTGCAAGAAAGCCTGAATATAGGTTCAGAAAGCTGAAAATGCTAAATTGGTTTTGTCTATCAATTAATGCTGTGTAATTAAATTTGTTCAATTTTTTAATTTGCAATGTTACTATAAAACAGTTCTAACATTTTCAGTGAAAAAGCAAGTTGATCAGCATCTTTAGCAAGTGAAAAAATAGTCACATGCTATTTCTAGCAAGTGGTTAAAAATCTAAAATTTGATCCCAGTTTCTAGTTTTGATGTCATCTCACTGGGAAAGAGAGAGCTAGTTGCTTTACTATTATTGTCTTCTTGATGTCATGTGGCTGTTATTGTTCTTTGCAACTTCCCCAAGTGCCGTTAGTTGGTCTGCAAAGTGTGGTTATGACACACTATATCATTTCTTGTTGTACTAATCTGAGTCATGACCTTTCATTGAGTAACCTGGATATTTCACTGTCTATCATTTCTTGTTGTGTTATCTGAGTCATGACCTTACCTTGAGTAACCTAGATATTTCACTGTCTATCATTTCTTGTTGTGTTTATCTGAGTGATGACCTTACCTTGAATAACCTAGATATTTCACTGTCTATCAAATCTTGTGTTTACCAGAGTGATAACCTTACCTTGAGGAACCTAGATATTTCACTGTCTATCATTTCTTGTTGTGTTTACCAGAGTGATAACCTTACCTTGAGTAACCTAGATATTTCACTGTCTATCAGGTCTTGTTGTGTTTACCAGAGTGATAACCTTACATTGAGGAACCTAGATATTTCACTGTCTATCATTTCTTGTTGTGTTTACAAGAGTGATAACCTTACCTTGAGTAACCTAGATATTTCACTGTCTATCAAATCTTGTTGTGTTTACCAGAGTGATAACCTTACCTTGAGTAATCTAAATATTTCACTGTCTATCATTTCTTATTGTGTTTATCTGAGTGATGGCCTTACCTTGAGTAACCTAGATATTTCACTGTCTATCATTTCTTATTGTGTTTACCAGAGTGATAACCTTACCTTGAGTAACCTAGATATTTCACTGTCTATCATTTCTTGCTGGTCTTGTTGTGTTTACCAGAGTGATAACCTTACCTTGAGGAACCTAGATATTTCACTGTCTATCATTTCTTGTTGTGTTTACAAGAGTGATAACCTTACTTTGAGTAACCTAGATATTTCACGGTCTATCAAATCTTGTTGTGTTTACCAGAGTGATAACCTTACCTTGAGTAATCTAAATATTTCACTGTCTATCATTTCTTATTGTGTTTATCTGAGTGATAACCTTACCTTGAGTAACCTAGATATTTCACTGTCTATCATTTCTTGTTGTGCTGGACTAATCTTGTCTTCTTGTATTAAATTTAACTCGTCTATAGTTGTGGCTCCATACACTCTGCATCCAATCTGGGAAAACATACAACATACTTTCATTTATCAGTTAAAATTCAAGAATATTTAAACGTAAACAACATGACTATATCACTCACAGAATCATAAATAAGTTTGTAGATAAGTAGTTGGTCACAGTATGGAGACATGTCCTTAGCGAAAATTACTGTTGAAAAGATTCAATCCACAGGCTGCAATTCTTCAATAAAAAAATGTTCAAAAGTGCCTAATCACTGGCATCCACTATATGGGTTGTGGAGCGTTTCTATATGGACTTCAAAGCAAGAAAACCTGTCTTCGGAGTTTTTGATCAGGTCATACCAAAACCAGCCTGCTCAGCTACAGAGACTAGCTAGAATACTGAAATTTCGCTTGATGCAAGTTTTGATATGATACTTTCCAAAAAGCGAATAACAAAGGCACTGATCAGACTGCGCTGAAGCGCAGTTGGTTTGCGTCTTTGTTGTACCCTGAAGACAGGTTAACTCGCGCCAAGGCCAATATAATTGTGAAAGGCCAAACCAGATAGACTTTGCCAATGTGTTAAAAAATAAATAGATATGTTTTATATTTTAATTCTCAAAAAAAACTGCTCCTATAACACAAATGAATATCAAAATGACCAAAGTAAGATCTGCTCTGTGTGCAGCTAGCCAGATACCTGGAGAGGGGCCCACTGGTGTGGAAGATGCTCCTGCACCTGCATGTTAATCAAACCCTGATGATGATGATGGACCCCCCCCCCCCCCTCCACCAACCTCCTCAAGAGTATGCCGCCTATAAGCCTATCATATTAGGTATTAGCCCTATCAAAACTGCAGCCATGAATTTCAACTGATCAAATTTGTTAAGCAATTTTTGTAGACAGTAAGCAAATGACAATTTCAGCCAAATTGTTTATAATTCTGATGAGAGATTTTTATTTAAGGAAAGGCAGGGAGCGCAGTGGCTCAGTGGTAGAGTGCTTGACTCGAGACCGAGAGGCCGCGGGTTCGAGCCTCACCGGCGTCACTGAGTTGTGGTCCTTGAGCGAGACACATTTATCCTAGCTTAGTACTGGTTCAACCCAGGAAGACCCGTCCCTGTTTAACTGAAAGATTGTTGATGGGATGTAAAGAATTAAATCAAACAAACAAACAAATTTAAGGAAAGGCGACCCCAAAACCTGAATTCAGGCCTGTTCCTAAGAAATGTTCATCTTAACCCATATAAGCCTTGTGTCCTTTTTGTGGAAACATAGGCAAAGAAAGCAAACCCAGATCAAATACCGCAGAATGCGGCGTCCGATCAGGGTCCCCACTGTTTGCTTACAGAAAGTTCTATTAAAATTTGAATAACAATAAAAAATACGACCCAACAACCCTTTAAACTGAAATGGACTGGTACAATTGATAAGAGTGGAAATTCCATTACGCAAAAATGGGTAAAAAAAGAAAGTCTATTTTCACCTCACCTTATCAGACATTCCTAGCTGTTTTACCATACTTGTGGCCATTCTTGTGGCATTTTGGAAATCTGAGCTAGCACCTGTAAACATAACAATGCACTTTACATTAGTTTACTCAAAAGATGACCCCAGAGGGACAGTGGCTCAGTGGTAGAGAACTACAGTGGTCAATGACTGTGTGTATTCAAATGGCCAAATTTATGTCTTACATTTAGTGTAATATGTACATTTATCATATGACGTCGCGTCTGGGAGTGAAATAACGCCATGCAATAAAATCGATAAACCACTAGAGGTTTATAGATTTTCTGGAAACATTATGACGTCCATAACAACGTTGTGTACATAATAACAAAATTATTATGTTTTTACGCCAGAAATGAGACTTCAAAGTAATCTTAATGTCATATGATAAATAGAATCTAACATTTGTGCTCTTGTATTATTGATTTTTATTAAACTCGTTGCGAAAAAGAGATAAAATGCTCGGCAAGCCTTGTCTTTTATTTCTTTTTCCCAACTCGTTTAATAAATTCAATAAAACATGAGCACTCATGTAAGATCCTCTATTTATACACCATTGTGTATTGAATAGACCTAGACCATTATCGAACTCAGAACACATCATGGTATTTAACATTGTAAACTAATTATATTCAAAAAGTTGTGATCAAAATTACTGGACTTAAGAGTCCAGACACCATCAAAAAAAGTGAATTTCAATGAACAAAGGGCGATAACTCCAGAAAGCTTGTGCAATATGGACCATTATCGAACTTGAAAAAGCTTTTATGGTACTAAACAATGTGGCCAAATATCATAAAATTCTGATCAAAACTATTCAACTTGAGAGCAGACATTGTTTCAAATGGTGAATTTTCATAACAAAGGGCCATGGTGAGATCTAGACCATTATCAAACTTGAAGAAGACGTCATGGTAATAAATAATGTGACCAAGTTTCATAAAATTCTGATCAAAACTATTCGACTTGGAGAGCGGACATTGTTGGATGTGACGTACATAGACAGACGTACGCACCTACTGACGGACAGGGGTAACATTTAATGCCCCAGCCATTGTCATGGTGGGGGCATCAAAATTCTTCCAGAATTCCTGAATATGTTGAGATGCAACAACACATGGTGAAATCACTTGTCAATCATCGAGCTGCTATACTTTTTTTATCCTTCCCATGGTTGATAAAAGGTATGTGAGATAAATAGAATCCATCATTGGTGTTCAGTGGGGACAGAAAAATCCCAACCCGAGGGCCCACAGTTCCAGTGGGAAACGATGCTTGACGAGTTTCCCACTGAACAGTGGACCCGAGGGTTGGGATTTTTCTGGAACCGCTGAACACCAATGATCAATTCTTTTTCTCATATACCACGACCTTACGGTACAGTACTGTGTAAAATTTGTTGGTGACGTCACTGAGATCAATGTTTACAGTCAATGAAACGCGCTGTACAAATCAACAAACAGCGCATAAAACAATGAACAAATTGTTATTTCATCAAAATGGATTTACAAGAACTAGCTTATCAGCCACAGTAACTCGAGTAAGTAATTTTGTTGAGGAAAATGTGTGTGTGTGGTGTGTTTTTTCATCTTCAAGGCTCCCCGTCCTGGTGGAATCAGTGCTTCAATGCCCAACACAACAGGTTAAATATACTCAGCGTCAATGAAAAGTTACCAGTATCGAAATTTCTATGTTTCAAAAAATATATAATACAGCTCTTTGACTACTGTTACGTTTATGTTTCTAGTCAATGACAAGCTGATTTGGAGAGATAAAACAGTTACACGAGCCCTGGAACTATTGTGCACGTGATGCACTTGCATTTTATGTTTTTCGCAGTTTATAAGAATTTGAAACCATCATTTTCAGAAAACAACATGCCAGGACATGCGCTAGACATTGGCATTGGAAACGCCACCAAAATGGTTTAGGTTATCCCATTAAACGCGAAAAATGAGGATCAAACTTTAAGGTAGCACCAAAACTTTGCATTTTCCTATACAATGCAATGAAAACTACAGGGGCCCATTAAGGAATGATTACAATGCATTCGGGTGTAATGGATACCGTTTTCCATAGTGGTGATGCATGGGACTCTATGCTATAAACTTAAGTGTTGAAGTATCCGCCGTTCTTCGTTCAGAATGAACTGAATATTGTCCTATGTTAAGTGTATGTGATTTACTGGTAACTTTTCACTGACGTTGAGTATATGTCAATCGCAATGCACTCAGCATGTTCAAAGCATTGAATAAAAATTGTAAGTAAAAATGCGCATTTTACTTTTAAACCAAGTTGAAGGCCGACTTAAATCGCTGAAAATTCAACATAGAATTTTTTCCTGACTGACAATTCAACTTTCGTTTTCGAAGAAATACCGTCATGCGCCAAAAATGTTATCTCACATTAGCAACCGGCCGCCTGTGGTTTATCTCGTATTAGTTACGCTTATCTCACATGGGTAGCGATGTGGGACAGATTTTTCCAACAGCGAGCTTACATAGGGACCACTCGATCTCGTATGCGTTGGTATATGAGAAAGAATTTTCTCATATGGGTCAGGCCCATAGTTAAGATTGCGTACCAAAAAATTAGTTTTCTTATTTCTCAACCAAAACATATGTTGTGGGTACTCAAAAGGACCGTCTCAATGAGACGGCTCTTTTGAGCACCCAAAACATATGTTCAAACTGATGGAATAGAAGATATTTAAAATTTTACGCTCAAAAATTTTAGTAAAAACAGGGGAACCTTGATCTGGTGTGCAAGAATAAGTAGTTTCTGAAAATTATTTTATATGTGATATACATATTACCTATCATGAACTTTCAAAATATATTGACCAATACTATTTAGCGTTGGCTCCATGTCATAAGTCCAGGCCCCGAGGTTATAAAACAATAACATGCTCAACTCAACTGAGCACCAAATTTCAACTGCTCATAAAAACTAAAATACCAACAAATAAAGAAGTGTCTTGCTTTTAAATCTCTCAGATGTTGTATTTATCATGCTTATAAATGTTAAAATGCCAGCAATTTTTGGCATTTTAACATTTATGAGCAGGATAAATTTCGTGCTCAGCTGAGTTGAGCGTGGAAAAAGTTTTATAACCTCGGGGCCAGATAAGGAAAATGTTTGACATAAAATTGTAGTTTTTTTCTTACTGATCAATTTAAACATGCGTTTTGGGTGCTTAAAAAAACTCTCACTTTTTGAGCACCCAAAACATGTGTTTTAACTTATGAAAAATGAAATAGTAATACTTTTATCTCCCCCCCCCCCCATTTTTGTTTATCTTGATCTACGGTATACCTGTAGTTACACTTTCTGGCCCATAGATAAGTTCTTCAGCTACGCGGCCACCCATTGATACATCCATCATAGCCAATATGTTGGACTTTTTCTGGTTGTATATTTCTTTGTCATCCATCATTGAGGTCTAAAAATGGAGGATAAACACGTAATAACGTAAATTCAAAAACAATTGCGAGAATTTTATTTTTGTGAAAAGCGTAAAAATACTTATTTGCCACGCTAAACATTCGCCATTAGGGCATGATTTACCTACATCAGTAAACGACAGAGAAATTTTACCATTTCGCGAGGGTTTTATTTTCACTAAACTTTGAAGTTTCATGAAAATAAAACCATCGCGAAAATTTCCAAATTTACAGTATATATATAAAATTGGTCCTCTGCTGTCAAATCTTTACATGTTCTGACAATCATTGTCAAATATATAAAATTTTATCACATGATCTCATATCTGGCAATGATATAACACAATGTATTGATCCTCCTCATGATAATATAGGTGATAGCCAGGCTGTCCCTCACTGCTAATTGTGTCAAAATACAATTTCCACCACAGCTAATGAAAAGTCAGCAACTATTGTAAACAAAAATAGACTGTTGCAAAGCATTAATATCATTGGCTAAGAGGAGGATGCTGTGAACAATTAAGGTATCTAATGTAATTTTTCTAAAATTATCATACATAAATAATGAGTTAACTGCAGAGGTTTATCAGCAAATCTTGTTCTTAAACCAAAATGGCGGCACCCAATGAGTGATCGAGAAGATGCTTATAATCTCTCTTTATCTGACAATTCCTTGTAAGATAGCAATTTGAAAGGTTTGATTATGAGTTTGCTATGAACGGTTGCAAAAATCTAAAGATTCATTAAAGACTTTTTTCGAAAATGTAAATATATCCAAATACGTGTTATAATGAGGTGTGTTATAAAGGACTGCACTGTACAATCAAAACAAACAAAAGTGCAGGGCTGGAAAAATCTACTCGTCTGCTTGCCATGGCGAGTGAAAATTCTTGGTGACGAGTAAACTTTTTAATCTGCTCGGCTTCAAGGGCGAGTGAAAATTGCTTTCAGAAAATAAAGAATTCGTGGTCTGTGTGGTAGAAACAGGAAATAGCGAGTGAAAATTGCTTTCAGAAAATAAAGAATTCGTGGTCTGTGTGGTAGAAACAGGAAATAGTCATATACACAAAGGAATTTGATATATTTTATCTGGAAACATCTTAAATAATCTTTAAAGTCAGTAATCCAAATGCGTAAACTATGGTTGTCCATAGCAATGCTTTCCGCTAAAAAGAGGCAGACAGTGTATCACACTCAATAATCAATATCAGCACTGTAGTTTCTATCAGAAAAATTTAAAACCAGTCCAGTAATTCCCCCCCTTGGAAAAACCCAGACATGTGCTTGTTTTTCAAGCAGAACATGGGCTCTACAGGAGCCAATGACAGCAACTTTGGGCAAAAACAAGATGGTGGGGATAGTGAAAAAAACATTAAGCAAGCTGCAAAACAAGAAGAGTAAACAAACTTTGGCAAGACTAAAGAAAGGTTTTAATGACAGGGGCGCTGGATGGAATACCGTGAGACAGCAAGTGCTTTATTTTGCCAAATTTGTCATAAATGCCCTAAACAAATATTCATCACTGTTTAAAACATTTTTTATATTAGTTCATTACTTTCCATTACCCTCCATACAGTATGAAATGAACAGTAAAAACAAACTACATGTATTTGATCAGATTTTTGGTTTAAAAATATTCTGTGGCAATTTGATGTAGGACGAGCAGAATCATGAAAGGACGAGTAAAATTTTTATGGCACCTGTCCAATGGGACAAGTATACTTTGGAAAAAATTTCCAGCCCTGAAAGTGTGTGCAGCTAAAATAAAACTTACATGTCCGAGTGACTGTCCTCTTGGCAATATCGTGACTTTATGTAATGGTATGGCATCTTTGGTATAATATGCTACAAGGGCATGGCCTGCTTCATGGTAGGATGTGCACCAGTTAGTTTCTTCATCCATAATTTTGTTCTTCCTTTGTGGGCCTGTGTTTAAATAAACAAAATTTTTGAGCATAAAATTGTAAATATTTTCTTACCCATCAGTTTTAATAAATGTTTTGGGTGCTCAAAAGAACCGTCTCATTGAGACGGTTCTTTTGAGCACCCACAACATATGTTTTGGTTTAGAAAAAAGAAAATCGTTTTTGGTACGCACTCTCAACTAAAGTCCTGGTCATAAATTATCAAATTGAGATTTTAAGATTTAATGGCACAACACTAACTTGGTTAATGTAGTATTGGTGTAATTATGGGAATTATATTTTCATACGGGGTAAATTATGCGTGCTTTTTAGTCATCTGCTGATTTTTATACTTTTCATAAATATTCTATATGGAATACCATCAGAGTATCAGATCAGGACCAACAAAAAGTTGGGCCTGATCTGTATCAAATTAGTTTGAAAGGGTTCTCAGCAGACAACACTGGCAGGAAAAGCATATGTGTAAAATTTAAAGATTTTTGTGTGCAACAAAATAAAAATAAATTTTGCGTGTAACAAAAAACAACAAACTTCCTGATATGCACAATGAATTGTTAGTATGAGTTTGATTTCAAGAAGGTTAATGAATGTCGTAGATTTAGTTTAAAGTAAGTGACATTTGTGTTGATGCTTTATGTCCCAATCAACAATATTTCAGTCATGTTGGGATGCTTTCCTGTCTTTTGTTACTGGTTATCAATCCGACACTGAAAAGTATCCAAACAAAAGGAAATACAGTAAAACCTGTGTAAAACTGCCAATCAAAAAAAGACAAAAAAAAGGTCTTTATGACAGACAACTGGTAGCTTAATGATCGTCTAAAGTATTGCAGAATGCTCCCTTTGGAGCATTCTGCAATACTTTTAACCTACATTAAGCGATAATCGGTCTTGAAAACCTTTTTTCGGTCTTTTTTCGAGTGGCCGTTTTACACAGGTTTTACTGTATGACATACCCATTAATATTTTATCCCTGGCAAAATCTAAGTGTTCCATGGTCACAAATTCTGCTCTATCCCTCGCCGCCTTCAAAGCAGCTTGATTTACCATATTCTCTATATCAGCACCTGCAATACAAAATATTATTGTGAGACACTTATACCCCCAGATTATACGAGCCCAAACATGAGATTTCCAACAATGTGGCATATGCAACCAGCAAAGGCTCAGATCAGCCTGCGTATAAAAGCAGTCTGATCAGAGCTTTTGCTGTAATACAAGATGTGGCTGGGAGACACTAATACCCCCAGAACATACGAGCTGCAACATGTGATTTCTAACAATATGGTATGTGTGACCAGCAAAAGCTCAAATCATACTGCGCATATATGCGCAGTGTGATCACAGCCATTGCTAGTCGCTTGAATATTTCATGACTGCTAAGGTACTGACCGAATATCATTTGGAGTTTCTAAGCTTAAAAGGGGACGGCACAGGCTCCTCTGAGCCTACACTTGTCAAAATGCCACATAATCTGAAACCACATGTCGCAGCTCAATTATCCCATTTACAGTACAGTTACAGTCAGATCTTGTAGCCTTTTTATTCTGATGGATTATCCCATACAAACTGATACAATAAGCATGGAATTGTCCATTTCGTATTTAAAGGGTGCCAGTCAAATATTTTATAAAGTTATGTATTTCTATCCCTGAAGATTGTTTTTTATCTAAGCAAACAGTGTTGACCCTGCTGAAATGTATCCTTATCCCTTAAAGCGCCAAGAAAAAATGCATCTGAAAAATAATGTCTGCTGAAGTCTTCTGCTGCAAATACATGTAATTGTCTAACATTATTGACTAAAATAAGTATAGTAGCAAACAGGGTGGACCCAGATCAGACTGCTCCTATAGGAGTAGTCTTATCTGGTTCCATACTGTTTGTCATAGAGGCTTGTTAAACATTTCAGCAGAAGAGAAAAGCAGACAACTTTTGTTGCAATTGGTGCTTTAAGAGTTAAGTGGCATTTTATCTTGGTGATCACTGTTTGCCAAAGTATCTGTTAATCAGTATCCTGACAGGCCTCCAGATTAATAAAAATTTGGGGCATAAAAACTGTTAATATTTCTTATCCACCAGTTTAAACATTTGCTTTTGGTGCTAAATATAACAGTCTCATTGAGACAATTCTTTTGAGTACCCACGACATATGTTTTGGTTGAGAAAAAAGAAAACTATTTTTTGATAACCCACTCTTGTTTTGAGCCCTGAACCAGTGTGTTTTATTATGCTCATGTCGATTTTGTTTTGTTTGGTTTGATGTTTTACGTCCCAGTCAACAGCTATGGCTATTTCGAGACGGTCAGTTCACCTATCCTCACTTTTTTCCTGGGCAAGCTTGATTAAGCAGTTAACCAGTACTTCGTGCACATACTTTTGCTCATAACTGACAACAACCCTTCTTGAATCAGCGGAAGGAGGAGAATGACCGTAGAAATTATTTCATGATCAATCTCAAAAGTATGAGACTGGGCCGGGATCCAACTTGCTACCCCTGGATCTGCAGTTGGACTTGCTACTGACTGCACCAAAGGGCCCGGTATGCTCATGTTGAACATGACATCCCCCCCCCCCCCCCCCCCCCCCCCCCCCTGATTTCTTGATAGCAGCCAGTTTATTTTTTCGGTATCATTCTGATCAAACTCTTCAAAATATTATTTCCATTAAAGCTCATGTTGGTTTTTAGCCCAAAACAGTGTGCCCAATATGTCATCAAGCCCCAATGTTATAAAATATTTTTCAGGCTCAACTCAACTCAGCATGAAATTTCAACTGCTCTTTGAATCTAAAATGCTGACAAATAAAGACTGTATTTGCTCTCTAACTCTCAGATGTTGTATTTATCAGGCTAATAAATGTTAAAATGCCAACAATTGTTGGCATTTTAACATTTATGAGCATGATTGAGATAAATATCATGCTCAGTTGAGTTTAGCATGAGTTTTATAACCTCCAACAAGGCCTACATACCTGTCATTCCTCTGGAGCCATTGGCAAGTTTATGGAGGTCTACATCTGAAACAAAAAGTAGTTATGTTTGGTTTGATCACAGGTTTAGATAAACAAAATTTTTCAGCGTAAAATTGTAAATATTTTCTTACCCATCAATTTTAACATATGTTTTGGGTACTCAAAAGAACCGTCTCATTGAGACGGTTCTTTTGAGTACCCACAACATATGTTTTGGTTGAGAAATAAGAAAATTAAATTTCGTTACGCACTCTTAACTAAAGTCCTGTTTGATGCTGAACATCCCAGTCAACAGCTATGTTCATGTTGGTATGGTCAGTTCATCTTACCACGCTTTTTTCCTGGGCAAGCTTGATTTTGCGGTTAACCTGTACTTTGAGCACATACTTTCGCTTATATAATAACTGACAACAATCCTTCTTGATTTTGTTTGTTTTGTTTGATTTTATTCATTATGTGCAATCAACAATCTTTCAGTTATGTAGGGACGGGACGGGTTGAACCAGTACTAAGCTAGGATATATGTGTTTTGCTCAAGCACCAAATGCAGTGATGCTGGTGAAGCTCGAACCCGCTGCCCCTCGGTCTCAAGTCAAGCACTCTACCACTGAGCCACTGCGCTCTCCGGTTAACCAGTACTTCGTGCACATACTTTCACCTGTAACTGACATCAATCCTTCTTGAATCAGCAAAAGAGAGAATGGCCGTAGAAATTATTTCATTATTAATCTCCACGAAAGTATAAGACCCGGTCAAGGCCAAACTTGGGACCCCTGGATCTGCAGTCAGACACCTTACCAACTGCGCTATGTGGCCTGGCAACAAAAAGTAGTAAATTCCACAAAAAGTGCATATTTGGTTAACTCTTTTCTTGCTAGCAGCTACTTATGTCCTTGGCTGATAACCTTTACAAACAGTTTGGACCAACAACAGAACGTTGGTCCTGATCTGGATCCAAACTGTTTGACACTCTGTTAGTGTTCCTGAAAGAATTTTTTGAAAAATTTAATTTTGAAAAAAGGTAGCATGAAAAATTACCCAGCATTGAAAGAGTTAAGAAATTAAAAGAATGACAATATAGCTATATAATCTAAAGTGCAAAACTTTTGATGCTTAAATATGAAAATTCTATGAGCATGTACCTGAACCTCAAGGGCATCCCCAGGTGTGGGGATGGCCAAGACTTATACTTTAGACCTATATAGACCACCATGCCAGCAGCCTTTCCCTCTACCTGTCAAATGATGCTTTACATAAAATCTGGTCACAAATGGCCAAGTGCTTTGTTTGTAATGGAGCTTTACATCCCTGTCAGTCAACAATTGTTCAGCCATGTTCAGACATTTTCCTGTCTTCCTGGGTTGAACCAGTACTAAGCAGAGGATAAAGTGTCTTGCTGAAAGACAAAACACAGTGTTTCTGGTGACTCTCAACCAGTGACACCTCGATCCATTTGGACAACTGACTTCTTTGAAAATGTGAATAGACGATGACAATGGACACTCAGGTGAGCTAAAAATGCAGCAGCATTTCTTTCTGAGCATCCATCTTTTTGTTTGATCTGATTCAACAATTTTTCAAGTATGTCTGGACGGGTCTTCCTGGGTTGAACCAGTACTAAGCAAGGATTCTGAGCATCTAACCTTTATCTGATTTTACTTTCTTCAAATATAACTTAAATATTTGCTCTCTGCCTTTCACATCAGGGGGTAAGACATTGACTTCCACATCAAATCTTCCTGGTCTTGTCAAAGCACTGAAATAAAATAAATCACAGTGTCACATGTTACTGCCCTTTAACATCAGGGGGCAAGACATTGACTTCCACATCAAATCTTCCTGGTCTTGTTAAAGCACTGAAATAAAATAACTCACAGCATCACAGTTACTGCCCTTTAACACCAGGGGGCAAGGCATTGACTTCCACATCAAATCTTCCCGGTCTTATTAAAGCACTGAAATAAATCATTGTATCACAGTTACTGCCCTTTAACATCAGGGGGCAAGTCTCAATGAGACGGTTCTTTTGAGCATTCAAAATATATGCTTAACCCTTTTGTATACCTGAAACAACAGGTACTTTGGGTAACAGTGAAGACACAGATGAAATGCAGCATGATGCTGCATTTCATCAGAGTCTGCACAGTTTGCTAAGATTAAAACAACTTTCAAGAACAGAGACACATCATAATGTAGAAAATTCTACCTGTGACCCTTTAACATACACAATGGGCTGTCCCATACTTAATGTCTCAATATGTTTGGGAAGGTCCATCAAAATACAAAGGGTAAAAAAATAACAATTTTATGCTCAAAAATGTGAGCCTGCTAAGCTACAGAGACTGAAAATAAAACCAAGCAAGTACCAGGCAAGCAGAGGAAGCTCATGAAATCAAACTTAGTAATAAGAGAATTTATTTGTAAAAGGCCTAATGGCCCTTGGGCTACACACAATAAGAGAACAGTGATGTAGTTCAATGATGTGAAAATAAGATACTGAACATTTGTCATTTAACAAAAATGTCACAGTGTTGTGCCTAGAGCGCGTCATTGCGGGATTCCCGTGATTTTACCGTCGATGTCCCTTAAAAATGCACCCAGTGCGGGCCTGTGGGCGCGTCCTAAAAAATCCGCTGATTTTTCGCTATTTAAACCCTGTTTCCGTATTTAGCTTTACCCAGTAAGGGAAGTAATTTAGACTGTGCACATGTTTTTAATGATGATAAATGTTGCATTGGATATTGATTTCGGAACCAGTCAAATACATCAACAACGGCGGAAAATTCAGCTGGAGGCCAGAAAAAGCTATTTTAATGAAGAAATAGAATCTTTGCTGGGGAATTCAAAACTACGGCAATGTAGAAACTACTTCACTGTAAACCACTTCTTGAGCCAAAACTATCGACATCAAGCTCAAATTTAAATAAAAATGAACAGATATTTCCAGAAAACTGTTTTCAATTTTACAGGTACAAATCAGATGGATTCGGTGTGTCACCCAGACTTTGCAAATGTCCCTCTGAAATTCAGGTAGGGGGACACTGGTGTCCCCCATAAATCTTGACCTAGGCACAACACTGTTTTAATACTGATTGGATGTTGGATTGCCTAGCGCAGTCAGTAACATGTCTGGCTACAGGTGCATGTGTGACTGCAGATCCAGGGGTTGAGTTTGATCCAAGCCTGATCCCATACCTTCGTTGAGATTTACCATGAAATAATTTCTACGTCATTCTCCTCCCTTCCGCTGAATCACTCAAGAAGGGTTGTTGTCAGATACAAGTGAAAGTATGTTCTCTGTCCCGCCATGACCAAAGCTGTTGACAGGGATGTTTTTTGTGTTTTTTTTGTTTGATTTGATTCTTTACGTCCCATCAACAATCTTTCAGTTAAACAGGGACGGGTCTTCCTGGGAAGAACCAGTACTAAGCTAGGATAAATGTGTCTTGCTCAAGGACCACAACGCAGTGACGCCCGTGAGGCTCGAACCCGCAGCCCCTAGGTCTCAAGTCAAACAAATACTGATTGGTATCTTGACATGTTAGAAGCGGCAAAGACAACAAACATAATACTTGATAATTGCAATTTTCTTTTTCACGGAATGAGTTTTTCACTTTAAATCTTTTTCCACAAACCACCAACTATTCAGTCAATGTACTGAAGTAGCGTGTGATTGCAGATCACTTACTTGTCCAGCTGATCTTTTCTGTTTGTTGCTCCTAAAACAATCACTCCCTCATTTACCGTAAACCTAGAAAATACATTAAATAATAATTGTTAAATCAGTTGTTATATAGAGGAAAGGTGTAACTTTTGCATGCTGGCCTTTGCTAAATAATTTTTCATTTCTTTTTTGTTGTCATCTACTGACTTTTTTTTCTTAAAAAAACTTAACTTTTTAAAAAACAAATCTCAACACTATCAAAGTGTCCAAAGGTTTGAACCTAGATCAAGAACAATGTTTTGTTGGTCCTGCTCTGAACCCCAACTGTTTGTAAAGGATACCAAAGCTTTCCTAAGCAGCACCACCTGGCATCCATGTTTTTTATTCTGTGTGTTTTTGACAAAAGTATTAAGCGGACAGATAAAATACATTTTTCCTTAACCATAATATGTCATTCCCCTGATGGCTTTGATTTTGTAGTGGGTCACATTGGCAAATAGCTAAGAGTAACTCATTATCTGCTTGTGTTATGGACTAATAATCTTTTGTTTGATTTTGTTTGATTTGATTCTTTACATCCCATCAACAATCTTTCAGTTAAACAGGGACGGGTCTTCCTGGGTTGAACCAGTACTAAGCTAGGATAAAATTTTGAGCCAGTGCATGAGATTTCCAACAATATGGCATTTTGACAAGTGTAGACTCAGACGAGCCTGTGCAGCCTCCTTTTAAGCTTAGAAACTCCTAATGTTGTTCAGTCAGTAGCTTAGCACTCATAGAATATTCAAGCGACTAGCAAAGGCTCTGATCAGACTGCGCGTATGCGCAGGCTGATCTGAGGCTTTGCTGGTCGCATATACCACATTGTTGGAAATCTCATGCACTGGATCAAATGTGTCTTGCTCAAGGACCACAGCGCAGTGACGCTGGTGAGACTTGAACCTGCGGCCCCTCTGTCTTGAGTCAAGCACTCTACGGCTGAGCCACTGCGCTCCCATAATCCAATAATCTTTTCAAACATTTTAGACTGAGATTAGGTCCAGCAGATACTGATAGATTTGATAGTGATCTTTGTCATTATTTAAGGAGGTGGTAAAATTCAAGTACTTTTCAAGGTCAATGAGTAATTTTTAATCAGTTTTCAAAGAAAATATAATTTTCAAGGACTTTCAAGAAAGCCCTCTTTCCTGCGGGAATCCTAACATGGATCTTGTCAAACTGAGGCCATAATTTAATTTTTAGTTGATTTACAAAAGCTCCTTCTGTAATTTTCCGGAAAGTAGAAAAAAAATAATTTAAAAAAGAAATAAATTATCCACCGACTAGATATTATTTGTTTCGTTGAAAATAAAATACTATACTTTTGAGGTTCTGTCTGTGTATTTTTGAGAGTGACACTGTTAAAAGTGATTGTCCTGTCCAGATTTTTAGGAAAATGTCAAAATATATAAAGATTTAATAGACTGCTGGTTTAACTATTACTAGTTTTACTGTTTCTGGAAATATTTAAAAAAAAAAAAAAGTTCTTAAAATGACCAGTTAACTGGTCATTTTCATAGCTTTTTCATTTATTTTTTTTCCATCCCCCGACCCTAAATCTGATTTTGTTTTTTCCCGTAAATCAACTAATAAAAAAATTCTGGCCTGATCTGGCCAATCTTAAAGTGTGAACACATACCCATCCATTTCTGAGAGCAGTTGATTGATGGTCTGGTTTGCGAATGGATGGATCCGTGAACTTGTCCGTTTCGCTCCTACACTGTCTATTTCATCAAGAAATACCACTGATGGGGCTTTCTCTTTGGCACTAGCTAAAATATATCAAAGATTTAAGTTATTCTCTTTTGAAGTAGCTGGACTAGATCAAGTATCATCTTTTTCTCTTGCAGAGTGGCTAAATTAATGATCAAAGATAAGTTACTCTCTTTAGCAGCTGGGTTAAAAAAAATAAAAAAAAATCTCTTTTGGAGTGGGTAAAATAGATCAAATATCAACTTATTCTCTTTCAGAGTGGGTAAGATTAGAACAAATATCAATTTTTTCTCTCTACAGAAGCTAAAATTAGATTCAAGATCAAGATATTCTCTTTTTGAATGGCTAAAATATATCAAATATTAAGTTATCCTCTTTTAAGGTGACTAAAATAGATCAGACAAAGGTACAAATGCATTCTCTTTAGCAATGGCTTACAAGATCAAATATCAAATTATTTTCTTTAGTAGAGGCTGAAATTTGATCAAAGATCAAGCATTTCTCTTTCATGGTGGCTCAAACAGATTGAATGCTGAGGCTATTAACTAGATCAATATCAAGTTATTCTCTTAATCAGAAGTTAAAAATACACCAAATATATAGTTATTCTCTTTCAGAATAGCTAAAAGAGCTCAAATATCAAGTTACTCTTTTTGGCTTAAAATTAGATCAAATATAGAGGTCCTTACACGAGTGATCATTTCATATTTATTTTATTAAACTCGCCAAAGGTTTGTTTAATAAATTTCATATGAAATGATAATGAGTGTAAGATTCTGTTTATCATATGATCTTTAAAATGTGATTTTAGCGGCCTTCAAAATTTGTTCATTTCAATGAAAATTTGCATTGTTGTAACAGATATCGTCATGACGTTACCTGTTCCCGCCAAAAGTGTTATGTAACGTGTGGTCATAACATTATTTATGACATGATGTTATCCACTGAATATCAGTAGCGTTATATGATAAATCAAGTTATTATCTTTGGCAGAGGCTAAAGCTAGATCAAAGATCAAATTATACTAGGCTTTGGATGGGAATAAAATAATCAAGTTATTCTAGACTTCAGCAGAGGCTAAAATAAATCAAATATCAAGCTTTTCTCTTAGACAGGGACTAAAATTAGATCAAACATTAAGTTATAAATTCACTTAGACAGTGATTAAAATTTTGATAAAATATCAAGTTTTTCTCTTTGTTAGTGACTTAAATTAGATGATTATAATTGTTATGGGTAATTTACTAAAGCAGAGGCTAAAATAAATTATTCTCTTTAGCAGGGGCCAATATCAGATCTGATTGGGTCCATATTGTTTGCAATATAGGCTACCCAAGAACACAAGAAGATGAGAGGAGCAGACGAGAAAATTTGTGACTGACGGGAACAGCGTTAAGCTGTTAGGTAATAGAATTTCTTAGGCTGCGGATTATACGGAGATGTTTAATTTACATGAAAAGCGGATTTCATACGTGCATGGTTGTATATATTCAACCGTAAATCTGCTGAGGTGCCCTACTCACCAAACATCTCTCGAATCCTTTTTGCACCAACACCAACAAATACCTCGTCAAATTCAGACCCTGAGGCCTGGAAGAATGGCACACCAGCCTCACCTAAATAAAACGGTTGAAAAAATAAAAACCAACACAACTCTTAAATAACTCACCAAAGAGCTGTTTGACTTTTCTTGATCCACTACCAACAAACATCTCGTCAAACTCGGAACCTGATGCGTGAAAGAATGGCACCCCAGCCTCACCTGTTGGCAAATAAACAATTACATGTCTAACAACTTGTCTAGTGAGGACTTATTCTTTTTAACTGCAATTGGTAGTCAACCTTTTAATTTATTTGGATACGGACATCAGAATATCTTGTCTAGTGAGGACTTCACTTGTCTTAACTGCAATTGGAACTCAACCTTATAGATTATTATCCTACTCATGTTATCTTTAATATACAGGCTATTATACATTAACTGCCATTTTTAGTGAGGTAGTTCAGGGACTTCTGGGAGCATTTTTAATAAAAAAAGCAGTGATTTGTGTGAGGATGGTATCAAGAAAATCTGTCCCTCGAGGTCACCATTTGTCATCACTTGGCAAGCCTCTTGATGCTAACCAGTGATGCTAACCAGTGATGCTAACCAGTGATGCTAAACAGTGATGCTAACCAGTGATGCTAAACAGTGATGCTAAACAGTGATGCTCAGGGATGGAATTGTTAATCCCACCCTCACACTCATGTTAGATTCTTATATTCTTGCACACCGGATAAGGATATCTGAGATTTTAACCTTTGATCGAAAATCTTATTTAACCCATGCTATCTTACCCAGGCTGTCATGTGAGGGCTTCATACATTGGTTGTATTGGTACTCACGCACATTGTCGTCAAGTGACATCATTCATGTGCGAGTAGGATAGAAAAATCTGTCACTCAGGATCACCATTTGCCATCACTCGGCAAGCCTCATGATGCCAAACCACTATCCTCGGGACAGATTTTTCTATCCTACCCTCACACTCATGATAGATTCTTATAATATCAAGCCTTATACATTTCAGCAAGCTGGTCAAGATGGTCCTGGATGGCTCACCTCAGATTGTTTATGCCTTTGTAGCCCTGTGGACTTTTCCATATGGGCCTCATCGCGAGAAAACCTGTCTTCAGGGTTTCCAACAAAGTCAGATTCAAACCAGCCTGCTCATCTGCAGAGACTAGCTAGAAAATTGAAATTTTGCACTTAGCAAGTCTAGATATGACACTTTCCAATTAGTGAATAACAAAGGTGCTAATCAGACCACGCTGATGCACAGGCTGGTCTGCGCCTTTGTTGTTGATAAACCCCTTCAGACAGGTTTTCTGGCATCAAGGCCCATACAGTTTGATACAGTATGGTACATTGTATATAAATGAGGGTTTGCAGGTTATAATTTCCCCCAAAATATTTGATATATTTCTCTGAATACTGAGTTTGTCTTTGCAAACAGTGCAGACCTGATACAATGCAGTATCTGCCCCATTTAATCTGGGCCTTAATAATATGCAAAAGGGCATGCTCAGGGGTTCCATGTCTACAAAGGGTCATTTCTTCTAATTGGTTCAGGAGAGTGAGCTTTCCAAATTAGCATATAAAAGTAACACCCTCACCATCCCACCCTCTAGCCTTATTTTTTCATAGATCTAATTATTTTTAACAATTTATGCAGATGTTACCAAGAGACCATTCTGCCAAATTTATTCCAATTTTGACCACTGGTTTCAGAGATGCTAAGTTTTTTCTTATACAGGCATATAGGGGCGAATTACAGAGAACCATACAGTCAAAAGAGCGGATGGATAAATCATTCAAATGAGCGAATTTTTCGGATAATGACATTTAATTAAGTATTCACTCAGTTGTATTAACTATAAAGGCCAATATTGCTAAGTCCTCAATAGTTGATTGGGAGCGCATCACAGTGGCGGATCCAAAGGGGATTCAGGGGGTTCCCTGCTATTAAATATCCTATGAAAATGAAATAATTTGGTCTCAGTGAGACCAAATTATTTCATTTTCATGGGATATTTAAAATGAGACAAAATCAGCAAAGCGAAACCCCACACCTTTATACATATGGATCCCATTTCCAGGAATCCTTAATCCACCCCTTGAATCTGGAGGTATAGCCGGAAAATTTGCTCATTTGAATGATTTAAACATCCGCTCTTTTGCCTTATGGTTCTCCGCTCTTTCGAAAAAAATAAATCTGCTCTTTCGTATTATGGATCCGCTCAAATGAGAATCTCCCGCATATAGGGGAAACAAGGCAAGACCCACCAACCTTCTTTGCAGCCATATTTTTCAACAGATCAATCTGAACTTTAGGATATTTTATTGTGGAATAATTAGTCACCATTTCCTATAATGGCCATAAGAATTTGACTTGCCAAAGGATGTAAAACAATAACTATAACATAACTCAATGAAACAAAAAAACAAAATCAGTTTAAGTTAATAACTCAAACCAACAAAATAGAACAAACAATTAAACCAATTGGACTAGCCAAAAAGATAACTGTGCTGATTGCATACAGGTAATGTCTTCATTTAAATGTGCATGAATGGCTATCATGTGGGGCTAGAGGTCTATTTAGCATGGGTGAAAGTTCAAAATTTCCAAAATCCTGAACTTAAGAAATTCAAATTTTAAAACTTGCAGGATGTCTACAAAAATGGATGATTTAAAGTTAAAATGATTAATTGATTTTGGATTATCTGAAAACTATTCAAAGAAGCTATCATAATCTCCTTAATTCAGCATTTTGAGGCTGACTTTCTATGGAAAGTCAGCCTCAAAATCCTGAATTCAGGATTATTCATGAAAACTTTCACCCATGATTTAGTAGTCTCAGTCATCATCTACTTCCATATTTTTGAGCAGCTAGGGCTCTGTTGGTACTGTGAAATTGTACAGGCTTATCTAAGTCTTCATTGCTTGCCTCTGTGTTTAAGTACATAATCTTAGATGTTGACTCTTTAGGGTAACACAAGATTTGGGAAGTATGTGCATTTGCATTGGTTCACCTGAGCCATCACACAGTGACACAGAGATAAATATCACAATCTCATGTACTCATATCAATGGGGCGACCAAAGCAATACAGTAACAGTTCAACAATTTAATAATCTAAACTTATTTAACCCTTAAAGAGCCTCCTATTATTTGCAGCAGACGACAATTTCAAATTTTGCCGCCTTTTCAAAAATTACAAATAAGGAATGATATTTCATGAGAATCATCTGCTGGCAGATGATTCTCATGAAGTATCATACCTTATTTTTTTCGAAAACTAGGAAATATGTCGCGAAATTTGTCGTCTGCTGCAGTCGTGATTGGCGCTTTAAGGGTTAAGCTGAATGGGATTTCAAATCCTTAACAATCATACAAGTATATTTCAAGTTTTAGGAACATTGGGAGATTAGAACAATTACCATAAGTAAACAGTAAACACTATGAACAGATGCTGCATTACGCTCTGGGTAAGCATTGTTTTATTTGTGTTTGTGTTGATGTTCATGTCCCAGTAATGTTGGGACGTTTTCCCGTCTTCCTGTGTTGAACTACTACTAAGCAGAGGATAAAGTGTCTTACTCAAGGACATCACAGTGCATATGGTGAGTCTAGAACTCCCCACCTTTCCTTAAAAAAGTTATTCATAAGTAAACAATAATTGTTTTAGTCAAGATTAATATTTAAATATGCACTCTTATCTGGGGGTCTGGACATTTGTTATATACATGAACATTAACTAGAAGTATTGAGTGTAGAAAACATGAATTCCACCGAATGGTGTGTCACACTGTCCACTGTAAGTCACCAGGTCAAAAGGCTTTCTTTAAGAGTACTGTAAATTCGTAAATTTTCAGGAGGGCTTTAATTTCACGAAACTTCGCCTATGCGAAGTTTCGTGAAATTAAAACCCTCACGAAATGGCAAAATCACTCTGTCGTTTACTGATATAGGTATATCAGTCTCAAGTGGCGAATTCCTAACATCGCAAATATGCCTTTTTAATGCTATTCAGGAAAATAAAATTCTCACGAAAATTTCCGAGTTTACAGTATGCCAAAGACAATTACCATGCAAAGTTTGACAGTCACAGCTATCACTACTGTATAGATACACACTTATAAATTGGGCCACAATGTGAGAAAACCTGTCTTCGAAGTTTCCGGCAAAGGGAGACTCAAACCAATCACCTCAGCTACAGAGAGTAGCTAGAAAAATAAAATTTTGCTTGTAGCAAGTCTAGATATGATACTTTCCAATAAGTGAATAACAAAGGTGCTGATCAGTCTGCGCAGATGCGCAGGCTGGTCTGCGCCTTTGTTGTTCGCAAATACCCGAAGACAGGTTTTGTTGCGACGAGGCCCAATTTTTAACAGACATTTTGATGGACAGATGGATCTGGGATTTTCCTAGGTCTAATTAGGGGCCAAATATCGCCCTGTTAGGGCAGTTACCAATCTGAAAATGAGCAAAAAATTCCCAAATTTGTAAATTGCATTCACAATTCCTCTGCTCTACATATTGGGTGAAAATTTCATGGAAATTGGACCCAAAACATTAAAATACAAGTATTTACATTCACTCAATGATGCAAATATGCATGAGTATATAATATGATAAAGGTCGTTACAATTACTATGAAATTTATCATGATTTTAAATCAATTTGAAATGGAGATTTTGTTCTTTAAGACTGAATCTTGTTTTTCTAATTTTGATGGCTCAAGCAGATCCAGGCTCCTGACTCCCAACTTCAGAATGATAGGAAAATCCCTGCGGATATTTAAATTATTATGTCAAATCCTGCTAGGAGCAGATGTGACAAAAATACAAGTCTGTTGAGCATTGAAAATACTTTGTTAAGAAGCCAGCTGATCAGGATCCATGTTATTTTCCTAAATCTATGGTAACATATTCTGTAAGTTAATTGGATAAAACTGCAGGACTTTAGTTAAGAGTGTGTAATGAAAAAGTAGTTTTCTTATTTCCCAACCAAAACATATGTTGTGGGTACTCAAAAGAACTGTCTCAATGAGACGGTTCTTTTGAGCACCCTTTTGAGCACCCAAAACATATGGTAAAACTGATGGGTAAGAAAATAATTACAATTTTACCCTGATCAAATTTCCTTATCTGGATCTATGGTATTCTGATAGTTTATGGGATAAAAACTAGGAAGGATTGTAGTTCATCAAAATATCCAGCATGGAAAGGACTAAGGCATTATAATACTATTTTCATTCAATAACAAAATTTCAAGAGTAATAAGAAGCTTGCAGTGGTTCCAGACACCCCAAAATGGAAAATGGGCCCATCCTTAAGTCTGATGAGGCCTAATAATACTTTCATCCTAATCCTTAAAGCGACACCTATAATTTGCAGCAGACGACAATTTCAAATTTTGCTGTTTTTTTTTTTTCAAAAATAACAAATAAGGCATGCTAATTCATGAGAATCGTCTACTGGCAGACGACTCTCACGAAATATCTTAACTTATTTTTGTCAAATACTAGGAAAGATATTGCAAAATTTGTTGTCTGCTGCAGTCGTGATTGGCGCTTTAAGACTGACTTACCTGCAACAGCTCTTGCTAGCAATGTTTTACCAATACCCGGGGATCCCACCAGCAATACTCCTGCAACATATACATACACATATAAGCTTAATAAAGCATATGAGCCGCCGCATGAGATTTCCAACAATGTGGTATGTGCGACCATCAAAGGCTCAGACCAGCCTGCGCAAATGCGCAGTCTGATCAGAGCCTTTGCTAGTCATTTGAATATTCTATGACTGTTAAGCTACCGACCGAACATCATTTGGAGTTTCTAAGCGTTTAAGCTGCACAGGCTAATCTGAGTCTATGCTTGTCAAAAATGCAACAGTGTTGGAAATCACATGTTGTGGCTCATATATACTTGATGTAAAGATATACTTGATAAGCATTCTCAGAGAGCACACAAGATTTCATTTACTAGTCCATATGTGTGTATTGTCATATTTCAACTTTTTGCCTGCTTGTGGCAACTTTGTCATCTGCTGATAACTTTTACAAACAGTTTACACCCGGATCAGGCCCTACAGTTTTAAGCATCTGCCTCCAGATAAGAGTGTGTAATCAAAATATAATTTTCTTATTCCTCAACCAAAACTTTTGTTGTGGGTACTCAAAAAGAATTGTCCAGATGAGATGGTTCTCCAGAGTACCTGAAGCAAATGTTTTAACTGATGGAAAATAAAAACAAATTCTGCCCCAAATTTATAATGAATCATTTTATCTGGAAGCCTCATTATGTCCTAATATTTGCATTTTAAAAGCAGGCCTTTAATGAATCTTTAGAATCTTTTTACAACATTCATAACCTTATGAAATATATAATATGATTGACAGCTGCCAAGTTCACTTACCCGTGTAATACACTTCAAACATCAAATTAATCCGCCAGAAGTGACACTATTGTTTGGATAGACAGCAAGCCACACCTGATTCACACATGCAAATTAGACTCTTGTTTGCTCCATGAGCTGTCCATGTTCACACTGGCTGGTCCGCTTTTCCCGCTTTACACTCCAACAAAACCATTATTACAACTACATATTAAACACAAAACTGTTTTGATTTCTAAATTATAAAAAATCTATATATTAGCTATTTATAATAAAATGTAGATATAAGCAATAAATTCAATTGTTGGTTTATTCATGATTCCATGAACATTCCAAAAATTGAATGTATTTCTTAAATGTCAAGAAGATTTCCATGATTTCAAAAATCAATAATCTTCATACCTCGGGATACAGATTTGAATAAGTCATTCTGAAGCCCATTTGTAAAATGGTTGTATTGTGTGTTCAATCTTATTCTGTGTTGCTTTGTATACTTGTCATATATTATACAAATAAAATAAAGTTTAAATGACTCATCATACCTTTAGGTAACTTTGCTCCAAGAGAACGGAATTTTTCGGGATCTTTCAGATATTCTACAATCTCTTGTAATTCTGCTTTAGCTTCATCCACCTGTAATCAAGTATAAGATAAAGAGCTCAAGCTAGTCTTTGATGGGTGCTCTATGGGTAGCCAACTTGTACCTTATGTTAGATATCAGCTCAAATGAGTATAATGATGTCAAACAGGGCTGGCTAATCGAAGCCTAAATGCTAATCCGTTATCAGTCCTTGAACTCTGATGGAAAAATGATCAGTAAATGCTCAAAATTGAAAGAAGGTTTGTGAATACTTAGGTAACTTTGGCATGGCCACACTGATTTTCCCATCACTTTGTAGTAATTACTGCAAAAAAAGGAAACCTTGCATACCAGATTGTTCAGCAAACATGTATTTTATAATTTTGTGCATTAAAACCAGAGAGGCGCAAGTAATTTTTTTTCTGACAGTTACTGCAGGGGACAAAGTGTGGCCTGTAGAGTACAACATTTTTTACTGCTTCATTACAGCAATTTATAACCACCTACTTTTACGGCACTTCTAATTTACAAAAAAATCACTACTAAGAAAAACTCTGTAAAATAAATCGAATAAACAAACTGACCATTTGTTTAAAGTTTTAAAATTTTCTAATCAATGATCGGTTTTCATTTGTTTATTGTTATTTCGAATAATCTTATTAGTCGTAATGCCAAAAGTTATCTATGTAAGACTGATGAGTACACTTACCCCTTTTACATCATCAAATGTGACATTGACTTTCTCGGGTTGAACTTCAAAGTTATAATTCTGGAAAATTCCTGGGAGAGCTGAAAAACAACAATAACAGAACTCCAGATAAGTACTTCAAGGACTTTAACCGCTAAACAATAAGAGTGCAAAATACCCCTATTCAACCTTATATAATCAGAACACTTGCTCCTATAATAGCATAGTGACTGTTTTAGGGTTGCTTACTATATTAAACAGCTATTCGGTCACTGTATTGCCACATGGTATGCAATGTCCCCGTCTCTTATAAAGCTAACGAAGATAGGAACAAGTTGTGGGCGTGGCTAGACAGCGACCCAAAAGCCGATTATTAATACAGTAAAACCTGTGTAAAACGGCCACTCTCAAAGACAGAAAATTGGTTTTCAAGACCAATTATTGCTTAACGCTGGTCAAAAGTATTGCAGAATGCTCCAAGGGGGAGCATTCTGCAATACTTTCGACCTTCATTAAGCTACCATTTTTCATTAAGGTCTTTGTTTTGTCTATTTCTGAGTGGCCGTTTAAGACAGGTTTAACTGTACATGAGCTTATCAATACCAGATAATCCAGTGTTTCAACTTGATTTTAACACTCATCCCACCACTATTTGAGCTGCGACATATGATTTCCAACAACATGGCATTTTGACAAGTGAAGACTCAGACAAGCCTGTGCAGCCTCTATTTAAGCTTAGAAACTCCAAATGATGTTCAGTCAGTAGCTTAACACTCATAGAATATTCAAGCAACTAGCAAAGACTGATCAGACTGCGTATATGCACAAGCTGATCTGAGACTTTGCTGGTTACACATATCCAATTGATGGAAATCTCAAATCGCTGCTGAATTTATAGCTGTCTTGTAACCATCAGTTTTTTATGTCTGTCTATTTAAGTGCACTTCAGATTTGACTTTTCCATGATAGCAAACAATATGAACCCTGATCAGACTGCTCTCTGTCCATAATGTTTCCAATATAGTCTACAAAAAAGCATAGCAGATGATAGGAGCAGACAACAAAGTTGTGACTGGTGGGCTAGAGGTCAATATGGCTTCATTGAGTCTGCACATGAATTTCGTGTGTCAGCAGAGGATACACAAGCTATATCAGGCCCCCAGATAAGAATGTGTAACTGAAAATTATTTTTCTTATTTCTCAACCAGAACATATGTTGTGGGTACTCAAAAGAACCATCTCAATGAGATGGTTCTTTTGAGCACTCAAAACACACGTTTTAACTGATGGATAAGAAAATAATTGCAATTTCACGCTAAAAAAGATTTTGCTTTACTGGCCTTATGTATACATTAAATATCAAGCCTTGTTTGAACATGAAAGGATGTGGCTACATAAAACAGTCATCTACAGCTTTAACTCTTTGTCTGCTTGAGTCATTATATGAAAAATTTGCAAACAGTTTGAGCCCAGATCTGTTCTGATAAGGACAGTTTCCTATTCAATCTGCCCAAATTTTGACAGCCTCTGGCTAGGATAATGCATAGCTGACAACTATAGTTTTGGGCTTAAATCAAACCTTTATATTTAGTGCACCTAGCACAATAAAAATATTTTGAAAATATTGCATAATTATGCCAGGACTCTAGGGTTTAGGGGGTGGGGGTATTTTTTGTGACCAAATTTTATTTCACAGAAAAACATAGTTTCGTCAAGTATTCACCTAAATACATGTAAATATTATGTTTGCGGCATAAAACCTGAGACGAACGTGATGCGTTTGCATAAAATTCGGGCTGAGAAGATTCCATTATTTCATATTAAGAAGTGTGCTGTCAATTACTTTTGACTATAACCTGTAATGTTTCAAGGTCAACCAGTTGACTTGTGCACTGAGGTGTATTATAACTACATACTGTACATATCAGAGTCTAGATAAACACAATTTTTGAGCATAAAATCGTTAATATTTTCTTACACATTAGATTTAACCTATAATTTGGTGCTTAAAAGAACCGTCTCATTGAGACGGTTCTTTTGAGTACCCATAACATATGTTTTGGTTGAGAAATGAGACAATTAATTACTTTGTAAGCACTCATAACTAAAGCCCTGATACATGCCATTGCATATTGATATTTACCTACAGGCTTTTACAAAATAAGTTTCTAATAGGTTTTTATACTAAAGTGTTTTTGAGCATTTTGACAGCGTTCCCCCCCCTGACCAATCATGCCGTTTTTATATGATGTGTGAAATGTAAAACTACAACTGTATGCAAAAGGATTAGTTTGGTCACGGGGGGGAAAGCACTTCAGTAAAACTTTTTCTATTTTCTTTATGTTGAATAGCAAAAACTGAGTTTTCAACCCATATTTTTCAATTGGTACTTGTCCAATGAGAAAACAGCTTTTGTGGATAAGTCGAGGGTTGAACCTACTATCTTTTTCATAGAAAAAATATCATTTTCTTTGAAACATTTCTCTGGTCATTTTTATGGGCAATCCTTCATTAAGACTGTCCAAGGTCCTTTATCAAGACTGATCTGGATCAAAGTTCATTTGACACACTGATGGTAATCCCAAATATTTTTTTGAAAAATAAAAGATTTTGACAATCAGCAGATGAGAAATAAGCTTGAAAATTTATCCAGTATGCTTAAACACCAATCACAACAGCAGAAAACATCTATCTTCATGAATATACCAATGTCAAACAAAAAAAAATCCCATTTTTCAGAGTTCTGTCAAGAAATTTCAAAATTGGGGACAATGTTCCACCACCTTTGAAAAAGTGGGGACATTTCCAAAAATAGTGTGACAACAACCGATAACGACTTTGAAAGAAAGAAAGAAAGAACTTGCAGAATGAATTTCATCAGGGGGATACTGGTGAGAGTTTTAGACCCCATCTGCGCTTTCAGTGTTTTGATCATCATTTGCAGTGGATGTATATAGGTCATGATCTGAATTCAATTTAATTCTTCATAGGCTGCATGGAGAAGAAACTTAGAATTGTCCCCGCACGAGGCTTATTCAAGCTGTCTAGTGTGATAAGAGTTGACACTTCAAAACACCAATCACAACTGCAGAAAACATCTATCTTCAAATACAAAAAGTCAAATAAAAAAAAAGATCCCATTTTTATAACCTACATCCAGCTCCTGGTGCTCTCGAAGGCCTCAACAGTTCTGCCATAAGATATATGCTAAGTGTCACTAAAATTATCCTTGCAGCATATTTGTTGATCGTTCCCCATATCGTCGTCTTGCGGCCTGACTTCAGGACATTCTCAGGATTTCCGGCAAAACCCTCGGCATACGCTACGATCTGTTTCTGCAGGTCTTTGTCCTGTTTTCCTAACCATGCACTCTTTCTTACGGAACCATCAGCATGGGCTGTCTGTGAAAAACAAAACAGAAGCATTAATCCCTTAACCCTTAATGCGCCAATTGCAATAAAAGTCGTCTGCTGAAATGTTTAAGAAGCCTCTATGGCAAACAGTGTGGACCCAGATCAGACTGCTCCTTTAGGGAGCAGTCTGTTCTAGGTCCACGCTGTTCGCTTCTATACTTAATTCGTCAGTAATGTTAGGCAATTATTTGCAGCAGACACCTTCAGCAGACGACATTTTCAGATGCATTTTTTTTTCTAGGCGCTTTAAGGATAATCATTTTCCCACTTTTCACTGCAAAAGTCGTCTGCTCTCTCTTCTGTGGCCTGTATTCAGGCCCCCTGATAAGAGTGTGAAACTGAACATTATTTTTCTTATTTCTCAACCAAAACATGTGTTGAAGGTACTCAAACGAATAGTTTCCATGAGACGGTTCTTTTGAGCACCCAAAACACATGTTTAAACTAATGGATAAGGAAATTTTACACTGTTAAATTGTTGTTTTCAGCTTCAGTTTTTACTATTATTTCATGTATCATCACTGATTATCACAATTTGGCTGATGAAGTTGTGTGAGATGTTCCTATAAAGGAAGGATTTATTACAACAATGACCAAAATAACTGTCTAAGTCAGGAAGCATTCTTCAAAATACTCGCGCCTGCGCAGACAATGAAAATAACACCATTGAGCGCACTTGAAAGGTGAAAATAAAAGAAGTTGAGACCAGAGCTTAATCATTTTTCTTACAAAAATACGAACAAATATGGTTTTCATGTTGCCTGATAAACTTTTTTTCACATTGTTCATTTCTAAAGTACTATAAAATGATATGTCATTAGTTTTTGTGGGTACGTTTTCCGAAAATTACGCAAATAAATCAGCAAATTTCACATAAGAGCAATTTTCAGACTAGAAATGCTTCTGAATTATTAATTTAGCTCGAAGGCACGTTAAGCATACAATATTTCTTCATATTTTACTCTGATTTATCCATTTTCTGTCAGTTTTCTAGCAAATTTGTGATACGAAAAACCAGATTTTTTTTTGAAAAAAAAGTTAAGAGTCGGCCCCGAATTTTTAGGGTCGGTCGGGGAACCGGAAACACAGGTGTTTTTTTTTTTGCCTTAGCAGACTTCATTTTTAATACATGGGCATGTTTGTTCATTTTTTATTTGACAATTTTTCGGTAATGTTGGGACGGGTCTTCCTGGGTTGAACCAGTACTAAGCAAGGATTACTGTAATGTGTCTTGCTTAAGGACACAAGGCAGTGACATCGGTGAGGCTCGAACCCGCAACCCATCGGTATCGAGTCAAGAACTCTACCACTGCACACCCTACACATGGGCATGCATGCATCTTCAAAAGACTCATCATATTGCAAGACAAAAAAGTCCTCTCTTGTGACTTGCAGGAAATTTGTTTATGCTGTTGCCTTAGATCCCAATCAACAATTTTCAGTCATGTTGGGATGATTCCCTGTCTTCCTGGGTTGAACCAGTGCTAAGCAGAGGATAAAGTATCCGGGTCAATCAATGACACAACACAGTGTCTCCAGTGAGACTCGAACTCACAACCCTTTGACCTCAAGTCTAACACTCTACTACTGAGCCAACAGGCATATGAGACGGTTCTTTTGAGCACCCAAAACATATGTTAAAACTGATGGGTAAGAAAATATTAACAATTTTACACTAAAAAAAAGTTTATCTAAACCTATGAATACCTGTGTTTTATCTGCTCCATCTTTCTTCAAGCCAATACCAATACTGTCCCCTGTTCTGTCACTTTTAAATTGTCGCCTCTGTTCGTAGCCTGTAACAGATCAAGTCAGGGTATCCTCAGTAATAAAATTAACTATTTCTTAGCTAGAGTCTGGTGACCTTTGCAAACAGCTTAGATCAAGATCAGGACCAACATAGCGTTTTGATGAAATAGCCAGATACCTTATATACACTTGTTCTTGGCCACTTATGGCAGCTAATTCATTAATTGCTCTTATAATATACGGCCTTGGCACATTTAATAAACACATTCCTGATAATTTAATTTTAGGACAGCTGATCCGTTAATCACTCTTCCATATATATCTTGGCCCTGCAAGGTGAATAAAGATTAAAATGTCCTACCACATATTCATTGCCTGTGGAAAAAATGAACAGACAATGCCACGTTTTGTAAATTAAGGCGAATATTTCATAAAATTTAGTCAATGATATAGAGTGTAAGTCTCATTGAGACGGTTCTTTTGTGCAATCAAAAAGCATGTAAAAATTGGATATGAAAAAAATCACAATATTATGCTCAAAACAAATACTAACCTGGACATATTTGATTATTTTGATAAATTAAAATGGCTTTTATAATCGCATAGCAAACAATGCTGACCCTTATGAGAAGGTGCAGACTAAGACATCAATTCAGGGTCTATATTTATTGAGCTGTGACATGAGATTTCCAACAATGTGGTATGTGCCACCAGCAAAGGCTCAGACCAGCCTGCGCATACACACAGTCTGATCAGAGCCTTAGCTAGTCACTGGAATATTCTCTGAGTGTTAAGCTATTGACTTAACATCAAATGGAGTTTCTAAGCTTAAAAGAGGCTGCACAGGCTGGTCTGAATCAACACTAGTCAAAATACCAAATTGTTGGAAATCACATGTCGTGGCTCATTTGCTAATGTCTCATCTTTTGATGTGCAAAGCATAGACTTTTTTCACTGATTAGCACACTGCTACTGTTCAAGCAGAAAAACATATAGATTCTTCTGCTTATTTTTCTACATTCAGGCCTTTAGTTAAGAATGTGTAACGAAAAAATAATTTTCTTATTTCTCAACCAAAACATATGTTGTGGGTACTCAAAAGACCCGTCTCAATGAGACGGTTCTTTTGAGCACCCAAAACACATGTTTTGACTGATGGATAAGAAAATAATTGCAATTTTACGCTAAAATATTTTGCTTATCTGGCCTTATGCTACTGTTCAAGCAGAAAAAACACATTTAGGTTCTTCTGCTTTATTTTTCTGGATAAAAATAATTTTCATATAATATTCCTCAAACAAAACATATGTTATGGGTACTCAAAAGAACCGTCTCAATGAGTCGGTTCTTTAGAGCACCCAAAACATATGTTAAAACTGATGGGTAAGAAAATATTTACAATTTTATGCTCAAAATTGTGTTCATCTGAACCTGTGTACATACCTAGATGATTCTGTGAGATACATCTTGAAAGAAGCTGATGAAATTCTGGACTCCCATATAGACTTCGGACAGATGGACCAAGTGTCGATAACACTGGCTCTACTGATAACACATAGTCTGTTGATAACGCTCTTTCTGGAAAACCTGCCAAAGATAGAATTATACTCTAACCATGCTTAACTGGGATATATCAGGTTTTGAAAACCATGTAGATCTAGATTAGCTGGCTTCTCAGTTCTAGTTTTGAAAACCATGTAGGATCCACACTGTTTTTCATTTTGCTCATCAATACAAGCTACTAACAGAATACCACATGTTGATTAAGTGTTGTTTTGACATGCCATCAACACAGTTTTTGGGCACTCATTCACTTACGGGATAACTGTATTCAAAACTTTTATTTGTGGAAGTAATACGAAGGAGATAAGGTCGGTAATTTAGTTCTACGGTGATGCACTAGCGGAGCCTTAAAATGTGATTTCCGACCGTATCTCCCCAAATGAAAATTTTGAATATAATTATCCCATTCTAACACACTTCTGTAGTCTTGTCTCAAACTGGAGCGTTGCAAGCCTCAAAAAGCTGCACATCAGCAAACGAAATGTGATGTACAGGGTTCATACAGGCAAGTATGAGAAAAATTCAAGGACTTTTCAAGGACTTCTCAAGACTATCTTACATTTTTCAAGGATTAAAAATTTACGAAAAATCCTGATTTAAGTGTTAAAATTCTACTTCGGAAATGGTAGACTGCATTACAAATGATCTTTATTTTAGAAAATTAGTATAAAATTGTGGTGCCTTTATTTGGTGCAGCATATAGTGATTTAGTCAGTTTACAAATGGTGTGAAAACAGTTTTATTACCCAACTCAGAATAAACAAATGGCAATAATATGCGTGATACTGATGTGCATACGGTTCGTCATAGCGGAAGCGACTCTTAACCTCCCAATAACTTCGTTGTTTGTGGTCAGAAACATAAAGTATGGGTACTCGTATTCTTAGTTAGAATGAGTGGAACAGATTGAAACCAAAAATGAACAGAGTAGGCGAAATTTTCTGTTTTGCAACAAATCTGCATCGTATACAGCGTAGAGAGCGCAGTGGCTCAGTGGAAGAATGCTTGAGTGTTGGGGATTTGAGCCTCAATGGCATCACTGGGTTGTCACAATGATCCTTGCTTAGTACTGGTTCAATACCGACATAACTGAAAAGTGCTGACTGGGACATAAATAATCAAATCAAACGAAACTTTCCTACAGTGTGATGTTGCTAAGTAATACTTTTGACGGCATCAGTGTACAGCTGATCAATGTATCAAGAGACTGGGAAACAGTTATAAATGTTTTCCCGGGGAACAGTTCCTCGAAACCGGATCAAACCGGCAGAGACGGAAAAGTTGCCAAACAGTTAATAACTCTTTGTATAATAAGTTGGGTAATAATATTTGATACTTGGCCAGGGACAAGTAAATGACTATAATGTACAATGTGTGTTAGATTGTGATATAAGAAAAATAATTTTCAATTAGGCTAAGGATTAAAACAACTGTTGGTCAGCGCATCCTACTTTCATCAGTAACTGACATCTGATGGTAGAGTAAAGTATCTATACAGGCCTGGCCTGACCTCTGGACAACATTTACAATCTATGATATGAAACTTATCACAGACCAGCTATACGTAGCATTTTACCTCTTTATGTCAAGGCCTCTTTTTTGTTGCCTTCAGGAAATTAACTAATTTAAATATTAAGAAATATAAAATAATTTTTTCAGGAATACCATCAGATAGTCAAACAGTTTGGTTCAAGATCAAGCACTACTTTGTTGTCCTGATTGGACCAAAATGTTTGCTAAGGTCATAGCAGGCAACTCTTCGCACCACAAGCATGGAAAGAGTGAGCAGTTTAATAGGACTTTTATGGAATAGTAATTAAGAAATACCTGTTTTATTTTCAAAGAATGTGTTCGCTGAAACATATGAAGTTCTCCATGATTGCCTGATTCTATCTTCATGAGAGGAGAGTCCCAGTATGGGAGATAACTCTTTAACATTCACACTTCTAGCTAATTCTGTGATACATTCTTCTAGTTCTTCTTTCTGTTCCTGAAGATGACAAGAAAACTGATAGAGTGCTGTCCCTTTATAACATCTTTTAATGACACGGATTTGGATATAACAGTCATTTTGTGGCTCCTTATTCTTTTACCATCGATTTTACAATGTAATTAAATAATCATTTCCTTATGATTACTTTGTAAAATGGTCCTAGGCTTTTTAACACAATTCACTTATAATGGGGTTCATTTCTAACATAGCATTATAAAGGGACTGCACTGTATTTAAGTATTACCGCCCAAGTTTTGACTTATTTTCTTATCACAGGGTACCCAATGCATTTTGACATTAAAAGTACATTTGTTGTTTTCACTTATATCGTCAAGACAAACCAGGATTTTGATTTTGTTGCATGTAAACATCAAAGGCACTGACAAACCAGTTACCTGTACATCCATGCAATCTACTGATAAGTGCCTTTGTCATTTGCTCCCTGGAAAGTTGAATTGGTAAACTTGCTGCATGCAAAATTTTGATTTAGCTACTCTTTGTAGCTGAGCAGACTGGTTTTCCTTACCTGGTCTCAAACTCTGAAGACAAGATCTTGTGTCAAGGCCAATAAACATGTAATGTATTGTAGCCTATTTCGGGGTAGCAATGTACATGACATATTTTGTGAGTAAAAACATCCACAGGGGTCTAGTGAAAATCATTTTCAATTCTGACCACTTGTTTCAGAGGACAGGCTTTCAAGTGGCCATCAACAGAAAAGTAGGGATTATCGGTGTAAAAGAGCAGGGATAGTAGGGCTTTTCCAAATATAAAAATTCATTACAACAAGTTGTTTGAAATTTATAAATAATTTCAGATTAAATGAGCAGGATAATACCTGTGACAATAGTACTAGCCAAACTGAGAGACTTTTAGGTTAAACAATATTTTTTAAGCGACGCGCTCCCTGAATGACCATAAATTGTAATTTATAAAATCCGAGCGAGCGGAGCGAGCGAAGAAAAATTTCTAGATTTTTACGCATAAATGACATTTTAAAGTGAAAAAGTAGGGATAGTAGGGCATTTTCATGAAAAAGTAAGGAAAAGTAGGAGCAGATCAAAAAAGTAGGGAAAAGTAGGAAAAATAGGAAATGTAGGGCCCACTTGAAAGCCTGAGAGGAGAATATGTTTAAAGTTTCTTACATAGGTAACTAAACTTAAAAGGAAACTGACCCTTGGCGGCCATGTTTTTTTTTGACAGATCAAATATGTTATAGCTAATGTATTGAAAGTCATCCAGTGATCATTTCTACCAAATTATTTTGAATACTGACCACCGGTTGCAGAGAAGAAGATTTTTAAAGTCTTTGCTATCAGGATGACCCACAACCCCTGCCTATACCAGGTGGCCATGTTTTTGGACAGATCAAATTTCTTTTAGCTATTTTTGTAGAGGGTGTCCTAGTAATCATTCCTGACAAATCATTTTCAGTTCTGGCCCGTTGGTTTCAGAGGAGATGTTTAAAGTTTCTTACATAGGTACATTAGGGCAACTGGCAACCCCCCCGAAGGCCATATTTTTTGACAGATCAAATTTGTTATAGCTATTTTTGTAGAGGGTCACCTTCTGACCATTTCTGCAGAATCGATTTTAATTCTGACCACTGGTTTCAGAGGAGATGATCTTTAAAGTTTCTTACAAAGGTACATAAGGGAAACTGGCCAAGCCCCTGGCAGATCAATTTGACTGATTAAATTCTTTTTAGCAAATGTTGTAGAACGTCATCCACTGATCATTTTTACCAAATTATTTTGAATTCTGACCATCAGTGACAGAGTAGAGGATTTTAAAAGTTTGACTTGTTGTGATAAGCCATGCTCCTGACGGTCATTTTTATGACAAATCAAATTTCTTTAGCTATTTTTGTAGAGTGACCTAAGGATCATTCATGTGAAGTTTGGTTAAAATTGGCCCAGTGCTATAGGAGAAATTGTCATTTCAAGCAAATTGTTGACGACAAACTACGACGCACATTGAGTGTCTGATCCCAATAGCTCACTTTGAGCATTTCATGCTCAGATTTTGTTTGTTTGATTTGATTCTTTAAGTCCCATCAACAATCTTTCAGATATGCACCGACGGGTCTTCGTGGGTTGAACCAGAACTAAGCTAGGATTAATGTGTCTTGCTCAAGGACACAACCCAGAGGGGCCTGTGAGGCTAGAACCCTCTGCCCCTCAGTCTCAAGCCAAACACTCTACAACTGAGCAACTAATGTGACCTAAAAAAACGATGCCCAATCAAAGAAACAGTGCTCTGTTGCAAGATTATCTGTGGCTGCTGAGCATTTCTGGAAAGCCAGCAGCTAAACATATTATTTATATTTATCAAGCCTTTCCCCGCTAAAAGGCAACTTTTGTTGTCTGCTGAATCTGATACCCTTTGTAAACAGTTTAGACCCAAACCGTTTGACACTCGGATAGTGTTCCTGAAAGATTTTTTTGAAAAAGTAAGTTTTGGAAAAAGTCAGCAGGAGACAACAAAAGCATTAAAAATTACCCAGCATGCAAAAAGTTAAAAATACCTTTGATGACTTGGTTGTAGTCGCTCTAGTTGTGGGTATGGAGCTCACTCTACTGGTCCTGCCGTGTTTAGGATAAACTGCTACGCTACTTCCTTGTCTTGCCGTGTTCAGGAATGAAGATATATGTGTAACAGCAGCAACAGCCTACAAATAAACAGACCTCCAGGTAAGTGTGTAATTAACCTATAAAGCGCCACCTATACTTTGCAGCAGACGACAATTTCAAATTTTGCTGCTTTTTCAAAAATAACAAATAAGGCATGATATTTCATGAGAATCGTCTGCTGGCAGACGATTCTCATGAAATATCATACCTTATTTTTGTCGGAAATTGGGAAAGATGCCTCATAATTTGTCGTCTGCTGCAGTCGTGATTGGCGCTTTAAGGGTTAGAAACTTCTCAGCCAAAAACAATATGTTGTGGGTTCCCATTTAGATGGTACTTTTGAGCACCCAAAACATTTTAAAATGATTAACATTTCGGTCAAATTAGTTTGAATTTGGACCTATGGTCCAAGAGGAGATGTTGTTTAAAGTATATTTTATCCTCTACAGCTCTGGCGGCCCTTTTGTTCACTGAGCTGAACCATTTCTGCATTTTGGTTAAAAATGTAAAACTCATTATGGGGAACATTCCAGTGAAATTATTGGAATTTCCGACCAGTGGTTCAAGAGAAAAGTTTCCGGATGACTTACGACACACAAAGTCCAATCACAATAGCTAAAATCAGAAAAATAAATGGTTAAATACTGAAATACAAGAGGAGTTTCATGTTTATTTGAACAAATTTGAAACTGTTGTATCTCATTTATTTCTTATTATATTTAGAAATAATAAACCTTCATTGGTTAATCAGATTTCCAGAAATGCACAGTCACCAAAAAAATATCTCTGAACTTTATTCGCTGGATTAAAACAGTCTCTGAAGCTAAGTAGTCAAAGTTTAAGCGTTTAAAATGGCTGTCTGAAACGAAATGTTCAAAATCGCTTTCGAACGATTTTTTTAAATGAGTGAAGTTTTTCTCTTGGAACCTATTATAAATTATACATAAATGATTGAAGTGTGTTCTGCTAATAAATAAAGCATTTCCTTTGGATATTTACTTTTTTGAATCAACTTTAACATCAAATTTTGGGGTTTACAGTTTCCAAAGCAACACTAAATTGTAAGCAAAATATATGAATGCAATATTTGGTGATCAGTTTTATGGGCGATGTATTCTTGAACTATTTAAGAACATGTGTCGGCTGTGAGTTTTGAGAATTTGTTTTTCACAATTCTTTCAGGACACGTTTTATATATGGAATGCCCATTTGGGCACCCATATGGTAGAACTTATAAAGCCCAGTTGTCAAGCAAAAGCAGACACACAGATGAGGTTTTTCATTTGAATAACAGACTGAATGCTCCTCTAAACTTAAAAGAAATCTGAACACTTTTATACGTTTTTTCATTAGAAATACACCCATTTTAGCTCTTAAAATCAGTAAAAGAGGGGTGGGCGTGTATTTTGGGACGTCGTGTTCTGGTTATGCTTTAAATTGCCTATTTGTCTATTTGGTCATATACAGGCCACCCCTGTTATTTAAGAGAAAGCAAAAGTTTTTTATTTTATTTACATGCATCCTCGAAAAATGAAATTCACATTTGTTCAAATAAACATGAAACAGGTCTCGTAGATCGTAAATTAGCCTAAAAATGTTACATATTTTTGTAGCGCCGCATATGATTCATACCGTGCCATTTAAACATCAAACTTACACAGATTGTCTTTTAAAGGAGTCAATGCCACAATGGTGCACTATAGATTGAATACTGAGAGAAAAAAAGGTACGGCAAACATTAGTCTTATGCTTTTTACTGGAAGGTGTAACTTTCTCTTTTCTGGTTACTGACTCGGTCAGTATCAGGGATTTTCCTAGGCTCGATTTTGGGCCAAATAACGGCCGCTTCCCAATTAAAACATGAGCAAAAACTTCCAAAAGTAGTGTATATCATTTCCAATTTTTTAGTTCTACATTTTCATGAAAATCCATACAAAAAGACCAAAGTTACAGATGCATGAAAAATTGCATAAAAATGTGAATGAAAACATGTTTTCATTTATATTTTAATGCAATCTTTTATAAGTTTTTAAGGTGGGCAATTAAAGCAACAAATATGTTGCAGCTTTACACTGCTAATTCCTTATATGGTTTTAATCCAGTTCTAGGTTTCCCACTTTTGATGGCCCAAAATTAATACTTTCTTTCCCAAATTCAACAGGCCCCTGGCCCAGACTTCAGAAAGGTAGGAAAACACCTGAGTATAGATCTGATCATTACAGCAGGGAGTGCTACTTTTTATAATTTGGGTAAAAAATCTTTTGACTTTGTTTTTGACTAAATGAGGAGTGCCCTAACCTCCTAGGAGGGGGGATCTTCATGGCATCACTGTATGTCTGGTAGCTACAATATTGGGCATAATAGTTTGACCTGGTAGTTTTCAAATTGTGAGCAAGGGTCAAATACTTGTCTATTTCAACAGCCACAGCACCACAATGAATCTTGTGGAAGAGAAGCAGAGAGGACCGATCCCTACAGGCCTTAAGGGATGACCACTCAAGCTCATCAAGCTTTTTCCTGACACTACTTGTGTTACCAATCAGTCTGATTTAAAAGTATTTCCCCAAAACATCGCTTCTAGTGTCCAATTTTTTTAGCCAGTTGTAGCTATTATTCTCGTGTTCAGTCATCCGGGTATTTTGAGGCTTTATGTAATTATACGGTGAAGAGCTACTCTGCACTTCTCGGTGAAAAATACTTCAAATCATGCCAGACACTCAGGGTTTTGCCCGGTTTTTCATTTGCGGGACATCCTGTCCCCCTAGGTTTAGAATTTAGGGGTCATTAACAATTTTATGGGGACATTTCATTTTGATAATTGAACAGAATTCATCCCCCATAAATTTTAAGTTGGAGTATTTAACAGGAAAAAAATGCCACTGAAACTTTTCAGTCAACCAACCAACTAATCATCACAGAATCACACTGACCTTCGATTTTTTGCAGGAGACTCAGAGCCCTATGCTTCAGGGTCTGCTTAATCAGTCCCGCTTGATGACTTGCTTTTCTGTGCGTCAAATTCAACAGACTTTTTAAAAACAATCTCAGCATGTCTGTTGTGCCATGATTTCAAATTTCGGGACAATAATGATAATGACTGAGTATGCCAGATGTGATTGCTATTGGTGCAGTATCTTAAACTCCCCAACAGATGTGTCCCCAAGTTGTCTAGCAGTTTTTCCTCCTAAAAGATATTCTAGGAGACACGGATGTCGGGGAGTTTGATGCAATACACTTGTTGCGTTTGGGGTGTTTATGATAAAACTAGCTATAATTAGCCACAGGAAACCGGCGATAGGTTTTGAAAGTACAACTTCACTGTTGAGGAAACTTAAATTTTTTTAGCTGCTTCATCTAGGCACTGATCAATTTTGGTGGTCATTTTCATTGAAAATGCGCCAAATCGCAGGAATTATGCACCAGTCATTTGCAACCATGTCCCCCAGAGGGCCGGGGATAGCGGGGCATAGCAGGACTAAAGTACCGTGATTTTACCTTCGAGGTGTCCCGGTAGTGCCGTGGATATGCCTGGCTTTTGATTCCTGCCAAAACAGCGGGGTAAATAGCGGTTATACCAGGATATAGTGCAGTGCTTTTACAGGATATTCGCCAGGATTTGAAGTATCGTGAGATGCGAGATTTCAATATGGCGGAAAGACAAAAAATCAGGAGTAAGTTGAAGAATGTTTTATTCTGGCTGTTTACGTTGATTTAAAATGACAAATAATTGATTTCTATTAAGACAAATGTATGTCCATTTAGAATAGATTGCAGTTATATTGAGTTAATCAGTTGTCATGCTTTGGATGGAAAAATTTCGAGGTGAACAGAAGAATGTCACCAGATTCCAAGACTTTTTTTTTTATTTTATCACTACGACTTTGTAGTAGATTTATTGCAGGGGTTCATGATAAAATGTGACAGAAAATTAAACTTTAGTAAATAGCGGGGACTTTTAGCAGGGATTTGACCAAAACAAAGTCACTGCAGTGCATGGATTTTACCTGGGCTTTGCATATGGAAAAATCAATATCCCTGCTATTCCCCGGCCCTCAGGGGCCGTGGTTGCAAATGACTGGTGCATTAGTACATCAGGGAAAACCCTGGGTCAAAATACGGGACCCAGTTCTTTAAATTTTACGTATTATGCAATAAAATTGCTTTATCTCCTTATATCCTCGGGTGATCAAACTGCGCCCTGCTAAGCTTTATCGGTAATTCTAACTATAAATCAATGAAGCATGCAAAATTAAATATGCTTGCCTTATTTATGCATCATTTTTTCATTCCACTGCAGATAAATCCTTACTCCGAACCAACATCCTAATATGAAAACCGAAGCTTATGTAAACAAGGTATAATTGATGTCCGCCATTTTGGTTAACCTACTTCCGCCTAGCAAGTGATGTCACACTATTCCCGCTCAAAAACTCAAAATTAATGCCAAGCATAATTTTAATATTTGATTTTAACAATATTCAACTTTCATCAAATACAAAATTGGGGAAAAAAGAACTGTTTCAATGTGTAAAAGCAAAGTATCTATATGCACTCTACCGGGCAGCCTGTCTCTAAAAGTGGTGTGGGGTATGTTGTACAGTTTTGCAGCTTTTCTCACTGGCACCTTATTTTTCACACACTGAATGCATGCATTTGTCAGTGCATCATGGGCTTAGACCTTTTGGGGTTCTGAATTCTGTTCTGGTGCAGAATTTGTTGAGGTTTTTGCAAAAAAAAAACGGGTAAAGAAACACACACTTAAAGCGTCATAAAAATGTGTTCTATTCTAAGACCCCAAGCTACAAAAAATCAATATTAAAATAGTTTGGCCTAATAATTGTGTTACTCTACCAGGTCAGGTGACTTCCTTTCATAAATTGTCAACATTGCAGACGACCAACTTAAATTTTGCCCAAACTTCAGAATTTTAGAAAATCAGGTAAGTTATGAAGGGGCATTTTTGGACATAAGTAAAAGTGAGTAAAATAAGCTATCTTAAGTTACATTTGCTGTACTTAAGGCCAAAAAAAAAACATGTGTGGTTCAGGTTACATCTTGAAAAAAAATAGGGTAGGTAGGTAGGCAACTTTTGTTCTTGGAGTGTATAGATCTGTTTTGAAATGCATTTAGTAAGTTAAAGCTGCTATAAATGTGTCCCTCTAATGCCAATACTAAAGAATGAATGCATAGAAGTTTAGTTTTTCAATTATATGAGCATTTTGATACATTTTTTTCTGATATTTTTTCAACTTCAAAATTTTAATAAAAAAGTTTAGGGTAGGGGGTAAAAAATTAGGGACGGTCGGGTAACCTGAACCACACCAATTTTTTTATTTGGCCTAATTGTTTGTGCCTCATTTTGACAGGATCATGGTAGCGTGGTAGATCAGTGGTTATGCACTTGCCTCTGGTGCTAGAGGTCCCAGGTTCAATCCCAGCTCGCGACGAGGAAAATTTCGGTGTCCGAACACGCTTTCTCTAGTGTCATTTGCAGGGATGACACTAGATAAATGCATCGTCCTTCGGATCGGGCCGTTAACTGGATGTTCCCTGTGCACAGGTCTAAGAAACTCATAAAACGATAGAATTTCTGTCAAACCCTAGAATATCTGTCATTTCATAGATTTTACCAATCTATAAAACGACAGATATGTCATTATTTTATCACAAATTCATGTGCAACTTTATGTATCAACAAAACCGCAAGATGTTGCAAGGAATAAACAAGACTAGACAGGTAAAAGATCATTTTTGAGAACATTCAAATTTGATCTATTGGTGCACTTTGAAGAAAACGGTTGTAATAAAATAGTTTACACGCTTAAATTTACCGGAAGTGACATTTAAAAGCGCAAATACAAATTGAAAATTGTCTCAGTTTTCACTTCTCACAGCTGTCAGCCATATTGGCAAAGTTGGCTGTCGCGTGATATAAAAGGGTTGACTGGACCCCTTTTATTTTCTTGTTTGTTGCCCTATTGTTCCTCCGTTTTCCAGCGTCTGCTGTGCTACCCAGCAACCTTTGTATTGCATATTTACATTAACTACCAACCTACGGAGGCCGTTATGGGTTAACAGATGGTTTCAGCCTTGTTCAGAGCTCTCGGAAACGCAGAATTACGCGTATTGGTACGCACGTTTTTTCCCTGGGACGCATGATTTTCGCTAGGCGAGAGTCCCGCGTACGCATGTTTTTTTAGTCGGCACGCGCTAAAATTCCAGTAGCTGATAGATAAATACACACCCGGAGATCAAAAGCCTTTTGATATTATCGATCGCGACACGTTTTTTCGAGCCGCGGGAGACGAGATTGTTGTCCTGTCTCTGTTGACCAACCTTATTACTCGGACTGCAGTGTAGCAATTCTGACAGGTGATTGACAGGATTACCGATGCGGGACAGTGTGATTATTACGAGATGATTATTAAAGTAATTAAGCAAGGATTATCGGATAATTGTTTGAAACAGGTGTGCTACCGATTTACAGTTAATTAAAGGGAGAAAAACTATTGTAAACAACATCGAACTACCGAATTCCGAATTCGACTGATTAGGGATGAAAGAGAAAACGTATTTAATTGCATTCGTTTGCGATTTGAGCAACATAAACATAGAGAAAAAAACAATAAGTTTACGGATTTGCACTTCTTCATTCATTCATTGCTACGGCAACCAAAAGAGTCTGAGAATTGTTGAAGAAGAAAAAACGGTACAGCGGTAAGCCGTATACGGTAACGTCCGACTGACAAAAGTTCAAAAATGAAGCTACACTACAAGCCGTGCGATGAAATGTATCATCGGTTCAAGCCGAGCGAACACAAACAAGTAAAATCGTTTATTCTAAATCATGGAAGCCATGTTAAATGGCTAAGTAATGTCAGTCTATTCATTGCAATCGCCGTAGACACTAGCGAGATGCGTTTTTTAGAAGAAAAAAGACTTCCAACTGCATAAGATAATACAAAACAGAGGACTGCTGTCTGTCTGTCTGTCTGTCTGTCTGTCTGCCTGTCTGTCTGTCTGTCTTGTTAGTGAATAAAAAAGTACCAACAGTTTAATCTTTTATTTTGATAAGGCCAAACAAAAAAAATGTGTGTTCAGGTTACATAAAAAATATACCAAAATAGTTTGTTTTGTTCAGTAGGAACAATCCATTAATGCTTTAAGGGTTGAATTCAGTTGATCTAAAAATTATTCAAAATGTATCACTTCCGGCTAAAATGGAAAAGATATATGGTATGCACAAAGTGGTGGGACTCCAACTTTTTTGGAGTGGGACTCCCACTTATTCCAGTTGGACTCTTACTTTTTGCCAGATGGGAGTCCTGAACTCCTGTTTTCAAAATCCTAGTGAGAGCTCTGCTTATTTAGTTTTGTGCAATGAGCAATTGGAGTCGAAGCAGTCCCAAGTCGAAATATACCCAAGTATACAAGTATCCAATTCAAAATAAACAACCTCTGATCCAAAGAACAAGAATACTTTAGGATCTTATCCGCCAGAACTGGCACTTATTTGCATGAGCTTTTTTGTAAAACATCTCAGTTCTGTGTAAGAGAGTATCCTTCCACATACACATAAAAAATCAGAAGCACGTTTTTATTCCATATCTGAGCCCGTGGAAATGCTTTCCAATGTATTTTGAGATTCTAAAATCATTTTTCAATTGTAATTATGTAATAAAGATCTGTATCTGTATATTTCTTGGAAGGACTCATTCATTTGGCACATCTTAGCCAGGGGGGAGGGTTATATCAATGCTGCTTACTCGTGGGAGATCGTTCATTAATTCGTCAGAAGAACTGTTAAACGAAATGTCAGTATTTGTCTCATTTATTCTTAGTGAAATCGCCAATCAGTTCCCAGTAAACATATAAAACTGTGCCAACATCCGCTCACCAGCAAAATGCCATTCCACTATCCTAAGGAGTTTTGATGATGGGCCTAGAAACTGTGTTTGATGGGTTTCCAAAACCGTTTCTATAGAAATAAGCATTTGGACCCCCTTGGAAAAAGTTAGACCCCCCCTGTAAATGTTGGAACCCCTCTGAAACCTTGGAAGATTATAGTTGTCTTTAAAATAAACATTGGAAACCCTCTGTGAAACAGTAAAATAGGTTGAGGACTAAAACAATTGTTGTCAGATCTGTTTTCTGGCAGTCGGGCCTGGATCTGCCTGGCAAAAATCTCTGCATCTGTGCATGCCAATGCACATGTTAATCTTTCTTTCTTTCTCTATATACTTACAGACCCTCTTTCGAGTATTATTGGCAGGTGTACTTTGTACACCCCGAGTTGCAGGATGAAAGCCTACAAGTAACCATATCTAAATTTCCCCAGGGTTCTTTAACCTGCACAGGGGGTGACTTTCCCTGCACATGGGACATCTGGTTAACGTCCGGACCTGAAGGACGATGCACTTAACTAGTGTCATCCCTGCAAATGACACTAGAGAAAGCGTGTTCGGACACAGAAATTTTCCTCGCCGCGAGCAGGGATCGAACCTTGACCCTCTAGCACCAGACGCAAGTGCCTAACCACTGAGCTACCGCCCTTCAAATACAGACAGAGTTATAAACAATAATGAGACAAAATGAGCCATGGTGGAAGTTTTAATTGGCGTAATAATCAAATTGTGTAACAAGGGCCTACTCATGGGTGAAAAGGCTCACTAGCGAAACTACCAATAACCTAAAAATTATAAATGTTGTACTGTCTTGTCTACCGTAGTTTCAACCAACCAAACGAAACCAGCTTCTGCAACCGAAACTGCCAAAAACGAACTTTATCAGTAAAAAGGAGACAACCAGTCAAGGAAGATGGCGACTTGCAGATAGATTGACAGAACACTGTTTCAATTTCAGCAAAATAGCGGAGAAAAGCGCAAAACATATATCTGAATTAGAGAGTTTTCAAGACCAGAATACAAGGGAAAAAAGGAGGGTGCGTATTCCTTTATTTTCGCAGAAAATGCACTATTCTAGACACCCCTGGTCTTCTCTAAAAGGTAGTTAATGTTAATATGATGAGCTTTCAACATGTACCAGTATGCGGTTTTCTGAATTGTACAATTTATTTGATACTGAAACATTTCAAACAGCATATATCTGTCGTTTGACAGATAACCAGATCTGTGAAACGAAAGATTTTCTATCGTTTGACAGAGAAAGATTTTCTATCGTTTGACAGAAATTCTGTCCTTTTATGCATTTCTTAGACCTGGTGCAGGGAAAGTCATCCCCTGTGCAGGTTAAAGAACCCTACGGTAATTTCGATATGGTTATTTGCAGGCTTTCATCCTGCAACCTGGAGTGTACAACGTACACCTGCCGATAATACTCGAAAGAGGGTCTGGAAGTATATAGTGAAAGAAAGGATCAACTTTTCCTCGCAGTGTTTACACTTCCGTTAAAAAAATTCCCACGGTCACTCTCCCGTGCACTCGAGATTTCGGGTATAACAGAGTAAACAACAAACATGGCCGACGTATGGACGGGCGAATGTAGGGTATTTGACGATAAACATTACGTTACACAAACAACTGTTTTCTGCCAACCATTCCCATAAAGACCGAGTTTGCCCAATTAAATTGATTTGTGATGTGGTGTTTTGAAGGGCCATGGATTCAGTGCTAACTAACTACTGACATGACTGAAAGGCAACACTAGCTGTGCTTCGTTGAATCTATGTCTTCACGACAGAATTAGTCTCTCTTGTAATATGCATCATCTCTGGTATGTATTCTCTTGGTTTTCTCAGGTATTATCTTCTTAAGTAAATTGTCTCTCGGTATAACTGTTAAACTGGAGGTGCACATTAAAACCTAGCTGTCCGGGTGATGAAATCACCCAGCGCGGAGAAAATGTTCATTTCATGGATTTTTCTGAAGTCACTTTTTGTACAGCTGAGTAAGAACTCACACGAAAGGTCTGAAATTCCAGTGGTATTGAAGATATGAGTTCTTAAGGCCTCTCTTTCGTTGAAGTACTTTTCACAATGTAGAAGATAATGTTCAACTGTTTCTATTTTGTCAAATTCACATAAGTTGCTGTCAGAAATGCCCAATTTAAGCTGATAGTCCTTAAGCTGGTTATATCCTAATCTAAGCTTAGCAATGTTCCTGTATGAAATGGTATTTGGAAAATCAATCAGAGATCTATCTTTTACATGAGGTTTGTATCTGAATAAGGATCTTCCTGTTTCAGAAGATTCCCATTGTCTCTGCCATTGGGATAGACCCATTTTGACTGCTGCTTGCTTGATATCTGACATTGTCACTACATCTGTGTCACTGGTCATAGCTGCTGCCTCACAAGATGCCTCTTTTGCCAGTCTGTCTGCCTCCTCGTTGCCTTTAATGTTTGCATGGCCAGGGGTCCAAGATATATCTACCTTGATGTCTTTCTGTTCCAATTGTTTATCTTTTGTCTTATTTCAGCTACTGTGTGTTTATGCTGTGTTGGCTGCCACCCTAACTGTAAGATCCCTATTGCAGATTGGCTGTCCGAAAAGATATGCACCTCAGACTTGTCCATCTTGCTGCTTTCCTCGGCTACATAGTCTATGGTTATGAGAATAGCAACAAGCTCTCCAAGGAGGATAGAACTGTGTCCAGATACAGGTTTCTTCAAGCAGATGGGATTATCTTGGTATGACATGAAGATGCAGGAGCCGGCCCCACAAGGTCCAGGGTTAGGTTGACAGGAGCCGTCTGTAAACGCAATGATGGAACTGGGAGAACAGTTTCAAGCAGGCCTTGGATGATTGAAAGGGATTCATTTTGTTGTTCTTCCGTTCTGGACTTTGATGAGCCTAATCGATCCCAGTATTCTGGCCGTCTTTTTGAAGGCTGAAGTGAATCCTCAAATGAAAATTCTGGTTCAATGTTGAAGGTTGTGGTGCCTGTTTCTGAAGACATATCTTCTAGCTGAATTTGTATCTTACCAAATGGAGATGAGAATTTTTCATTCTCAATTTCATCTTTCCAATTAAGCCAAGACTTTTTGATTAGAATCTGGTCACCTTTGCTTATTATCTTGGAGCCCTCCCTAATTGATAATTCTTGCCTTCTAATATGTAGAGGTTTAATACCAAGTTCAACCTCAAGTGCCTCTCTTCCACTAGTTGCATATGCATCCAGACATAAACATAGGGATTTTCTCTGTACCTCATCTAAAGGTTTTGCATCAGTAATCTGCCAGACAGCACAGGCATATTCTAAAATAGGACATATTAAAGATTTGTAGAGCTGTAACAGTTTGCATGTGTTAATCTTTTCAACATGTTTGATTTGTCTTAAAACTCCAATGACTTTATTTGCTTTCTGTTCTGTTTTTTTGATATGGTTCTGAAATGTCAATGATTCATCCAAGTGTAGACCAAGGATTTTTGGATGTGAATTAATCAATTAAATTGATTTGTGATTTGCTTCACCATTCCGTATTCCGTATCAGGCCTTGTGGCACAATCTTCTCGAGTGTAGATTCTCTCGCATGTAGATTAAGTGTCTCAAATGTAAAATTTCCACAAATGTAATACCCCACCCACAAAAAATTATAAATAACCTTGCATCACATTATTTGGACCAGACTTTACTTATTATTTCAGTTACAAACCTGCGGCTGGTATGACACTTGATGAAACATTATTTTTCAGATCTCGCGTATTTGTTTTGTGGAATGATGCCGCATAAAGTTTACATAATAATGTTATATAAAGGAGATTTTCCAAAAAAATCGACGTGCTTTCTTTCAGTGGTGGTTTTCGCTTCTAATGGGGAACCAGAAAAAAGGTACGCATTAGTACCAAAGTTAAGATTAATTCGCGAAAATGAAGCGGTACCTCTTTACCAATCTAGCTATATGAGGGTCTGGATGGGGTATAATGATTGGTGAATAATGGCCCTTTTTATAATGAATAGTGTATAATAAGCCAATAAATAATGAATACTGAATATTAAGGGCCTAAAAATTAATGAATAATCCTATTTTTTTAATGACTTGAAGAAAAAAAATGAATAGTGAATAATCAGATTTCTTCGGTCCGTGGAAACACCCCAAACCACCCCAAACCACCTCCAAACCACCCCAAACCACATCTAAACCACACCAAACCACTTTCTTAACACCCAGAATATGTTTTTGTGATAGTATGAAGACTTGAAGAATGAATTTAAAAGCATTTGTATTACGTATATTACGTAGACCTGCCATGTTAGCCCCAAACCACCACCAAACCACCCGAAAACAACCTCAGACCACATCTTAACCACACCAAACCACTTTCTTAACACCCAGAATATGTTTTTGTGATAGTATGAAGACTTGAAGAATGAATTTAAAAGCATTTGTATTACGTAGACCTGCCATGTTAGCCCCAAACCACCACCAAACCACCCCAAACCACCTCCAAACCACCCCAAACCATCTCAGAGCAGTCTCCCTGGATGCAAACAAGCCCACTCACACACACCATCCCCCTCTCTGTTTCCTTCTCTTTCTCTCTCTCTCTGTCTCTCTCTCTCTCTCTCCCCCCCCCTCTCTCTCTAGACCAACACACACACACAAACAGTAAATCCCCTTTTTTCGCTTCACACCGTTCATTGTGAAGATCAAACATGTGATGCGCCTTTAATCCTTATTCGGAAGCTAATTAGTCCGTATTTAATTTCGACTGCTTGTTTGCAAGCAATCAATTATCCTAATCAGTTTAAAGAATAAAATAACTGTCGCAGATTAAATTAAAGATCAAACATGTGATGCACCTTTAATCCTCAGGATTTCGGTAGCTAATTAGTACTTGTTTACTTTCGGCTGGTTGCACAATTGAACAAACAAGCAATTAGAATAGGTAAGTAAATTCACGGTTTGATTTTTGTTTGCTCACTTTTTCATATATAAACTGTAATTTTTTCGAGCAATTCATTTCAGGTATTATTTATGCTGGAATTGTGCCTCTCAAAAAACGCAAAATTGTGTCAACTCAAAGATCCGCTTTTTGGCCTTGCGGTTCTTGTCGGCGGAATTGCAAGCCCGAGTCTATATGTTGAGATGCTTGCAGGCGATGGCATCACACTGGCTGCGAGGGTCTGACCGCTTCTGAATTTAAGTTTTTTAATGAGTCCGATGCGCCATACACTTGCAATGATTGTTCTGCCATAGAAATTGGAAATTTGCCGTACAATTATTTGTATGCACTCACCAGGCTGTGACAGGTAAATATTATCAATATTATTATATTATGCAGGCAATCCACATTTCTGTACCAAATAGAGCTCAAGGGACAGCTAAAAAGCCTCAAGCTAAGAAACGACCATTAAATGTCAGAACTAAAAAAAGGTGGTAAACATTTTTTTTTCTCAACAAAATAAAACAGTTTGGATCCAGATCAGGCCAGACGTTGTATCGAACCTGATCTGGGTCTAAACTGTTGGCCAAGGTTATCAACAGACGACACCAGTAGGCAAAAGTTACTGCGTCCATTAATGACGTATATCACAATCAGAGTGTCAAACAGTTTGGAATCAGATCAGACCCAGCGTTGTATCAAGTCTGATCTGGGTCCAATCTGTTGGCGAATGTCATCAACAGGCGACACTAGTAGGCAAAAAATTATTGAGTCTGATAAGGATAAATATTACCACTAAAAGGTCTTGTGGCTTCATGCCGGCCAGTACGCGAAAACTTGATGATGAGAAGGAATAATGTGAAGTGTCTAATATGTGAAATTCCATTGGTGAAATAGCAGCAATATGAAATATAAAAGGTCTTGTGGCTTCATGCCGGCCTGTACGCAAAAATGAGAAGGAATAATGTGAAGTGTCTAATATGTGAAATTCCATTGATGAAATATGAAATATAAAAGGTCTTGTGGCTTCATGCCGGCCAGTACGCGAAAAATGAGAAGGAATAATGTGAAGTGTCATATGTGAAATTCCATGTTGAAAACATGTTATGGGCATTTAAAAGAATCGTATCAATGAGACGGTTCTTTTGAGCACCCAACACAAATGTTAATAATCATGTCTATTTGGTTCAAAATAAAGCATACGTTGTGGGTTCTCAAAAGAACCGTATCAATGAGACGATTCTTTTGAGCATCCAAAACAAATGTTAACTACCAAAATATCATAAAATAAGACGTGATATTTTCTGTAAATATAATGTGAACTGTCTTATGTTTCAATGAAAACATATGTTTTCGGTACTCAGAAGAACCGTTTCAACGGCGCGGTTCTTTTGAGAACTGGTAACAAATGTTATAAATCATAATCATTAAAAATCATTGAAATTTTTGGGTGAATTTATTTCTTATGTCTTTTTTCTCAATCAAAATATTTGTTTTTGGTACTCAGAATACTCGTATTGACAAAAATACGCTTCTTTTGAGCACCTTAAACAAATGTAAAAAATATTCATGAACCCAGAACTAATGTGCAAAAGATCATAATCACAACCAAAACATATGTTTGGGTATTTAAAAGAACGATGAATAATTGGTCTAATTTTAATGAATAACCCAAAATTTTAATGAGATGAATAATGGGATGAATTTTTAATGAATATTGACTACCAGACACCCTATATTACTGACTTCAACACTCGCAATAAATTGTTAACTCAGAAAATTCTTAAACAAGGCTATCGGTATCATAAAACTTCGCAAAACCTTTTCTAAATTTTATTGACGATACTATGATTTGATATCTAAATTCCAAGTTGGACTTAAATCTCTCTTGCGCCATGGACTTTTGGAACCTGGATTCTATGGTGACTTGGTGTATAAATTGAATAAGATTGTTGGCTCTAATAATTTTTCAGCACAGTTCATTGAAATAAATTCCCATTATAAAAAGATTGGCTATAACATTAATGTATTGCAACAGACTGCATGCTTGGTGGTCAACCCAATCACGGTCGGCAACTTTGCTTTCCTCTTTAATTGCACGCCGGTGGGTCGGACTTCAGACTCTATGACGGTTCCATCTTAAAGACTTATCTATTGATGAGATGGTAGGGGCCTGATGCTTTGGCTGTTTGTCAGGCTCACCGGGGTTTATCTGTTGGATTTCTTTTGCTCCGGTATTCAGTTTCATTTTACTGTTGAGTCCTTATCTTTGCTTTATCTCCTTTTAATATCTTGATTTATATGTTCTCGGAGATGATGCATTGATAAGTTAGGGGTCTTTCATGCAAATCAAACATCTATGTGTCTTGATCCACATCTGAACTAACAGTGAGGTTGGTGCACCGTTAAACCGGTTTAAGCCCTCCAGTAAAATATTTTACTGACTGTTCCAAGGCGGTGCTTCTTTTGTGGATCTTTTATGTTTTTTCTGTCTTGTGTTTGCCATGCCTTTGTGCTCGCCTGTTTATATGTGTCTTGTGGTCACCTGCTGGTAAAGGGCTGACCTCTTGGCTCTCGTTTGTGGTGTCTAACTGTGAGTTTGTCACTTTCCCATTGGTATCCTGGGTCAGGTTTGGTACTTGATTGTATCGATTCCTGATCTTTGAACCCTTACTTACTTAACTCGATTGGCACCAGAATCCTGGAGGTCTGTTGGAGGTCAGAATGCGTCTCATACCAGTGCTTTGGGTGGGGGAGGGTGCAAGGAAGTAAACATGAGGCTTAACTCGATTGGCACAAGAATCCTAGAAGTCTGAGAGAGGTTAAAATGTGTCGCAGACCAGTGCTTTTGGTCGGGGAGGGTGCAAGGCAGTAAATATGAGGCTTAAAGGGTAGAATAATAGTCTATGAAATAAAAAAAAAACTTTAAGATTTTTAATGTCAGATTTTTTGATATACAATTTACTTTAAATGTCGTAATATATTTTGGAGGAACCAAAATATATCATTCAGTATCTTGTCACAGCTTCGGAAAACAAAAAAAAAAAATCACATTTTCTAAAACGCTTGATGTCGTGAGTAATAATTAAAATTAAAATAAAGAAGCTGGACGGCGATTAAAAATATTTAAACTTATTATAAAGGACACGTTTTTTTTTTCAGAAATTTTGTAAAAAACTGAAAACTTCCATGTGAAGATATGAAAAATTGAGCATGGTGACATACTGTATGCAACGTATTAAAACGATTTCAATGTTGGAAGTATTACCCGCAATTGCCCTTGATTGCGCGACGGTGGGTGATGACAAAGGCTCAATGACGACCCTGGCGTAAAGCTTTAATCATTCGGTGCCTGATGCCTGTCTTTGGCTGGGCCCACCTTGGCTCAACTTGTTTCATCATAGTGTGTTAATGTGATTAGATTGTTTCTCTGTGTTGATACATTGCAATAGTTAGGAAGCCTCCATGCGAGCTCAACTTTTTGGTGTTTCAACAACAACAGAATCTATTGGCGAATGCTTGGAACCAGTAAAATGCATTTAAGCCCCCCATTCCCCGGTGGCTAAGGCTGTTTTCCGTTCTCAGGCGGTGGTTCTATTGTTGTTGATTCATTGTTTATTGTTGGTCCCATTGTTTGTGGGGGCTCTGTGTTTGGTCCTTCTTTTGTTATTCTATACTTTGTGTCCTTATAGTTTTGCAATCATCTTGCAAACATCTTGATGTAGAAAAGAGAGCTGGTTGCTTTACTTTAAATTTCTTCATGATGTCTTGTGACTATTAGTGTTCTGTGGCTCTTCCTCTCGGTGCCGTGGGTGGTCTGCAGTGTGTGATTGTGTTTTTCCTGATCATACTCACTTGCTTTTTTTTCTTTAGCTTTGACTATCTGTGAGTCATGAGCCTTTTTTGCGTATCTTTATAGTGTGCTGATTTAGAGGTAGTTCGATCATTCAACAGAACTTTAGTCCGGGTAAGTCTGGTTCCCGTCACGTATTAAACATTTAATCGGCAGCCAATCACTGCCATCGAAACAAAATACTGGTTTCTTAATTTTTAAGAGTTTGGCAAAAGCGGAGAACCAGTATCGACCAAAGTAAAAGGTATGGTTGACCAGCAGGAACTGGACATGCGCAGACAAGGGCTAAACAGGAACAGGAAGATAGATATGTGATCACGTGACAATAAACCAGAGTGAGTTTGATCAACTTTTGTCTAACCGCAGTACCTGCAGTTGAATGATCGAACTACCTCTTAATTAGATTATGCATTGCATTAATTAGGAAACCTCCATGCTAGCTAAACAAGTTTTGTGTTTTAACAACAACATAATCTGGGTCGAAGATTTGGCGCCAGAAAAATGCATTTAAGCCCCCCCACCCCTACACACACACCCGGTGGCTTAGGCTGCTGTCCGTTCTAAGGCGGTGGTTCTGTTGTTGTTGGTACCTCTCATTGTTTGTGGGGGTTCTAGTGTCCTTTCCAGTTTGGGTTTAGTCATCCTCACTTACTTTTTGCATTTGTTTTAAAAAGCCCAGGTACCAACAAAGGGGCCCCATGGGTTTGGGGGATCTGGAGAGAATGGCTATTTATTTTCAGGGAGCTGGGGAGCACTGGTAATTTATTTCAGGGATTTGGGGACCAATCTCATAGTTTTGGGGATTTAGGGAGCCCTGCAAAAAAGTAAAAAAAAATCTCGCCTTAAAGGAAAAGCCTTCATTTCGTTTGATTTTTTTCAACAAAAATCTTTAAGCTTCTGGGGGAGGGGGGGGGGGGGTAGCCCCCCAGACCCCTCATGGGAAATCTAAATGTATTTACTTTCGTGCTAACTTGCTAATTTGGATTGGTATTAGTGTCTGATATGCCGAATATTTTTTACTATTGTGGAATATTATCCTTAAAATTGTTGATTTTAGGTTGATCATAACGTATTTTGGAACACTCAGCATGCGCTAGATTGCACCATTTTAATATAAAAAAAATCTGGAGGAGCATGCCCCCGACACCCCTAGCACGAATCTGAATCCACATCATTACAGGGCTATATACGCGGCTGGTATGTAATATTTGATGCAAAAAAGAAATAACCTTATTTTTTTACATTTCTTTGGCTTTGGGGGCTATTGCCCCAAGACCTCCCTAAAATGTGAATGTATTTATTTTTGTACTAACGTGCACATCAGGATTGAGCTTGGAGAAAAATATGGCACAAAATTCGGGTTGCTGATTTATTATTCTAAAAATTGTTGATTTTTAGGTTGATAATAACATACTTTGGAAATCAGAATGCATCAGATTGCACCATTTTTATCAATTTTTTCAGAGGAGCATGCCCGCCTCACCCCCTAGCACAAGTTTTAATCAACATCATAACAGGGCTAACTACGCGCCTGGTATGCAATTCTATATCTAGGTAAATAGATGGTTTCTATTAAAATATTGGTGAATGTTTATCAGATATATTCTTAGTTGTTGAAACTGAAGTAAACCTACGCATATGGTCTAATAGCAATTATAATCAAAGCACTGAGAGTACTGATGGAAACGATGTCTTGTGATTTTAGTTCTTGTAGGCTAAGCAGAGTGCATTTTTGTAGATGATATTTTAGGAATATTTGAATTTGTATATTATATATTTTTCTGACCAATGATGAAGGAAAAGTTTGATATGATTTCTATTTTTAGCTTTTAGTTTTAGCATAACAGAATTTTGAAGGGGCATGCGACAAAATATCAATCTTATCATTTCAAACATGGGCTGGTATGTCTTTAAACCCTATTTCATTTTTAAGCTCTGGTGGCCATTTTGTTATGTGGGATCAAAAATAGTAAGTGAGTATGATCAGGAAATACCACAATCACAAACCGCAGACAACCCCGTGGTACCGGGAGGAAGAGCTGCTCAACCATCGCAAGACACCAGGAAGACAAATTAAGCAAAGCAACCAGCTCTCTCTCTCTTCCCCACCAAGATGATTATAATACTAGAATGGACATAAAGTAACGTACAACAAAACATAGAACAATTACAGACTCCCACAATGGGAGTAACAATAAACAAAAAGTCAACAACAACAGAACCACCGCCTTAGAACGGACAGCAGCCTAAGCCACCGGGGGGCTTAAATGCATTTTACTGGTACCAAACCTTTTGCCCATATTTAGCAGAGGGCATTATGCCGAATACATCACTGAAATTATTTTAAGAGTTTGGATTACTGGTTAAGAAGTTTAGATATCTTTTTAGATTTTCCATTCGGTTCATTGTTGCCCTATTTTGAGGGTAATGCGATGAATTATTGCAAGCAGGAAACAATGGTTAAGGAAAGGTGGTTTATAGCCATTTCCTTTTGCCTAGCTCTTGATAACATTTTGTTCAGTGGAGCAACCCGTTAACATTTTGCTAACATAGACTTGCATTATAAGTGCCTAAAAATTCCAACAAGGGCAATAACTAAAGTTTTAAGGGTCGATTTTGACGAAACTTACAGGATATCAGAGTACTTGATACTTATTGTGTACCAAATATGTATCAAATCTGACCAGTAGTTCTGAGATTATTTTAAGAGTTTGGATTACTGGTTAAGAAGTTTAGATATCTTTTTAGATTTTCCATTCGGTTCATTGTTGCTCCAGTATTCAGTTTTATTTACTCTTGAGTCCTTATCTTTGCTTTATCTCCTTGTTATATCTTGATTTATATGTTTTAGGAGATGATGCATTGATAAGTTAGGGGTCTTTCATGCAAACCAAATATCTATGTGTCTTGATCCACATCCGAATTAAGGGTGAGGTTGGCGCCGTTAAACCGGTTTAAGCCCTCCAGTAAAATATTTTACTGACCGTTCCAAGGCGGTACTTCTTTTGTGGATCTTTTGTTTTTTGTTCTGTCTTGTGTTTGCTATGTCTTTGTGTGCATCTGTTTATATGTGCTTTGCGGTCACGTGCTGGGAAAGGACTGACCTCTTGGCTCTCGTTTGTGGTGTCTTACTGTGAGTTTGTCACTCTCCCATTGGTATCCTGGGTCAGGTGTGGTACTTGATTGTATTGATTCCTGATCTTTGCACCCTTACTTACTTTTATTCCAATTGTGCTTCTTGTCACCAAAGAGTTATTTAACTTCTGGCTATGACATTATTTTTTGACATGATTTGTTTGTTTGATTTGATTCTTTACGTCCCATCAGCAATATTTCAGTTAAACAGGGACGGGTCTTCCTTGGTTGAACCAGCACTAAGCTAGGATAAATGCGTCTTGCTCAAGGACCACCACGCAGTGACGCCGGTGAATCTTGAACCCTCAGTCTCGAGTCAAGCACTCTACCACTGAGCCTCTGCGCTTCCTTTTTGACATGATATATTCCACTGAATAACAGTAACATCAAATGAAAAAAATAATGTTATGGCCACAGGTTGCATAATTTTGATACAAAGAAGTTATGTTAATAACAATGTAAATTTTCTTTGAAATAAACCAGCTTTGGAGGTGTTAATTTCGCAATAGAGTTCATATGATGAGAGAATCTTCCATTTGTGCCCATTTCAAATCATTTTTTAAACTAACCTAAGGCTGAGCCTGTCTAAACTGATTGACTTAAGCTTTAAGTATTTGGTCAACATTATTCAGTCTAGTCAGACTCCTCCCACAGAGGAAGGCAAAGAAAAGAATATACTTCCTGGCCCCCATCCCTCAACAAAGTTTGACAAGTAAATTTGATCCTGCCAACAATAAAGGAACCATCTCTCAGAAACCTTCAGCAGAAAATAAAATGCTCCACTCTACCACCTTGTTATGAAATGATAACTTGTGTAAGACCCTCTATAAAATACATAGAACAAATCAGAACGAATGGAATAAGAGACCCTATTCCTGCTTGTTAAAGTACCATCAGCACATCAAAGAACAAACATAAGAGTCCCTGTCAAGGCTAGTCACCAAGTCATTTTCTATTTCATCCTTGCTGGGAATCTATCTTAATATATTATCTCAAGGAATCCTAGTTAGTTGGATTTTATAATACGGTAAATCTTTATTAGTTCGTACACTCGAATAGTTCGTAAAATGTCATGTATTAGTTCGTACACTAGTCATTTTTATATGCAATTCTATTAGTTCGTACACAACGTTTTTTTTCTTCACTGGTGCTTGTTTTTAATCAGCGTGGCTGTCTACGATATGTTCCTGTTAACTTTCGCGTGCTTACACCAAACTGACCTTTTCGTCTGTCAATCTAACGACTTCGGTCGCTAACGTAAATCCAGCATTGACGTCGCATGTTAATAACATTAAAATTTGTTTTCTGAAAATCGAGCGAATGCTAATTTACACGCCCTATGTCTCCGATGCGTCGGAGATATATTCTGTACGGTCATTACAAAAAGTGTCCTTGGAATAATGGAAAGTTACATTTTACTTCTGTGTCATATATCTTTTATAATCGGACACCCAAGCCGCGTGCGACCCGGAAAGCATTTTTATACTTGTGCAGCTCGGACCCGACACGAAATTAACTTGCGCGGTGCCTCACATAAACTGGTACCAGAATATTTCGTAAATAGCCTGCTGATACTTATGACAAGGCCCAGGAGAGCGTGTGCGTTTGCGCAATCTCATCAGGGTCCCGCTGCTCACTAACATAAAGTTTGAAGTGGATGAAGACTCAGCATGCTCAGACCAAATCAAATTCTAGATATCTACGTACGTTTTGTTTTATATAGTTGAATATCAATTTCGGTTTTCTGAGCGTAAATAACTCAACAAATGTAGTAATAACGGCTTTTCCTAGGTTCAAACAAATGGAACATTTTAACAAATTGTTTAGCCGATCGTGGCGTGTCTTGCTGTCCTCATGAAACTACATACGGAAGGTCCTGAGAGTTCATGATTACCGAGATAGTGTACGCACAGACGCACAAACCGAGCATAATTTGATTGTATCATGATTCTAGGTCTTGATGAATGGCATTTCCATGAAATAAGCCAGTTCATGAGATTATGGTACCTATCGCATATGCGAGCAGCGAAGGCTCAAACGAGCCTGTGCATCTGCGGAAAATCGTCAGCGCCTTCAGGCTTAACTGCGAGCATAGAAGGAATGTAGATGAAGGTACGTTCATTAATTTAGGATAATAGCCCCACTAGGTGGCTGTGAATTTGAAAACAGGAAGAATTCGCTTTATTTTAACCACCACGCATCTATTGATGTATGTATCCCGACTTTCAATATATTAGTTTTCATGAACAGTCAGACCGTGTGTCTTTTTTGGAAGGAAAAGTCTTCCAATATGGATGGATTTTCCTTCCATTTAGTTTTTTTACAGAAAATTGGAAGGTCTTTATAACATACATCTTAATGAAAACAGCAAAAGACCTTGAGATCATCCGCGGTGACATACATATCAGAATTTGCAAAAATCCTTACCACACGTCTGTAGATGTTTTACCCCGACTTTGTTGTATGAGACCAACAAAGTCGCAGATCAGCCTGGGTACCGCACATTCTTATCAGCGCCTTTGTTATGAATACAAAAATTAAACATTTTGTCGGGCCTGGTCTGGGTCAAACCTGTCTGCTAATAATATCAGCCGCAGACATGAAGATCAAATCCGCCGCTTTCATGCCACGTGCTGTTTTAAGAGTTGGGTAGCACGTGGTGCATTGGCGCATAACATAAAACATAATTGCTCAGCTGCATGCGCGGATCCAGAAAGGGGTCCAACTTTGACAACTTTTTTTTAATTGATGATGGGAGAGAGGATCCAAACACCACCATATGCGGGTCATCATTGGCCCGCCAGCGAAACACCATTTAAATGGCGTTTCGCTGGCGTGCCGCTGATGGCCCGACATCGAATGCTGGCTTGGTAGCTTTGTGATTTTAAAGGGAACCGGACCAGTATGCTAAGAAACCCTATTTTTCAGGGGTGGGGTCTGTCCCCCTCTGGATCCGCCCATGAGCTAACAATTAATTTCTGTAAACTCATCACTTTCGCTCATTGCGATCGCGTACACGTTCGCAAACATGTGATATAAATTGTTTTGGATCTCGGAAATTTACTTTACAAATTCAAACTATCAATGCCTCACAATTTTATCAAATGGCGGGCGACAGCCAGAACTCCCCTTTTTTAAATTTCCAGTGGGTGCATAAAAGGCCTCGATACACCGTCACAAAACCGAAAAATCGCACCGGAAATTCACTTATTTTCTTAACGACGTGAAGAGCATTAGACGCTAGTAGGCAAAGATGAGCCTGTGCATCCAACACTGTTGACTTTACGGTAGTATCATGCGCGGATCCAGGAATTTTTGTCATGGGGGGGCGGGGGGGGGGGGGGGGGTAGGGGGCTCCAGGCTCAACTGACAGAGAAAAAACACTCTGATAACGTTTTCTTAGGCATCAGCCTTTTACGATTTTACAGAGGGGTCCAATAATTTATTTTAAGGAAAACTATAATTTTTAAGGTTCCAGAGGGGGTCTATCATTTTTCAGGGGAGGGGGGTCCAAATTTTTCCAGGGGGTGTGGGGTCCAAATGCTAATTTCAATTGAAACCTATAGAATTTTTGATTTTCCAGGTGGTCCGGGCCCCCATACCCCTCTGGATCCGCGCATGCGTATGATAGATCCACTTGCGATATCCAAATTTTCAAGTCAACAGTAAAGCCAATCCCGAAGGACAGGTTTTTTTTTCATGCAATTGTCCATTTTCCATTCCCGGAGCATCTAGTGACACCTCAAAACATGATGAGGGATATGATTCTGCAATATGTTAGTGGAAAACAAATGTTGAGACCTCGGACCCTGGTCCGAGTTGAGACACAGTGATTATCGCGACTTTTAGTCAACTATTATGTCTTCCATTATGTATATAAGACTAGGCCTTGATTTCTGGCATCAGTTTTAGAAAAACGGGCTGTCCAATGTTGTCAAATAACGTTCATGCTAGATACATTACCATAACAAACCATGCATAAGCTGGGTGCTTAAGATCAAGCAACATACTCGCTGGAAGAATGTGTTTAATGGTAAAAAAATTACAGTTCAAACGTAAATAATCAGATCTTAGAACAAATCTACATGGATATGCTGGAGAAGCTCAAAATGGAAGCATGCAGTGTGCAAGAACACATACAATAATATGGCTAAACAACCGCCAGCTTTTTTGAAAAGCTAATACTTGTGTAAATCTACTGTTGCGCGAAACGAAACGAAAGTTAAGGTGTATTTATTTTATTATTATTATTCGTTTCTGTCTATCGACAGTGTCTTTTCATGCAATTGACTTAATTTCAAATGCCACTGCTATCATTCTGTCCATAAAAACTTTTACCTAGCGCACTATATTTTTAGAACTATTTTAGTGGCGGTCAGGTTCATAAAGGGCGGGAAAACATTAGCAATCCACAAGAAAACGTGTCTTCTTCACGTTTATGACAAAATGACAGGGCTGCGTTTATTGTCCGTCTCGTAATGTTTAAAAGCAAAGAAAAGTATAATGATAAAAAACGATTGCAAGATATTGTGCTTTTAACTGCAATATCTGTCTTATCTGGCTGCATCATAGATATTGCAAGCGGTTCTTTGTCGTACAAGAGCATGTTTTCTCATGCTAAGGCATTGTTTTTCTGACGCTCGTTTGAGGCATCCAATGGGGTTTACTGATTTGCGAATTTGTCCCAAATTTTTACCAATTAGCGTCTTCATAAAACTCATTTTTACCAGTAAGCACATTCAGCATTACAAAATAATCTTTTTATCACTTATTACTCTTAAATTAAACTGATTAAAGCGTAATTTTAACAAACGAAACACTGATTTTTAAGGTACCCCGTTGAGACCCTCTCCGTTTGATGTACAAATAAACTTATAATTCTGTTTCAATCATATGTAAGCTTTCAATATTCCAGTTTTCAAGCACAACAACGTTTTTCTGACCGTTGGGTTTACATTTCAGAGCTGAAAACCGCAACAAACTAATAAAATACCAATATTGTTTTTGTCTAGCAGCAGGACAAGGGTTGTTTGCATTAAGGACATTTGGTTCCCAGCGACTTACACAGGCTGTAACGGTATAGGTAGCGGACTGGGTAGCAATGTTGAACGGGGGTTCGATGATATGGGGATTTTGTGTGTATTTTGTGTATATGATACCATTGGAAACAGATGTTTTGAGAAAACGTCGTTTCCAAAAACACTTTCTATGGTTACAAGAATAAATGCTTTCACTTTGTCTGAGAAATTCTAGTTTCATCTATTGGAAAAAACAGCCCATCCCCCATCAGAAAACCAAATGGTCAAACCTCCATACCTACTCTACCAGGTACAGCAACGGAATTTTAAGGATGTCCTCATGCTTTTAGCTTAATATCATGCATTTCATTAAAATAATAACGTGTATTCCGTGGGTAAGCCCTACCTCTACATGTATAATGTAAAATATTTAGTGGATATTGAGTCATCCTTTCGTTTATAGCTTCATAGTTTTTAAGTATGAGAATTTAATCCTATCGCCCCCTTAGTGGTAGAAGGTGATATCTAACAGTTTCAACAAAATTGAGTTATTTTAGTTTTTACGATTCTTAACATAGTATCTAGCATCTCACAAATCATCATGGCTGTATTCCTTGAACACAAGTTATTGTAACAAATTTTCATTTGGTCCTTTGTGTAAATCTATCAAAAAGAGTTATTTGCTGCCAAATTTGCAGCAGAAGGTGCTATGTGTCACATAACACCTTATAGTTGGAAGAAAAGTGCTGCTTTTGTTAAAGTTATTTAGAGTTAAAAGGTGTTACATGACAAATGATACCTTTTGCATTTACCAAAATGATTACAACAATACAGTATTGGGTAACGAAAGGTACCATTTGTCAGATAGCACCTTTTTCTTTGTTTTAAAATAACAATTTTAAAATTTCAAATAACACATAACTTATTCTTGTATAAAAATGTCGATTTGGTACATGTATATGTAACATTCTTACATACATATATCACATTCTTTCATAGAGATGTTATATTCTTGCAAAGATATGTCTCATTCGTACATACTTGTCACATTCTTACATACATATGTCACAATTTTACATAACGAAGTCACATCCTTACAGACAAATAAGAGACTCCTACATATATATGCCACATTCTGACATACATATGTTGTATTCTTACATAATGATATCACATTCTTAAATAGAGAGCTGTCAGATTCTTATATAGTGATGTCATATCATCTTACATAGAGATGTCACATTCTTCCATAGGGGTATCACATTCTTACATTAGACAACTGAAATGTTGTTCTGTGGTTAACATGAGGACTTGTCTAGGTAGATAGTATGCATAGCGGTGTCCACCTTAGATTTGAAGGAATATATCAATTGTTTTGTTAAATAAACGTGCTTTATTGTCTCCATTTTTTTTAAACTGTTTTCATTACTGCTGAAAAAATATTTATTTCAACAAATGGCTTTAATAACCTTTGAATTTAGTAGGGAACGGCATTTAATAACTTTACTCATCCTAAAATAAAATTATGAAATCAAGAAATTTAAAGAAATATCATAGTCTTACAAAGAAGTATTACATCCTTACATACAGATGTCCTATTCCAACATATAGATGTCAAATTCCTAATAAGAGCTGCCACATTCTTACATACAGATGTGACATCGACACATTCCTACATAGATAGGCCACATTATTGCAATGCGATAGCACATCCCCTGCATACAAATATTATATTCTTACTAGGAGATGTCACATTCATAAGTACAAATGTCAAATTCTTACATACATATTATGTTACATTTGTATATACTTGTCACATTCTTTCATAGACATGTTACATTCGTACATAGACATGTCACAATTTTCATAGAGATGTTGCATTTTTAAATGTAGAGATAACATATTGTCATATAGTGATGCATTATGATCTAACATACAGATGACACAAAGATGATACATGCGAGCTGAACACTTCTTGTACTTCAACAACAGCAGAATCTAGGGTGAATATTTGGTACCAGTAAAATGCATTCAAGCCCCACCCCCACCCCCTGGTGACTTAGGCTGCTGTCCGTTCTAAGGCGGCGGTTCTGTTGTTGTTCATTCGTTGGTTTTTGCTACTCTCATTGTGGGAGCATGTATTTGTTCTATGTTTTGTTGTACGTTACTTTATATCCTTCATAGTTTTGCAAGCATCTTGATGGGGAAGAGAGAGCTTGTTGCCTTGCTTAGTTTGTCTTCCTGGTGTCTCGTGATTGTTGTGTGGCTCTTCCTCACTGTGCCATGGGTTTGTCTGCAGTTTGCGATTGTAGTATTTCTTGATCAAATTCACTTACTATTTTACATATATTGTTCATTTTTACATTTAGATGTCACATTCTTATAAAGAGTTTTTACATTCTTAAATAGATGTGTTGCATTCTCACTCAGAGATTAACATTCTTACAAAGAGATGTAATATGGTAAATAGTGATGTCACTCTTACATAAAGATTTCTAGGGTTGTCATATTTTACATAGATGTGTTTCATTTTTACAGAGGCATACCATTTTAAAAAGAGATGTAACACTATTACACATAGATGTCACATTCATACATAAATATAGTGCATTCTTATAATAGAGATAGATGCACATTCTTACTTAGATATATCACATTTTTACATAGAAATGTCGCATTATTACATATAGAATATCATAATTATTCTTACATTGAGATGTCATATATTTACATAGAGACTGTCATATTAGTATATACAGATGTCACATTCATATAACTAACATAACTAACAAATAACACATTTTGCTTTAACCAAAATGATTAGAGCAATAAATTATTTGGTGACAAAAGGTACCATTTGACAGATAGCACCTTTTTCTTTAAAGATCGAATATAACTTCGTTTTGACAAAAGGTGTCATTTGTCAAATAGCACTTTTTCAGTCAACACATACATAAATTCCACTGGTTACAAAAGGTGCTATGTGACATATGCCAAATAAATCCCAAAGAATTGAGAATTTGCCATACGGTAAAAAGAGCTATCTCCAAAAACTAAATTGTTTTAAACTAGTTTCATTTGAAACTATACACTCATACACTATTTTCAATATCGACACCAAACATTTATATTGCAAACCTGGTTTTTCAGGAGGCTGCGAATCTGTAAACGTGTTTTTCTCAAAAGTATGAAAAGTGCACATAGCACCTTCTGTCGCTAAGAGGGCGCTATCGAAAGAAAAATACATTTTATGGAGAATTGGCTAAAAAAATTCTGGGGTAACAACCTACGTCATAGCATGGATGTTGCAAACACGTAGCATGGTGCCATCTTTGATTTACACGGTACGTTTTTCCTTTCGTAAAATTATACAAATAAGTGTCTGTCTAAACTAAGCAGTGCAGGCGGTGCTTAACATCCACTTTGACAGAACATATAATGATCACGCCCAGAAATGCCGTTGCCTTTGTAACCCCAGGGGCTGGATCCACTGAGGATGTGCTATCGACGGTTGGATTAAAAGGACCTCGGACAGTTTCCTATTCAATCTGCCCAAATTTTGACAGCCTCTGGCTAGGATAATGCATAACTGACAACTATAGTTTTGGGCTTAAATCAAACCTTTACATTTAGTGCACCTAGCACAATAAAAATATTTTGAAAATATTGCATCATTATGCCAGGACTCTAGGGTTTAGGGGGTGGGGGTATTTTTTGTGACCAAATTTTATTTCACAGAAAGTCAAAGTTTCGTCGAGTATTCACCTAAATACATGTTAATATTATGTTTGCGGCATAAAACTTGAGACGAAAGTGATGCGTTTGCATAAAATTCGGGCTGAGAAGATTCCGTTATTTCATCTAAAGAAGTGTGCTGTCAATTACTTTTGACTACTACCTGTAATGTTTCCAGGTCAATCAGTTGGACTTGTGCACTGAGGTGTATTATAACTGCATACTGTACATATCACAGTCTAGATAAACACAATTTTTTAGCATAAAATCGTTAATATTTTGTTACACATTAGATTTCACCTATAATCTGGTGCTTAAAAGCACCGTCTCATTGAGACGGTTTTTTGAGTACCCATAACATATGTTTTGGTTGAGAAATGAGACAATTACTTTGTAAGTACTCATAACTATGCTCTGATACATGCCATTGCATATTGATATTTACATACAGGCTTTTACAAAATAAGTTTCTAATACGTTTTTATACTAAAAGTGTTTTTGAGCATTTTGACAGCGTTCCCCCCCGTGACCATTCATGCCGTTTTTATATGTTGTGTGAAATGTAAAACTACAACCGTATGCAAAAGGATTAGTTTTGGTCACGGGGGGGGGGGGAAAGCACTTCAGTAAAACTTTTTCTATTTTCTATATGTTGAATAGCAAAAATTGAGTTTTCAACCCATATTTTTCAATTGGTACTTGTCCAATGAGAAAACCGCTTTTGTGGATAAGTCGAGGATTGAACCTACTATCTTTTTCATAGAAAAAATATCATTTTCTTTGAAACTTTTCCCTGGTCAATTTTATGGGCAATCCTTCATTAAGACTGTCCGAGGTCCTTTGCTAACTTGTATCAGGTTTTGATATTTTCACGCCCTGAGGCTGTTCATGAGAAGTGCGTTGAAAGGCACTCAATCGAAAGGTATTGCGGCGCAGCGTGGCACCACAGGCCGCATGCATATTAAGCGCCCTTCTCCCTAAATGTGACGTCACATGTGTAGAACGGATATCCCCAATAAGAAAATAGAAATCTAACTAAAGATTTGATTGGGTAGCTAAAAATAGATATAAAGCTGCTTAACTCCATGCGCATTTTAATCGCACTGTAAGGAGAGTTCGGCCAGTCTCTTCTTAGATATAGCTGTGCATTTGAAATAAGGTTTTCAATTGTTCGTTGCCATACATTGTCTTTTCTTTCATGATTTGTAAAATGCTTTACGAATGATTGCTAAATCGCGCACCTGCTCTGCACTGACTAATTACGTCACAATAATTAAACCAATCAAATGGTTCGTCTTATACGTTATTCGGGAGAACTGTCAATGTTATTATTTTTCTTTTGTCCATTCTTAAAATTACGATGAAAATATCGAAAATCTTAACGAAATCATCAAAAGCAGAATGAATAACCACAACCACCACGTCCACCAGAACGGTTTCCATGTACATTCACGCTCTGAGGTAAGAAATTAGAGCTCGTAAGGCAGGAATGAGGTCGCAAATCCTGGATTGTTTTGATGTTTTTCTGACGAGGTCGTGTTGTGGGAACAGCTGATCGAGGTCTACACTTGCGGTGATCTAGTCGGTATGATTGGTCTTTGTTAATTTCGCAATTATAATTTCTTTGAAATAGGTAAATCGCTGGAACTTTTGGTTTTAAAAAGATAAGTTAAAAAAAGAGACAGTCTTCCTATCCTAAACAATGCCTTTGTTTTGATGTCACTTCAGGAAGGCAAGGAAGCAAAAGTGTTTAGAGTCAATTTTTTCAATGTCTTGCCAACCTACTTTAAAGTCCAGGAGTGTATTGTATTTGTCATCTCATTTTACATTAGCATTAAATGATTTGTTTAAATAAAAGTAGACTAAAAGTAGATCGAAAAATAAAGATAATAAAGATAGGCCAATTAAAGTTACTTGTGTAAACCCCGAGCAGAAACGTGAAGTTATGCGGAAAGTCGCGAATTTGAAATATATCCCTGAGGGATCGGCGCAAGAAAGCTTTAAAAAGGTTAGTGTTACCCATGACATGTCAAAGGCCGAGAGACAGGTAAATAAACTTAAACTAAGTGAAGCCAAACTAAAGACAGCAAATGACAATCACGATGGAAAATTCGTCTACAAGGTAAGGGGGCCACCATGGAATCGACGAACGGTCAGGCTTCACGTGAAGCCCGGTGCAGGCGAGGAAGAGGAGACGGTAGCTTAAAGAACTGTAAGTCAAGTAATGTAAATATTACTGTAAATAATCGTTCGTCAGTTGACGTTTCTAATTGAGCCGCGGCATGAGATTTCCAACAATTTGACAATTTTACAAGTAGAGACTCGGACGAGACTCTTCAGCCTCCTTTTAAGCTTAGAAACTCCAAATGGTGTTCAGTCAGTAGCTTAACAATCATAGAATACTCAAGCGGCTAGCAAAGGCTCTGATCAGACTGCGCGTATGCGCAGGCTGATCTGAGGCTTTGCTAGTCGCACATATCACATTGTTGGAAATCTCATGCACTGGCTCAATTTATTATGTTATTATTCAAATGTTGACAGTTTGTCCAACAAGTGGGATGAGTTTTGTGTTGATATTAAGAATAAAGGCAGGAATTCATTAACCGAAAAAGTTGTATGTGCGCCGAGTGTTAATGCCTTCGAGAATCGCCCCGACAAGCTATGGTACAACCATCCGATGAAATTCAACCCCGACATAGGGTACAACCCAAACCCACTTATGATGACACATGACCCTGGAAGTCAAAAATCTGCAGAAATACAGATGACAGATGATGAGCTGAACATAGAGGCCGCTGGCCTGCGTTCAGAATCTACATAGGTAAACATAGGTAGGTAGGTAGACTAGCTACTGCACCTTTGTCTTGAATCACTCCTTCTCTGAGGCAGTTTGGATAAACACCCAGACCCGGGACCAGGACCTTGAGGGTGACACCAATTAAGCAGTAATTAAAATGAAGTGTGAAAATTGAATCAGGTACAACAAGTTAATTTAATAAGCATAATGCAATAATTACCAATAGTTATGTCTACGCCCCACAGTGTGGTCTCAGTGATTCTGTAAAGGATCTATTCTACGACCAACTTAGGGCTGTGACTGCAATGATCCCAGCATCAGAATTCCTCATCCCATGTGGCGATTGGAATGGCCATGTAGGCAGTACAGGCTCCGGTTACAAAGAAGTTCATGGAGGATATGGGTATGGCAAGCCAGACCCTAATAGTGAGGGTGAGTGGATCCTGGAATATGCACTAGCATATGACCTGTTCCTCAGTAACACATGTTTCAAGAAACATGACAGTCACCTCATCACATACAGGTCCGGTAATACAGCAACCCAGATAGACTTTGTGTTATTTAGAAAGAGCCTGCGCAAACTTGTTATGGATGTGAAGGTGATTCCTGGAGAGGAGGTTGCTCTGCAGCATCAGCTCCTTGTGTGCGACATTATGATTGATATGCCGCCCCAAATCAAGCGCAAATTCACCCCACGTCCAAAAGTGTGGAAGCTCAGAGATCCTCAAACGTGTAGCCGATTCCAGGAAGTCTTCAAGGCACATGTGCCTGCTGTGGAAACTGAAGGGGCTACTACAACTGAGGAAATCTGGGCGAAACTCAAGACAGGTTTGCTGAAGGCAACAGAGGAGGTGTGTGGCACAACAAAGCCCCACCGATGGCGACGTGAAACTTGATGGTGGAATAAGGAAATGGATGATGCCATCACAGCCAAGCGCCAAGCTTTCAAAGCATGGAAGGCTGACAAATGCACACGAGCATCATATAACACTGCCAAGCGCATCTCCAGACGTGTGGTTCACCATGCACGCCACGAAGCAGACAAGGTGGTCTATTATGGCATTGACCACAAGTCGTCTGATATCTTCCGCCTCGCCAGCCAGATGAGGAAAGAGAATGTTGATGTTGTAGGTGACAAGCCAGTGAAGATGACGCTGGGGAAATGTCAATGAGCGAGGAGGCAAAGCAGAATGCGTGGGCTGAACATTACGAAAGGCTTCTCAATGTTGAATTTGACTGGGACCCTGATCATCTGTCCAACGAACCGCCATTAGAAGGACAGTGATTCATTTACAGTCCTGGGACTCGCTGTTTCCAATATCAATCAGTCCCAACTGCATTGACAAGTCTGCAATACTATTGCATCCCGGGACTCGCGGGGACTCGGTGAAATAAAAACTTATGCACAAAAGATGCAGGATGCGCAGGTAACAAAATCACTGGAAGGACCGCCTATCCCAATAAGTATTGACATGGTGAAGAAGGCCATCTCAAAGAAGTCAGGCAAAGCTGCAGGTCCTTCAGGCATAGTGGTGGAGTTGATCAAGGCAGCAGGTGATACAGGTGCCACCATGACCGCGATCTTGCTACTGCGATTATCCGTGCTGGCAAGGTTCCAACTGACTGGGAGCAAAGTTTCATTGTCTGCCTTTACAAGGGCAAGGGTGATGCTTTGGACAGAGGCAACTATCGAGGCCTCAAGCTGACTGAGCAGGCCATGAAGATCCTTGAGAGGATTGTCGATGGTCTCATAAGACAGGTGGTGTCTATTGACGACTCCCAGTTTGGCTTTGTCCCAGGAAGAGGCACTACAGATGCAATCTTTGTGGTCCGACAGCTGCAGAAGAAATATGCTTTATATGGCCTTCGTGGACCTAGAGAAGGCATTTGATCGTGTCCCTCTGAAGGTTATCTGGTGGGCCCTGAGAAAGCTAGGTGTTGAGGAATGGATTGTGCGGTTAGTCCAGGAAATGTACCCTAATGCGCGATACCGGGTTCCTGTTGGCGAGGGTTTCAGCAAAGAGTTTGAGGTGAAGGTCGGAGTCCACCAGGGATCAGTACTCAGTCCCTTGCTCTTCATCATTGTGCTGGAGGCCTTGTCATGTGAGTTTCTGGCTGGTGTTCCCTGGGAGGACCTATATGCGGATGATAGTGTCAGGAGGCTCTTGATATGGAAAGAAGCCATGGAGAAGAAGGGGTGGAGGGTAAATGCAGGAAAGACAAAGGTCGTGATCTGTGGTACAGGCCTGGACCTCTTGCAGAGTTCAGGCGAATACCCATGCGCTGTCTGTCGTACAGGAGTAGGCAACAACAGCATCTACTGCAATGGCTGCAAACTTTGGGTGCATAAGAAATGCAGTGGGCTAAAATGACTGGCACCAAATCCTGATTATAGGTGTGCACGGTGCATGGGAAATGCCCGCCCTATTGACGGCAGGCCACAGAATGAAGTCCAGGTTGGACCTGATAAGCTGGAGGTGGTAGCTTCCTTCTGCTACCTCGGTGACATGCTTTCTGCTGGTGGAGGCTGTGAAACAGCGGTCACTACTCGTGTGAAAACAGCCTGGAAGAAGTTCAGGGAGCTACTACCAGTTCTCACATCCCACCACCTCTCTTACAAGACACGTGGCCATGTGTACAGCTCTTGCATGCGGAGTGCCATGCTCTATGCCAGTGAAACTTGGCCACTGACCAATACGAACCTGCAGTGCAATGATAGGGCCTTGATCAGACAGATCTGCAGTATCAAGCCAGAGGATGTGGCCACGGTAAGTTCAAGCGAATTACTGGCAAAGCTTGAGCTTGGAACCTCGACCTCATTTTGAGAGAGAGAAGGCTTCGCTGGTTTGGGCATGTGGAGCGTTCTAGTGGTGCTATCAGAACAGCATGTGATATACAGATAGATGGCAGGCGGGGGCAGGGAGGCCCAAGCTAACCTGGAAGAAACTGACGGAGAGAGACTGTTGACCCTCAAGAAAGGAGCACCTGGAGATCAGGTGTGAGATCTGCTATGCGTGTAGCTAGCCAGTTACCTGGAAATGGGCCCACTGATATGGATGATGCCCCTGCACCTGCACGTTAATAAAAAATCTGATTATGATATATGATGAGTTATCAAAACAATTAATTGGGAGCGCTGAGTCTCAGTGATAGAGTGCTCGATTGGAGACCTAGGAGCCGCGGGTTCGAGCCTTGCCAGCGTCGCTGCATTGTGTCCTTGAGCAAGAACATTAATCCTAGCTTAGTACAGGTTCAACCCAGGAAGACCCGTCCCTTTATAATTGAAAGATTGTTGATGGGAGGTAAAGAATCAAATCAAACAAAACAATTAATTGAAAGGAGTTGTCTCTATATAGACAAGCTGGTTGAAATCTAAGGCAGGGAACTGAGCAGATAATAGTCCCAGATGAGAAGGCTATTCAGAAAGGATTCCCATGAATTCATGGGAATCCTTTCTGAATGGCTATTAAAAAATAATACTGCCAGTTAATAAATAGGAGTCCAGAACTGCCAATCAAAAGTTTGTGAGGAAACCTTAAAGGTCAGATCTATAGCATTTTTAAAGGACAGATAATAGCAACATCATGCTATTCAGGGTTTTCCCTGACTTTTGTATTTCAGGAGTCCTTGGGACTCCCATCTGTTGTTTTTGAGAGTCCTTGGGCAAATTTCAAGAGTCCCAAGTGTAACTGCATAGTGAGTGGCGTTTAAACAGAAGGTAGTAGAAAGCTGTCAAAATTTTAGAATGGCTGCTACCCCTGTAGCGATAGCATAAATGCGGGAACCAGAGTTCTCGCAAGTTAACACTGGAAAGTAGTGTTGAATCAAAGCGTTACTTTGGACAGGAGCAGCTTATAATATATATAAAAGTCGATTTCAAATAAAATAGTTTAGCTTAACTACCTATTTTTTTTAAATAAATCACAAACTTTCCATTGATGTAACACAATTAATTTGTAATCAATAATCCCCGTTTGATATGTAATTCGCAAGAACAATGCTGCCTTACTCAATCAAGTTGAGTTGGCATCAAAGTGAACCATTCAATAATAATCTTAAATTGTATTGAAATAAAGGGAGCTCACTCACCTAAAACGTTTGGACAACATAAAAGTATCAATCTTTTTTTCTGACAGAACAGGCTTTAGTGAGCCGTTACATTTAAAAGATACCTTGCAGCTATTATGTAAGTGTGTGAGAAGGATAAATTTACACATCTCTGTTAGAAAATATCGGGGAATTTGCCTTTTCTAATGGAGTTGTGTGAGGTTGCCTGCTGTAGAAAGAAGAATACATGTATTCTCCAAAAATAGATTTCAGAGTAAATAAATTGCGAAATCGAAAGTGAATTCCACGAATTTTATGCAGGAATTACTCTTAAAAACGTAATTCACTTCGTCACAAATTATTGAGAGTCCCAAAGGACGCACATGATAATTTTTTGGGGGTCCCAAGCTCGTTTTTGAGAGTAAAAGACGCAATATCCTGCGTCCGGGAAAACCCTGCTATTAAAGGGATTTCAATAAACATTATCAGTTAAAAACATGCATTGAAAATGCTCTCATTATATGCTAGCATGTTGCAATGTGCTTAAAATGCTCTCAGCCTGTCACTGCGGACTGAATGTCCCCTTATCCTTGGAACTTTAATTACCATGCCCTATTTTAGGGCTGCGTGAAGCATTAATATTCATTTTTTTTCTTTATCATATTTTCTTACGTTGATTGATGACTCATTGATACAGGAAGTGCTTGTCTTGAATCTTCCAAGGTGAGGATCTTCTTTAGATTGTAGTAAAACTGTGATGCCTATAAAATCACCCATCTCCCCAGTTAACTCTTTATCCCCTAGTGTCGTCTGCTGATAACTTTTGCAAACAGAGTGGACCCAGATCAGGGAATCTAGTGGCTCAGTGTAAGAGTGATTGTCTCAAGATTGAGGGTTCAAGCCTCACAGGCAGCACAGCATTGTGTCCTTGAGCAAGACACATTAATCCTTGCTTGGGACTGGTTCAACCGAGGAAGACCCATGACTGAAAAAATTGTTGACTGGGACGTAAAGAATCAAATCAAACAAAAATGACCCAGATCAGTTCTGACAAAACATCAGGCCTGATCTGGATCCAATCTTTTTGACAATAAGATGGTATTCCTGAAAGAATTTTTCGGAAAAAGTTGATTTTGAAAAAAATCAGCAGACAACAAAAAGGCATGAAAAATTTCCCAGGGGGCAAAGAGTTAAAACTATGTACAGGTTGATGTGGAACTAGTTGAACATTTGAAAGGTGGGATGTAGGTTGGCAGGGCGACCCTGAAAGATCTGTAGGTCAGTGCAGGGACCAAGCTGGCCCAGAATTTTAGGGAGAAGTGACTTCTCCCTGCAGGAAAATTAGGGAGAAGTGACTGCCAGATAGGGAGAAGTTATAGCGCAAAATTACGGCATTTTCTGTCAGTTTAGAAGCAAATTAGCCATTACACATACTATTGCCATTTAATGGAAGGAGAAACATGATGCAGTGGTAGTAGATTGTCTGATAATGTCACCACCGCTTGCATTTGTGTGTTGGAAAGAATGAAGATGAGTCTCCCTTAAAAAAAAAAAAAAAAAAAAAATTTTTTTTTTTTTATTTTTTTTTAGGGAGACTCCCACTTCTCCTAGGGTCCCATTTAGGGCGAAATTTCGGCCCCTAGGGCGACTATTTCGCCCTAGCTTGGTCCCTGTCAGTGACATGTCACAGTTGGCAGCCAGTTCCATTTGCTGACTGTCTGGGTAGAAAAGGAGAACTTGAATGTGTGATTGGCAGCCTATAGCTGGCATCTATAGGCAAGTATGACATTTGGTCAGTTTTATTTTTTCTCGGGTATGAAATTTGGTCAAATTTTTTTGATATTTTTGCAATGATCATGCTTAAAGTTTAACCGTCAATGGTCTTGCATTAAATCATTCTGCTTTGACTTATGAGTTGAATCATGCCAGAGGGCACATGCCTTTAAGCTTGATTTCTACACGAGTTTTAGAAAAGCTAAGACATTTAGTCCGGCAGTATTCAGGCGAATTTTAGGGGAACCTGGAACTTGATTTTAAACTTTTTTTTTTGCTGATTCTGGTAGTGCATACATTGTCCTTGAAAAATCCGAGTGATGCCACTCTGGCATCATTGAGCATTTCGATATATTTAAGATGGCGTCCAAGATGGAGGACAATTATAAGAGAAAAATTGTGTGATACGGAAAATAATGTCTCAAACCCATTTTCTTTCTTAAATTGTTGCTATGAAGTTGGAATCTAACTGAACACACTAGCTTGTAACCAAATAAAATAAAAATGCGGACAAGATGGCCGCCAAGATGGCAGTTTATCACAAAAAGTATAAGAAAATCTTCCCTGAGACCGACAAAGTCCAGGGATTTGCATGCAAAATGCTTATTTTACTGATTCTTGAATTACAGACATCATCCTTGTGATCCCAGTGATGCTATCACTCAGCATTTAACATATTCAAGATGGCGTAAAAGATTGTAGCCAACAAATTTATCAAACCCGTGGGAGCGGCACCCTACATGTAGGCATAATGATAATTTGTAACAGACCAGATGCCGTTACAAACACACATATCTGAATAAACAAACCTGGTATGCGTGTATGATAGAGTTGCACTGTAAATGCAGGCATATCTGAGAATGGCACCAGGGCCCAAAATTACAATGCTTCCTTAAAGTTAAGGAAGACTTAAGTATTGATTAAAATAACGTTTCGAACTTATTAAAATCAAAATAGTTTCTTTTTTCTGTAGATCACAATGGTGTCTTTGACCTTACGTACTACATCGATCCTGGCAATTTATTAAACATTTAATGTAACATTTTGAAATATCAATACTTCGCTTAAGTCGTCCTTAACTTTAAGGAAGCATTGTAATTTTGGGCCTAGGTCAGCAAACGTGTCTGATGTGATGACACCTCTGTACAAGTAGCACCGGATTTGTAGCCATCCTTCTATCTGCACTCAACTAGTAAAAATGTCGGTTGCAGTGGCAACTGACCAGCAGACATGGCCTTCAGTGAGGCACCACACCAATGGGCATGGTTGATAATGAGGGACCACACCAGAAGGCGTGGGCTATGGTGAGACAACACACCAGAAGGCATGGCTGATAATGAGGCATCACACCATAAGGCATGACCTATAGTGAGGCTCCACACCAGCAGGCACGGCTTATAGTGAGACACCATACACGCAGGTATGGCAAATAGAGATACACAACACCAGCTAGCATGCAAGAATGAGTGGTAAAAGATCGGCAGGCATACTGATTGAGTGGTAAAAAATCAACAGGCATATTGATTGAGTGGTAAAAGATCGGCAGGCATACTGATTGAGTGGTAAAAAATCAACAGGCATATTGATTGAGTGGTAAAAAATCAACAGGCATACTGATTGAGTGGTAAAAAATCAACAGGCATATTGATTGAGTGGTAAAAGATCGGCAGGCATACTGATTGAGTGGTAAAAAATCAACAGGCATACTAATTGAGTGGTAAAAGATCGGCAGGCATATTGATTGAGTGGCAACGGTCCAGCAAGCACCCATCTTGCACATCACTCAACCAGTAGGCATGTTTGAACAGCAGAGGTGTTTGTGGAAGTTACACTACACCAGAATACATATTTGTTGCAGCTGCGGCGACATAGCAATGGAGTCTCACTGGACCAGCAGGCATGTATCTTGCATTGACAACGTAGCAATAGTCTTGCCTACTAAAGTTTTACAGTTTAAGTTGGCATGTCTGATGGAGGGGTATCGATCGAGTAGCTTTTCTCTTTGATTTTCAAAGGAGACATGTCTGATTGAATGGGGAGCGCAGTGGCTCATGGATAGAGTGCTTGACTCAAGACCGAGGGGTCGCGGGTTCGAGCCTCACGGGCGTCACTGCGTTGTGATCCTTGAGCAAGACAAATATATCTTAGCTTAGTACTGGTTCAATCCAGCAAGAGCCGTCCCTGTTTAACTGAAAGATTGTTGATGGGACATAAAGAATCAAATCAAACAAACAAACAAATGTCTGATTGAATGGTACCAAGTTCTCAGGCATATCTGTTGAAGTTTCATCGAACGGCATCCATGTATTGCCACCAGGCCATCACATCAGACATTCTTACCAGCACGCATGCAAATTATGTGGTACTGAAACAGCACACATGTATGCCTGTTGCCGAGACACAGGATCTGCAGGCATGTGTGTTTGTTACATCACACCAGCAATAATGTATGTTACAATTGCACCCGACTAACAGGAATGCTGGGTACGCATGCATTGGATCAGTGTGCATGTCTGATATACTTGTACCAGACCAGCAACCCAGCCATTTTTGCCACAGGGTCAGTAGACATCTTTACCATCTCCATGTTTGATTTAACACACATGTCTGAAACCAAGACTCCAGGCCAGCAGTTATATAAGCAACAGCTTTGTGAGACTGTCAGGCCTGTTGCAGTACCCATGTCTTTAAACTTTGTTCTGTAACAGCAAGCATGTTTGTGACAGTTGCACCAGGCCATTTGGCACATTGAATACAAGCATGCATTTCTGTAAGATTTCCAAACACATTTGTCGTTGTGGGGCTGTGCCAGCAGGTATGTCTGTTACACTTGCTTCAGACCCGCAGTTATGTCTTCTATGCTTGTATCCGACCAATGGGCTGTTAAGGACAATTGCACTAGACCGTCAGGCATGTATGTTACAGTAGCACCTGACCAGCAGTCATGTCTTTATATGTTGCATAGAATCAGCATGCATGTCTCTTACAGTTTCATCTTAGTAGCATCCATGAATGTAATATTTGCACCAAGCCATCAGCCATGTCTGTAACAATTGCATCTGATCATTTGTCATGTCTTTAACAGTTGCACCTAGCCAGCAGTCATGTCTGTCAAACATGCACCTACACGCATGCATGTCTGAAAAACTTGCACCGGACCAGTACTATATTCATATTTGTTATAGAAATATCCAACCATCTGTGCTGTCTGTTGCACTTGCGCCAGACCAGAACAGTAGTAATGGTTGTTACAACTGCACCGGACCAACAGGCCTGTATTTTACAGTTTCTCCTGAGCAGCAGGAATGTCTTTAATGGTTACACCCAACCAGCAGTCATGATGGTAATTAACATCTGCAGCATGCAGATATATCTCTTACTCGTTGGTTTGTTGATACACTGCACTCCATAAGTAAATAGTATTTTCCCTCTTTTTTTGGTAATTTTATTTTTTAGCAATCCATCCATAAACTACTTTCAAGCTGATTTTTTCCACATATTGATTAAAAAAAAGGTGTGTACTTTGAGCAAGCACGCTGTCACAGAGTTTTCGGTGATATCGTTCATTCAGCATACCCTGGCATTTATCACTTCATTATTTCTTTACAGAATGTTTGCCCAAAGTAGGACCTTTTATGAGTATAATATGATATTAAGGTTCGTATTATTAGATCCAGCCAAAAGTAGTCTTGAAAGTAGTGCATGGATTGATGGATACGATTACCAGAACAAAGACACACAAAAAACATTACCATTATAAAAAAATAAGTCCGTTATTTTTTCAGTGCAGTGTATAATAAAAACCCGTGTGATTCCACAATATACATCCTGCTATTTCTACCATCTTGGACGACATCTTGTATATTTTACAATGCTGAAACACAACAACATCATGCCAGTCAAATTCGCTAAATGCAACTACTGTCGAAAACTATCAGAAAAAAGGTTATTAACTGTGATTCTGATTTCAAGTGGGATTTTGCTTTAAAATGGCGGCCATCTTGGACACCATCGTAAATAGTTCAACCTTCTGAATCAAACAATGTTCCATTTTAATCATTTGTATCATTTAGACTCTAAAAAGCCATACGAAGTCAATATTAAAATGTTTTTATTGCGTTTTTTGGTCAGATAGGTCTTAGGGGACTAAATGGCGGCCATCTTGGGCGCCATCTTTAATATTTCAACCTTCTGAATCAAATCAATGTTCCATTTTAATTGTCTGTATCATTTAGCCTCTAAACATCCATAAAAAGTCAAAATTAGAGCTCTTTTTATCGAACCTTTTGGTCAGATAGGTGTTAGGAGCATAACTGACGGCCATCTTGGATGCCATCTTTAATTTTTCAAAACGCTCAATGATGCCAGAGTGGCATCAGTTGGATTCATCATGTACAATGTCTGAAAAACAAGAATCCGTGAAGAAAAAAACTTTAAAATCAAGTTCCAGGTCATCCTTGTTTTCTACCGGACTAATTGGTATACACAAGCAAACTGGTCAGAAAGACACTTGAAGTGCAGTGGCAGCCACTCATATAAAGGTTGCAGCTTTCTAATGCACATATGGCAGCATGCTTTCACACATTTGTTACAGAGTTACAGCCCTTGACTGATGTCTGAATTTCATTCAAATTTGGTTTCCGCTCAATATCTGGAGAAGTTATAGATAGAATTTGACCAAATTTGGTATATGCATTGATATTGACATGATCTAGATTGGGATTGTTACATATCATTTTCCGCACATTTGTAACAGAGTTATGGCCCTTGACTTATGTCAGAATTTCATTTCTGCTCAATATCTTGAGTATTACTCAATAGAATTTAGCCAAATTTTGTATGTGCATTGATATTGACAAGATCTAGGTTGGGATTGTTATCGGTCATTTTTCACAAATTTGAAACAGTTATGACCCTTACTTGATGTCAGATTTTTGTTTCTGCTCAATATCTTGAGAAATAATGGATAGAATTTGACCAAATTTTGTTTGCACATTGATGTTGCCAAGACCTATGCTGGGATTGTTACCTGTCTTTTTTTGCCCATTTATGACTGAATTACAGCCCTTGATTGATGTCATAATTTTGTTTCTACTCAATATCTTCAGTACCAATGGACAGAATTTGACCAAACTTTGTACAGTCAACCCTCTTTATAATGATACTGTTTGTTCCAAGATATCTTTGACGTTAAAGTGAATTTGCTGTTATAAAGAAATTCTGACCATTACCAGATTTCAATATTATAATCATTTGGTAAAAGAAAATATTGTGCAAATGAATTAAAATGCTATTTTTCCAAATGTATACATCAGTTCAATTTCATATTGCATCAAAATGCACAAAGCTTCCCTCTTATCAAGTGAGACAGAAACCTGTTCATGCAAAAAAAACTTTTTCTGATCACAAAATTGTCTGCCACGTGGTAACAATTCTGTTATAATGAATTTATTTCCATATAAATTGTATATCTGTTCCCAGAAGTTACTGTCGGTGTCGTTATGTGAATATTCTGTTATAAAGAGGGAATTTTAATAGAAACAGATACGTTCCGGATATTAAATATTCTGTTATAACGGGTGAAGTTATAAAGAGTTTTGACTGTATATGCTTTGATATGGACAAGATCTAGGTTGAGATTACTACCTGTCATTTTTCTCAAATTTGTAACAGAATTATGGCCCTTGAATGAAATCAGAAAATTCGTTTCCACTCTCAATATATTGGGAATAAAAGGATGGAATTTCACCAATTTTTAATCATGCTTATGGATTTATATGGGCAAGCTCAAGGTTGGGATTGTTACCTGTATTTTTTCTCAAATTTGTAACAGATTTATGGCCCTTGATTGGTGGTTTTTACAGCAGGAAAAGCACTACAGCGGGGCTATAGTCAGATTTTCTGACAATTCTAGTTTATATCTGTTATTGTATACATCATTGGAAGAGCTAGTTTAACTGTTTCCTTCATGAATATTCATGCTAGGCTCCACCCACTATGAATAATTATATAAATAAACTTTGATGTTGGTTCATAGAACAAAAAATTACTTGTCAGTTCCACTAGTGTAGGATCAGCTATATCATATTTCCATAAGTATACAGAGTAGACACTGATCAGACAGCTCTTACAAGAGCTGCCTGATCTGGGTCTGCTCTCTTTACAAATGTGTTGGTGTCTCTATAAGGTAAAGGGTTAAGCATATTTTATTGCCAATTATACGAAAATATATGCAGGGTTCAAGCTGGGCCCTGACATTAGGAGAAGTGGCTTCTCCTTCCAGGAAAATTAGGGAGAAGGGAGAAGTAATAGTGCAAAGTTACCACATTTTCTATCAGTTTAGAAGCACATTAGTCATAACACGTACTGTTGCCATTAAATGGAAGGAGAAATACCATGCAGTGGTAGTAAATTGTCACCACAGCTGGGGTTTGTGTGGTGACAGAATGAAAAATAGTCTCCCTAAAAAAAACTTTTTTTTGGGAGACTCCCACTTCTCCCTGGGTCCCATTTAGGGTGAAATTTCTGCCCATAGGGCGACAATTTCGCCCTATTCCCCCTAGCTTATTCTCTGATATGACCTTGACATTTTACCCATATATCATATGACCATGACCTACAATTTAAAATAGATAAATACTAGTTACAAACATTACCTTTCAAGAACCAAAAAGACTTTTGAAAAAAAAAATAATAGTTTGATATAATTAATCAGTGAATTTCATATGCTCCGTTCACATTCACATTTTGTTATATCCTGTCATTAACTATTGCCTGCTATAAGTGACTTTTGTCGTCTACTGATAATTAACCCTATGTACAAATGTAGCAAACATTTAGGACCGCGATCTGCATCCAAACTGTTTGACACCCTGACAGTATTCCTGAAATAACTTTGTTTGTTTGTTTGGTTTGATGCTTTACGTCCCAGTCAACAGCTATGGTCATGTCGGGATGGTCATTTCACCTGACCACACTTTTTTTTCCTGGGCAAGCTTGGCTAAGCTGTTAACCTGAGTACTCTGTGTGCATATTTTGGCTTGTAACTGACAACAACCCTTCTTGAATCAGCGGAAGGGACGAAAGTGAACCTGAATGAACTTAATTTTTCTGAAAAGATAGATTTTGAAAAACAATCAGCAGATGACGAAAAATTTGTGAAGAATTATCCAGCATGCAAATACTCATTTGGTACTTTCCTTTCAACCCTTGAGCATGGGCCTATCCATGGGGGGGAATTTTTCATGCTTTTGGTGGTGTCTGCTTCTTTCAGGAGCACTATCAGAGTGTTAAATGGTTTGGATCCAGATCAGGACAGATGCGTTGTTGGTCCTGATCTGGGTTCGGATTATTAACAGATGACAAAACTCAAACTAGAGTGCGCAGTCGATGGGGCGCCATCGCAAATCCCCACGCTAAAGTTTTTGACTCCCCCCATCACCCACCCCGGGGTATGACCCTGGCAACAGAATGAAAATTCTGTTCAATATGTTTTCTATCTTTTATTTGAGAGAACACACACAAAGAGTTTGGTATAAAAATCTTTGAAAATGACATGTTAATGATATTTGACCTTTTGACCTCACCCCAAGGTCACCAGTTTGACCCTAGGATGAAAATGTTACTTGCATTCTGTTCTCCTCGTCATCCCTGTCAATTTGATATGCCACATGACCCTGTTTGAGAAATACATTTTTTGACCCCCCTGGGCATCCCCATTGCCCCAAAGTCCCACCCTGGGGCATGACCCAGGCGACAGAATAAAAATCCTGTCTGTTATGTTTTGTATCTTTCATTTGTGAGAACACACACAAAGTTTGGTATAAAAATCTTTGAAATTGACACGGTTACCGGAATTTAATGATATTTGACCTTTGACCTCACCCCAAGGTCACCAGTTTGACCCTAGGTTGAAATTTTACTTGCACTCTGTTCTGCTTGTCATCCTCGTCGATTTGATATGCCACATGACCATGTTTGAAAATTACTTTTTTTGACCACCTGGGCACCCCCAGCGCCCCAAAGTCCCACCCTGGGGCATGACCCATGCTACATAATGAAAATCCCGTCTGATATGTTTTGTATCTTTCATTTGTGAGAACACACACAAAGTTTGGAAGAAAAATCTTTGAAATTGACTTTGTAATTAAAATTAAATGATATTTGACCTTTTGACCACTCCCCAGGGGGAGGGGCCAAAAAAAATTGAAGTTGCGGGCCCCATTCATGTGAGTAACTCACACACCAAAATTGGTTGAATTTTGTCCAATGGTTTAGGAGGAGATAGCATAACGGACAGACAGCAGGACGGAATTTGATTTTGGCCCCTAAGTACCCCCAAGTCCCACCCCTAGGGCATAACCCAGGCAACAGGATAAAAAACCCATCTGATATGTTTTGTATCTTTCATTTGTGAGAACACACACCAAGTTTGGAATAAAATCTTTAAAATTGACTTTGTAATTGAAATCAAATGATATTTGACCTTTTGACCCCTCCCCAGGGCCCCAGGGGGCGGGGCCCAAAAAACTGACGTTGCGTGCCCCCTCCATGTGAGTAACTCACACACCAAATTTGGTTCAATTTCGTCCAATGGTTTAGGAGGAGATAGCATAACGGACAGACAGCAGGACGGAATTTGATTTTGGCCCCTAGGTACCCCCAAGTCCCACCCCTAGGGCATGACCCAGGCAACAGAATAAAAAAAAACGTCTGATATGTTTAGTATCTTTCATTTGTGAGAACACACACAACATTTGGAATAAAAATCTTTGAAATTGACTTTGTAATTGAAATCAAATGATATTTGACCTTTTGACCCAGGGGGCGGGGCCAAAACATTTTACGTTGCGCGCCCCATTTATGTGAGTAACTCACACACCAAATTTGGTTGAATTTCGTCCAATGGCTTATGAGAAGATAGCATAACGGGCGGACTGAGGCGATAACAATATCCCCTTCGCTTTTTAGCTCACCTGTGTGAGCTTTTGTGATCGGTCCTCGTGAGTGGTCCATCCGTCCGTCGTCCATGAACAATTGACTAAAATGACAACTCTTCCTAAACCCCTGGTCCAATTTTGAAATACTTTCACACATATGATCCTTGGGTTGCCCTCTACCAAAATTGTTCAAATGGTTCTGGTCATTTGGGTATCTATGTCACAGAGGCTAAAAATAGATTTTCGAGATGAAAACTTTAAAAATCTTCTTGTTTGAAACCAGAATGCCTTGAGCCTTGATATTTGGCATGTAGCATCACCTAGTGGACCTCTACCAAGTTTGTTCAAATTATAGCCCTGGGGCCAAAAATGGCTCGGCCCCGGGGGTCATATTGGGAAAATGTGAAAAAATCTTCTTGTCTGAAATCACAAGGCCCAGAGCCTTGATATTTGGTATGTAGCATCACCTGGTGGACCTCTACCAAGTTTGTTCAAATTATAGCCCTGGGTCCAAAAATGGCCCGGCCCCGGGGTCACATGTTTACATAGGCTTATATAGGGAAAACATGAAAAAATCTTCTTGTCAGGAACCAGAAGGCCTAGACTATTGATCTTTGGTATTTAGCATCATCTAGTGGACCTCTACCAAGTTTGTTCAAATTATAGACCTTAGGCCAAAAATGGCCCCGCCCGGGGGTCACGTGTTTACATAGGCTTATATAGGGAAAATGTGAAAAAATCTTCTTGTCTGAAACCACAGGGCCTAAAGCCTTGATATTTGGTTTGTAGCATCACCTAGTGGACCTCTACCAATTTTGTTCAAATTATACCCCTGGGGCCAGAAACGGCCCCACCCTGGGGTCAAATGTTTACATAGGCTTATATTGAGAAAACATGAAAAAATCTTTTTGTCTGAAACCAGAAAGCCTAGACTATAGATATTTGGTATGTAACATCACCTAGTGGATCTATATCAAGTTTGTTCAAATTATATCCCTTGGGTCAAAAATGGCCTTGCCCAGGGGTCACATATTCTACATTGGCTTATATAGGGAAAATACGAAAAAATCTTCTTGTCTGAAACCACAAGACCTAGAGCCTTGATATTTGGTATGTAGCATCACCTAGTGGACCTCAACCAAGTTTTTTCAAATTATAGACCTTGGGCCAAAAATGTCCCCGCCCAGGGGGTCAAATGTTTTATGCAGGCTTCTATAGAAAAAATGTGGAAAACAAATTCATGTCTGAAACCACATGGCCTAAAACCTTGATATTTGGTATGTAGCATCAACTAGTGGACCTCTACCAAGTTTTTCCAAATTATACCCCTGCGGCTAAAAAATGGTCCCACCCGGTGGGTCACATGTTTTACATAGGCTTATATAGGGAAAACATGAAAAAATCTTCTTGTCTGAAACCACAAGGCCTAGAGCCGTTCTATTTGGCATGTAGCATCACCTAGTGGACCTCTACCATATTTGTTCAAATTATAGCCCTAGGGCCAAAATGGCCCTGATACGGGTGTCAATTGTTTTACATAGGCTTATTAAGGGAAATGTGAAAAATCTACAGGTGAGCGATTCAGGGCCACTATGGCCCTCTTGTTTAAAAAGGCGTGGGGATAAAAAGTCCCCTCTTGCAAGGAAATAGTTAATTCTAGCCTGCTAATGTTGACCTTTGTAAATAGTTTGGACCCAGACCATGATCTGGAGCCAAACTGTTTGACACTCTGGCAGTGTTTTAAAAAGTTGATTTTGAGAAAAAAATCAGTAGACAACAAAAACATGTAAAATCTCCAAATTGCAAAGAGTTAAACCTTCCTTTATCATTTTGGAGCATGGTGGCTTAGTGGTATAGCGCTTGACTTGAGATCAATAGGTTGCTGGTTTTAGCCTCACTGGAGGCACTGTTCTTGAGCAAGACACTTTATCCTCTGCTTAGCACTGGTTCGATCATTGTCCCGACATAATTGAAAAATTGTTGACTGGGATGTAAAGATTCAAATGTGATAGCAAACATTACAGACCCTGATGTGTAAAATAAAAGCATCCTATAGTGGAGAGTAAGCTGTCATGACTCTGTCATTGTTGTGAGAAAGGTTACTTCCCTTAGCTGCAGCTTTATGTTGCATAGATCTAATCTTTTGCTTACAAGGAATGTTGTCTCTGTCCTGATCTGGATCCAAACCATTTGACTCTCTGATGGTGTTCCTTAAATAATTTTTTGAAAAATTTAATTTGAAAATTTTGAAGATGACAACAAAAGCCTGGTTTAAACACAGGACGGAACTGTTCATTTTAGATAAGAGTGCATAACTAAAAATATCTTTCTTATATATCTCAACCAAGAACTCAAAAGACCTGTCTCAATGAGACGGTTCCTACGAGCACGCAAAAAAATATTACAACTGATGGATAAGAAAATGTTACAATTTAAGGCTCAAAATATTTGTTTATCTGTACTTTAAGGTTGTTGCATTGTTCCCACGCATTTTGTCAGAATCAGAAATCCCTTGGGTGCATAATTAACTTATCTTAAAGCTTAATATTAATTTACAATAGACAAATATCATGCATGTGGACCATTCAGCTGCATGAACAGATAGGCTTAAGTCCCAAGTGAGTATCAGGCGGCTCTCCAGTGAATATCAGAAGTCATTATTGTATTTGGAAATATCAGAATCTATTTTTTCTTTACAGTATGTTTAACTGCAAAATGGCTAGAACATTCTGTAATAAATCAATTTAATTCATACCATTTATGGGCCACATCGTGAGAAAACCTGGCTCCAAAGTTATAAAACTTTTTTCATACTCAACTGAACATGAAATTTCAACTGCTAATAAAATCGAAAATGTGAAAATAAAGACTTTTCTTGCTTTCAAACGCTCAGATGTTGTATTTATCATGCTTATAAATATTAAAATGCCAACAATTAATGGCATTTTAATATTTATCAGCTGGATAAATTTCATGCTCAGCTGAGTTGAGCATGGAAAAAGTTTTATAACCTCAGGGCCTGACTTAGTTGTATGCCAATAACAAAGTTGCAGACCAGCTAGCATATCAGCAAAGTATGATCAGTGCATTTTTTATTCGCTGTGTGGAAAGTATAAGAGCTTAAATCCCCTTTACTCCATGTGCTATTTTTAGATCATCACATCATTTTCTATTTTCAGACAGCAAAAAATTCAAGAGGAATTTAATTTAAGTTTTGAATACTTTTGAAAATATCATTATTTCCATAATATTTCAAATCATGATATTTCAAAGGCACCAAAAGGTGTTATTATGGAGTAAAAGGTTAAATGAATGTGCTACATGCAAATTAACAGATTTCTAGTCAGTCACTGTAGCTTTGCAGAGTGGATTAAGACTTGCTTGCAAGCCCCAACAAGATGAGGTACATGAGTAAAATACTCATTAAGTCAGACAGAGAGTAGAGTACTCAGAATCAGAAAAAAAGAAGTTAAATACTCATAGAATAAAAATGAGTAAAAAATTCATTGAATCTGAAAGCAGGTAATGCAATGCTCATTGAATTTGAAAGAGAGAATCAAATACTTGTTGAATTTGAAAACATCAGTGAATGAATACTCATTGAATCTAAAATTAGGGAGTAACATACCCATTGACTTGGAGAATAAAGACTCATTGAATCTGAAAGCAGGGAGTAAAATGCCCATTAAATCTGAAAGCTTGGAGATAAATACTCATAGAATCTGGATACAGGGAGGAAAATGCTCATTGACTTAGTCATTTAGTCAATACGCATTGAATCTGAAAGCTTGGAGTAAAATACTCATATAATCTGAACGCAGGCAGTAAATATGCATTGACTTAGGCAGTAAGTAAAATGATCATTGAATCTGAAAGCAGGGAGTAAATGCTTTTAAATCTGAAAGGGGGGAGTAAATGCTGATTAAATCTGAAAGCTTGGAGTAAAATACTCATAAAATATGAATACAGGGAGTAAAATGCTCAATGATGTAGGCATTGGGTAAATACTCATTGAATCTGAAAACTTGGTGTTAATTCTCATAGAATCTTAATACAGGGAATAAAATACTCATTTACTTAGGCATTGAGTAAATACTCATTGAATCTGAAAGTAGGGAGTGAAACTCATTGAATCTGTAAGCTTGGAGTTAATACTCATAAAACCTGAATACACTAATAGAATCTGAAAACGAGTAAATTACTCATTGAATCTGAAATTAAGAAGTGATAATGCTCATTGAATCTAAAAGCAGGGAAGAAAATGCTCATTGAATTTGGACTCATTGAACTGAAATACTCATTGAATCTTGAAACATTTAATCTGAAAGCAGGGAGATAAATAATCATTGAATCTGAAGACTGGGGGAAAAGGGACTCATTGAATCTGAAAGTAGGACATAAATGCGCATTGATTCTACAAAAATCAGGGAGTCAAATAATCATTGAACCTAAAAGCAGGAAGTTAATTCCTCATTAAATCTAAAAACAGGAAGTAAAATACTCACTAAATCTAATAGAAATGAGTAAAATACTCATTGACTCAGACAGTGTAAAATACTCACTGAATCAGAAAACATGGAGTGGAATACTCAATGAATCTGAAAGCTAGGAGTAAAATACAAATTGACCCAGAAAGAGAGTAAAATACCCATTAAATCTATAAACATGGAGTCTAATACTCATTGACTCAAGGCAGAGATTAAAATACTCATTGAATCTGAAAGCAGGGAGTGAAATACACATTGGCTCAGACAGAGAGTAAAATACCCATTTAATCTGAAAAAAATGAAGTAAAATGCTCATTGACTCAAGACAGAGAGTAAGATACTCATTGAATCTGAAGGCAAGGAGTGAAATACACAATTGAATCTGGAAACAGGTTATAATACTCATTGACCAAGACAGAGAGTAAAATACACATTGACCAGACAGAGTAACATACCCATTGACCCAGACAGAGAGTAAAATACTCATTGTCCCACACAGGCAGAGAGTAAAATACTAATTGATGATTCTGTAACGGGGATTAAAATACTCATTGACTCTGACAGAGAGTAAAATACTAATTAAATAAAAAAGCAGTGAGTAAAATACTCATTGTATCTGAAACAGGAGTAAAAATACTCATTGACCCAGACAGAGAGTAAAAGACCTATTGAATCCGAAAGCAGAGAGTAAAATACTCACCAAACCGGACAGAGTAGGATACTCATTTAATCTGAAAGCAGGGGGTAAAATACTCATTGACCCAGACAGAGGCTAGAATACTCATTGAATCTGAAACAGAGAGTAAAATACTCATCAATGACCCAGACAGAGAGCAGAATACTCATAGAACCTGAAAGTATGGAGTAAAATACTCATTGGCCCGGAAAGAGAGTAGGATACTCATTAATCTGAAATCAGGGAGTAAAATACTCAATGACTCAGACAGGGGTGGAATACCTATTGAATCTGGAAGCAAAGAGTAAAATACTCATTGACCCAGGCAGAGAGTAGAATACTCATTTAATCTGAAAAACAGGGATTGTATCTGAAAACAGGAAGTAAATACTCATTGACCCAGGCAGAGAGTAAAATACTAATTGAATCTGAAAGCAGGAATTGTATCTGAAAACAGGAAGTAAAATACTCATTGAATCTGAAAACAGAAAATAATATATTCACTGAATCTGAAAGCAGTGAGTAAAATAGACTCATCAAATCAGAGAAATAGTAAAATACTCATAGCTTCTGAAAAGAAGAGTAAAATACTAATTAAATCTGTACAGTCTTTGGCCCAAATTGTTATCTAGGACACTGAACGGTGATTTTTATCAATGACATCAATTTTACTTGTCCGGCTAAACCCAGATTCTGATCAGGATCCACACTGTTTTACCACTCTGATTGAAAATAATGCTTACAACTGAAATGCTCCAGGTTAACATAACAATTGGGGGAGGAGCTAGTATAGTACATGAAAGGATTCAGCAATAAGATGACATTGGGTCACTGAACATTTTTTTATAGCAATAAAAATTATCCTAGGCTATATTGTATTCATCTGGAGATTTGCAATATTATCGATCTGTTACAGCAGATTATTCCACATTCTACTTGGCGACCTGCTTCCATTTAAATCTCACTAAACTGTCAGTACAGCAGTGTTCTGCCAAGGCAGAACTGATTTTACCATGGCATTTTAAAGAGGCTTTATAGGAAAATGAGCATTGAATTTTTTTCCTTTTATATAATTCCTTTGTAAATCTTACCTTTATAATATGATTCACTTATGCACTAGTCATTTGTAACCACGCCCCCAACCCCAGAAAACAGCGGGGACTTTGACTTTTTGTCTGCTGTTCCGTACTATAACCCTAACACTACGGGGATAGCCCGCTGATTAAACTATGGCAGTTGTCCCAGTTTTACATTGCACTGCCATGTTTACTTAGGTATATCAAATCCACAATATGGGTACAATGCAAAAATAAAAACACGACCATTTGCCCAGCTATATCCCACTCTGCCCAGGGGCTGGGGGCCATGGTTACAAATGACTGGTCCATTCCTATGGACCCAAAATATTGTTAGTATAAAAGGTCTATGGTGGTCCACTTTGTCCTTTGGTCCAGCCACAACAGTAACATCATTATTAGATTAACTCATACCATGCTAAACTGATGTTTGCAATAACAAGGTCCAACAAAGGCCATTCTGCTATTTTTGTGTTACATGCCATTAGATCAAAGCACATGATTTTGTTATGAGATTATTTGCAGGAATTTACATTAGAGCATTTGCTAGCCCAGTGTCTAACTATACTCAATACACTTATCACTGTAGCCAAGTTTCTTACTCTGTTTAATACTGTGTTCACTGTACCCAAGTTTCTATGTTCAATACATTGTTTACCATACCCAAGTGTCCTCCTATGCTCAGTACACTGTTCACTGTACCCAAGTGTCTATGTTCAATGCATAGTTTACCATACCCAAGTGTCCTACTATGCTCAGTACACTGTTCACTGTACCCAAGTGTCTAACTATACTCAATACACTGTTCACTGTAGCCAACTATCTTACAATGCTCAAAACACTGTTCACTGTACTCAAGTGTCTATGTTCAAAACACTGTTTACTGTACCCAAGTGTCCTACTATGTTCAATACACTGTTCACTTTACTCAAGTGTCTATGTTCAATGCATAGTTTACCATACCCAAGTGTCCTACTATGCTCAGTACACTGTTAACTGTACCAAAGTGTCTTACTATGCTCAATACACTGTTCACAGTACCAAAGTGTCTAATTATACTTAATACACTGATCACTTTAGCCAAGTTTCCTCCTATGTTCAATACACTGTTCACTGTACTCAAGTGTCTATGTTCAATACACTGTTTACTGTACCCAAGTGTCTAACTATGCTCAATACACTGTTCACAGTACCCAAGTGTCTAACTATGCTCAATACACTGTTCACAGTACCAAAGTGTCTAACTATGCTCAATACACTGTTCACTGTAGCCACATTTCTTACTACAGTCAAAACTCTTTCTAACGTCACTCTTTATAACAGAATATTCACTATCAGACATTAATTTGCAGGTAACAGATCTGTTTCCATTAAAAATCCCTCTTTATAACAGAATATTCACAAAACGACACCGACAGTAAGTTTTGGGAACAGATATACATTTTCTATTGAAAATAAATTCATTGTACAGAATTTTACCATGGGTCAGTCAATTTGGTGACACCGACAGTAAGTTCTGGGAACAGATATACATTTTCTATTGAAATTAATTCATTATAAAGGAATTTTTACCATGGGTCAGTTAATTTGGTGATCAGGGTAAGGTCTTTTGCATGAACAGGTATCTGTCACATTTGATAAGAAGGAAGCCTTATGAATTTTGATGCATTATGAAATTTAACTGATGTATGCATTTGAAATAATATCATTTAAATTCATTTGTATACTCTTTTCTTTTACCAAATGATTATGATGTGGAAATCTGGTACTGGTCGGCATTTCTTTTTACAGCAAATTCACTTTAACATCAAAGATAGCCTGGAACAAACATCGTTTTAAAAGAGGATTGACTGTATATGTTCAAAACACTGTACACTGTACTCAAGTGTATGTTCAATACATTGTTTACTGTACCCGAGTGTCTTACTATGCTCAATACACTGTTCACTGTACCCAAGTGTCTAGCTATGTTCAATACTCTGTTCAACACAGTTCACTGTGCTCAAGTGTCTATGTTCAATACATTTTTTACTGTACCCAAGTGTCTTACTATGCTCAATACACTGCTCACTTTACCTAAATGTCTAACTAAGCTCAATACTCTGTTCACTGTAGCCAAGTGTTTTACTATGCTCAATACTTTGTTCAATACACTGTTCACTGTACTCAAGTGTCTATGTTTAATACATTGTTTACTGTACCCAAGTGTCTACCTATGCTCTATACACTGTTCACTGTACCCAAGTTTCTAACTATGCTTAATACTTTGTTCAATACACTCTTCACTGTACTCAAGTGTCGATGTTCACTACATTGTTTACTGTACCCAAGTGTCTAACTTTGCTCAATACACTGTTCACTATACCCAAGTGTCTAACTACATGTATAATCAATACACTGATAATTGAAGTCAAGTTTCTTACTCTGTTCAATACACTGTTCATTCAATACACTGTTCTCTGTACTAAAGTGTCTATGTTCAACACATTGTTAACTGTACCAATGTGTCTTACTATGTTCAATACATGTACACTGTTCACTGTACCCAAGTGCCTAACTATACTTATTACACTGATTACTGTAGCCAAGTTTCTTTCTCTGTTCAATATATTGTTCACTGTACCCAAGTGTCTAACTATACTCAATACACTGTTCACTGTAGCCAAGTTTCTTTCTCTTTTCAATACTCTGATCAATGTACTGTAGCCAAGTTTCTAACTCTGTTCATTACACTGTATCCAAGTGTCTAACTCTGTTCAATAGATTGTTCACTCTACTTAAGTATCTAACTATGTTCAATACACTATTCTCTGTACCCATGTGTCTTCCTTTGCTCAATGGACTGTCCACTGTACCCAAGAGTCTAACTATACTCAATACACTGATCACTGTTGCCAAGTTTCTTTCTCTGTTCAATACACTGTTCACTGTACCCAAGTGTCTATGTTCAATACATTGTTTACTGTACCCAAGTGTCTTCCTATGCTCAATACACTGATCACTGTACCAAGGTGTCTAACTATGTTCAATAGATTGTTCACTGTACCCAAGTATCCATGTTCAATACACTGTTCACTGTACCCAAGTGTCTAACTCTGTACAGTACATTTGTTCACTGAACCCAAGTGTCTTCCTTTGCTCAATAAACTGTTCTATGTACCCAAGTGTCCATCTATGTTCAATACACTGTTCACTGTACCCAAATTTCTGTCTTTACTCAATACACTGTTCACTGTACCCAAGTGTTAAATTATACTTAATACACTGTTCACTGTACCCAAGTGTTTAACCATTCTCACACTTGTGTTGGGAGGACAGGCCCATGTACCAAATGGCATATATTTGCGACATTTGCAAATTGCAACCAAAACAAATGCTATCGATGTATAAGCAAATATTCACATTGTTAGGCTCAAAATGTATTTCTTAGAAAGGACAGGATGGAGATAGTTGATTGAGACAGAGATAGTCTGCTATGAGCAAAGGGAACATTTCCCTCTTAGCAAAATGATACAAACTAGCTTGCTCAGTCAATATCCTCTCCCTCTGGTCAATGAACATCACCAGATATATTCAAGCATTTAAGACACTAACCAAACTGTGCTGAGGATCTAGACTTTAATAATGTTTTACTTTTGCTATGAGCAGGCCTCCAGATAAGAGTGCATAATTGAAAATTATTTTTCTTATTTCTCAGCAAAAACATAAGTTGTGGGTGCTCAAAAGAACCGTCTCATTGAGACGGTTCTTTTGAGCACCCAAAACATATGTAAAAACTGATGGGTAAGAAAATATTCACATTTTTATGCTAAAAAATTTGCTTAGCTGCATGAACCTATGGTGAGGTACGGTATTGGTATTGACATTCGGAGAAAGTCACAACAAAAAATCATGGAAATACGGAGCTGAGGATTTAATTGATCTTTTGGTAAATTAACCGGAATAATAATAACAGCATCAACAGCAGATTATGTTTGTTTGGATTTTTTTGTGTAATTTTCTGTAAAAATGGAACTTCACTTTTCAGGCGAATTAATCATCTCTCAGACTCTGGTGTGAATTTCAGCACAAGAAGTGTTTTAACGCTTTGCCTTCTGGGTAATTGTGCATGCTTTCTTGTCGTCTGCTGATTTTTTTCAAAATAACTTTCAGGAATACCATCAGAGTTTGCAAAGGCTATCTGCAGCGGACACTAGTGTACAAATTGCAAGATAATCTGAATCTGTGGGGGAGGGGGGGGGGAGGGGGAGGGGATGGTGGGTGGTTTGATTATGTAAGACAGCAAATCAGCCTGCTCAGCTACAAAGACTAAGAGTCTTGATAGCTTTATCTCTTTTCCTGCCAGTTCCTTAAACAATTCTGGCCAAGAATAGGTCCAACCAAATGTTTTGCCTGATCCGGATCCAAACTGTTTGACAATCTGATGGTATTCCTGAGAGCTTTTTTTGAAAAAAAAAAAATTAAATCGGCAGATGATAAAAAAATGGAAACATTACCCAGCATGCAAATTAAGGGTAAACATGGGCGGATCCAGAGGTGGGGACAGGGGGTGAGGACGCCCCCTGAAAAATCACAAAATATAGGTGTTCTTAGCAATACTGGTCCGGATCCCCTGAAAAATCACAAAGCGTGTGGACCCCCCTGAAAAATCACAAAATATAGGGTTTCTTAGTAATACTGGTCCGCATCCCCTGAAAAATCACAAAAGCTGCCAAGCCAGCATTCAATTTTAGGCCATTATGGGCCCGCCAGCGAAATGCCATTAAAATGGCATTTCGCTGGCAGGCGATGATGGCCCACTTTTAGTGGCACTGGGATCCTCTCTCCCGCATCATCTAAAAAAAAATTCAGAGCTGGACCCCCTCTGGCAAAAAATTCTGGATCCGCGCATGGGTAAAGGAGTTATAGAAATGGAATCACAGATTTCATCACAAAATATTTTTTTAACTCATTTGGTGCTGCTGACCAGATGACTATGGATATATGAGATAAGTTATGATCGATCGTTTCTTTGGAAATTGGAATATTTCTGTATCATATCCTACGGAAAATTGATGACTCAGTATTTGTTTGGAAGTGCATGAGACATGGATCAATGAAAATTTGCATGTGTAAACATTTTGTTTAAAATCGGAGTGATATTTGGCAGCTTCACAATCTGTATCAGATAATTCATGGATAGAGAAGTATTATATTAACGCTTTGCTTTCTGGGTAATTTTGCATGCTTTTTTGTTGTCTGCTGATTTTTTTTCCAAAATCAACTTTTACGAAAAACTCTTTCAAGAATACGATAAGAGTGTCAAACAGTTTGGATCCAGATCAGGCCTGATCTGGGTCCAAATTGTTTACAAAGGTAATCAGCAGACAACATTATTAGGCAAAAAGATAAGTCTGAATTTTGCTTGAAAACATTGGTTGTGATTACTCGTAACTTGACTTACAGGAGATAGACGTCAGATTTAAGCAATTCTGCTTTTAAGACGCTGACTGTCTAATGGTGGGGGAAAGCCAGTGTAGTTCTCAGCGTTCGGGTGGGAAATACCCTGTGAAACCACCGCAAGCCGAACCATTGATACATACCACTGCAGGAACTATTTTGATAATTGTTTTGCAAATGAATATTTTACAAGCGACTCTAGTGAGAATGGAACCTGCCTGGCAGAGGTATCAATCAAGCTAGTCAGAGCTAAACAAGCTAACGACTTAGCTATCATGGCTATCTGGGCGCCATAGGAAGTGTCTCAGTGTTATGGTTCGAATGAGTACCCTTATTGTTTAGGTTTGGAATAAATTTTGAAGTGTTTTATGTTCAGCTTATGACAGTGTTTTGCGATAAAAGATGGAATGGAATATTATCAAGGTTGTTTTGATGTTGAAGCGGAATACACTTTAAGAAAAGGTCAGGGGAAAAGCAACTGAAAACGTTCCCTATAGGGGCTTCCAAAATACAACAGGGGATGACAAAGCAGACGACTTTGTGAAAATACTAACTACAGTAAAACCTGTGTAAAACGACCACTCTCAAAAAGAACAAGAAAAAGCATAACATGTTATTACATGTTATATAAAGGCATTGCTACATGTTATTTAAATTTATTAGTTATTTCTTCGTGCTGTTTTGATACAAACTCAGAAATGTTCCTCATGATACACCTCTACCAAATTGCTCAATTGACAACAAATGGCCAATATATATTCAAACAGCTCTCTGAATCTGTGGCCCAAATAATGTCACAGAAAATGTTCCTCAAAACTCCCTAGATACCAAAATTGCACAAACCGATATGGACAGTTGAACGGTATAGCCAGCCAGCAGTACTAAAACTAAATAAAACTTCAAACATTAACTTATTCTGAACCACTGACCCATAACAAAAATAATTCACACAAACGTTCCCAAAAATGTTGTTCTTAGCTCCATGGAAAAAATGCCCCATCCAATGAATCTTATGAATGCTATATATTTACCTTACTCGTCAAAATAACCCAGTTGTCACAGTGGTGATTGATCTGTAGCAAGGGTTTATATAAAAAAAAAAGACAGGCTTTACCTAACCCTAGTGACTCTCGGTCCGTTGGTCTTGGTGTGGTTAATCACTGAAGATTTCGTGATGTATTCTATGGAATAGCACTAAATTGTTTATGCTCTACTGAAAACAATGACCACCCGCGGTTAAAATAGAAACATCTTAAACCACATCCGCTGAATCTCTTATACTCATATAATCATTATTTCAAAGATATGTTCCTCATAATGCCCTCTACCAAAATTGCACCAACAGTTATGTGCAGTTAACATAGCACCGCCCTAATTCACCAGCTACATAAAGTTCAAATATATAATTATATAATGGAAATTGCGCCTGATTCGCTTGTGCCTGATCAAAGCTCGGTGCCAGATGGATAATCTCGAAACCATCAAATCCGTTTTAAGAAAGAAAAGGTACATCATACGAAATCCCAGCTTCTGTACCTACAAATGAGCATGCTCAAAGTAGATATTGCATTTGCACAGGAAAGAGAATGATAACGACAGGATAACATGTACATGTAAGCAATACACAACCTTTGAATAACATCACCTGTGAAAATATACTGACGGGCTTTAAAAACACTACACTAGGATAGCAGCGTTAATGAATGCAAAGCAAACAATTTGATTGCATATTAAAGAGTATGCATTTGTGAATAACACATGAAAAATTGTCCACTTCAAATTAATTAAAAGCATTGAAAATGTAATTTTTTTAAGATAGGGGTCAACTGTTTCATATGACAAAATTTCATAAGTGAAATATCTCCTACTAGAAACCCGAGAAGTATCAAATGTGTGCCGTGAACTTTGTTAGTCATCGAGAAAATGCATTCATTTTGATTGGCAGGTTTGTGATATGGCGTGTTTGCTTTTTTAGGTTAATCTGTATGTACCCGTTCGTTCGATGACTTAAAATCTCTATAACGTCGTCGAGTTTAGCTATACGATTAGAATTTAAGAGTTGGCTGAAGAAGCCACCTCATGATGACATCATCGAAGCATAGGAAGTTTACATTCAACTGTCTTTTGAGATATTTAACTGGAAGTTAGAGTAGCGTTTTTAAAGCCCGTCAGTATATTTATATTATTGTGAAAGTAAGTAAGTTAGATTTTAATTATCGTGACATATGCATATTCAATATTGTAAATCAACATATGATAAGAGAGTTGCATCTGGCCCATCTATTTGTCACCAGATACATCCATTATCAGCAATTTCTACAACTGGTAAAAAAGGGAGAAAACGTGCTTAAATTCAAAAACTTCCGAAATGCACACAATAGTGGGTAAGACAGATTTTAAAAAGATAATTTGCATGAAAAAAATAAGTGACACCGACGGGTCTCGAACCAGCAAAATTCGAGTTAAGAGTCAGCGATTCTACTAACTGAGCCAGACTGCTATTTACGATTAACGACTCTTAAGTATGTATTATATATTTAATTGACCGATTATGTACCGCACATGGCCGATGACATCGAAAAATGTCCCCTATCGGAATATAATGCCCTGAATTGTTTGATTTCGATTTTAATTCAATTTTTAATAGTGCAAACCTTTTGTATATGAGAGATACATTCCTTACGATGATAAATCACTAATTAGAAGTTACTTTAGATCACTTTAAGAGCCAAGCCCAGTTTAAAATAGATAGAAGTCGTGGAAACGCCGAATGTAGGTCATCGGTCTAGGTCACTGGTGCCGATAAAAACAGTATTAAAACAGAATACGGAAAGAATGCGCTCAAAACAACTCGCCTCTGCAAAAAGCAATTAAAATCTACAGTGTTCTAATCTAATTCGACTTCTCATTTACTAAAATAGAACAATATCGCGAATGTAGCCTAGAAACCCCATTGTCTTGCGCAGGCGCGATACTAAAGAATCGACAGTATTTGATCAAATGCTTCCGGTCGATGACAATGCTAGAAATCCTCACTTTCGCATTGACCGAACATCCCATTATTTGAAGGGGATTTAGGACATACTTGCGTTATTTCACAATTGTTTTAAGAACTTTGAAGCTTGTCAAAAAGCATTAATTCGCTGAAACAGAACAAAGTTAATTAACTTCTTATCTTTTATTAACCTTAGAACGAAAACATTTTTCAAATAGCCTCGATAGATAAAACAAACCAACGCTCAACACCCACTTGGAACATACCAATTGAATTTTGAATACAAATATAGGCATTATGAATATCAATACTTAGAAGTATACAATTGAATATATACTTATTGAATAATCAACGCCTAGAAAAAAATGGGTTTTCAAGACCAATAATCGCTTAATCAGGTCATAAGTATTGCAGAATGTGAGCATTTTGCAATACTTTTGACCTTCCTTAAGCTACCAATTGTTATTAAGATCTTTGTTTTGTCTATTTTTGAGTGGTCGTTTTACACAGGTCTTACTGTAAATGCATGCTGGGTAATTTTGCATGCTTTTTGTCTTCTGCTGATTTTTTTTTCAAATTAAACTTTTTAGAAGAATTCTCTCAGAAACACCATCAGAGTGTCAAACAGTTTGGATCCAGATTCAATTGACAATTTGATGGACCTAATATGGGTCCAAAACTGATAATAAAGGTTACAAACACACACCGTCTCATTTCTTGTTCGCATTTAAACAAAATCAGGAATTAAATAAATTTGAGCCAGTGCATGAGATTTCCAACAATTTGACATTTTGACAAGTGTAGACTCAGACAAGCCTCTGTAGCTTCCTTTTAAGCTTAGAAACTCCAAATGGTGTTCAGTCAGTAGGTTGACAATCATAGAATACTCAAGCGACTAGCAAAGGCTCTGATCAGACTGCGCATATGCGCAGGCTGATCTGAGGCTTTGCTGGTCACACATTCCACATTGTTGGAAATCTCGTGCACTGGCTCAGATTGTTTCCCGACAAGGCCCTTATTTGTAACATACTGTATGCTTTGTAACTTTTTCTAAAATAAAAAATTTTTCTTAATGCCATGCATCGATTAAGAAATGCGTCTCAAAGGGGAGATCTGTGGCGTCATTTTTCTGACATAATGCTCATAACCTTTTCAACATTATTCTTGAAATGATTGCGCCACTTTGGATACATCCTGTATGGGTTGTTAATTGAATAAAATTGCAATTGAAAGAGCTTAAATTGGAATTGAGGGGCCAGCCATTGAGAAAAAAGTTCTTATCTTCCTTGCTAGTGGCGACTTTTGCAAATTTTAACTGTTTGGACCAAACCCGTTGACACTCTGATAGTGTTCCTGAAAGAAGTTTTTGAAAAAGTTAATTTTGAAAAAAAAAGCCAAAAGCCAGTAGGCGACAACAAAAGCATGAAAAATTTCCCAGCAATTTTGCAAAGAGTTAAGCATACTTTTTTGTCATTTGCAAGTTGATAATTTAAAAAAATTCATGAGTGCATGCAGGTCTATCTCTGAACTGTTCATTGCAGGCAAAGCGCCCATTACGCAGTAAAAGCACGTGCGTAATAAAAATAGTAACATTCAAGGGCGCTCCCCTAATGTGGTAAAAGTGATTTTCCATACCTTAAGATACTGCTCTAAAAGAAAAGAATTCACTCCCTCTAGAAGCAAATTCTTTCCTTTAAGAGAAGTTCCCATTTTTGAAAAGGGATGTAATTGTAGAGAATCATTGCTTGATACAGTAGTCTCCCTTTGATGTGCGTAACTTTTTCAGCGTTCTGGCTACGCCATTGCTGTTTGCAAAGATAATTAATTCCACACAACCCAAAGGTAGTGTCAGAGAAACCTTTTCTGCACCCTATCTATGATGGATTCTGTGACTTCTGTCCAATCTTTATATTATGCATTGTAGCATAAGCAAGACGGAATAAGATTTTAGTGACCTTGACCTAATTTTCATGCTCACCATCCATTGTCAGCAGTCGATCTACTTAACTAATTGATGGATTTTGACAAAACTTCCACATAAACAGCAGAATGATACATGGAGAAATGAATGTCAGTAGTATAATTTTGTGACCTTGACCTATTTTTAAATCAGCCTTTTCTGTACCTCATTGACATCAAAGAGACATTGGCTTTCACTAGAATCGTTTCAAAGGAAATTTTCTGATCGCTAATGTAAAGGGATGGGTGAAAACATTGCATTTCTTGATTGCTTGCTTAGAGAATGCATGTTTTAATAGACTTTTGGCTCACTGTAAAGGCGGCAACTTTAATATTCATATCTGGGCGTGGTTCGGCTATTTCATCTGCTTTACAAGGGAAATCATGTTCTATTTATAATAATAAGTTGTTTGGGCCACGCAAATGTGCGTGCATTTCATGAAAATCCTAACCGTATACACACTGAACTCACATTTATTATCCCTTAAAGCGCATATTCACAAAATGTATGCTTAAGATATTTGAAGCCTCATAGAAAAACAGTGTGGACCCAGATCAGACTGCTCCTGTAGGAGCAGTCTGATCTGGGTCCACAATGTTTGCCTCTATGCTTATGTTAAATAGACATTTTCGCATGCAGTTATTTTGCTGGCGTCTTAAGGACTAAATAATGTGTTTAGCGTCTATACTGAGGTAATGGCGCATTAGATGATAGTTACTTTTGAATAAAACCACACCTCGTTTTCAGCTTTTACCTGTGTCTAAGGTTGACCAGTCTGATGTGCCGCCTTTACATTACCCCAAAAGTCATATAATACATGTATCAAATGCAAAGCAATACTAAGTGTTCTTACAAGGAAGTCTTCTGGCTGATGTAGTTGAAAAAAATAACCCTTACAGTGCTAAACCCAGGATTATCCTATTAGGAAAACAGCATATATCCAGACTAGATGGCTTCTGATCAGGATCCATACTGTTTTCCACACCGTAAATACATACTAAATAGCTGTACTACACTAAGTTATAGGAATGGCCTTTGTCTGTCAGTCCATCATTCTGTAAGACTTCAATGTCCGCTCCATATCTCCTGAACCCTTTGACTGATTTCCATCAAATTACACTCAAATGTTCCTCTCAGTCAGATGATATGCAGAACCCATGACACAGCTACCAAGACTCAAGGTCACAGGTCTAGGTTATGGGATTTACTCTTGAATTTTGTGTACGTTCGCTATCTCCTGAACCTTTGCATCGATTTTCATTAAACTTCACCCAAATGTTCCTCTCTGTGAGACAATGTGCAGAGCCCATGACTCAGCTACCCAGACTCAAGGTCGTCACACAGTTCAAGGTCATTGGATTTATCTTTGAATATCGTGTCTACTCCATATCTCATCAATCCTTTGAAAAGATTTTCATTAAACTTCACTCAAATGTTTCTCTCAGTGAGATGATGTGCAATGAGACAGTTCTTTTGAGCACCCAAAACAAATGTTAATCAGGGGACAAAAATATTTAGATATTGCACTTGTCCTGCAGGACGAGTGACTTACAATTTTCACTCATCCTGCAAACACATGCACTTGTCTAAAAAAGCATATGCAATAAAGAACACAAGGGAATACTATGTAATATGAATTCGAGTAATTTTTTCCAAAGCACTTGTCCTACAGGACGAGTGCTTTGGGAAGAATTACTCATCCTTTCTAGATTTCACTCATAATTACGAGCAGACAAGTGTATTATTGTCCCCTATTAATACTGATGGATAAGAAAATATTTATGATTTTATGCTGACTCTTTTTGCCTATCTGGACCTAGGGTAGCTATGAGTGCGTAAGGGGTTTATAATTACACTTGTTATAGATTCCAGAAAAATGTGATGTGAAATGAACTTTGCAAAAATGTGAACTGAAACTCTTTATACCTGTAGTGAATGGAAACTCTGTATATAGATGTGAGATTTATACTTTATAATCAAAGCTAATAGTGATCTGTGATAAATGAGGTATCTGTGATATATACTAAGAAGATTCTCACGTTTATTGTTTGGTGTGATATAATGTCAAGATGCTGTTGTAAGACTGTCTTCTCTACAAACTGGCAGCTTGTTCACTGGGGAGAGTCACCATATAGACAGGTAGGTTATTTCGGGTTCACTGTGTAGAGTTATGGACAAGAAAGGTCACTCTTGTCAACTCAAATATTGAAGTATCTCCCTTGGATTGAAATCTGCATTCAAAATCAATGTCCTGACAATATCTTCTGTATTATTAGGAATAACATCATGAAACAGCACAGACGGATGCAGCAAAGTATCCCTTCTAGTTTTCCAGTTATTTTGTTGATGAAGATTGTTTTTTATGCCCCCAAAGGAACTTTGGGAGGCATATAGTAATCGCACTGCCTGTCCGTCCGTCCCATGTCGTGTCCGGTGCATATCTCCTATATTCTTTGAGGTAGGAATTCCAAATTTGGTGTGTGGATGCATCTTGGGATGACGGAGCGCGCGTACCATTTTCGGGTCACTGTGACCTTGACCTCTGACCTAGTTTTTAGAATAATCGTGTCCGGAGCATATCTCTTATATTATTTGAGGTAGAAATCTCATATTTGGTGTGTGGATGCATCTTGGGATGACGAATTGTCGCGTACCATAATTGGGTCACTGTGACCTTGAACTTGACCTCTGACCTAGTTTCTAGAAACTGCATTGAGTCTGGTGTATATCTCCTATATTCTATGAGATAGGAATTCCAAATTTGATGAGTAAATGCATCTTGGGATGGTAGAGTGTCACATACCATTTTCGAGTCACTGTAACCTTGAACTCTGACCTAGTTATTAGAATAATCGTGTCCGGAGCATATCTCTAATAATATTTGAGCTAGGAATCTCAAATTTGGTGTGATGATGCATCTTGAGATGACGAAGTGTCACGTACCATAATTAGGTCACTGTGACCTTGAATTTGACCTATGACCTAGTTTTAAGAATAATCGTGTCCGGAGCATATCTCTTATGTTATTTGAGGTAGAAATCTCAAATTTGGTGTGTGAATGCATCTTGGGATTGGGAAGTGTCCCATACCATAATTGGTCACTGTAACCTTGAACTTGACCTCTGACCTAGTTTCTAGAAACTGCATTGAGTCTGGTGCATATCTCCTTTATTCTTTTAGATAGGAATTCCAAATTTGGTGTCTAAATGCATCTTGAGATGATGGAGTGTCACTAAATACCATTTTGGGTCACTGTGACCTTGACCTCCGACCTAGTTTAAAGAATTTTTGTGTTCGGAGCATATCCAATTATTGCTTAATGCAGGTCAAAAGTATTGCAGAATGCTCCAAGGGGAGCATTCTGCAAAAGGGGAGCATTCTGCAATACTTTTGACCTTCATTAAGCTTCCATTTGTTATTAAGATCTTTGTTTTGTCTACTTTGGAGTGGCCGTTTTACACAGGTTTTACTGTATATTGTATATCATGCATGTAGATTGTAGAACCATTATGACATGTGTTACAGTTTTATCTGTCTCTTTGCAGGTTTCACAAGTGTCCATTACAGATGATGATGCACAGATAAACAGAAAACTACCAAAGGAATTATTACTAAGGTACAACACTAAAATTAATGAGCCAGTGCATGAGACTTCCAACAATGTGGTATGTGCGACCAGCAAAGCCTCAGATCAGCCTGCGCATATGCACAGTCTGATCAGAGCCTTTGCTAGTCGCTTGTGTTCTATGAGTGTTAAGCTGCTGACTGATCAGAGCCTTTGCTAGTCGCTTGAGTGTTATGAGTGTTAAGCTACTGACTGAACGCCATTTGGAGTTTCTAAGCTTAAAAGGAGGCTGCAGAGTCTCATCTGAGTCTACACATGTCAAAATGCCAAATTGTTGGAAATCTCATGCACTGCTCAAATTTAATCAGATAAGATTTCGCTTCTTATTGCATAGATTAATCTCCCACTGAGAAGTTCTTTATATATATATGAGCCACGGCATGAGATTTCCAACAATTTGACATTTTGACAAGTGTAGACTCGGACGAGCCTCTGCAGCCTCTTTTTAAGCTGGTGTTCAGTCAGTAGCTAACCAATCGTAGAATGCTCAAGCGACTAGCAAAGGCTCTGATCAGACTGAGCGTATGCGCAGGCTGATCTGAGGCTCTGCTCGTCGCACATACCACATTGTTGGAAATCTCATGCACTGGCTCATATGTCTCCCCCTCTGATGGAGAGGACAGACATTGTTTTTGGTATGGATCTTGTCGCTGTCAGCATTAGTGTTTGCGTCTGGGTATATTTTTGTCTGCACTCTTACTCTGTTGGACGGATTTTATCAAACTTGCACAGATACTTCATTAGGACAGCTGAAAGGAAAGATCAGATTTTCATGATCTTGAGCTAATTTTCATGGTCACCATGGTCTTTATGAAAAAGCCTGCCTGAATGGCCAGATTTAGACAAAACAAGCACAGATACATCATTAGGAGGACCCTAAGAAATTATTAGATTTTTTTACCTTGAGCTAATTTTCAAGGACAATAGGGTCATATAACTCTATGAAATGGGTGGGGACTGTAGACCAAATTCATACGGATCTTACATGAGTGCTCATGTTTTAATGAATTTATTGAATAAGTTAAATAAATTCAATATTAAATACAGGAGCATGAATTTTAGATTCTATTTATCATATGACATTAAATCACTTTGAAGTCCTAATTTTTTCATTAATTATGCAACATTGTTATGAATATTATTATATAATAACATTACTAAATATATAAACCACTAGTGGTTTATCAATTTTAATACATGGCATTATATCACTGCCAAACACAAAAAAATTTCGGATGTACAGTATATAATTCGACTTGGTGTGGACTTAGTACAGCAAAGATGCCTTAAATCCAACGATATACCTCGATCTTCAAATGAAAATATTGAATGGAGCTATCTTCTTCTAATTAACATTCATGCTTGATTTTTGCAAAATCTTTGTTTCGTCTCAAATCAGAGTAGTGAAAACAGCAAACCACACATTCTAAAGGCCCTCAGATAAGGGTGCGTAACGAAAAATTAATTCTCACTGAGACGTTTTTTTTGAGCACCCAAAACACATGTTTAAACTGATGGATAAGAAAATAATCACAATTTCATGCTGAAATTTTTTGCATAACTGGCCCTATAATTCTCCAATGAAAAGTAATATAAATGATGATACAGATCAATTATTTGCTTTTGTTTGTCTCAACCCCTTCACTGCCTTACCACGAGTGCTGCTCGTTATAAAAATTGCTTATCATATGCCAATACCACAAGTACCGCTCATGATGAATACGTCATAGTATAAAGCAAAATTAATGATCAAAGGGATAAAACTCAATTAACTTTATCTGTTCTAGAATGAAAGAGTTAACTTAAACAAGATTTATCCCATAACTCTGCGGCCAAAATGGCTTCTGTAGCTTGCTTTTTCGGGGAAAGCTACCATTTTGATGAAGAACTCGGGTGTTTTCAAAGATGGCAGCTGATTGTTGCATTAGTTTGTCGTGTTTCTTGGAAGAAGAGGTTATTTTGGAAATCTAAAATAACTCTTATATGGATGACAATTGATATTAATTGGTATCAGAAATGGTAAATGAGGAAAATGACTGACATTCTCACCTTTGCGAACCATTATCTTCCAACCATTCCAAAACAATGATGTTGAAAACGAAAGTAGACATTCATGTATTTTCAGCTGTTGAAAAAATATTTTTTGACATGCTATCACTAGAAAACATTATTTCGGACATTGAACCAAATATCTCAAACAAGCAGGAAAAAAATTGGTGTAAATCCCTACATTGGTTATGATTTTGTATGAAATAATATGTAACATCATAATAACATCAAAATAGCCTTATTTTCCCCCCGCATATAGCATGCGCTTATCCCGGGGCGCTTATATACGGCAGTGAAGGGGTTAATTCTGCTGACTTTTTTCATTATTAACTTTATTAAAATTACTGAAAGAATTTTTTAAAAACATTAAATTCATTTTGGATAAAGTCTGCAGACAACAACAGAAGCTTAAAATTACCCAGCATGCAAAGAGCTAATGGATGGGACGGATTCTTATAAATTTAACCTGGACTTTAGTTAAGAGTGCGTAACGAAAATTTAGTTCTCTTATTTCTCAACCAAAACATATGTTGTGGGTACTCAAAAGAACCGTCTCAATGAGACGGTTCTTTTGAGCACCCAAAACATATGTTGAAATTGATGGGTAAGAAAATATCTACAATTTTACGCTGAAATTTTTTGTTTATCTAACTATGTTCTTTTCTTCAGGATATTTTCATTCCTAGATGTTGTCACCTTGTGCAGATGTGCTCAAGTTTCTAAGGTAAATATGAGCCAAGACATGTGATTTCCAACAATGTGGCATTTTGACATGTGTAGACTCAGATGAGCCTGTGCAGCTTCCTTTTAAGCTTAGAAACTCCAAATGATGTTCAGTCAGTAATTTAACATTCATAGAATATTCAAGTGAATAGCAAAGGCTCTGATCAGACTGCGCGTATGCGCAGGCTGATCTGAGGCTTTGCTGGTGACACATACCACATTGTTGGAAATCTCATGTTGCGGCTCATATAATTATGTAGTTTAATTATTTTCTTGATCAGAGTCCATCAGGGCTCACCCTTATCAGAAATCTTGGGGGACTGTGAAGAGCGTTGCGGCTCAGTGGTAGAGTGTTAGGCTTCAGATTGAAGGGTCGCTGGTTCGAGACTCACCAGAGGCATTGGGTTGTGTCCTTGAGCAGGAAATTTTATCCTCAGCTTAGTACTGATTCAGCCCTGACAAGAAAACGTCCTCATTTGACTGAAAATTTGTTGACTGGGGACGTAAAACATTAAAACACAAACAATCAAAAATTTCTTGATCAGGGTTCATCAGTGCTGGCAATTTGATCAAATAACATAATCTTGGGATTGAGAAAAATGGCTATCTCAACTTTTATGCTGAACACTTTAGGTTGCCTAGCTGTTATGAATGACAGACCATTGTGGGATTTTTATGAGAATTTCTAAGCCCTCGATCAATTGTTGCACATGCTCGACTGAGCCTTCCATTAGCTTTTGTGGTGTTTGTGCCAGAGCGGTTTAAACAGGGAATAATGTGTCTCTGAATTTCCCGAATTAAGCAAATCTGATAGATATATGGGCAAGTTCATGGAAAAATGACACTTATCCTATCTGTAGAAAATCACTCTTTTAGCATATAAACACAGCTACCTTATGGGGCTAGAGACCTAAATTTTGGTCTGAGTCGTCATCTGCTTCTCTACTCTGTGTATAGGAACAGCGAAGGCTCAGATGAGTCTGCGCAAAAGCGCAGGCTCGTCTGAGCATTCGCTGCTTGCCTATACGATAAGTACCAGAATCTCATGAGCTGACTCGGATATATACTATGTTATATTGGAGTGTGTCTGGACAGGTTTATCTTAAGATTTAAGGCGAATCGATGTACTTTAAGCATTGGTTTTGATAAGCAAAATTTTTCAGCATAAAAGTGTAAATTTTTTCTTACCCATAATTAATAGCATATGTTTTGGGTGCTCAAAAGAACCGTCTCATTGAGACGGTTCTTTTGAGAACCCACAACATATGTTTTATTTGAGAAATAAGAAAATTATTTTTCTGGTACGCACTCTTAACTAAAGGCCTGCTTTAAGGTTTTCTGTCTTTTTCTCAAGGGGAACCATTTTTACAGCATGTTGCATAGCTTTCTGCGTTTTTAAGTTCCTTATCAGTTCAAAATTTGACAGCACCTTCACTTGGAATTTAATTTTGGGATTATTGGAGAGTAAATTATTAAGTCAAATGTGCTAACTCTTTGCCAGCTAGTGTTGTCAATGAAGTTTTCCTTCTTCTAATGCTCATCCATCACAAATCAGAGTATAGAAACATGCAGCATCAAACTGAAAGTGACACCAAATTTTCTTGATAGAGGTGACTTTTGTCTAACCCTAACCCTTATGTTATGTCAGTTTGGACCTAGATCTTGCCCAACAAAAGGTCAGGTCTGATATAGATCCAACCTGTTTGGAGCTCTGGTGGCATCCTGAATGAATTTTTAGAAAAAAATTATTTTGGAAAAAAACCAGCAGACCACAAAGGATGCAAAATTACCCGCCATGCAAATTAACATTAGTTCACCAATAAGGTGTACCCAGACTACTGAGCTTCAGAAAATTCTTTGCATGCTGGATAAGAGCCGCCATGATGTAGTGGATAAACTACTTGCATGTGTACACCCAGACAGGGCTCAAATAATCCACTCATCTGCGTGTGTTTACGAGTGCCTCCAACTGCATGGCAAGTGAAAATTTGATGATTTCCAATGTTGTTTTTTTTCGATAGATGACAATAATTGTTATGATGCTGGGCAAGTGCCTATTTTGAGATATATCAAGGCCTGTCAGGGGTCCCGATTTCTATCCTTGGCTCCTCCAGTCTGTCAGATGAGACTCTTAGCCATGGCCCCATTACTATATGACCTTAGCTGCTTAAACACAACCTCACTCACTCACTTTGTATGCGGGGTTATTTTTTCATAATTTTTTTTGTCGTTTGCAGATATTTTTCAACATTACTTTTTTCAACATATTCTTTCGAGAATAAATGGCTTGGATGAAAACTGTTTGCAAAGATCATAAGCAACGACAAAATTCGCCTCCAGCAGGCACAGAGTTACTGTCGTGCCAACCAAGAGTGACAGTGACGAAATATTTGTTTACAATTGTTAAGTCAACAAAACTTGCTCACTCCACTGGAGCTTACGCAAATCGATAGATCACTTGTGTATTAATCCTATCCTGTGGATAGGATTAATACACAAGTGGTCTATTGATTATAAGTCCCTGGTAACTTAGTAAACAAAAAATGACATAACAGTCACTCTTGGCTGGCAGGACAGTAAATCACTGGTTGAGTTAGGTTTATGTGGATTTAGAGGCTATATTTTTGAGATTTTTTCTCTTGTAAGTGCTACAGACTCTAATACTAAAGGGAGACTTAATTAAATCAATAAGAAAAGCGATAGAGAAAGAAATATTAAGTAGAAGAATTATGCTGTGTAGGACAAACTGCTCCCCCAAGCTTTACTCAGTAACAGGCAAGACAATAATGGGTGAGAAGTTGATATCCAGAGAGAGCGCAATTTTCTAACGTCTATGCTATGTGTTCTAAAATTTTACACACTACAGGGTAGTTGCCTGACAAAAATGCCATGCGCGGATCCAGGAATTTTCGTCAGGGGGGTCCAGGTCAATCTTACAAAAAAAAGCTCTGACAACATTTTTTTTTTAGTCCTCAGCCGATTTTACAGAAGTCAAATGGTTAATTTCAAAGAAATCTATCATTTTTCAAGGTTCCAGAGGGGGTCCAACATTTTCCAGGTGGGGTCCAACTTTTTCCAGGGGGGGGGGGGGGGGGGTCCAATTGCTTATCCCCTATAGAACCCATATAACTTGTGATTTTCCAGGGGGGTCCGGACTCCCTGTTCCCCACTCTGAATCTGCACTTGAATGCCTAGACAAAAGGTGCAGACCAAGATTCTTTTTCTGCAGTTTCCTTGTTCTGAAATGGTTTTAAGATTTCAGTCAGATTTTATTTTCAAAACCTAGATCATGAAAATGTTGTTTATTGCATTTATCGTTTGCAGCAGGTTATGGCTAATGGACCCAGTGGTGGCTAATCAATCTGATTTGTCTACTAGTGCCGTAGTGTTAATGACCTTTGCAAACAGTTTGGAACCAGATCAGGCCTGACATTTTGTCAGGCCTGATCTGGATCCAAACTGTTTGACTTTTTAATGGCATTCCTGAAAGAATTTTTCAGAAAGGTTGATTTTGGAAAAAGTCTGCAGACGACAAAAAAGTTCTGCAAAATTACCCAGTAGGCAAACAGTTAATCAATCTGATTTGTCTCCTACACTTTCCGGTCTGTATGCCTTAACTCTGTGCATGCTGGTAATTTTCCGTCAGTTTTTTTGTTTTGTTTTTTTTTCTTGTTTTTTTTGGGTTTTTTTTTCAAAATTATTTTTTTCGAAAAATTCTGATAGGAATACCCTCAGTATGTCAAACAGCTTTATCTATGTGTCTTGATCCACATCTGAATTAAGATTGAGGTTGGCGCCATGAAACCGGTTTAAGCCCTCCAGTAAAATATTTTACTGACAGTTCTAAGACGGTACTTCTTTTGTGGATCTTTTATGTTTTTCTGTCTTGTGTTTGCTAAAAAACTAAAAAAAACTTATTGTCAAAGACTACGGTCTCAATTTGAAAATTATTTTGGTACAAAATTGGTTATTCAATGACCCTCTACCAAGGTTATTCAAATTATTCAGATTGGTTAAAAAACATGGCCGTCATGATAGCCCAATTGTCACAAGGTTTGTGGCCAGACTGAATGCAACATGTCCAACTGAGCTACATAGACTAACTTATAAGAACCTTTAAACACACTTTCTATTCAGCTAGTAACATACCATCTTTGAGAAAGTTCTAATCAGCGGCCCCTTTTTGGGGCTGAAAAAATCAATGTTTATTCTCATAAGATCTGGATCGATCAACATTGTAAGATATTGGTATGGTAAAGGTTATGGCAAATATGGTTATGGAAAAAATGGATAAAGATGTTTGTTTTGTCAGTATTGGACTTGGAATTGAATTATGGCTGCTCTGTCCCTCAGACATGTGTTGATATTAACGCTTCCCCTGCTAGTGTTGTCTACTGATAATCTTTGGAAACAGTTTGGAAGCAGATCAGGCCCGACATTTTGTCGGGCCTGATCTGCTTCCAAACTGTTTCGACACTGTGATGGTATTCCTGAAAAGGATTTTTTGAAAAGATTAATGTTGAAAAAAATCAGCAGACGTCCAAATTTTTTTTTTAATTTCCCAGCACGCAAAGAGTTTATAGCAATGCCTCTATATAAGTCAACAGAAATCTAGGAAAACCTATTGTTGTATTGTAACAGTATTTGTATAGCAATTTACTGGTATTGTTGCTCTCAGGAGATTGCTCTGGCCCACTGGCTCCAAACATCACATTGGATAGGCGGCAATCAAAAACGCTCTTAACATATGACGAACCCCGATCAAAAAATTGCTAGAAACAGCTCGACAGGCGAGTTGCAGAGAGATATAAAGCCTGTATAGTTAGGATTTCACATGAAAGAGTACATTCCATTCTTATGAAAGATCGTGCGATGAGATAAAAGCTCTCAGCCCGTTGGGTACCAAGACTTCTGACAGTTGATCTGAAGCGCACCAATCAAAGTTTGTCCCATGCTAATTTGAACCTTTAACCCTTTACTTCATAATAACGCCTTTTGACTGCTTTGAATTGTCATGTATTTGAAAATATTATGGAAAATGGAGCATTTGCTCTTTTGTAGCGAATGCTCCATTTTCCATACTATTTTCAAAAGTATTCAAAACTCAGCATTTTTTTTCTTGAATTTTTTCAATGTTGTCTAAAAATGGACAATGATGTAATGATCTAAAAATAGCCTATGGCGTAAGAGGCAGAACCTTCAAACTTTCTGCAGAGGTTTGTGAATATATTGGATGAAAGGGGAGTCCATCATTTCACCCCAGGAGCCAAACAACACTCTTGAATAATGGATGCAATGTGGTTCACCCCACCAAAGAAGGCAAAGACCATTCCATTATTCGGAAAGTTTATGGCCTCAGTTTTCTGGGATTCATCACTTCTTAGGCAGTATTAAACTCAATTAAGCACCATGGAAAACTGAGTAAAGGTGTAAAATCCCCCCAACTAAACGAGACTTACCTTGGTTAAGTTGATGTTTGGTTGGGATTATTTGTAGTCATATTAACACTGGAGGGATCAGGTGAGATGCACGCACGAATAGAGCCGAGAACTTCAGTTTTTAAAGCTTGGGAAGTTAGACAAAAATCCAATACCATTATAACAATGACTGGAAAGTGTCTAGGATCAGATTTCATCTTTAAATCTTTGGGAGGGAAAAAAGGGTGGGCACCTGATCCCTCCAGTGTTAATATGACTACAAATAATCCCAACCAAACATCAACTTAACCAAGGTAAGTCTCGTTTAGTTGGGGGGATTATTTTACGTCATAACACTTCCGGTCTCATGTGAGACTTTAAAGCAATTTTTGGAAAACTTCAATAAAACAACTGAATACCAAAAACGCATTTTAATATGCCCACAAACAACCAAAATAATATGGTTGATAATAATATCATGTGATAGTAATAATGAATATCAATTTGAGTATATTTTGATAGTCACAACTGTCTCAAAAATGCAACTTGCATTTTTAACCATCATGTTCATAGTTTATATCTTCAGCACGGCCTCAGTATAAGCACCAGTATCAGTTTTGATAGGCTTATTATAATATGTAGCAAACGTTTTCGTGTTAGACCATCCGGCTACACTAATTATTTTGTCAACTGGCACAAAATTTAATTTTGCCTTAGATGTGGATGCACTACGTATACTATGAACTTTAAATTTGTCACAATCAATACCAGAATTATACATCACTGTACGCAACCATCTACTAATGGTATCCTTGGTAATTTCACCATGAGGCTTAATGTAACTCAAAAATAAACTGGTTTTACTTCCCCTTATTAGCTCACCTGAGCCGAAGGCTCATGGGTGAGCTAATAGTATACCAGTCACTCCGTCGTCCGTCCGTCCGTCCGTCGTCCGTCCGTCCGTCAACATTTTCAAACATCATCTCCTCTGAAACCACTGGGCCAATTAAACTCAAATTTCATATGGAGACTCCTTAGAACGCGGGAACAAAAGTTTGTTCAAATGGTCCTGGTCACATGACCAAGATGGCCGCCACGCCCATATATGGTAAAAACCCTTTAAAAATCTTCTTCTCCAGAACCAGAAGGCCGATGACCTTGGGACTTGGTATGTAGCATTGGGGATGTGGGGCCTACCAAGTTTGTTCAAATGATGATCCTCGGGTGACCTTGACCTACTTAACGTCAAGGTCAAATTTGCTTCCTAATGCATTTAAATGGGAATTTTTTTGAAAAGTTGATTTTTTGAATACTGTTGAAGCCAAAGTCATTATACTCACTTGATATGTTTAACCTAATGAGACAATGGCTACAAATAAGTTTCAAAGGTCAAGGTTGACCTTTGACCTTTCAGCTAAATCGCTCATATTGGAGTCCCATATATATATTAAATCATAGTTTTCTCACAAACCATTGGCCCAATTGAACTCAAATTTCATATGAAGACTCCTTATGCTAAGTTAGTCAAAATTTATACAAAATATCCTGGTCACATGACCAAGATGGCCGCCATGCCCATATATGGTAAAAACCCTTTAAAAATCTTTTTCTCCAGAACCAGAAGGCCTGTGACCTTGGGACTTGGTATGTAGCATTGGGGATGTCGGGCCTACCAAGTTTGTTCAAATAATGAGCCTAGGTTGACCTTGACCTACTTTACGTCAAGGTCAAATTTGCTTCCTAATGCATTTAAATGGGATTTCTTTTGAAAAGTTGATTTTTTTAATACTGTTGAAGCCAAAGTCATTATTCTCACTTGATATGTTAAACCTAATGAGACAATTGCTATAAATAAGTTTCAAAAGTCAAGATTGACCTTTTACTTTTCAGCCAAGGTCGCTCATAGTGGAGTCCCATCAACACATTAAAACATAGTTTCCTCAGAAGCTACTAGGCCAATTGAACTCAAATTTCATATGAAGACTCCTTATGATAGGTTAGCTCAAATTTATACCAATTTACACTGGTCACATGACCAAGATGGCCACCATGCCCATGTATGGTAAAAACCCTTTAAATATCTTCTTCTCTGGAACCAAACGGCCAATGGTCTTGGGACATGGTATTTAGCATTGCCGATGTAGGCCCTATCCAATTTGCACAAATGATGAATCTAGGTTGACCTTGACCTACTTTATAGCAATGTCAAATTTGATTCCTAATGCATTTATATGGGAAAAATCTTGAAATGTTCATTTTTCTATAACTGTTGAGGCCGAAATCATAATACTTGCAAGAAATGTTTAACCTAATGAGACATTGGTTTTATATAAGTACCAAATGTCAAGCTGACCTGTGACCTTTTATCCAAGGCCACTCATTTGGACTGTGACATACCTATCTAAACATCTTTTCCTCAGAAATCACTGGGCTGTTTGATGGAGTATTCATTGGATTGTTTAGGTCACTTGACCAAAATGGCTGCAACCAGAATATGTGGTAAAACAAAATTTGTTTCATTATAAGCTGTAGTTGACCTATTTTAACATTATTAAGGAGATCAGGTGAGCGCCTCAGGACCTTCAGGTCCTCTAGTTTCTTGTGTTCGTTTTAAATACTCTTTGAGTGCAAATATAACACATAATCTTCTGTCACAGGGGTAAGCTTTCAATTCCGCGACAGGGTTACCTTTCCCTGGCCTTGACTGTTTCAAAAGGTCTCTATAAAATAACGTATATACATCATATCCCTTCTTCATATTTCTTATATCTAGTAAATGGATACTTTGTGTCCTACTGGCTAGGGTTAAAGCTATGAGCATAGCCAACTTAAGAGAAAGCAACTTAAGGGATAATTTTGATACTGGAGACAGTTTTTGTAAATACAAAAGCACAGTTGATACATCCCATGTTTCACAATATCTAGATTTTGTAGGTTTTAAGTTAAATACTCCTTTCATAAAACGTACAATTAAAGGGTGAGCTCCTACAGCAAAACCTTCCTTTACTATCCCTATAGCAGATAAGGCACAACGAGCTGTGTTAATAACACTATATCCACAGCCACTCTCATATAACTCTGTCAAATATTCTAATATGGAACTTATATTTGCTTGAACTGAATCAATCTGTTTCTCACGACAGAATGTAAACCACTTTTTAATGTATGTGATATACTGTTTTTGTGTTCCTTTGCGCCAAGACGCGAGCAGAATATTGGTTGCTTTGACTGAAATGTTTCTGTCTTTAAACGATCCCCTGATAGCCGACAGGCCATCAGTTGTAATTTGTGTATCAGTGGATGTTTCCTGTCTGAACTCCCCATTGTCAGTAGGTTGTCGTATCTCGGTAGTACTAAGGGATAATCTATCAATAATGTCATCAATTCTGTGTACCAGGGTTGAGTTGTCCACAGTGGAACTACCAGGATGCACTCTGCGCTGTCTCTCAGTACCTTCTGAAGACACCTGGAAATAATAGAAAAAGGTGGAAAACCATAGAAATATATGCTTGACCAGTCTACTGAAAATGCATTCACATACAGAGCATCTGGATGTGGTTTCCAAGACACAAAATGCTTAAGTTGTTTGTTCAATCTGCTGGCAAACATATCAACCTCTGGCATTGACCAGTGCTGAGTGATTTTCTTGAAAATATCTTTGTCGAGCATCCACTCAACATTCTCATTTTTAAAGTTCCTTGAACCATAATCGGCCATGTTATCTGCTCCCGGCAAATATGCAGCACTTAACCAAAGATTCCTCTCAATGCACCAGGACCAGATTTGAACAGACAACTTATTGCAGCTTTGTGATTTGACACCACCCATAGCATTTAGGTAAGACACTGTACAGGTATTATCACTCTTTACTCGAACATGCTTGTCACGGTAATTATTGCAAAATGCTTTTAAGGCCAAAAATACAGCTGTCATTTCCAGAACATTTATATGACTTTCAGCTTCAGTTTCTGACCATCTACCACCTATTCTTTCATTCTCAAACACAGCACCCCATCCTAACAAGGATGCGTCCGTTATTATTAGGTAGTCAGGGTTACCGTGATCAATGTATCTTTTCTGATAGGCTAGGTTATCAATCCACCATTGCAAATCAGACTTTATGGTCCCTGATATGAGCATTAAACCATCAAAATCACCTCTGGATGACTTTAATGCTTCAATTTTCTCTCTTTCAATATTTCTATAATGCAATGGACCATATTCCACTGCTGTGAAAGTTGAGACCATCAGTCCTAGAATTCTGGCAACTACACGAATAGTTACGACATGTTTTTCCCTCAACTTAGAACATTCTTGGACAATCAATTTCACTTTTTCTTGTGGCAATGTGACAGTCATGTCTCTTGAATGAATATCATTACCCAGAAAACTAATATCTTGTGTGGGTACCAAAACTGATTTGTTTGGATGAACAATGAAACCTAACTCAGTCATGAGTCCAACTGTATCTGATACGTTTTCCTGACATTCAGGGAATGTTTCTGCCACTAACAAAGAATCATCTATAAACCCTGAATTTGAGTGTCCAAGCTGTCTAAGAGTGGAAAAAACAGGTTTTAGAAGCTTTGTAAATAATCTTGGGGCACAAGAAATTCCATTAGGGAGGCAGGTATACTGGTATATTTTGTCAGAAAAAACAAAGCGTAATTTCACTTGTTGGCTTTCGGCCACATTGATACTGTAGTAGGCGTGTCTCAAATCCACACTGGCCATGTAACAGTTTGGTTTAATAAGTTTAAGAGCTATCTCAAATGTGTCCATCTTAAAATGATGATAAGTAATACTTTCATTTTGAGTTTTCAAATTTAAAATCATTCTGTACTCTCCATCTTTCTTTGGAACAAGAAAAATCGGTGAAAGAAATTCATCTGGATGATGCTCAACTTCTTTGAGCACCCCCATTTGTAAAAGTTTACATATTTCACTTTCAATTAATTTTTGTTCATTTTGATTCAAATAACTATGAGGTACAGAGCTGTTTACTGGATTGGTATTTTCTTCAAATTCAATGTGACAATGTAGAACAATGTCAAGAATATTAGGGTCAGAAGTAATATTTTTCCAATTTTCGACAAAATGTGCCAGTCTACCTGCCTGAAAAGGTAAACCTACCTTACCTAGTTTAGCTTCTTGAACCCCATCTTGGAGTTTTTTGACCCCGAGCTAGTATATGTACTATCAGTAGGTTTGTAGTTTCCACGGAAAGGGCGGCCTCTACCCCGTGTAGAGTACCTAGGATAACCACGTCTACCTCGGCCATGACCATAGCCACCACGCTGATTTGAACCAACATTCCTGCTGAGTTTATTCATGTCTTGAATGTCTTTCACGTTTTTATTAACGTCATCCCCATACAACCATTCAGAAAATGGGAAATTGGCAGAACATAAATTATGATAACGAACATCTAGATCTTTCTTGTGGGATTCTTTCCGTTTATTATTTATCAGTTTATTGGCCTGTCCCAAAAGAGCCAAGGCCCCAGTTCCCAAATTTAACATGTCTGCATTCAAAGACTGCCCTGCTTCATTGAGTAACTTGGCCACATAAATGGAAGCTTTTATCATGTCATTTTGAATGGTTTGCATTTTAACGTCATCCGTCTGAGTTTGTGGTTTCAGCAAACGCCAAATACACTGGTTGACCTTTGTTTTAACCATCGCAAACGCATTACCCGGCCTATGAATGTTTTTGACAAGGTCAGTTTGCTGGTCATCAGAAATTCCCTCTCTAAATGTGACGTTTATGAAATCTTTAAGGTCCGAGTCTATGTCATGGTCAGTAACCTCTTTCGGGTTAAATTTTTCAGAAATATTCTTAAAAATGGAACCATCAGTTTTTTGTTTTTTGGGGGGACTCTCTTCACTATCTTCCTCCAAAAACTGAGGGTCAGCAGTATCTTCCTGAATTATATCACCACCATATGCATAGTTCTCATAGTCCTGATCATAATGTTCATTGGACATGTAAGAGTTCTCACTCTGATTATCACCATAATCACACTCATTTGAACCATTGTAAATAGAGTCAACTCTAGAAGATAGCTTTTCCAGCTTGTCGCTGAATATGGTATGGTTACTACTGAGTTCTTTCAGAATACCTAAAACCTCTGAATTGTAAGATTTTATGGCCGTAGCCGTCTCTTTGGCCGAAACCCTCGGAGCTGAAATTGTTGAACGGGATTCTTTAGGCTTAGGATTTTGCACTGCAGCCCCGACCGAAGAATTCTGCACCACCGCCGACGGCGGTTGCTTGTCCTTAGATGTCGCCTTAGTAGGCGCCTGTTTTTCATTATCTTTAGGCATAATGCTAGCCACAGAAGGCCTTGGTAAATTCTTTTCGCTTTCGAGAATCGCCGACGCCATCTTTTATTTAGCTCGTGCAAGCCGCTTATGGTATTTCAGCCGCTTATATCATAAATAAGTGACATGCGCAGAGAAATAAATTTGTAAATTTTTATTTCATTTTTCCCAACCACGTTGTAATTCTGCGTTTAAAATGTAATTCTGTTTAATATAAAACAAAATTAAATTATAGCTGTATAATTCATAAACAGCAAATTAATTTCCACTTTCGATATCAAAACCGAAAGTAGACAGGTACGCTCTCGGCTATTGACAGCACGACAAAACCACGTCTTGTCGCTTTGCTATCTACAAGCGTACTGAAGTTCTCGGCTCTATTCGTGCGTGCATCTCACATGAGACCGGAAGTGTTATGACGTAAAATAATCAAATAGAGACTTTAATATTCAATTATGAAACCTAGCAAGACTAAGGGATGGTATTATTTGAGCCACAGCATGAGATTTCCAACAATGTGGTATGTGGGACCAGCACAGGCTCAGACCAGCCTGTGCTTAAGCACAGTCTGATCAGAGCCTTTGCTAGTCACTTGAATATTCTATGAAGGTTAAGCTACTGACTGAACAACATTTGGAGTTTCTAAGCTTAACAGGATCCATGATTACACAGGCTCGTCTGAGTCTATTCATGTCAAAATGCCAAATTGTTTGAAATCACATGTCAAGGCTTTTTTCTACTTGCTATATTTGAAGAAAACTACCAGCATTTAGCAAGTAAGCAAGACTGTAGATTGGCTCCAGTCCTTAAAACAATTTTTCATCAATGTGTCATATCACATACTTGTGGTTAGTCTTACTCTGATGGCTCTGTTTTAAAACAGAGCCATCAGAGTAAGACTAGCTACAAGTATATGATATTGATGAAAAATTGTTTTAAGGACTGGAGCCAGTCTAGCAAGACTGCTATGTCCACTAAAATATTGGAAGCCAAGTGCTGGAGGTGAAAGACAATAGCTTTCCTCATCAGATTCTGTTGACTCTTTGCATGCTGGGAAATTTTTTCATGATTTTTTGTCATTCTCTGATTTTTTTTAAACTGAATTTAAAAAAAATCAGGAATATCATTAGAGTGACAAACAGTTGGGATCCAAATCATTTTGACAGTTGTCAAAATGCCGGGCCTGATCTGGGTCCAAACTATTTTTGAAAGGTTATCAGCCGACGACATTAGAAGGTAAACAGTTAATGTCCTACATATTGATTGGTTGAGTAGTTTGTGGAGCGTAAATCAAACTACGCCAACGATATTACAAATTGCCACAAAAAAAAAAAGTTTTATTATAACTAATAATGCAGTTACATTTCGACAGCAAGTTTTTGTCTTTTTATGCTCCCTGAAGGAGCAGTATAGAGTCGCTAGTTTTTCACCATCCCTCTGTCCTGTAAATCTTGCTCTCTCAACTTAATTCAGTCTGTTCAGCTGCAGTGACTAGCTAGAATATTGAAAGGGGTACCTGCATTAAGGGGCTAATTTGGCCCCCTCTGGAGCCAAAAACTAAAAATTGCATTTCACCGATTTCTTTTGATTGGTTTATTAGAAGAATAACTGAAGTGTAAAATTTCGGCATTTATTTAAATTTTACTGTTGCTATGGTAACAAAAATTGCCAACAAAGTAGGCTTAAAATAGAGAAATTGCCATTTTGGACCAAATTTAAGGCTTTTGGAGACCTATTTTTTAAAAATTAGATATCAGCACAGCTAAATACCTAAAAAAAACCTTTTCATAAGTTGTATGGTGTGATAATTCTCATCAGCTGCTAAAATATCTTTTTGGTATTTGCTTGTGCTCTATGTTACATCTCAAATTTGCTCCAAAATGGTCAATTTTCTGTTTTCAACCTATTTTGGCAGCCATTTTTGTTACCATAGCAACAATTAAAGTAGAATTAATTCGAGGCTTTTACACTTTGGTTATTGCTCTAATAAACCAATAAGAGCAAATGAGTTAAAACGATTTTTATATTTTGGCCTCATAAGGGGGGGGGGGGGGGGGCCAAAAAAAACCCGTTGACCCTTAAAATGTATCTGAAAATGTCGTCTGCTGAAGTCGTCTGCCGCAAATAATTGCCTAACATTACTGAAAAGTGAAGTATAGAAGCAAACAGCGTGGACCCAGAACAGACTGCTCCTATAGGAGCAGTCTGATCTGGGTCCACACAGTTTGCCATAGAGGCTTCTTAAACATTTCAGCAGACAAGAAAAGCAGCCGTCTCGTTGCCATTGGCGCTTTAAGGGTTAATGCATGTGGCTCTTTGGCATATCGCAACTTCATCTACCATACTCTTCAAAGAGGGAATAATAAAGGTTCTGATCAGACTGTGTGGATGTGCAGGCTGGTCTGCACTTTTCTTGTTTGAATAAAAAAAAAATAGTTTTTATCACAACCATATGCAGGCACATATTATCAAGACCCTTTTTGTTTCACATATCAGAAATCTACTCAATTGGTTTAATTTAGTACCGATTGTCTGTGGTCAAAATTGCTTAATAAACAATAATTTTCTGTCACATCAACTGTTATTATTGTCTGGGCTTTTGATGAAATTCTTGCTAATTAACCTTTGTTCTGCTGAACTCTAATATCTTAGTTGGAAAAAATATGAGAAGGTTTTTCGTATATTTTGGTTGTTTTTGTCTTTTTTTAGAATAGTCAGTGAGAGGCAAGTCTAATGAGTAACATTTTCATATTTTATTTTTTACAGCAGCATAACATTTTATTAACTGTACATGTCCATCCAGCTTAAAGTAAGGCAAGGGGCCAGACCCCTTGCAATTTCTTGATTAAATATAGTCACATTTTCGTTTTCTTGGGTTTCTTCACATTAAAACTATGACCTGTCCTTTCCAAAATTATTGGAGAGAACACCTGTTTCATCTTGCCATTGCTTGTGTACCGTATTTAACATAAAAACGCCAAGCTTTATGAAATTTAATGTAATGCGATGAGACCTATTTTTCCCCTGTCACAAAAATATGAGAAGTAGTGGAATCATCTCAGATTTACATAGAGGATCTTGCATGAATGTTATTGTTATATTGAAGTTATCAAACAAGTTGCGGAAAAGAGATAAAATGAGTGGCTTTAACTTGCTGAGCATTTTGTCGCTTTTTGTCAACAATTTTAATGCATGTATTTTAAATAAGCATGAATGTTAGATTCCATTTATCAAATGATACATTAAATTACTTTTGGATAACATTTTTGGCATAAAAATGCTAAGATTTTGTCATTGTGTACAATGCTGTTATGGACCTCATTACATAATGTTACTTAATATGTCAATCATGTGTTTTAATACATTGTGTTATATCACAGTCCGAGACAAGGTATCATGTGATAAAGTCAAATCTTGTTAGTCAAAATTATTGGGACCAGGTTTTTTACTTTGTATTATCAGTTGTTCAGATTAAAAGGGAGTGAATCATTCAAGTCATTAAATGTTTCTCATCAACGTCATGGCCTAAGTATTTTGTATTTTGTTTATTCTATATGGGCCTCAACGTGAGGAAACCAGCCTGCACACCCACACAGTCTGATCAGAGCCTTTGTTATTCACTTATTAAAAAGTATCATCAAAACTTGCTACTAGTAAAATTTCACCATTCTAACCTAGTCTCTGTAGCTGAGCAGCCTGATTTGGGTATGACCTGTCGGAAATCACTAAGACAGGTTTTCTAGCGTCACAGCCCATATAGTTTCTGTTTCTTTTATTTCAGTATTGGAATATACTAGCCTTAGATGGTAGTAACTGGCAGAGAGTTGATCTCTTTGACTTTCAAGTTGATGTTAAGGTATGTATGTTTTTAGCTCACCTGAGGCCAAAAATGTGTTCTTTTGAGATTTGACTTGGTTAGGCATCCATCGTCTGTAAACTTTTTAAATGACACCTCCTGAATCACAAGTCCAAATGCAAAATAATTTTTCACTAATGTTCTCCATTATAAATGCCCTCTTCCAAATTTGCACAAATTGTTTCACTCCGCTGAACAAAAGTCTTCTAGAGCTGAAACATACAAATATCTTCTACCACTGGTCCAGATACAAAATAATTTCTCACAAATGTTCCCAATAATCCCCTCTACCAAAATTGTTATTAGTCTGCACCACTGAGCATAATGGTTGCCAGAGCAAAAATAGAAATAAAAACAACTTAAAATGACATCTACGGAACCACTAGTCTTATTTCAAAATAATTTCACACACATGTTCCCCATAAAGCCCTCTGCCACAATTGCACAATTCATTTTGATCCACTGAACAAAATGGCAACCAGAGCCTAAACTAGAAAAAAGTAATTAAATTACATCTTTTCTTGAACCACTGCATGGCCCAGATTCAAGATAATTTCACACAAAAATTAATGCCCTTTACCTAAATTGGGCAAATGGTTGTGCTCTACTGAGCAACATGGCTATCCAAGCTAAAAGTAGAAATACCTTCAAACAACATCTCCTGTCTTCAACCACTGGCCTAAATTGAAAACAATTTCACATTCATATACCCCATAATGCCCTCAACATATATATTCCCCATAATTGCACAAAGTGTCCCTCACCAGTTAACAGAGGTAAAAATTGAAAAATGTTTTAAGCGATATCTTCTCATGAATCATTGGTCGAAAGAAAATATAAGTTACACAAATGTTTGCCATACTTCCCTCTACCAAAATTGCCCAAACGGTTCTGTTCCAATGAACAAAATGGTCACCAATGCTAGAAATATAAAATCTATAAACAACATCTCTACCTGAACCATTGGTCCAATGCTAAAATAATTTCACACAAATAAGGAGGTGTGTTACAATGGGACTGCACTGTATATATCATTAGGACTCCAGTCGGCATGGTTCCAAAGTTACAGAAGGCCTTAAAACACAGGTTTAGATTAACAAAATTTTTGGGCGTAAAATTGTAAATTTTTCTTACCCATTAGTTTAAACATATGTTTTGGGTGCTTAAAAGAACTGTCTCATTGAGACGGTTCTTTTGAATACCTACAACATATGTTTTGGCTGAAAAATAAGAAAATTAAATTTTTTGGCACACACTCATAACTAAAGGCCTATTAAAAAGTTTGACATGAACAAGGGGAACAACCCATAACAATATACCCCACCAGATATTCAAAGTTTTGAACTTATTTAGTCAAATGGCCTGAACAGAAGATGTCATAAATCCAATACATAGCCCAGAAAACTTGTCATTTCATTTCCTTCTTTCCACACTGCTAGTGGCAAATTTTGTCATCTGATGATGATCTTTGCAAGCAGTTTGGACCAAGCTGTTTGACACTCTAATGTTATTCCCAAAAGAATAAAGAATATTTTCAAAAAAGAAATCTGGAGACGAAAAAAATCATGAAAAATTACCAAGCAATGAAGAAAGGAGATAAAAGGTCATATTCTAACGTCAGGACGGAAATGATAATGGATTGATTTCTCATTTTAGGCTCCTGTTGTTGAGAACATATCGAAGCGCTGTGGTGGCTTCTTGAAGGCTCTAAGTCTGAAAGGATGTCAAAACATAACAGATGACGCTTTACAGTAAGTTTTTATAGACAAAATAACAAGCTTTTCCACCAAATTAATTTCCCAAAGGTTTCACTGAAAATTTGTTGGTAATCTAGTGGTAGTACAGTTCAGCTGATCTCAGCAGTGACATATATTAGAGTGACTGTACACATCAATGAAATACCAATGCTCAACACAAATAGCTCTGTTGAGCACTCGATATCATTTATCTACATGATTTGCTTTTATCGCGGTTTTGGAATACAAAGCGTAATTTCTCTATTGTTGACCAAAATTTTAACACCTAAAGTATATTTATGAATGATTACGAATCACAGAGCATCTTAGTTTATGAAAATTAATAAATAGAGGCACAGATATAGCCATGTTTGAAGCTTTATTCATCACAGTGAACAAGGTATTGTTGAAGCCGTATTTGACGAATTCCGCAATTTTCATAAAATCAACCGATATTTACACGCTCATAACTCCCTAGGACTTGCTTTAACATTGCAGAAACATATCATTTAACAATATTTCATTTGAGCCGCGCCATGGGAAAATGTGTCTTCGGGGTAAATTTGGCCATTTTGAGATTCTGTGATTTTTATACAGGTCATTATATGAAGAGTAAACTCATTTTTGTTTGATCAAAATATTCAAATTATTAGAAAAGATATTGGAATTTGAACTTTGGACGGCTTGACGTTGATTTTAGAACTGACGTTGCGTGACGTCACGATGAGTCATTCACAACGTTGCAAAGTTTTTACGCCTTTAGACATCCGACCATCGCTGTTACTAACATAAAACTGGGTAGCGACGTAGCTTACCCCTACTGATGCTGGTTAAACAAAATAATTGTTTAATCGTAAGTCTAACGTACTTCATTTCTTGCATATTCTTCAATTTTGACATACAAATGATTCCTTGAGGCACCATGCCCTGTCAGCCTTCGTTTGAAAATGTGCACTAAATGGTCGTAGCCGTCTACTGGTGCGATATTTTCCTGCACCAATATTTTGCCAGCACAAATATGGGTAATAACGGACACATCTCCGTATAAAATTGGGCACAAATTTGCGCATTGACTTTTGAAATTTGGAAAAACCTTGCCGCGACATTATATGTTCAACTGCCTGTGAAAACTTAAATGTTAACTTAAACAGTAATGTTTTTCTTGTTTACACGGAAAAACTCTCTGACTTTAAATATACTGTTTAAATGCCAACATTTCTTTACATTTATGAACAGCATAAATTCCATGCTCAGTTGAGTTGAGCACCAAAAGATGTTATAACTTCAGGACCTGGAGCAGGTTTTGATACTTTGTATACTATGTACGCCCTGTCGGGCATTTGGCATGGCCTGTCCTTCGCAATGTAACAGCAGAATCGGGGGAGCGCTGTGGCTCAGTGGTACAAATGTAGAGAGATTGACTCGAGACGGAGGGACCACGGGTTCGAGCTTCACCAGCATCACTGTGTTGTGTCCTTGAGCAAGACACATTAATCAAAGCTTAGTACTGGTTCAACCCAGGACGACCCGTTCCCACATAACTGACAGATTGTTAAAGGGACGTAAAGAATCAAGCAAACAAACAGCAGAATCGGCATGCTAATTGTTCTGTGGAAAAGTAAGATCAAATTTAATTAAAATTAAATAGGTTGAGACTTTAAAACATATGGTATTTTCTTCTCTAAGACGTGGTTGCCTTTCAGCTCACGAATGATGATTTAGATGAGAACATAAACATGAAGTAATAAAGGAAAAAAATAAAGGTATTTGCCAACGGAGTGTGACACTACATATCGAGGATTTTCGCAATGATTTCTCATTTGTTCAACCGATGCTCAAAATGTTACACTAGTAGAAAATCAGGTACAGGTACGTTGTTATTTGATGGCCTGAAACCGTCTAACTGTTTCAACAAAAATTAAATAATCTGCGGTTATACATTCCCTATAGGGTAAGTTAGCCACATATGTTAATATATACTGAGGAGGAGCACTGACGTTTTCAAAATAAGAAAGAGGGCACAGATCAGGAATCAATACAATCAAGTACCACACCTGACCCAAAATATTACAAGCGTTTCTGAGCGTATTTCCTTAGCTTTAGGGCAATCTTTTTTCTACCATCGCGTTAAAGTTTGACCACAATGCAGCACTCCGACACGATGCAAAAATGTTGACTTGGTAGTTAAAAATTCAACACAAAACTGGATCTGAAAAATAAAATCACAAAAATGCGTTCTTGCAAAGTTGTATTGCAACCTTGATAACTAGTGTAAATAAAGATTCGGTGATGGGTATTTTTTTTTATTCACTGTTGTTGTTGTTGTTGTTTAGGCTAAACCCATATATGCCCAATGGAATATCACAATACTGCCAAAAGGCCGGATCCATTTCTGATTCAAGGGCTGTTGGGTAGTAATTTACAATTTTGCTCAATGCGCTAAGCAAACAGTGCGGCGTCTGATCTGGTTCTAATCTGTTTGCCCATGTCACACAAAAAGGGCGCTAGGCTAATATAAATTGGTTAACATAATTTCACAACATTATCAGTCGGCATATCACGGCGAGCAGTTTATAGTGTATGCATATTTCGCCAGTAACTGACAACTACCCTACTTGAACCGGGACAATGGTTGAGAATAATAATCTTGATGAAATGTTTGACCAGGCAGTGGCTCGAGCTCACAATATCAGCCTACAGAAGCAGGATTATGTATTTGCCTCACTGTACCCGACTTTGCTATCTGGAGCAAAATGCCTCATCATTCCTTAATCGTATGATACTTCTCACTGAAACAAAGGATTTCAGTCTATACCGAACAACAAAATTGTACCAAAAAACAATAAAGACATAAAGAAATCTGGTTGCTATGGTAGTGCGGGTACTCATTCCTATTCCTTTCGATTTTGAAGTTTTATGTCGGCGTAGAGCGCCCTTGCCTCTTGCATACATGTATATTGAGTGTGCACATTACCCCCAGTCTTCTGCACCCACGTAGGCTTTAAGAATGGGATTCTGGCTGTATAAAAAGAGGGACATGTAGTTTGAATTGTGTAATTCTAAATCAGGCCCAATCGCGCAGGTCTTGACTTGACAACTCCGTATGTACACTATCTTCGCTGCATCTCCAGATGCTAAGGTGATAATGGAGGTAGGTTAAGTTTGTTAATGTTCGCCGCTCTTAAATTGTTGAACTGTACGCTGATTTTGAAAACAAAGTAGCATTACCCTGCGTTTCATTCCGCATCTCCGGCTTTGATGACAATACACATGCACGTGGGTTATAGGTGTTACTGGGAAAGAGGACTTCAACTTCTAGTAGGAACCTTTGGTGAAAATGTTACTGCCTCTCCAATTGTTTAGTTCCACATGCTGAATGTTCTTGGAGTGGGAGTAGTAATACTACGCTTCCCCACTCAAAGAAATTACAATTAATTTTATCAGTGATGTCGCCGTTTCAAACAGTGCTCCTCAAGATTTTTTTTTTGTTTTTTTGGTATAAACTACCATGACAAAATTAATGGATGCAATTTACATAACTTACAGGTATGAAGAGCAAATAGAAAAAAAAACAATACTCAATAAACATGAAAATAATTACACTTCAAAAGTAGAAAAACGTTTAATAGTTAACGATTTTTTATCACGATTCTCATTGACGCAACGCAACGTTAACGTCACCGAAAAAATGACATTTTTAATTTGTCTGTGTGTTTAAATGACTGCCATATGAAATCAACAGACACAAGGGAACAACAATAAAAATGTTTATTGCGTATATCATTTTGTTTTATTTTGATGTTTTTTTCATCATTGTAGCTTCAATAGTTTTGCGACAACTATTTTTGCAAGAAATCTGGTAATACATTGATTTAAACGGCGACGTAACAAGGTGACAAATAATAAATATTGTTTCTCGTGTGAGACTTAATCGTGTATTATACTTCTTTTTTATACATGAGAGCTACCTCTTGAGACTTTAGTTTATTTCACGCACGGTCACTCAGCAAAGACTCAAACAAGTCTGCGCATCTAGCAGTCTCGTGGGAGCTTTTGCCCAATCGTAAATGCGGCTTTTTGTACCGGAAACTGCTTTCGTTCAGAATTGCCGTCCAAATACGAAAGGTTCAGACACACAGGTTGGTCGAGTAAGGAAAGCTGGGATGTATCCGGCGTTTATTTATTTATCTATTTATTTTTTAATTTCTTAATTTTAATTTATTTTATTTAATTCTTTTTTTGTTAGAATGTCTTTGGAGTGCAAAGATGTTGAGGATTGAGGGTCAATTAGCGTTTACCAAGCCGCATCTTTTTGGACAGTTTATTTTTCACCAGGAACCCGTGCTGGATCAGACCATGACTAATTTACAACAGAATACAATCGGCCTAAAATTGCTTGATTTTAATCGCATTTTATTCGAAACATGACTTGTCTAAATTGTCCTAATCATTGATGACGCTCTCTTTAATTACGCGCGGCGCGAAATAATTACGTCAGACTTTACGACGTCATATCTCCTGACGTAATTAATCTCCCGAAGACACATTATCGCATGGCGCGGCTCATATATCTTTTTATGATTACTATAAACAAGATGTAGCAAAGAGAGATATTTACGATGAAGTGCGCTCTTCAAATGTACATATAAATGCAGCGGTTTCTCGAGGCTGCATCACCATTTTGTGTTCAAGATGAATGGCGCACCAGGTGTTAGTCATGTGACGCATTCCTGACATACCTATCTGGCTGTAAATGGAGTTTCCAGTCACTCTAATATAGGTCACTGATCTCAGTTATTACTATGATACACATCAGTGTATTTCGAGTTTCGCTGGCTGGCTGTCCCAACACCCTTGTTACAAATGAAAATTAACCATTTTATAAGAGTAACAAACCTGTTTGGGTGTAAGATTATATGGTATATTGATAATACAAAATGTAAAAATAAGAATTACAATATAGATTGGATGATACAAACATTTAGGGGATAACTGTATTATTCTAACTGTTTTTCCGACAATATACCTGGATTCCCAAATGAAAATTTTGAATATGGTTATCCTCATTCTAATGCACTTCTGCAGGTTTTTTTCTCTCAAATTATGGCTTTGCAAGCCACATAAAGCCGCACATCATCCAACGAAATGTGACATAATAATTGACGTCAAAGTATTTCCAACAGTATAACTGACAATATCAAATCAGACATCGCATTACAAAACCAAGTGCATTAGAATAGCTTTTTAATGTCTCCGAGAAGACATTTCAATCCTTAATTGCAATATTCTGTTTAAGAAACTTAGCAATGAAACAGTTATGCGGTGATCTGAGTTGAGCCAAATGAATCAGTTGTAAAACAAGACAATCTGATGCTAGACTGATAATTAAAGACCATCTGATGGTAGACTGATAATTAAAGACCTCAGATAAATGACAATTTATGTAGACTGCAGTCATTGATATTGTAGTTGCTGCAACCCTAATGGCACCAATCATGACTGCATGTAACAGATGAAAACAAATTCTGCGAAATATTTTATTTTGGGTGGAAATATGATTTTACATGTTGTTTGAATTGTCTGCACGCAGAAGATTCACATGATATGTAGCCTAGTATTTGATTTTTGGAAGAAAGGATAGAATTTGAAAATGACGTCTTCTGTAATATTTAGGTTGGCACTTTAACCATTGTCCTGCTGAGAAAATTAACCCATAAAGTGCAACCTATAGTTGCAGCAGAAGACAATTTCAAACAAAAAAATAGTCATGATATTTCACGAGAATCATCTGCTGGCAGACGATTATACAAAACATCATGCCTTATTGTTTTCGAAAATTGGTTGGTAATGATGTCTCAAAATTGTTCGTCTACTGCAGTCATGATTGGTGCTTCAAGGGTTAATTATTCAATTCTGTTTTCCAATCAATGAAAACAGTGGATTCTGAAGCTGCATAGAAAACAGTGCAGTTCCTAATCAGATGGCTTCAGTAGATCTACACTGTTTTTAACAAGGATATATCTGGGCTCACGAGGACAAGGGTTAATTGTTTGATTTCTATAGACTTTGAATGTTAGGTTATATGTATATATACATTGTATGTATGTAAAAGTGTCGCTTTTCATGTGTGATGATCATAATAGATAATATCAGGTTTTTGTCTGCCTCAGCAAACAGGAGTGAAATTGAGATATGATTGTTCTGCCATTGTTAATGCTCTACTCAATGTCAACCTTCTTTTACTTGCATGATTACACCGGAAAGGCGGCAATCGAAAACGCTCTTAACAATCGACAAACGTGGATCAAAAATCGCTAGAAACAGTGTTTTCAATTGCCATTTGTCGCCGGTTTCTAACGATTTTTGATCTAGGATCTTCGATAGTATTAAGGTTTTCGATTGCCCCCTATCCAGTGTGATGATGTTTCGCAGCTGTATAAAAGAAGTGAAAATGGCGATATTTTCTTCAAATTTTTATACTCCATAAAAGCTTTTGTTATGGGTACTTATTGGAAGTGTCTCACTGAGGCGCTTCCAATGAGTATTCATTCAATATGTTTTCAAGAAGAAATGATAAAAATAAAGGCTTGGATACCTGACTTATGTCGTTGTTTCTGTTGTGGTTGGTAAAACTTTACCCCCTGCATCCATATAGTGTTGATATTTTTACTCAGGGTCTACACTGTTAATCATAATGCTGCATTTCATCAGGGTCTACACTTTTTTTAAAGGTAAAAAAAAGATCTTCAGACAAAAGAGTACTGTATTTTCTTTTATGCCCCCAACTTTGAAAAGTTTAAGGGGCATATTGCTTTGGGCTTGTCCATCTGTGCGTGCATCCGTCAGTCCGTCCATTACAAGTTTAAGATAGGGTTTTGAAATTTCATAGATGGACTCAGCATAAAAAAATAACTGACCGGTATTTTTTTTAAAATCTGGATTGTCTCCCTTTGTGGAGTTATGCCCCTTTTAAAGCGTCATAATGAAATTTTGTAATCAGGATATTTCAAAAACTATAACAGCTAGGAGCTTCAATCTTGGTCAGCTTATAGAGGATAATTAGTAGATTACCTGGTGAAAATAATAACAAAATCATTTTATTTTTTTGAGTTTTTGCCCTTTGCAAATTTGGACATAGAAAACTTGATATCTCAAAAACCATTACAGCTAGGAGCTTCAAACTTGGTCAGCTTATAGATGATAATGAGTAGACTACTTGGTGAAACCCCTAGATTTATAGAATGGACTATCCCAAGTTTATTGTATTAAACCAGAAGGAAGACTCCATTAGTATGCATATGCAATACTAGTACCATTATCAGAGGAACTGCTCCACATCCACACAAATCTTAGAAAGTTGACCACAAAAGCAAGATAGTATGAGCCATCACATGAGATTTTTGTACTAATTGCATTTTGACCCTGAAAATGTGTTTGCATGAGAGAATGGCAATAGACATATGTTAGATAAATGTATTTTCTTTTCATCCAATATTGTTTTGATTGATTCTTTTTTTCCAGAAAATTTGCAGAACAGTGTCGGAATATAGAGGAATTGAATCTTGATAATTGTAAAAAGCTCACAGATGCGTAAGTATAATAACCTTTATGTTTAACAAATGAGCCAGTGCATGAGATTTCCAACAATGTGGTGTGTGCGACCAGCAAAGCCTCAGATCAGCCTGCGCATATGTGCAGTCTGATCAGAGCCTTTGCTAGTCGCTTGAGTATTCTATGATTGTTAAGCTACTGACTGAACACCATTTGGAATGTCTAAGCTTGAAAAGAGGCTGCAGAGGCCCATCTGAGTCTACGTATGTCAAAATGTCAAATTGTTGGAAATCTCATTCCGCAGCTCAAATCATATATCAACGTTCACTTGGGAACCAGATCAAATTTATATGGGTGTGAGTGTATAATCTTGGAAGCAGATGGGGTAAAAACTTGCTTGTAAGGCCCAAATTTTTTTATTAGTTGACTTACGAACCCTCCCACTGTGATTTTCCGTAAAGTAGAAACAAAATAAAATTTAATTTCTAAAATTATTTTTATGTTTTATCCGCCGACTCTTAATATTATTTGTTTCATTGAAAAAATAATCTAGTTTTGAGGTTCTGTCTGTGTATTTTTGAGAGTGACACTGTTAAAACTGATTGTCCTGTCCAGATTTTTAGGAAAATGATAATATATTTAGATTTGCTTCAGACTGTTGGCTTACCTTACTAGTTTTACAGTTTTTTTCTGGAGATATTAAAAAAAAGTCTAAATAAAAAAAAAGCTCTGAAAATGACTAGTTAAGTGGTCATTTTCAGAGCTGTTTTATTTATTCCCCCCCCCCCACCCTCTGACCCTAAATCTGAATTTTTTTTCCTGTAAATCAACTAATAAAAAAATTCTGGCCTAAGTTTATCAGATGTGAGCATGAAGAACCTTGAAACCAGATAGGTCTATTCTGAAGACTTGAGTTTGTTCAAATTATAGCCCCTGTGCCAAAAATGGCCCAATCTGTGGGGATCACAAATATGTATTACATAGGCTTATAGTAGAGGAGCCAGGGTTCAGAAATGTCAAAAATAAGCATTTAGGTATGCCCCCTTTTTAGCAGAATTTTCACTTGTTTTATCTTTTAGTACATAGTATAGGCAGTATGAAACCAGATATTGCATTCAATTTAAGTCTTGCAAACATACCTGGAACAGTGTGTTTAATACGTTACCCCTCATTTTCTTAAAAACAAAAATATGTAATTAAGTCTATTTAGGTAGAAGTTGAAATGTTTAAATGAACAAAACATTTATGCAATCTGTAAGAACATGCTATTTTCTACTCATATTGATGTTTGTAAAAGTTGTTTGGGTCCATTATAATGTCATTTACGTTACATTTTCAACTATACCCTTAAATTTATTGATATTTTGTTAGAAAGTTTCATTTGACAAAATTTTCAATATGTGTTTAACTTCAAGATAACATGTATTTAAAAGAGCGTTAACTGACCATTTCAAAACTGCAAACAGATACGTTCTAACATAAATACTTTGTCAATTATAAGCTGTTTAATTAGATGACAATAGATAAAACTTTATATAAGTTAAGAAAATCTTAAGTTTGAAAATAAGCATGTATTTTTCCTGTTAGCTTTTAAACATCTTATGATAATTGTTTTGATATCACCCACTTTAGAGTAATACTTAACAACAATTTTGAGGTAAAATATCATTTTGTTGTTCGATTTTCAATATGTAACGTATATAACAAAGTTGAAGAATAACAAATATTGCTTAATAGCTAAAATTATACAGCACTGGAAAGTTTATTTCATTAAAAAGTGTGGGGGGGTCTGTGTTTGTTAGGCATAAAAAGAATATTTGTTCTAAAAGAAGATTCAAGAAGTTATCAGCACTAATTAGGAGACTGTGTATATGGTTGTAAATTTTTCTTTTAAGCAATGGTATACTTCTTGACTTAAAAACAAAACGCATTGTTTGCTATTTTTATACCCCGCCACTAAAGTGTGGCGAGGTATTATGTTATACCCTTCGGTGTCTGTCCGTCCGTCCGTCCGTCCGTCCGTCCGTCCATCCGTGCTCACCATTTCCGATCGATAACTTGAGTATTTATTCACGGAATTTTTTCAAATTTTGCATACATATTGTTATCGGCGATGAGTGGTATGGGATTGTTAATGGGCAAAATCCGTCCATTTTTAACGGAGTTACTGCCCTTTTTCGCATTGGAAAAATGGTTTCTGGCCTGTTATTCCTTTACTGTTCATGATATCTGAATGAAACTTCACAGATATGTTGCACATCAAAGGTTACATATTGTGACTAAGGACCGTCACTCTGACCTTCCCAGTTTGTGAGTTATCCGCCCTTGATAGGTCTGAAAAAAGGTTTTTGACCTATTGTTCCTTTACTATGTGGAATATCTGAATATAACTTCACAGATATGTTTCACATCAAAGGTAACATATTGTGACTAAGAACCGTCACTCTTACCTTTCCCGTTTGTGAGTTATCTTCCCTTGATTGAATTAAAAAATGTTTTTTACCCGCAGTTCCTTTACTATGTGGAATATTTAAATGAAACTTTACAGATATGTTTCACATCAAAGGTTACATACTGTGACAAAGAACCATCACTCTTACCTTTCCAGTTCATGAGTTATCTGCCCTTGATTGATCTGAAAAATGGTTTTTGACCTGTAGTTCGTTTACTATATGGAATATCTGAATGAAACTTCACAGATATGTTGATCATCAAAGGTTACATATTGTGACTAAGGATCTTCACTCTTACCTTTCCAGTTCATGAGTTATCTACCCTTGATTGATCTGAAAAATGGTTTTTGACCTGTAGTTCACTTACAATATGGAATATCTGAATGAAACTTCACAGATATTTTGAACATCAAAGGTTACATATTTTTAGTAAGGACCGTCACCCTTACCTTTCCAGTTCATGAGTTATCCGCCCTTGATCGATCTGAAAAATGGTTTTTGACCTGTAGTTCATTTACTATATGGAGTATCTGAATGAAACTTCACAGATATGTTGACCATCAAAGGTTACATATTGTGACTAAGGACGTCATATCACTGTCTATCTCAGTTCTGTTGCTATTTAGGCATTATATATCTCACAAAATAACTTTTGGGTCCCCCAGCAGTGGCGGGGTATTATGCAGTGCTTGCGGTGCTTTTATTATGTTATGTTATGCAATTTATAAACTTATAAAATGATAAGTCTGATGCCACATCTCAACTAGGATACATTCCCTTAAGCTTGTTCAGTCAAATTTGCTAAAGTAACATATATAACTGTAAATAAATTAATATTATATCATGATTATATATTTGTCTCAACCGTTTTCCATATACAACTGAGCCTGAAAACCTAAAACAAATTTAGATATTTGCGCATTTTTTTTCTTTTAGAAGCAAAACAATTTAATAAGCTATTCAGAAGCAGCCAAAGCTTTGTGTCGAACCTCTTCACACTCATCGCGATATATAAAATAGTAAATAACATATCTGTTCTATCGAATCAGATTCATTTGTGATAAAATATTTTAGAATTTCTGAAATGATGTGTGGATGTTGAAAACTTCGTGTTTTTTGTTGTTGTTCCTATTGGTTGTGGAGTTTTGTATCGGGCCTTTGTTTTCTAATTTGTTTCTAGTTCAGCAATCATCTTGACAAGGAAGAGAGCTGGTTGCTTCACTTTAATTTTATTGTAGATATATGTGTTCCGTGCCCCTTCCTTAAGGTGCAGTGGGTCAGTCAGGAGTCTGTTATTGTGACATTTCCTAGTCATGTTCACTTATAGAAAGAAGACGTTTTATGGCAATCTAGACAGCATCACTCCTTTATGATTATATGAAATAAATGTTGTTTATGTTATATTAAATTTAAAGAAACATAAGTGTTTGTTATCATTTATTCTTCAAGAGAGAGGCTCTGTTATGCAAATTGCTTAAGCCACATCTGTTTATGCATCTATCAAAACTCAGAAGGTGAATTTTGAATTAATTCTAGCCATGAACTTCAATTTCAGCTCATTTTCAACATGGCTTTCATTGTTTCTTGAATGAAACTGATAGTCCTTTTAACTTAACACTACTTATCATTTTTGTCAAAGCAATGCAAAATTTACAACTGAATGGGTTTTTCAAAATGAATTATAACCGTTGACGTTGGGGAAATCATCCGTAAGGATGGGTTTTTCATGGCAAGGCAGTGATCACATCCAAGAAATCTAAATTTCTTCAGTTGTAATTTACGATACCAAATTTACTTGATAAAATTTCAACAGAGAGAAAATGTTTAAGCCAAATTTAACTAGGACGCATTAAAATTACTGTTTAAAAGATGATTCACGTTAATCAGAATGTTGATAGGAATAGCAATATCTTAGAGTAAGAAAAGCAGTCATAAGATCAAACTTAGTTTCAGCAATTAGTGCTAATATAGCTGATGTTAAGTTCTATCATAATACCATAGCAGTCATTGGACCCCATTTTAAACAAACTCTTGCAAGAATCCTGTCAGTTGAATCCATTTTATGTGTGTTAAATAATAGATGAGTTGTAAACACGTCAGGGTATAGAGACAAAAAGGCATACATTAAATTATCTACTGTGCTAATAAAATAATAATTATATGGACAATAGAGAAGGCACAATAGTTAGTATCATTACTTACACAAATAATAGATTTACATGTTACGCTAAGAAAGCATGCAGAAACTTAACAAATAGTATATTTAATTTGTCTGTCGCTCTTTTTTATTAATCGTCTGCATAAGAAATTGTATTTCTTTCGATTTGTAAAAGTATCATGATACATCTCAGATAGTGATAACATTGTCTCTATTACCAATTGCACTATATGTAAGTGTGATACAGCCTAGCATTTGTTGGGTGTACTATCTTGAATTATTCTTTGAAAGTAGCATAAGTATGGATTTTGTTTCTTTTACATAAACTATTAATACACCATATATATAGCATCGTCTAACAAGTTGGTACATGTTTTATGGGTATTAATTAGTTAGTTTTAAGGACTGAATGACGGTTGTTATGATTACTTATTGTGAGTGCAAAAAAAATAATAGTGTCCTGCTGAATAAAACAAACATTAAAGCAGATTCTATCACGTATACTGATAAGCTTTATAGCTAAAAAGCAAACGTCTGCAAACATTCTGGAATATATGATCAATCAAGTCCTATTCTAGAGATTTGTTTGCTCAAGGTCCTGATTATCGAAGTCTAATCATTTAGAAATGTCTACAATACTCACAATGCAGGGGAGCTTTTCCAACTTATTAACAGACATGTGTCTGTTTCTAAAGTATTAAAATGGTAATTTAGAATAAATGCTGTCCTGTTTCCTGTCTTCACGAACGTGTAGATCCAAGCAGCACAATGACTGAAGTGATGATCTTTATATGTTTTGTTTTATATGTTACCAACATAAATAATACTCTTTTTGCAAAACGGACACGCTGTAGATACTAAAATATTATAACCCCAAGGATAGCTAAGGGGGTGCTAAATCAGAGACAGAAATCATTACAATTTCCACAAACTTCAGTTCTGTTTCATATGACACCAATAAAGGTATCTTTAATGTTTCACTTCTTGATTTGGACTTCTGCTTGGAATATCTTACTTTTTTTTTTATAGTTTTAAGGTATATTACGTGCCTAATTGACTTAAGTATAGCTGCTGTAACAAATAACTGTTTATAAATGCATATTTTAAATGGCTTTTACAATGTGAGATGGATCTGACTATGTTAGTGCGTGCTTTTTATTCATTCGTTGAGCTGATGACGATGAACGAAAATATCTTGTATATGTCATTTAACGCCATTTAATGCATAAAAAGAAGCAAATGCATGGTAGTGGCACAGATTTTAAAGAATCATTTTAGCTTTTTGAAACAATTTAGTTATGAATATTAAATAGGTATCAATTACCCTATTTACATGATTCCTAAAACATATACTTAATGGCATTTATGTGCTTTATTTTTCAAGTTTTTCCCTTTAAACAAAATATAATTTTGTTGATGTTGCATCTCATTCATATAAAATGTTTAAAAATACAATATTTCCAATCTTTTTTAGCACTAAGATTGTAGTCAATTTCATATTCATCTACTAGCTGTTTGAACGCATATACACATAACAATGCACAAAAACATTGTTTTAAACGAAAGTAACGTATATAACAGAACTTCCAGCTGCTTAAGCTAACATTATTTTTCTGCTACTTAGCTGCATCTAATTGAAATATTAATCATAACGATATGTAAGAAAACGATGCAAATGATAATAACACTATACTAGGAGTTTTTTCTTATTATCTAATAGTAACGTATTAGACTTGGCTATTGCAAGGTAAATTCACATGTTCATCAAAAGCTAACAATACAGTAGCTAAGAAAATCTTAATGTACAAAAATCTCCCTCCACAAGTCTTTTAGCAGCCCATGGCCAAGTAAACAATAGTAATATATTTGAATGTAAGTAACGTGTATAACAATTACGTAAGTATAAGTCATTAAAATTTATTGTCAGTTTGGTGCTTTAAATTAAGTTACTGTAAAGCAATATGCAGATACTAGGAAATGTGACCTATCTGGTCTAAATGACTTTTCTTTTCAGTAATGTAGCGAATAGCCTACTACATGAAGCCTTCATGAGGGTAGCTATGGTTACCCCATAAATAAACATCTTTTGCAAGACTTAAAATTTGTGCAATATCTGTTTTCACACTTCTGAAACACCATACTAGCTGAGGATATAGTCTAAAATTCTGCTACTTTCCGGCCACTTTTTTCCAATTTTTGAATCACTGGCTCCCCTACTATTAATGTAAGGAAGACATAAAAAAATTCTTGTTCAAAACTGCAATGCCTAGAGTCTTGATATTTGGTATGTAGCCAGTGGTACTTAACAAAACTTTCATAAATTAATTGTAGTTCTGCGGCAAAAAATGGCACCACCTTGGGGCTCACATGTTTTACATTGACTTGTGTTTGTTATTTTCGTCCCAGTCAACAATCTTTCAGTTACGTTGGGATATAAAATAGTCACTGGTTTCGTCTGTGAGGGTTCACAATAATTGTGAATTGCCTGTGGGTATTTACAATATTTGTGAATGCTTGGTTTGGGTAGAACGCAGGTGTTCAGCCAGGTGCAGTGTTGACATCTATGATTGACATGTTTATGTTTTTATAGGGAATTCTGACACCAGTTTGTTATTGTTTCTAAAATGTCATATTTATTAGCCTGTCAATTCTGATGGGATGTTTTAACACTTTCAAAAGGTCATGATGACAGATGTTACTTAGTTTAGTAAAATTACATAAGCCCAATAAATAGATGTGTCAATTCTGACATTGATTGGCAGGATTGCGCAATACATTTAATCATATGACCTTTGGGGAATTGCGCAACTGGTGTGACTATGAGTCACTTTTGTATCTTCTGATTGGTTGATATAAATGGAAGCTTACCTATGTAGAGGGCGCTATATGGTAAACTTGAAATATGATTGGTTAGTGATGATGTCATTAGGTGGCGCTGTGGTCAGCTTCTATCATGTGACTTCATGGTATATAAGATGAAACCCAGTGGCAAAGCTTCAGACTTTGGTTAACATTTGGACATAGACTTTGGTTAACATTTGGACATAGACTTCTGTTAACATTTGGACATAGACTTTGGTTAACATTTGGACATAGACTTTGGTTAACATTTGGACATAGACTTTGGTTAGACTTTGGGTAGATTTTGGAACTTTGGGTTATAGATAGTTTCTAGAAGTATTTTAGTTGAACTTAAAAAGATTTAATAAAATTATAAAATTGTGAAAGTTGTTGGTGAAATTTACAAGACTTAGAAATTCTAAAGAGACTTTGAAAACACAACGCGAACTTGAAGATTAGAATCAACTACTACCTTACAGGGATGGGTCTTCCTGGGTTGAACCTGCACTAAGCTAGGATTAATATGCCTTGCTCAAAGACACAACGCAGTGACGCCGGTGAGGCTCGAACCCACAGCCCTTCTGTCATGAGTCAAGCACTCTACCACTGAGCAACTGGGCTCCCTTAATACATTGACTTGTTGTGAAAACGTAAAAAAAAGTCTTGTCTAAAACCATAAGGTAGGCCTTTAGTTAAGCGTGCATACCAAAATATTATTTTTCTTATTTCTCTACCAAAACATATGTTGTGGGTACTCAAAAGAACTGTCTCAATGAGACTGTTCTTTTGAGCACCCAAAACATATATTTAAACTGATGGGTAGAAAATATTTACAATTTTACGCTCAAATTTTTTTGTTTATCTAAACCTATGCATTAGGCATAGAACCTTTATAGTAGATATGTAGTTTCATCTATTGATCCTCTTTTAATTTGTTCAAATAATGGCCCTGGGGGCCAAAATTGGCCCCACCCCAGCTGTCACCAGTGCTGTAGCAAACCTATTTTTAAGAAGCTTTAAATAAAATTTAGGTGAAAATCAAGGGTCGTTTGGCCCTCAATCTTTGTCATCTGCTGATTTTTTGTCAAAATTAATTTTTTCAAAAAATTCTTTCAAAAATATCAAAAGACCAAACAGCTTTGAACCAGATCAGGCCTGAGGTTTTGTCAGGCAGTATTCCTGAAATGATTTTTAGAAAATGTTGATATTGAAAAAAAATCATCAGACGACAAGAAAGCATGCAAAATTATCCAGTAGGCAAAGAGTTAAGCATCTTTGCAAGTCAAGGGTATTAAGTCCACTTCGTTTCTCGCATTTCGAACCCTTGGCTTGCGAAGATGGGAGTTAAGCTACATTATATTTTCTTGTTTCAGCACATGTGAAAGTTTAGGGAGAAACAGTAAAAAGTTACTTCACTTAGATCTTAGTTCCTGTCAGTGTGTCACTGATAAAGCCTTAAAGGCAATCAGGTAAGTGTCTGTCTGTCTTTGAGTCTGAGTCTGTCTGTCTGTCTGTCTGTCTGTCTGTCTGTCCTGGGTATTGCTTTGCATAAGGCTAGTAGTTAACTCAGAATTGTTAAAATTGTTCTGTTCTGATATCCAAGATGGCTGCTATGAGGCCATTATGAAGTTCTTCATGACGTTTCAGTTCAATCCAAGATATTTAAAGAAGAGATGCCATTTATAGAATTTCAAGGTGGCCTTCATGGAATCATTTGAGCAATTTTGGCTTTCGGGTGTCTCTGACCAAGTTTTGTAAAATCTGACATACAGTTCCCTTATTGATCACACTTTCTGAGGCAAGTTCAACAATGCGAGCACTCGATTGAGTGCTTGTTAGTGTGATCATTACATTGTTGAATGATAGCCAGTGCTTGCTCAATAAAAAATGGCTGCGCCCTGTAATTAGTGTATCAAATGCATCCATTGGTTTGAAAGCAAAGCGAAACACCTTTCAACCTGCAGTTTAAATTGTTTCAATCCATTTTTCCACAAAAAAGAAACAAACTCATCATTCCAAAAATAGAGTCTGAAAAAATGCACGCATAGTCCCTCAAGAAAAACCATTATTATTATGGTAGCCATCTTGGAATTTTGGGCGAAACACCTTTCAGGTTGAATTCTGAGCACTTGCAAGCCCTTTGGTGAGTGCTTGGGTTCAGAGAGAAAGTGCTCGATAGCACTGCGGGCACTCGTATTGTTGAACACTCCTCAGTATAATAAGGGTTATCTTTTTGTATGTTGGTTAATTTTTGCATGCTTTTCTTTTTATTGTCTGTTGATTTTCTTTTCCAAAAATCTTTCAGGAATACGATCAGAGACAAACAGTTTGGTACTAGATCAGGCCCATCATACGTGATGTCGGGCCTGGTCTGGGTACAAACTGGTTTGTGTGGGTTATCGGCAGACAACAAAAATAGTCACTAGGTAGCATGCAAAGAGTAAAAAAAAGAAAAGCAGATTGAACATCACAATAAGTATTGATCATCATTTTCTTTTCTGTGTAATTGATTTGCACCAACATATTTCTTATGAAATCATTGTACCTTAAAAAATAATGAAATATTTATTGCCAAGTCTTTCAAAACAGTACTGTACTTGGTATGAACCCAATTTCATATAAATAAAGTAGATTCTGAGCTCACCTGGAGAGAGTTCCAGACAGCTCAATTAAATCCTTGTAATTTGGAGCTAATTTAGCATTATGCAATTCACTGGGTAAATGTCTTTGGGGGTGGTCTATAACCACGTCAGAAACAGAAATTGGGGATCCAAATCAGGCTGAATGGCTCCCGTCCTTGCCTATTGCTGTGGAACATTTTTAGATTCAGATTTCTTTGACAATTAAAATGTCTTCCTAAGCCTTTCTTTTTGACCAATTCCTTGCGATTGTTGAAGGAGATTTTTTTTTTGGTCTTTTTCTCAGCTTATCATTGGAAGAAATTTGTTTCTTCTCTAGAAGATTTACTGACTGCACATGTTAAACGTTTAGATAAAAACAAATTGAGCCTAAAATTATAAATAATTTACCCATCAGTTTAAACATATGTTTTGGGTGCCCAAAAGAACTGTCTCAATGAGACAGTTCTTTTGAGTACCAAGAACATATGTTTTGGTTGAGAAATAAGAAAATTATTTCTTTGGTATGTCACTGACTGGAAATGTTGTTTTAAATTGCATTGGGTTTGCATTCTTGGTGGGAGTTTTGATTCTGAGGGAGAAATTGTCTGAATTCCCCATACACTTCCTGGAATGGCGAATCTCATCATTTCCAAGAATACAGATTATCTCTAAAAGGTTTTCAGTATAAAATTGTAAGCTGAAAGGTCCTGTCTGCCCGTATTCACCCATGGCAAGGTGAGAAAAAGATACAGAACTTAAAACAGCCACATCACAGTTAAAGCAAAGCACCATCCCTCTTCCTCAGCAAGATGATTGCTAAACTAGAAAGGACACCAAGAACCACACCACAAAACAGATCCAACACAAACCCCCACATACAATTACAACTAGAGCAGAAGTCGATGGTACACCATCGAAAATACCAGCTTTTTAACCTATAACCTTTACTTTGGGGTCAAGGTCACACAAAATGTAGCTCAGTACCTTCTACATAATATGACCTATGCACCTGTAAAGTTTGAAGTTGCTATGTCCAATGGTTAAGGAGAGGAAGCATTTACAAAAAAAACACAATATGCTCTATAGACAAGTAGTTGGGATTCCTATGGGCACTAATTGTGCTCCCCTGGTACAGATTTATTCCTGTTTTGTTATGAGAGGGACTTTATGATGTCTCTTTCTGATGATAAGCAGGCTGATGTTATTGATGTGTTTAACACTACTTCCAGATATTTGGACAATATTTTAAATATTAATAATGTTTATTTTGACAATATGGTAAGTCAAATATACCCTTCAGAGCTCCAACTAAATAAAGCCAATGCCTCTGATACCGAAGCCGCATTTTTAGACTTGCATTTGTCAATTTCAAATGATATTGTTTCTACCAAAATTTATGATAAACGTGACGACTTTGATTTTGAAATTGTCAATTTCCCATTTTTAGATGGTGATGTTCCTCCTTCTACATCCTATGGAGTCTATATCTCTCAACTCATTCGTTTTTCTAGAGCATCTAGCTATGTTGCTGACTTCAACACTCGCAATAAATTGTTAACTCAGAAACTTCTTAAACAAGGCTATTGGTATCATAAACTTCGCAAAACTTATTCAAAATTTTATAGATTATACTATGATTTGATTTCTAAATTCCAAGTTGGACTTGAATCTCTCTTGCGCCAAGGGCTTTCGGAACCTGATTTCTATGGTGACTTGGTGTATAAATTGAAGAAGAGTGTTGGTTCTAATAATTTTTCAGCGCAGTTCATTAAAATAATTTCCCATTATAAAAAGATTGGCTATAATATTAATGTATTGCAACAGACTGCATGCTTGGTAGTCAACCCAATCACGGTTGGCAACTTTGCTTTCCTCTTTAATTGCACGCCGGTGGATTGGACTTCAGACTCTATTATGGTTCTGACTTAAAGACTTATCTATTGATGAGATGGTAGGGGCCTGATGCTTTGGCTGTTTGTCGGGCCCACCGGGGTTTATCTGTTGGATTTCTTTTGCTCTGGTATTCAGTATTATTTACTGTTGAGTCCTTATCTTTGCTTTATCTCCTTGTTATATCTTGATTTATATGTTTTAGGAGATGATGCATTGATAAGTTAGGGGTCTTTCATGCAAACCAAATATCTATGTGTCTTGATCCACATCTGAATTAAAGGTGAGGTTGGCGCCGTTAAACCGGTTAAAGCCCTCCAGTAAAATATTTTACTGACCGTTCCAAGGCGGTACTTCTTTTGTGGATCTTTTATGTTTTTGTTCTGTCTTGTGTTTGCTATGTCTTTGTGCGCGTCTGTTTATATGTGCTTTGTGGTCACCTGCTGGGAAAGGGCTGACCTCTTGGCTCTCGTTTGTGGTGTCTGCTGTGAGTTTGTCACTTTCCCATTGGTATCCTGGGTCAGGTGTGGTACTTGATTGTATTGATTCCTGATCTTTGCACCCTTACTTACTTAACCATATGTTGGTCAAAGCCCTCCAAATCATATGACCTTTGCACCTGCACAATTTGAAAGTGCTACGTCCAACAGTTTAGGAGAAGATGCATTTACAAGAAAGTACATTATTTGTCCTTTGACCTTGACCATCCAGTCAAGGCCACACAAACGTTGCTTAGTATCCTCTACATCATGTGGCCTATTCACCTGCAAGGTTTGAGGTTGCTACAACCAGCGGTTAAGGAGGAGATGTCTATTTTTGAGTGGCTGTTTTACAAAGGTTTTACTGTATATGCTATGGGTACTCAACTTTTATTTGCACGCTCTGATCTTGTGGTGTGCACACCCATTTATTTCATCTTTTATTTACACGCTCTGATCTGGTGGTTTGCACACCCATTTATTTCATCTTTTATTTACACTCTCTGATCTTGTGGTTTGCACACCCATTTATTTCATCTTTTATTTGCACGCTCTGATCTTGTGGTTTGCACACCAATTTATTTCATCTTTTATTTACACACTCTGATCTGGTGGTTTGCACACCAATTTATTTCATCTTTTATTTGCACACTCTGATCTTGTGGTTTGCACACCAATTTATTTCATCTTTTATTTACACACTCTGATCTGGTGGTTTGCACACCCATTTATTTCATCTTTTATTTACACTCTCTGATCTTGTGGTTTGCACACCCATTTATTTCATCATTTATTTGCACACTCTGATCTTGTGGTTTGCACACCCATTTATTTCATCATTTATTTGCACACTCTGACCTTGTGGTGTGCACACCCATATATTTCATCGTTTATTTATGCACTCTGATCTGGTGGTTTACACACCTGTATATTTCAGTGAAGGTTGTCATCATCTTGAACATATCAACATATCCTGGTGTAGAGAGATAACAAACGATGGAGTAGAAGCACTAGCCAAAGGCTGTCTCAGATTGAAAGATTTCATATGTACAGGCTGTGAACAGGTTAGTACTGAGTTCTTATGCATGAAAAGACTGATTTAAAATTTTCGTTTGGACAGGTATATTATTGGTTTTATACCGTAGTCCCAATTAAAGTTTTTAAGGAACCATAACAATATTTTCCTGCTAAAAGAATGCATAGCAGGGTTTGTACAGACTTGAAAAATAATTGACTTCAAAAGTCCTTGAAATTAAATCTGCATTGAAAAGTAATGGAAAATCATTTTAAGGCCTTGAATTTAACTATTTTCTTTAGGACTTAACACTGTTAATGGAAAGCTAAATCAGTATGAAACTGTTGGGCCTTTATATGGTGCAGTTTCTTTATACCTATTAAAGAAACCTGACACTTTTTACTTGCTTCAAACTCGTACATAGCAAATTATAGAGCTAAGCGCATATGCTTATTTTAATAACAAGACATTAGAAAGTATTCTTCGAAAAAATATATTTATCAAAGATTGTTTTTATCACTTTTGCCTCGGGAGTGTATGTCTAGATATTTTTTTGAAAACTTTTTTCATGTATGCAAGTCCACTACCAATACAGACAAAAGTGCATTTTAAAAGTTTGTAATTTCTTGTTGTTGCGTATGATACAGGTTTTTAAGTTGTGCTTTCGACGTTGTGTAAATGGCAGTGTTTTTTTTCCTTTGTTTAAGCAATTTCTAGAACCTGAAATGACTTGGAGTTAACCAATCATTGTAAGAGAATCCATTTTCAAGAATCAGAACTTATGTTTCACGTCATGTTAAAGGGTAAAAGCGGAATAAACCAAATTAAACGTCAATTAAGAAACAACGTAAACTATGGATAATAACCGTTTTTCTTTGTCAAAGTATGTCGCGTTTAGTATGTTCTGTGTACTTTGTTATTGTGCCAATTGGCTACACTTTACTTAAACCACGTAGGAATTTTAAGCTTTGCAGTATACACATATCAGCATGTAATGATAATGCTTGACGTCCCTAAATGGACGTAGGTGGCAGCTACAGAGTTCAAAAACACTGAAACATTGTCAAAATGCATTACAAACATCATACAAAGTGAAAAGAGTTGATAAAGTGACAGTGCTTTTTAAAAGCTCATAAAACGCTGATAGCGTAAAATTGACGTTAAGAAAATGAAAATAGGCTTTTAGGATGAACAAAGCACGCATGCTTTATTTGAATGCCCAGAAGATGTCAATGAAATAACAAAGAATCACACTAAAGCGGTTTCTGGTAAATTATGCATGATTTCTTTGTCCTTGCAAAAATTGAGTTTAGGGGTTACGTGACATTTTGATAGCTGACGTCTAAGATTAGTTCATATTTTCAAATAATCTCAATGCATCTTAATCTACATTAATTTGTTCAACTTTACGCAATGGAAAGGTAAGTGTGCATCATATTCATTTACTGCCAAAGATTTGACACACAGTATGTGTCAGCTTTCTTAAGTAATTAAGTATACTAATTTTTTTTAAAATATGTATGACCAAGAAATACCACACTCACACACTGCAGACCTACCCACAATATTGTGAAGGAAAGACACAGAATACTAACAGTTATAAGACATCGATCAGGAAGACAAAGTAAAGCAATCAACTCTCTTCCCAAGCAAGATGATAGCAAAACTAGAAAATACACAAAGTACTGCATAACAAAAGACGGACCTAACACAAAACCCCCACAAACAATGGGAGCAACAATAAACAATGAATCAATACTAGCCAAATGCCTATTTTTCCATTATCTCAGTCTAGCATTTCCGAAGTAGAATTTTAATGTGTATCAGTGTCACAGGGTATGAGTTCGTATATAAGAACTCAACGAAAGTTGATTTACATAACATATTTATTTTGTACACAAAAAGGTTGTCCTATATTAATCAGTAACCATATTAATTCCATAAAAGAATAATAAACTACAAAATATAATATGCGAATCAACAGCCTATGAATCAGACGACCCAAATGACTTTCTCTTTCAACACACCCACAAAGACGCAATGGTGACGTTAGGCATGGGCTGTGTTAGTTAGCCAATCATTCATCGTCTTACATTCATATGTCCTTATAAAACCTCTACTGATTGGATAAAACACTTTTCCGTTTCTAGATCCCCACAGAAATTAATTGAGCCATCAAACAGGTTATTGAACTCCCCAAGCTGGTTTACGTAGATATTTAATTCAACTCATTAGGAGAAACTGGCAAATCATGAATAAAAATAATCAAAAAGTTCACCTATGTGACATCAGTATTTAATTATTTAATTAAATTTTATATATAGTTCTGTGATTTAACATCTTAAAGCAAAGTAATAATGTGTATATTTCAGATATAGAAATAGGTCATATAGCAAAGAACTGTGTATACATCCTGTGTATTTCAGATATCAGATATAGGAAAAGGTCATATAGCAAAGAACTGTGTATATATCCTGTGTATTTTAGAAATCAGATATAGGAATATCAGGGGACAAAAATATTTCAATTTTGCACTTGCCCTGCAGGACGAGCGACTTACAATTTTCACTCGTCCTGCAAACACATTCACTCGTCCTTAAAAATTGTATGGAATAAAGAAAATGGGGGAGGGGGTGGGTATTTGATGTTTTTGAAGTTCCCTATATCACTGCTAAAATGATATTTACCCACTGCAGTCAGTTTCATAACTGCATCCCATACACTGACAAAAAGAGTTTTACATTCAATACTCATGTTGCGACTTTCTTTTCTCAAAATTGCGTTTACTTTCCGCTTTTTCTGCAGGAACTTTCACATGTCAGAGATTTTAGCATAACCCTGTTTGACTGGTCTATAAATCTATTACGCCCTCCAACATTCAGTTATAAAGAAGAAAAATCAATAATTACAGCGATACAGTCTGTAACTATACAAACCAATTGCAATGATGAAAATGTGCTTTGAAAAAAAATCAATATTTTTACTTCGATACAGTCTACCACACTACCGCGCATTATACTGCGCAGCTTTTATTCGCCATTTGCAATCACAACATCCGGTTTCTACTTTCGGAATTGAAAAGGTATTTGGCTCGATGAAAACGCTTCCTGCCATTCAGAAAATGCTAGTTTCACCTGCAAATTTTAGCACTCGTCCTGTAGGACGAGTGCTTTGGGAAGGAACACTCGTCCTTTCTAAAATCCACTCGTCAATTCGAGCGGACAAGTGGAATTTTTGTCCCCTGAATATATTATATAGCAAAGAACTATGAATAAATCCTGTGTATTTTCAGATATCAGATATAGGAATAGGTCATATAGCAAAGAACTGTGAATATATCCTCAGAATAAACCTTCATTCATGTCAGGTATGTAGACTTTTTTCTCAAATCTTTTGATTCTCCTGTGCAGGGAAAGTCACCCCTTGTGCAGGTAAAAGAACTCTACGGTAATTTAGATATGGTTACTTGTAGGCTTTCATCCTGCAACCCGGAGTGTACAAAGTACACCTGCCAATAATACTCAAAAGAGGGTCCGGCAGTATATAGAGAAAGAAAGAAAAGATTGCTAAAGTTTAAAGTAGTGTTGTGGCTATAAATGATCGATATAGGGATCAAACATGATTTTTCATGCATTTATGTTCGCCTTGTCTGCTAAATGGTCTCCAGATGTTTTTAACTGCTCTGTACATTTTTTTTTATCTCACCATAAGGCCAGTTAAGCAGAAAATTTCAGCGTAAAAATGTGATTATATTCTTATCCATCAGTTTAAACATGTGTTGTGGGTGCTCAAAAGAACCGTATCATTGAGACGGTTCTTTTGAGTACCTACAACATAAGTGTTGGTTGAGAAATAAGAAAATTAAATTTTCATTACACACTCTTAACTAAAGTCCTGATGAAGAATATGAACTCCAAGGTGTTCCTGCTACAAGGATAACTGACTGACCAAAGGATGGATGTGATTACAGTTTATCAAACTTTTCTTCAAAAAAGTGAAGATCTATTGGAAAATATAGAGGATCTTACATGAGTGTTCATGTTTTATTGAATTTATTAAACTTGTTGCAAAAAAGCGATAACATACTCAGCAAGCCTCACATTTTACTGCTTTTCCTCAAAATTTTTAAATAAATACAATAAGACAGGAACTCCAATGTTAGATTCTATTTATCAAATGACATTAAGATTACTTTGAAATCTCATTTTTAGTGAAAAGTTAAGATATTTTCATAATGTATGCAACATTAATATAGATGTAATTGCATAACATTTAAATACCAAAATCTGTAAACCTCTAGTGGTTTATCGATTTTAATGCATGGCGAAATTTCACTTCCAGATGCGACATCATATGATAAACACGTAATAACATTCTTCTCTTATTCACTTTTTTCAGAATATAACAGATGAAGCATTACAGCAGATAGGGGAACACTGTCATGATTTACAATTTTTGTGTGTGTCCAATTGTCAACGATTAACAGATGCCTCATTAGCCTCTATAGGCAACGGTTGTCATAGTTTAAGGTAAGTGTGTTTAATTGTCAACAATTAACATATGCCTGATTAGCCTCTATAGGCAACGGTTTTCATAGTTTAAGGTATGTGTGTGTGTCCAATTGTCAGCGATTAACAGATGCTTCATTAGCCTCTATAGGCGACGGTTGTCATAGTTTAAGGTATGTGTGTGTCCAATTGTCAACGATTAACATATGCCTGATTAGCCTCTATAGGCAACGGTTTTCATAGTTTAAGGTATGTGTGTGTGTCCAATTGTCAGCGATTAACAGATGCTTCATTAGCCTCTATAGGCGACGGTTGTCATAGTTTAAGGTATGTGTGTATCCAATTGTCAATGATTAACATAATTATACCTCATCTGCCTCTATAGGCAACGGTTGTCATAGTTTAAGGTATGTGTGTGTCAAATTGTCAACGATTAACAGATGCCTCATTAGCCTCTATAGGCGACGGTTGTCATAGTTTAAGGTATGTGTGTGTCCAATTGTCAATGATTAACATAATTATACCTCATCTGCCTCTATAGGCAACGGTTGTCATAGTGTAAGGTATGTGTGTGTCCAATTGTCAATGATTAACATAATTATACCTCATCTGCCTCTATAGGCAACGGTTGTCATAGTTTTAGGTATGTGTGTGTCCAATTGTCAATGATTAACATAATTATACCTCATCTGCCTCTATAGGCAACGGTTGTCATAGTTTTAGGTATGTGTGTGTCCAATTGTCAATGATTAACATAATTATACCTCATTAGCCTCTATAGGCAATGGTTGTCATAGTTTAAGGTATGTGTGAGTCCAATTGTCAACGATTAACATATGCCTGATTAGCCTCTATAGGCGACGGTTGTCATAGTTTAAGGTATGTGTGTGTCCAATTGTCAACGATTAACATATGCCTGATTAGCCTCTATAGGCGACGGTTGTCATAGTTTAAGGTATGTGTGTGTCCAATTGTCAACGATTAACATATGCCTGATTAGCCTCTATAGGCAACGGTTTTCATAGTTTAAGGTATGTGTGTGTGTCCAATTGTCAGCGATTAACAGATGCTTCATTAGCCTCTATAGGCGACGGTTGTCATAGTTTAAGGTATGTGTGTATCCAATTGTCAATGATTAACATAATTATACCTCATTAGCCTCTATAGGCAATGGTTGTCATAGTTTAAGGTATGTGTGAGTCCAATATTCAATGATTAACAGATACTTCATCAGCCTCTATAGGCAATGGTTGTCATGGTTTAAGGTATGTGTGTGTCCAATCATCAATGATTAACAGATGCCTCATTAGCCTCTATAGGCAATGGTTGTCATAGTTTAAGGTATGTGTGTGTCCAATTGTCAACGATTAACATATGCCTGATTAGCCTCTATAGGCGACGGTTGTCATAGTTTAAGGTATGTGTGTGTCCAATTGTCAACGATTAACATATGCCTGATTAGCCTCTATAGGCGACGGTTGTCATAGTTTAAGGTATGTGTGTGTCCAATTGTCAACGATTAACATATGCCTGATTAGCCTCTATAGGCAACGGTTTTCATAGTTTAAGGTATGTGTGTGTGTCCAATTGTCAGCGATTAACAGATGCTTCATTAGCCTCTATAGGCGACGGTTGTCATAGTTTAAGGTATGTGTGTGTGTCCAATTGTCAGCGATTAACAGATGCTTCATTAGCCTCTATAGGCGACGGTTTTCATAGTTTAAGGTATGTGTGTGTGTCCAATTGTCAGCGATTAACAGATGCTTCATTAGCCTCTATAGGCGACGGTTTTCATAGTTTAAGGTATGTGTGTGTGTCCAATTGTCAACGATTAACATATGCCTCATTAGCCTCTATAGGCGACGGTTGTCATAGTTTAAGGTATGTGTGTGTCCAATTGTCAACGATTAACATATGCCTGATTAGCCTCTATAGGCAATGGTTGTCATAGTTTAAGGTATGTGTGTGTCCAATTGTCAACGATTAACATATGCCTGATTAGCCTCTATAGGCGACGGTTGTCATAGTTTAAGGTATGTGTGTGTCCAATTGTCAACGATTAACATATGCCTGATTAGCCTCTATAGGCGACGGTTGTCATAGTTTAAGGTATGTGTGTGTCCAATTGTCAACGATTAACATATGCCTGATTAGCCTCTATAGGCAACGGTTTTCATAGTTTAAGGTATGTGTGTGTGTCCAATTGTCAGCGATTAACAGATGCTTCATTAGCCTCTATAGGCGACGGTTGTCATAGTTTAAGGTATGTGTGTGTGTCCAATTGTCAGCGATTAACAGATGCTTCATTAGCCTCTATAGGCGACGGTTTTCATAGTTTAAGGTATGTGTGTGTGTCCAATTGTCAGCGATTAACAGATGCTTCATTAGCCTCTATAGGCGACGGTTTTCATAGTTTAAGGTATGTGTGTGTGTCCAATTGTCAACGATTAACATATGCCTCATTAGCCTCTATAGGCGACGGTTGTCATAGTTTAAGGTATGTGTGTGTCCAATTGTCAACGATTAACATATGCCTGATTAGCCTCTATAGGCGACGGTTGTCATAGTTTAAGGTATGTGTGTGTCCAATTGTCAACGATTAACATATGCCTGATTAGCCTCTATAGGCAACGGTTTTCATAGTTTAAGGTATGTGTGTGTGTCCAATTGTCAGCGATTAACAGATGCTTCATTAGCCTCTATAGGCGACGGTTGTCATAGTTTAAGGTATGTGTGTATCCAATTGTCAATGATTAACATAATTATACCTCATCTGCCTCTATAGGCAACGGTTGTCATAGTTTTAGGTATGTGTGTGTCCAATTGTCAATGATTAACATAATTATACCTCATTAGCCTCTATAGGCAACGGTTGTCATAGTGTAAGGTATGTGTGTGTCCAATTGTCAATGATTAACAGATGCCTCATTAGCCTCTATAGGCGACGGTTGTCATAGTTTAAGGTATGTGTGTGTCAAATTGTCAACGATTAACAGATGCCTCATTAGCCTCTATAGGCGACGGTTGTCATAGTTTAAGGTATGTGTGTGTCCAATTGTCAATGATTAACATAATTATACCTCATCTGCCTCTATAGGCAACGGTTGTCATAGTGTAAGGTATGTGTGTGTCCAATTGTCAATGATTAACATAATTATACCTCATCTGCCTCTATAGGCAACGGTTGTCATAGTTTTAGGTATGTGTGTGTCCAATTGTCAATGATTAACATAATTATACCTCATTAGCCTCTATAGGCAACGGTTGTCATAGTGTAAGGTATGTGTGTGTCCAATTGTCAATGATTAACATAATTATACCTCATCTGCCTCTATAGGCAATGGTTGTCATAGTTTAAGTTACGTGTGTTCAATTGTCAATGATTAACTGATGCCTTGTTAGCCTCAGGATTCACAATGTGTTCCACTCTGCCAGTTAATATTATACAATTATTGACTAATGAGGCATTGGATATGATGTGATATCGACCAGATAATACCAATATTGACCGAGGCGAAGCCGAGGTCAATATTGGTATTCTCTGGTCGATATCACATCATATCCAATGCCTCATTAGTCAATAACTGTTTTATTATATAACATTTAGAGAAAGATGTACAGGTATTATTGCACCTGGAAAAATACTGAACTTATATACAAGTTTTGGGACAAACAAGCATTTAGCAGAAACAGTGCAACTCTAAATAAGACCTCCCTTTTACTATTGCATATAAGATGTGCATGAGTGTCATCATTCAACATTTACAAACAAGAATTCTAACACACTTCGCATGTAGAGCCAACGATAAAATAAGTGTGATATGCCAAAAAATAATTCACAGCTTTGAAAGCGCAGGGAAAATGTGTGATAGCTGACGTCATTTGTTACTGGTAAATGACGTCATTCATGGCGTTAGGCGGTGTAACGTCGTTTTTACGCTTGAAAGACGTTACAAATACATGTAAACGTATGCGACGTGGTCTAAGTATTGGCGGGAGTTCTTCAAAGCAAAGGCGGGAAGTTGGAAGAAGCTGAAGACTTCAAATTTGTTTTGGCCGTTTATTGTGCATTAAAATCGAAATAGATCAGCTCCAGTGTGTGATTTGTTGCGTTCTCAGCATCTACGATATGATTATTAGCCACGCTTTAGAAAAGCAGAACCAGAACGGAAAAAACAGCAAGGAGTCTAATTTTAGTAACTAATATACACTGGCAAGCGCGCGCAAGCCAGTGAATATGACAATATATTGACTGGCCACATGAGCGCTCTAAGCCAATGAAATTCAGTCTTTTTTCCTAGTTATATAATAATTGCTAATATTTTGGATATTGTGAGTTTGGTAAATGAGAATTATTCCGTTTGTTCTATTTTCTATTTAAATTCAATCTTCTCATAATCCTTCAAACTCAATATAGTGCTGTCCATGTAAAACAATCCTCATTATAACATGGATTTGGATATAACATGCAGGGATTTTCTTACCTTTCTGAAGTCAGGCCAGGGGCCTGTTGAATTTGGGAAAAAAGCATTTGGACCATCGAAATTGGGAAAACTTGATGCAGTCTAAAAGAACTGGACTGCAATTTTAAATTGATTAAAAACTGTGGCTATAAGAAATTAGCTGCTTTAATTGCCCTTCATAAAAACACTATGAAAAATGTATAAAAATGTGAATGAAAACAGGTTTTCATTCACATTTTTATGCAAATTTTCATGCATATGTGTCTTTTCTATTTTTGTTCAGATTTTCATGAAATTTTCACCAAAATGTAGAACTAAGAAATTGGGAATGATATACACCATTTTGGGAAGTTTTACTCATTTTTTAATTGGGAAAGGGCCGATATTCAGCCCTAAATCAGGTCTACGAAAATCCCTGACATGGTCATGAGAATATGTAAGGAGTGTAGTTCACACATGGGCCTTGATGCAAGAAAACCTGTCTTTGTGGTTTGCAAACAACCAATGCGCAGACCAGCCTGTGCATCTGCACAGTCTGATCAGCACCTTTGTTATTCTCTTTATGAAGTATCATATCTAAACATGTTACAAACAAAATTGCAATTTTCTGGCAAGACTCTGTAGCTGAGTAGACTGATTTGGGTCTTACTTGGTCAGAAATCCCTTAGACAGGTTTTCTCGTGGCAAGGCCCAAATTATATCCTGCATTGGCGTAGCTCCCATTACGCAGTTACGCATGTGGGTAATAAAAATAGTAACATTCAAGGTAGGTCACCTAATGTGTCAAAAGTGATTTCCATGCCGTAGGAACTGCTATTGAAGGAAAGAATTGGGATCAAATTCTTTCCTTAAGAGAAGTTCCCATTTTGAAAAGGGACACAATTGAAGAGAATCACTGCTTGATCCAGTAGTCTCCCTTGATGTGTGTTACTATTTCAATGTTTTGGCTCCGTCATTGTCCTGCATGGTTAGGATTAAGCTCTCATAATTTCATTTGTTCAATACATTGAAAATGATCTCTGAATGGTTTCATGAATCCCAGACAATTTGAGCCGCAATATTAGATTTCCCACAATGTTGTATGTGAAACCAGCAAAGGCTCAGACCAGCATGCGCATATGCGCAGCCTGATTAGAGACTTTGCGAGTGGTTTGAATATTCTATGACACTAAGGACACTGACGGAACATCATTTGGAGTTTCTAAGCTTAAAAGGAGGCTGCACAAGCTCGTCTGAGTCTACACTTGTCAAAATGGCACATTGTTGGATATCACATGTCGTGGCTCATTTATTCATTATCCTCCCAAAGGTAAGATAAACCCGTGAACATTTCAAAAGCTGAATCACACAAATTTCAAATGCTTTTAAAAGTCATAAATCTGCCAAATAAAATTTGTCAGTTTCCAATGTTTCCGAAATCTGTATTATAAACTTAAATTTCCTTAAGTGTTTACCCATAGCAGAGAACAAAAAGCATGCAAAATTTCCACATCATTTAAAGATAGTTGTTTTATGAATATAAAAGAATATTATTATTATCAAGTGTTTTAGACATATGGGCCTCGACCTGAGAAAACCTGTCTTCGGGGTTTGCGAACAACATGGGTGCAGACCAAGAACAATATGACGTCCATAAAAACGTTGAGTACATAATGACAAAATTATATTTGACCATAAAATTGTAACTATTTTCTTACCCATCAGTTTTAACATATGTTTTGGTTTAGAAAAAAGAAAATTATTTTTTTGGTACTCACTCTTAACTAAAGTCCTGTGTGACCCCCTGATATATACATTAGACCATCCCAAGTTTATTTTATCAAACCAGAAGGAAAAATTGGTCATTACATAAAGAATAAAGGCAGTGTTCAAGCTGGACCCTGACAGTAGTGAGATGTGAATTCTCCCTCCAGGAAAATTAGGGAGAAGTTATAGGGCAAAAAATACAAAACTTTCTGTCAGTTTAAAAGCAAATTAACCATTAGACATACTATTGCCATTAAATGGAAGGAGAAATATGATGCAGTGGTATAAGATTGTCCCCACAGCTTGCATTTGTGTGGTAGCAATGAAAATGAGTCCCCTAAAAAAAAAAAAAAAAAAGAATTTTTTATTTTTTTTAGGGAGACTCCCACTTCTCCCTGGGTCCCATTTTGGGCAAAATTTCCACCCCTAGGGCTACTATTTCGCCCTAGTCCCCCCTAGCTTATTCCCTGAGAGGGTTATTAATTCTGCAATATATTTTTCATATATTTCAGTACTCTGGAGGTAGCCTGTTGTTCTCATTTGACAGATAATGGTTTCCAGGCTTTAGCAAGGGTATACATTTTCTTTTACATATACACCATAGTCACTGCAATTAGCCTACATTTTCTTTTATTTACATTTTCATTGTAGTTGCCTTAGATGAAACACAACATTTCTAGCAGTGGTGTGAACTCTATCTGGTGCTCGCAGTGCATGTATTGGGTGCACAAGAAGTGCAGTGGTGTTAGAGGAAGATTGGCTGAGGATCCAGACTATGTTTGTCCAAGATGCTGTGATCAGGCTTGACCGATTGACAATATACCTGTCACACATGTAGATGTGGATGGAACGCTACTCGAGATGGAATCCAACTTTTGCTACCTTGGAGACATGCTGTGTGCCGACGGAGGATGCAAGCTTGCCATCGTCACCAGATGTAGTACTGCCTGGGGAAAGTTTAAAAGGCTTCTTCCTATTCTGACATCCAAGCATGTGTCCCTAAGGACCCGCAGCAAAGTCTTCAAAGCCTGTGTACGTTCTGCCCTATTACATGGTAGTGAAACCTGGGCACCTACTTCGCCAGATTGTAGTGGCTTCGCCGGAACGACAGATCAATGGTCCGCTGGATCTGCAGAGTCAGAGATGATGACAAAGTGTCCGCAGACACGCTCTGTGCAATGTTAGGAGTGCAGGAGGTGACAGCAGCTCTCCGCACTAGGGGTTTGAGATGGTATGGACATGTTGCACGCTCCTCTTCATGCATAAACTCCTTCACAAGTATGAGGATTCCTAGCGCCAGAAGAAGAGGGAGACCTAAAAAGACCTGGTCTGAGTGTGTTAGGGCTGACATGAAAATGTGAAGCCTTGGCAGCATCGATCCACTGAACAGAGAGGCCTGGGGATTGGGTGTTAGACACTCTAGCCACCCGCTGCCTACCCCAGTACAAAAAGGGTTGATAACCATGTTCAAACAGCATGTCATGATTTGAAAATGTGTAAAACAGCCACTCTCAAAAGACCACAAATTGGTTTTCAAGACCAATTATCGCTTAATGCAGGTCAAAAGTATTGCAGAATGCTCCAAGGGGAGCATTCTGCAATACTTTTGACTTTCATTCATTAAAATCTTTGTTTTGTCTATTTTTGAGTGGCTGTTTTACACAGGTACTTTACATTCATTTCACAATAGCCACGTACCTTTGTAGGTATTTAAGCAAGAATAAACCATCCCAGTCAACAGTTTTACAGTCACATTGGGACAATTCCTGTCTTGAACCAGTATTAAGCAGTAGATGAAGTGTCTTGCCTAAGGACACAGCATGGTGACTCCACTAACGGTGAATCTCGAACTAGCAACCCTTTGATCCCCAGTCTAATGCTCCAACTGAGCCACTGCGTTCACTGTGTATTCATGCTTTGTTTTGCCTGCATAATCACACTGGGTAGGTGGCAATCGAAAACGCACATACTATGGAGGAACGTAGATCGTAATTCATTAGAAACAGCATTTTCGATTGCCATTTGTCGCCACACTGGCGACAAATGGCAATCAAAAACACTGTTTATATCGATTTTTTATCTGTGTTTGTCCATTGTTGATAGCGTTTTCGATTGCCGCCTACCTGGTGTGATAATTGACCAACTCTATTGACCCATCACATGGGATTTTGGTTCTAATCACATTGTTAAGTGATGAAGTCTCAGGTTAGCTAACACAAATGCACAGATTTGTCAAAGTCTTCTATGCTCACATAAACAAAGAAAGGATGTAGATGAAACTCGGCCCAAAATTTAGACCTCGAGCTAAACTGGACACACCAGCCTGGGTGCTTAAAGCTGCATAGTCTGTAACTTTTGATCTTTTCGTTTTAGAAATAATGTTTCTATTTTTCAAGAACACAGTAAAAATACTAGAATTCAGGTATACATTTTACCTTTTTCCTAATAATTAACAAATTATTAGTACCAAAACAACAGCATTTATGTTAAAAATTACCTCTCTAGAATTATTGGAGGGACGCAAATAATTACAAATAAGAGAAAAAGCACCTGTTTTTATAAGATAATTTACTTTTCCATGCAGTTCTCAGCTTTAGAAATTAGATTTATTGTGACAACATAACTTAAATCTACTTTTACAAATGATTTAAAAAGAAAATATTTTTTTTCGAAAAATGTTCATAGTTACAGAGTATGCAGCTTTAAAGGAAGTTTTGCACATATGTGATCAGTGCAAAAATCTGGCCCATTTTTTTTTTTATCACTCCCAGTCTAGCAATGTACAGTACAGTCTCTTTACACGGCAGAGAATCAAGTGACTTCAATACAACAACAATGGTAGATACCATTGAAAAAACTGTCGATTCAGGTAAGACTTTCTTAGATATTTCCATTAATACTGGTCAGATTTGCATGACATTTGAATCAGATACCCCGGAAAATCGACAGCAACAGGCCCATTGTATGCTACTTTCAGGCAAAAATCTGGTTAAAAAGTTATTGAAGAGCAACTGGAAAATTTGGTTGCTCTTCATTAACTTTTTACCAGATCTTTGTCCAAAAGACTGAAAAATTTGGTTGCTCTTCAATAACTTTTTACCAGATCTTTGTCCAAAAGTCGCTAAAGATGGACATGTTGCCTTCATGTTCCCAGGGTATCTGCTTCAAGACCTATGCCAATCTGATCAGTATTAAAGGAAATGTCAAAGAAAGTTACCTGAATCAAGGGGTTTTGACAAGTTTCCAACACTTTTAATACTCTAAAGTCATGTGGTTCTCCGCCGTGCTTTATAACACACCTCTTTATAACACAGATTTGGATATAGCAGTCATGTTGTGGCTCCCAAATTTTTTTAACTTGTAATTTTACAAAATGAATTATAGGAAAATGACCATAAAATGTTCATTTTCCTATAATTCCTTTGTAAAATTGTGCCTTTATAACACAATTCACTTATTTTGTGGTCCATTCCTACTGACCCCAAACATAGTGTTATAAAGGGTCTGCAATGTAGTTAATCAAATGAGACTGGTATTTGTTCTATTTGCTATTAAAATTATAGAATCCTTCTCTGAATCCTTCAAACTCAGTAATAGTGTTTTCGGTCAAGTTGTAATAGCTTTGATTAGAAATATACCAGACAATTAGGCCAGATTTTTTTTATTAGTTGATTTACGAACCCTCCTACTGTAATTTTCCAGAAAGTAGAACAAAAAAAAATTGATTTCTAAAATTATTTTTTTATTTTATCTGCCGACTCTAGCTATTATTTGTTTCGTTGAAAAAAAAATTTTTTTGAGGTTCTGTTTGTGTATTTTTGAGAGTGACACTGTTTAAAGTGATTGTCCTATACTAGATTTAAAGATTTAATACAGACTGTTGGTTTAGTTACTTTACTGGTTTATTAACTGTTTGTTCTGGAGATATTAAAAAAAAAAGAAAAAAAAAAAAAAAAAAAAAAGCTCTGAAAATGACCAGTCAACCGGTCATTTTCTTGGCTGGTCATTTTCAGAGCTTTTTTTTTCTTTTTTTTTCCGTCCCCCCTACCCTAAACCTGAAAAAAAAATTCCCGTACATCAACCAATAAAAAAAATCTGGCCTTATGCTAAATGTTTGTAACTATTTTCTAGAATTGTACCATGTTGGAGAGAATGGATCTGGAGGAGTGTATACAGGTCTGTATAGTTCATTTCATTGTCTTTTATTTAACCGTTATATAAACCAGCCGTGTAGCGCAGTCGGTAACGTTTCTGGCAACAAATGTGAGTCTGACTGCAGATCCAGGGGTCGCGAGTTCAATCCCGGCCCGGTCCCATACTTTCGTGGAGATTGATCATGCAATAATTTCTACTGTCATTCTCCTCCCTTCCGCTTAATCATTCAAGAAGGGTTGTTGTCAGTTACAAGCGAAAGTATGTGCACCAAGTACTGGTTAACTGCTTGTTCAAGCTTGCCCAGGAAAAAGTGTGGTTAGGTGAACTGACCGTCCCGCCATGACCATAGTTGTTGACTTGGGACGTAAAGCAACAAAACAAAGAAAACAAACAAAGTTATTTACCTGACAAAAAAAGAAACGCACCAGCTAATACATGTATTTTGAAATTTCTTCAAAACTACTAAGAATTTAGATTCATTTATAGAATTGTGAAGATAGACAATCAGACAGGTCATTCCTAAAATTCCATTACATTATGTCTGTTCAGTACTTTTTGACGGGTCTTAGAACAAGACAGGGGTCAGTTTTCAATGTCACAGTGTTCAATATGATGTGTGACCTCCATTGGTTTGTATGCATGCTGCGCATCGAACGAATGATATCTCTTATCAAACTCTGTGGTATCGCATACCATTCGTGATGTAAAATATTGTGGAGATGTAGGGTATGCATTTGAGCCAAGAGAGGACACACATCTTATTGGTGTGTTTCTTTTTTTGTCTGGTATATTTGGTGGGGGTTTACAGTCACAGACTAATTAAGGTTAACTCTGCCTAATAGTGTTGACTTAAAAACCTTTCCAAACAGTTTTTACCCAGCCCAGGCCCAGAGGTTATAAAACTTTTTCCATGCTCAACTCAGCTGAGCACGAAATTTATCCTGCTCATAAATGTAAAAATGCCAACAATTGTTGGCGTTTTAACATTTATTAGCATGACTTCTTTATTTGTCGGTATTTTAGTTTTTATGAGCAGTTGAAATTTAGTGCTCACCTGAGTTGAGCATGAAAAAAGTTTTATAACCTCAGCACCAGGCCTGACATTTTCAATCAAAACTGTTCTGATGACACTCGGGTAGTATTCCCCAAAGACTGCATTGGCAGTTTTAAGACTTTCTCCACTATTGGCAACTTTTGCCAGCTGCTGATAATGTCGAGCTTGATCTAGATCCAAACTGTTTGACATTCTGATGGCATTCCCCATAAATGCTTTCAAATAACTTAGTTTTTAAAAATATCTCCAATTGACAAAAAAGAGAGTTAAATTGCATTTGTGAAGATGTGAAGACCAGAAGCATGAAAAGCAATTTGTTGCTTTCTTCCTTGCCTAATGCATACTTCTGACATTTTCTGAAATTGTCAGAAACAAGCATTTGATTTTTTGATAGAAACGAGCATTTGGTTTTAAAAAGGCTAACTTTTTAGCTACTTTCTAACATCTTGTGTGCAAGTAAACACAAGCATATTTCAGTACTTTTTTAAAAAATCATTTATATTTTTTTGAAACAAGTACAAAGCGCAATGGGTCTGAAAATGCCAGTAAAATAGCTGTTCTCGTATACTGAATCTCATAACAAACAGTAGCAAATCCAGAGGGGGTTCAGGGGGTTCGCTTGAACCCCCACCCCCTCCCATTCCCCCGTTTTTAAATACCCCATAAAATGAAATAATTTGGTCTCACTGAGACCAAATTATTTCATTTTCATGGGATATTCAAGAAAAAAATAGATAAAATCAGTAAAGCGACCCCCTCCTTTACACATCTGAACCCCCTATCCAGAAATCCTGGATCCGCCCCTGACAAACATGGCATCAGCTTACAAACTTTTTCTCATCATTACATCTTTTCCATGCACGATATATAACTAACAAAAGCAGGGACAAAATGGCTGTGTAATGTCATGCAAACAAATAAGGGGCCATTTTAAGGATTTTCAAACAGTGTGTAAAATTAATGATTTGAACCTGGATTCAGTCTCATTTGGCAATGACTTCGAACAGATATGGGCATTTATATTAATGCAAGGATATCTAGGGAGTGCAGTGGCTCAGTGGTAGAGTGCTTGACTTGAGATCGAAGGGACGCGGGTTCTAGCTTCACCGGCGAGACACATTAATTTTTGCTCAGTACTGGTTCAACCCAGGAAGACCCAGCAGTTCAGGAGACTTACGTAACTGAAAGATTGTTGACTGGGACGTAAAGAATCATATCAAACAAGTATAGCAAGGATATATATTTTGCTGAGTGTTTCAGGCATGCTATTAAAAATCAACATGTCTAAATACTTTTTACTGTTTTCAGATCACTGACAACACCTTGAATTACCTTGGCAATTACTGCCACCTGTTGCAAGCTTTGGTAAGTAACCATGGCAACTACTGCCATCTATTGCAAGCTTTGGTAAGTAACCATGGCAATTACTGCCACCTGTTGCAAGCTTTGATAAGTAACCATGGCAACTACTGCCATCTATTGCAAGCTGTCTAAACACATCTTTCCAGAGCAATATTCATGCTTCCCACTGAAAGAGGTGGCATATTGTTTTTGATGTGGTCAATTTTGTGTCATAGCATCAACTTGGTTAGGTGGGTTATCTCAAGAATCAACAGTTGGATTTAAATTAACCCTTAAAACGCCAATCATGACTGCAGCAGACGACAAATTTATCGACATCTTTTCCAATTTTCGAAAAAAATAAGGTACAATAATTCATGAGAATCGTCTGCCAGCAGACGATTCTCGTGAAAAATCATGCCTTTTATGTTATTTTTGAAAAAGCGGCAAAATTTGAAATTGTCGTCTGCTGCTAATTATAGGTGGTGCTTTAAGGGTTAAATTCGCCTGGATATAACATTGGGGCATGATGGAGAGTTGATTAATATTTAGTGACCTTGACCTAATACTTGCTGGTGTCCACTAGGTCTCCTGAATTGCTGAATGAATGGCTATCATGTACTGGCTTGCATGATAGGAGGGCATCTACGGAATCAGTATTGTAAATTCCTTTTCTTTGAAAAAGCTTCAATTTATCTTGTTTGCTGGAGCTTCACATGCAAAGTTTCACATGATTGATTTTAGTTCAATGAAGGGTAAAAACTTAACCGATTTAGTCTAAGGGAAACCAACAAAACTATATGATTATCAATGTTTTTGCCCCTTCTAACATAAAAATAAAAAATTGTTGTGTAGTCAAACTACTCTTGTACCATTAGGTAAACTTCTATTATGAATCCTTATGTATGGCTAGTCTGCCTAATGAATAAAAGTTAATATGTTTAATAGTAACAAAATCTCATGAGCTCATATAGGTATCTTTATTGAAAACAGGTTGTTGTTTTTTGCATTGTCAATCAGGAGCGGATCCAGGATTTCTGGAAAGGGGGTTCATATGCATAAAGGTGTGTGGGGAGGGGGGAGGGTTCGCTTTGGGGCTCTTATCTATTTTTTCTTAAATATCCCATGAAAATAGGATATTTAAAAATGTAGGGGAGGTTCATGTAAAATTTCAAGATCCTAGCTAGTCACTGTAGCTGAGCTGGCTGGATTCAGCCTTACATAATCACAAATCCCTATGACAAGTTTTCTCCTAATGAGGCTCATTTCTGGCAAAAAAAACACATACATCACTGCGTTGTATCCTTGAGCAAGACACATTAATCCTTGCTTAGTACTGGTTCAACCCAGGAAGACCCATCCCGACATAACTGAAAAAATTGTTGACTGGGATGTAAAGAATCAAATCAAACAAACAAAGAGAAACACACACACACATTCTGGATGGCCATGCACTGTGGCCTTTCTGTAAATTTTTGTGATAGGTGTCTTCATTTGGGGAGAAAAAATGGTTTGACATTATTAAATGAGCTCCAAAATTTGAAAATGCTGGCTGCTGCAAATATTTGGCGTTGCTTCAACCCTTTGTATTTTGATGGGTTCTTCCTTCTGGTTTGATACAATAAACTTAGGATAGTCCATTGTACATATCTAGGGGTGTCAGGTTATACTTTTTCAATTTACAGTAAACCCTGTCTTAAGTGGCCACTCATACAGAACACCAAAAATTGGTTTTCAACACCGATTATATCTTAATGCAGGTCAAGGGGAGCATTCTGCAATACTTTTGACCTTCATTAAGCTACCATTTTCTGTTTCGACCTTTGTTTTGTCTATTTTAAGTGGCCGCTTAAGACAGGTTTTGCTGTATCTTGTTTTCTTTTGTCTGAAAATTTTCTTTACCTTTACAGTGTATTATGCTGCATTTCATCTGGGGTTTCACTGTTTGTAAAAGTACCCGTTTAAGGATTTCCTGTATACAAAGGGTTAAAGGTTAAGTTTATGTTTATTACAGAGTTTGTCCCACTGCGAGTTAATCACAGATGAAGGAATCCGTTACCTTGGATCTAGCCCATGTGCCACGGAACATTTGACAGTTCTTGAATTAGACAATTGTCCGTTAATAACGGACGCATCTCTTGAACATTTGATGGGCTGTCAGTGCCTAGAGAGAATAGAACTCTATGATTGTCAGCTGATCACACGACAGGGAATACGAAGATTAAAGGTAACTACATAAATTTTTGTGAGAATTTTTATTCTCAATAAGTGTTAGGACATATTTGAGATGTAAAAAAAATCCAAAACCGAGCATGATTTACCTTCATCAGTAAAAGGCAGAGCGATTTTGCCATTTCACGAGGGTTTTAATTTGGTGAAACTTCACATTTCGCAAAAAATAAAACCCTCGCAAAGTTTTCTGAATACACACTTTTGTTCTCCCTTTCTCTCATGTTTCCATCCATTTCATTGGAAATGTCTTATAAAGGTCTGTAATTTACAGAATGATAAATGAGGTAGTCGTTATATAAAAAAGTCTATCTATCTCGCAAGCGTTTGTTGTCTGCTGTTTTCATCTGCTTATGTTCTAAAGTAGCCTATATTGCAAACAATATGGACCCAGATCGGACTGCTCCCTCCTGCTTGCTATTCTGACAAGCATTTTGTGAATTCCAGCCCTGATAACCTACATTTTATTTGAGAACAAAAAGAGAAAAGTGTTCCAACACTTTTGAACAATTACCATACCCATTTTTTTTACACCTTTCAAATCCAACAACTGAAAACTCAAAGTAAAATGTCTGGGTTTGGAGTTAAACTTTTGCATGTTGGGTAAATTTTCATGTGTAAGTAGCTGTTTTTTTCAAAATTAACCTTTTCAAAAAATTCTTTCAGGAACACAATCAGAGTGTCGAACGGTTGGATACAGGTCAGGACAGACTTGGGTCCAAACTGTTTACAAAGGTTATCAGCAGATGACAAAAGTAGCTGCTAGAATGGAAAGAGTTATGAAAGTCACATGATATTTTTCCTTTCTATTTTTTCAGAATCGTTTACCAAAAATAAGAGTCCATGCTTATTTTGCGCCAGTTACCCCACCCATTTCTAACGGTGGTGGTCGACAAAGATACTGTAAATGCTGTGTTATTCTTTGACAAACACTTTGGAGAATGGAGGGTGCACTTAGTACCGGCAGTATGAGCGAGGACTACCAAATACCTGTAGAAGAATCAGTCAATCCTGCAAGTCTTAGAATAGAGTTCTTCTGATGACCTTGACCTCTAAGAAATATGTAGCCAGCATTACAGCTTGACCCTTACAGTGTGGCTTTTCCAAAAACTTGTTTTTTCCCAACTTAATTATTAAATAAGTATCCAATATCAAAAATATTTACCATTAAATACCAATCACAGCAAAGTTTGTCTGCTTTGTCGTGTGCTGAAATGTTTTAGAAGCCTCTTAGTTAAACAGTGTAGACCCAGATCAGTCTGCTCCTGTAGGAGCAGCCTGATCTGGGTTCACAATGTTTGCCTCTAAAATTACATTAGTCAATGATGTTAGAAAAAGAATGCAGTAGACATCAATTTCAGATGCATTTTAGCAGGTGCTTTAAGGGTTTATGGTACAAAATCAGAGATCTGTTTAAAACTGAAAAATGTTTCCAACAGTTTAAAAATCAAATAAATATTTTCTTTTGGGTGGGGTTGGGAGGGGGAAGCCAGTTTTATTCGGCAATATTTTAAAAATAATTGACAAAATACACATCACTGACTGTAATGGCCAAGCTGTCAACCTGCTCTTTCAATGGATAGTGAAAGCAATGATCTGGCTACAAAACCATTTCAAAGCAACCTTCACCTTTGACTTACGGTAATTGGTTAAAATATTTTGAACACTAGTCTTATAATTCTCATGCCTGCAAGTTTTGTTTACCTTATCTCTTTACATGTAATGATTATAACTTTTGCCAACAGTCTGTACCCAGATCAGAAACAACAAAATGTCAGGCCTGATCTGGATCCAAACTGTTTGGCACTCCAGCCATATTCCTGAAAGAATGTTTGGGGGGAAAAATAATAAAAAAACATCAGCAAATGATAATACAGTCAACCCTCTTTATAATGTCCATGTTTGTTCCTAGGTATCTTTGACGTTAAAATGAATTTGCTGTTATAATGAAATGCAGACCAGTACCAGGTTTCCACATCATAATCATTTGATAAAGAAAATAAATCCAAATGTACACATCAGTTAGATTTCATATTGCATCAAAATTCACAAAGCTTCCCTCTTACCAAATGTAACAGACACCTGTTCATGCAAAATACCTTGTCCTGATCACCAAATTGACTGACACATGGTAAAAATTATGTTATAATGAATTTATTTTCATTAGAAAATGTATATCTGTTCCCAGAACTTACTGTCGGTGTCGTTTAGTGAATATTCTGTTATAAAGAGGGAATTTTAATGGAAACAGATCTGTTCCCTGCAAATTTATGTTGGATAGTGAATATTCTGTTATAAAGAGTGACATTATAAAGAGGTTTGACTATAGTCATAAAAAATTTCTCAGCATGAAAAGAGTTGAAATATTCACACAAAAAGGCCTAATTAAACAGTGTAACTCCTGATTGGACTGCTCCTTCAGGAGCAGTCTGACCTGGGTCTGCACAGTTTGTCATTCCATCAGCTCATTTAAGCACATAAGGTAGTCAGGTTACCTAGTGTTCAAAACTTTCGAACATTTACTGTTTAAGTTATGACCTTAGTCCCTCAGCATCTGCAGGTCAGAAAAATGTTTTTAGGGACTTTCGAAGACTACTTAGTGATTAACTAAGAGGATCCTAAAGTGATTAACAAAGAGGATCTTAAAGTGATTAACTACTGTCCAGCCAGCCAAGAGTGACGGTGATGTTGTGTTTTGTTTACAATTGTTAAATAAAACATCGACTTGTACAAACCACCTGAGCTAACGGGAATTGATAGACCACTTGTGTATTAATCCTATCCACAGGATAGGATTAATACACAAGAGATCTATCGATTCTAAGTCCTTGATAACTTAGTAAACAAAACATGACGTCACTGTCACACTTGGCTGTGAGGACAGTAAGAGAATTTAAAGGTTAAATTATGTGGTAATGATTATCCTGAGTGGAGATGAACAGTCATTTAGCACTGTGAAAAAAAGGTATGCTAGAATTGGAAGGATGGACTCATGGGATGGACTTGTGGTTTGACTCAGTCATGACCCCTTTAAGGTGGCATATGTCCCTTAACAAAGTTTATCATTCCTATGAGGTGTCTGGGAGTGCAGTGGCTCTGTGGTAGAGTACTTGACTTGAGACCGAAGGGCCGCGGGTTCGAACCTCCCCAGTGTCACTGCGTTGTGTCCTTGAGCAAGACACATTTATCCTAGCTTAGTACTGGTGTACTGTTTGTTTTGTTAATATGAATTTTCAGACCTTTAGTTAAGCGTGTGAAAAAGGAATATAATTTTCTTATTTCTCAACCAAAACATAAGTTGTGGGTACTCAAAAGAACTTTATCTATGAGACGGTTCTTTTGAGCCTCAAAACATATGCATAAAAGTATGGGTAAGAAAATATTTACAATTTTACTCTGAATATTGTTGTTTATCTAAACCTGTGAATTTTTCTGAATGAATTATTCTTATACATGTGTGTTTAAACCATTACTTAATTTGACTTGAATACATGTATACAAACATCATGCAACATACTTCTCCAGAGAGCATCTATATCAGTGAGAACTGCAATGATCAACCACATGCCCAAAATGAGTAGACAATTGAGACATAATGACCTCACTTAAGTAGATACCAGGCCCCAAGTTTATAAAACTTGAGTACAGTCTCAAACTCCAAATAAAGCCCAATGATTGGCTGCTTGCGGACATGTATAAAGCGCAATGATTGGCTGCTTGAGGACACATGTCCGCAAGCAGCCAATCATTGCACTTTATTTGGAGTTTGAGAATGAACTCAAGTATTATAACCTCGGGACCTGAACTGGCCTTTCCTCCCAGCTTAACCTTGATTAAGGCCATGACACCAATAAACAGGTAAAGTCTGTAAGTGCGACCCTGAGTCCATCCCTTCAGTTCTAGTATGCCAAGGTGAAATAAATATTTCCTGTCCTTCTGGCTTCACAAGTCACATGTTCAAGGACAAAACCTAAATCATAAAATAAGTGAGGCTCATCAAGGCGGATGCACCATATTCCTCAATATCTCAATGTATATAGAGAGTGTAGAACTGGACTAGACTAGATCTGAGCATGTTTAGGAACTACTGGTTGCTTGCTATAACCCTTATCCACCCCTCAGACCTATAATATACTGAGGGGAAAAAGTTTAGCAATTAGTTATAATGGGTCTTCATATAGGCGATCTTTCTAGCATTAGATCATTTTTTATTAGCAAGTGTGCAAACATGTCAGTTGTTTGAAAATGATTTTATGACTACCCAGAAGAGGTCAAAAGAAACAAAATACGATTTCATAGCGATGATTTGATCTGCTGAGCATTTTAATTTCAAATGCTATTCAATTGAAAGGGAGGTAATTTGAAAAAAAATATGATTTTTAACTAAAAATTGTGCTGAAATGGTGAACAGAACATCCAGTTTTAAACCGGCTTTCACTTTTTGGCTTTTAGATCTAAACATTTGATGGAAAAATGAAACTTTTAGCAGAAAATATTCGTTCTATTGCCAGATAAGCTGTTTTAGCAAGGGGTCTTATAATCGGACTTTACATTAATAATTAATGTGAAATGCCAACCGGTTAATTTCAGCATACTCGTAAATGTTTGTCAACATATATTTATGATATTATGAAATTAAAAATCCCATTTCTTCTAAACTGTGAATCCCCAAAGTATATTGCTAAACTTTTTTCCCTCAGTATAGATTCTCTTCCTTGTATACCGCCTGGTTTTCACAGTTTTATTTCAAAAAGTGAGTAAGACCAAGAAATGCCACAACCACAGACAAAAGACACTTTTTCCCGCCATTCACAACGAATGGCCTCTGCTTTTTCATCTGTTTATGTAATTTGGTAGCCTATATTGCAAACAATATGGACCCAGGCTATATTGCAAAACAATATGCTCCCTTAGGAGCAGTCTGATCAGGATTCATAGTGTTTGCTTCCATGATAAAACTTGAAAATATGCAGCAGATGTAATAAGCAATTGTCAATTTTAAGACAAAAAATAATTATAATTATAACAAGTGAGAACTTCTAACTTATGATGTATTTATGTTCCTAAAGATTGTTTTTATCTTAGCAAACAGTGCAGACCCTGATGAAATGCCACATTATGCAGCATTTCATCTGGGTCTTCACTGTTTGCCAAAGTACATGTTTTTCAGTATACAGAATGAAATTGGTTATTTGAACAAAAGAGAAAAGTACAGAATTTGCTGATTTACAGTAAAACCTGTCTTAAGCAGCCACTCAAAAATAGACAAAACAAAGGTCTTAAAGACAAATGGTAGCTTAATGAAGGTAGAAAGTATTGCAGAATGCTCTCTTGGAGCATTCTGCATTACTTTAGACCTGCATTAAGAGAATATCAGTCTTGAAAAAAAAATTGGTCTTCTTTTTGAGTGGCAGTTTAAGACAGGTTTTACTGTATACCATTATTCCCTATCTAGTCTTGTCTGGTTCTACAGCTCCAACATCACACCCGGTAGGCGGCAATCGAAAACGTCAATACTATCGAGGAACGTAGATCAAAAATCATTAGAAACAGAGTTTTTGATTGTCATTTGTCGCCCGACTGGCGACAAATGACAATCGAAAACACCGTTTCTATCGATTTTTGATCCGCGTTTGTCGATTGTTAAGAGCGTTTTCCATTGCCGCCTACCCGGTGTGAACATGTTGATTTGGGTTTGCTTACCATGATAAGCCTCTATACTGCCTTATAAAGGAGTACAACAACATCATATAACTGTTCATTGTTGTAATATTTGTACCCTACCCACAACCAAGATAAGATGGATTTTTATGACAAAAATGGTGATATCTTTCTTTGAAAAGTATGGGCCAGCTTACGAGATTTTGATACTTATATTGCATATGCACAAAAGCTTCCTTCAAATGCCAAGTCTTCATCTACATCCATACTTTGTGTATTGCAAGCGGCTAAGACTCTGGTTCATACCAGATTGGTGGCAATGGAAAATTTTAATGCTATTAATGAACATAGATCAAAAAAAGTTAGAAACAGTGTCATTGGATTGTCATTTGTCACCTGACTGACCGATTGTTAAGAGGGTTTTTGATTGCTGCCTTTTCAGTGTGTGGTTAGACTGTGCAGTGTGCAGTTGTGAAGACTTCCCTGAGACTTCAGCGCTCAACAATTTGATAAACCCTTAAAGATAACCCTTAATAATGATATACTATCAACCCTTAAAGCGCCAATCACAACTGCATCAGATGACAAATTTTGCAACATCTTTCCTAATTTTCGAAAAAAATAAGGTACGATATTTCATGAGAATCGTCTGCCAGCAGACGATTCTCATGAAATATCATGCCTTATTTGTCAGTTTTGAAAAAGCGGCAAAATTTGAAATTGTCGTCTGCTGCAAATTGTAGGTGGCGCTTTATGGGTTAACATGATGTCAGCTGTTATGTCAAGTGTGTGATGAAGATTATGCATATTTGGTTAATTGAAAATGACCAAAACATGAGTTTGGGTCATTTTCTGTGCAATGGGGTTAATATAAGAGAACTTTTGTTTTAATACAGAATAAATATGTTTATTAAAAAAAAAAACAAAAAAAAAAACAATTTGATAAATTACCAAAATCTTGTACTGACTCATACTTAAGGTGATATAGGAAAAATATTGATTTGAATACCTGTCTAATCTCGGTTGTCAATATTTTGTCATGCTGTTTATCCCCTTGTCTGTTCATAATTATGTTATATGAAGTCCATTATTGCCCTGGTTAAACATGTGATAATTAGAGATTATCATGTAGAGTTTTGGTTATCACCTGAATTATCAAACCGAGATCCCATTATCAGCCCGAAAGCTTTAGCTCAAGTGCTGATAGTTGGTCAAGGGTTGATACAGAGTGGTATAACCAAACCCCTGTGTTATAATTTTTTTTTTCACATATTCTAATTCACCGTTTATTCGTGTTAGACATACAAAAATGCAAGTAAAACAGAAGACTTTAAGGCAAACCTTGTGTGATATCATGCCACTTGATTACATCTGATTTCATCTAATGAGCAACATCTCTCCCAAGCATGATAATCTGCTCACCTTTAAAATACACAAATTCTGGTTATCAGCCCAGTGGGCAGATTACCCAGTCATCATATGTGATACACTCTTTCCCCCCAGCTGGTTATCACGGCAAATTGTGTCCCAAATATGTGATAACTTCTAAAATGGAACAAATTGGCCACTTCATGCGGTATTGATAATTATATCCAAAGTTATCAATTTTCAGCTTTCTACAGGCCCCCAGATAAGAGTGCATATTGGAAAACTATTTTTTTATTTCTCATACAAAATATATGTTGTGGGTACTCAAAAGAATCGTCTCAATGAGACGGTTCTTTTGAGCACCCAAAACACATGTTTAAATTGATGGGTAAGAAAATAGTTACAATTTTACGCTCATAAAATTTCCTTATCTTGACCTGTGTTTCTATTGGGGCAAGAGGCTTGATTTATGGTCTAGGCCTTAATCTATGTCCCTAGTTTATGTGTGCTAGCAGAGAAGGGTCTGAGGAGCCTGGGCATTTGCTCAGTCTCATCGGAATCTTCTTTGCTATTATATGTGACAAGTTCCAAAATCTCATGAACTGCCTCCAATGATAGCTGGGTCCATGTCATTTGGAATCCTCATCATTTATCATAGGTCTTAATGGAAACAATGCAAGTAATCAACTCTTTGTATTCTGGTTAATTTTTCATGCTTTTGTTGTCATTTGCTGGCCTTTTTTTTTCAAAAAATTCTTTCAGAAACACTATCAGAGTGTCAAACTGTTCTAATCCAGATCCAAACTGGGTCTAAACTGTTTGCAAAGATTATCAATGGATGACAAAAGTAGCCACTAGCAAGGAAGGAGTTGAGTAACATGCTAATTAAGATTCGTTAGACTGAGAATACATTTTGCCAGTGTTTGAGATTTTGGTTCTTATGACATGCAGTAAAACCTGTGTAAATCGGCCACTCTCATAAAGAGCAAAAATTGATTTTCAAGACCAATTATCGCTTAATGCAGGTTAAAAGTATTGCAGAATTCTCCTAATGCAGGTTAAAAGTATTGCAGAATGCTCCAAGGGGAGCATTCTGCAATACTTTTGACCTTCATTAAGCTACCATTTGTCATTAAGATCTTTGTTTTGCCTATTTTTGAGTGGCCGTTTTACACAGGGATTACTGCTTGTGCAAATGTCTCTAATAAATGCCCATGCTGACATATCCATAAAGGTCTAAATTTTGGTCTGGGTCTATATCTACCTGTATACTTTGTATATATGGGAGAATCTTAAACTCTAGAGAGTCTGTCACAGACTAGCCTGAGCCTTTACTTCTCGCTGATGCAATACATACTGAAGTCCTATATGCTAGCCCATATATGGGCCTTGACGTGAGAAAACCTGTCTTGGGGGGTTTGCAAACAACACAGGCGCAGACCAGCCTGCACATCCGCTCAGGCTGATCAGCGCCTTTGTTATTTGCTTTTTGGAAAGTACCATATGTAAACTTGCTACAGGTGAAATTTCAATTTTCTAGATAGTCTTTGTAGCTGAGGAGACTGGTTTGAGTCTCACTTTGTCGTAAACCCCGAAGACAGGTTTTGTCACGTCGAGGCCCATATGATATGGCTTATTTAATTTAAACCACAAAACAGATGAAATATGAAACTTACCTTTAACTCTTTGTATACAAGCGGCAACTTTTTTCGTCTGCTCATAATCTTTTCAAATAGATTAGACCCAGATCAAGACCAACAGCATGTTGATATTGATCTGGATCCAAATTGTTTGACACTCTGATAGTGTTCAAAGAATTTAAAAAAAAAATGGAAAAAAAAGTCAGATGACAAAAAAAGTGTGAACATTTCTATACCCAGCTTGCAAAGAGTTAAAGCATATAATGCACCATATTAAATTGGATGGAACAATCAATGAGCCCTGAAAGTGTCAATTAGTTAGACCAGGCTCTGAGGTTATAAAACTTGTTTCATGCTCAACTGAGCATAAAATTTATTAGCTCATAAACATTTATATAGCAAGATAAATACAACATCTAACAGTTTGAAAGCTAGGAAAATCTTAATTTTTCAGCATTTTAGATTTTATGAGCAGTCGAAAATCCATGCTCAGTTGAATTGAGCATGAAAAGTTTTTAACCTAGGGACTTAAGATAAGAGCTAATTTTTGAAGGGCAATATGACAGCTTAGAAGTTATTAAATATGTGCTTCATCATGTGAAAACTTATCTTAGGTGTTTGCAATAAACCTGTCTGCTCAGCTACAGAGGCCAGATTAAATATTAGGAATTTGCCTGTAGCCAGTCAGGTTTTCTCACAATGATATTAACATGATATGCCTGGTGAGCCAGGCAGAGATGAAACCATTCTGCCAACCACGAGAAAATTGTGGCATTATCTAACAATGGAATATCCAGACATTGGTAGAACAGCTCAATTTTTGTCAATAGCAAACAGGATTATGGTACATGGGCGGATCTAGAAGGGGAACAGGGGATCTGCCCCACCTGGAAAATCACAAGTGGCTATAGGTTTCTTTAGAAATACTGGTAAGGATCCCCCTGGAGAGGGAGGTTTGTAAAGCCCTCTGTGAAATACATTGATGATTTAAAAAAAAAAAGACACCCTGATGGAATTATCTGGATCCGCCCATAATGGTATATAGCAACATACATGTAAAGGGTGTTAAGAAAGTTTGTTCCACAATAAAATTATGTTCCTATTATTTTAGTCATAATGTGTCTTATGACATAAATGTCACTGGAATTCTTTAAAGTCAACTCACTTAGAAAGAAGTAAACAACAGGATGTTTAATCACATATTTTGTCATGGAATAAATTATCTTCAAAATCAAGTACCCCTCGGAAATTTTTGGGCTTGAGGAGCAAAATAGGGGTACAGGACAAAAACCATTGTAATGCGATGGCCAGAGTGGTAAGAATATTTCCTAATTGGTTAAGAAATCCTAAATGGAGTTGTTATTCATCTTATATGAACCTTTAGTACATTTACTAACCAACAGGGTTGTAAACAACCAGCTAAATTAAAAAATGCCACATTGATTTTAAAATATAAGATTTTTCTAGATCAATTGAATAACTGTGTATCCAAAATAAATATAATTGTGGGAAGACATTCGATGTCAGACACGATGCCAAATGCTTTAGAGTATCACAAGGAAAAACATGGCCATGGAAAATGCAATTTTCAGCATCATTATCCTGGCGCTTTTTAGAAAAAGCTAAAGGGATATTGCAATCGCCCCCGTCCGTCCATCCGTCTGTCTGTCCGTCGGTCTGTCGGTTATTCTATCTCCTCCTAAACCACTGGACGAAATTCAACCAAATTCGGTGTGTGAGTTACTCACATGAATGGGGCGTTCATCAGCAAATCTTTTTTTGGCCCCGCCCCCTTGGGCCCTGGGGAGGGGTCAAAAGGTCAAATATTTAATTTCAATTACAAAGTCAATTTCAAAGATTTTTATACCAAACTTTGTGTTTGTTCTCACATATAAAGGATACAAAACATATCAGACGGGATTTTAATTCTGTTGCCTGGGTCACACCCCAGGGGTCGGACTTTGGGGCGCTGGGGGTGCCGAGGGGGTAAAAAAAACATTTTTTTTCAAACATGGTCATGTGGCATATTAAATCGACGGGGATGACGAGCAGAACAGAATGTAAGTAAAAATTTTCATCCTAGGGTCAAACTGGTGATCTTGGGGTGAGGTCAAAAGGTCAAATATCATTAAATTTCGGTTAACATGTCAATTTCAAAGATTTGTATACCAAACTTTGTGTGTGTTGTACGAATGAAAGATACAAAACATATCAGACGGGATTTTCATTCTGTCACCTTGGTCATGCCCCAGGGGTGGGACTTTGGGGCCCTGGGGGTGCCCAGGGGGGGGGGTCAAAAATATTTTTTTTCAAACATGGTCATGTGGCATATCAAATCAAATTATGCCCCAAGGGTGGGACTTGGGGTGCTGGGGTGGGGATTTGCGATGGCGCCTCATCAACTGCGCATTCTAGTTTCCTTTTTAAATGACTCATGGTGTGTAATTTTTATCTTCTATTTTTAGAAATAAATGTCTGCCTGGCGGATTTGGAAAAGTATCCTCATTGAAGTTGATTCCAAATTACATGATGAAGAGCGGAACAAACTTTCTTAACACCCTTTATATACTGATTGCTGATTTTTGTCAATGTTAAACTGACAGAATAGCAAACAATATAATATAGTACATGTATGTGTATATACTGAATGCTGATTTTTGTCAATGATAACCCGAGAGAATTATTAAGCAAACAGTATAATATAGTATGTGTATATACTGATTACTGATTTTGTCAATTTTAAACTGAGAGAATAACAAACAGTATCATGGTATATAGCAACATATAAGTATATACTGATTGCTGATTTTGTCAAAGATAAACTGACAGAATAGCAAAAGTATAATATAGTATCATTATACTGATTTGATTTTTGTCAATGATAAACTGAGAGAATTGCAAACAGTATAATATAGTACGGTAAATGTTCTAAAATTTCAAATACTTTTCTCTTTCTTTTCTCAAATAAAATGTTGGTTATCAGAACTGGAATTCACAAAATGCTTGTCAGAATAGCAAACAAGGGAGACCCTGATCAAACTGCTTCAGAGTCTGCCCTGTTTGTCTTGGCCTTTTTGGAAGGCAACAAGTGTTCAAGATTTTAGAACATTTACGGTAGTATGAATATATAATGATTATGCGAGATGTTTGAGAGTTATTTAGTGTAAATAAATTCAGTGCAATTGTTGCAGGGGACAAAAAATCCACTCGTCAGCTCTTAATTACGAATGAAATCTAGAAAGGATTAGTAATTCTTCCCAAAAGCACTCGTCCTTCAGAACAAATGCTTTGGGAAGACTAACTCGAGGGAGTCATATTACATATTACTCCCTTATGTTCTTTATTGCATAAGCTTTTAAAGGACAAGTGCATTTTTTTGCAGGGCGAGTGAAAATTGTAAGTCACTCGTCCTGCAGGAAAAGTGCAATATTGAAATATTTCTGTCGCATGTGTTGAAAATAATTTTAAGGCTATATTGAGGTAAGCAATCAGTTGACTACAGTGAAAAAAGTATACAGGTGTCAAGAATGGTTTCAGGGAAATTTGACTTCAAGTTTTATAAATAGTGTATTTGACCTTATAAGTACACAGTGTGCATAGCTTTTTCAAAATAATGAACTTTTTTTTCAAGGTGCATGGTAGCTCAGTGGTAGAGTGCCTGACTTGAGATCTAGGGGTTGCTGGTTCGAACCTCGCCAGAAGCACATAGAAAGTCGGCCTCAAAATGCTGAATTTGGGAGATTATAATAGCTTCTCTAATTAATTTTCAGATTATCTAAACACAATTAACCATTTAAACATAAGATTATTCATTTTTTGTAGGCATCCTGCAAGTTTAAAAAATTTGAATTTCTAAAGTTCAGGATTTAAGAAATTTTGAACTTTCACCTCAGCTCCCCTAAAATAATTACCAGTGCTCCCCAGCTCCCTGAAAATAAATATCCCTTCTCCCAAGCCCCCCAAAACCCCTCGGGGGTCTCATAAATATTGAAATTGTACCACTGGATTGACTGGCACTCTGAAGATCATAAACAGTAAAACCTGTCTTAAGCAGCCACCCAAAAAAAAGACAAAATATTGGCTTTCGTGGCTGATAATCGCTTAATGCAGATCAAAAGTATTGCAGAATGCTCCATGAGAGCATTCTGCAATACTTTCGACCTTCATTAAGCTACCATCTGTCTTTAAGATCTTTGTATAGTCTATTTTTGAGTGGCCGCTTAAGACAGGTTTTACTGTAGTGTAAATACCCATCTTGATGTTTGCTTATAGGAGTATGTGGACTGATCAGGTCAAAAACAGCTATATATCTTTCCTTAAAGCTGCATGGTCTGTAATTTCTATCTTCTATTTTTAGAAATAAAGTGTCTAATTGTCCAGAACAAAATAAAATAGCTTAGATTTGGGTATACATTTTACCAGTTTCATAAACCTTAAAAAATTTGTTATCACAATCAAAACAACAGCATTTATGTTTAAAAAAATAAGCTGTCTAGAATTTTTGGAGGAACGCAAGTAATTACCAACAAGAGAAAAACACCAGGTTTTATAAAATAATTGATTTTTCCATACAGTTTTCAACTGTAGTGAACAGATTTATTGTAAAAGGATAACTTAATTCTATTTTTACAAATGATTTAAAAAGATGTTTTTATTCGGATAATGTTCAAAATTGCAGACTTAGTCACTTTAAGACCACTACGACTGTTCGAAATCACTGTTTTTTGTTTTCTGCTCCTTGAATCATAAAATCAAAATCTGATATTATAATTATAATAATTAATGTCCTTATTGATAAGAAATCAAAGTTCCATTAACATTTGCCGTGCTGAACTTGAATGTATCCTTTTTTAAGCACCGTAGATCCAGATCAGCTGGCTTCTGATGAAGCCGTCTGATCTGGATCTACACTGTTTTCCACTTTGAAAATACATCTGGAATACTTACTACAGGTTAACAGGATAAAAATTATTCAGCATGGCAAGAGTTAAGTGCTGAAAAGAAAACATTTATTCATTTTTGTTAAGTTATGCAAACTAATCAAAAATGAATAAATGTTTTCTTTATTGATATCTGTCTTCTCTTTTCACAATATTTATGGAAGCTTTATATTCACCATTGTCTAAGATGAGTGAATTATCAGAAGGTCCAAAATGGCCTCCAAAATGGCCGCCACAATGGCACATTTTCCCTGGTTGGAACACTTTGTCATTTCTGAACAGATTTCTACCTATTTTAAAATGTGATTTACTTTTATAGATACTTGGACAATTATTTTCTCTGAAATCTAATTATCACCCTTCAATATTATCTTATTAAGGCCATCACAGTGTGATGGTGTCTTCTACGTGCTGATGCACTTTACCAGAAGAAGCGTTTAGTTAAGAGTGCGTACCAAATATTCATTTTAATATTTCTCAACCATAACATATGTTGTGGGTACTTTTGAGCATCAAAAGAACTGTCTCAGTGAGATGGTTCTTTTGAGCACCCAAAACATATGTTAAAACTGATGGGTAAGAAAATATTTACAATTTTACACTCAAATATTTAGTTTATCCAAACTAGTATCAGAAAAAGATAATATGGAGCAATATGTCAAGAGTCTTGACAGCTCATGTAATGCCATTGGTTTGGCTAAAATGAGCAGTTACATGTTACTGTATGCTCTAATCTAGTCTGGCACCCTGCATCTATCCTGGTTTCTGAAATAGTGGTAGATGCAGGGTACCAGACTAACTATATTCTCTCTGCACTGTAGTCATACTGAAGCATATCTTGTTGATGGGGAGTTTTTTGATGAATATAGCTAGTGCATGAATATTCATGCCATGATCAAATGAGCCATGATACAAGAAAAGGTACCATTGGAATAATGCGGACTGATAAAGCCAAGATCAACCTCCTGAATCACCTGTTTTAAACAGAATTTTCAATTTGCATGGAACATAAGTTTTTTGGATATGAATTACACCTGTAACCCTTTGTATGCTATTGACTCCTAAATGCGTACTTTGGCAAACAGTGAAGACACAGGCAAAATGCTGCATAATGCATCAGGGTCTAGGCTGTTAGCTAAATTAAAAATGATCTTCTGAGAAATACAATTTTTATTTGGAAATTATAGCCTGTGGGTCACAGGCTATAATTTCCAAATAAAAATTGTATATATACAATGGATCATCCCAAGTTTATTGTAGCAAACCAGAAGGAAGAATCCATTAGTACAAAAAGAGTTAAATATGGAATGTGAGAATTACAGTGGCAAGAGCTAATTTTACTGAAACCTAACCTTTTGTGATTATAGTAGTTTCAAAGATGCATAGTAATGAGGCAATTCTATTTTTCTTATAAACAGGTACAGTAGGTAAAGCATGGCTATTCACTACATATGCAGTAGTCCGTGGTAGGTTCAATATAACTGTAAACTGAGACTACCTGCACACCCAAAATCAAGGTAAACTGGCCAGTGTCTGTTTACAACGATTCTCATCTATCTTTGAAACTATTATATATCGATTGCAAATATGCCAATGTTATCATTTGTCCATATTAGCAAAATTTAATTTTTGTGCTTAAAATTGTGATTATTTTCTTACCTTTAAGTTTAAACATAAGTTTTTGGTGCTGAAAAGAACCGTCTCATTGAGGAGGTTCTTTTGAGTACCCACAACATATGTTTCAGATGAAAGCTTAAAAAATTATTTTAATTACCCACTTCTATCTGGAGGCCTGGACGTTATGTGAAAAGAGTTTATTTGCTTATATCATCCTATAAGCTGATTCAGGTTATGGTGTTTTTTGAGAAGCTGATCTTGGTCATCTTTATCTGCATGTTCACCTTGGGACACCTTCTGGTATCGTGACTCAAATTTATATCTGAGCCAGATCATGAGAATTTTATACTTATTGCATGCACAGCTATCTAGTGGGGCTAGATGACTAAATGTTAGCCTGAGTCTTCATCTACATCCCTACTTTGTGTATGGAAGCTGCGAAGGCTCTTGCGAGACTACCTGTTTGCAGTGGCGTAGCTATGTATACACAAAAACGCATTTGCTTACACATTTGGATAAAAAAAATGGGAAGATTCTATCAAAATTCTGATGGATTCTTGATGTTATGTGTACAAAACGTGTGCATAGAAACAATATTAATCTCTCTAAATCCAATTTTGACAGAATTTGTGATGATGTTTGTATCACCTCCTCATAGGCACCCACCTATTAACGCAAAGTGTATGAGGGCCTGATCATATTCTAGTTTTATAATCTACCATTACCAAGAGTGTGTTTATCTTGGCAAGGAGTGCAGACCCCGATGAGATGCCGCATTTTGCGGCCATCTGGGTCTACGCTGTTTATATTTCTTCCTTTTTTGCATACATTCAGCCTGTTCCACAAGTGCGTACTTTGTTTTTTAGACTAGCCACAGGATCTTGAAGTTCTATCCTTATGTCACTTCTAAACCCTAAAACCGAAAATCTCATACGTAATGACAGTGTAATGACAGTGAGTTTTGAGGCTTTAGAGGTGGTATAAGAATAGAACTTCAAGCTCCTGTGGACTAGCTAAGCCCCTGTGTTTGTGTAGGCTTGTCAGAGCCTGTGCTGCTTTCATAAGCGATAAGTACCAAAATCTCATGAACCGACTGATTTCATGTCATAAATGTGTATTGTTAAAGAGTAATTTAGTCGTTTTAATTTATTATGATATATTTTCTGTCATGATGCTTGTATGTCATCTATGAACATAATAAAATATGTGAAACATTAAATGAATGCTGGTTTTTGATGTTTTTGCAAATTGTATGTCTCAGTTGCTTGAAATGCCACTGGAACAGTGTTGAGAGTAATAAAGAATACTAGGTGGGTAACTTATGATTATCAAGATTACCAGGCAAGGCTTCATGATTGCTTGTTGACATTGCGAGGCTTGCTGAGCGATTCAACATGCGTTCTCGAAACCGAGCCTGGTAAACGACATGAACCTGGTATTCTGTTTATCAGCTTACAAAGTTGATTCACCCCTTAAACTAGCAAATATGATGTAATGATCAATCTTTTGTGTTGATTCAGAGTCATTGGCAACGTCATTCAAAAAGTGCAATGTCATCATGACCTGATAAAGGCACATGCCGTGAGATATACAACGTTTATTAGGCAACGTGCAACGCTGCAGTTAATATGAATGGTAACTGAATATAAGTTTTATAATCCCACAAATTGTTTATGGGTGCCAAATTTTGCAACCAGTTTGGACTAAACTGTTTCACACTTTAATGGTATTCGTGGAAGATATTTGTGAAAATGTTAATCTAATAAACCACCAAGCATGCAAGGGAGGAGGGTCGAACAAGTGACCTTGGGATTAACTTTGATGTCAGACTCGCACACAATATGAATGATAGCTTTCAGTCAAACAAACCTTACATTGAATTCCAGGTTATAGGCAGATTACAATCTTGGTACTCTAAAGACATTCTCAATAAGACAGTTCTTTTATAATGTATCAACAAGGTACTGGGTCCGTGTCTTTCTTGAAGCACTACTATATACAACAGTATGTTCAGGTTCTCCCTATCATTGATATTCTTTCCACATTCATAGGCGGATCCAGAAAATTTTGTCAGGGTGGTCCTGACAACATTTTTTTAGTCAAAGTATTTCACAGAGGTCCGTACGAACCCTCAGTACGAACCTCCCTTGAGATGCAATTGGGGGGTCCCCCTCTGGATCCGCCCCCCCCATGACACTTATTTTGTACCATTCTAAAATACATTGACAGGTCTAAATAGTAAGTGAGTATGATCAGGAAATACCACAATCACAAACCGCAGACAACCCTATGGCACCGCGAGGGAAGAGCCACTCAACCATCACGAGACACCAGGAAGACAAATTAAGCAAAGCAACCAGCTCTCTCTTCCCCATCAAGATGATTGCAATACAAGAATGGACAAGTAATGTACAACAAAACGTAGAACAATTACAGACTCCCACAATGGAAGTAATAATAAACAAAAAGTCAACAACAACAGAACCACCGCCTTAGAACGGACACACCCAGGTGAACCGCATGTCTAGATCTCGGAGGGTGTTGGCTATCGGAGGTAAACAAAGAATTTTGAGGTTGGACATGGTATGTATTGAGACGATTTTATTTCATTTAGATTCGCTTTGAGGGATAAGAACAACATATAGGTCGATAGTATACAGAATGATGATAACTCTGAAAACAATACATCTTTTTGAAGTGAATCTGTTCGAGTTTAAATCACATTTGAATTCGGAAATGCAGTAATTTGGACCAATATTTCGAATTCATCAGTTAATATTCATATCTTTTATTTTATTTTTACTTGATTCACAGCCACCGCTGGAATGTATAACCTCTCTTTGGAACGAATCAGTCAAATACAATTCAAAAATACTTGTAAAACACTTATTTATTTGCAATTTTATGACGGTGGTATCATGTTTATGGGTAGCTTTCCGTTCGGAGGTATGTTGGGTAGCTGTCGGAGGGAAGGCATGTGCATGTTAACATTGATTTCGGAGAAGGGCAAATTGATTATGCTCATTAAACAAACTATGGCATACGGAAACAAAAGTGTAAAACTCAAACACTTTCAAAAACAAGTGGTTCGATTGGCGAGGAACATATCAAGGGAGAAACAAGCTTAAACAAACCAATTTGTTAGAGTTTTTGTTCAACATTGAAGGAGTCTTTTTGTGCATTAGTTTGTTTTGGCCTACCATATCTATTTAGCCCTTTGCATCACATTAAAGAAACAATCTGGCAGTAACATAACATGCAAAAGCATTATACTATGAAATGGGCACATACCTTTTGTGAAGGTGACAGATCAAGTAGCAATGCAATTAGTATACCAGATGTTTAGACGAGCACCTGTACGGTCTAATCAGTCTTCCCTAATTGCATAAACTTAACTACATGTAGGTGTTTTCGCATTTACACAACATAAGTTAACGCGCTTTAAAGAGCAGCCTTTGGGTTAAAACAAGTGTAAATGACCAGGAAATGCCACAATCCCAGACAGACACATGGCACCAAGAGACAGGGACACTGGAACACAGACAAATAAGGAATACGCACAAAGTCAGAATACAATAAGCATGCATTCAGCTCCCTTTATTTCAGTGAGAGTATTGCCAAACTAGAAATGACACAATATAAGCGTTTAACACGAAGTGCTAAACACGAGCCCCCAGCAAATACAACAAAAATAGTAAGTGAGTATGGTCAGGAAATTTCACAATCACAAACTTCAGATAAACCCATGGCACCGTGAGGAAGAGCCACACAACAATCACGAGGCACTAGGGAAACAAACTAAGCAAAGAAACCAGATCTCTCTTCCCCATCTACCCGCTCTCTTTCTTTTTTTTTTCTCTCTCTCTCTCTTCTCCATTCTCTCTACTCGCTCATCTATCAACTCTCTACCCTCTCTCTTTCTCTCTCTCTCTCTGTCTCTCTCTACTCTCTACTCGATTCTCTTTGTCGTTCTCCACTCTCTATTCTCTTTGTCTCTTGTTGTCTCTCTACTCTGTCTCTCTCTACGTCTCTCTATACTCTGTCTCCCTCTCTACGTCTGTCTCTACTCTCCCCATCTCTCTCTCTCTCTCTACTCTGTCTCTCTGCTCTACCTACTCTGTCTCCCTCTCTACGTCTGTCTTTACGTCTGTCTCTCTCTCTCTCTCTCTACTCTGTCTCTCTACTCTGTCTCTCTCTATACTTTATTCTCTACTTGCACTCCTCTCTACTCTCTCTATACTTAATTCTCTACTCGCACTCCTCTCTACTCTCCTTTTCTCTCTTCGCACTCCTTCTCTACTCACACTCCTTCTCTATTCTCTCTTTCTCTACTCGCACTCCTTTTCTACTCGCACTCCTTCTCTACTCGCATTCCTTCTCTGCTCTCTCCTTCTCTACTCGCACTCCTTCTCTACTCTCTCTTTCTCTACTCGCAATCCTTCCCTACTCGCACTCCGTCTCTACTAGCACTCATTCTCTCTACTCTCTCCTTCTCTAATCGCACTCCATCTCGACTCGCACTCCTCTCTACTCTCTCTTTATCTACTCGCACTTCTTCTCTACTCTCTCTTTCTCTACTCACACTCTTTCTCTACTCGCACTCCTTCTCTACTCGCACTCTTTCTCTACTCTCTCATTCTCTACTCGCACTCCTTCTAAGTTCGCATTAATTCTCTACTCGCACTCCTTCTAAATTCGCATTCCTTCTCTACTCGCACTCCTTCTCTACTCTCTCTTTCTCTACTCGCATTCCTTCTCTACTTGCACTCCTTCTAAATTCGCATTCCTTCTCTACTCACACTCCTTCTCTACTCTCTCTTTCTCTACTCGCATTCCTTCTCTACTCGCACTCCTTCTAAATTCGTATTCCTTCTCTACTCGCACTCCTTCTCTACCCTCTCTTTCTCTACTCGCATTCCTTCTCTACTCGCACTCCTTCTCTACTCGCACTCCTTCTCTACTCTCTCTTTCTCTACTTGCACTCCTTCTCTACATTCTCTTTCTCTACTCTCTCTCTATTTCTTCTCGCACTCCTTTCTCTACTCGCACTCCTTCTCTATTCTCTCTTTCTCTACTCGCACTCCTTCTCTACACTCTTTCTCTGCTCGCACTCCTTCTCTACTAGCACTCCTCCTCTACTCGCCTTCCTTCTCTACTCGCACCCCTTCTCAACTTGCATTCCTTCTCTACTCGCACTCCTTCTCTACTCGCACTCCTTCTCTACTCGCTCTTCTTCTCTACTCGCACTCCTCTCTACTCTCCTTTTCTCTCTTCGCACTCCCTCTCTACTCACACTCCCCTCTATTCTCCCTTTCTCTACTCGCACTCCTTCTCTACTCGCATTCCTTCTCTGCTCTCTCCTTCTCTACTCGCACTCCCTCTTTACTCGCACTCCTTCTCTACCCTCTCTGTCTCTACTCGCATTCCTTCTCTACTCGCACTCCTTCTCTACTCGCACTCCTTCTCTACTCTATCTTTCTCTACTCGCACTCCTTCTCTACTCTCTCTCTTTCTCTACTTGCACTCCTTCTCTACATTCTCTTTCTCTACTCTCTCTCTATTTCTTCTCGTACTCCTTTCTCTACTCGCACTCCTTCTCTACTCTCTCTTTCTCTACTCGCACTCCTTCTCTACACTCTTTCTCTACTCGCACTCCTTCTCTACTAGCACTCCTCCTCTACTCGCCTTCCTTCTCTACTCGCACCCCTTCTCAACTTGCATTCCTTCTCTACTCGCACTCCTTCTCTACTCGCACTCCTTCTCTACTCGCTCTTCTTCTGTACTCGCACATCTCTCTACTCTCCTTTTCTCTCTTCGCACTCCCTCTCTACTCACACTCCCCTCTATTCTCTCTTTCTCTACTCGCACTCCTTCTCTACTCGCATTCCTTCTCTGCTCTCTCCTTCTCTACTCGCACTCCCTCTTTACTCGCACTCCTTCTCTACCCTCTCTGTCTCTACTCGCATTCCTTCTCTACTCGCACTCCTTCTCTACTCGCACTCCTTCTCTACTCTATCTTTCTCTACTCGCACTCCTTCTCTACTCTCTGTTTTTCTACTTGCACTCCTTCTCTACATTCTCTTTCTCTACTCTCTCTCTATTTCTTCTCGCACTCCTTTCTCTACTCGCACTCCTTCTCTACTCTCTCTTTCTCTACTCGCACTCCTTCTCTACACTCTTTCTCTACTCGCACTCCTTCTCTACTAGCACTCCTCCTCTACTCGCCTTCCTTCTCTACTCGCACCCCTTCTCAACTTGCATTCCTTCTCTACTCGCACTCCTCTACTCGCACTCCTTCTCTACTCGCTCTTCTTCTCTACTCGAACTCCTCTCTACTCTCCTTTTCTCTCTTCGCACTCCCTCTCTACTCACACTCCCCTCTATTCTCTCTTTCTCTACTCGCACTCCTTCTCTACTCGCATTCCTTCTCTGCTCTCTCCTCACTACTCGCACTCCCTCTTAACTCGCTCTTTCTCTACTCGCACTCCTTCCCTACTCGCACTCCTTCTCTACTAGCACTCATTCTCTCTACTCTCTCCATCTCTAATCGCGCTCCATCTCTACTCGCACTCCTCTCTACTCTCTCTTTATCTACTCGCACTTCTTCTCTACTCTCTCTTTCTCTACTCACACTCTTTCTCTACTCGCACTCCTTTTCTACTCGCACTCTTTCTCTACTCTCTCATTCTCTACTCGCACTCCTTCTAAGTTCGATTTCCTTCTCTACTCGCACTCCTTCTCTACTCTCTCTTTCTCTACTCGCATTCCTCCTCTACTTGCACTCCTTCTAAATTCGCATTCCTTCTCTACTCACACTCCTTCTCTACTCTCTCTTTCTCTACTCGCATTCCTTCTCTACTCGCACTCCTTCTAAATTCGCATTCCTTCTCTACTCGCACTCCTTCTCTACTCTCTTTTTCTCTACTCGCATTCCTTCTCTACTCGCACTCCTTCTCTTCTCGCACTCCTTCTCTACTCTCTCTTTCTCTACTCGCACTCCTTCTCTACTCTCTCTTTCTCTACTTGCACTCCTTCTCTAAATTCTCTTTCTCTACTCTCTCTCTATTTCTTCTCGCACTCCTTTCTCTACTCGCACTCCTTCTCTACACTCTTTCTCTACTCGCACTCCTTCTCTACTAGCACTCCTCCTCTACTCGCCTTCCTTCTCTACTCGCACTCCTTCTCAACTTGCATTCCTTCTCTACTCGCACTCCTTCTCCACTCGCACTCCTTCTCTACTCGCTCTTCTTGTCTACTCACACTCCTTCTCTACTCGCACTCCTTCTCTACTCGCACTCCTCTACTCGCACTTCTTCCTTACTTGCACTCCTTTTCTACTCTCACTCCCTTTACTCGCACTCCTTCTCTACTCGCATTCCTTCTCTACTCGCGCTCCCTCTACTCGCACTTTCTCTACTCGCTCTTTCTCTACTCTCTCTTTCTCTGTCTCTCTCTTTCTCTGTCTCTCTCTCTCTCTGTCTATATCTTTCTCTGTCTTTCTCTGTCTTCCTCTGTCTCTCTCTGTCTCTGTCTCTGTCTGTCTGTCTGTCTGTCTGTCTGTCTGTCTGTCTCTCTCTCTCTCTCTCTCTTTAATGTATTAAAATATCATGAGCAATGCGAGAATTTAATGAAATGATAGCGAGTGTTCGACTCCCATGTTCAGTCCTCCTCTGTCAAATTCCAAGTACGTCGACCGATCATCGGGTAATAAGTAAAGAACTGTAATAACGTGCTCACAGGGAACATTTTTATCATGGAATTGAGAGAGGAGTTCTCTGTATACCTTAACAATGAGGCCCTCTCACGAGTTAGGGTGTATTTGTACAAGCCATTTTATTCTAGGTAAAGGGAAAATGCCAAACTGAGGGGAACAATATTGTCAGAGAACGGGGAAATAAATAAAACATGAAACATGGAGACAAGTCAATATTTAAGAAGAACAAGGGAATATGTACCTCCTGGGAGGGCCTCTATTATAGATAATAGAACAAACATCACAACTATAAAAATACTAAACTTGATATGATTAAAAATATTGTACCCAAACTCTAAACTTTACAATCCGATTGTCCATCTCTTTCTGAAAAGGACGTCACCCAGGTACATTTAATGAACTAAAGACAATTTAAAGTCTAAATGCAAACAGTTGCATAAAAATCTAATTAAACATTCGATTTTTACAAAAATTTTGATTGCCATTTGTCGCCAGTCGGGCGACACATGACAATCGAAAAATCGGGCGACAAATGGCAATCGAAAACCCTGTTTCCAACGATTTTTGATCTACGTTCGTCGATAGTATTAACGTTTTCGATTGCCGCATATCCGGTGTGAAACTTTTAAAAATATCTTAAAGATATACAACCCATCTTTATTGCTTCTTATAGAATGACAAATGAGCCGCGACATGTGATTTCCAACAATGTTGCATTTTGAAATGAATAGACTCAGACGATCCTGTGTAGCCTTCTTGTAAGCTTAGAAACCCCAAATTATGTTCGTTCAGTAGCTTAATATTCATATAATACTCAAGAGACTAGCAAAGGCTCTGATCAGACTGCGCGTATGCGCAATCTGGTCTGAGCCTTTGCTGGTCGCACATACCACATTGTTGGAAATCTCATGTCGCGGCTCAAATAATATTGTTTAAAATTATGCCATTGTGGGGTCTGGGCTGCTGTTACCGGAATATGAGGACCTGGGCCCGGAATTACAATGCCTCCTTAAAGTTAAGGAAGACTTACTGAGTTAAGTATTGATTTTTCAGGATGCGAAAAATAAGATTAAAATCAAAATTGTTTCACTTTTCTGTAGATCACAATGATATCTTTGACCACAAGTACTGCATCGATCCAGGCAATTTATTTAGCATGTTGAAATATAATTCTTAACTTAAGTCTTCCTTAACTTTAAGGAACAATTGTAATTCCGAGCCCTGTACTACTATGTAAAGTTTAAAAACGTTAAAAGATAAAATAACAGAACGGATTACCACTGAAACTGCAATATTTTCAATATTTTTTTACGGGTATTGTTATATGGATTACTTTGTCCACCTATATAAATATGCAGTCAGATCCAGATAAGCTTACATGTATACTAATACTTTTAAGAATGAACTGACAACAGACCAAAAACATAAATAGCTTTTAAATACGTATGGTATTTTATTTTACTGTCGCAAGGGCGCAAAGAGTACAGCTTTAAAACGTATGAAAACTGTACAGGGTTCATTATTATGTTTCTTATTTTGTTTGATTTTATTCTTAACATCCCAGTCAACAATTTTTCAGTTATGTCGGGACGGGTTTTTCTGGGTTGAACCAGTCCTAAGCTATGATTAATATGTTTTACTCAAGGGCACAACACAGTGACGCCGGAGAGGCCAGAAAGTCGAACGCTCACGTTACTCGATAGCTGCGCAAATTATAACTAAGAATTAGATGCGCGGATCCAGAGAGGGGGCGGCAGAGGGTCCTGACCCCCACCCTTGAAAATCGGAAACCTTTGGGGCTCTTTAACAATACTGGTCCAGATCCCCTGGAAAATCAAAAGCTACCAAGCCAGCATTCCATATTGGGTAATTATGGGCCCGCCAGCGTTTTGCTGTTGGGCTGATGATGGTCCGCTTTTAGTGGTTTTTTTGATTCCTCACTCCATTCATCTAAAAAAAAGTGTGTCAGAGTTAAGTTGGACTTCGTCTGACAAAATTTCTGGATCCATGCATGATTAAGCATCGCATGGGATGTTTTGTTGCATTTTTCTCACTAATATTTTACAAAACCGAAGAAAGCGTATCGGTGCAAAGCTACTAGATGACGGTACAAGACATGGACATACCCTACCTCAGCCAGCACACATTGTCGGGCAACCATCGGCCCGCCAGCGAAATGCCATTCAAAATGTTGTAGATGTTGCATAGCAAATAAGGAAGAAAGGAAGGCGGGGGGGGGGGGGGATGGGGACCGGCTTGAGAGCCCCGTTGAAACCCATTCAATGTTTGTGGTGCTGTTTTTTTTTTGCATGTGTTGTTGTTGTTGTTTTTTAGTTTTTTTTTGTTTTTTTTGTTTTGTTTTTTTTTTTGGGGGGGGGGGGGGAATGTTGATATAGTTGGTTTCATTGAATAGAATCCTAAAGGGCGGAGCAACAGGAGGGGTTTCAGTGGACTAGGTGAGTTGCATGTTTCAATGGATTTGATCAGGGTATTTCAGTGAACTGAGTGGTCTGAGTGCTTCCCTGGGCTGGGCGGTTTGGGTGTATCAGTTGCCTAGGGAGTTTGGGCGTTTCAATGGGTTGGCTGTTTTGTGCATTTCAGTGGACTGTGTGCATTTGGGTGTTCTGTGGCGATTCAGTAGACTGGTGGTTATGGGTGTTTCAATTGTCTGGATGGCATACATGTATATATTTTTGGATCAAAGGTTTACTAATCATGTACACGTGGCATCTTAACCAACAGTTTCCTTGCATTTTGACACTTCTTTTACATAACAAAATGCGCCTCAATGTGAACCTGCATTTTGTAACCCTGTTCACGTCGTTAATATACTGCATTGCCAGGTAAGATAATGAGTATAAGTATGGCACATGTTTTGCCTTCTTTCAGGGACCATACCCTCACCCCCACCCCACCCAGCCAACATATCCCCTTCCTATATCAAGCATACTGGTTTCACCAAAAAATGAATCAGTGCAGAATTTAAATAAATATGTTTTCCCAGACTCACTAGACAAAAACATGCATAATGACACCGACTGAAGATGAGCGCTTTTCACAACACACCACAAACGTAAAACGTCTCAAATTCCCTTCTGTATTTCGCCCCCCTGATAGTCTTCCATTTGTAGCATTACATATTTTTTTTTGTATCAAGACATGCTTAAAATATATCAGATTCAGGCACTAATTGTGCGGCAGTTTGTATCAATCTCCGAAATCAAAACCACTGTCACTCCGATAGCAAGGATGCCAGCTGTCAAGTTACCTCTGCACATTTTGCTAACCACCAAAACGATATCGACGTAAGCAAATTTCAAATATTGATGTTTTAATAGCATTTTGAGATACGACTCTTATAAATCATGCAGGAGAATGATATAGAATTGTGGCGACACAAGCAAATTGTGTCAAAGGTTGATGTAAATCCAGCTATGATCAAACGAACAGCATTTTTTCATTGAAAATTTCACAATCGTCGTTTGAAAGGTCGCCCAGGGTCCTACGGACATGGATCAAAAGCATTTAACACATTCCGAGTCCTTATCATTCATTATAGAAGCTACCTGTTTGCTGCTTTCGTCTCCAAGAAACTTTCTATAGGACATAAAAATGGATAAATACAGACCCTGTCCATACATAATCGCAATGTTTACCTCCGATAGCCAACATCCTCCGAGATCTAAACATGCGGTTTACCTGGGTGGGACAGCAGCCTAAGCCACCGGGGGGCTTAAATGCATTTTACTGGTACCAAATCTTCGCCCTAGATTCTGCTGTTGTTGAAGTACAAGAAATGTTCAGCTCGCATGGAAGCCTTCTAACTAATGCAATGTATCATCATGGAGAAACACTTTAATCAAAAAAACACACCATGGTGAAACAAAGAAAAGGGCTCATGACTCACAGATAGTTGAGCCACGGTTGGTCCAGCTACAGGTAAGCACCAGGCACCAACCCACCGATTAAAGCTTAACGTCAGAGCCATCATAGAGTCTGAGGCCTGACCCACCGTCGTGCAATTAAAGAGCAAACCATAGCTATAAACCGTGATTTAGTTTTCAACCAGGCATGCAAACTGTCGCATGACATCCAAGTTATATCCAACCTTTATATAACGTTTTTCAGTCTTTTTGAATTGATCACAAAAATTAGGTTTTTCAACAATTCGCTTGAATTTATGAACTAAATCACCATAAAATATAGGTTCTGATATGCCTTGTTGCAGTAGAGTTTTTAACCCAATGTTGTATTTAACAATTAACTCTGAGTCTCTGTGGTAGAATTTAGAAAATGCTTTTCGAATTTTATGATATCTAAAAACTTGTTTTAATAACTTAGCAGTTAAAATTAAGTTTCTGTTGTTGAAGTCATCAACATAAGAACACACTCTAGCAAAACGAATAAGCTGAGAAATATATACACCATAGGAAGGGGGCAAGGGAAATCTCCATCAAGAAATGGGACATTTACTATTTCAAAATTAAAATCATCCCGTTTATCATAAATTTTAGAAGAAACTTTGCCATTAGTTATTGACAAGTTCAAGTCCAAAAACGGAGCTTCGGTATCAGAAGAATTCGCCTTATTTAACTGAAGTTCAGTAGGATATATCTGACCAACCATTTGTTCAAAATAAGGATTGTCAAATTTAAGTAAGTCATCTAAATATCTGGAGGTAGAGTTAAAAGCTTCAATAATATCAGTTTGATTATTGTCTGACAGAGGCAACATAAAGTCTCTCTCATAACAAAACACAAACAAATCTGCAACAAGAGGAGCACAATTAGTACCGATTGGAATACCTGCAATTTGTCAATATAATTTCGAGCCAAATCTTATAAATATATTGTCCAAAAGATAATGGAGAGCATCACACATTTTCTGACATGACCACAATTTATATCGTTAAGGTTGTTCAGAAGTAAAAAAGGCATTTTTATCATTACAAGCTTTTAAGCTAAATAAAGTGAGCCCTTTCTGTTAAATGTTTGTTCAATTAATTCTGTTAGTTTTCTTTGATAAGATTATGAGGCAATGCAGTATAGAGAGTAGAGATCGCGTATGTAGACAAACCAGATTCTACAAAACCTTTAGACTTCAATTTATTAAGAATTTCACCTGAATTTTTAATAGACCAAAATAAATTTTTACCATTTCTTTCATAAACTGTTGTGCAATATTTAATGACATGGTTTTTAATCGCAGTGAGGCAAGAGGTCAAAAGAATAGACAACTCAGTAGTTGTACATGCACTAGAATTAGCAATAAAACACGACTTATAGGGCCGTTTATGAAGTTTAGGTAACATACCTGAAGCTTGCTATGTCCTCATCAACAAACAATCCAAAGCTAGCTGCCATATGGCATCGATGTCTATCAACGATAGACGTCTCATCAAGCCTGCTATGCTCATATGTTTTTGCAGTGCTAAGTTCTTGCTTAAGGGTGTTAATATAGTACCTTCTTCAAACGACCACAACATTGTTAGCAGCCTTATCTGCGGGGGCCAAAACAAACATCCTATGGAATTCCTGGATCCCTTTCTTCGAATGTCTAAAAGTGAATTCAGGTTTAGCTGGTAAAATATCTAAATTGTTGCAATAAAATGAAATTCTAATATCAATTATCTTAAAAATATTTAGTTTCCAACTATTTAAGGCATTAGACTCAACATGCTCCTCGTTTACACCAGCGATTACAAAATTCTTGTAAGGCTCCTGCAATTTCCTCACGACATGATTCACACCCAGGGAGTGGAAGTGACCGGACAATTGCGAGTGAACGGCAAGTTATGGTACTTGCGATGTTGTACATTGGACGGTTGGTCACTTGCGGTATTGATTCTTCATTTACACGTCAGACAAATTTCTTTTCTAACATGAAAAAATACAGCTGAAGTGTGTTTTTGGTCTTGGACGTAAGTAACATATATGTATTACTTGATGACTGCATTGAAATGCTATTTCAAGGTCGGTGTTCTGTTAATTTGCATTCTGATCACTTGTTTATCAACTGAGGGTGATTGATTTTCGAATTTTTAAACATGCAAATAATGTGAATCAAGATGCAATTTCACTGTTGTTAGGAATTTTAGTCTTTTGATGTTAGTACTTTCTAAGAAAATACGAACAACTTTTGTCGAAAATGAAGCAGAGCTTGGCAAATAACGAAAACACGACACTCATGGGAGCTTGTCACCGTTCAGTCGCTTGCTATGGTTCGCTTGTGGATTGTACATGACAACTGCGACTTTAATGAACGGTCACTTGTTTATTGAGGGTTTTATAATTGCTATCATTTTATGCATACCCGCACCAATATTTCAACTCACATCTTTATTTAGAACACCCTATATCAAAACACTTATTACAGTTTACCAGGCGTAAAATGAACGAAACAAAGCCATATTGGGTTGCTAGCTAACGCATGCAATTCTAGGCAGGGAAGTTCATCGTTATACTGTGTTCACTGAATGGTCACTTATATACTGAGGGTTATTTTATTGCTATCATTTTATGCATACCAGCGCCAATATTTCATCTCACAGCTTAATTTCCCTTTCTTGTCAATAATTTTGTCCTAAACTGCTGTCTGCTTTTAATCAACTGCTGCATTGTATTCACCCACTCTACAGACTACTTTTGAACATATGGAAGCCAACATTGTTTCTTAAATAACGATTAAGATCTTAATCAGTACATTCCAAAATCTAATACACTGACCTATTATTTATTCATTAAAATCAATATGAAGCACGTCTGAATGAAATCCAGACTAAAAAGCCATGGGATAATTATTGTTCTACTCCACACCCACCCCATTCACAAAAGAAAAAACAGCAATAATTCATGATTCTGATTTTTCCATAAAGCCAAAAGTCTTACAAGTTATTTTTTGTTTGTTTTTATTTTAAAAAAATCATGTTAAATTTCTGAAAAGTGTCATGTAACCCTGTAACATCATGTTACCAAAATCGCTCAAATGACATTAAATATTTAAAAGTCAAAAGTATAATTAGAGGCATTAAATGGGTTTAAAGGGGAAATTCACACTTTTTTTAAATGCATTTATTATAGAGCTTACAGTATGGTAGGAATAATCATTCATTTAATGTGTGTGAAATCCCTTCAATTAGCCTGTATTAATTTCTTACAGCTGGCACTGGGGGTCTGGCCATTTGCAGGTCAATGAGCTCCTAACAAGTGGACTGGAATCACTACTACCTGCTTACACACTACTAGACCAAAGTCTTAAATCCTTGATGATGGCAAAAATTAACAATGTTTCAAAGTAATATTTCAAGCAGTGCGTACATTGGTGACTATATTTTAATAAATCAGCCAAGGTTTGATAATTATTTCTAAAATTAAACCCTTAAAGCACTTATTAATACTATAGCAGACGACATATTTTGTAATAACTTTCTTCATTTTGGGTACAATCAGACATAGCAAAATCAACTGAAACTTATTGAAAAACAAAATATTTTCCTTTAATAGTCATAACATTCTAATTTGCATTAATCTGACTGATAATTTTAATTAAAACAGAATATCAATTACCCAATATTGAAATGAAGCATTGTATGGAGCCAACATGCTCATTGCATTGGCCTCTCTTAAATAAATATAGCCAACAGCCAGTATGCAACAAAAAATCTACATTTATGATAATACTGTTATATACATGACTTAATCTCAAATATATTGATATTAAGTACAGTGATATCACTAGACCACTGGCAGTCAAAAGACCTCATTGGCCTTGTTCAATGGTCTACTGCAAACTCATTATATAAGCCACAAAAATATATATTAGTCCTTCAGCAGATACCCTGCAATATCAAAGTTTACTATGCTACCCTAAATAATGTAGGAACATTTAAAGTGATATTATCAAATTATTATTGCATGCATTTTTTCAATTGAAAGCAAGTGACTTGCAGTATAATTGAAAGCAATCAATTATTCCAAATATATATTACAGCAATCTAAAGACACAGTATCTAAGCATTTAAGGCTTAAACTTTAATTTTTATGACAACATTTTGCACGAACATAGAACCATATCATATGTTTTATATCATTATATATGTTACATAAACTAATTTGACATAACATGGGAATTATCTTTATTCAGCTGTTACTTAAATCCTTTCATATCTTCTTTTTATAAGCTTTAAAACCTACACTTTTGGGCAAATCAATAAAATCGTTTTGTTGTTTTAAAAGTTAAAAAATATCATGTTTTGCAAAGATTTTTGAGGATTGATGATGGCTTTTAATAACAAATATTAAGTTCCTATTAATATTTTGCCCTGGAACTGTGCCTGCTTTCAGATTTGCTTCATATAATATATCCAAATGCACTTGATCATATAGATGCCCATTGGGCCGTGTAGTGCAGTCTGAAACGTGTCTGGCTACAGATGCATGTCTGACTGCAGATCAGGGGCCGCGAGTTAAATCCAGGCCTGGTTCCACACTTTCATGGAGATTGATCATGAAATATTTTCTATAGTCATATTCCTCCCTTCTGTTGAAACATTCAAGAAGGGTTGTTGTCAGTTACAGGGAAAGTATGTGCGCGAAGTATTGGTTAACTGCTTGTTCAAGTTTGCCCAAGGAAAAGAGTGGTTAGGTGAACTGATTGTCCTGTAATGACTATAGCTGTTGATTTGGACATTAAGCAACAAAACAAACAAATATGGAAGCTCACACCATGAAACTTGATCATGCTGTTTCCAAATGACCATAAAGGAGCAGCCTGATTGTGGCCCATAATTTTTGCACCAAATATTGTGTAAAGATGAAATTGCAACCCTAAAGACCAAAAAGGCAAAACCATGAATATTTTGTTTATTTGGTAATGGTTGCTCTATGATCAGTGCTAAATGCTGTGGACATGCTAGTATGGTTATTTATCCTAATCACAATTTCCCCTTTGCAGCCTTACCCTAAGTATTTGAAGATTATAAGGTAAACATCCTTCGTCCAGCAATTGATAACTGTCCTGCTAAAATCAGTGGTAAGGAGAGAATGTAAAGCAAAGGTTTAATGACCATCTCATTGAAAGGATGTTCTTAAAAGGGTATCCCTTGGAAGCAAAGACTGCACCAAAGAACTGAACTAGAGTATGCATATTTCCTGGGCCAGACTAGCTAGTTTCTGCCATTTAGGCGTCATCAGTGACCCTCTAAGAGTTTTAAAGTTCTACAATGAAACCCATGATCCCAAAGGACAAGAAAATAAAATCTACACTATAGTGAAGGGCAGGAAGACGTTCTACCGCCGCCACACAGTCCCAGTCACCAGCTGTAGTGAAGTCAAATATGTTCTTAAAAGGGTATCCTTTGGAAGCAAAGACTGCACCAAAGAACTGAAACTAGAGTGTGCATATTTCCTGGGCCAGACTAGCTAGTTTCTGCCATTTAGGCGTCATCATTGACCCTCTAAGATGTTTGTCAATCTTGGAAATCAAAAGTACAAACTCCAAAATACTGGGCTGTAAATACTGCCAATTGCACTCAAATACCAGACAGGCAAACTGTATGCTGTGTGTCCTTTCAGGGTGTATTATCAAAGCAAACCTGCACTAGATGAATTCATGCTGAAACTGACCATAAACAACTTTTTTGTTTTATATTTTTACCAAAGCATGTATTATTAACTATATAAAGACTATGTGTTTTTTGGAAAAACAAGTTTGAACCAAATTATAGCGATTATCATTTCAACTAAGTGTGTTAATGATGGCAAGTGCCTGTTCAATAGGGACAGCCTGGATCACAAGCATCTGTTCAATTTACTCAAGTGCCCGTTCATATGATGTAAAAAGGAGGCATGACAAGTTGTTTCATATTATTCCAATTAAAACTCTTTCAGCAACTTTTATTCAAGAATAAACATGATATGTAATTGTAGAAGTTAAAAAAAATAAGAAGACCATACTTATGCTGAATTTCATACCAACTTTACACAGTGATCTCATTGAAACAAAGCATAAATGGACTGATCAGTGTCATTATTTTAGTAAGAGAACGATCACAAATATCAGTTTTTATATTACCAAGTTACAGGGTACTAACGTGAGTATGAGTAAATTAATGAAAGACACAAAAATGACTGCTGTGTTGACATACTTATGCACCCTGTGTTTTCTTTTGAGAGCAAGTGACTGATCCTCCAATGTACAACGTCGCAAGTGCCATAATTTGCCGTTCACTCGCAATTGTCCGGTCACTTCCGCTCCCTGGGTGTGGTCATATACTTGTCTTTTTCAATAGACACTGCTCCACAATAAATCTTGTGAAAGAGAAGCAAAGAGGACTGCCCCCACCCCCAGGCCTCAAGAGATGGCCATTCAAGCTCATCAAGCATTTCGCCAACACTACTCATGTTTCGCCATCTCCTGTAGGTCCAGCGGGCTGCTGTCCACTGGACTTTCTCAATCTGACTTATCAGAAGTTTCGAGTAAGGGCTCCAAATGGATGCTGCATACTTTTATTTAGGCCGAACCAAAGCTTTGTATGCAACTTCCTCAGTACTCCTAGGTGCAAAAGCCAAGTTCCTGTGAAAAAAAAACAAGTGTATAGTTGTTGGAAGCGATTTCTGAGACATGCTGACCCCAATCCGTGTTATCAGTGATGGTGATACCAAGGTACTTTGCCAACTGAACATTTTCCAAAGTTTTGTTGTTTAGGGAATAGTCGAGAAGAATTTGTTCGTGATGCTGATGCCGTGTCACTGTCAATGAGTGACATTTGGCTACACCAAATTTCATTTGCCAATCGGCTTCCCACTGTCCTAAGCTGGTGAGGTCTTCTTGCAAGATCAAACAATCCTGAAGTGAATGTATATTCCTATACAAGACACAGTCGTCTGCGAACTGATGAAAAGAAGACCTGATGCTATCCGACAGATCATTTATGGAGATGAGAAACAGGACCAGACCTAGGACTGATCCCTGGGGCACACCGGATAGCACTGGGACTGAATCTGAGGCTTGGCCATCTAAAACAACTTGTTGAGTGCGCACAGCCACGGGTTGATCCACTTGTTGGTGGATCTCTAATCCCATAATATACTAATTCGTGAAATAGCCTCCTGTGTGGAACCTTGTCAAAGGCCTTAACAAAATCCATTATGATCTGTTTGTGCCCACGATTTACAGCCCCATCCAGGTTGCTGATGATGCCGTGCACAAACTGGACCAACTGGGTTTCGCAGGACCTCTGATTTCGGAAACCCGGGCGGAAACCATGCTGACAGTCATCAAGAATGCTACCTAATGCTAAATGTCTGTTGATGGTGCTAACTAAAATATGCTCTAGGGTTTTGCAGCAGATGCATGTGAGCGACAATGGCCTGTAGTCAGCAGCATCATATTTTCACCCTGTCAGTCCCTTCTGTATTATTAGCCTAATCTTGAGTCTTTGCTAATGGCTAACAGTCCTCTGTCAATTTTGAACATCATGCAAAGGCGCATGTCATTCTTCTTGGTTTTCAGGCTTCCCCCTCTAGCATTTGGTATACGGAATACCCTCCTGAAGTCCTTTTATGAGGCTAAGGAGTATCAGAAGATAGATATCGGAAGATTCAACGGAATACTATAAACGGCAGCAGTTTCGTTTAGGAAGAGGCTTATCTAAGTAAGTAAGAAGGCAAGGATCAGGAATGGCTACAATCAAGTTCCACACCTGATCCAGTACACCACATGGGAAAGTGACAAAAAAAAACAAAAAACATCACATACAAGAGAGCCAAGATGTAAGCCTCTAAACTGATTTCTCTGTCTCTTTTACGTTTTATCAGTGTTTTATCGATGTAAAAGAGATGAAAGAATATGTATAAAAATATTTTACACCTGAGTATACAGGGCTCATATATACGTGATATGAATTATCCCAATTACTAAGTCCTAGACTGTTCTCCGAAAAGTGAGCGGAGGCGATTTACCAAAACAACATCAATGGCACGGCTGTCATGCAGATTAGTGGTTATAGGCACGACTGTTATACGAACAGTCACTTCCTCTGTCAATCAATTTCCAAGAAAAGAAAACAAACTTTCAGGAATTCATCAAATCTGCGTTTTGTTTTTAATTACAAGTTATCAGAAGCTGGAACGCTTGTGAGTCTGTTGTCCATGTGTCAATTTGTTGCATGCGATATTGTGATAAAGCAATCAATGTACTCAAACGCCATATTCTCACGGCATTCATATTCTCACGGTAAACCATTATTTCAGTAAAAATGGATCACCACACCATTTTTAAGTATTTTACATATGCAAATATGTGAACTGAAGGCTACAAACCACTCACAGAATAGAAACTTCAAAAATGTTCAAGTTGTGAATGAAAAATATTTTTTATCACTTTAACAATGCAAATGTCATCTGCCTTCCCACCCATGTCATATAAATTTCATATTTCTCGAAATATTTTTTAGTTATTCCCCACAGCTTTGACAGCTCATAGCGAGTTACATATTGCTTTTCATGAATTTGAAGAAAACATTACATGACCAGGTCAGGAACTTTCTGCAAGCCAAAAACAAACTAGTTACCGTGAGAATTTGAAGTCCCAATTCAATGTGGCTGCCGTGTGGAGGTTGTGTTGACATTGGAAGCCAGATAGAAATTATAGGCTTCAACTGTCAATAGACGATATGTATTTAAGGACTGGATGAAAAGCTAACACATTTTATTATTGATATGATTGAATCTTCAGTAAGCATATAAATATTGATCACTGAACTGTTAGTACCGTGAGAATATGGAGGACCAGGCTATATGATAAAAGAACGTGTTTGATAAATTTCAATTTTCACTTTCACAATTTGTGGTAGGAGTGTCAGTGTGTGTTTTTATAGGGCGGCTACGGTGAAATGTTCAAATGTATCCGGTGGCTTGTTTGTGTATCCTTGCATATTCTATTTTCGTCGTTCTTGTGGTTTTGAAGATGCGTTAAACAGGTTGGGGAAAAGCCTAAAAGCCACTATTATAGCTTCTTTCAGCTATAATAGCTTCAAATAGCTAGCAAATTGGTCACTGGAAGACAAGTTTTTCGGAAATACTTTAAAATTGCGTCGAGTCGCACCTTCTCCTTTTTACACCACATACGAAAACATATGACTAATGTCCGCTGTATCTTACTTTCTTCCAGCACCCTCCTGATTTTTGTGTAGAAAACACTGTTTTTGCCGTTTTTACCGATGGAATGCTTATTTTGTAAAAATTCTTAAAGAATTTCAATCAACTGCTGTTTCTATTCACCATTGCAATCCCAGGATGCAGCATTTCAGCCTGGTTTCCCGCATGCAGCTTCTTTCAGAATCATTTTGGATAAAGTATGGTAGGTAATGCGTACAATAATATGAAATCAAAAATATTATTGATTAATTTATTTGCCAGTGTCCTGGATAGAGAGCACATTTCACTGACGTTTTATTTATACATGTATAGATTTTAGCGCATATGTAGCTCACATAATCCATGCAGACATGTCTGTCATTTCCTGCATTATTCGAGGAATTTGCTTGATTGTCACAAGCTATGACAACAATAAATGACCACTGCAAAAGTGCCTTTATACTTAGGCCTTTTGGAGATAGAAGTCAGACTTAAGCAGTTCTGCTTCTAATATGCCAACTGTTCTGGGGGTGGAGGGGTGGCAGTGCAGTTCTCAGCGTTCGGCCATGAAATCCCCTGTGCATTGCGGAAACCTCAAAGATGACAGGCAAACCATTTATACATGTATACCAGTTGTTCATGCACTTTTTTCTCACTAATCGACATTCTCTCAGGCGGGATTTCCTCTTTTTCGATAATAATTGCTTTCTTTCTTTCTCTATATACTGCCAGACCCTCTTTCGAGTATTATCGGCAGGTGTACTTTGTACACTCCGGGTTGCAGGATGAAAGCCTACAAGTAACCGTCTAAATTACGGTAGGGTTCTTTAACCTGCACAGGGGGTGACTTTCCCTGCACAGGGGACATCCAGTTATATCTTCTTCTTCAATGACACCCTGTTCGCACCCCTGAATTTTTATAGCGAATTTTATAGCTTGATTACTGGGTAAATATGTGAGTGGGTTCTTTGAATTACAGACATCATACTGATGGATAAAAAAGATTTAATTATGGCTCTTAATCGGGCAGCTGAATAAACATGCGAGGATCCAGGAAGTTTTGTCAGAGGGCTTCAACTTTGACGTTTTTTTTGTCTTTTTGTTTTTAGTTTGATGAGGGGAGGAAGGATTCAAATACCACTATTAACGGGCCATCAATGGCGTTTAAATGGCGTTCCGCTGGTGGGCCGATGATGGCCCAACATTGAATGCTGGATTGGTAGGTTTGTGATTTTAAGTGGGTCCGGACGAGTATTGCTAAGAAAGTTTTAAAGAAACCCTATATTTTTGTAATTTTCCGGGGGGGGGGGGGGGGGGGGGGGGGGGGGGGGGGGATCTCTGGATCTGCACATAAATAAATACAAATTGTATAAACACCGTGCCAACTTAGGCATCAAAATTCATATCATAACCACACTAACTCAATCAAACAAAGAAGACGTGGAAATATACAATACAGACCGTAAGGATAGCATTATAATCAAATTCAAATTGCCTATCAAGGTACATATTATCCACCATACTTTACCCAATGGATTCTGAAAGTAGCTGCAGGCGGGGAACCAGACTTAAATTGCTGATTCTGGGATAGCAATGGTGGAACTGAACATCAAACTTTTGATATTTTTCAAGAAAATTGAATAAATAAACATTTAATCCGTTTCTTTTATCAAAATCATCAGTCTATTGAATAAAAACGGCAAAAATAGTGTTTTCTACCCCAAAACCGGGAGGGTGCTGAGAGAATATAAGATACAGCGGACATAAGTCTTATGTTTTCGTGTGTGTTGTAAAAAGGAGGAGGTGCGACTCGGAGCGATTTAAAATTATTTCCGAAAAACATATCTTCCAGTGACCAATTCGCTAGCCTTTTGAAGCTATTATAGCTGAAAGAAGCTATAATAGTTGGTTTTAGGCTTTTCCCCAACCTGTTAAATAGGCTTAATTCTCGCATATTCACATGCAAATCTCGGAGCTGTCAACCGGAAAAAACACTAACTTAAAAAGTCTTACCACCAACACTTTCTCATAAAAATGGAAATCAGGATGGTAAAAACAAAGAACACATAAACTCCCCACCTTATCTTCACCCCATTCTACTATTTCCATATTATCCTCATGTTCAGAGTCCTATTTAAATTAATTTTTCATTCAACACCATGTTTTTCAGACAGTCATTACACACTGTCGTCTGCTCCGATGACCACTGATGGTAGGAATATTCCGTTTAATACAGTAAGGAAAAAATTAAGCAACATATTCATGGGGTTCTTTTCTCCTCAATGTCATAAATTGTTATTTTCAAAGAGGCATGTACAAGAATTTAATTGGATTTCCTGCTCTTTATGACATCTCAGACAGACAAGCTTCGACACAGACTGACAATGACACAGACAGTCAGTGATCTTTTGGGGTTCTGCCTAAATCTTTCAAGGCATTCAACCGTAGGGAGTCAAAGAGACTGAAATCAGCCTCCCAGAGTGTCGGAGGATTATACCATATGGCACTCCCTCAGATAGCACAGTCGGGCTCTTTAACTGGGTACGGTCTGGGCAGGTGGGGTGAGCAAAAGAAATACTGTTGAATTTCCCTATAATTTTAATATTAATCTGTTAATTCATCGACATGATATTGATTATTCCAAATACGTTTTGAGCCAGTTAGAATAAAAAACCTTTATTTTGAAAGTGCAAAAGTTTTAGACATATAATAGACGAGTCCAAACACTACATCACAAATAAATATCATCCGGAACACTACAATCTTTATCCAAAAGCTGGTAAATACTCTGGTTGGCAGTAAACTGTTGTTTACCTGTATTGGACACGGAAACACTACATGTTTTTAACTTTTATATAACAATTTAAAACAAATTTATTTAATAAAAATGATTCCAACAACAGGTTCCCATAGTTTGATAATTGACATATGTATCAAATAATGTGTTTTTCCACATATTTTATCGTCATTTAACAAAAATATTGGAGATTAAAACCATCGCCATCAGACCAAAATACGGGAGCTGGCGCCCATCAAAAAAAACGAATAAAGACTAATAAAATTAATTCTTTTTTTCGCAAGAAAATTATTGTTAATCAATTTCCTATGCTTGTTCTACATATCCAAATCAAAATCTACAGCTAAAATATGGTTTAAGATGCTTTTTCTCACGTAAAGGTTGGCTAAGCTCAATGAACATTGTATGGCACTGTAAGTTTTGTGCCAACCATGATAAAAAATCACATGGTCAAAATTTTTATCACATGGTCGATAAGCCAAGATGAAAACAATAATATTGGACTGGTATGTACATAAGTATATGCAGATTTCGTCAGTCTCACTCTCGTGACAGCATTCACCTGGCAAAGTGACTGTATACAGTTTAAAATTGAATGTGACATTAAAATCTGGCATCTTTGGTATTAATAGACTTTTCGCTTACTGTAAAGGGGGCAACTTAAATATTCATATCTTGGCGTGATTCGGCTACTACATCTGCTAAGGAAGGGAAATTGGGTTTTATTATAATTTGGTAAAGAGTTAATAAGCGTTTTGGGCCGCGAAAACATGCGTGCATTTCATGAAAATCCTACACACTGAACTCACATACATTGTATATTAACCTTTAAAGCACATAATCACAAAATGTATGTTTTTTTGTCGTCCTTCTAAAATATTTGAAGCCTCATAGACAAACAGTGCTCCTATAGGAGCAGTCTGATCTGCGTCCACAATGTTTGCCTCTATGCTTATGTTAAATACATTTTCAGATGCAGTTTTTTTGCTGGCGTTTTAAGGACTAAATAATGTGTTTTGCGTCTATACTGAGATAATTGCGCAAGATTATATAGTTACTTTTGAATAAAACCACGCCTCATTTTCAGGCTTTACCTATGTCTAAGGTTGACCAGTCCTAATTACGCATTGATGAGGCACCCCCTTTACAGTAAGCGAAAAGTCAAAGAATAGTATGATGACGTGGATCACACCTAAGGAGTGACCTAAACTCTTCCAGGGCGGTGGCTGACACTACTCTGGCGGGAAGTTGGTTCCAGTCTCTAACTGTCCTGCATGGCTGGAGATGCGCTTGGCAGTGTTATATGATGCTCGTGCGCATTTGCCAGTCTTCCATGCTTTGAAAGCTTGGTGCTTACATCCTTATTCCACCACCAAGTTTCACCTTCGGCTTGCCATCAGTGGGGCTTTGGTATGCCACCCCTTCTGTTGTCGTCAGCAAACCAGTCTTGAGTTTCGCCCAGATTTCCTCAATTAGGCCAATCTTAAAAATATTTTTGTTTCCTCTTACTCGACCCTGTTGTACCAGTATGGGTCGGTCGGTCGGAAACTTTTTTTAAAAATAAAAATCTCAAATTGGATACCCATTAAACTTAATTGTATACAGTATAACCTGTCTTAAGAGACCACTCAAAAAAGACATCACATATTGCAGGTCAAAAGTATTGTAGAATGCTCCCAGGGAGCATTCTGCAATATTTTAGACCTGCATTTAGCACCCATTTGTCTTAACGAGCTTTGCGTATATCTTTGAGTGGTCGTTTTAGACAGGTTTTACTGTATAGTCCAACTATAGGCAATAAAATTAAATACACAAACAATTTTCTAAGATAACACTGTTTACATTGGACAATTTTCTCAGGTTGCAATAAAATTAAAAAAATATTCTTGACTGAAAATTGAAATAAATTTTTTTTAGTAGGGCCTTTTTCAGGGTCGGTCGGGTTAGGGGAAACACGTAAAATTTTAATTTAGGCCTTTTGTATCTGCTTCAGTTTCCACAGTCGGCACATGTGCTTAGAAAACTTCCTAGAATCCACAGCCAGCTCATGTGCCTTGAAAACTTCGCTAGATTTGGGGCGGGATATCAATCATCATGTCACACAACAGGAGCTGATGCTGCAGAGCAACAAACTCTCCAGGAATCACCTTCACATCCATAACAAGTTTGCGCAGGCTCTTTTGAAATAACACAAAGTCTTTTTGGGTTGCTGTATTACCGGACCTGTATGTAATGAGGTGACTGTGAAAAACATCATAATGTTTTGCATTAAAAGATGCTATAAATAAAACAAGAAGCTGGTCACATGCTAAAGTTTGTTTAAACAGTAGGTCAATTTTATAAACGTTTATTCCAAAAATGCATGTGTCGGGTGACCTATCTAGTACGCCATTCATCATAAAAACCAAATGGCGATGTAGCCTTCACTCAGAAAAAACACTGCATTTATATGAACATTGGAGTGTATACTTCATTGATGTAGTAAATATTGTTTGTTGCTATATTTTAGTAGCAATACAAAAAATATATGAAATGTCCATAAAACCATGTTTCTGCAATGTTAAAATTGATCCTATGGAGTTATGACCATCTCAGTGTGAGCATAGCTGTTGAGTGGGATGTAAATCCTCAAAACAAACAAAAAAATGGCCCTGGTCCTAGGTTCAAATGATGGGAAAATCCCTGACAGTATGCTTATTAGGTTATTAAAGCGCTACCTATAATTTGCAGCAGACAACAATTTCAAATTTTTCTGCTTTTTCAAAAATAACAAACAATTGCATGATATTTCATGAGAATTGTCTGCCAGTTCTCATAAAATACCATACCTTATTTTTGAAAATTAGGAAAGATGTCCAATAACTTGTTGTCTGCTGCAGTTGTGATTGGTGCTTTAAGGGTAAATAGGTTGTATATGGTATTCTTTCAGCTCCATTAAAAGATGTCACGATGGGAAAAGATAGCATGTCTACCGGCAGATCACATAAAATATGTGACCAATTTCTACAGCCAGAACTTTTTCCCCATAGAAGTTAGGCATTACTTGGCACTTTGGATAGAAGACCAACCATGGCAAGTATATAGAGAAATATCAAGTTAACTGAAAATCCTGTCCTCTCTGTTACTTGAAAACAGTTCAAGATATTTTCATAAAACTTAATATAAATATCAATTAACATTTGATGATGTGCAGAGCACAAGAACCACTACTCTTGCATTTATACTTTTTGTGGGTTTTCCCTGAGAATGTTGTCTGGGTCAAATAAAAAAATAGCTGTGTTTAGGGTAACCTGACCCTACCTAAATTTACTGGTGAAACCTAGAGTTTTTTCAGGTTTTCTGGGAAAATATTTTTTATGCATTTTGAAAGGAAAAAATGCCTTTCAAAATGTATAAAATTATTTATTTTCCAGAAAAAAAAGTGTGCCTACCCTACCTAAAGTTTTCAGACCTGTTACCCGAACCATACTGATTATTATACCCCCACAAACTTTGTTTGTAGGGGGTATACTGTTTTCACGTTGTCCGTCCGTCCGTCTGTACGTCCGTCTGTACGTCCGTCCGTCCGTAACGCTTTGTTTCCTTAATAACTCGAAGAGTCATTGCTGGATTTTCATCAAACCTTGCAAATATGTTCATGTTTTCACGTTGTCCGTCCGTCCGTCCGTCTGTCCGTCCGTCCGTCCGTAACGCTTTGTTTCCTTAATAACTCGAAGAGTCATTGCTGGATTTTCATCAAACCTTGCAAATATGTTCATATATGCAAGACAAATACTTTAGACAAAAAAGTAAGGGCTAGGGGCCAATGCTATTAGAGTTATTTCCCTTTGTAGTTCTAAATGGCTTTTAATATAGTGCTTTTTCCTTAATAACTGGAAGAGTCATTGCTGGATTTTCATCAAACCTTGCGAACATGTTCATATATGCAAGACAAATACTTAAGACAAAAAAGTAAGGGCTAGGGGCCAATTCTATTAGAGTTATTTCCCTTTGTAGTTCTAAATGGCTTTTAATATAGTGCTTTGTGCTTATGCTATTATAGGCCATATACGGGCCAATCAACTCCTACCACAGCTTTCGATGGAACAATTTGATACTTTTCCTATACAATGTAGACACATTGAACATATGCATGAAGGAGTTTAGTTCAGAAAAGATAATTTTTGACAAAATGACATTTGTGAGAACTTAGACAATTTTTCCCTAATAAGGTGTTTGTATATGCATAGACAGTGCCTTTATGGGCCGATCAACTCCTACCACAGCTTTTTATGGAGCAATTTGATACTTTGCCTATACAATGTAGACACATTTAACATATGCATGAAGAAGTTTGGTTTAGAAAAAATATTTTTTGACAAAATGACAGCTGTGAGAACTTAGACAATTCTCCCTAATAAGGCTTTTGTATATGCATAGATGGTGCCTTCATGGGCCGATCAACTCCTACCACAGCTTTTGATGGAACAATTTGAGACTTTGCCTATACAATTTAAACACATTGAACATATGCATGAAGGAGTTTTGTTCAGAAAAAAATAATTTTTGACGAAATGACAGCTGTGAGAACTTAGACAATTTTTCCCTTATTAGGCTTTTGTATATGCATAGATGGTGCCTTCATGGGCTGATCAACTCCTACTACAGCTTTTGATGGAACAATTTGATACTTTGCCGATACAATGCAGACACATTGAACATATGCATGAAGGAGTTTGGTTCACAAAAAATAATTTTGACAAAATGACAACTGTGAGAACTTAGACAATTATTCCCTTATATGGCTTTTGTATATGCATGGATAGTGCCTTTATGGGCCGATCAACTCCTACTACAGCTTTTGATGGAGCAATTTGATACTTTGCGGATACAATGTAGACACATTGAACATATGCATGAAGGAGTTTATAATTTTTGTTTGCACAGATTCTACTGAAATCTTCTTATCAAAACTAAGGACTTCTTGTTCGAACTATAACTTGCCAAGTTTTTTCACTGACTCTTACTGTGCGGGGGGTATCTAATAAGCATTGCTTATTGACTTTTTTCATTTTATTTGGCCCTGAGGCTCTGAATTTAAGATATCTTCTCAAAACTTGATATGAATATCATTCAACATTAGACAACATACAGAGCATAAGAACAGTAACTCTTCAAGCCTTAGTAACAAAATATTAATTTTCTGATTTTGAAACCAAAACATATGTTGTGGGTATTCAAAAGAACCATCTCAATGTGATGGTTCTTTTGAGCACCCAAAACATATGTTAAAACTGATGGGTAAGAAAATATTTACAATTGTACGCTGAAAAATTTTGTTTATCTAAACGTGTGAACTCTTGCTTTTATACTATTAGTCTATTTTAGTTATTTACCTTATAACTTTGTCAGACAATGGTGTCCCCTCTGTACTTTAAAACTTCATATGAAAATATCAATCAACATTATTGCACAAAAAGCCGTGTCACACGCTATTAACAGCCATGTTTTACACATGTATTAATCAGGCAATTCACGTACTGTTGATGCATGGCTTTTGTACTTTACATATACGCATTCTAGGCTGTCACAAAATTGACGTCATCAATTGACGAATCCTTCATGCTTTTGCGAGCCATTATAGTAAAGATGGTTCTTTTGAATACCCACAACATATGCTAAAAATAATGGGTAAGAAAATATTTACAATTTTATGCTGAAAATTTTTGTTTATCTAAACCTATGTGATAATTGAGCTTTCACTTTCAGGGATGATATAGATGAGAATGAGGCTGCATACACTCAGTTTGGGGAACAACTGTTCATCCAGCTAATGCAACAAATTGAGAGTAAAGCAGGAGAAATGGATTTCTTGACAAGGCTCAAGTTTAATGAGATAGCCAAGCAGTTTAATGTAAGTACCGTACAGTCTCTTTATAACGCTATGTCTGGGGTCCACAGAGCTCTCACTAGGATTTTGAAAACAGGAGTTCAGGACTCCCATCTGGCAAAAAGTAGGAGTCCCACTGGAAAAAGTGGGAGTCCCACTCCAAAAAAGTTGGAGTCCCACCAATTTGTGCATACCGTATATCTTTTCCATTTTAGCCGTAAGTGATACATTTGAATAATTTTTAGATCGACTGCTTTTAACCCTTTAAGCATTAATGGATTGTTCCTACTTAACATAACAAAATATTTTGGTATATTTTTTCATGTAACCTGAACACAAATTTTTTTTGCTTGGCCTTATCAAAATAAAATATTAAACTTGTTTAATTCATTAACAAGACAGACAGACAGACAGGAAGGCCGGCAGGCAGGCAGACAGACAGATAGACAACAGTCCTCTGTTTTGTATAATCTTATGCAGATGGAAGTCTTTTTTCTTCTAAAAAAACGCATCTCGCAGCGATTGCAATGGAATAGACTGACATTACTTAGCCATTTATACATGTATTTAGAATGAACGATTTATTACTTGCTGAAAGTGATTTGTTTGTGTTTATTCATCTAGACCAATGATATACTTCATCGCACGGCTTGACTACTAGTGTAGCTTCATTTGGAACTTTTGTCAGTCGGACGTTACCGTATACGGCTTACCACTGTACCGTTTTTTCCAACAATTCTCAGTCTCTTTTATTTTCCCGTAGCAATGAACGAACGAAGGAATGCAAATCCGTAAACTTATTGTTTGTTTTTTCTCCATGTTTATGTTGCTCAAATCGCAAACGAGTGCAATTAAATATGTTTTCTCTTTCATCCCTAATCAGTCGAATTCGGAAGTCGGTTGTCCGATGTTGTTTTTCTCCCTTTAATTAACGGTAAATCGGTAGCCCTTTTAAACAATTATCAGATAATCCTTGCTTAATTACTTTAATAATCACCATAATAATTACACTGTCCCGCATCGGTAATCCTGTCAATCACCTGTCAGAATTGCTACACTGCAGTCCGAGTCATACGATTGGTCAACAGAGACAGGACAATAATCATGTCTCCCGCTGCTCGAAAAGCGTGTCGCGATTGATAATATCAAACGACTTTTGATCTCCCGGTGTGTATTTATCTCAGCTACTGGATTTTAAGCACGTGCCAACTAAAAAAACATGTGTACGCGGAACTCCCGCCTAGCGAAAATCATGCGTCCCAGGGAAAAAATGTGCGTTCCAATACGCGTAATTCTGCGTTTCCGAGAGCTCTGGTCCATAGGAATGTACCATACAGTCTCTTTATAACGCTATGTCTGGGGTCCATAGGAATGTACCGTACAGTCTCTTTATAACGCTATGTCTGGGGTCCATAGGAATGTACCGTACAGTCTCTTTATAACGCTATGTCTGGGGTCCATAGGAATGTACCATACAGTCTCTTTATAACGCTATGTCTGGGGTCCATAGGAATGTACCGTACAGTCTCTTTATAACGCTATGTCTGGGGTCCATAGGAATGTACCGTACAGTCTCTTTATAACGCTATGTCTGGGGTCCATAGGAATGTACCGTACAGTCTCTTTATAACGCTATGTCTGGGGTCCATAGGAATGTACCTTGTTATAAGTGAATTGTGTCGTAAAGGGCCAATTTTACAAAAGAATTATCATTAATTTAATTCAATGGTGAAATATTTAGGAGCCATTTAGGAGCCACAACATGACCGTGTCATACCCAAAAAAAATGTTATAAATAGGTGTGTATAATGTTGCCTTAATCCTTACCATGCTAGATAACTTATACATTATACTTCTCACCAATTTTCTTCTGACTGGGCCCCATTGCGCAATCAGTAGTGAGTCTGAATTGTCATATTGAGAGGATCTTAAAGCTCGTCTGTAACTTTGAACATTTTTCGAAAAATTATCTTTTCTTTTCATATCATTTGTAAAAGCAGAATTAAGTTAAGTTTTCACTATACATCTGTTCACTATAGCTGAAAACTGCATGGAAAAGTGAATTATCTTACAAAACAGGTGTTTTTTTCTCTTGTTGGTAATTACTTGCGTCCCTCAAATAATTATAGACAGTCAAGTTTAGACATAAATGCTGTTGTTTTGATACTGATAATTTGTAAAGATTTGCGAAATTGGTAAAATGTATACCTGAATTTTAGTTTTTTTAACTGTATTCTTGAAAAATAGAAACATTATTTCAAAAATTAAAAGATCAAAAGTTACAGACTATGCAGCTTTAACCCTTTTATTCTGATGGATTTTACCATACATATAAATACCATAAGGATGGGATTGTCCATTATATATTTTAAGGGGTCACAGATGAAACTTTACAAATAAATACATAACTATTTTTCCCAGTTTGTAAAGATTAAAGCTTACTACTCTTTTCCTTAAGAGAGGTATGCCAAAGTGATTAACAATTACTCCATGCACTAGTTTTGGCCAATCAGACCTGGCCCCATAGCGCAGATGGTAGTCTGAATGCAGATCCAGGGGTAGGGCTGGCTAATCGAAGCCAAAATGCTAATCCATAATCTGTCCTTGCATTGCGATATATAACCGATTAGTAATCACTCTAACTTGACAGAGGGTCTCTGAACGTTTTGACAACTCTAGTATGGTCAATGACTTTGATTTCCCAATCATTTCGCAAAATAACACTAAGTAGCACGAGTTATATAATTCAAAGGCTAATAGGTTTCAAATAAAATGTGGCACCTATGCTCAAAACAAGTCCTCATCCACTCTGTTGGAAGAAAATTGACTTGCTAATTGGCAAAGTTGGTAATTAAACTTGCAGTCGGCCATTGTTGTTGTCAACTTCATGTTGCATGACTTCATACAAAAGGAAGTCAAGTATGCATGACATGAACACCTTTGTGTAAAATAAGACCTGCAGTAAACGTCGGTAAAATTGAAAGCTTCTAAACTCGAATTTAACCGCTGAGAAAAATAACTTTCATGCCAGATTATTCTTGTGATGAAGATTTGTGATTTGGTACATAGTAACTTTGAAACAAAGAAGCGCAAGTATGACATTTTCTACTTTTTCTAACAATCAGTTGTGGAGTTAGCCTGCAGAGTACAACGTTTTACTACTTCGTTACAGCAATTTATACACATCTACTGTTTACAACAATGCTTTTCTGGGCACTTCCAGTCTAAACAAAACATCACACGAGGCATTACGCTTGGATTTTTAATTAAATAAATAAATGGAACATCCATTAAATTGAATTTTCATATCGATAATCATTTTTCTTTTGTATATCGACCGATGAACCGATATTTCGATTAATCGTGCCAGCCCTATCCAGGGGTCTCTCGGGTCCCATACTTTTGTGTAGATTGATCGTGAATAATTTCTATGATCATTCTCCTACTTCTCCTCATTGAAATGGTGATTGTCAGTTATGCACAAAGTACTGGTCAAGCTTGCCCAAAATGTGGTTGATGAACTGGCCGTCTCAACATGACCATAGCTGTTGACTGGGACGTAAAACCTCAAACCAAACAAACAAAATCAGTAATAATCAACAGTAGGGAAAGAATACATCTCAATAAAAGCATGTGGCCAGACAGAAAGATCAAACCTATGACCTAAGTTTTAATGAGACACATGTCTTGTGCACTACAGGACCCTGAATATGGCCTGAACTAATCATATTTGATTTTTTTTTCTGCAGGAGGCCTATGCAGCACAGCCTATGAACCTTATACATGTAATAAAGAATTGCTTATCCATGGAGAAGAAACTGATAGCACAGGTAGAATCAGTAAGTAGTTAGCCCCTAGAGAAAATCATAGCCAGAGGCATATGAACCTTATACTGTAAATTCGGAAATTTTTCTTGAGGATTTTATTTTCGCGAAACTTCGCTATGCGGAGTTTTGCGAAAATAAAATCCTCCCGAAATAGTGAAAACTCTTCGTCCTTATCTGCTGATAGGAAATCATATCGAAGTCGCAAATTTTTTACAAGGCAAATATGCCATTTAACACTACTTGCGAAAACAAAATTCTCTCGAAAATTTCCAAATTTACAATACATGTAATAAAGAATTGCTTGTCCATTGAGAAGAAACTGATAGCTCAGGTAGAATCAGTAAGTAGTAATTCCCTGGTGGAATCATAGCCCCAGGTCTATGAATCTTATACATGTAATAAGGAATTACTTGTCCATGGAGAAGATACTGATAGCTCAGGTTATAACTGGGGGAGGGGGTGAATCATAGCCCCAGGTCTATGAACCTTATACATGTTATAAATAATTGCTTGTCCACGGAGAAGAAACTGATAGCTCAGGTAGAATCAGTAAGTATTAATACCCTAGGGAATCATAGCCCCAGGTCTATGAACCTTATACATGTAATAAAGAATTGCTTATCCATGGAGAAGAAACTGATAGCACAGGTAGAATCAGTAAGTAGTTATGCCCTAGAGAAAATCATAGCCCGAGGCATATGAACCTTATACTGTAAATTCGGAAATTTTCTTGAGGAATGCGGAGTTTTGCAAAAATAAAACCCTCGCGAAATAGTGAAAACTCTTGGTCCTTATCTGCTGATAGGAAATCATATCAAAGTCGCAAATTTTTTACAAGGCAAATATGCCTTTTAACACTACTCGCGAAAATAAAATTCTCTCGAAAATTTCCAGATTTACAATACATGTAATAAAGAATTGCTTGTCCATGGAGAAGAAACTGATCGCTCAGGTAGAATCAGTAAGTATTAATACCCTTGGGGAATCATAGCCCCAGGTCTATGAACCTAATACATGTAATAAAGAATTGCTCCTCCATGGAGAAGAAACTGATAGCTCAGGTAGTAAGTAATTATACCCAGCGGAGATCATAGCCCCAGGCCTATGAACCTAATACATGTTATAAAGAATTGCTTGTCCATGGAGAAGAAACTGATAGCTCAGGTAGAATCAATAAGTAGTAATACACTTGGGGAATCATAACCCCAGGTCTATGAACCTAATACATGTAATAAAGAATTGCTTGTCCATGGAGAAGAAACTGATAGCTCAGGTAGAATCAGTAAGTAGTAATACCCTGGGGGGATTTAAGCCCCAGGCCTATGAACCATATCCCCACTCTAGTCAATGAGCTTGCGGAAAGATCATTGACTTAGAATTTTTTAAGCTTGATCACACCAATTTAAAGTTTAATGTTGAAAGGCAAGATGCAATTTAGGCCAGATACACTATGTTGCTGTCTCTTATTATAGGTCATTCATTCTTCCTGTTAAATGGATTTCATTTTGTGTTAAAAGTTTGCTTTGAAAGTGTTGGAAAATTACCCTAAAGCTATAGAAAGGTCGTAACTTTTTCTTATGTAAAAGACTTGAAAAAGTAATTGAATGTGATCAGCAAAAACACTGCAGACCAACCCACAGCACTGTGAGGAAGAGCCACAGAACAACAACAGCCACAAGACATCAGGATGACAATTAAAGTAGAGCAACCACAGGATTTAAGTTAAGAGTGCTAAATGAAAATTTAACTTTCTTATTTCTCAAACAAAACACATGTTGCGGGTACTCTAAAGAACCGTCTCATTGAGACGGTTCTTTTGAGCACCCAAAACATATGTTAAAATTAATGTGTAAGAAAATGTTTACACTTTTACGCTGAAAATTTTTGTTTATCTAAACCTGAGACAACCAGCTATTTCTTCCTTGTCAAGAGGATTGCAATACTAAGAAAGGACACAAAGTAATGCATAAAAGACACAAAGTAATGCATAACAAAACAAGGACCAAACACAGAACCCCCACAATCAATGGAATGTAGATAAAACAATGAATCAACAACAACAGAACCACTGTCTTAGAGCAAGGTTGGGCGGAAAATTCCACCCCGGTATTTACCGGTGGAATTTACCGGTATTTCCCGGCATGGCAAATAAGGCCAAAGTGGCAAATACTGGCAATTAATGGCAAATATAACTTTTTTGCCATGAAATACTGGCAAATATGATTTTTAACTGTAAAATGTAGCAGATATCTTCAGGAAGTTGACTTAAAATAGTATTAATCTAACTAAGTGAGTGAAAATGTAAATATTGAATATGAGGCTACAGTATCAGCATAAAATCTTTGAATACATTTAAACATGTTAACACAGCCAAAATGAATCTTAGATTGAAATTTTGAAATAATTTTTAACAATAAATAGTATCTTTAGCCTTTATCAAGTTATCATGCTGAATATTTTATGTACTAGACAGTAACACTGCTCCCAAATTTTATCCTGTTTAGCTTAAATCTGTATTTTCAATTAGTGTGGAAAACAGTGTAGATCCTGATAAGATGGTCTCGGAAAGAAACCAGCTGATCAGGATCTAGTGTTTTCAAAAACGGGTTCAACAAGTCAAGGGTTAATTCTGGGTTCAGCAGGACAGGGGTAAATTCTAATTTGACCTTTAAAAATGGGGAGAAAATTTACCTGTGTATCTGGCAGTTGTTTGACACCTGTGCCTGTCATAAATTGTTAAACAACAAATCTCCAAATGGATACTGTATAGCCAGGGGCAAGGATGAACAATAGGATGTCATAATTGATTTCATATTTTAACCTAAGACAATTAAAGTCCAGGTGACCACAAACAGGGGTGTCTTTAACTGAGTTATAGTACAGATAAGGGTCACTCATCAAAACACCCAACCTTTACTTCATATTTTAACTTAAGACAATTAAAGTTCAGGTGACCACAAACAGGAGTGTCTTTAATTGATGTATAGTACAGATACATTATGTAAGGATCACTCACCAACCATATCTGTAGCTATTCACAAGCCAACTGATGAGTACTTTGGCAGGTGTGAAACAGGGTTTTTTTTGCTTCTTCTAAAATTCACTTTTAAATTATTTAATTTAAATAGTTAAAGAATTAGACTTATACCTTAAAATAAGATAATTTAGCTGATAGCCTGATAAACCAGTAGAAATGAAATATTAAGTCAAATAACCTCTATTATTGCAATTACCAATCTAAACATGGAGGGGTGTAAAGCATATTTGCCAGTATTTTCCATTATTTGCCATTATTTCTCGGTATTTCCCGGTAAATGCCACTGGCATGGCAAATATGCTTATTTGCCGGCATTTTGCCAACCTTGTCTTAGAGAGGACAACAGTGTAAGCCACTGATCATCATGAGGGGCTTAAATGCATTTTACAGGTACCAAATCTTTGCCCTAAATTCTGTTGTTGTTAAAACACAAAAAAAATGTTAGTTTGCATGGAGGCTTCCTAACTTGTGCAATGCATCATCACAGAGAAACAATCTAATCAAATTTACACACTATGATACAAAAAAAAAGAAAAGGGCTCACGACCCTAGATAGTTAAAGCTAAAGAAAATCCCAAGTTGAGTCACGGTGAGCCGAGCCAAAAACAAGTATCAGGCACCAGCCAACTGATGAAAACTTCACGTCAGAGCTGTCATTGAGTCTGAGGCCTGACCCACCGTAGTGCAATTAAAGAGGTCACCATAGCTGTAAGCTGTGATTGGGTTTACAACCAGGCATGCAGAGAGCGCAGTGGTAGAGTGCTTGACGCCGCAGGTTCGAGCCTCACTGGCGTCACTGCGTTCTGGTCCTTGAGCAAGACATATTTATCCTAGCTTAGTCCTGGTTCAACTCTGGAAGACCCGTCCCTATATAACTGAAAGATTGTTGATGGGATGTAAAGAATCAAATCAAACAAAACAACCAGGCATGCAGATCCATATTGAAAGTCTTGTAAAAGTATATATACTGAGGGAAAAAAGTTTAGCAATATACTTTGAGGATTCACAGTTCCGAAGAAATAGGACTTTTAATTTCATAACGTCAAAAATATATGTTGACAAACCTTCACGGGTATGATGGCATTAACAGGTTGACATTTTACGTAATGTAAAGTCTGGTTTTATGCCCCCTTGCTAAAACAGCTTATCTGGCAATAGTGCGAATATTTTTCGACTAAAAGTTTCATTTTTCTGTCCAATGTTTAGATCCAAAAGCAAGAAAGTGAAAAACTGAATGTTATGTTCACCCTTTTCGTACAGTTTTGAGTTGAAAATCATATTTTCAAAATCACCTCCCTTTAAATTGAATAACGTTTTGAATTTAAATGCTCAGCAGATCAAATCCTCACTATGAAGTCAGATTTTTTTTTCTTTTGATCACTTGCGGGTAGCCATTAGGTCATTTTCAAACAACTGACATGTTTGGGAACCTGCCAATTAAAAATATCCAATGCTTCAAAGATCACCTATGGGAAATCCCATTATAAATAATTGCTAAACTTTTTTCCCTCAGTATATATATATATATATATATATATATATATATATATATATATATATATATATATATATATATATACATATACATATATATATATATATATATATATATATATATATATATATATATATATATATATATATATATATATATATATATATATATATATATATATATATATATATATATATATATATATATATATATATATATATATATATATATATATATATATATATATATATATATATATATATATATATATATATATATATATATATATATATGTGAAATAAAAAAATCCGATTACACAATAATATAACTTTATTTTCTTCTGTTCTACCGGTTTCACTTTTCAGATCATCAGGAACTATTCAAAAATGGTGGCCGTTGCATAGTTACAACGTTGCCGTTATTAACGTTACGTCTATGACGTAAACGTTATGCAGTTAAATATAATAAAAAGAATACATGTAATTTGAAAATGTACGCTTAGTGCGTTAATATATAGTGCAGTACAATTGCTGTACATCGCACTAATTAGTATATAATATTTTAGAGTGTCAGACCTCCAGAAAATAGTGCGTATTTAATCATAGTTCTATGCCCTTGCTTATAGTGCTGTACATTCGCTGCGCGTCGCACTAGTAAGTATGGTATATTGAAGTGTCAGACCTCCAGATAAGAGTGCATACTTATATATATATATATATATATATATATATATAGAAAAGTATTGAGGCTAAAATCAGCAGAGATCCCTGTTTTTTCCCTTTGAATCTTGCATTCTCAGTTTGTATTTTCAGCGAACTGAGCATGTTGATATGCCATTTTACACAGGTTTTACTAACAAAGTATTGAGGCTAAAATCAGCAGAGATCCCTTTTTTTCTTTTGAATCTTGCATTCTCAGTTTATATTTTTCAGCCAACTGAGCATGTTGACATGCCTTTAATCAGCAATAAAGATGTGGTTAGTGGCCAGGTTATGGAGAAGATTGATTTGATCAGAAAACAGACAGAAGTAAGTGTTAACTCTTTGGCTAGGCCTAAATTAAAATTTTATTTGTTTCCCCTTACCTGACCATCACTGAAAAAAGGCCCTACTCAAAAAAAAATTATCTCAATTTTCAGTCAAGAATATGTTTTTTTAATTTCATTGCAACCCGAGAGAATTGTCCAATGTAAACAGTGTTATCTTAGCAAATTGTTTGTGTATTTTATTTTATTGCCTATAGTAGGACTATACAGTAAAACCTGTCTAAAACGGCCTCTCAAAGATATACACAAAGGTAGTTAAGACAAATGGGCGCTAAATGCAGGTCGAAAGTATTGCAGAATGCTCCCTGGGAGCATTCTGCAATACTTTTGACCTGCATTATGCGATGTCTTTTTTGAGTGGTCTCTTAAGACAGGTTTTACTGTATACAATCAAGTTTAATGGGTATCCAAAATTGAGATTTTTAGTTAAAAAAAATAAGTTTCCGACCGACCCATACTGGTAAAACCGGGTCGGGTAAGGGGAAACAAAAATATTTTTAAGGTTGGCCCTTCTAATAGCGACTAAATATTGTGTGCTAGTCTATTTAAGACATCTCTGTAGCAAAGAGTGTAGGTCTAGATCAGGATCTACACTGTTTGTCTGTATGCCAAAATTAGACATTGAGTCAATGAGATAAGCATGTACATGTTGCAGATGACTTCAGCAGATGACATTTTCAGATGCATTTTTTTCGTAGCAGTCAAAGTATTAAGTCTAGATGTTTCCCTTTTAGAGACTAGCGGTATATTTAGAAATATACATAGATAGGGTGGGCATGGAAAATCTCAGTGTGTATACCAATAGCTTAGTCGAGTTACACCTAGGGGGTTAAGATTTGTTTATTTAGAGACATTTCAAAATTTGCATCTTGGCTGCATCCTTTATATAATATTTTCCATGTTGAAATCATCTCTATACAAACGATGACATGTTTTTCTATGTGTTGGTACATGGCTTTAGATAAAATTTCTTTTTTTTTTAATTTAGCCGCGACATGAGATTTCCAACAATGTGGTATGTGCCACCAGCAAAGGCTCAGATCAGCCTGCGCATGGGCAGTCTGATCAGAGCCTTAGCTAGTGGCTTGAATGTTCTATGGCTGTTCAGCTACTGACCGACCTTCATTTGGAGTTTCTAGGCTTAAAATGAGACTGTACAGGCTCTTCTGAATCTACACTTATCAAAATGCCACATTGATGAAAATCACATGTCGCGGCTCAATTTATTTATTACTCAGCCAACATAGAGGAGCATGGTGGCTCACCGGTAGAGTGTTAGACTTAAGCTCGAGGTGTTGCATGTTTGAGACTCACCGGAGGCACGGCATTGTGTCTTTGAGCAAGACACATAATCTTCTGCTTAGTACTGATTCAACCCAGGATGACAAGAAAACATCCTGACATGACTTCATTTGGAGTTTCTAGGCTTAAAATGAGACGGTACAGGCTCATAATCTTCTGCACAGAAGCGCCCAAAATTCACAAAAATTCTCCTGGGAGGGCCCCCAAGCCCCCCTTACAAGAATAATCCCCCTCTCATGCTCTCCCCGCTATGGTGCCTTCGGTACTCAATGGCTTCCTCCGCCAGACCACTTTAAGATATGCGGTGACGGCCCTGAGACATAAAGTATCAACAGAAATAAACCAATTCTCAGCCTATACACAGGTGTGAGTACTGAAAAGAACCATCTCTATGAATGCTTTAACTGATTGGTACGAAAAAATTTACAAATTTATGCTCAAAAATTTGGTTTATCAGTTACATCTCATATTAACTGCATTGTTGCACATTGCCCTGATGAACGTCTGTCTGACTGCACTGTTATTTTTAACAGGTCAACATGACACATTTTTTGAGTTAGGTTGAATTGACTCAAAAATCAATAATTGGATTATAATCGCTAGTTTGAAAAGTGAACCAATAGGTAAACTGATAAGTAGAATACATGTACCAGGTTAACATCTTTTGATATCAAATTAGATACTAGGCTAGGCTTTGTGAACGCATGTAGAATCGCTCTGCGAGCCGTGTGGTTCAACAAATGATCACGAAGCCTTGCCTGGTAAACTTGATATCAAAAGCCACTCAATAAGTACAGTAAAAACTGTAAAACTGCCACTCAATAATAGGCGAAACAAAGATCTTAATGACAAACGGTAGCTTAATGAAGGTGGAAAGTATTGCAGAATGCTCCACTTGGAGCATTATGCAATGCTTTTGAACTGCATTAAATGGTAATTGGTCTTGAAAAACAATTTTTGAGAGAGGCCCTTTTACGCAGGTTTTACTGTATTCTCTATTTATCACATCTTTTGGTATCAAGTTTACCAGGCTTGGCTTTGAGAATGCATGTTGAATCGCTCGGCGAGCCTCGCGATGTCAACAAGCATTCTAGAAACCTTGCCTGGTAAACTTGATATCCAAAGCCACTCAATTAGTATTCTCTACTTATCTGAATGTATGGTAGGTGACAGATGAGGCATTGAAGAATATGCAGCTGAAACAAGAGAAATTTGTGATAGACTATCAGAACCAGGTGAAACTCAACTGTAAGTACACTTAGGAGATAACTGTATCCACAGGTTTAGATAGACAAAAATTATCAGCGTAAATTTTGTAAATATTTTCTTACCCATCAATTTAAACATGTGTTTTGGGTGTGCAAAGGAACCGTCTCATTGAGACGGTTCTTTTGAGTACCCACAACATTATGTTTTGGTTGAGAAATAAGAAAATTTAATTTTCGTTACGCACTCTTAACTAAAGTCCTGTGTATCCAAAATTTCATTTTGGGAGGTATTTCGTCGGATATACAGTCGGATGCACGAGAACATGGTAATCCCTATTCTAATGCACTTCTGCAATTTCCACTCAAATTGAAGTGTTGCAAGCAGCATAAAGCCGCGCATCATCCAATGATATGTGACATAATAAATGACGTCAAACTATTTCTGACAGTCGAAAATATTTGATGTTATCCAATCAGACGTAATGTTACAAAAGCATGTACATTAGAATTACTTATCTACTGCATGGACTTAACATTCCTCAATATCAAAGAGCATTTGTATATTTTTTCCAAGTTTTGATAGAAAAATCTAAAGTAAGAAAATTCAGCTGTACTGATACTATACGCTTTAACTCTTTTCTTGCTAGCAGGGACTTTCATCATCTGCTGCTGATTTTGGCAAACAGTTTGGACCCAGATCAGGCCCGACAGTATGTCGGGCCTGATCTGGATCCAATCTGTTTGATAATCTGATTGCGTTCCTGAAAGAATTTTTTGAAGAAGTTAATTTTGGAAAAAGTTAACAGATGACAAATTATCATGAAAAATTACCCAGCATGCAAAGTGATAAGACCAACTACATGCCTTGTAACAGATAAGAATAGCCCCCTTTGAGATTAGAATATAAAACAGGCCATTAATTTAAGAAACCACCAAAATTAAACTACACTCAGTCTCTCAAATCACCAAATATTTTGCTTTACAGTAGTGGGATTTTACATAAGTTTTGATGGCAAAATCATGGCATGGATGAAAAGCCCATGTATCAATTACAACCTCATATGTTTATGTGATATACTGTACACAAGAACTTTTAGGTGCGCACATGTCTTTTTCTTCCCTTTAGGTAAAGCCTCAAAACATAGGTTACAGTGTAGTCCCTTTATATTGCTATGTTTGGGGTCCATAGGAATGGACAATGTTATTAGTGAACTGTAATATAAAGGAACAATTTTACCAAGGAATTATAGGAAAATTACCATTTTATGGTCATTTTCCTGTAGTTCCTTGGTAAAATTTTATGGTCATTTTCCTAAAATTCCTTGGTAAAATTTTATGGTCATTTTCCTATAGTTTGTTGGTAAAATTTTATGGACATTTTCCTTTAGTTCCATGGTATAATTTTATGGTCATTTTCTGAATCTGGATCCAACTGTTTGTTAAGGTTATCAGCAGATGACACTAGCAGACAAAGAGTTAATATGTATAGGTTATAGATCATATATTACAATTATAAAGGAATTAAGAAGGAACAAGCGCAGCTAGTGAACAACTTAATTTCTTCAAAAAATGTAATATATGATCTATGATCTAGTTATAGTTTTCTCTTCCCATTTCCTGACTGCTCCTTTAGAAATGGTCGTATTGACTACAGATTTACTTAATTATTTACTTAATAGATGTTACACATATTGATAAAATATGTGTAATTAAGTTGGCCAAAAATTTAAATTTCTGTGCAAACTGATTGGTTGTGAAGCACAGGAAGGGGCAGAGTAAACTATATTGATGCACAACAAGCACATTATAGTTGGACTTCTCTGTACATCTTTGGACAAAGATATCTTTACCCATTTTGTTTATTGTTTAGCACAAATAAGTATGGCTTTGACCCAGCCACCGAGTCCAGCTAGAACTGAGTTAGAGAACAAGTTAAACAGTCAGAAAGCTGAGATGGACAGACAACTACTGCAGTCAGCTCAAGAAATACTACAACTAAGAATTGTGAGTATACCCAGGCCTTTAGTTAAGAATGGGTACCAAAATATTAATTTTCTTATTTCTCAACCAAAACATACGTTGTGGGTACTCCAAATCGAGACGGTTCTTTTGAGCACCCAAAACATATGTTAAAACTGATAGGTAAGTAAATATTTACAATTTTACGTTCAAATATTTTGTTTATCTAAACCTATGATACCCTATCATTGAATCATCTCATGAGTATACCTGATCATTGAATCATCTCATTTGAAAACCTGTGTTATAGAATGGTTGGCCTTGACTTACTCTGTGGCAAGGTCAAAATTTTGTCATGCACTTATGTTGTAAAAATCTTGAAAAGTTTAATTTACCATAACTGTTGAAGCAAATGTCATAATACTTGCTAGATATTATATTGACATAAAGAGACATTAACTATAAAGAAGCAGCAATGGACAATGGTCAAGGTTGACCTTTGGTCTTTCAGCTAAGGTTGTTCATATTGTACCGCCATCAATATTGTCTCAATATATTCTCACATATTATCACTTGGTTGGCAAATTTAAGTCAAATCTCATACGGAGCATCTATTGAATGATACACCCTAAGCAGGTAACAAGACCTTAACAGCTGCCAAGCGCATGTTAAATAAAATCTCCTTAAAATGGTTACTGCAGAACCAGAGGAACAGTGTCTTGGGGTCTTGATTTGTATCAATTCGATCAAACGATGCTCCAAGGTTGACCTTGACAAACATTTATTTAAAACAACTAGTGTCTTAGTTTCATGGAGGATTTGAATAAAATCTAAATTTTGAATGATCCCATGTTGCCAACTGCAAAAGATTTTCAGTCATTTCCGCTCCATATTGACCATCAGAATTAAAAGTAGAAAAATAGAGGATCTTACATGAGTGCTCATGTTTTATTGAATTTATTAAACAAGTTTAGAAAAAGAGATAAAATGCAAGGCTTGCCTCGCATTTTATCTCTTTTTAGCAACACGTTTAATAAATTCAATAACACAGGAGCATGAATGTTAGATTCCATTTATCATATGACATTAAAATTATTTTGAAATCATATTTTTGGTGTGAAAACATTAGGGTTTTGCCATATGCGTGACATTAAAAGCTTCATTTCATGTTTCCCAAAAAACTGTAAACCACTAGTGGTTTTATTGATTTTAATGCATGGCGTTATTTCACTCCCAGACACGACATCATATGATAAATATGTTTAAAGGACATCTAACCCAATGGCCCAGTTTCAAAATAATGTTTCAGAAATATTCCCCATACTGACCACTACTAAAAATAACTCTAACAGTTATTCTCCAATGAACAAGAGACCGCCAGAGCTAAAGATCATCAATTTGAACCCAATATTAGAACTTAAAGAGTATTAGTTGTATAAAGAATATTTCTAGTTTCAAAATAATTTATTACAAATGTTCCTTATAATGCCCTCCAGTAAATTTGCTTAAAGCATCCCTTCCAACTGAACAGGGTGGTCACCAGAGCTAAATTCAGGCCTCCAGATAAGAGAGTCATGGGTGAAAGTTTTCAGGATTTATCCTGAAATCAGGATTTTGAGGCTGACTTTCCATAGAAAGTCAGCCTCAAAATGCTGAATAAAGGAGATTATAATAGCTTCTTTGATTAGTTTTCATATAATCTAAACACAATTAATCATTTTAACTGTGAATTATCCATTTTTGTAGCCATCCTGCAAGTTTTAAAATTTGAATTTCAAAAGTTCAGGATTTTGGAAATTTTGAACTTTCACCCATTGAGAGAATAATTTGAAATTTATTTTCTTATTTATCATCTAAGACATATGTTGTGGGTACTCTTTTGAGCACCCTAAACAAACCTTGAAAAACTATTCACAATTTTATACTCAAAAGTTTTGTATATCTTAACCAATGTAAAATAGATAAAAAATTCTTCGATTTACCACAGCTTCTTGCGGACAAACACAACACAACACTGGTATGTTTAGATGCCCTCCAAAAACAAGTGGTGGATGATGAACTTATCAAGTGGAAGAAACAGCAACAACTCCATGGAAACGGTGCACCATTTGATGCTTCCATGATTGACACACTACAGAAATGGTAATTATACTCAGAAGAAAAAGTTTAGTCAGTACAGACACTGTGTGCAATAATTTTACTAGACAGTCTTAAAATTGACAAAAACTTTACTCAACATGAAATTAATTTAATTTCCTATAAATGTGAACATTTTCAACAAAACATTCTGAAAATTAATCCATTTTCTTCAGCAAAATCAAACATCAAAATTCAAATTTCAAAACTCAAAAATCAGTGATGCACTCCTCAGACGATTTCTGACAGTATAGATAGAAATTTTCGTACCTGTTGCATGTCTAAGACGTTTAAGAAGTTTCCGAGCGGGCATGAAGCGATTACGTCATGTTGACATCAATATTACCCTAACTTCAAGTGGCGTTGTTATCCGTGGTCTCCCTTGCGGAGGTTTGTTATTTTTACTGCCAGACTGTCGAAAACATGTTTGCAGACGATAAATTAAAACTACCTGGCACGTCAGCAGCATGTGCAACTGCTTCAAAATGTCCAAACGCTGTATTTCTGTAATTTGTCGATAGCCTGGGTGGCAACTTAAGCTTTAAGCTTGCTTACACTGAATTTTCTCCAGATAATTGCAATAGGAACAACTCTTTTTCAATATCAAACAGCATATGAGAAAATAACCCTGCCGGTTTACCGCAGCACGTGCATGTCATGTATTTTGAAATGTGGTTGATACAGTCTTATAGAGGCATTATTTATCACACAATAAACAGATACATGTAAAACTACGATAATACAACTCGTGTATACAATTTGAGAATGATATATCCAGTAATGTTGATTTTATGAGAAAACATAAATACTGACTAAACTTTTTCTTCTGAGTATATATATTATACAACTCCAAAGGAACGGTGCACCATTTGACGCTTCCATGATTGACACAATACAGAAATGGTAATTATATATTATACAACTCCATGGGAACAGTGCACCATTTGATGCTTCCATGATTGACACACTACAGAAATGGTAATTATATGACAGGAGCCCAGATAAAAGTGCGTAATTGAAAATTAGTTTTCTTTATCTCAACCAAAACATATGTTGTGGGTACTCAAAAGAAGTGTCTCAATGATCAATGAGAGGGTTCTTTTGAGCACCTAAAACATATGTTTAAATTGATAGGTAAGAAAATAATTACAATTTTACGCTTCACTTAATTATGAGGCAGCTCATGAGATTTGGGTATTCAGAGGATTGTCGTACTTTTTCATTTCATTCAGACAAGGAGGAAAAGAATAAAGATAAGAATATTAAAATTACCCTTTATAGACCAATGGAATTTCCTATAAAGTTTGATACAGTTAAGTTGGGAGGTTCCATTGTAGTATTGAGGGGTTGAAGGTCTTCATTTCCAAAAAATATTCCTTTCTCTGAAGATTGATTTTGTCTTGGAAAACAGTGCAGACCCAGATGAAATGCTGCATAATGCCCTATTTTATCAGGGTTTTCTGTATTTGCCAAAGTAATCATTTTTTGGGTTTTTGGTCTTCTGATTTTTGTCGTCTGCTGACATTTTTCAAAATTATCTTTTTTCAAAAATTTATTTCAGGAATACTGCTAGAGTGTCAAACAGTTTAGATCCAGATCAGGACGAACATCTGTCCGTCCTAATCTGGGTCCAAACTGTTTGCAAAGGTTATCATCAGGAGAAATAATTCACCATTGGCAGTCGGAGTCAATTTTCCTATTATGAGGGGAAGAGAGGGGTGTATGTGTTGGGGGACAACATCAATTTTGCATGCCACAGTTCTTTCTGTTTTTGTCGCAACCTATAAAATACCCCAGGGAACAGCTGGCATACAATCAAGTTATTGACTGGTTCTCTCCCCTACACTAGCTAATGTAGGGACAGGTTATCAATAATCCAAACGGGCAAAAATCTGCCCGTGTCACGGATTTACACGGATCTAGTGAGATTTTAACTTTTTTGCCAAAAAGTTCCATACAGTCTACAGAAAAACTTTTTCTATAAAATATCACTATATCATTTTCTTTTCTATGATGTTTATTGCGTTTGTAATGCTGCTTTCAAACTTGTTATTGTGTTGGCATGGTTTTCGTGACGTCAACGTCACTGTAACTGTTATTGGTCTATGAACGTCCGGGAATGTTGGGGAAGGCAGCCATTGTTCTGTGGTTGTCTTGTCAACTTAACAATTTGTAATACAACATATGATTGGCACATCAATCACAGCCCACGAAACATTATGCCTGACCAGTTGTTTCTTTGAACAACTTGAAACCAGTTTATCAGAGTTATTACTATTACAGGTGTGAGTCATTGGCAGAATTATTGTGGAGAAACAGACAACAGATTATTAAAGTGGACTTACTGAGACAGCAGTTGCCTATAGAGATACCCCAGGGTACAGCTGACATACAACCAGAGTTGAATAAGACTGTCACTGGGCTACTTTCAACACTTGTCACCAGGTAAAACTTTTATACAGGATGTGAACTCTCTCACAGCTCAACTAATAGACTATCCTATGATTTTTTGTTGGAAGACAGCATATCTCAGCTTGTGATCACTGACATCAGGGTTGGCACAGTCTTGAAAAGTCCTTGAATATGGAGGGCTTTCTTGAAAACAACTTGAAAATGAAATAGCCTTAATTGTTTTTGTCTTTATTTAGTCCAGCATATGCTCTACCAAACAAAGCACAACAACTTTATACCAATTTATAAGCATTAGCCAGTGAAGCATTTTCAATGTTGCTTCATATAGTTTTAATCAGTATTTTAGCTCACCGGAGCCCAAGATGCTCAAGATTCGTTTTTGTGATCATTGAAGGTCTGTTTTGACTCCTCCTGTTTCAACAATTGCTTTAAAGAACATCTAAACTATTTGCCTGATTTAGATCAAATTTGGCGGGAAGGATCTTTATATGGCTGTCTTTGATAATTGTTCAAACGATTCCAGTTCAATGCATAACTAGGTCAAATAAAGCTAAAAATAGATTTTTGGAATGATAATTAAAAAATCTCTTGTTTGAAACCACAAGGCATTGAGCCATTATATTTGGTAAAAAGCATCACCTAGTAGACCTTTACCAAGTCTGTTCAAACTATGACCCTAATAATCTGCATTTTTTGCTATATTGTAGCACATTCATTGTTGAACAACAGCCGCCCCAGGTATTAAAGAGAGGGTCCCGGTTCCAGGCTTCAGTGAGATTGCTAGTTGGAGGCAAACTTAACCTTCAAATGGCTCCACCTAGGGTGAAGGCCACAATTATCAGGTAATGAATACTTCCTACTTGTAACATAATATTTTAAGGATGAAATTTACATTTAACCCTTTTCAGACCAATGGAATTTTCCATAGCTGATAATGTGCATTAAAAACACCATTCTTTTACAGCATACATTTTCTTTTACAAAACATATGTTGAAATAACTTTACACTTTCTTCTATACAGAAACCTTATAATTCTTTTATTCCTTAAAATTGTAACTTTTTGCTTTTAACCAAAAAGATCAATTCCATATTTACCATTTCCATTTTAACCCTTTTTAGACATGTAGAATTTTCCATAAAGTTGCACACAATAAAATGTGGCCCCAAGGTTTTGAAACTTTTTTTGTGCTCAACTCAACTGAGCATGAAATTTCAATTGCTCATAAAAGGTAAAAAGTTGAAAAATAAAGATGTTTCTTGCTTTGAAACTTTCAATAGCTGTATTTATCCTGCTAATAAATGTTAAAATGTCAACAATTGCATGCCCAACTGAGTTGAGTATGAAAACAGTTTTATAACCTCGGGGCCAGGATGTCCATTGCATATATTGAGGGGTTACCAGTTATGATTTCAAAAAAATATTGTACTTTTTAAATTAAATGGAGATTGATTTTTTTCTTAGCAGGTAGTGTAGACCCTGGTGAAATGCAGCATTATGTGGCATTTCATCTGGGTCTTCACAATTGCCAAAGTACTTGAATAAGGATTTACAGTCTGCAAATGGTGACACATTTTACAACTGAAAATTATTGACATGTTCACACTCACAACATGCATTGCAGCCCCTTTATAATGCTATATTTGGGGTCCATAGGAATGGACCATGTTATAAGTGAATCATGTTTTAAAGGGATAATTTTACAAAGGAATAATTTCTTTGCAATTTTAAAAAGGAATAATAAGTTTTTTTGTAAAAGGAATAATAATTTCGTTGTAAAATTCCATAGTAAAAAAAATTGGGAGCTACATTACAGTGTTATAATGAGGTGTGTTATAAAGAGACTGCACTGTAATGTTTTCATGCATGGATGAAAGTTTTCAGGATTATTCCTGAATTCAGGATTTTGAGGCTGACTTTCCATAGAAAGTCAGCCTCAAAATGTTAAATTAGGAAGATTACAATAGTTTCTCTGATATATATTGGGTCTGTCTAAAGACAATTGACCATATGAACTTCACATAGTGAATATTTAGTGGGCATACTGCAAGTTTAAGATCAGAGTTTCAAAAGTTCAGGATTTTTGAAAATTTGATCTTTCACCCATGTTCATGGAAAAAAAGAAAAAAAGAGCAATCTTGATGCCACTGTTAGTTTGGACTATACTTAGTATTGTAATGCACTTGATTTTGTAATTTGATGTCTGATTGACTAACATCAAATATTTGCAACAGTATATCTTGTGATATACTGTCAGAAAAAGTGTAACATCATTAATTATGTCACATTTCGTTGGGTGATGTGGAGCTTTATGCAGCTTGCAATGCTCCAATTTTTTTAGACAAGACTGCAGCACTGCATTAGAATGGGGATAACCATATTCATAATTTTCATTTGGGGAGCTATATCGTCACATATACGTTTGAAAATCAAGTTTTATGGCTCCGCTGGCATGTTGCCATAAAACTAAATTTCCGACCATATATCGGACGATATGCCTCCCCAAATGAAAAAATTGAATAAAGTTATCCCCTAATTTTATGGTATTGTTTTCAGTGAGTCCCAAGCTCGTAGTCTGTTAAGTAGTGATCTAGAATGTAGAAGAGGGACACTGAAAAGTGGAGAAATACTCAACAATGAAGGATCCATGGACTATCATAATCATACAGGCCAACTCAGCATCACATTTAGAAATATGGTGAGTTTACGAGGGCTGTTCAAATATGAATGCAAGTAGTTTCATAACTTTTGTCACATATATGCTACGACAAAATGCTATATGTTTCTATAAAGGATTATATGTTGCCTTTAAACTGGCATCAGACCTAAAGAAAAACACGGTATACTTATCGAGTTATAGCCCTTTGAATGAGGGTTACTTTAGTATACTAACAAACTCAATGCTTCGAACATACCAGTGATACAGACGAGTTATAATTCTTCGATAAGTCGGTGAAATTTTGTGAATTTTTTAAGGAAGTATCCCCATATACTTATATAATGATTCTGTGAAAGTTGCGAAAATCCAACATGTTTTACTAAAGTCTCCTTATGTTTGCATATAAATGGTAAACAAAACACCACCAGTCAAATTTTTCTCTAACAAAATGCACAAATCAACATTTAAACTAGTTTTAACTCAAAGACAATATGTTGATCGCTCATACTGAGTCCTTGCTACACATCATTAAAGGATATTGGATAATCTTTAAACGCTGAAAAGCATTTTTATTAAGTCAAAACTGCCTTAAGTGAAGGGGTTATAGAACTTATACTTAATTTTGTTGCCAGAACATTGCAGTTTTAATCTAAATTTGAACATTAATTTAAGGGTTTACCAAAATAGGCATTATTTACAATAAAATTACTCACCAGGTCTTGAGGACTAGACAGATGGAACATATTTTAATTCATGTAAACACGTCATTAAGAAGCAGAAAAATGCTTGAAAAATTATTTAAAATGTGATAACTCTGTAAATAGAGGACTGAGCGTTTTGAAAACTTCCTTATGACGTATTAAGCATAACGCAAAGAAAAAGACACAGCAATGTTCTTTATTGCATCACCAGTAGATAACTCAAAATGACGTTTATCATAAAATTAATGATGTCACAAACGTGCTTGTTTACTTGAGATTGAAACAGGATTATATAAAAATTTTCCTGCAAGCAACTTTGTCAATATACTTTAAACTTCCATCTAAAATTTGGTGCCATTTTGTCAGAAACTTACAAAGATATGACACTATATCCACACATGTACCAAAACGTGTATGGCAATTTGCTTCAGAAAATACGTCAGTATAGGCTAAATAAAAAAATATATTAGATTCTCAAGCACCGCCCCATTGTCCTCAAAGTCCCCGCATCACCGATTTTTTCAAACCAAAAAAAAAAGAAAAAAGAAAAATTCAGCATTAAAAAATTCATTATTTCGTTTCGTCCATGTTCGTCCAATATTTAATATTCCTCATACATTTACCCAATCTTCTGAAAATCGAGTAGGCACTTGGTATTGATTTTTTATGTGGTTTGGTGCAGGTATACAAGCGTCGCATCTTTCTTTATACGGTAAATGTTCTAAAATTTCGAACACTAAAAAATAATTATTTTTTCCGCTGTTCGTAATTTTAGAAATTATGTTTCAGAAAAAGTGCTAGTGTTCATAATTTTAGAATGTGGTCTTTATCGTGAGCAAAAACGGTATATATCCATGTAAAAATGTGGTAGAAACATGTTGAAAACACGGCGATATGATTCTGCGCTATCTATTCAAGTTTTCTTTTCAACCGCTGCAGTAAAATGTCCAGCGCGTGCGGTAATTGCCAAGTCGAGAGCCAGGCACATGCATGTTATGTCACTCAATTTACTTACAAGTCGTAAAAGTCCACTTAATTAACCTCGGACTACCTATGAATTGCTACACTTTTGTTCTTCCTTCAGAAACCCAAAACACTTTCGCTTGCTCTGTCGTGTAATGTCATAATGTAATACAGTCACTCAAGGACACCTCGTCGATCCGATTTTTTTGCAAAGGTATACACATAACTTTGAAATACGTAGACGAGTTCTCAGAGTTAAAAAAAATGACGAAATTCACAAAGAACAAACTTCTCTCTCTTTCTCTCTCTCTCTCTCTACTTGTCGGTCTGTCAATGCACTTTGATTTTCCCGAAAGGATGTGCATGTACCAGTCTCTCTCTCTTTCTCTCTCTCTATTTACATTTGTAAAAACGGTTTGGATCTAGAATTTAGGAAAGAATGTTTCCTTCGTCAATTAAAAAATGTGTGCATGCAATAGAAAGTACGCAAAGTGTCGTATACAAAAGCCGATGCGCACGATTAAATGGTTTTTTAGTACATCTCAATTAGTGTATACCTTGTCCGGTCCCATGCGCAGATCCAGAGGGGGACAGGGGGTCCGGACCCCCCCCCCCCCCCTGAAAAATCATAAAAATATAGAATTTCAGGATCTCCTGAAATTCTTAAAACTATAAAGCCAGCATTCAATGGCACACCAGCGAAACGCCATTTAAATGCGTTTCGCTGGGGCCGATGATGGCCCGCTTTTAGTGATATTTGGATCCTCTCTCCCTTAAAAAGGAGGAAAAAACGTTGTCAGAGTTCGGATCCAGATCAGATCGGAATGAATTCAGGAAAGAATGTTTCCTCAATTTAAACATTTGGGCATGCGATAGAAAGCATCAATACAGTCGAATATCCGACTTTGTAGTGCAAAAGCTGATGCGCACGAGAAGCATCTCCAAGTATCATTTTCAGCATCGATACATGATACTTTTCGAGATTACAAGAGATTCGTCTCTCTCTCTCTCTCTCCTCTCTCTCTTTCTCTCTCTCTCTCTCTCTCTCTCTCTCTCTCTCTCTCTACCACCTGATTTCAAAGTTTGCAAATAGTTTGGATCCAGAAGATCTCAAACGTCTTGCCAAACCAAATCAGGGGCAAACAGGCATACCAAGAATTAATCATGTAAGCGAACGTCCGACTTTGCGTCCGATGCCTTGAAAACATATAATCGAGCCGTGACATGAGGTTTCAAACAATGTGTATTGTGGAACCAGCAAAGCCTCAGATCAGCCTGCGCATATGCAGTCTGATCAGAGCCCTTGCTAGTTGCTTGAATATTCTATGAGTGTTAAGCTACTGACTGAACATCGTTTGGAGTTTGTTAGCTTAAAAGGAGGCTGCATAGGCTCGTCCGAGTCTACACTGTGACTCGTCAAAATGCCACATTGTTGGAAATCACATGTCGCGGCTCAATTTATGATATATTGGCTTCGAGCCAATGCGTATGATACGCTGGGTACATTCATCTCTCAAAGACAAAGAAAAAAATCAGACAAGTACCACGAATCTAGTTTTTCATGCATGCAGTGCGCGGTTTCATGCTTGAGTTCATTGAATTGTTTTGGGGTTTTTTCAAGCAAACCCATGAAAAGGCAATTATGTTTTGTGTGCTAAGTCCGCTTTCGTGCGAAAAAGCCACCGCGTGCTACCCGAGTCTTGAAACAACAACAACACGTGGTCTGATAGTCGGCTTCTTTGATCTCACACATGTCCGTGAACCATTACCCTGTCCCTTTGTCTGTGGCTGATACTATTAGCAGTGCCAGACCCAGGGTGAGGCCTGGAGGCACCCCCCTCCCAAAGAGGCTGTGACAAAGTAATTTAGCAGACAGTTTGGGCCCAGATCACCCTTTGTCTGCGGCTGATACTATTAGCAGTGCCGGACCCAGGGTGGGGCCGGGGAGACACCCCCCCCAAGAGGCTATGACAAACTAATTTAGCAGACAGTTTGGGCCCAGATCTGGCCCGACAAAATCTATAATGATTTGTTCTAGAAACAAACGGTTGCTGATAAGATTGTGCGGTGCGCAGGCTGATCATCGCATGTAACAAATATGTTCTTAAAAGGGTATCCTTTGGAAGCAAAGACTGCACCAAAGAACTGAAACCAGAGTGTGCATATTTCCTGGGCCAGACTAGCTAGTTTCTGCCATTTAGGCCTCATCAGTGACGCTCTAATAGTTTCAAAGTTCCGCAATGAAACCCATGATCCCAAAGGACAAGAAAATAAAATCTACAGACGTGTGGTAAATAAAGCGAATTCCGAGATCATCTCAAGGGCTTTACTGTTTTTAAATTCACAGCCACTTAGTGGGGCTAAATTACCCAAATTAAGGCATGCACCTTCATCTACATTTCTTCTATGTGCATGTGGGCAGTTAAGGCGCTGGCTATTTTCCGCGGATGCGCAGGCTCGTCTGAGCCTTCGCTGCTCGCATTTGCGATAGGTACCATGGCTTATTATGTAAATATTAAATTAATCAAGATGCAGAATCGTGCTACAATCAATTTATTTCTTGGTACATGTATGTGCGTCTGTGCGTACATTATACAGGTTATGCACTCGTAGGACCTTCCATGTGCAGTTTCATGAGGACAAACAGACACGCCGCGATCGGCTCAACAGTTTGTTAAATGTTATATTTTGAGGAATTTGATGTTTTTGATTGATAGGAATAGCCATTATTACATGTACTTAGAAAACCGCCGGCAAGTATTTAAAAGACAACCTACGTAGATGTCTAGAATTTTTTATTTGGCTAGAGTCTTCATCCACTTTAAACTTTGATAGTGAGCGAGATCCTGACAAGATTGAGCAAACACACATGCCCTCCTGAGCCTTCGCTGATCACATCTTTCATAAGTACCAGCAGGGTCTTTACCAGCTCATATCGGGTCCGAGCTGTGTTCAAGAAAAGAGCACACGCATAGAATGATAGAAGTGCCCTCCGTGTCGCACGCGGCTTGGGCATATTGCCGAACTGGGAAATCCTTTAAAATGCTTAAGAGGGGGTGTCAGTCGGATAACCTGAGAATCACACATATTTCAGCCTTAAGTTAACGGTAATGTACCGTGAAAAAAAAATGAGATGGTTCTTGCAGGCATGTCGGTAAACATTAAATATACGGTGGCTTTATTTTCCGCATTGGATGTATCGGTGAGAAAAAAAAATCATGCGACTTGCATGATTTTCTCTGCAATTTGCAGTAATGTGTTGCAAACGTCCACGGCAATCACTATACATCACTTCATTCTCTCTCGCCTAAGTGATCGTCTCATTTTCCGCAACTCTCTCCCTCTCTCGTTCTTTAGAAAAAAATGAGTATGTGTCACCGCACACTATTGAGAATCGCTTCCCCGTGTGTCAACGTGCATAATTCACGTACAATAAGCTGAATCGCGACCTGAAGGTCAATGTTTGGTCAGTGGATACATATACTCAATAGTGTTAGTCATCGTTGCAGGAACTTGTCCGTGCATAAAGTTCGTCAATGCTGGTGACCTTGAATAATGTATAACGTATAACGTCGCACGCTGGCATGAGAAATAGAATGTCATGTGCCAGATTACCCATCTAAGTAGAATGGAACCTTCCAAATGTCGCTACCGCTCACGTGCTGTACGGGAGAAGTATACCAAACACAGATGGGACAAACAGATAAACGGACATCGATTTTCCGCCGATAATAACGTGTGTTCGTACTTTTAGAAATTCACTTTTCCAAAAAATGGCAGTGTTCGATTTTTTAGGATGTTTTAAAAATTATTTTCGGCGATAATTTTAGGTGTTCGTAAATTTAGAGTGTTCGAAATTTTAGAACATTTACCGTAATGGCGTCTTCCATCATGAGGTTGTGAAGGGCCGTTTTTCAAGAAAATCGGCTGATTTAATGTCCAGCATGGCCCTTATATCGGTCGAAATATCATCAGGGGCCGTACATGTAGCACACCTCCCATGGAACATTGTCGGAGAGTATAACAGCTCATGTAAATACATGCCTCGTCTGTTTTTGAGGAAATAAAAAAACAAACCTGCCTTCCTCATCTGTTTTTGAGGAAATAAAAAATAAAATAAAAAACTTGCCTCCCGCATCTGTTTTTTTTCTTCAAAAAGTGCTTGAGAATCTAATGATTAATTTTTTTTGGCCATACAGGAATGACATTTATATAAGGGTCTGTAACTCGAAAAATATAGTGAGTGTTTCTTTGTTTGGTGCCATTTCAAAGGCGACAAGTAGTTCTCTCCAGAAAGGTACGACATTTCGTCGTAGCATATATTTGAAGAAAGTTATGAAGCTACTTGTATTCATATTTGAACAGCCCTCGTAATACTAGGCCCTTAGGTTATAAAACTTGTTTCATGCTCAACTCCACTGAGCATGAAATTTATCCTGCTCATAAATAAAACATCTTAGAGTTTTAAAGCAAGAAATATCTTAATTTTTAGCATTCTATTTTTTACAAGCAGTTGTAATTTCATTGAGCATGGCAAAGTTGTATAACCTCAGGGCTTGAACTTTCTCTTATATTATGTATTTTGGGTTTGTAACCATCTCTTCTTGCATAAATACCTTTGCTTATAGCTGTTTGAAGTCATTGTCATATGAGACCAAATCAGTGTTCAAATCTTCATATGCTGTATGAACATGGGTTTTAAACTTGAAAATCCTTAAAAACAGGCCCAGGTTTGATTGATTCACAGGGGAAAGGACTGTGGCCAGGAATGATTATTTTATGGTTGCTTTTATTTGGGAAACAATCTGCAATTTAAATGATGTTTGAAAGTTTGCAAACTGATTATTGCAATGGGGAGATTCACTGTAAGGACAAGGTCCATTTTAATGTTTTAGTGGCATTTTGATACAACTTTGGTTGGAATAAGTCGAGATGCAAGAATAACAATTGCACATGCTTGTTTAATTGCATTAATATTTGCCAGGTCCCTCAAAAGATGTTCGAACACTCAGCCTGTCTGCCACATTTCAAAACTGCCTGATTTCAATTATATGGCTACAATGTGAGAAAACATGTCTTCATGGTTTCCAACAAAGTGAGACTCAAACCAGCCTGCTTAGCTACAGAGACTAGCTTGAAAAGCAAGTCTAGATATAAGCGAATAACAAAGGGGCTGATCTGACTGTGCATCGATGCAGACTGGTCTGCGCATTTGTTGTTATCGAAACCCCGAAGATTTTTTTTTTGCGCTGAGGCCCAAATAAAGAATGTATTAAAAAAATCATTATTTAATGAAATTGCATGTATGAAAATAAAATTAAATTTTTGAAAAAATAGACCTATAGCCCCACTTGATAACTATGCATTCATGTTTAAACTGTAATTTTACACATATACATGTTGAAAATGATAGGTAAGAGGGTTTTTTATTTATCATCTCAACAATGATGATAATGAGATTAAGTTTATCCAAGGTATCAACCTGTTTGGGTTATTAGCATCTACAAATGTACAGTAAAACCTGTCTTAAGCGGCCACTCAAAAATAGACACAACAAAGATCTTAATGAGTAATGGTAGCTTAATGAAGGTCAAAATTATTGCAGAATGCTCCCAGCATTCTGCAATACTTTTGACCTGCATTAAGCGATAATTGGTCTTGAAAACCAATTTTTGGTCTTTTTGAGAGTGGCCAGTTTTTGACAGGTTTTTACTGTACTGCAAATGTGTATATGTTGTATTTTTTCCATTTTAGCAATTACAACATATCAAAAGAGCTGACAGAAAAGGGTCAGAGGTAAGAGAATGTTATTTCATTTTAACTCCTTCTCTGCTAGCCATCACTTGTCATCTGCTGATAGCCTTTGCAAACAGTTTGGACCCAGATCAGGACTGACATTCTGTCTGTCCAAACTGGTTGAGCGCAGTAGCTCAGTGGTAGAGTGCTTGACTCACGATCGAGGGGTTGTGGGTTTGAGCCTCAGTGGAGGCACTACATTGTATACTTGAGCAAGACACGTAAGTCTGGTTAAATAAATAGAGGATCTTACATGAGTGCTCTTATTTTATTGAGTTTATTAAACGAGTTGGGGAAAGAGATTAAATGCAAGGCTTTCCGAGCATTTTATCTCTTTTTGCAACGAGTTTAGTGAATTCAATAATCCAAGAGCTTGAATGTTGGATTCCATTTATCATACAACATTAAGATTGCTTTGAAAGCTCATTTCTGCCGTAAAACGTTATAATTTTGTCATTATGTACGTAACGTTGTTATGGATGTCATAAGGTTCCCCAAAAATCTGTAAACCACTAGTGGTTTATCGATTTTATTGCATTTTACTGCCAGACGCGACATAATATGATAAGAGAACTTCCTGTTTGGTATTTCTGTTTTGTAGGTGGGTCATAGTGTTCCTGAAAGAATTTTTTAAAAAGTTGTTTTAGAACTAAGTCAGCAGAAGACAACAAAAGCATGAAAAATAACCCATCATGCAAAGAGTTAAGGGGGCAATCTAATTTAGATCTGCAGTTTCTGTCTAGACCTATTTTTTAAGTGAAGATCTAAAAACACTAATCAATAGTAACCATACACTTTTGGTTGAGTGAGGCCGATTACTTTTTCGGTGCTTAACCATTTACTCCATGAAAACGCCTTTTGACGCCTTTGAACTACTATGTACATGTATTTGAAAATATTATGGGAAATAGAGCATTTGCTCTAAAAATGGAAAATAATGCCATGATCTAAAAATAGCCTATGGAGTAAAGGGTTAATAGTTCATGCGATAAAATTTGAAGAAATGGTTATCTAACCAAGAGGTTATTTATGCTAATGAGCCGGTACATGAGATCTTTGGAACTTATCAAATTGTCAAACAACAAAAGCTCAGGAGAGCCTGTGCAAACTCTCAGACTTGCCAGAGCTTGTATTGGTCATGGTCACATACACAAAGTATGGATGTAGCTAAAGACTCGGACCAAAATTTAGACCTTCAGCCCAGCTGAATACGTTAGCATTGGTGTTTAAAGGAGACTTAAGCGCATACGCATAAAGACATGTGGTGGACTAAATATATTGTATGAGTTTGCAAAAAACACCATATTGTTGGTTGTTAACAAAGTAAGTAAGGGTGCAAAGATCAGGAACCGATACAATCAAGTACCACACCTGACCCAGGATACCAATGGGAAAGTGACAAACTCACAGTAGACACCACAAACCAGAGCCAAGAGGTCAGCCCTTTCCCAGCAGGTGACCACAAATCACATATAAATAGACGCGCACAAAGACATAGCAAACACAAGACAGAACAAAAACATAAAAGATCCACAAAAGAAGTACCGCCTTGGAACGGTCAGTAAAATATTTTACTGGAGGGCTTAAACCGGTTTAACGGCGCCAACCTTACCCTTAATTTGTAATCGCACATAAGTAAATTTTACAGGAGATCTGGATTGTTTGTTTTTTGTTCTATTGTTGTAAAATTCGGGCTGAAAACATATTTTAAGTTTGTTTAATGGATGCAAGTAATACATTGGCAGGGTTTTATGCTTCTAGCGGATTGTGATACTTTTAAAAAAATATTCGAGATTTTGTAACCTCATATTGCAGATACAACATTTTGCCAATTTATGAAACTCCAGTTGCGATATTATAAAATAGCTAAAAAAGTAACCAAAGGTTATTCTGTTCCTTACTTGTGTGGACAGTTCTATTTATAGGGACAAAATATTGTAAAAAACAACATTCACAAAAGAAGCAAATTCTCGAATACAAATTCTCGTATCTGCAGCACTTACGTAAATAGTCTGATTGAAGGCGAGAAACAAGTTTTCATGACAATTTAAGCTTGATTTGTGAGAAAGTATTCATAGACACATTTTGTAACCCTCATAGTAATAAACAAGATAAAGCTTACCTGTTTTTTTTGTCTTATCAAATTTACATATACGAGGTTTTAGAACTGGTAATTTTGGAGGTACAAGCTTCTGGAATGTCACAAAACAACAACTTTTCATTGGCTATTGCATACAAGGTTTTCTAACCTGTTGCGCTGGACTGTCGTTATTGGTGCCATGCTAAAAACCGGGTTTGGTAAAAAGTACACATACGAGGTTTTGTAAATGAACCAACGATATGTCATTTTAATAATGTGTATATACAATATTGAGGGTTATGGTGAAGGCCCCTAACATTGCCCACTTTCTGCAAAAATTTCAATAACTTTTCTTTGATGACTTACTTTTACAAAATATACCATGGAAAGTGACACTAGGTTGTTCTCAACAATTTATTTCATCTATAACTTGATTGAAAGTAAATAATTTGAAGCTTGGGCCATTTGAAATTTTGGTCAGAAAGTTTTTAAAAACATTTTCCAATTTTTGTCGAAATCCACCCCTGCTCAGCAGTGAAAGCATAAAGTGAAGCCATTTTGCTGTTTTTCTATTTCTAAAAGCAACCTGATATTAAATAACAAAAAAGATTTGATCTGGCTAAATGTTGCATAGTCACTTGGGCTAGTGCGCAATGTTAGGGGCCGTGCAATGTATGAGGATGTCACTGTACTTTGATTACTTCAGGTTAAGGCTGATTTGGCATTAAACCCTTATCTTGCCACTATTTTTTGTCCTGAAGCTACCTCTGCTTTATAGGTCTGCTGTAGCTATCTAGACTAGATTTTTATCATGGAAGCAAACATTAGGAACCCAGACCTGGGTCCATATTGTTTGCAAAATTGGCTACCTAAGATCATAAGCAGACTGTTTAGCAGCCGACAAAAGTTGTGACTTGTAGGAAAAGGATTAAGATATTCGATCAGGCCTATATATCAGAATATTTATCTTCCACAATTATTACAGAATGATCATAGGTCCGGATAAGCAAAATATTTTGGCATAAAATTGTAAATATCTTCCTACCCATCAGTTTAATCGTATGTTTTGGGTGCCCAAAAGAACCGTCTCATTGAGACAGTTCAGTTCTTTTGAGTATCCACTACATAAGTTTTTGTTGAGGAATTAGAAGAATAGTTCTTATCTTGAGGCCTAGCCCGAGGTCATAAAACTTGAGTTCATTCTCAAACTCAAAATAAAGGGCTATGATTGGCTGCTTGCAGACACATGTCCGCAAGCAGCCAATCATTGCGCTTTATTTTGAGATTGAGACTGTACTAAGTTTTACAACCTCGGAGCCAGATAATCATGATAGATGTTTACTTTTTCTTTGTAGACTGTCGCTGAAGAGAAATTTTGCGTCCTTTTCTCCTCTGACTTTGATGTGGAAGGTAACGAGCTGAAGTTTCAGGTCTGGGTACGTTTTAATTGGCCTGTTGCTTGAGCCAGTACTCTTTCTTGTCTTGCTTCGAAGCTGATGGGCTTCTGGACAGATTAACAGGGATTTTCCTTGCTTGTTTCATTTTCATGTGTGGATCCAGAGGGGGGGGGGGGGACAGGGGGTCCAGACCCCCTGAAAAATCACAAAAATATAGGGTTTCTTTGCAATACTGGTCCGGATCCCCTGAAAAATCACAAAGCTACCAAGCCAGCATTCAATGTTGGGCCATCATCAGCCCGCCAGCGAAACACCATTTAAATGGCGTTTCCCTGGTGGGCTGATGCTTGCCCATATAATGGTATATAGCGGTATTTGGATCCTCTATCCCCTAATCAACTTTTAAAAAAAACGTGATTGAATATGGACCCTATCTTACAAAACTCTCTGGATCTGCGCATGATTTATGACACCCAGATGCTTTCAAACTAAATAGGCATGTCTCACAAACTAAAATGAGAGAGTTGCCTACAGCTTTTTAAAATGCTATCCATGACAAAGTGGCGTTTTTATAAAGTGTTTGCTAGTACCATTTAAAAACACTATAACCAATTTCATAGTGCTTTCATACTTTTCTGTATTTCTTTTGTAATTCAAGTCACATGACATATCACATGGTCAAATCAGCTGAACTTACCACAAGGCCAGCATCAAAATACCAGAGGTAGTTAAGTTTTATAAGTAAACGGTCTTGTATGTATTGCATACCGAGTATGGATTAGTCGTCAAAGACCATTCAGCACTGATTTTAGGTATATCTGACATCATTCATGGTTGTTTGCATTCGGTACATTGGCATATGTCACAGCACCAGTGTAGCCGGTGATCATGTAAACATTTCACTATCTAAAGAATGGCTCAAAACTTCAGGAAAAAACACCAGTGGCACTGTGCCATCATGCTATCAAGGCAATCTTAGACATGGGTGAAAATCTTCAGGGTTATTCCTGAAGTCAGGATTTTGAGGCTGATTCTCCAAAGAAAGTCATCCTCAAAATGCTGAATTAGGAAGATTATAATAGCTTCTTTGTTTTTTTTATTGGTCTGTTTAAAGATAAATGACTGTTTAAACTTGTAGTTGTTAATAAATTTAATAAGTAGGCATACTGCAAGTTTTAAGATATGAATTTCTAAAGTTCAGGATTTGGGAAACTCTGAACTTAAACCCATGAATCTTGCATCAGATATTTCTAACGTAAGCAAACATTACACTAACTCTTGCTTATTCACTTGTCATCATTGGGTACTAGTATCAAAAATGTTGATTTAAATGTAAGTCACATTAACTCATTGGTAAGTATGTTGATTGGTCAGATTATTTCTATTCGGAAAGTGCTCAGTGCTCATTTTAACCTGTCGGGAAAACTCAATATAAAATTGGCCACAATGCCTAGTTTCCCTTTTAAACATTCCAGATATGTTTATCAAGCTTGTAAAGTTTTTAGATGGATTTTATGTCTTCCAAATAATTTCCATGATTGGCAATTTAAGGGTGAAGTAAAAATAAAAAAGATTTAAAAAAATCTTATTTCAATTGGTATTGAGGTTAATACAGTTAAACCTGTCTTAACCCTTAAATCGCCAATCACGACTGCAGCAGGCGACAAATTTGGCGACATTTTTCCCAATTTTTGACAAAAATAAGATATATTACACGAGAATCGTCTGCCAGCAGATGATTCTCATGGAAATATCATGCCATGGTGTTTATTTTTCAAAAAGAAGCAAAATCTGCTGCAAATTATAGGTGGTGCTTTAAGGGTTAAGCGGTCACTCAAAAACAGACAAAACAAAGGTCTTACTGACAAATGGTAGCTTAATGAAGGTTGAAAGTATTGCAGAATGCTTCCATTGGAGCATTCTGCAATACTTTTGACCTGCATTAAACGATAATTGGCCTTAAAAACAATTTTTGGTCTTCCTTTTGAGTAGCCTCTTTTACTGTATTTGGCGTTATTGGCCAGGAAAATCCTGACTTGGCTTGGCACTATCTATTCTTTTCTAGTTTTACAACCATAATTCTATGCACTGTAAGCTGTAAAAAAAAGACACAACTGGGAAAACATCTATTTGAGTATTTGCTATCAATTTGGGCTCAGATTAACCTGCACATCGTGTGAATTCTATATTACCAGAATTTTGATATTTCCAAAATTTGGTATCAGAACCAAATTACTGAGACGGATAGCAAGTCCCAAATTAGACTGCTCCTAGGATGATAAATTCCATGCTTAGTTGAGTTGAGCATGATTGCTTAAAATGTTGAAGGGATGTTTTCTCATGGTTTTAGGGATTCAAATGAGTTATTCTAATGCACTTGATTTTGTAACGCAACGTCTGATTGGATAATGTCAAAAATTTGTGACAGTATATCCTGCGATATACTGTCGGAAATAGTTTGACGTCATTAATTATGTCACATTTCGTTGGATGATGTGCGGCTTTCTGTGGCTTGCAACGCTCCAGGTTGAGTGGAAACTGCAGAAGTGCATTGGAATGGGGATAACAATAATCAAAACTTTCATTTAAGGAGGTATATCGTCGGATATATGTTCGGAAATCAAGTTTAACGGCTTGGCTCGCGATTTGCCATTAAACTAAATTTCAGACCGTAAATCAGACAACATACCTCCCCAAATGAAAATTTAGAATATAGTTATCCCCTAAATATCAGCTCTCTCTCTCATTAAGCTTAGGCCAGACATCTCCTTTTCATGCTTATTTAACCTTTTGTATTCCGATAGATTCTTCCATCCAAATACTGATAAACTACTAATGAGAAGCCTGTTAACCCTATATGCCCTGATGGATTCTTCCTTTTGGTTTGATGATCCATTGTATATACTGTAATAATCATGCTAAGTGAGATCTTAGTATATGTTGTATGAGATATGGCTGGGATAAGAAATACAGAATGACTGACAGACTGAAATGAGCAAAATGTAGTCCCCAAACTGGTCTTTAACCAAAAGAAACTAAAAAAGATATATATGCCTATGTTCAGATTGGTGGTTTGAACTGTACTCATTCTCACAATTTTTCTACAGTAAATGTTCTAAAATTTTGAACACTAGTTGCCTGCCAAAAAGGCTTAGACAATTGCCCAGACCAAGATCAGACTGCTTCTGAAGAAGCAGTCTGATCAGGGTCTTACCTGTTTGCTAATCTGACAAGCATTTGTAAGTTCCAGCCCTGAACTGACAACAAAAAGAGAAAAGTGTTTGAATTTTAGAGCATTTACTGTAGTTACCACACTGATCCTTCATACATAACAAGCAATGAAAGCAGAATACATAGAGGATCTTACATGAGTGCTCATGTTTTATTGTAAAACCTGTGTAAAACAGCCACTCAAAAATATATAAAACAAAAATCTTAATGACAAAATGGTAGCTTAATGAAGGTCAAAAGTATTGCAGAATGCTTCCCTTGGAGCATTCAGCAAAATTTTTGACCTGCATTAAGCGATAATTGGTATTGAAAAACCAATTTTTGATCTTTTTGAGAGTGATATTTACACAGGTTTTACTGTACCTCATAATGCTTTGATGAAGGGAGCAACTTACTTGATATTACTTCTAACTTTTCTATATTTATGCTACTCCAGATTGCTATCTATAATTATAGCCCTGCTTTGAAAAAAGTGGGGCTATACTGGATTTGGATTGTCTGTCATTTCGTCTGTCTGTCCCTCATTCCGTACGTCATAATTTCGTTTCCCCTCAATATCTTGAGAACAAATTTATAGAATTTTACCAAAGGGGCTCTTGCATGGTATGGGAAATTAACATGGGAGTCTGCCCACGCTTGGATTTTGAAAAAAATTATGTTATTTAATTGTGCGGGATGTAACTTTAATATTTATGGTGCGTTTGAGTTTTTATGCAATTCCATTGCTAATTTATGACGTCATGAATAATATCACTATAATACCTTAGGATGCCCAGTTATAATCATTTCTAAAGTAATTGACATGTCATGTAACGGGCGGAGAAATGATTTATTAAATAGCTATATCATTGATAAGTTTGCTGTTCTTTAAAATGGCTTTGTATGCATTAGGATATTGGGTGGGCAGTAATTTTTATAGCATGGTACCCCAATTTTCGACTGTATATTTTGTATTCAGTCAAATTTGGAATTAACATTTTTACAGGTTGCGATCTTTGTCAAGATACCATTTCAACATACAAACTATCCATATATGTTAAGAATATGTAGACCAAATTTCATGAAATTCAAGGACCGGTAACATATTTTTTAACTTGATGTAAACACATGGCCCTAATTCATCGAAATGTAAAAATACAATAATTATATTTTCAGTATATAACATACCTGAATACTTGCTAAGTTTGAATCATCATGCTAGTATGTTTATTGGTAGATGTTGATATGTTCAGTGTTTTTGCCCTATAAGGGATTGAAAAAGAAAAAACAATATTCTTTGATATAAAGTGCCACAACTCTTATTTAATGAAGTGCTTACACAATAATATTAGCCAAAATGATATAATATGTTTACACTTGTACTTAACACATCAAGTTTCTAACATTAAAACTACATCTAGCCAATGTTACACTTAATATGTAACATTATTAAGAATTTTAATTCATACAGAAGAGAAACCTTATGACAAGTCAATTCATACAGGAGATGAACCTTATATCTATGATATTATAATTGTAAGACTCATTAATAAACCTGCTTCATAAAAATATCCCCCTGTCAAACCTATTGGTTAAAATTAACCATTTTGGTCACAGATAACTCTTGGCTTCAAAGGTATTGCTAATTTAATGCTTAATTCTTCTCTGCTCATTCTGTTTTGTGAGACTGATGCTGATTTCCATCTAATAGCAACATTTTTACTTTAGCTGGCTGTATATTCTAGGCATACAGTTTTGTTTCTGGACCTCATTTATTCATGTAGAACACTGTTTTATGATACCTTTGATACGACTCTGTTACACGTTATCCTGGTCACGGCACCAAAATGTGGTTCCTCTAGTTCAGTTGGGATGTAAAGGAAATATTTAGTCTTCTTGTTTTCACATGTTTATTGTTAGGATATTATGTTTCTTAAATAATATCATGCAGGACTTGAGGAAGTGATACACATTGTCTTGGCCCCGTAGTGCCATGACACAGGGTCATGACCTTTGGCATTTCTGACCATTGAATCATTTAAAATTGTCTATACATGTCTTTCTTTAAGAAAAGTGGAAGTAGATTAAAAAACAACCTCCTTATGTCGAGTTATTGATTCATTTGAACTAAATAATTAATTTTGCTAAAACTGACCTATACCCATAAGAGGTAAGAAATGACAAAGTTACCGGTTTTGGATATTCATGATATTTGGCTCAGATCAGCAGAATATATATGGCATGTTTTTGTGATAATATGATATCTTGACAAAGACTAGAACATATCCATCTTTTGAATTGAATGTTGAATGTTTTGTAAATTTTTGAAAAAAAAATATTGAAATTTTACAATCACTTCTTCTGAAAACGTAAACCATTATTTATCCAAATGGTTTCGTGGTACTAATATAATGTCTATGGTATTTTGGATTCAATCTAGATGACAAATTATAGAAATAAACAAAACTATAGATTTAGAACATGGAAATATAGAGACAGGTGCCACCTCAAAGGTGGAGTACGTCAGGGTTGCTTCCTAAGCCTTATTCTTAACTATCTAATTCAATAAATACATTTTCATAGTTTGTATATAATGAGTTATTAATATGCAAAGTTTGAAGAAAATCCATGCGTGGGCACAGATGAAAGTACCCCTTTGTATATGCCATGCTAAAGACAAGATCTAGGTTGGGATTGTTTCACATCATTTACGCACATTTGTAACAGAGTTATGGCCCTTGCTTGATGTCAGATTTCATTTCCACTCAATATCTTGAGAACGTCATAATTTCATTTCCACTCAATATCTGGAGAATAAATTAATAGAATTTGACCAAATTTTGTATATGCATTGCTTCTGACAAGGTCTAGGTTTGGATTGTTACACATCATTTTACATAAATTTGTAATAGAGTTATAGCCCTTGATAATTGTCAGAATTTCATTTCTTCTCAATATCTTGAGACAAATTGAACAAATTGATAGAATCTGACCAAATTCTTCATGCGCATTGATATTGACAAGATCTAGGGTAGGATTGTTATCTATCATTTTTCACAAATTTAGAACAGAGTAATGACGCTTGATTGATGTCAAATTTTCATTTCCACTCAATATCTTAAGAAGAACTTTGATAGAATTTCATCAAATTTTATATATGCATTTATATTGACAATATCTATGTTATGATTGTTACCAATAGTTTTTGGCACATTTGTAACAACTCTGAGTTATGGCCCTTGATTGATTTTTGAATTTGTTTTCCGCTCAGTATCTTAAGAACAAATGGACAGAATTTGACCAAACTTTGTTTATGCTTTGATATATTTACAAGGTCAAGGTTGGGATTGTTACTTGTCATTTTTCTCAGTTATTTATGGCCCTTGATTGATGTTTTTACAGCATGAAAAGGGCTGCAGCGGGGCTATAGTCAGATTCTCTGACAATTCTAGTTTTCAGGAGACGACTATTTGAGGACAGAAAACTTCAAATGAAAGCTCAATGATATTTCATGTAAAATGTACGCTGGCAATAAGCTTCAATTGTCGTCAAAATGAAGAAAGCTTGCTTCAACTTAATTTGAGAGTTTGCCATTGAGGGCCTATCTAAACTTTCATACAAATGCTTTTACAGTATCAATCAAGTTAAATACTACTTTAACATGAGTGGATCCAGAGGGGGAGCCACCCCCCCCCCCCCCCCCCCTGGAAAATCACAAGAAAGTCTGGTACTGACACCCCTTGAGCCCAATTAATTGCTTCTCTAAGGAGGTCCGTACAGCCCTCTGTAAAAAGCGTTGATGACTAAATAAAACAAAAAAAAAACAATGTCAGGACCTCTCCTGACAGGATTTTCTGAATCTGCGCATGTTTAAGAAAAAGTGCAAGAATCACCTTTAAAAATAATGGATAGAAGATATGGCATTTATATGTATCATCAGGCCCCCAGCTAAGAGTGTAACTGAAAATTATTTTCTTATTTTCCAACCAAAACATATGTTGTGGGTACTCAAAAGAACCGTCTCAATGAGACGGTTCTTTTGAGCACCCAAAACACATGTTTAAACTGATCCATAAGAAAATAATCGCAATTTTACGCTGAAAAAGTTTGCTTAACTGGCCCTATGTATCATATGGGCCTCGACTTGAGAAAACTTGTCTTTGGGAGTTTACAGACAACAAGGGCACAGACCAGCCTGTGCATCAGTGTAGTTTGATCAGTTCCTTTGTTATTCGCATATTGGAAAGTATTATATCTAGACTTACTATGAGCGAAATTTCAGTTTTCGAGCTAGTCTCTGTAGTGAACAGGCTGGTTTGAGTCTAACTTGTTGGAAACCCTGAAGACTGGTTTTGTCGCGTCAAAGCCCATATATCCAAAATATTTGGACATGTAGTCTTGAAACCCAAATCAGACGGCTTCTTTAAGGCTTACACTATATGCTGACATACAGTGCATTTTTTAAAATGAAAAAAGGATCTCTTCCTGACTTACAGTGGGGAAAATTTCACTATCAAATTTTATCCTGAAAAACGCAAGTTTGTTACGCTGTGATCTAGTAAGTTCGCTCCTTTAAAATATGTTACTTTTTGCCTAAAATAGTGAAATAAAGGGCCTAAATCTACAACTTTGTTGATGGCTGTCACTTCATTTTTTCCACATCCTAATGAGGTAATTCATAGCCTAAGTCAAGAAATCCTGCCAACATTTCGATGGGCGGGTATGTGGCGGATGAAGATGAAATATATTTGCGACCTGTACCAAGTCATTTCAAAGTCTGACATACAACCGTGATGAAAATGAAGCACCTACCATTCATCTGATTCGATCTCCGCAATTTTGTATTTTTCCTGACGTACAGTCAAGGGAGCGAACTGCGTACTTACCACACAGTGAGGTCTGACAAGGCATGCATTGTATTTCCACACCCCTGGCCAGATGTACTATAATCATGTCAATCCATCTGTCAGTTGGAACTCGTCCTACATTTCTTTGATGGAAGGAGTTCATATTTGGCACAATGATCACTTGAGCCACGACATTGTGGTATGTGAGACCAGCAAAGGCTCAGACCACCCTGCACATATGCGCAGTCTGATCAGAGCCTTTGCTAGTCACTTGGTATTTCTATGACTGTTTAGCTACTAACTGAACAGCATTTGGAATTTATATGCTTAACAGGAAGCTGCACAAGCTCGTTTGAGTATGCACTTTCAAAATGCCACCTTGTTGGAAATCAAATGCCACGGCTCACTTATGGTGTATAGGTGAAAATGAGATTTCAGACCTTGCAGGCAAGGTTCAAGGTCAGAAATTCCCATTTGTTCATCCGTCTGTCAGCAATTTACAATAAAGAGTGTTTCCCTGCAGCATTGAAAGTAGACTGGCTCCCATCGTCAAACTTGATTATTCATACTCAAAAATATTTTTTCAATATCTAATGATGGCTGAGTTTATTGTTTCTACAGTATTATGTTAAGAGGGCTGAAAGAAAAGACAACTCTGATGGGAAAACAATTGGATTATTTCTCTTGATCAGTGTTTCTTGATCTGAAGAAGCAGTCTGATCAGGGTCTTCCCTATTTGTTACTCTGACAAGAAATTTGTGAATTCTATCCAGCCTTGATAACCAACATTTTATTTGAGAACAGAAAGAGATAAGTGTTCGAAATTTTAGAACATTTACCGTAGTGCATTATTTTGCTGCAGTGATGGCTGTGAGTGTCAAGTCTTGCATAGAAATTGTCCTCAGCATACTCTTGGAGCACACACTGTGATCAATTGATTTTGACCTACTTTTCTCGCTTCATTGACTTTGACATAAGTCTATGAGGAATAGAGCATTTCTCTGCCGCAATGATAGCTATTTGTGTAAAACCTTCAATATAAAGTGTCCTCCGCATACTTTTCAAGCACACACTATCAAAAGGTGACCTTGACCTTTTAGTTTCAGTGTCTGAGACATAAATCTGCATGAAATAGTGCATTTCTCTTTAGCAATGATAGCTGTGAGTGTCAAAACTTGTATTGATTTTTGTCCTCGACATACTCTTTGAGCACACAGTTTGACCTGGTGACTTTGACCTACTTTTCACACTTCACTGACTTTTTCCAGACAGTTGTGACAATGCCTTCTGTGGAATTCATGCAATGAATAATAGGCCATTCTAACCATTTAAGCGCCAATCACAACTGCAGCAGATGACAATCTTTGCGACATCGTTCCCAATTTTAGAAAAAAAAAATAAGGTATGATGTTTCATGAGAATTGTCTGCCTGCAGACGATTCTGATGAAATATCATTCCTTATTTGTTATTTTTGAAAAAGCGGCAAAATTTGAAATTGTCATCTGCTGCAAATTATAGGTGGCCCTTTAAGGGTTAATATCATCAGAACAAAATGGATCGAAGGTTTTACTGGCATAATGGGCTTATGGGATGTAAAAGGTCAAATTACCATTTTTATAAACAACACTAGCCATAATGTGTCACATTTTTCAGACATTATCTCTACCAGTGATAGTCACAGTTCACACAATACAGGAATGTCAAGCTACAGCCACCTTCCTCTGGGATAACCAGTTCTCAGAGACGGTAAGTCTTTCAAGAATATTTCATGGCTGTGTGATGATGTAGAAAAAATAAACTGATATTCTTCTCAACCTGTATTCATTGCCTACAGGCTACTTAAATAGAACTTTGACAATCTTTTTAGGTTGATTTCTGACGATTTTCGGCTAAAAGTGCCGAAAATAGCTAAAAAGGTTCCTTGGTTTCTTGCTGATGTTCATAAAGACAGATAAACTTTTAATAAACAAAACAATATTGTCTAAAAGATAATATATTGAGCTATTACTTTTTGAAGAAAAATCACAGATACGCAGAGAAAAATGGAGATATGATTATTTAATCTTCAACATACATCAGTTTTGAAAGCGTATTTCCAATATATATATTTACCTGTTTGTCAGTCACTGAGACCAGTCCGGGTATACTGGGTCCGAGTTTTCGAGGAATATTTTGAAAAAGCAAAAATGAGAAATATCTACAGACGACATAAAAATCATGAAAAGTTTCCCAACATGCGAAGAGTTGATTTTATCTGAACTGACTGGAAATTGGGTCTGCATATTTTCAGCAGGAAAAGGGGTCCAAGGTTTGTTTTCCCATGTCTTGACTTATGTTTCAGGGGAGAGTACCCTTTCAAGTGCCTGATAGTGTCCCTTGGCCTGCACTAGCTGAGATGTTGAGCACAAAGTTCAAGGCCCAGACTGGTAGAGAATTAAGCGAGTCCAACTTAAATTTTCTTGGCGAGAAACTTTTTAACAGCAGCGGAACAGATTTATCAACAGCTATGGTCGCGTGGAATCAGTTCTATAAGGTAGGGTTGCTGAAATAGAGGATCTTACATGATGAGTGCTCATGTTTTTTTTAATTTATTAAACGAGTTGAGGAAAAGAGATAAAATGCGAAGCTTGCCAAGCATTTTATCTCTTTTTGGCAACGAGTTTAATAAATTCAATAAAACAAGAGCAAGAATGTTAGATTCTATTTATCATTATCCCCACGCTTTTTCTGTCTGTCCGTCCGTCACGCTATCTCCTCCTAAACCATTGGACGAAATCCAACCAAATTTGGTGTGTGAGTTGCTCACATGAATGGGGTGTGCAACGGCACATTATTTTTGGCCCTGCCCCTTGGGGCCTTGGGGAGGGGCCAAAAGGTCAAATATCATTAAATATCATTAAATTTCAATTACAAAGTCAATTTCAAAGATTTTTTAACCAAACTTTGTGTGTCTTCTCACACATGAAAGATATAAAACATATCAGACGGGATTTTCATTTGGTCGCCTGGGTCATTCCCCAGGGGTCGGACTTAGGGGTACCTTGGGGGGTCTGGGGGTCAAAAAAAATTTTTTTTGAAATTCAACCAGATTTGGTGTGTGAGTTACTTACATAAATGGCACATGCACCGGCACAATTTTTTGGGTACCCGCCCCCTTGGGCCTTGGGGAGGGGCCAAAAGGTCAATTGTCATTAAATCTAAATTACAAAGTCAATTTCAAAGGTTTTTAAACCAAACTTTGTGTATCTTCTCAAAAATGAAAGATATATAACATATCAGACGGGATTTTCATTCGGCCGCCTGGCTCATGCCCAGGGGTGGGACTTGGGTGTACCGTGGGGGGTTGGGGGTTCAAAAAAATTTTTTTCCGAAATTCAACCAGATTTGGTGTGTGAGTTACTCACATGAATGGCACATGCTTGGGCACAATTTTTGGGGTCCCCGCCCCCTGGGGCCTTGGGGAGGGTCAAAAATTTAATTTTCTGAACATGGTCATGTGGCATATCAAATTAAAGGGGATGAGCAGAAGACCAGGATACACTGAAAAATTTTAATCTATGATAAAACTGGTGACCTTGGGATGGGGTCAAAGGGTCAATTACCATTAGATTTCTTCAAGAGCGTGGGGATTTGCGATGGCGCGCCATCAAATGTGTTCTAGTATGACATTAAGATTATTTTGAAATTTCATTTCTGCCGTAAAAACGTTATAATTTTGTCATTATGTACGCAACGTTGTTATGGATGTCATAACGTTTCCAGGAAATCTGTAAACCACTAGTGGTTTATCAATTTTATTGCATGGCATTATATCACTCCCAGACGCAGCATCATATGATAAAAGGGGAGTAACTACCAGCATGGGCCATTGTTTTGTGCAATTGTATCTTGGAGATAGGCCCGTTTCATTTGAAGTATCACTGTTCTACACTGGATAATGTTAATCCTTAAAGCTTAGGGCTGCAAAAATGCATCTGAAAATATCCTCTGCTGCATATATTTACTAACATCTTTGGCTAATGTAAGTATAGAGGCAAACAATGTGGACCAAGATAAAACAGCTCTTACATAATCAGTCTTGTCAGAGTCTTTGGTGCTCACACACACTTAGTAGGACATAGGTGAAGGCATCCTTTGTAACCCAGGCTTGACCCATTCTGTACCCACTGCATTTATCATTGTTGAATGCAGTGGGTTCGGAATGGGTCACATCTGGATTACCAAGGATGAGGTGAAGGGTCAGGCTAAACTTTAGGCCTCTAGTCTCACTAGATAGCTGTGTATGTTTGTGTTCAAAGATTGAATTTAAGCAAATATAAGTACCAAAATCAGTGTCAGGCTAGGAGGTTATAAAACTTTTTTCATGCTCAACTTAACTGATCATGAAATTTCAACTGCTCATAACAACAAAAATACTGACAAATGAAAAAGTTTCTTGCTTTTAGTATCTCAGATGTTGTATTTATCCTGCTGATAAATGTTAAAATGCCAACATTTGTTGGCATTTTAACATTATGAGCAGGATGAATTTTGTGCTCAGTTGAGTTGAGCATAAAAAAAGTTTTTTTTACCTCAGGGCCTGGTGTCTCAGTGGTAGAGTCTTAGACTTGAGACTGAGGGGTCGCTGGTTCGAGACTCACTTGAGTCACTGCAGTGAGTCATTGAACAAGACGCCTTATTCTCTGCATAGAACTGGGTTTGACCGAGGTAAAAGGGAAATCATCCAGACATGACAGAAAAATTGATGACTGGGATGTAAGGCACAAAAGTACGAAAATCTCATAGCCTAGCTCAAATGTGGGCCACAATATGGGGTCTCAATGCCAGAAAACCTGTCTTCTGGGTTTCGGACAAAGTGAGATTCAAACTATCCTGCTCAGCTACAGAGACTAGCTATAAAACTGAAATTTTGCTTGTAGCCAGTTTTGATATGATATTTTCCAATAAGCGAATAACAAAGGCACTGATCAGACTGTGCGGATGCACAGGCTGGGCTGCCCCTTTGTTGTTCACAAACATTGAAGGCACACATTCTCGTGTCAAGGCTCATATATCACATTATATTGATGACCACAGTTTAACAATCAGCAGTATGACGAGGCTCCATTGTACTTGCTCTTTAATAAAAAATGACACATGTACATATAGTTCATTATAAATTCTTATGCACTTGATTTTGTAACGCGACATCTGATTGGATAAAATCAGACCAAAAATTTGCGACAATATATCCTGTGATATACTGTCAGAAATAATTTGACGTCATTAATTACGTCATATTTCATTGGATGACATACAGCTCTATGCAGCTTGCAACGCTCAAATTTGAGACGAAACTGCAGAAGTGTATTAGAATAGGGATAACCATATTCAAAATTTTTATTTGGGGAGGTATATCATCAGATATATATTGGGACATCACGTTTAACGGCTCCACTCGCACGTCACAGTAAAACTAAATTTCCTACCGTATATCTGACAATATACCTCCCAAAATGAAAATTTTGAATACAGTTTATCCCCTAAATCTTTGATAACTATTGTGCATGTCTCTTGTAGGACTCGCTACCTAATCGCAATTTCACATTTTGGGAGTGGTTTTGGGCGGTGATGAAACTCATGAAAGATCACTTAAAACAGCCCTGGAATGATGGGTAGGTATCCACACTGTATCTAAGGGGCATTTTTTTCTCCAGAAAGATATATTTCTCATTTCTTCAGATGCATCCAATGAGTAACCTTAACATATGAGCAAGAGTTTTGAAATAGCAAAATTTTATAATTGCCCTGGAACAAATTTAAGGCCATAATGTACTTGTCCAAAGAAAGTTGTACTCCTCTAAAAGAACAGATAAAAGGCAAAGAATTTAGTTTAGCACTTTCTGTGCTGAAACCATATGGGCCTCGCCGCAAGAAAACCTGTCTTCGGGGTTTCCGACAAAGTGAGATTCAAACCAGCCTATTCAGCTACAAAGACTAGCTAGAAAATTGAAATTTTGCTTGTAGCAAGTTTAGATATGATACTTTCCAAAAAGCAAGTAACAAAGGCGCTGATCAGACTGGGCGAATGCGCAGGCTGGTCTGCGCCTGTGTTATTCGCAAACCCCCAAACACAGGTTTTCTCACGTCAACGCCCATATATAAACTCTTTTGAAAACAGCATAAAAAAGATAAACAGTCTATTGAAAACAGTGTAGATCCCAATAAGCTGACATCTAAAGAAGCCAGCTGATCAGGATCCACACTGTTTTCCATACATCTTGTCAGTTCATAGTTGAATAACGAATCATGGAACTGATTTGCTTGGAAATCAGAATAGAGAATATCCACATGTTTAGATAACTAATTTTTTTAGCGTAAAATTGTAAATATTTCCTGACCCATCAGTTTTAACATATGTTATGGGTGCTCAAAGGAACCGTCTCATTGAGACGGTTCTTTTGAGTACCCACAACATATACAGTGAACCACTTTAGTTACGCACCACCTTTTCATGGCCCACATTTTTGACAAAAATGCTGGAATCATACATTCTCTATGATCATTTACTTATTGAAATTTGATCTGTTTGGCGACATAGAAGATTTTATGAAAATCACTCATGAGAATCATTCTGCAACGTCAAAGGCAATTTTGACAAAAATGCTCGTTTTGATGTCATATTAACGTCAGTGACAATAATCAAACAGGTTTTCCTTCACAAATTGTTTTGTTATGAGTGACTTGTTGACATAGAAGTATCAAAACACTAAAACATTTTATCATTGACACGTCTTATAGCCTTAGTAGTAGTGAGGTCATCATTATGTCAACACCTTGACGCCAATAAATCCATTTATTTTTTTACAAAAATAAACTGCGGAAACATGGTTGTTTAAAATGAAATTATAAAAGAAGTGTTTTGATAACTATTTTACTCAGAGTCATACGACATTTTAACTAACCTTAAAAAAAGGTAATAAAATCAACTTTTTTCAAATGTTGGTCAGCTGAGAACCAAAATAGTAAAACGTTTAAAAACTGATTAAGTTAACAAACACATTCCAGGCTTAGATATTGCCAAGAATAAATCTGCTCTTATCTCTGGCATTGCAGAAATCCGACCCTGAAAAAAGTGCAATGTGATCTAAGTTTTATTCGAAATTATACAATGGTGTTTTGAGGGTAGTGCCCTTCAAGATCCATTTTCTCACTTGTTTCTCATCTGATCACAATAAAATTTCAATGGCTAACGCTAATATAGATGCGCTTTACGCTGGTAGTCTCAGAATGAAAATCATTTTTGAGTTATTGTACATTTTATAAGAGGTGCGTAACTAAATTGGCTCACTGTATTTTGGTTGAGAAATAAGACAAATAATTTTTTGGTACACACTCTTAATTAAAGGCCGAATATCAATACAACAATACAAGTATAATATAAATACTGCCCTTCTATGTCGGAACAGATTGTCAGATTAGAAGCATATGCTTGTCCAAGGACAAGTAGATAACTTCACACTTGTCCCAAATTAAATTGGACCAGGTAGGAAAAGTTGGGCATGGTGTTTCCGCAGCTCTTACATTTGCTTTACCAGAGTTTAGCACCAACCAAAATGTAACATTGTGAGATATTGGTCAATTGTAAAGAAATTTTACGAGAAGTAAGCTGCCTGCTAGTCTGTTGGCAATGCTTACTGAAGTCACACTGGGAGGAATGAATTCCAAAGTTTCTGGCTGGCTTGTGTCTATGTTGAAAGCATGGGTGAAAGTTTTCAGGATCTTGAATTCAGGATTTTGAGGCTGACTTTCCATAGAAAGTCAGCCTCAAAATGCTGAATTAGGCAGATTTTAATAGTTTTACTGATTAGTTTTCAGATGATCTAAGCACAATGAAATTATTCATTTTTGTAGGCATCCTGCTAGTTTTGAAATTTGAATTTCTTAAGTTCAGGATTTTGGAAATTTCTTAACTTTCACCCATGTGAAAGGAATACTGCTCACACTTTAGCTCAAATGTTTCTATTCTGTAGGTCAATCATGGGATTTGTCACAAAGGTAGAATCACAGGAGATGCTGATGTCAAAACCCAACGGATCGTTTCTGTTACGGTTCAGTGATTCCGAGCTTGGCGGAATAACGATAGCATGGGTAGCAGATCAAGAAGGTTTGTATCTACTTTTAACCCTTTTCAGACCAATGGAATTTTCCATATACGCTCATACAGTTAAGTAAAGATGGGGCTACAGGTTATAGTTTTCAACAAAATATTGTTTTTCTTTCTCTGAAGATAGAATTGGTAAAAAACAACTTTTTGTGGCTTTTCCATGGGTAGTAACCAGTCCTGGGCCGGGAGGATTTATGATTTGTGTGTTTATTTTATGACGGGAACTCCCTAAGGCTCAACCGAAAGTGGTTTTATGGAGAAGCCAGGAATCGAACCTGTGACCCCTGGTTTACAAGACATAGGTTTATCCCCTACACCAGGGCTACTTCTCTAGATGGACTTGGCAAACAGTGCATGTCTTCACGGTTTGCGGAAGTACCCCTTTATGGATTTCCAGTCTGCGAAGGGTTAAAAATATTCTCTAATTAAAAAGATCAAGCTTTTTCTCACTGCTTAGTACTGGTTCAAATCAGGAAAATGTCATGGCATGAATGAAAATTTGTTGATGGGGACATAATGCATTAACTCAAACTAAAACCATTTTCAAAATCTGTAGTAATTTTTCAAAAAGTGATTTTTAAGCTGTTTGTGAAAACAATGCATCTGTTTGAGAGTTTTTCACTATCATGCACACATGACCATTTCAAATGTACACTGAGAACTAATTTAGAATTTGGTTTTAAAAGTTAAGCATTATGTAATATTATAGCAGGTTCATATATTGATAAACTAAGTTACATTAAAAAGAATCTCTTAATGAGTAAGAGCTCAACACAAAATTAAAATTCACAAGCCCCTAGATAAGAGTGGGTAAGTAAATTTTTTTATTTCGCAACCAAAACATATGTTGTGGGTACTTAAAAGAACAGTCTCATTGATATAGTTCTTTTGAGCACCCATACCACCATAAAAACTGATGGATAAGAAAATATTTACAAAGTTAGGCTCAAAAAAATAAAAATCAACCGTACCAATCAATATTCTCAGTGCTTTGAATTTTTCAGGTGAGCGACGAGTGTGGAACCTTGCACCATTCACTAGCCGAGACTTTGCTATCCGAGGACTTGCAGATCGTGTGAAAGATCTTCCGTCATTGATTTACTTGTACCCAGATATACCTAAAGCCCAGGCTTTCCAAAAGTATTACTCCCCAGCTTCTGGTGAGTTTTAATCTATAGAGAATACTAGGTGAGTGTCTTTTGATTATCGAGTTTACCAGGCAAGGCTTTGAGAACGCTTGTTGACATTGCAAGGCTTGCCGAGCGATTCAACATGCGTTCTCAAAGCGGAGCCTGGTAAGACACAAACCTGGTATTCTATTTATCAGTTTACCCTTATTTTCACTCTTCAAACTAGCAATAATGACGTAATTTTCGATTTTTGTGTTGATTCAGCGTCATTAGCGAAGTCATTAAAAAAGTGCAACGTCATCATGACCTGATAAAGGTACATGCCGTGAAATAAACAACGTTTATCAGGCAACATGCAACAATGCAATTAATATGCGAGGTAACTGATAAAAGCCACTATACATTTCCGAACCACACCCAGAATATCACTCAAAAGTCATCTGATAGTGTATATATTGGCTAATGCAACAATGTCTTAGCACATGACATAGTCCCACACACAAAATTGCATACAATTAACCATTGACTCTTTGCATGTTGGGTAATTTTCATGCATTTTGTTGTCTGCTGATTTTTTTCAAAATCAACTTTTTTTGAAACATTCTTTCAGGAATACAATCTTAGTGTCAAACAGTTTGGATCCAGATCGGGCCTGATCTGCGTGCAAAATGTTTGGAAAGGTTATCAGCAGTGGACACTAGTAGACAAATTGTTAAAGTAGGCATGGTTTTTGGAAAGGTGAATCAGGATAGCAGCAGACAAGCAATATATGACTTTATTCTTAACCCTTGTTCTGCTAAAGAAATTTATATGGCACATTCACTTCTGTTTTCTAGCCAGTTCAGTTGTGTGATTTCAATTAATACAGTAAAACCTGTCTTAAGCAGCCACTCAAAAATAGACAAAACAAAGACCTTAATGATAAATGGTAGCTTAATGAAGGTCGAAAGTATTGCAGAATGCTCCCATTGGAGCATTCTGCAATACTTTTGACCTGCATTAAGCAACAATTGGTCATAAAAACAATTTTTGGTCTTCTTTTAAGTGGCCGCTTAAGACAGGTTTTACTGTACAGTGGATTCTTAGGCTGCATGAAAAAGAATGCAGCTCCTGAAAATAGTAGAATTTTGAAGAATTGTCTAAAACAACACAGGAAACCGTCCTTACATGTCTGAAAAATGTCGACTGGGAAGTAAAGCATCAATACAAACAAAATTATGATCAGAAACAGTGTAACCTGTGACTTCTTAAAATTAGGTAATTTATTTACATCAAAATTTTGGACAGATTATCCAAGGTGCCGCTTGATCATAGTCTGCCTGTATTACATAAATTATCAAACGATATTATCAATATAAAAGGAGTGCAGTGGTCAATATAAAGCGGAGCGCAGTGGCTCAGTTGGTTGAGTGTTAGACTGGGGATCGAAGGGTTTCTCCTTGATGATACATTGCAGTTAGAAGGCTTCTATGCAAGCTGACTTGTATTTCAACAACAGCAGAATCTAGGGCAAAGATTTGGTACCAGTAAATTGCATTTAAGCCCCTCGGTGACCTAGGCTGCTGTCAGTTCTAAGGTGGTGGTTCTGTTGTTGTTGACTTTTTGTTTATTGTTACTCCCATTGTGGGATTCTGTAATTGTTCTATGTTTTGTTGTACGTTACTTTATGTCCATTCTAGTTTTGCAATCATCTTGATGGGGAAGAGAGAGCTGATTGCTTTGCTTAGTTTGTCTTCCTGGTGTCTTGTGATTGTTGAGTGGCTCATCCTTGCCTTGCCATGGGTTTGTCTGCATTTTGTGATAGTAGTATTTCCTGATCATACTCACTATTTTTGCTGGTTGGAACTTACTGCCAGTGTAGTCACTGCGTTGTGTCCTTGAGCAAGACACTTTATCCGCTGCTTAGTATTGGTTCAACCCACGAAGATCTGTCCCAACATGACTGAAAAACTGTTGACTGGGACGTATAGAATATGAACAAACTTAAGATAGAAAGGTGCTATGGTTTTGGGATATTTAGAGGAAATATGGCAATGGATGAGGTAAAATTTACTGTATCAACTAGATTGGAATCTCCATCATCGAGAAAGGGTAAAGGTCTTGGGAGTCTTCAGTCTTGTTTATAAGCACAATTTCTAGTTTATTTTATTTTTCTCTCCTCAGAACCTGTTCCAAGTTTACCACAGGGAGGATATGTAAAAACAACGTTGATCAGTATTATAGATCCACAACAGTAAGTATATTTAAGACAGACAACAGTTCACACTTTTCCCACAATTCATGACTCATCTGCTCTATCATCTGCTTATGTAGTTTGGTAACCTATATTGCAAACAATACAAACCCAGATCAGACTGCTTCTAAGAGAGCAGGCTGTCTGATCAGTGTTCATCAATATGAGCTGGGCCATGAAATTTCCAACAATGTGGTAACTGTGACCAGCAAAGCCTCTGATCAGCCTGCGCATACCCGCAGTCTGATCAGAGCCTTTGCCAGTCGCTTGAATATTCTATGAATATTAAGATATGGCGGCACATCATTTGGAGTTTCTTAGCTTAAAAGGAGGCTGCACAGGCTCATCTGAGTCTACACTTGTCAAAATGTCACATTGGTGGAAATCACATGTCGCGGCTCAATTATAGTGTTGATTTCATATTCTGGTCCTTCAGGAATATTGGGTTCTGACAGAAATCAGAATGCGGCTTCGCTGGTGCTAGGGGCTTGAGAATTATTGCACTTTCCATTAGTTCCAATAAAACCGAGTCCGATATTTTCTAATATCGTAGGTTCTCTCAATTTCTGAAGGATCTGTAAAATCCAGATCATCCATAGTGATTGCATCTATGGTAAAATTAGTCTGGAGTGCATTTGCAGCAGACGTAATAAGCTGACAAAAACATTGGCTGGTTAAGGTTTAGCTGACTATTTTGTTTTCTATTCAATTTTTCCTTCATTAACAAATCACTTGCATTAAACAAGAAAAAGAATCCATATGTCTTAACCCTTAAAGCACCACCTATAATTTGCAGCAGACGACAGTTTCAAATTTTGCCGCCTTTTCAAAAATTGCAAATAAGGCATGATATTTCATGAGAATCGTCTGCTGGCAGACCATTTTCATGAAATATCATACCTTATTTTTGTCAAAAGCTAGGAAAGATGTTGCCAAATTTGTCATCTGCTGCAGTCATGATTGGCACTTTAAGGGTTAAAGCACTAGATTTAAGTCAATGGTATTGTGATTTTCAGTAATTCTCAGAAGGAGGGCTGAAATATCAATTACAGAGCACTTTTATTTTGATTGTTTTAACAGTTTTTTCATATCATCATCATCATTTTTTATTAATGTGCAGGTGCAGGGGCATCATCCACATCAGTGGGTCCCCTTCCAGGATTCTTGCTAGCTGCATGCATAGCAGATCTCAAACATATACATTTACCTATAAAGTACACACTTATCAAAGTACACATTTAGTAGTCACTTTTATACAACTGGTTAAGTTGGCCATGGCATTTGAAATTATGGATCTAGAGATTTGATAGTTCACATGTGTAAACCATGTTGGAAGAGCCTTTCAAATATCCTATTTGTGACCTTGACATTTGACCTACTTTTGAAAATATTTTGAATTATAGTTGAACATAGGACAGTAAAACCTGTGTAAAACGGCCACTCTCAAAAAGAGCGAAAATTGGTTTTCAAGACCAATTATGGCTTAATGCAGGTCAAAAGTATTGCAGAATGTTCCAAGGGGAGCATTCTGCAATACTTTTGACCTTCATTAAGCTATCATTTGTCACTAAGACCTTTGTTTTGTCTATTTTTGAGTGGCCGTTTTATGCAGGTTTTACTGTATGCTGTGAATTGCATATAGTCGGGGTGTTTCACGAACTTTTTTGTTATACCATGCTATTAAATTTACTAGAATGCCACCTGGTGCCGTGATGAACTTTGAGAATCCTCAGACCCCGCAGGCTTTCCCAAATCCTGTTTCTCCTGCATCTTCATATGGTGGAACTATGGCTTCTGTTGCACCGAAGAATGACCTAGGGTAAGTTTCAGGACTTTACTTAAGAGTGCGTACCAAAAAAATAATTTTCTTATTTCTCAACCAAAATGTATGTTGTGGGTACTCAAAAGAATTGTCTCATTGAGACTGTTCTTTTCAGCACCCCAAACATATGTTAATACTGATGGGTAAGAAAATATTTACAATTTTACGCTCAAAAATTTTGTTTATCTAAACGTATGGTAAGTTTATACATATAGTTAACACATGACTATGGTGATGCATGCTTATAGGAACACTGGGATAAAAAGGTCTGTGTAGATATGTTCATTCCTTGACATACTTATTCAAGCTGTAGACTGGTACAGGACTATCTTTTCTTTGCTGTTCTTTGCAGGGTTTACTATAGATAGTAACACAAAAACTAGATTGCAAATATCTCAGAAAGTATATAAGCTAGCTTCATTAACTCTTTGCCCCCTGGGAAATTTTTCATGCTTTTTTGTCATCTGAATCTGTTTCAAAAAAAAATCTTTCAGGAATACCATCAGATTGTCAAACAGTTTGAATCCAGATCAGGCCCAATGACGCTAAAAGGCAAAGAGTTAACATTTCTTTCTGATTCTGATGGAATTATCAATTTTGTATTTTAAGGGATCACAGGTAGAAAATGATGCATTTCTGTCCCTGAAGATTGTTTTTATCTAAGCAAACAGTGCAGACCCTGATGAAATGTGCCTTATGTGCATTTCATCTGGGTCTTTACTGTTTGTGAAAGTACCTGTTTACATGTATCCAGAATTAAGAAGGTTAAAATTGATATACTGGTGAAATATAACTAGAACTTAATATACATGGTTTACTAATAAACTCAGACAGAAACATGGTTGCTTTAATAACAGAAACTTAGAAAATATTAGGATGAAAACTGGAATGCAGTCACAATTTAGAAAGTAGAGAAGCCAGGTGAAGCTTGAAAAATTATATATAAAAGCACACATCTAGTACATTGTGCATAAGGTTTACTATTGTTAGTGACACAAAAAAAATTGTTTTTTATGGTATTCAAAATATTTAAATGATATCTAGATTCCTGTTATAGCTCTAGCTCGAACAGTATAGCAGCTTTACCAGTAGAGGATTTATATATAATTGCTGGCAATGATCATTAACCCATAATGCGCCACCTAGAACTTGCAGCAGATGACATTTTCACATTCAAATCTGCTGTCAGACGATTCACATGGAATATCAAGCCTTATTTGGACTAGATTTTAGTATAGCAGACATTCTAATGCACTTGCAAATGCAACGCGACGTTTGATTGGATAACGTCATAAATTTGCGACAGTATATCCTGTGATATACTGTTGCGAACCCGACGTCATTCCGTAACGTCGCTTTTCATTGGTTGACAAGTGAATATATGCAGCTGGCAAGTGATTTTATGCAGCTGGCAGCCGCTGGACGTATAGGCGCAACAAAGTACATTTTCACTGTCTTTTTGAAGGGAAATGTTTATAGTGCATTAGAATGGGGATAACCATATTCAAAATTTTCATTTGGGGAGGTATATCGTCGGATATACGTTCGGAAACCACGTTTTACTTAATTTCTGACCGTATATCCGACTATATACCTCCCCAAATGAAAATTTTGAATACAATTATCCCCTAATTATGCAATACTTTTGACCTACATTAAGCAATTATCTGTCTTGAAAACATATTTTTTTGGTATTCTTTTGAGTGACCGCATAAGCCTCACATGGAATATCAAGTCCTGAAATTTCAAGCCTTATTTCCCAAAAAGTAAGGATCAACATCACAAAATCTGTTGTCTGCTGCAGTCGTGACTGGCACATTATTGGTTTACTTGTTATTTATTGTCATCTCAGGTCAACAAGTATGGACATTTTATCAGAAGATGAGATATCACAGTTGGCGACAGACTACACGCAAGAAGATTTAGACTACAATAAGCTGAATGAATGGCTGCAGACACAGACCGGGAAGGGCAACAGTTTGTTTGGCTAGTGATTAGCCATTAAAGCGCCAATCCCCCAAAAAGTCATCTGCTTTTCTCGTCTGCTGAAATGTTTAAAAAGCCTCAATTGCAAACAGTGTGGACCCAGATCAGACTGCTCCTATAGGAGCAGTCTGTTCTGGGTCCACGCTGTTGGCTTCTATACTTAATTTGTCAGTAATGTAGGACAATTATTTGCAGCAGACGACTTCAGCAGATGACATTTTGAGATACATTTTTTTTCTTGGCGCTTTAAGGGTTAAGGTATCTACATGTCTTCTGACCAAAGACGAGATTTCATTGTAACCAGACTATAAACAAGTTTCACCCATTTCCTGCCCAGTCGCAAATTTTGTCGTCTGCTCTCTCATCTGGTTCTGTTCATAAGTACAACAATATGGACCCAAATCAGACTGCCCATCAGGGTTCGTATTGTTTGCTTCCATGAAAAAATCTAGTCTAAAGTGCACTTGAATATATGCAGCAGGTGTAAAAAGCAGATGACATTTTCAGGACAAAAATATAGTGGCATGACAGGCCTTTAGTTAAGAGTGCGTAACAAAAAATATTTTTCTTTTTCTCAACCAAAATATATGTTGTGGGTACTCAAAAGAACCGTCTCAATGAGATGGTTCTTTTGAGCACCCAAAACATATGTTACAACAGATAGCTAAGAAAATATTTACAATTTTACGCTAAAAATTTTTGTTTATCTTAACCTGTGCAGGATAAGGGTTAACAGTTTGGATCCAGATCAGGCCCTATCAATCATGCCTGATTTGGGTCAAAGGTTATTGGTAGAGGACAAAAGTTTGCGGTAGCTGACAAAGAGTCAAGAATTATCAGCCATTTTATCATCAAATTATGCATAGATCATAAAAGGGTTTTGAAGACCTAGATTTCAGGATGTTTTATCTTTTGTACTTTTACGCAATATGCCAATCATGTTATGTAATTTATTTTTTTCAGGAAAGAAGGTTTGAAATATTAAGCTTTTTTTCTGAAAAGAAAAAAAAATACTGATAATTTAAGTGAGTAATGATGATACTGTGTACTATGTACTGTACTTAACCCTTCACTCCACATTAACACCTTTTGACACCTTTGAAATATCAGGTATTTGAAAATATTATGGAAAATGGAGCATTTGCTCCAAAAGAGCAAATGCTCCATTTTCCATAATATTTTCAAAAGTATTCAAAACTTAAGTTAAATTTTTCTTGAATTTTTTCAATGTTGTCTAATAATAGAAAATGATGTCACAATCTAAAAATAGCCTATGGAGTAAACGGTTTATGAGGTTGGGAATGTAATCAGTTCCTGTAAATAAGGAGCACAGTGGTAAAGTGCTTGACTCCAGATCGAGGTGCTGTGGGTTCAAGCCTCACCAGAGGCACTGGGCTGTGTCATTGAGAAAGACACACTATCCTCTGATTAGTACTGGTCCAACCCAGGAAGAACCATCCCGGCATGACTGAAAAAATATTGACTTGGATGTAAAGAATCAAAACAAAAAAAAAGTTCCTGTAAATAACAAATTAATACGCTTGTAGTTTTCCTTCCAAAAAGAAATGATGAAATACACATACAGTAAAACCTGTGTAAAACGGGCACTCAAAAATAGACAAAACAAAGATCTTAATGACAAATGGCAGCTTGTTGACAGTAGAAAGTATTGCAGAATACTTTTGACCTGCATAAAGCGATAATTGATCGAGGGTAGAAAATTGAAGAAAATAGTTAAAGACAAAACAAATATGAGTATTTTATCATATCCTTTTGGAAGAAAAATCACAAGTGAAATTTATGACTTCTAAAGCAGGAAAATGGACGGAGGTCGAAAGGTGAATAGGAAGGAGGTACATTAAAACCTGTGTAAAACAGCCAATCTCAATAAGACTAAAACATGTTTTAACTGATGGATAAGAAAAAAAATCGCAATTTTACGCTAAATATTTTTGCTTAACTGGCCCTATGTAAAAGTGCAGTGCAGTCCCTTTATAACACTTTGTTTGGGGTCCATAGGATTGTTATAAGTGAATCATTTTATAAAGGAACAGTTTTACAAAGTAATTATAGGAAAATTTCCATTAATTCTTTTGTAAAATTACACGGTAAAAAAGGAGCCACAACATGACCGTCCTATATCCAAATCCATGTCATAATAAGGTGTGTTATAAAGAGACTGCACTGTAGCGTACGTTATCACTCTATTCACTCATCATACAAAAATCAGTCTTTGGGGTTTTGACATGGTAAGGCTTAAACCAGCCTGCTCAGCTTCAGAAACACAGTAAATGTTCTAAATTTCAAACACTAGTTGCTTGCCAAAACAGCCTTGACAAACAGCACAGATGGGGTCTTCCCAGTTTGCTATTCTGACAAACATTTTGTGACTTCAAGCCCTCATAATCAATATTGTATTTGCGAACAGAAAAAGAAAAGTGTTTGAAATATTGGAATATTTATCGTAGCTAGAAATTTGAAATTTTGCATAAACTTCCCAGTGGGCTTATATCAAAGTAGCTGACCTGGCCACATAGCACAGCCGGTAACGTGTTTGACTGCAGATCCAGGGGTTGCAAGTTGGATCCTTGCCTGGTCCCATACTTTGGCGGAGATTGATCATGAAATAATTTCTATGGTCATTCTCCTCCGTTCCACTTATTCAAGAAGGGTTGTTGTCAGTTACAAGGGAAAGTATGTAGCCAAGCAAAAACAAAGTAGCTGATCATGACATGGCTCCTATATTTGGGAATAATACCATACTTTATATATCACTATGAATATGTTTGCTGTACATTTGATTTAAGTATTTCAGTGCCATAACTTTGTGTGTATAGTTTTATTGTTTTGATGCCCTTACATGGGAAGAAGAGTCTTTATTAAATATTGGCCTTATCACTTGAAACCCTGTTTTCCATTTGGACCTGAAGCGAGAAAACTTGTCTTTGTTATTCTTTTATTGGAAAGTATCATATCTAGACTTGCTACAAGTGAAATTTCTATTTTCTAGCTAGTCTCTGCAGATGAGCGGGCTGGTTTGTGTCTTGCTTTGTCTGAAACCCCGAAGACATGTTTTGTTGCATCAAGGCCCATATTGGCCTGATCCCCTGAAAACCTTTTTCTGGTTTGTGCACAGGTAAAGTTTGAACCAGCCTGCTCAGCTACAGAGAATATCTAGAATGCTGGTCTGTTTTCAGGTGACAAGGCTCATGAAGAAGAGGACAATACATTTGAGCAAACAATATGTTTGAATGAATATGTATGAACAAACTTTGTATGCATAGGTTTTTGGCGAACTTTTAGCAAGTTTCACAACATGTACTTTGATGAAACGGACATGTATATATGATTTTTAAATTGAAATGAAATATAAATTTGTTTAAATCCTACTTCCACCTCTACTATTAGAGAGCAAGAGGCAACAAAAATAATACATTTTACCTGAATGCATATGAAAGAAGTCGCTCAATAGTATTGTAAAAATTCGCTCAAACGTATGGTCGCTCAAATGTAAATTTGGAAAAAGTCGCTGCGCCCATATAGAACCTGTCAGAGACCTGAATATGTGTGTTGTTGTTTTTTATAATATGCCTGACTGCTGTATAAGATGGCTTATGTTCAAAAAAATGAGTGGTTGGCTCTAGCAGGGTAACAAAGTGCTAGCTTGAGGCTTGTAAAGCTTTAAGGGAACTGTCTGAAATACTTTTGGAACAGTTTGACATCCAAATAATGTTGATAAATTGACAATCAAATGCATATTTTTGTAAAGAGAAGCAATTGAATATAATTCTTATTGCTAGCATTTTTACTATTATTTTTTCCTTTAATTTATCAGAGCTATTTTTTAACCATTTATTATAATTGAGCCAGTGCATGAGATTTCCAACAATGTGGTATGTGCGACCAACAAAGCCTCAGATCAGCCTGCGCATACGCGCAGTCTGATCAAAGCCTTTGCTTGTCCCTTGAATATTCTTTGAGTGTTAAGCTACTGTCTGAACACCATTTGGAGTTTCTAAGCTTAAATGAGGCTGCACAGGCTCATCTGAGTCTACACTTATCAAAATACATTGATTGTTGGAAATCTCATGCCACGGCTCATTTTATTTTCTCTGCAAGAGCATGTTAACTGTTGTCATACCTGACCCTGATAAATCATGTTTATTAAATTATTTGAGCGGCGACATGTGATTTCCAACAATGTGGCATTTTGACATGTGTAGACCCCGACGACCCTGTGCAGCCTCCCTTTAAGCTTAGAAACTCCAAATGAGGTTCAGTCAGTAGCTTAATATTCGTAGAATATTCAAGCGTCTAGCAAAGGCTCTGATCTGCCTGCGCATATGCATATGCGCAGGCTGATCTGAGCCTTTGCTGGTCACACATACCACATTGTTGGAAATCTCATGTCGCAGCTCATTTGTGGATCACATTAGATGAAGACTTTTAATGTCCAGGCATTTAGATCAAAAATTATTTGTCGTATTTATCAACCAAAACATATGTTGTGGGTACTCAAAAGAAACATCTCAATGAACTTTTGAGCACCCGAAACAAATCTGAAAATTGATGAGTAAGAAAATATTTACAATTTTACGCTCAAAAAATTCTTTATCTGGACTTATGGATTAGTAGGTTCTGGCAGAGGAACAGATAAGCTGCTTTTTTGGGATATTTAAGCAATTGAGTTAGGGAAAAAAGCAATTGATTTCCAGATTATGGGGTAACAAAAAGCAATATGTTTTGGAAAAAGCAAAAAGAAAAAAATGAAACTAAATGAATATGAATGTATCCCAAAAGTACCCATGCTGGGTAGCATAATAGCTGAAGGTCAAGAATAAGCATGAAAAAAGCAATTTAAAAGGTATATGTGGGGAAAAAATATTTTTAAGCAATTGTTTTTGAATAAAAAGCAATTGGTAAAAATCTGGTGGGGTACATACCCAATTGAACTGAAAGCTTATCTGGACCTCTGCGGGATCTACAATATTTTACATTTAGTATATCCTAGATTGTCATCATATGATATCATATACATGCCATACCTAAAATCTCACAGAATTTGGCCTTTCTGAAAGCCGATTCCCATAAGATTTTATATATCTCACAGAATTTTCAGACCATCTAAAAACACATTTTATAAAGAAAATAATCATAAATCACACTTTATTGTATTTATCACAAGCTCCTTACACTAACATAAAAGCTTTTTAGTTATAAGGGGGAGTTGCAAAGTGATTTTTGTGAAAATCTCACTTAAAATTTTGGTAAATATCACAGATTTCAGTCCACAAGTTATGGCATGTATGGGGGTCATATAAATTAAAACTTATTATACTGTTTATTCCAAATGTAATGGATGTAAGTGGAACAGACTGAGTAACATGGTGTAGACCCTGATCATGAAGGAATACTGTTTTTACCCTAAACTCTTTTTATAATATTGATTCCAAATGTTGACCTGCTTATGTAGGCTACTGTAGTCGTTCTAAAATTTAAAATCTAGTTGCCTGCCAAAAATGCCTAGACAAACAGTGCAGAACCAGATCAGACTGCTTCTGAAGAAGCAGTCAGATCAGGGCCTTTCCTGTGTGCTATTCTATCAATTTGTGAATGCCGGCCTCGATAACTAACATATATTTTTGTGAACAGAAAGAGAAAAGTGTTTTAAATTTTAGAACACTTACTGTAAATATAGCTGCAGTGGGCAAACAGTAAAACCCACATCAAGACTAATTTAGGTTTAACCCATTGTATACCACAGGTTCAGTGTTTACTTGTAAATATTTTCTTGCCCATAATTTTCAGCATATGTTTTGGGTGCTCAAAAGAACCGTCTCATTGAGACGGTTCTTTTGAGTACCCACAACATATGTTTTGATTGAGAAATAAGAAAACTATTTTTCTGTTACAAACTCTTAACTAAAGTCCTGTATCCTAATGGATTCTTCCTTCTGGTTTGATACAATAACTTTGGGATAGTCCATTGTATTATATTGGGGTGTCAGGTTATAATTTTCAAAAAATTATTTTATACTGTTGTCTGAAGATCTTTTTACCATTACATGCAGTGTAGACGCCGATGAAATGCTGCATAATATTTCATCTGGGTCTTCACTGTTTGCAAAAGTACCTGTGTAGGGGTCTCCCGAATACAAAGGGTTAAACCATTTACTCGGGCCTTTGTCTAAATATTTAGGGCCCATACCATTACTAAATGGGCCTTGATGCGAGAAAACCTGTCTTCGGGGTTTGCGAACAACAAAGGCGCAGACCAGCCTGCCCATCTGCGCAGTCTGATCAGAAATATATCTAAACTTGCTACAGATGAAATTTCAATTTTCTACCAAGTCTTTGAAGCTGAGGAGACCGGTTTGAGTCTTGCTTTGGGGGAAACCCCGAAGACAGGTTTCGTCACGTCTCGGCCCAAATTTAGTTGACCTCATTTTAGGGGTTTAATTGTACATATGTACATTGTTTTCTGTTTTATTTTGTATCATTTCTCTATTATCAGTCTGGTCAAATCATTATGAATTTGTTGTTGATTTTATTATGCTTTTGTTGAACTAACCAGCATGCTGGCTAATTTTGCATGCTTTTTTGTTATTTATTTTATTCAAAATTATCTCTTTCAAAAAATTTCACCTATAATATCTCAGACATTTTGTTGGGCTTACTTTAGTCCAAACTTTGCAAAAATTGTCAGCATATTACCAAAGTTTTCAGAATACAAATCTTTTTTGAATTCTGAAAGTCGAACAAGTTAGTTTAAGCAATGTATAACTATTGGTAACTTGTTTGACTTTCCGACTATAAATAAAATTTGTATTCTATATTTTGTCATAGAAAAAGAGTTATGTTAAAATTCTAACACACCTCACCTATAGAGGACATGCTTAAAATATGCGATATATCAAACAATAATTCACAGTTTTGAAAGCCCGAGGAAAATGCGCGCTAGCTGACGTCATTTATTGCTGCAAAATGATGTCATTCATGGCGTTAGACGATGTAACGGTGTCTTTACGCTTGAAAGACGTTACAAATACATGTAAGCGTATGTGACACAGGAACTATTCAGTGCAAAGGCGGAAAGTTGGAAGAAGCTGAAGCTGAAACGTGTTTGGTCGTTCAATGTGTGTTAGAATCGAAATAGATCCGCTCTGTAGTGTGTGAATTGTTGAGTAATAATTCACTGTTTTTCGGTCAGTCATATGAAGAAAAATCACTTGTGCTGCACGCTCGTGATTTAATCTTTACAACTGACCTCCAAACAGTGAATTATTACTCGACAATTCACTGCTAGAGCTGATCTATTTCTGAAGTATTTTAATCCTGCTACTCATTGTGGCATAAACTCATTAAAGCCATGCTGAGTGCAATAGAGCTAATGGATATATAATTATGATATTTGTGTCTGGCAAAAGCTCATAAATCAGCAAAGATTTCACTGAATATGAAACATTTTATTATAAGATTTTAAAGTCATGTTGTCTTATGAGCATGTCAGTTTTAAATAATCTACCGGCTGCTAACATGTAAAACATCATCGTGACAACTCCACTAAACCAGCAGAAATTAACATTTTGTTGTTTGCTATATATTTTATCAGGGCCTGAGGTAATAAAACTTTTTTCATGCTCAACTCAACTGTGCATGAAATTTCAACTGTTCATAAAAACTAAAATACGACGAATGAAGAAGTTTCATGCTTTAAGTCTCTCCGATGTTGTATTTATCATGCTAATAAATGTTAAAATGCCAACAATTGTTGGCATTTTAACATTTATGAGCAGGATAAATTTCATGCTCAGCTGAGTTGAGCATGGGAAAAGTTTTATAACCTCAGGGCCAGCTTTCTTTTGTTTAATGTTATGTTTTATAATGTTCAGACTCTTGATGAGACCCAGTTTTTGACAATTACCACACATGTTTTTCCTTTACATTTGAGCGGCAACACATGGGTGACAGTTTCAGGATTGATCCTGAATTCAGGATTTTGAGGCTGACTTTCCATAGAAAGTCAGCCTCATAATGCTGAATTAAGATTATACTAGCTTCTTTGATTATTTTTCAGATTATCTAAACACAATTAATCATTTTAACTTTAAATTATCAATTTTTGTAGCAATCCTGCAAGTTTTAAAATTTGAATTTCAAAAGTTCAGGATTTTGGAAATTTTGAACTTTCACCCATGGCAATATTACGATAGATGATTCACATGACATATCAGCCTCAGCGCGACAAAACCTGTCTTAGGGGTTTCAAAAAAAGTGAGACTCAAACCAGTCTCCTCAGCTTCAGAGACTCTAGAAAATTGAAATTTCACCTATAGCAAATTTAGATATGATACTTCCCAATACGCGAATAACAAAGGCGCTGATCAGACTGCGCAGACAGATTTTCTTGCATCGAGGCCCATATCATGTCCTATTTTGGCCTCAATGCCAGAAAACCTGACTTTGTTGCATGAAAACAACAAAGGCACAGACCAGCCTGCACATCTGCACAGTCTGATCAATGCCTTTGTTATTCGCTATCTGGAAAGTATACCTTACTTTCCTACACAGAAAATTTCATTAATCTAGCTAGTCTATGTAGCTGCGCAGGCTGGTTTGAACATTACAATATTGGAAAACCTGAAGACAGATTTTCTGGTGACAATGCCCATTTGAGTTTTTAAAGCAGTGACAAAAACTGAAAATGTTTGTCACAAATTTTTTGTGGTGTTAAGACCTATGTTACTGGACATTTTCAAGAGACATTTGGAACCTTGTAAATGCTCTGTATACAATGGTTTAGTTACTTATTTTGCTTGTCGTTTAGAAATATTCAGTTTTTGGATGTACATTTGTATTTTGATATGCTTGCTTTTAAAAGCATTAAGCTTGATTATCATACAACATACAAATACTCCACATTTAAGTCAAATGGAATTTCCTACTGATTAATTGGACCAGTCCATTTCCATTTTAATGGTTGTTGGATTGTCTTTTTCATTCTTATGAAAATTCTAATAGAACATTCTGTAAGCAAACAGTGGAGACCCTGATCTGTGCTGTTTGCATGGCTGAAAGTTTTCAGGATTAATCCTTAATTCAGGATTTTGAGACTGACTTTCCATAGAAAGTCAGCCTCAAAATGCTGAATTAAGGAGATTACAATAGCTTCTTTGATTAGTTTTCAGATTATCTAAACACTTTTAACATTAAATAATCCATTTTTGTAGACATCATGCAAGTTCTAAAATTTGAATTTCAAAAGTTCAGGATTTTGGAAATTTTGAACTTTCACCCATGTGTTTGCCTATCTCCCACAAAAAGGAGGCTTGTAAATATATGCCAATAACGAATCCTGAAAATTAATTGGTAAAAAATGGGGAAGACTGTAGCGCAAAAAAATATCCTGCACATATGGGTTAACTATGTCTGTTCTATTATCAGTCATCTTATGTTCAACCTATTGTAAATGCTCTTAAATTTAGAAAGTTTTCATGGGAGCACAGTGGTTCAGTGGTAGAGTGCTTGACTCAAGACCATGGGACCGTGGGTTCATACCCATCCAGCATCACTGTGTTGTGTCCTTGAGCAAGACACATTTATCCTTGCTTAGTACTGGTTCAACCCAGGAAAACCTGTACCGACATAACTGAAAAATTGTTGACTGGGGCGTAAAGAATCAAATCAAACAAACAAAAGAAAGCTTTCATTGTTATTGTTTGTTAACCCTGTTATTGGTGATGAAAATGTATTTACCCGCTTTTAAAAATACTGTAGATCAAGATTAGCTGGCTTCTCATGAAGCCATCTGATCAGAATCCACACTGTTTTCCACTCTGATGCATGCTTACAACTGGAATGCTGTAGGTTAACAGGATAAAATTGGGGAGGGGTGTAGTTCATAAAAATATCCAACATGACAAGGGTAAACTAAAATTGTGGTCATCGGGCCTTTATGTCTTGAAGTGCTTGTCTAAATAGCAAAATCTGAAGATCAAGATCATACTGTTTCTTTAGTAGCTGTCTGATCTTGGTCTGGTTGTTGCTATGGCCTTGTCTGGTGATTTGTAGTGTTGAGAATTTTAGAACATTATGATTTACCATAAATATGTTTTATAAGATTTGCCATATTATATATGATACATGAAGAATAAATATGATAAACATTTTGCCAGTTCATTATCATTCTCCCCAACTTTTAAACCAGAGGACCATATTGTCATGAAAGACAGGATTGGCTATATAATGAGGATTAACTTCACAGGGTCATTTGTGGTAAACATTAACAAATAATAATAAATCTCCTTGCCCTGCAAGGCGGAATAACTTATATATCCAGGAACAGCAGGGGTGACATTGTGCAGACGGAATTGTCACCTGGATCCCTGAATGATTGGAGCCTGTTTTATATCATTATTAAAATTCAATCTTACCAATGCCCCACATTTTACTTAATATGGTTAGGCATGGATAATGCCATGCAACAGCCAGAACTCCTTTTTCAAAGCCTACGTGGGTGCATAAAACTGGGCGTTTTGTACGCGCTCTAGATGCCAGAAGCAGGGAGCCACACTAAGCTGTCATCATAACCGAAAATATTAAGAACAGGGTCATTCTGTCTCTAGATCTCATACAGGTACCATCTCCAGATAACCAATCAAGTTATCATATTAGCCATTTATTGTCCCCTGATTGGCTGAATCTTGCATAAAGTGAAACCAGACTATCCCCCCACCCCCGCATGAAAGTCCTGTCTTTTTAATTGCTCACCTGTCAGCACTGTTAAGGTAACAAAGATCTTCAGACAAAAGAATACATTTTTTTAATTATGACACCCCTAGATATGTAGAATGGACTATCCCAAGTATATTGTATCAAACCAGAAGGAAGAATCTATTATTATACAAAGGGATAAAGAAGCCAACAACAACGGGAGCTCAGTGGTAGAAAGCTTGACTCGAGACCGAAGGGCTGCCGGTTCGAGCCTCACCGGCATCCCTGCCTTGTGTCCTTGAGCAAGACACATTAATCCTAGCTTTGTACTGGTTCAACCCAGGAAGACCCGTCCCGACATAAGTGAAAGATTGTTGACTGGGACCTAAAGAATCAAATCATACAAACAAACAATCCAACAACAGAGAAATAAATCAATAATTTATTACATATCAGATGTATAACATATACTCCTTTCTTGCTGGCAGCAACTTGTCGTCTGCTGATAACCTTTGCAAACAGTTTGGACCAAGATCAGGACAGAAAACTTTGGCCCTAATCTGGATCCAAACCATTTAACACTGATGTTCATGAAATAATTTTTTCTAAAAAGTCAGCAGGCGACAAAAAAAGCATGAAAATTGGTAAATTTGTAAACAAGTTACAATTTTACGAACAAGCTTTACTTACCATTCCGAAGATACTTTTGAATTCTTCCCCATTTATCGATTCATTAACCCGCGAAAATGTTTAAATGCGCATGCGTCAACTATACATCTCTTAGCGCATGCACTAACAATTTAGTTTTATCTGGCGGAGAACAGAAAATCTCCACCAAACAAAACTGAAAATTTCCCAGGGGTGGAAGGTGGGAAGCCGGAATGGTAAGTAAAGCTTGTTCGTAAAATTGTAACTTGTTTACAAATTTACCAATTTCACTTTACTGCGCTTTACTTACCATTCCGAAGATACTTTTGAATTCCAGATTCCAAAGCAGTCCCTCAAACCAGGAGGCGTGTGGAAATTTCTTTGTCTGTTAGTTCATATATATACAGTTAAAAACCTCTTCTTGAGAATTTTATACACCTAAAACACTCTTCTTGAGCAATCTATAACATGTACAGTATATCTAATCACCAATGTTGTTTATTTTATTCTTTTTCACTTTTTTTTTTTTTTTTTTAACCTTCCTTTGTCCAGTATCTATCATTTATTAAAATGACAATCCTCTATGAGTATCGGATAACTTCACCCCTTCATAAGTGGTATTCCACTTTGAGTATACCCAAATCACCGATCCAATCTGATCACACAATCCACATAAAATGAATAATTGTACCAAATATAGAAATGATTTCCAAATGGCAACCCGCCAGATTGAAAAACCGTGTTCCAATTAAAACAGCTGTATTATTATCACATATTTACATACGTTACTTTATTGCTTTAACACTTCCACATCTAATTTTCTCAAATAGAACTGTGTAAATGTAGACTCTTTGCTCCAATCAGCTGCGTCCAAAATAGACTTCATAGAAGCTCCTTTATAAAGAGCCCAGGAAGGGCCAATTGCTCTTGTAGAATGTGCTTTTACTTTCAATTTTTGATCATCATATGCCATTCTTATAGTCTGAACAATCCAATTTGAAATTGTCTGTGTAGACACAGCCTGATGAGGTTTATTGAGAGCTAAGAAAATTTTCCTTTCCACAGTTCCATCAGAACTAACTCTTAACAACTGAGTTTTCTTTAAATACCAATATAATGCCCTCTTTGGGTCTAAACGATAATTCTCCTCAAAAGCAGGAACAAATATTTTAGATCCAAAATGACTTTGTCTTGTTTTGCCAAACCATGGCGAATAAAAGTGATTCCCTTTTTCTGTACACAAACTGAGCCTTTCCCAATTTTCAAAGACTGTAGATCACTGCATCTTCTGAAAGTAGAAATAGCCATAAGGAAGATCAGCTTAAAAGTAATGTGTTTCAAGGAAGCCTTACTCAAAGGCTCAAAAGGCTGTTTCTGTAACATATTCAAGACCAACTGTAAGTCCCATTCTGGTAGAATTTTGACTTTAGGAGGTCTTGAATTGAAAACCCCTTTCAGAAGTCTGATTATATATGGGTGTTGACCTACTGGGGTATTATTTATTGGCTGTAATACCGCCGAAAACATCGACCTATAACCAGCAATTGTCCTGTATTGTAAGCCATTATTGAACAAATCTGTCAGAAAATCTGCTACCTGTACTAAAGAGGCACTATAGGGATCAATTTGTCTTGTACTACACCAGCTACAGAATTTATTGAATTTACCAGTATAGTCCCGTTGAGTACCTGACCTCCAAGAGGCTGAAATGAGCTTTCTAGACTGGTTAGAAAAGCCCTTCTCTTGGAAACTTCTGTCGATAGTAGCCAGGCATGCAGACTGAATACTTCTGGATTTGGATGACTGATCATTGTTTTGGGCTGTTGTAACAGGTCTGGCCACAGAGGTAGTTTCCTTGGACATGCTATCAGGAATTTTAGAAGGTCTGGGTACCAATGCCTGCGAGGCCATTTTGGTGCAATGAGAATAATCTGACAGCGAAACTGCTCCATATGTTGCAGTACTTTGGGTATGAGACATATTGGAGGGTACACATATGCAAACATTCCTTCCCAAGAGATTGACAGAGCATCTATTGCCAATGCATCTTGGTGTGGAATCCAAGAACAGAAGACTGGAGTCTGTTTGTTCTCCTTGGATGCAAATAGGTCTATCAGGGGTGTCCCCCAGATCTGAAACAGTGTTTGTACTACTACTTTGTGCATTTGCCATTCTGTAGGTCGTACTCTCACGCGACTTAATTGGTCTGCCAAGATGTTCCGAGCTCCCAATATGTGCGCTGCTTTTAGATGCATGTTGTTTTCTAGTGCAAAATTCCACAAATCCCAGGTTCTGTAGCACAGAGGTGGCGACTTTGTGCCTCCCTGTCGATTCACATATTGACAGACGGTTGTGCTGTCGCTCCTTATCAGGACATTTTTGTTCTTAGGACAGGTAGAAAATGTTTTACAGTTAGAAATACTGCTTCCAACTCCAGGAGATTGATATGAAGTTCTGACTGGGATTTGGACCATGTTCCCTGAATAAAATCTTTGCCCACATGGCGCCCATAACCGTGTTTTGATGCATCCGTGGCTATGGTTATCTGTGTATGAGCCTGTTGCAAAGAGCGACCCTTCATGGTGTTGGCTGGATCTGACCACCACCGAAGATGCGATTTTAGATGTTGCGTAATGGGAACCACAACTTCTAGGTCCATTGATGCTGGACGCCAAAAAGCTAACAGATGTAATTGTATGGGTCTCATGAAAAGTCGGCCATTGGGAATTAATTCCAGACATGAAGCCATTAGGCCTAGTAGATGAAGAAAATCTCTTGCTTGATTTTGGCCCGAGAGTAACCTTTGTATTGCTAAATCTAACTTTCTTAATCTCTCTGGAGTTGGAGTTACTATTCCTAGCTTTAAGTGGAAAGCACCCCCTATGTAAACAATCTCTTGTTTGGGAATCAGTTCTGATTTCTCTTTGTTTATTATAAAGCCCAGTGCTACCAGAAGATTCAGGCATTTCTCTCGATCTTGCACCAACAGTCTTTTTAGTTGATTCAGAGCCAACCAGTCGTCTAGATAAGACGCTAGTCTGATATTCTGAGCCCTTAAATGCGCTGCAATCACTGAAATTACCTTGGAAAATACCCGAGGCGCGGTCGAAGGACCGAAGCATAGGCATTTCCATTGCCAGCATTGTCCTGCTATGCAAAAACGGAGATATTTCCTGTGTTTCTGAAATATTGGTATGTGTAGATATGCATCGCTCAGATCCAGAGAAATAGCCCAATCGTTTGGTTTCACCAGGTTTATGACTTTTTTCAATGTGTCCATTTTGAAAAGTTCTTTCTTCAGATACCTGTTTAGGGGTCTCAAATTTATTACTGGTCTCATTTTTCCGTTCTTCTTGGGAACTAGAAAGAAGGTGCTGTAGAAACCGCATCCCCTCTCGTTTGGAGGTACTTTTTCTATAGCATCTTTTCTTAATAATTCTGCCACTTCTGCATTTAAAATATCAAAATTCTTTCTGGGCACTATTGTTTCCTTCATCCCAGATTGAGGGGGTTTCTGAATGAACTCGAGTTTGTAACCCTCCTCTATTAAAGATAAGACCCATTGATCGTCCGTTATTTTCTTCCAATTTTCCAGAAAAAATCTGAGACGACCCCCAACTGGTATCTGAGGACATAGTTGTATCAAATTTACCTTTGAGTCATTTCCTCTGTTTAAGAGGAATCCGAAAGGAATGACCTGTGTCTTTTGGTCCCTTCTTGTAGCCATAGCTGGACTTCTTGTCATCATTGAACCGACTATATGCCGAGTATGCTGTTTTAGGCTTGGATTGAAAAGCTGTCTTATTGGACAAATCAGTCCGGGATATTTTGTTGTTCCAAGTGTTCCTGTTGTCAACAAACTTCCGCTTACGACCACTGTCAGACCTAGCTTGTGCGAAGTCTGGAACCAGATCACTCAGTTGTTCTTTCTGCTCTTTACGCTTTTGTAGATTACCTTCCAAGCCTTTGCCAAAAACTCCTTCACCTGATAACGGCAAATATAAAACCTTGGCCTGCACATCTCTCAAATTATTCAAGCCTGTATCAGAAGCTGCGGCTTTCCGACGTACGATATGATGAAAAGCACCGGCACGGCCTACTTGATCCAGGGCTTTTGTAGACATGGCAAATATATCTCTGATTGACTGAATAGCACTGTCAATATTAAAATTATCTGACTGAAGTTTATTCAAAAGAGATCCTAAAGCTTGTTGCATATATGAAACTGCTATAATACCGTATCTAGCAGCAGACTGACCTTGAAAAGCTACACTTTCAATTGCTTTCAATGGCTGAGTTGCTAAAGTTCTATTTCTACCCCAAGCTTTCACTGCTTTAGAACCATGTCTCTTACTTAACATCGGTTCCAATAAATCGTCTAAACTAGGAACCTGTAAAGTTTGTAAAGAACTGTCATGTACTGGAAAAACAGATCTATATTCATCTCTGAAAGCAGATAATCTTTCTGGATGTTCACAACGCCATGTTTTAGATAAAGTGTCAATTTGAGCCTGGTCAAGACAAATGCCGGTTTCACTGGATTGTTTCAAGCCAGCCTCTTCCCCGAATAAATGAGCAAGATTATTCTGAGATTTTTCAGGGGTATCTGACAAATATTGACAGAATCGATTCGCTTTCCTTGCCTCTGACAATGAAAGCACCGAATCTGTACCAACACTTTTACATGACACTGAATCGTCATTATCTGAAAGTAGACCCAGAGAATCTTTTTCTCTCTGAGCTGGAGTTAAAGACAATGTATCGTCAGGATGATCTTGTCTCAAAGTAACAGGTTGAATGGCAAAATCTGAGTCAATATCATTTTCCAGTGATATGAGAGGTCTGCGCGTCCCTATAGGTCCGGCTTCCTCAGAAACAGGTCCACTCACCCCAGCTGGGTGGTCATCCTGTAAAACGGGTCTCTGGCCAGGTGCAAGCACCCCAGTATCCCGTTGAGAAGAGCTTGGGTTAGCTAAAGTTTGTACCAAGTGTAAAATAGAACCCAGCTGTTCGTCCATTTTCTTTTCTAACAGGTCAATACGAGAGTCTACTGAAACTTTGGATTTAGTGCTCTTGTTTTTCGAAGCAGAAGTCGACGAGCGAGACTTTGACGAACTTTTCTTGCTAGGAGTTTTGACATTAGCACACGTGTCACTGGTGGCAGCCGCCATATTGTTTACATTTTCAGAGTCGGACTCCAGACAAACTGAGTCAAATTCCCTCATAATGTCCACCGCTGAAGCCGTTTTCACTTGCTTCTCAGACATGAGGACAGGTGGCCGTAGCCAACTTACCGACCTTACTAAACACAAAAAGAAAACTAAGAAAAAATAAAGTCTTCTTTGTTTCATTCGCGAGTGTTCTCAGTATCGATGTTTTCTGTTCGACGCCAGAGGAAAAACTAAATTGTTAGTGCATGCGCTAAGAGATGTATAGTTGACGCATGCGCATTTAAACATTTTCGCGGGTTAATGAATCGATAAATGGGGAAGAATTCAAAAGTATCTTCGGAATGGAAAGTAAAGCGCAGTAAAGTGAAATTACCCAGCATGCAAAGAGTTAAATACTAAGATCAGTTGCTCAGTCACATTTTAACCCTTTGCCTGCTACAAAAAAATGCATTGAAAAACCTCTGCTGGTTGTCTGCTGCATGTAAATCCTTGCATCTAGGACTAATTTTGGCATACAAACAATGTGGACCCAGATCAGACAGCTCCTAGAGGAGCTGTTTGATCTAGAGGAGCTGTCTGACCTGGGTCCACAATGTTTGCTGCAGAGATGTTTAAATGGACTAGCAGACAACATTTAGCCAGGATTCGCAGCGCCAACGAGATAATATATTTTTGTATCTACACATGGAGATTTAAATAAAACTTCTGCAAAATGCTTCATGATATTTTCCTACCGAAAGGTCATATGCAAGTTGAACCCTAAGGCACTCAAAAGGGTCCAAACAGCTGTGTGAAGTAGTTTTCCTGGATGGAATAGGAATTCATGTTCTCATTGGATTTCATAAAATCAGAAGAGAATGTCAGGGCTCACCTTTTACAATGTGCACCTATGTATGACCACCTCTGATTTTGTTGTGTTTTTGTTTAACGTCCCACCAACAGCTAAGGTCATATGGAGACGGGGCCACAGCTTAAAGTCTCATCCCACAGACTGGGGAAACCGGGAATCGAACCTGGGACCCCTGGTTTATAAGGCAAGCGGTTTATCCACTACAACAGCGGCTCCTATTCTCTGATTTTGTGTCATAAGTAGTAAGTAATCTGTAACATTTGACCCGTTGGTGCAGTGGGTAGCCAATCAGATTTATAATTAACCTTAAATCAGTTACAAGAACAGTCATTTGACGTGGCATAGCCACACATGCTTTCTTTGAGATTGGTCCTTAAATTTCTACAACCATTCTCTCATGGGTGAAAGTTCAAATTTTCCAAAATCCTGAACTTTTGAAATTCAAATCTTAAAACTTGTTGTATGCCTACAAATTATTAATAATTTCAAGTTAAATGGTCAATTGTCCTTAGATGAACTGAAAATAAATCAGAGAAGCTATAATAATCTGCCTAATTCAGCATTTTGAGTCTGACTTTCCATAAAAGTCAGCCTCAAAATCCTGAATTCAGGAATAATCCTGAACACTTTCACTTATGTGCTCTCCAGCTCGCTGATTCATTCAAGTAGGCTGGTTGTTAGTGGTTTAAAGTGTATTGAACATGCAAGTGAGGTTACAGTAAAACCTGTGTAACACTTCCATTCTCAAAAAGACCAAAAGTTGGTTTTCAAGACCAATTATCGCTAAATGCAGGTCAAAAGTATTGCAGAATGCTCCAAGGGGAGCATTCTGCAATAATTTTGACCTGCATTTGACCATTTGTCATTTAGATCTTTGTTTTGTATATTTTGGAGTAGCCGTTTTACACAGGTTTTACTGTAGTTACAAATGTAGCTGTCAATAATTTTTCTTTTGTTCAGTTGCAAAATCAATGATTCGTTAAAAGTTTAATAATATTGTCTTATCAAGGACTATAAGCAATAGCAGAACTTCAAATAAAGAACAACAAACAATCTATCACATGTTCAATTCATTTACATAAAATACTTTGTAACAAAAAAATAAATATGCATTGATTTCAAAAATAACCCACCATCTAAAGTGTTCCTAAACACCTTTCCCCTCAAGGAGGAACATTCCAAACACGCCCCCAATTAGAGGGACCAGGGATTTTTTGCAATTATGGGAGGGGCCCTAGGGCCTTCAGCTTGGGAAAATTAGCGTGGCAAACCCCTAAATTCGGGAATTTGTTATAGTGCACAATTTTGTCATTTTTGGTCAATAAAAAAACAAACTAGCTATTACACATACTATTGCCATTAAATTGAAGGAGAATATCACCATGTAGCTTGTGTGTGTGTTAACTGAATGGAAATCCCAATCTTCAAAAAAAAAAATTTTTTTTTTTGAAGATTTCTTTTTTTCAGAATTGGGGAAAAAAGGCACCTAAATTCCATTGGGAATGGGGCCGAATTTTGGCCCCTGAGAACCAGGGCTCGAAAAAAGCACTTGTCCCCTCATATTTATGAGTGCCTCAGGCTGCAGGGCAAGTGAACATTTTGATATTTCTAATGAAAAATAAATTTTCCCCATATATGCCAATAATTTTTGTGATGCAGGGCAAGTGCCTATTTTTAGATATTTTGAGGCCTGAGAACACCAATAAAAATCCCTGGGGACCAAAAACAAAAGGGCCTAATTCCATAATAAGGCTATAAAATGTGTAAGATGCAGCATGACTACCACATATACCCTAATTATGCAGACAGATAGTTCTGAACAAACTGTGTAAATCCAGACCAGCCTGCTCTTTCAGGAGCCTACTGGCCAGGGTTTACTCGTTTTGCCGTTCCAAGACATTTTACAAATTCAATCAAAATAAATATGGACTAGTATAGCTTTTATAATAAATATCGTAAGAAATTTTTTTATGATTAATATCGTAAGAAGTTTAAGTTTCCGAATAATTAGGATAAATATGGTTTAACAATAATTCCTCGGGTACCAAAATTTTAGGGTTATGGTGAAGGCCCCTAACATTGGGCACTTAAGCATTTTAGCCCCAGTTCGATATAATAAGAAAGAAACAAAATTGAAATATTTTGCACAGTCAAATAAAGTAAACAATGAGCTTTATTTATACAGAGTTTGAAATAAAAAATGTTTTCCCGATCTCTAGCAATTTTGATTTGAAGAGCACAACCCCCCTGTTTTAGAATAACAAAAATAGTCTCCTAACATTGCGCACTTTCCGCAAAATTTTCAATAACTTCTAAATAATGAACTGCTTTTACAAAATATACCAGGGAAAGTAATACCACATTGCTCTCAACAATTTACTTCAGCAAAAACTTGATTCAAAATAAATAATTTGAAGACTGTGTCATTTGAAATTTAGGTCTGAAAGTTTTAACAACATTTACCAATTTTTGCTGAAATCCACCCCTGCTCAGCCGTGAAAACATAAAGTGAAAATCTTTCGCTGTTTTTCTCTTTCCAAAAGCAACCTGATATTAAATATCAAAAAAGATTTTATCTGATTAATTGTGGCATAGTCATTTGGGCTAGTGCGCAATGTTAGGGGCCGCGCAATGTTAGGGCACATGACTACATAAAAATTGGAAAGTTCTTCAGATAAAAGAATTGAAATTGATTTTTCTTATTTCTCAACCAAAACATATGTTGTGGGTACTCAAAATAACCATCTCAATGAGTAATTGGTAAGTTAAAATTACAATTTTCAGGCCCCAAGATAAGAGTGTGTAACTGAAAATTGTTTTTCATATTTCTCAACCAAAACAAATGGTGTGAGCATCCACAATGCATGTTTAAACTGATGGATAAGAAAATAATCTCAATTTTAAGCAATTTTTTTTTTGCTTAACTGGCCCTATGATTTTACACTAAAAATTTGCTTTTCTGGGCCTATTTTGAGACATCTCTGGAATGATCCTCACTAGTCTTTTGGTCATATATACATGATTCTATTTACATTTACTGTACAATTAATGCCATTCTAGCCATCACAATTACACAGCAAGTTATCAAATAAACATTTACATTTGATATAGATACTGTAGTCGAAAGATAAGTTAAAAGTGGTCATAGCATGTTTTTATAAGTGCATGCGCGGATCCAGAGGGGCAGACAGGGGGTCCTGACACCCCCCCTTGAAAATCACAAAAATATAGAGTTTCTAGCAATACTGATTCTGATCCCCTAAAAATCACAAAGCTATCAAGCTAGCATTCAATGTATGGCCATCAACGGCATGCCAGCGAAATGCCATTTAATGGCGTTTCGCTGGCGGGACAAGGACAGCCCACTAATAGTGGTATTTGGATCCTTCCTCAAAATTGGACCCTCTCTGACAAAACTTTCTGGATCCGGGCATGAAGTGGACATTGTCCATTGCTGTAAACAGATTCTCTAAACATATTGTTTATTTGTTGTCAGCTCAGGCCTTTATTAAGAGTGCGTAACAGAATAATAATTTTCCTAATTCTCAACCAAAACATCTGTTGTGGGTACTCAAAAGAACCGTCTCAATGAGACGGTTCTTTGGAGCACCCATAACATATGCTTAAACTTAAGAAAATATGGCAATTTTACGCTGAAAAATGTTGTTTATCTAAACCCATGTTAGATGGTAGACCACTGTGCTGAAATTTGGTGGCAATTTCAACTTATCTTACGAGTACAGTGTGTTCATACTGATAGATCTATGATATTAAATTAGGATGTAACTATACAGTCACTCAAAAACAGACAAAACAGACAAAACAAAAGTCTTAAAGACAAATGGTGGCTTAGTGAAGGGGCTAAAGTATTGCAGAATGCTCCAAGAGAGCATTCTGCAATACTTTTGACCTGCATTAAGCGATAATTGGTCTTGAAATCCAATTTTGGTCTTCTTTTTGAGTGGCCGCTTAAGGCAGGTTTTACTGTATTCAAAATCGTCATCTGGGGAGATATACCTTTGGATTCAGTTTAACACCGAAGCGTCAGCATGGACCATAAAACTTTTTTTGCAACTGTAAAACCAACGATATACTTACCCAAATAAAATTTTGAATGCCATTTAAGTTTTCCTGAAATTATGTTAAATGCATAAATGATATGCTCTAGTCCCCATATCTCACATAACAATCATAAATAAGCCTCATTCTGGATAAGTATATTTACATTTTAAGGGAAACAAATTAAAACTTGAAGTTTTCTCCCTTCCATATAGATCTACACAAAATGGAAAGAGTTTTACCCTTTCCTCCACTAGTAAATTACTACTCAGAAACAATCAACAAACAATGAGTAAGACAATTGCAAGTTTGATCAAAATCACCCAATCAAAATAAAATACAGGCCTTTAGTTAAGGGTGCATACCAAAAAAAAATATTTTCTTATTTCTGAACCAAAACATGTTGTGGGTACTCAAAAGAACCATCTCAATGAGGCGGTTCTTAAGCACCCAAAACATATGTTAAAATTGATGGTTAAGAAAATATTTACAATTTTAGGCTCAATAATTTTGTTTATCTAAACCTATGAAAGTACTATATTTACCCTAAACAGAGGCCCTGATATACAAACTTTTTGAGTGTAAAAATAAATTCTCTTCTTATCCAATCCAATGGTTTAAACATTTGTTTTAGGTGCTCAAAAGAGCCATCTCATTGAGACTGTTCTTTTGAGTACCCACAACATATGTTTTGGTTGAGAAATAAGAAAAATAATTATTTATGCACTCATAGCTGGGGGGTCTGCTCAACTCATTCCAAAGAACTTGTGCATAAATAGGATATCCAATTATCATGTGAAATACAATTTTTTATATTTTCAAATAAAAAAATTTCAAATATATTTTTTCAAATATATTAAATTGTATTTAATAAATATTTTCCTGTATTTCATTACTTTGTAATAAAACTATATTTTTCTATATGGTTTTAATAGAGCTTATTTCAATTAAAAAGCTAAAACTGTATTCACTTGCAACGACTATGTCACTTTTCAATAATTCGAACAGCTGTGCTAAGTCATCAAGATGCATATTATATATCTTAGCACAGCTGTTACTAAATACGCAGGTTTAGATGAACAAAATTTTTCAGCGCAAAATTGTAAATATTTTCCTACCCATAATTTGTAGCATATATTTTGGGTGCTCAAAAGAACCATCTCATTGAGACGGTTCTTTTGAGTACCCACAACATATGTTTTGGTTGAGATATAAGAAATTTACTTTTTTGTTACGCACTCTAAACTAAAGTCCTGTATATATGAGTAATATGTTGTTTTTTTTCATATTAAATGACAATATTTATTTCATAAATCAATCAAAACTAGTTGTGATGCACATTGGATGTATCTTCATTCACACCTACAACATACTGGCCAGCACACCAGATTTTGGTACTTTTTGTATATTCCTAAATCCACTGTTCAAACAAATATGCCCAGCTACACTGTGGGACCACAGGTCTCAGTCTTCATCCATATCAATACTTTAAGCATGCCAGTAGCAAATGCTCTGGCTAGACTTTTTAAATGCCCAGGCTCATCTGAGCATTCGCTGTTTGCCACTGCTATAAGTACCAAAATCTCATGAACTGGCTCTCATACAATTTCTTGATAAAATAAAAAAATAGACATCTAAATTCCCATTTTATCTAGCAATACTTCAGGCCCCAAGGTTATAAAACTTTATACATACTCAATGAGTATGAAATTTATCATGCTCATAAATGTTAAAATGCCGATCAATTGTTGGCATTTTAGCATTTATTAGCATGGTCAGCAGGGCTCGAAAATAGCACTCGTCCGCTCGTATTTACGAGTGCCACAGGCTGCAGGGCAAGTGAAAATTTTGATATTTCTAGTGAAAATTAAAATTTCCCCCATATATGCCAATATTCTTGTGATGCAGGGCAAGTGCCTATTTTAAGATATTTCGAGGCCTGCGGTCAAAACAGCATCTGAGAGCTTGAGAGCAAGAAAAATCTACATTTTCCAGCATTCTAGTTTTTATGGGCAGCTGAAATCTCATGCTCTGTTGAGCATGAAAAAAAGTTTTATAATCTCCGAGCCAGATTACTATGATTTAGGTCAAAGACAGAAGCTTGTAAGTGTCATATATTGTCCCATGAATGATGAAACTGGCTTTGTATGGCCACGGTAAGATTCAGACTTCCTCCATCTCCAGATCAAATGGTTCCGCTTCCTCATCTGGCGTGTACAGAGAGGCATGTAACAATATCACAAACACAGATGCACCTGAAAAAGACAGGAGGAAATAAATTTTCGGTTGTTTGATTTGATGTTTTACGTCCATTCAACAATTTTTCAGTCATGTTGGTATGTTTCCTTGGTGGACCAGTACTGAGCAGAGGATAAAGTGTCTTGCTCAATGCAGTGCCTCCCATGAGGCTCAAACCAGGACAACCAGGGACCTCTTGATCTCGTCACAAACACTACCACAGAGCCACTGCACTCCATGATAAAATTGTATAATAGCAGTGCCCTAGATAAGTGCCAATTTAGATTGAAAAATGGCTGTAGCTGTACTTGACTTCTCTATATGGTACTTGTTCTAAAATTTCAACCACTTTTCTCTTTCAGTTCTCAACTAAATGTTGATTATCAAGCTGGAATTCACAAAAACGCTTGTCTGAATAGCAAACAGAGAATACACTGATCAGATCTGGGTCTGGGCTGTTTGTTTAGGCCTTTTTGGCAGGCAAATAGTGTTCAAAATTTTAGAACATTTACCTTAAAAACATTTGTAGTTGTCCTCATTGGAAGCCTCTCATAATGAGTAAAAAACTAACAATCTGGATGCCCCTTTTAACTATTGCTATACACAGGACAAGAATCAGAGAAAAAATTGCTGAGTGACTTGGTTGGTTGAGCCTTGTGCTGATGTTTTACGTCTCAGTCAATAATTTTTCACTCATGTAGGGACCATTTCCTGCTTTCCTGGGTTGGGTTGAACCAGAACTAAGCAGAGGATAAAGTGTCTTGCTCAAGGACACATTACAGCACCTCGGGTGGGTCTCTAACTGGTGACCCTTCGATCTCAAGTCAAAAACTACTACTGAGCCACTGCGCTACTCAATGTGACTTGGATAAGTCCCAGGTCCCAAGTCAAATATGACATTGAAAACTTTTAGCCACATTTTTGTCCATATACTAAGAAACTGAACCAGTGATCGGGTGGCAGAGAAGTCTCATAAATATGTTGGTCTATAGAAAAGAGTGGTAACTGAAAATTATTTTTCTCATTTCTCAATCAAAACACATGTTGTGGGTATGCAAACGATGTTTGAGCACCCAAAACACATATTTAAGTTAATGGCTTAGGAAAATAATTGTAATTTTATGCTCAGTAAATTTCAAGAACTGGACATATGATATGTACTACTTATTGATCTGTGAGTTATGACTAATAATCAATTACCAATCTATATACATGTCTTCAATTAGCCCACTCTACTTGCAACTGGCATGGTAGAGAGGTAGATTTAATTCCCCCCTTTTGTTCTTGTCTTTCATTTGGACTTGATTGTCTAAAATATACTTACTTGTGGCATAAGTTTTGACAAAAAGAAATAAGATCTTACCTATCACCCAGAAGACTGCTGAGCCAGCACCAGCCAACCAGAACAGCGGAAATGAACAAAGAGCAACTACACCATATTGTTGTGCCAAACTTAACTCACGACCTGAAAAAAAAGACGAACAAAAATGGCAATATTTTTCTTATTTCAGTGTATAGGATACAACATATCCAAACTGTAGAATATGAATAAATGTGTAGCTAAGTTACAAACTTGTACATATAACAGTTTTACGGAAAGTTTTGCATCCTGAAACCCCTTTTATTTCCATATTATGAAATGGACCAGCACATGAGATTTAGTTACTTATCACATGATACACATGAAAGCTTCTTTAAACCTTCCATGCTGACATGTCCAGCAAGGTTAGGGGTATAAAATTTGGTTAGAGCCTTCCTTTACTTCCATGCTTTGTATTTGTGAGAAGTGATGGCTCTGGCAAGACTGTGGGTATGTGCAGGCTTGTCTGAGCCTTTGCTGTTCGCTTATGTGATGCGAACCAAAATCTCATGTGCTGACTCATATATGGAAAAGTATAACAAAACATAATAGTATTTAATGTATCTCTCACTAACGCTAATTGTAAAACTTGAAGTATCTGTTAAAGTCAAAATAAATTTTGTTTCAATTTTTTTCCCTGTTGGTATGTTACGTCCCAGTCAACATTTTCTGTCATGGAGCATTTCCAGTATTAAACAGAGGATAAAAGATTCTTGCTCAAGGACACAACACAGTGCTTCCAATGAGTCTAAAACCAGCCATCCTTCAATCTCAAGTCAACCACTCTACCACTGAGCCACTGCACTCCTCCTAATCCGATTTTGTATACAATGAATTCAGAAGAAAGGGCATATTTCTGACTTACTTTCCTTACATTTACTTTTTCGAATCAAGATTTTAATGAACCTTTAGATTTATGAAACCATTCATAGCCTCATGAATGACACAAATTTGATTGACAGCTGCCAGGCGCACACCTGTGCAATACACTTCGAACATCAATTCATCAGCCAGAAGTGACACTGGTGTTGTTATTGAAAGCGGCCACACCTGAGCCCCCTGCGCAAAACAAGCCTCTTGTTTGCTCCATTGGCTCTCCGTGTTCACACTGGCTGTTCTGCTTTTCCATTTTACACTCCAAACTGTTATTACGATTATAGATTAAATACAAAACTGATTTGTTTCCTAAATTATAGATAATTTCTATATATTAGATATTTATGATAAAAATAAAATGTAAATATAAGCAATAAATTCAACTTTTGGAAGAGACCCAAAGTATTCATGATTCCATGAACATTCCAAAAATTGAATTCATTTCTTAAATTAAAAAAAAAATATGTATTTAGAAAGATAAAAATTCCTACCTAAAATAGACAGTTTACTCTCTTTATTCTTGAGACTGATGATGTAACATGCTCCAAGACATACTGCTATGGCAACAAGAAGCATGGGAGATGTCAGGCTGAAAATACAATTATATCAAACACTATGAGCCAGCACAAAATTTTGATACTTTTAATTTACAAAGGAATTAATTCCTTTCTACACTATCATATAAAATTCAAGGACTTCTAAATGAGTTTCTAACAGTTTTAAAGGACTAAGAGTGTATGACAAATACTGATTTTGATCTTAAAATTCAATTTAGCATATGATAGACTAAAGTAATGAAATTACAGGGATTTTTTTGCAATTTTGGGAAGGCACCCTAGGGTCTTTCAGATTGAGAAAATTAGCATGGTAAACCCCTAAATTGGGAAATTTGTTATAGTGCAATTAAGTCATTTTTGGTCAATAAAAAAACAAATTAGCTATTACACATACTATTGCCATTAAATTGAAAGTTTTGTGTAGCTTGTGTGTGTGTTGACTGAATGGAAATCCCAATCTTCAAAATCATTTTGAAGATTGGAATTTTTTTTCAAAATTGGGAAAAAGGGCACCTAAATTCCATTGGGAATGGGGCTGAATTTTGGCCCCTGTGAGAACACCAAAAATCCTGAATTATTATTAGAAATTGCCATAAAATCGTGTATATACTACACCAAATAAAGGCACAACAATTCAATACTGATTTTGGTCTCCATTAGACATAAACACTTTGCATTCTGGGTCAATCAACTTTTAAAAAAAATCTTTCAGGAATACCACCAGAGTATCAATTTGACAAACAGTTTGAACCCAGATCAGGCCCGACAAAACGTCGGGCCTGATCAGGATCCAAACAGCTTGCAAACAGACTGCACTAGTAGGTAAAGAGTTAACAGGATTTAACTCTTACAGAAAAAACTAAAGGAAACATGTCAAAATCAAGTACATTTGTAGTTTTCAAGACTGATTTAAGGACTTTTCAAAATATTAATATACTATGCACAATATATTTAGCAATTTTTTATGATTTACATAGGTTTTGCTCACCTTGCTGCTTCATCGAATAATTTCAATGGCAATGACCAGAACAGGATTTTAGGCAAATGAAAACACAAATTAACAGACGCCATTATTTAAATACGCATTTGTGGAGAGCAACAGTTGCAAAAGGGGTCAGTAAACAAAATTAACATACGTTATAAGTAATGCAAAAATGACAAACATGTTTGGTGGTCCTTCATCTTTCTAATGCTTTTGTTTGTTTGATTTGATTCTTTACGTCCCATCAACAATCTTTCAGTTATATAGGGACGGGTCTTCCTGGGTTGAACCAGTACTAAGCTAGAATAAATGTGTCTTGCCCAAGGACCACAACGCAGTGACGCCGGTGAGACTCGAACCCGCGGCCCTTCGGTCTCGAGTTAAGCACTCCACCACTGAGCCACTGCGCTCCCTCTTTCTCATGCAACCTTCACTTATAAAAGCTATTGATTGTGTGACAGATGGGATAAAGCTCTTATTCTAAAAAAATCAGTTGCCGTCAATGACGTCAAAACGTAGTCATCACTTGGTTAAACTCTAATGTTCATTGGCGCTTCAACATAACAGAAAAACAGATTACGAAGATATCTCAGGCTTACAATGTAGCACATTTCAGGATTTATTAAAACCCTAAGTTACTGAAAAATGATACGACGCGTTTTTGAGATAAAGGTGACGTTAAACTTCAACTTTCAGCTCATGCTCTGCAGCCGTGAAGATGCTAAATTTGGCAATATTTGTCTTAACAAGTTTGAAGGCATCAAACCACTGAACTTGTAAATGTGGTTCAAGAAATACCGATTAGAAACACCGCTTAAATGCGATAACGTAAAGATATTGATAAAACGTCAAATTGTACAAAATTGGTGCTTTATTTCTCGAAGAAAGAACAGCATATTTCAGCATTTTGTTTTGCTTTTTCTGTTTTCAGAGACCAAACAATCACTTGGAAATGGTTTTGACCCCGCCTTATGATCGGAAATGTCTACGTTAGCCGCTAGTCTTAAAATCTAACGTCAGGTTAGCACAACGTTTGACAATCCTGTAATTTTTCACATGGAAATCCTTGTCAGATGATCTGCGCTTGTATCTACATGCCAAAAAATGAAACTTAAGATTCGATGTTTATGGACTGTCCTATACAAAACAATTGCTAAATGTATTTTGCATAGTATATATATTCATGTACTTTTCAAGCCTGTGCAACCCTGAAAGGACTGTAAATCAATGTTTAGGATGAGTAGGGTATGGGTAAAAACAATTTATTGACTTACATGCAAAATACAACAAGTCCCATAAACACAAACAGATAGTTGCTCTGAAAATGGTTGACATTCTGTACTATCCTCTTAGGAAGAGGTGTGATAGATTTAGGAGTCTTGAACTTGGATGTATTCACAAAGTCTCCCCAGGGCCGTATACCATCTTTAGCCTTGTAAAACCATTCACGAGCAGAAGCATTGGATAAACTAAGGGCCATTATTCTGAAAAACAGAAAAAAATGAAAATATAGCAAGAAGTGTGCAAAGACAAAATTGTTAGAGATTTCATAATCCTAAACTAGAACACATTTGATGGCGCGCCATTGCAAAACCCCACGCTCTCAAAGAAATCTCATGGTAATTGACCCTTTGACCCCATCCCAAGGTCACCAGCTTGATCGTAGGTTAAAATTTTTCAGTGTATCCTGGTCTACTGCTCATCCCTTTAGTTTGATATGCCACATGACCATGTTTAGAAAATTAATTTTTTGACCCCTCCCCAAAGCCCCAGGGTGCGGGGACCCCAAAAATTGTGCCGGTGCATGTGAGTAACTCACACATCAAATCTGGATGAATTTCGAAAAAAAAAAAAATTTAACCCCCCAACACCCTACGGTACCCCCAAGTCCCACCCCTGGGCATGACCCAGGCAGCCCAATGAAAATCCTGTCTAAAATGTTATATATCTTTCATTTGTGAGAAGATACACAAAGTTTGGTTTAAAAATCTTTGAAATTGACTTTGTAATTCAGATTTAATGATATTTGACCTTTTGGCCCCGCCCTAAGGCCCCAGGGGGCGGGGACCAAAAAAATGGCATCGGTGCATGTGCCTTTCATTTTAGAAACTCACACAACAAATCTGGTTGAATTTCAGAAAAAAAAAATTTGACGCCCCCAACCCCCTCGGTACCCACAAGTCCCACCCCTGGGCATGACCCAGGTGGCTGAATGAAAATCCCATCTGATATGTTTTATATCTTTCATGTGTAAGAAGACACACAAAGTTTGGTTAAAAAATCTTTGACATTTACTTTGTAATTGAAATTTAATGATATTCAATGATTTTTGACCTTTTGGCCCCTCCCCAGGGCCCAGGGCCAAAAAAAATGAGCCTTTGCACGCCCCATTCATGTGAGCAACTCACACACCAAATTTGGTTGGATTTCGTTCAATGGTTTAGGAGGAGATAGCATGACGGACAGACGGAGGCGATTGCAATATCCCCGACGCTTTTTTAAAAAAGCGTGGGGATAATCAAGTAGTTGCTGAGAAAACTTTGATGAAAAATGTCCATATGTATTATATAGGAGTGACAGAAGGAAAATTTGAAAAAAAAGACCAAATGAGGATTAGTGTAATAACTTGAGCCTAATTAGACATTATGTTTAATACATGTAATACGTAAGTGTTACAGACAAGTGACGTTGTCTAGCTACCAACGTAATTAACCTAACGTCATAAAGACGTTGACTGGTTCCACTGTTATGATACAGGATACTACAATTAGCATCTTATTTTCATTTACACAATACACTTTGCATACCTGAAGGTATACACAAAATTTCATAATCCTAAATCAAGTAGTTGCTGAGAAAACCCTGACGAAAAATGTCCATATATGTGTTATATAGGAGTGAAAGAAGGAAAAAATGAAAAAGAAGACAAAATGAGCTTTAGCATCTTTATTTTCATTTACACAATACATTTAGCCTACCTAAAGGTGTACGCAAAAATTGAAAACACTGGCTCCAAAAGGAGCCCAAAAATCTGTGACAGAAATTTTCATTGGAGAGAGAGAAAAAATGAACAAAAAAAGGGACTGATATGCACTATGTGCTGTTTTTTGTTACACAATCGGTGATTTATTTACAATTTTGGGCTTATGGGTCCTGGGACTTGTTGTTTCCCATATCAATGATTCCCACTGCAGAACACTATCAAGCTTTGTACCAAATTTCAGAATCAAGTCAAATAGAGGCTGAGAAATCTTTGACAGAAAAAACGTCCATATGTATTACATAGGAGTGATAGAAGGAAAAATTTAAAAAAAGAAGGCAAAATGAGGATTCAATTCATACATGTTGGTCTCAAGAAGTCTGTAAGCATTAACATTATTCAATGTAAATTTGTCTGTTAAATTGAATCGTCAACAAAAACAACAGACACTATTTATAAAACGGGGGTTTCTGCAAAAATTTCTCACTGAAAAAGTCAAAACTTTTACAACATCAAGAGTCTAAATGATTTTGCCATATTAGGCAACACATGCACTCGTAAAGCATTATTTCAGTGCCTTAAGTAGATTGATTGGTCTATTTTTGATAGCTTGAACTAGATCAGTGTTCCCTATCTGTTTTGTTTGATGCTTAATGCCCCAGTCAACAGAGCTCTATGGTCATGTCGGAACGATCAGTCCACCTAACCACACTTTTTCTAATGGTCATGTTGGGACAGTCAGTTCACCTAACTACACTTTTTTCCTGGGCAAGCTTGACTAAGCGGTTAACCAGTACTTAGTGCACATACTTTCTCTTGTAACTGAAAACGGTAACTCTGGTCTGGCAGTTGATATTATTCCACCGCTGCCACAAAATGTAACGTGAGCCGACAAGCCTACAAACCCTGTCAGTGGAAAAGCATGCTCCACCACCAACTAAGGGTGGTTTATTACTTATATAGGCTACTTTTACCTGTATCACAAACAACCCGGTTTGGCTAGAGTGTAGAATCTGTCCGCCACTATTTTACGCAACTTACTGACAATTATGTATTGATTTTCTCTCACTCAGCTTTAGCTTGGCATAGACAGATACAGGATATGTTATTTTATCTCACTTGAGCGGTAATGTATAGATCTATATGAGGGGGGGTATGGGGGGCGGAGCCCCCCCAATAATAAACTATTTAATCTAACAGAAGCTAATACTTTACTCACCAAGCATTAGTCATAATATCCGCATCATTGAGCTTACTTCAAGTTAATGGGACACTTCAATAATCCAAAATTCAAAACGAAAATAACAGTCCCCAGGGAAACATCCAATTTGAACATATTTACATAACACAGGGAAAATAACTTTAATGCTGCTCGGAGTAGTCGATGGCCGCCACGTCTCGAATGAACGCCATGAACAAGTCCTCGCCATAATGTTTGTGTTTCCACATGAAAACACTAAGATAACCTGAATAATGTTCTGGTTTTGTTCAGTATCTACAGGGGTTTTGCTAAGTCCCAAAATGCCACTGGCCCGCAGGGCCACCTGGCCTGAAAGTCTACTGGCCATCCAAATTTTCAACTGGCCCGGCTATTTTTCAATATCGAGGCCGCTTAGGGTGTGAGTGCACTGACGTCCTTTCACCCCCTAGCTTGAGCCCTATATATATTAAATGAACTGGAAGCTACAAGAAAAGATCTGGAAACTATTTTATTTCTTGAAACTCTTTGATCATATCAAATTCAAATGGAGTCGGCATCTGAATCAGAATCCGAGTCCACATCCATAGCTTTAAGAGTGTCATAGTACAATTCTACCACACCCCTCTGAATGTCCGTCTCTACCTGCACATCAGAGTTGAGATAAGGCCCAGCTTTTCAATCAGGGTTCCACTCTCTGAAACAAAAAGAAGTGATATAATTTCAGTTTCCAGTCTCTGAATCTGAAGGAACTTACATGCTTGAATTTGGATAATGGGCTTTGTTTTTATTTCTATTGCAGATCAAAACATGAACAGCCAGCATAGCCTACCACATTTCCCCCTACCCCACCCTCCCCTGAACAAAAAATTAAGCATTTAAACTTTTAAAGGCCCTTCAGAACTCATGGAAATGATGTCAAGATGGTAGGGAAATTGAAAAGAGAACTTTTCTCTAATATAAAATGCTTAGCTCTCTCCCACTGCCCGCCCTAAAAAAAACTAAGTCCAACCCTTAAAAAGAATTGGGCAGGGGTTCCCCTGTATTTTGTACTTTTCTACTCACCCCCAGCCCCATAACCCTGGCCATTGAAAAAGTGTTGGACAAGAAGAAAGAAGGGGACAAGGTGGGTGGGGTACATTGACTCATAGTGACAAGTGTCCGCGTTCAATGTACCGCCTTGTCCTCATTTTACTTTAGATAGATAATAAAATGAGCCATACCTCTCAAAGAAAGCAAACAGGCTTGGCTGATTTGTTTTGTTCTGGTTATTGTTTACTGTCTTCTGTATTTCTTTGGTGGCATTTTTCCTTTTTAATGAACTGCCAAACTCCCCGACAAAGGCGTCCTGCTAGCATTCATTTCTTCCCTGATCCCAAGAGTTTGCTCGACGAGACACTGTGTAGCTATAGGGAGTGTACGAGTCCGTATTCTATTCTATTCTACCGCCGAATCGGCAACCGGAAATCGACGAGACGATAAGACCGAGGCTCTCCGCGTGCTGTAAACAAAACGAAAGTACAGCAATTTACCGAAAAAAAATCTACTTTCAGCCAAAAAATAGCCGGCGGTAGCATGCAAAATCGTCGGGCGCCGAGGCTTACAGAGAACACTGACCAAGGCGGACGTTTTCAGCCGAAAACACCGACTTCTGATACATTTTTCAGGAGCAAAATTCAACTGGCCTGGAGGACCTGCTACAGCGTGATTTAACTGGCCCGAGCTGAAAATTTACTGGCCCGGGCCAACGGACCTGCGCTTAAAAAAAGCCCTGATCTAGGGAACTTCGCCTTGGCATGTCGCCAATCGCTTTCTATCCTATTTGTACAAGTTCCAGTTTGGGGGTCAACAAAGTTTTGGCTATGGTTTACTGTTTGGTGTCTATAGCCTTGTGGCAATTGTGGGATCTTGTTATAGCTCCTCCAACAATCACTCCAGATTATGCTGCCTGGAGCGACCCATCTTTGAATGACTGCCAAAAGTGTATCAGCTGTTCTGTCTTCCACGGGCACCGTAAATACTTTCTTTTGTTTTCAGTATCTCTACCCCAAAACACCCACCCGCCTACCACTCGGTGGCCAGCGTTATACTTTCTCTTGGCAAATTTCGACTTGTCAATCTCAACAACAATGTCTTTCCCACCTATCTGTTCATTGCTATTCATAATTGATGTTTCGCATACCTCTCTACAAAATGAAGCAAAATCCACATTGGTTTTATTACTTGTACCAAGTTCATGATTAATCAGGTCCTGTGACAATCCATTAACCCATAAGTAGAAACACTGAATAATTTCTTCCAGCGTTAAATTGAACTTGGAAAAAAATGTTCCTGTCCTGATACTGATTCTATGCTCGTCTTTGTTCTGTCCTCTTTGCCTGCAGTACCATCGACCCTGGTCAGACACTTTTCCATCATGAAACAAATTCATTGCAGAACCACATGTCCACATTGTTTGGATGGCGGAATTAAACCCATCTTGAAACAGAAGTTAATAGTCGATTCCTTATTTCGAATTAAATCCTGTATCAACGTTTTGAAAAGCATGTGTCTGTCTCCGTCAAGCTTGCTGGCATAACTAACTGACGTCTCAAGACCGTACTGCGTGCCATTTTCTTTGGATTTCACACTACACCGAAATTTGCCCGGTTTTATCTAAACTGCTACCAGCACAAGATCTATTCCTATTTAAATCAATTTTTCCTAAAACTTTACGTTTTGGAGGGATACCGAAATCAAAATCTTCCAAAGAATCATTAATTTCTGGCATTTTTAAAACTAATCCTGTCGCTATCAAGTCTAGACTAAAATGACCGCCAGTACATGTATATTGGCATAAAGTAACCTTAGTTTACGTCATTGGAGCCAACGGAAGCTTATTGGCCCATGATAAATTAGCCAGTCCCATATCGGGTGTAATTTGCATAAGCGACAGGTTTTGTTTATTTGACCTCTTGATCACGCGCCAACCTGAGGTCATTTGCTGCCCATCTGATGCAAGCATGATTGCGAATTTATCTACTTTGATATTCTATGTCAACTTGTATTTTTAATTTACAATTAATTGGTTATAGATAGCGGAGATAATGAAATAAAATAAATCAAGACAAATCAAAAATAATCCGGTTCTGTCCAGCATTTATTAATACCCTTAAATAGTAACAAAAACACAACATTCCTTATTAATGTTAAATAGAACATTCACCGTCATGTGCCTTGTGGCCGTAAGGTTATGGGCACTGGCTATAATGAATTGTCATTTGTATAATTTGTCATGTACTAACTCATATATTTTCAGTTACTTTCAGAAAGATGTCCGCCAGGTTACACAGTAGTAACACAACACAATGTACGGTGGATGCTATGGTGGTGAGAAAGGGGGTAGGGTGAGGGAGTGGGGAGAGACAGTGAAGTGTGGGTTCAAATCCCGAGAGACGGTGAAGTGTGGGTTCAAATCCCGCTGTTGTCTTTTTTTTTTTAACCCAAGCCCTTCTTTTTTTATCCACCCAACAAAAATAATCCCCTTTAAGGCACTTGTAGGAAGAAAAAATGCCTTTTTTAGTGGCGGACAGATTCTACATGGGTCGGGTCTGAAAGCCCCTGCTGAGCCGAGCTGCCGACCCACATAGTTTATTTTTCAATATCATCATCTGTGGAGATTTTTCAAAAATAAATATTATCTAAAATCATCACATAGACTGAAAGCAATAAGTGGAACATTAATAATAATAGTTAACATTTATTATCCCCACGCTTTTTTAAAAAAGCGTAGGGGATATTGCAATCGCCTCCGTCCGTCCGTCACGCTATCTCCTCCTAAACCATTGGACGAAATCCAACCAAATTTGGTGTGTGAGTTGCTCACATGAATAGGGTGTGCAACGGCACATTTTTTTTTGGCCCCGCCCCCTGGGGCCCTGGGGAGGGGCAAAAAGGTCAAATATCATTAAATATCATTAAATTTCAATTACAAAGTCAATTTCAAAGATTTTTTAACCAAACTTTGTGTGTCTTCTCACACATGAAAGATATAAAACATATCAGACGGGATTTTCATTTGGTCGCCTGGGTCATGCCCCAGGGGTCGGACTTAGGGGTACCGTGGGGGGTTTGGGGGTCAAAATTTTTTTTATTTCGAAATTCAACCAAATTTGGTGTGTGAGTTACTTACATGAATGGCACATGCACCGGCGCCATTTTTTGGGTCCCCACCCCCTGGGGCGTTGGGGAGGAGCCAAAAGGTCAAATATCATTAAATCTGAATTACAAAGTCAATTTCAAATTTGTGTATCTTCTCACAAATGAAATATATATAACATATCAGACGGGATTTTCATTCGGCCGCCTGGGTCAAGCCCAGGGGTGGGACTTGGGGTACCGTGGGGGGTTGGGGGTAAAAAAATTTTTTTTTTCCGAAATTCAACCAGATTTTGTGTGTGAGTTACTCACATGAATGGCACATGCACCGGCACAATTTTTTGGGTCCCCCCCCCTGGGGCCTTGGGAAGGGTCAAAGGGTCAATTACCGTTAGATTTCTTTGAGAGCGTGGGGATTTGCGATGGCGCGCCATCGAATGTGTTCTAGTAATTTGATTTTAATTGTCATTTCATTAAGGTTAATCAAAATGTCTATAAATAGACCCGGATGTGGCCTTTAGGAAAATGACGATTTTCGTGAAATTAATGCATTCTAAGTAAGATTCCTTTAAGCTTTTCTTTCAATTATCTTTTATTTTCAGAATGTTTGCCAAATTCGCTTGTGGACCTCTCAAATTTCCAATAAAAATTAACTGAAACCTTGATTCACTCAGCTGTGGTTTTCAGACCCCCTGCGAGCAATAAAATGGCAATAAAATAAAAATTATTGTTATTTACTAATATAATTATTGTTCCACTTATCTATTTTAGTCTATGTGATGATATCAAATAAAAATTATTCATGGAAAACCTTCACCGAGGATGAATTTGAAAAAATAAACTATGTAGGTCGGCACTCGGCAGGGGCTTTCAGATTCGACCTTCTACATGTGCTCCCAGGGTTTCTTAAAACATCCAACCATACACATAGTTTGTTAAACCAACGTATTATGCATGTGACTACAAACGTCACAAAAGTATTCACCATATCTACATTAATTGCTGGTTCTCGCTTTACAGGTGGTCAGTAATGGAAAAAACAGGTAACCAGTACCCCCCCAATACCTGGAAATGGGGGGGTTCTGGTTACCTGTTTTTACATTACTGACCACTTGTAGACAGGGAACCAGCAATTAATGTAGATATGGTGAATAGGACCGAGTGTAAGGAGATTTAACGACTTTTGCTTTGCTTTTGCCGGTATACCTCCGCGCTTAAACTCTGCGACTTCAGATTCAGCCTTGTTGTTGTTGTAGATTCTTCTAATAATATTGCACTGGCAAGTGAATCTACAACAACAACAAGATTCAGCCAGATCGAAAAAATATGCAACTAGCCTACTAGACCGAATTAAGGTTTGAAGAACCTCATCAAAAGCCAAGTTCCTGCGAAGATATATCTACCTCTGTCTTACAGACACGTTCTCAGCAACATGTGCTTCAATTTTACCCTCTAAATCAACTTTTATTTGTTCATTTTCCATTCCAAACAAAAATGTCAAACGTGGATATACCTCCGAGTGTGAAAGACGCTTGCTTTGATGATCTAAATGCCTCTGGCGCTTGAATGATAGAATAGAATAGAATTTTTAAATTTATTGCCAGGGTAACCCTAAACGCGTAAAGGACTCATTTTCGCGTAAAGGACTCCTTTTCGCGAAAAGGAGTTTTATTTTTGTGAAAAGGACTTTTATTATGGCTAAAACTATTCATTAGGATTATGTTTGATATCAAATATTATAAAAGTAAGTAAGGGTGCAAAGATCAGGAATCGATAAAATCAAGTACCACACCTGACCCAGGATACCAATGGGAAAGTGACAAACTCACAGTAGACACCACAAACGAGAGCCAAGAGGTCAGCCCTTTCCCAACAGGTGACCAAAAGCACATATAAACAGACGCGCACAAAGACATAGCAAACACAAGACAGAACATAAACATAAAAGATCCACAAAAGAAGTACCGCCTTGGAACGGTCAGTAAAATATATTACTGGAGGGCTTAAACCGGTTTAACGGCGCCAACCTCACCCTTAATTCAGATGTGGATCAAGACACATAGATATTTGGTTTGCATGAAAGACCCCTAACTTATCAATGCATCATCTCCTAAAACATATAGATCAAGATATAACAAGGAGATAAAGCCAGGATAAGGACTCAACAGTAAATTAAACTGAATACCGGAGCAAAAGAAATCCAACAGGCAAACCCCGGTGGGCCCCGACAAACAGCCAAAGCATCAGGCCCCTACCATCTCATCAATTGATAAGTCAGAACCATCATAGAGTCTGAAGTCCGACCCACCGGCGTGCAATTAAAGAGGAAAGCAAAGTTGCCAACCGTGATTGGGTTGACTACCAAGCATGAAGTCTGTTGCAATACATTAATGTTATAGCCAATCTTTTTATAATGGGAAATTATTTTAATGAACTGCGCTGAAAAATTATTAGAGCCAACAATCTTCTTCAATTTATACACCAAGTCACCATAGAAATCAGGTTCCGAAAGTCCTTGGCGCAAGAGAGATTTAAGTCCAACTTGGAATTTAGAAATCAAATCATAGTATCGTCTGTAAAATTTTGAAAATGTTTTGCGAAGTTTATGATACCGATAGCCTTGTTTAAGAAGTTTTTTAGTTAACAATTTATTGCGAGTGTTGAAGTCAGCAATATAGCTAGATGCTCTAGCAAAACGAATGAGTTGAGAGATATAGACTCCATAGGATGTAGAACGAGGAACATCACCATCTAAAAATGGGAAATTGACAATTTCAAAATCAAAGTCGTCACGTTTATCATAAATTTTGGTAGAAACAATATCATTAGAAATTGACAAATGCAAGTCTAAAAATGCGGCTTTGGTATCAGAGGCATTGGCTTCATTCAGTTGGAGCTCTGAAGGGTATATTTGACTAACCATATTGTCAAAATAAACATTATTAATATTTAAAATATCGTCCAAATATCTGGAAGTAGTGTTAAACGCATCAATAACATCAGCCTGCTTATCATCAGAAAGAGACATCATAAAGTCCCTCTCATAACAAAACAGGAATAAATCTGCAACCAGGGGAGCACAATTAGTGCCCATAGGAATCCCAACTACTTGTCTATAGAGCTTGGTGCCAAATCGAACAAAAATGTTGTCCAACAAAAAGGTCAGCACATCACATACATTTTGACACGACCATGCATGGTATTTTTTAGGCTTTTCTGAAGTAAAAAATGCATTTCTGTCATTACATGCAAGGTAAGGAGAGCCTTCTCTCTGGAAGGTTCTTTCAATAAGATCAATAAGTTTATCTTTAATCAAATTTTGAGGTAAAGTAGTGTAAAGAGTAGAAAAATCATAAGTAGACAAACTGGTCGCATTGAAATCTCTAGCTTTAAGTTTATCTAAAATTTCACCTGAATTTTTAATAGACCAAAATAGGTTTTTTACCAGATCTCTCATATACCTTTTCACAATATTTGATAACATGTTTTTTAACAGCTGTAAGACACGAGGTTAACATTTTAGAAAGTTCTGTTGTCGTACAAGAACTAGAATTAGCAATAAATCTTGCTTTATAGGGTTTTTTATGGAGTTTAGGTAACCAGTACAACGTAGGAACTTTGTCTTGATTTTCTTTAGCTTTGACACCAAAATGTAGGGCTGTATGACAACCATGCCCATCAACAATCACCCTTTCACTTAAAGAAGGCTGCAGTTTATAAGCATTAGTGTCAACAAGCTCACGCTTAAGAGTATCAATATAATACAATCGTCAAACAACTACAACATTGTTAGTAGCTTTATCTGCGAGAACCAAAACATAGTTCATATGAAAATCCTGGATACCTCGTTTAAGATGACGAAAAGAAGATTTAGGTTTAGGGGGCAAAAGATGTGTATTACGAGAGTAAAATGAAATACTAGTATTAATAATTTTAAAAATGTTTAATTTCCATTCCTTCAATGCATCAAGTTCAACATTTTCTCGTTTGCACCAACGATTACTAAAGTCATTTAAAGAAGCAGTGATCTCTCTAAAACTGATGTTTAACGATATTAATATATGCAGTAAAAATCGTTTTTGAAACGATATTTCACGGAAATGGCAGAAATATGACTTACGAAAAGGAGTTTCATTAGCCTATAAAGAAAATGATTTTGTATCTGATCTATTTTTTGCATTTTATTTATTTATTTATCTTATAATTTATTTATTTGATTTGAATAATAGTAAGCAAGCAGATATCTAGTGTTGAAAAATATGTCCGAAAAAGCACCTGCGTACGAAACATTATTTAGCCTTGCAAAAAGGACTGTCAATACCGTCTGAGACTATATTGCTTCGAGACATGTTTGAATATCCATGTCCGTTTGCATGCTATTTATTTTTAAGGAATACAGTAGAAATTAGTATTGTCTGAATAAATCAATCTCCAGATGTCGAATATCGAGTAGGTGAGAAAATTGCACTATACAAAGTTGAATTTGAAAAGGACTCAATTCTGCGTAAAGGAGTTTTATTCTTACCAAAAGGACCTCGTTTTTCGGTTTTGCATAAAGGACTTGATCTTCATATATTACGTTCACGAAAAGAGCCTGGACTTTGGACGATTTATAATCATGATAATGCCTGGTAATGAATTACTTCCCTGAGTTATATTTATAAATGATCTTAATAGGTTAGCATTTTGCGAAAATGAAGCATAAGTACATCGAAATATTGATACGTTTTAAACCATTAAATCACATTTAAGGTTCTTTTTTTTTCTTTTTTTTTCAGACTTGTCTGCAAAGGCAACTTTTTTCTAAATCTAACCTAAAAATCTAGCAAAGTTTTGGTTTAAACAATATTTTATTCAATAAATCACAAAGCAAAAATTAACAAAGTTTTGAAGGCTAAGATGTGCCCTGTAATGCACCAAATTGCACCATTTTTTTTTCAAAAAATTTACGGGGGTGGGGGGCATGCCCCTGGACCCCCTAGCATGGCTTAGCGCCTTCTGCGCAAAAATACTTCATGTTTCAATCAAATATGATGAAAAAGATTTGTATTTTGTGACCTGTTCAAAGGAAACCGAGAAGTTTGAATCATCTCCCTCAAGCAAAACTTATGCCAAGTTAAATATTATTTGTGTGCACTAAAAATATGAGATTTTTTTACGCTAAGTTCGAATCAACTCCTACCTTAAAGCAGTGAGGGTTCTAGCGAGAATGTGCACATACGCAGACTCATATGAGCATTTGCTGCTCGAGAGGAATATTAGGTTACCGAAAATTGTTATATTTATATTTTTCAGTGTTAGATTTTATTACAGCACCCCTTTCTATCCCGTTTTAAAGCAGTGAGGGTTCTAGCGAGAACGTGCCCATGTGTAGACTCATATGAGCCTTCGCTGCTCGAGAGGATAGGTGTTATATATATCTTCATTCCATCCACAATCATCTGCTTCTAATTATAGGTTTAGATAAACACCAGTTTTGAGCGTATGATTGTTAATATTTTCTTATCCATCAATTTTAATTTATGTTTTTGGTGCTTAACAGAACCGTCTCATTGAGACGGTTCTTTTGAGTACCCACCATATAAGTTTTGGTTGAGAAAGAAGAACATTATTTTTCGTTACACACTCTTAACTAAAGGCCTGTTTAAATCTAATGTCGTCTGCTGATAGCATTTATAATACGTTTGAGCCAAGATAAAATGTCGGGCCTGATCTAGATAACTCATGTTTGACACAAGCACAACAGTGGACGATAAAATAGTAGTCAACAACCAAACAAGCCGCTCTTTTCATCCCTTAACTTGTTAGGTTAATATGTTAATTGGCCATGTTTATTGTCATTGCATCAAAGAATGTGATAAGCTATTCTAATCGTTTTGAGCAGATGGACTTTAATTGGGGACACGCGTGCGATATGCACAGCTAGCTAGTAGGGCTAGACACATAAAATACTTCCTTCATATGCATGTATATGAACTCTCTTGCGAGAATGCCCATTTGTACAGGCTCGACTAAGCCTCCGCTGCTTGCATGTATGTAAGCTCTATTGATTTAAACTGTCTCGTCCACAAAGATTCGTTTAGCTTCTTGCATTTTCTGGTCCGGTTTAATTGTGATTGGTGGTAATTCTCAGAATGGTTATGTTGCAGAGGGTGCAAGAAACCAAACGACATTGAATCTTTGTTGACGCAGCTCTGACATTGCATGCATGGTGATTGAAGATTCGTTTACTGAAGCTTCTTGCATCTTCTGGTCCGTTTTAACCGAAAGACTTCGAATCATAGTGAATACAGCGTAGCTTGGACGTTGTTCACATTTTGATTGATGGTTCTTTTGGCTTCTGGGAAGGGCTGGCCTCTTGGCTCTCGTTTGTGGTGTCTAACTGTGAGTTTGTAACTTTCCCATTGGTATCCTAGGTCGGGTGTGGTACTTGATTGTATCGATTCCTGATCTTTGCACCCTTATTTACTTTTCTTGCATTTAATGTATATTTATCGTCTGATGATAGTTGATTTGAGCCGCGACATGAGATTTCCAACAATGTGGCATTTTAACTAAGAAACTCCAAATAGTTTTCTGTCAGTAGTAAAACGTTCGTGGAATATTTAAGCGAATACCAAGGGCTCTGGTCAGACTTTGCATATGCGCAGTCTGGTCTAGGCCTTTGCTTGTTTCATGAAAAACATTGTTGGAAATCTAATGTCACGCCTCATTTGTGATTGTGCCAATACTCATTGTTGCAGAAGTTGTAAAAAAGTTAAGGAAATTTCAGTTCAGTTCACAGATGTCAAAACATTTATATGGATTATGTCTCCACTGTGGTTGAAAAAGACAAATGTAGCTGCTACAGATTGAGAGAAATATCATAATTCTGCACAGAAAACATTATGATTTCATTAAGTTTTTTTATTACAAGACCTAGTCATACCTCCTCGTTTGGTGCTGGCTGGAAACCATGGGTTTGGTGAGCATTTCACGTTCGTATGCTAACATGACAGGTCGACTGCAATATCTTCTTAGTAGTTTTATTATTTTGATGAGTGAATTTTCCCAACACTGCTCAATTATCTAGCATATCTTAAGAATATTATAATGCAAATTGCCTTTTCGGTAAATCAACTGATCCCTATATTTTCACCAAGTCCTTCGGCTAAGACGATAGATCTAGATTGTACCAATAGTCTCATATCATAGGTTAAAATACCGTGTGCGTTTTGGTAGGCATTATAAATCGTCCAAAGTCCAGGCTCTTTTCGTGCACGTAATAATATGAAGACCAAGTCCTTTATGCAAAATTAGTAAGTGAGTATGATCAGGAAATACCACAATCACAAACTGCAGACAACCCCATGGCACCGTGAGGAAGAGCCGCTCAACCATCACGAGACACCAGGAAGACAAATTAAGCAAAGCAACCAGCTCTCTCTTCCCCATCAAGATGATTGCAATACTAGAACGGACATAATGTAACATACAACAAAACATAGAATAATTACAGACTCCCACAATGGGATTAACAATAAACAAAAAGTCAACAACATTAGAACCACCGCCTTAGAACGGACAGCAGCCTAAGCCACCGGGGGGCTTAAATGCATTTAACTGGTACCAAATCTTCGCCCTAGATTCTGCTGTTGTTGAAGTACAAGAAATGTTCAGCTCGCATGGAGGCTATCTAACTAATGCAATGTATCATCATGGAGAAACACTCTAATCAAATTAACACACCATGATGAAACAAAGAAAAGGACTCATGACTCACAGATAGTCAGAGCTAAAGAAAACCTCAAGTTGAGCCACGGTGGGTCCAGCTACAGATAAGCATGAGGCACCAACCCACCGATTAAAGCTTTACGTCAGAGCCGTCATAGAGTCTGAGGCCTGACCCACCGTCGTGCAATTAAAGAGGAAACCATAGCTATAAACCGTGATTGGGTTTAAAACTAGGCATGCAGACTGTCGCATGATATCCAAATTATATCCAACCCTTATATAACGTTTTACTATCTTTTTGAATTGATCACTAAAATTAGGTTTTCCAACAATTCGTTTGAATTTATAGATTGAATCACCATAAAATATAGGTTCTGATATGCCTTGTTGCAGAAGATTTTTAACCCAACGTTGTATTTAACAATTAACTCTGAGTGTCTGTAGTAGAATTTAGAAAATGCTTTTCGAATTTTATGATATCTATAACCTTGTTTTAATAATTTAGCAGTTAAAAATAAGTTTCTGTTGTTGAAGTCATCAACATTAGAGCACACTCTAGCAAAACGAATAAGCTGAGAAATATATACCCCATAGGAAGGAGAGCGAGGAACATCTCCATCAAGAAATGGGAAATTTACTATTTCAAAATTAAAATCATCCCGTTTATCATATATTTTAGAAGAAACTATGCCATTTGTTATTGACAAGTTCAAGTCCAAAAACGGAGCTTCAGTATCAGAAGAATTCGCCTTATTTAACTGAAGTTCAGTGGGATATATCTGACCTACCATTTGTTCAAAATAAGGATTATCAATATTAAGCAAGTCATCTAAATATCTGGAGGTAGAGTTAAAAGCTTCAATAATATCAGCTTGATTATTGTCTGACAGAGACAACATAAAGTCTCTCTCATAACAAAACAAAAACAAATCTGTAACAAGAGGAGCACAATTAGTACCCATTGGAATACCGACAATTTGTCTATATAATTTTGAGCCAAACCTTATAAAAATATAAGTCATATTTCTGCCATTTCCGTGAAATATAGTTTCAAAAACGATTTCTACCGCATATATTGATAGATTAATATCGTTTAACTTCAATTTTATAATATCAAATATCAAACATAAGCCTGATAAATAGTTTTAGCCATAACAAAGGTCCTTTTCGCAAAAATAAATTCCTTTTCGCGAAAACGAGTCCTTTACGCATTTTAGGGTCACCATACCTCGGACCCAGTATACACTCCTTTTTTACCACAATTTTCTGAGAGTGTCTAACGGGTTCGGTGCACAATTAATCGGTCCCATTCAACTCCATGTAAAAAGGCAGAATTCGAGCATCTACAAATTTTTCCAGGACATTGCTTGGACCTTTTTCTGTCTGTGAGTGGCAAGATCTGTCATTCACCTATCAAAAAAGTGAAAAGACAACCTACCTTGATAATCTCGTTTTCTCAGCATTCTCCGTTCTTTGGGGAACAGTCAAAAAATCCGGGCTGAAATCCGACCCGCGTCAGACGTTACCTGGGGAGTGCGCTGGGGAGTCTGTGACAAAATAGTCCACACAAAGATGCATTTTTCTGCATCAGCCTGACAAATATAGACCAATGTTGAATCACATGTACATTTAAAGTCGAACAAAGCATCCAATTACGCCATAAAGGGCCCAGAAACGGCAAGTGCTAAATTTCTAAAGGTACTATTTTCGTGGGCTACCAAACCGGAAGACTGTAATTGTGTACTAACACCTAACGTAGATTTGTTCCCCACGTTGATAAAGCTCCACTTCCGCTACGCATATTACGTTTGGTAACTAGTAAGTGTTTACAAGTAGAGAATCCTACTCATCCGACTGCGCATGCTCTAGAAATGATTTTTCAACACAAACTTCAGTATTTTTTCAGTTACTATAATTTGATAATTAAGTAAAAGAAGAAAATATAAACTCCCAGAACAAAATAAACTTAATAAAACGGCTTGTTTAAAAAATGCACTTTATGTCAAGGGTATTTTCCAATACACGGTATTCATGACGTCAGTGTGTATGCGATACGTAGGCGCAATGGCGGCTAGTAGTTACCTGTCTTAATATGCTGACAAGCTATTAAAGGGAGAGAACCAGTCTATGTCTAACGTTTCGCCAAAGGGTAACAAGACGTTTCGCCCCCAAGACGTTTCCCTTTAGTCGTTTCCCCCCTAGACGTTTCACCTCTATTTTCAACCCTAGTCGTTTCGCTCCACATACCCTAGTCGTTTCGCCCCCAATAAGAGATCAAAAGATTCCCCCTGGTCGTTTCGCCCCCATTTTTTAAAATTATTATTTGTCATATGCAGCTAGGTGGGTGGATGGAAGGGTGGGTGGATGGATGGATGGATGGATGGACAGACGGACGGAGGGATAGGTAGACTGGATTAATGGGCGGGGGTGTCGGTCTGATTACCGCAGGATACCACAGGATACGGCTTGCTACCCCCGGATGCTGCAGGATACCTTTATAGATATATTTAATAGAGTTGCATGGTAAATTAATTTAAAAATAATAAAAATACAAATCTTCAACTGTTTTGGTTTGTTGATAGGGACACTGGACATAATGGTCAATGATGACAAACGTTACTCAACAAATAGATACAGATGTAAATAAATATATATAGTCGCCGTGTTGTAGTGAATATGTTATCCGCTCGCCTTGTACCTGGAAAGAGCATTCGCTGTTCGTGTACCATCCAAATATGGTAGCAGATGAAGACTCAGACAAAATATTTGCCAATATTATCAAAATGGTAACCATTAAAATTGACGATGAGCCCTTAAGACAATCCACAGCGATAACGTGGTATTCTAGGCAATATGCTTTATTTGTAATGAAATTGTTCAGTATTTAAGGCATAAAACAAAACAACGGTGTCATACAAACACATCAATTGGTTGTGTTCTATTATATGTACACTTAACTGTATATGAAAGTTCAAACTAAACACGAGGTATCAGTGACCTTTATAGAGAAAAGTGGGTGGGGTAACAATAAAGTGCACACCTAATAGTGTTGTCCATTCATTTAGTTAAAACATCTATATAATCTAATTGAATCAAGTCATATGCAAGAACAGTCTGGAGTTGTGGCTGTCCTCCTGTTCAGTGGAGCAGAACCATTTAGGCAATTTTAAAGAGGGCATCATGGGAAACATTCATGTGAAATTATTTTGAATTTGGACCAGTGGTTTAGAGGGAAGATGCCATTTAAAGAAAATGTTTACAGACGGACGGCGCACGACGGAAGAAGACTGATTACAATAGCTCACATTGAATCTTCGTCTCAGGTGAGCTAAAAAAGGGAAACAAAAACAGTACACAAAGGTTATCAGCTGCCCTTAAGAGAGTCAATTAGATACATGTATGCTATGCAAATCTAAAATAGCCCGTTTGAAACTTTGCTAACAGGGTAATATTTCATACTATTTTGTTGTCTGCTGATATTTTTTTAAAATGATCTTTCGGGATTACCATCTGAGTGTCAAACAATTTGGATCCAGATCAGGCCTGACACAGTTAATAAAAGTGTATGGCTATATTTGCTACTTGAATATGTGCTTAGTACCAAAATATCATAAGCGGAATAGAGCATGTGACATTTTCATAAACAAATACAGGGTGGGTAGTCACGTGGTTTCTGTTAGGATACACTGTACGGAAAAAATGGCGGACTTCTTTCCACACCGATGTTTTAAGCAAAAGTAAGTAGATATTTCTGCGTGTTTTTCATCTTTACACAGAAAGTTATACACCATTTTCCAGCCCCCATTTTTTCCCGATCTAACGATGCAAGGATATCCTCATAAAGCTTCTTACTTTGAGTACAGACTGTCACAAAATTTTAGCGGCGAAGATCGGACCTGAATTTGGAAATAAGCTGTACGGACAATATTTGTGACAGAGTTAGTACTCAAAGTAAGAAGCTTAAAGATGCTATCCTGGTAGCGTTTGATAGGGGAAAATGTGGGCTGGAAAATGGTGTATAACTTTCTGGGTATAGATGAGAAACATAGAGAAATCTACCTATATTCGATCAGAATGTCCGTACAGTGTATTCGAACATCCGTACAGTATATCCAAGCAAAAACCACGTGACTACCCACCCTGAAATATATATATTTATAAGTTCCCCAATTGTATGTTAACTCTTCGCTTGCCGGATAATTTTTCATGCTTTTTTGTTGTCTGCTGATATTTTAATCATTTTTTTAAAAAAGAAGTCTTTTGGGAATGCCATCTGAGTGTCCACCAGTTTTAATCAAAATATGTTTGAAAAGGTTATCAGCAGACGACAGTTAATGAGAGTTCATCAGAAGTAAATGGCTAGAATAAGGAAAATAAGGTCTAGCTTTGTTTCCTTCCACATTCTTCATTTCTTGAAAAAAAAAACAATCTAAAAACAAACTAAGCCATATAAGTGTATATCTGAGTAATGAATTGCACATTGAAAGTATATTGAATTCACTCTAAGTCTGATCAAATGGGTAACAGAATATTTGAGATATGTACCTGTTAGACTTACTAATGGCTATTTTATGGCCCTGGTTTAGCTGCGCTTGGCCAGTGGAGTAATTGAAATCATGTTTATGATGTTAAGTCTAACTGTATCTTTATCCTCAGCACTGAGGAAAATACATGGGCTTTGGGTCCGATTGTATAGCTGATTTCACAGACCTTCTGTGCTTTTCCCAATTTCCATCAGGACTCAAAGTAAGTCACATGTACTTATATCACATGACTACCTCAGCCAATTGGAATTTGTTCCGTTACCACGAGACCGAGCAGCCATGTGCTCGAGACAAGCATCAAACCACCAAAAGAGATTCTTTTTTGTAAGCAAACAGGCTTGTATATATTGCATATGAAGTGAGGATTAGTTGTAAGGGGCCAATTCGAGCCGTTTTGATTGTTTATTGTTACCTCGAAAACCAATTTTATGTTTTTCAAACATTACCCTTGGTTGTTTACAGGCTGACGTCAGTATTTAGTATGTCACAGCACCAGTGTAACTGACTGAGTCGGTGTTTATGTAGACATTTCACCATTTGAAAAATGACTCAAAATTTCATCAAAAACATCATATGTAGTGTGGCATCGAGCTGTCAAGTCAATCTAGCGATAGAAATTCCTAATATATCTGAAAACTACATAAAATCGCATGTTTTCAATTGTCGACGTTGGCTATCTGCAACGCTTATTTTAATATACGTCACATTGTTGGGAAGTTTTTTTGATCGGCCAGATATTTTTCTATTCGGGAGAGCTTGGAGCTAATCAGAATGTGACAGAAATTTGGTATGAAACTAGCTATACCCGGATTGGTCACTGACATACAGTAAATGTATAGATTGGAAATACATTGTTGAGGCTGAGCTTTCAAAACTGAAGTATGTTGAAGATTAAACAATCATATCTCCATTATTTCTCTGTATATCTGTGATTTTCTTCAAAAAGCAATGGTTCAAAAATACTATCTTTAAAATGGGTATCTGCAATACTTATTTAAGAAATAGATCAGCTCCAGCAGTGAACTGTTGTCTAATAATTCACTGTTTGGAGGTCAGTTGTAAAGAAGATCAAATCACGAGTGTGTAGCGCGAGTGATTTATCTACGTACAGCTGACCAACAAACAGTGAATTATTACTCAACAATTCACGCACTGGGGCTGATCTATTTCGATTCTAACGCACAATAAACGGCGAAAATACATTTGAAGTCATCAGCTTCTACCAACTTTCCGCCATTGCACTGAAGAACTCCCGCCGATATTTAGACTACGTCACATACGTTTCACCGTCTAACACTCCAGTAACAGATGACGTCAGCTATCACACACTTTAGCTGTGAATAATTGTTTGATATATCACACTTTTTTAACATTGGCTCTATAGGCCAGGTGTGTTAGAATAAATTATATGTCATGTCGTTGGGCTGTTTTTTGATTGGCCTTATATTTTTCTATTTGGGAGGGCTCGGAGCTTATCAGAATGTGTCGGAAAAACTAGGTATGAAAAATTGTAAGTGAGTATGATCAGGAAATACCACAATCACAAACTAATCTGAAATTAGCTATTATGCTAAATAAATAACCAGAAAGATGCTGAGCTCCTACAGCAAGATCTGAAAGCCCTAGAAGACTTGGAGATGACCTGGCAGATGAGTTTACATCCATCAAAGTGCACAGTCATCAGGACACCCCACAGAGGAAGAAGATGCTGCAAACAAGCTACTCTCTGCATGGACATACCCTAGAAGTGACAGAAGCCAGCAAATATCTTGGCATCACCATCTCAGAGGACCTTACCTGTGACAGACATATGCACTTTTCCATTGGTATCCTGGGTCAGGTATGGTGCTTTATTGTACCGATTCCTGATCTTTGTGCCCTTACTTACTTCAACAACTATGGTGGAGGACCTCAACTGGGAAACACTATGAGATCGAAGACATACTAACTGACTATGCATGTTATACAGGATAACAAACAACTGTGTAGATATATACTCAATTATCTACCCACAAGCCAGTAATAGTCGTACCAGAGGCCAGACACGATTTTTCCAGCAGATAACAGAGTCCCCTGCCTACAGTAACTCCTTCTTCCCTCGCACAGTACGGGAATGGAATGTCCTGCCAACTTCTGTAATGGAGGCATCATCCCTCGAGGGATTTAGACAGTCATTGTCTACAGCCCAAACAACTCAGTAATCAATCAGAACTTAAATGTTAATATTTTTAACCAGGACTGCTCTTTTTAATTTTGATAGACCCTGACAAGTGATTGCTGTGTCTTCCCGACATGCCGCATTTCACAGGACCAATTATGTCAAAGCGACCGATCCTTTATTGGAAGAGAATAAGAGAAGAACCTCTTATATGCGAGCGTCAGAAAGGAGGTGCTAGTAACATTTTTACAACTTTGGTATGGTGCGGCACAGATTCGAATTCACGACCTCACGTTCCCAAAGAGGGCACTCTGCCAACTGAGCTATTGGGGCGGTCAAAAGATAGCTATCAAAAAAGTAGCAAAAATATGTACATTTTGAAGAATCTTGCATATAAGGACTGTGGAAAAAGGCATTCCTTAATAAATGCTATTTTACAGAAACAACAAAAGGGAATTGGGATATAAAAAACTTATGTAAACAATATTCTTCAAACTTCCTAGAGTCTGCCTGAAATTTCATAAAATATAGATTTAAAATCATTTTGAGGACATCTTGATTCATTGTTAATTGTTACTCCCATTGTGGGATTCTGTAATTGGTCTATGTTTTTTTGTGTGTTACTTTGTGTCCATTCTAGTTTTGCAATCATCTCGATGGGGAAGACAGAGCTTGTTGTGTTGATTAAAAAAGATTGAAAAATATGGGTAACACACTGATTCTGTCATTCAACTCATAGGAAACAGGACAAGTGTTTTAAAAGTATCCTCACACCCCTTGATTAAGCAAATCGTTTTGTGACAAGGAGAACGATATGAGCTAGCTTTTACAGCGACGTGTGTTAGTGGTCTGGCTTTTCTACGAAGTTAAGCAACGCAGTTCACAGTTAGTGCTTGAATGGGTGACCCATTGCTTAACTTGGTGGAGACGTCTATATCCTGCTCGGTTACATTTATCTTCCTGGTGTCTCATGATTGTTGTGTGGCTCTTCCTCACGATGTTACGGGTTTGTCTGCAGTTTGTAATTGTTGTAGTACCTGATCATACTCACTTACTAATTTTGACCGGTCTGGTTTCTCCCCTAGATCTACCTATCAATTTTTGAGATGATAACAGGGCACCAGTTTAGTCTTGACCAATTTTTTGACCATGGGAACGTTTTGACCATTTTGGGGACGTTTTGACTTTGGGACATTTTGACTGCAATTATCAAATCAAATCCGCCCGGTATTTGGTATGCCGGTATATACGCCGGTTTTGCATCAGGATAGTAAAACAAGCATGTCATTTACACACTTCCGGAAGCTGTGATAAGCATGGCAAATTTTTCTACAGAAGTACAATTTGCACAAAATCTCGCCTCAAACGAAAAGAAAATAAGAGACAAGGCATTAAAAAAGTTGAAGAAATATTTAAGATTGAAGTCGTCAAGCAAAGGTGACTCCGCACTTCTAAACAACTGGGAAATTATTATTCCAGCTGAAACCGCTAGAAAAGATCCAAAAGAAGACTTTGGCTCCTTGTCTGAAAGCCCAAAACACTTCCAGCAGAGAGACTCTAGAAGTTATAACAGGGATTCCACCCATAAATTTGCGTTTTCTGAAATTGCAGTTAGAGAAGAGACCATAATAAATGCAAATAGCACAGATAAATCCCCTCAAACTTCAACTAAATCACTGTATAGAAAAGGTCCAGGGTCAAGATGCATTGGGTCGATTAACCTTGCTTTAAGTCAGGCAGCAGAGATGCAACAAATTAGGGATGGGTATCGCCATTGAAATCGTTCCGGATAAGGAATCACTGTATTGCGATACGTATCTCTCAGACCCAAAAAACACGACTGGTCACTTACATACAGGTAAATGTAAATATTGGAAAAAACGTTGTCGTGGCTCAACGGTGGCTGAGCTTTCAAAACTGACATCTGTTGAAGAATAAATAATCATATCTCCAGGGTTTCTCAGCATATCTTTGAATTTTCTTTAAAAACCAATGGTTTGTAGTACTGATGGTACCCAGCATGAGCGCAACTACCCAGTCGCCCCTGCTCCAATGCCTGGGTCACCCATCCAGCTACTAACCTAGCTCTGCGTTGCTTAACTTCGCAACATTGGCCTGACACACTACCGCGTCGCTGTAAAAGCTAGCTCATACAGCGAGGCTGTATGTGTGTCTTATATACCTGTGGTACCCATTACCACTACACCACTCCCTCCTTTTTCTTTAGGAGTCAGAGTTGTCCCTGCATGAGCTCGTCAAACACTTCCGACACCATTGTAGTACTGATGGTACCCAGCATGAGCGCAACTACCCAGTCGCCCCTGCTCCAATGCCTGGGTCACCCATCCAGCTACTAACCGAGCTCTGCGTTGCTTAACTTCGCAACATTGGCCTGACACACTACCGCGTCGCTGTAAAAGCTAGCTCATACAGCGAGGCTGTATGTGTGTCTTATATACCTGTGGTACCCATTACCACTACAGGTTCAATATACTATCTTTAAGACTGTTTTGTTATATTTATTGAAAGTTTATCCGTCTTTATGAACATCAGCAAGAAACCTAGGTACTTTTTTTAGCTATTTTCTGCACTTTTAGCCGAAAATCTTCAGTAATCAACATAAAAAGATGAGAAAACTTTAATTCTTTTTACTGAAACTCATAATATTTCAGCTTCGCATACCGGGAGTAACCTATTATAAGCATGTGAATGTTCAGAATCAATTTTATTGGCTGTAGTACTCTAAAATAACGCTAAAATATTGCTTGACAACATAACTTTGTATTTTCGTCAGTGACCAGTCTGTTTATACTGGGTCTGAGGCATCATGAAAATATTGATAGCTTAAGTGTTAGAAGGTGAGGTCAGTTCTTCTGTATTTTCAACTATTAAAAACAAGTATGAAGAGCTGTAACTGTTAAGAAAATAATAATCAAGAATCCTCCCAAATTTCAACACAAAAATTCAGGTGTTGTTGATGTTGGAGGTCTGTTTTTCATCTGGGATTTGGAAATGGTAGTCAGATGGTACTGACCCAAATGTTCCTGAGATTCGTGGTACCCCCGCTAGTGGCCACTGAATTGGACAAATACTCGGCTGTGTTTCATCCAATTTGAAGTTCCCTGGGCTTTTCTATAAGTCCGAAATGTTGCCATGCTGCAGCTTTTGCGTTTGTGTTGACAACAATAATAAATTCATCTGGTGCCACCATATTGGATTTTGTAACTAGTCAATTCATAAAAAATAATAAGTTTCCCCTTAGAAAACATCATAATATTATCAAATAACTTATTTGGATTTAATTGTGATCTATTTTATTTATCATAATAAAAAGTCTGACAAAAAATATGTTTTTGATCAATTGCATGCAACATTTCCCAGACATACTCGGAAATGTATGAATGTTTCCGAGTGAACCGATACAACAAAAACGTATTGCGATACGTATCTTTTTCAAACCATATTGTGATTTATCTGTATACTGATAATACCGGGTACCACTACAGAAACCACAAACATAAGTATTAATATGATTCAACCTGAACCTGCTTACAATCCCGGTGACCTCGTCAGGACTATTCAACAGCCTAATTACTGGAGTCAACTAGGGTCTTCAAAAAATAGAACATCGGTGCAACAAGAAATGGGCCAAAATATTATCCATGAATTTCTTTCAGAGGCTCCTGATAGGTCATGTTTTGCTTTCACAGATGGATCATGTCTGGAAAACCCAGGACCCTGTGAAGCTGGCGCAGTGATCTTCTTTCCAGATGATCCCATAGGGTTAGAACTGACCAGACCTGTAGCAGCGAGAGGGTCTATTCTCTTGGCAGAACTTATAGCCATACTTATGGTTCTAGAGCTTGCTGTCTCTAAGAAAATATCTGACTTTTCCTCATCTTAAGCTCTGCTCTTAATGCCATCTACTTAAATTGCACAAATGGTTCCACTCCTCCGAACAGATGGCCGCCAGAGCTCTAGATGAGAAATGCCTTAAAAGGCATCTTCTGAACCACTGATCCAAATTCAAATTAATTTCACAGGAAGCGCAGTGGTAGAGTGCTTGACTCGAGACTGAAGGGCCGCGGGTCCAAGCCTCACCAGCCTAACTGGGTTTTGTCCTAGAGCAAGGAACATTAATCCTATCTTAGTACTGGTTCAACCCAGGAAGACCCAACCCTTTATAACTGTTAGATTGTTGATGGGACGTTAAGAAGAGAGGGTCTATTCTCTTGGCGGAACTTATAACCATACTTATGGTTCTAGAGCTTGCTGTCTCTAAGAAAATCTCTGACTTTTTCTCATCTGTAGCTCTGCTCTTAATGCCATTTACCAAAATTGCACAATTGGTTTCACTTCACCGAACAAAGATGGCCACTAGAGCTCTAGATGAGAAATGTTTTAAAACCGCATCTACTGAACCACTGATCCAAATTCAAATTAGTTTCACAGGGAGCGCAGTGGTAGAGTGCTTGACTAGAGACCTGAAGGCCCCGGGTCGGAGCCTCAACAGCAATACTGCGTTGTGTCCTTGAGCAAGTACATTAATCCTAGCTTAGTACTGAATCAACCCAGGAAAACCTGTCCCTTTATAACTGAAAGATTGTTGATGGGGCATAAAGAATCAAATCAGACAAACAAAACAAACAAAATTAATTTCACAGAAAAATATTTGACCTTTTGAGCACATCCCAGGGGTCGAGGGTGTGTGTAAAGACAGAATATTTGCATTCCCTCCATTCTCTTTAATTTGATATGCAACATCACTTCTTTCAGAAAAAATATTCTGACCCCACCACAGGGTCAAGGATATGTCTGTGGGCAAAATATTTGCTACCCTGTTGCTGCATGCATCATTCCCTTTAATTTGATATGCAACATGATCATATTCAGAAAAAAAGTTGAATTTTGGCATTAAGTCCACCCAGGGGTTTAAACCCAGGCGTTCAAACTAAAATCTCATTTCATATGTTTCGTATCTATTGTTCCTCTATCTATCTGCATGCAAAATTTTGGTAAAATCATTCGAAAGCTTAGTTATTGCAAAATTTAAATATTTGACCTTTTGACCCTGCCTAAGGGGGTTGGGTAAATTTTTTGACACTGCCATGCTTATCTTTCGGCACTGGGCAATCATGACTTAAAGTGAGGAGTTGTCAGATACAATAGCTTGGGGAAATGTGAAGTTCATTGCACAAAAAGCCAATTATACCAGTAGCTTTTGCATTAGAATTGCCTATACTAAGTCAAGGGCAATAACTAAAGTATTAATGAGTTGATTTTGACGAAACTCATAGGATGTGGAACTATGTCATCCTTGCATTGGTCAGTTATACACTATCAGGTGATTTTGAGTGACATTCTGGGCGTTATTCGGAAGTGTACATTTGGTTAATCACTAAAATGTGTTTCTCTGTAAATATAAACTGTATTTTGTTTGCTTCAAAACCAAATGAAGCTTGTGTCACTTTACCCCAGCAGGCGTGACATTGCCTTCTGCGAAACTCATGTATATCCAGTCTTATCTGGATCTGCCCTGTTTGTCTAGTTCTTTTTGATGGGCAACTAGTGTTGCAAATTTTAGAACATTTACCGTATAACTTGTTTGTAATATACTATTTTACAGATGGTTTTACTGAAGAAGACTTCCTTAAACTCTGGAAAGGTTTACATTACTGCCTATGGATGCAAGATAAACCACTCATACAGGTAATCCCCCATTTTAACCTTTTCATCTCTTTGTTTACTGGAAACCCTTAAATGGGTACTTTGGCAACCATTGAAGACCCAGATTAAATTACGCATGATACTGCATTTCAACAGGGTCTGCACTGTTTGCTTAATTATACCCCCGGTACGAAGTATATAGGGGGTATATAGTTTTTGCCTTTTCTGTAATTATGTTTGTTGGTTTGTCTGTCTGTTGGTTTGTCTGTCTGTCTGTAAACTTTTTTTTCCGTCAAAGATTTCTCAGCAACTACTTGGGTTAGGATTCTGAAATTTGGTACAAAGCTTGATAGTGATGAGTTGTATTGTGTAACAAAAGAACAGCCACATATTGCTTATCAGTCCCTTTATTTGTTAATTTTTCTTTCTCTCCAATGGAAATTTCTGTCACAGATTCCTCAGCTCCTATTGGAGCCAGTGTTTTCAAATTTTGTGTACATCTTCAGGATGGCAAAGTGTACTGTGTAAATGGAAATTAAGATGCTAAGCCTCATTTTGCCTTCTTTTTTCAAATTTTCATTTTTTCCTTCTTTCTCTCTTATATCATACATAAGGACATTTTTTCTGTCAAAGATTTCTCAGCAACCACTTGAGTTAGGATCCTTAAATTTGATACAAAGCTTGATAGTGATGAGTTGTATTGTGTAATAAAAGAACAGCCACATGTTGCTTATCAGTCCCTTTATTTATTCATTTTTCTCTCTCTCTCCAATGAAAATTTCTGTCACAGATCTCTTGGCTCCTATTGGAGCCAGTGTTTTCAAATTTAGTGTACACTTTCAGGTAGGCAAAGTGTATTGTGTAAATGAAAATTAAGGTGCTAATCCTCATTTTGCCTTCTTTTTTCAAATTTTTAATTGGTCCTTCTGTCACTCTTATATAACACATATGGACATTTTTCATCAAAGTTTTCTCAGAGACTACTTGAGACTCTGATGGCTACCGCCGGGGGTATGTGAGCTTTGCTCACTTCTTGCTATATTTCAAACAACCTTCAGGGACAGAAACGCATCATAGTTAAGAAAATTCTTTCTTGCACACCGGATAAGGATACCTGAGATTTTACTCTGGAATAGAAAATCTTATCTTATTTTTATTTGTTATAAATTTAGTCAGAATACAATAATATACATAGGTTCACATACAATGTTAAGCGAACATATAAATATGTAGATCATTTGAACAGCTAGCGTTAATTCTAAACTACATGTATTAGAGAGAAGAGGAGAAAGTGTGAGAGAAACGGGCAAATGGCCTTTGATTGAGATTGGTTAATAAGCAGGATTATTCTATACTATAAATTATATGAAAAATGACTGAAATACTTTATAGATGTGAACAAAGCCCCAGTGCGAGACTTAGTTCCTGCATAGCCTTTGTTCTAAAATAAGTTGACCGCTCATGATAGATGGTTGGTAGAATATCAGAGAGAAAAAAGTAAAACAGCAAAAACAAAAAGACAACATCAAAATCTTATCTTACCCATGCTATCTTACCCAGGACGTCAAGTATGTCATCATGTGAAATTGCATCTTAGCGTATTCAGGGACTTCTGGTAGCTTGTTTTAAAATAAATAAAAACAGTGAGCAAGTAAAAGAATCCATTATTCGTGTGAGGGTAGGATAGAAAAATTATTTCCCGAGGATCACCGTTTGGCATCACGAGGCAAGCCATGGTCATTTTGATATGTATTTTATCTCCAAATTCTAAAGTTGGAAGAGAATAGCAGAACAAAATTACACTGAACCGAAGTTCTAAGTAGCCACTTTTCAATTTCTTTTTTTCTGACTAAGCCCTTGTGATATTGAAATGAATTTTTGTCCAAGTATGTGTATTGTAATGAACTAAAGTTAAGCGGTGTTTTGGAAGAGTTTTCTATCACTTCACGATTTTTGGGTTCAAAAATGCAAAAATCAAATTTTTGAAGAAAAAATAAGCGTTTTGAGTGCAGTTTTTATCAAATTCAAGTACAGGTGATTGCAAACCTGCCGAGTCGACTTGAAAAACATCAAACACTTGACATTTTGCTTATGACAGATTTTTTATGAATTTTTAAAAATTGATATTTTTCCGAATTTTCCGAAATTTTCCGAAATCATCAGCTGCACATACTAAAATCATTGTATGTGTTTTATTTTACGTTATATGTTTGACAAAACACCATGCAACTTGATGAGCCCATTTTCTAATGATGTTTTTTACTAATTTGGTATCCACTTCCGCTTTTAACGTGAAACTTTAAAGGTCATTTAAATGGCATTTGTTAAAGATTTCTTTTAATTTTTAGGCAGAACAGTGACGCCAATTCATAATAAAGAACCCCTGAAAATTGCATTACTGTACCGAAGATGATAAAGCGTACAGAGCAATGCAAAGTGTGTATGCAAACTGCATGGTTTAGCTAAAAATCCTTTAATTAAGTTGTTGGCCGTGGCTGTCTTCATGTTAATGTAGAGGAGAAATGGAGTGTTCAATTGTCACAAAAAAACTTTGATTCTTTTCATCTTATATCACAGCTGTTATAAACATCTTCAAATTTATTAAAATATAAAAGGAAAACGTATCTGATGAATAGTTTATATCACACTAAAAAGTGTGACTTTTTGAAATGATGGTACCTTTACTCGGGCCTTGTCTGTGCAAGGTCTACCAGACATTTTGAAATGACATAATTTGCAGAGTCTCAACAAAGCCATGGACCTTCTTATAGAATTTAAATTTTGTGAGAGCGATTTTTACTTTCTGAACAGGAGCAAAAATTGTATGGTGGCTTCTTATAACTTCGGTTCAGTGTATTTTGTTCTGCTATACTCTTTCAACTTCAGAATATGAAGAAAAAAGTTTAGGGTAGGGGGTAAAAATTTAGGGAAGGCTGGTTAACCTGAACCACACATCATTTTTTTTCTTGGCCTTACACACTTAAATCCAAATATGTGCGTACAGAATAAGTGGACTAGCCACGTTCAAAACCTCATGGACCACAAGGTATAACTGAGAGCTAAAAAATAGTAAGTATGATCAGAAATTACCACAATCACAAACTGCAGACAACCTCGTGGCACCGCGAGGAAGAGCCGCTCAACCATCACGAGACACCAGAAAGACAAATTAAGCAAAGCAATCAGCTCTCTCTTCCCCATCAAGATGATTGCAATACTAGAATGGACATAAAGTAACATACAACAAAACATAGAACAATTACAGACTCCCACAATGGGATTAACAATAAACAAAAAGTCAACAACAACAGAATCACCGCCTTAGAATGGACAGCAGCCTAAGCCACTGGGGGGCTTAAATGCTTTTTACTGGTACCAAATCTTCGCCCTAGATTCTGCTGTTGTTGAAGTACAAGAAATGTTCAGCTCGCATGGAGGCCATCTAACTAATGCAATGTATCATCATGGAAAACACTCTAATCAAATTAACACTCCATGATGAAACAAAAGGGCTCATGACTCACAGATAGTCAGAGCTAAAGAAAACCTCAAGTTGAGCCACGGTGGGTCCAGCTACAGATAAGCATCACACACCAACCCACTGATTAAAGCTTTTCGTCAGAGCTGTTATAGAGTCTGAGGCCTGACCCACCCTCGTGCAATTAAAGAGGAAACCATAGCTATAAACCGTGATTGGGTTTAAAACTAGGCAAAACTAAAACTAAAAACTAAGTTCACTTGCATGTACAGTACTCTTCAAACAAGCAATTCATTCACTAGAAGTACGAAGTAGCAGTGTAGCTGATTGACAACAAGCTCACACCTGATTTGCATTTAACAAGCCTCTTATTTGCTTCAATGGCTGTCAGAGTTAACATTCAATTGGCTCGCAGTTCTGAATTCCACTCCGACAAAACTGTTGATATGATTATAGGGATCACACATGTTTTTTTCATGCATTAACATTTGCTGGGTCCAGAGGAAACTGTTTGAACATCAGCCCGAGTGCTCAAACATATCTTGAGGGACCCGGCAAGTGTTAATGCAATAAAACATACATGTGTGATCGTTAACCTTGCATATTTAACCTTATGCCAACTAAATTTGCACTGAAACACTGCTAAACATTAAATTATTCCATTTCTTAATTTCTTACACTAAAGGACCTCGGACAGTTTCCTATTCAATCTGCCCAAATTTTGACAGCCTGTGGCTAGCATAATGCATAACTGACAATTATAGTTTTGTGCTTAAATGAAACCCTTCAATTTAGTGCATGTAACAAAATAAAGAATATTTTGAAAATATTGCATAATTATGCCAGGACTTTAGGGTTAAGGGGGTGGGGGTATTTTTTGTGACCAAATTTTATTTCACAGAAAGCCAAAGTTTCGTTGAGTATTCACCTAAATACATGTTAATGTAATGTTTGCGGCATAAAACTTGAGACGAAAGTGATGCGTTGGCATAAAATTCGGGTTGAGAAGATTTCATTGTTTCGTCTAAAGAAGTGTGCTGTCAATTACTTTTGACTATTACCTGTAATGTTGCGAGTTCAACCAGTCGACTTGTGCACTGAGGTGTATCATATCTGTATACTGTATAAATCATAGTCTAGATAAACACAGTTTTTAGCGTAAAATCATAATAGTTTCTTACACATCAGATTGAACCTATAATTTTTTGTGCTTAAAGAACCGTCTCATTGCGACGGTTCTTTTGAGTACCCACAACATAATGTTTTGTTTGAGAAATGAGACCATAAATGTCTTTGTAAGCCCTCATAACTAAAGCCCTGATATATGCCATTGCAAATCGATATTTACCTACAGGTTTTTACAAAATAAGTTTCTATTAAGTTTTTATAATAAAGTGTTTTTGAGCATTTTGACAGCGATCCCCCCCCCCAGCATCAGCTGTAAACTTTCGAACGTCAAAATGTCGTCACAACGTCATATCCTCATGCAACGTTTTCACATACAAAAGCATGAACGAAATGATCAGTCTGGTCTGCAAAGCTTTCCTTATAACATTATGCAAATAACTGAGGGCTTATTTTAAGTATTTTAAAGTTCAAACTCATGTTCAACAGCACATGAATCTCCTGATTTGAACATGAATTTTCTTTCATTTGACAATGGGTTAAAACAGCTATACAAATAGGTTTTTATGCAAGATTATATATTAACTTGTGTATTCTAAAGTATTAAAGTAAATTTCTATGTTAGAAATTTATAAAAGAGATGAATTTCATTATTTTTCGGAGGCTCATGAAAGTATGAAGGCCATGGGGTCAGATCAAAACTGATGTGGCTTCCTTTGGGCGTCACTAACTTTGAGTCGAACCCATGGAATTCATACATTCATAATCTGCCGAAAATGAAATCCATTTCTTAACCCTTTATATATTAGTTTCTTTGTTTGATTTGAATCTTTACGTCCCATCCTGGGTTGAACCAGTACTAAGCTAGGATTTATGTGTCTTGCTCAAGGATATAACACAGTGACGCCTGTGAGCGTCCAATCTGTGGCCCCTCCGTCTCGAGTCCAGCACTCTACCACTGAGCCACATACTAGTGACTCCTAAATGCATACTTTGGCAAACAGTGAAGACCCATATGAAATATGCAGAATTTCATCAGACTATACACTGTTTGCTACTACAAAAATGATCTTCGGAGAAAGAAATACAATTATTATTTTGGAAAAAATAACCTGTGACCCCTCTGTATACACAATGGACCATCCCGTGTTTATTGTATCAAGCCAGAATTATGAATCCATTAGTACATAAAGGGTTAATACATGTCAGTTTCTTTTTCTACCAACAGGAAGAGCTGAGTGAGACCTTATCAAAACTGGTTCATGATCTCGACACAAAAGAAGCACAGCTCCTCTTTCTACAAACTTTCTTTGTCACAGAGGCTAGAGAATGGAACAGTATAGATATTTGGAGGATTGATAAATTCATGATGGTAAGATTTTGTTATTATAGCCCCGCTTTGAAAAAGTGGGGCTATGCTGGATTTGTGTGGTCCGTCATTCCGTCCGTCATTCTGTGCGTCATAATTTCCTTTCTGCTCAATATATAGCGAACAAAGTGATAGAATTTTACCAAATTTTGTATATGCATTGATACTGACAAGATCTAGCTCAGGATTGTTGCACATCATTTTTCGCACATTTGTAATAGAGTTATGGCCCTTGACTGATGTCAGAACTTTGTTCAGGATTTTGTTTCTGCTCAATGTCTTTAGAACAAATGGATAGAATTTCACCAAATTTTGTGAGTGCATTGATATTGACAAGATCTAGGTTGGGATTGTTACCTGTCATTTTTCGCAAATTTGTAACAGAGTTATGGCCCTTGATTGATGTCAAGATTTTCCTTTCCACTCAATATCTTTAGAAAGAGTGGGCATAATTTGACCAAATTTTGTATATGCCTTGATATTGACAAACTATAGGTTGGGATTGTTATACCTGTCATTTTTTGCAACTTTGTAACAGAGTTATGACCCTTGATTGCTGTCCAGATTTTTGTTTCCTCTCAATATCTTTAGAAAGAATGGACTAAATTAACCAAAGATTAGTCAATATCAGGTTAGCGACCCAGGGACCTCTTGTTAAATTGACTTTTTCAAAATGATGTTGCAGTTATGCCCTCAGGGTGTCAAACAATTTGGAACCAGATCAGGCATGACATTTTTTTCTGGTCTAATCTGGGTCAAAACTGTTCACATAGCTTATCAGAAGGAGACAAAACTTGATGTTAGCGAGAGGAGTGAAAAAAAAAACTCAAACAAGATAAATCCTCTTTATCATATGATGTCACGTCTGGGAGTTATATAATGCCATGCAATAAAATCGATAAACCACTAGTGTTTTACAGATTTTTGGGGAATGTTATGATGTCCATAACAACATACATAATGATAAAATTATAAGTTTTTACGGCAGAAATGAGATTTCAGAGTAATCTTAATGTCATATGATAAATAGAATCTAACATTCATGCTCTTGTATTATTGAATTCATTAAACTTGTTGCGAAAAAGATATATAATGCTTGGCAAGCCTCGCATTTTATCTCTTTTCCCCAACTCGCTTAATAAATTCAATAAAGCATAAGCATTCATGTAAGATCCTCTATTTAATTTTAGCTGATGAGATGCCTCCTCCATGAGTTGATGGTGCGAGCGAAGAAGGTAAAATGGGATGACTCTTACATCAACAGCCTGGTCCATGTTATAACAAAGTCTGGTCTGGATCACAACAATGACTCTATACCTGATGGTATGCAGACACACCTGGCTGATATTTACCTCGATGAAATATTTAAAGTTAAAGATGAAAAGGTAATACAGTAAAACCTGTCTTAACCCTTTACCCCATATTCTATATTTAGAGCATTGCATCATTTTCTATAAATAATTCAAATTTTCAAATATTTTCCATTTTTTTTTTACATTTCAATAGTTTTTAAAATATTATGGAAAATGGAACAATTGCTCCTCAGGAGCAAATGTTCTATTTTTCATAATATTTTCAAAAAAATCTGACATTTCAAAGGTGTCCAAAGGTGCTTGTGTGGAGTAATGGGTTAAGTGGCTGCTCAAAAATAGACAAAACAAAGATCGTCATGACAAATGGTAGCTTAATGAAGGTCAAAAGTATTGCAGAATGCTCCCCTTGGAGCATTCTGCAATACATTTGACCTGCATTTAGCGATTATTGGTCTTGGAAACCATTTTTTGTCTTCTCTTTGAGTGGTTGCTTAAGACAGGTTTCACTGTACATTCACCATACAGATATTTATGTAATGTAGCAGTTTAGGTTTCTTTCTGTGTTGTGTGACTGTGAATTTTTACTGTTTTTATTTTAAAAAGGGTTTACATAAGAGGCTAAAAATGCTATGTGACTACTATTTGAACATTCACAATACATTACCTAGCCAATAAGCTGCAATGCTCCAATTTTTATGCATGCTGGGTGATTTTTCATTCTTGTGTTGTTGTCAGCTGACTTTTCAAACTTAACTTTTAAACTACAAAAAAATCAGGAACACTTTCAGAAGGTCAAACAGTTTGTTGGGGGTTCGTTTAAGGCTTTGGTTGAGAAGTAAGAATTCTGGGCCGCGTTGCACAGTCGGTAACATGTCTGGCAACAGATGCGAGTCTGACTGCAGATCCAGGGGTCCCGAGTTTGATCCCAGCCTGGTCCCATACTTTCGTGGAGATTGACCATGAAATAATTTCTATGGTCATTCTCCTCCCTTCCGCTGAATCATTCAAGAAGGGTAGTTGTCAGTTACAAGCGTAAGTATGTGCATGAAGTACTGGTTAACTGCTTGTTCAAGCTTGCCCAGGAAAAAAGTGTGGTTGGGTGAACTGACCGTCCAGCCATGACCATAGCTGTTGACTTGGGACATAAAGCAACAAAGCAAACAAAAACAAAAAAGTAAGAATAATAGTTATCAAATAAACACACTTATCTGGAGGCCTGCTATTTATTTCAGTTAGATGGTAAAGTGTTGGTGAAATTGCTTGAACCCTTCTCCACTTTCATACTGAAAGCTAAGAAGTAAGTACAGGGACAAAAATATTTCAATATTGCACTTGTCCTGCAGGACGACCGACTTACAATTTTCACTCGTCCTGTAAACACATGCACTTGTCCTTTAAAAGTGTATGCAATAAAGAACAAAAGGGAGTAATATGTAATATGACTCCCTCCAGTAATTCTTCCCAAAGCACTCGTCCTACAGGACAAGACCTTTGGAAAGAATTACTTGTCCTTTCTGGATTTCACTTGTAATTATGAGCGGATGAGTGGAATTTTTGTCCCCTGAAGTACACATACAATAAATGTTCTATTTTTGGAACAATTTTCTTTTTCTGTTCTCAAAAGAAATGTTGATTAACTAGACTGGAATTAACAAACTGCTTGTCAGAACAGCAAACAGGGAAGACCCTGATCAGACTGCTTCTTCAGAAGCAGTCAGGCCCCGAGGTTATAAAACTTTTTTCATACTCATCTCAGTTGATCACGAAATTTATCATGCTCATAAATGTTAAAATGCCAACAATTTTTTAGATCAACACTGTTAAAAGTGATTTTCTTGTCCAGATTTTTAGAAAAATTATGAAATATTTAAGGATCTAATACAGACTGTTGGTTTACCCTACTAGTTTTCCTGTTTGTACTAGCGATATTAAAATGAAACGCTCTGAAAATGACCAGTCAACTGGTAATTTTAAGAGCTTTTTTTTGTCCCCTGACCCTAAATCTGAATTTTTTTCCTGTAAATCAACTATAGATAAAATAATTCTGGCCTTATAATATATATTTTTAGGGTCATAGACTACAATTTTCCAATAATATTGTCCCTAAACATGCTAAAGACTGTTTTTATCATCCTAACAAATGGTGCAGAATCTGATGAGATGCTCATCTGGGCAATGTATGATTATTTGGGCCAGGCTCAGCACGTGAGATTTTGGAACTTTTGCACCGATGAGCAGACCAGGCTCAGTTTAGCCTGCCCATAGTCTATAGTTTTCCCTGCTTGTATACGCAAGTATGTGAGTAGAGGAAGTCTCGGCCCAAAATACAGATCTAAAGCCCCACAAGAAAGCTGCAAATGCATATTTAACCCTTTCCTTTGTGAATATTCATGCTAGGCTCCACCCACTATAAATAATTATATTAATAAAAGTTCTTGTTGGTACATAGAACAAAGAAATTACTTGTCAGGTCCACTAGTGCAGGATCAGATATATCATGTTTCCATAATCAAACAGTAGACCCTTATCAGGCAGCGCTTACAGGTGCTGCCTGATCTGGGTCTACTCTGTTGACAAAAGAGTTAAAAGGCGTTTCTATGGGGTAAAGGGTGAAACGCTAAAGATTTATTTTAACTCTTTGCCTACTCGGTAATTTTGCATGCATTTTGTCTGCTGATTTTTTATAAAAATTAATTTTTTTGCAAAATTCTTTCCGGAATACCATCAGAATGTCAGACATTTTGGATCCTAGCAACCTATTCTGTGTGTTGTTTTATTTTCAGTACATTTATTGTGAAACGTGTAATTGCTAGAGTGTTTGAACCAATTATTGTTCGAGCTGTCGAGCTTAAAGTTCAAGAAAATCAAGGCACAGAAGAGAAGAAATTTATAAAGTATAGAGATATCAAGGTACATTATTCCTTAACCCTTTTCATTCTGTGTACATTTACTGGTTAACAGGTACTTTGTCAAGTATTGACGACCAAGATGAAATGTAAACCCTATAAGGGGTGCAAGGATACGAAAAAAAGTATTGTGATAAGGTAAACCCGTATTGCGATATATATTGCGTTACACCTAGTATTCCATCTTTATTGCATCAATATGTATGCAGGGGTGTAAAATTCCACTGGCCCACTTGCATTGGCGAGTAAACTTCGGATTCGGTGGAGTGAAATACCTGCCTTGCTCGCCCTTAAGGGCGAGTGCATTTTCAGACATTGTAAAATGCATTTTAGCCTTCAGAAATAACAAAACAAAAGTAAAACAAAGTTTGTCGATATTTTGTTTCTTGAACCGGATGTTTATATCTGATTGTTACAACTACCCATGCGCAGTTTCTAACCTGTACAATTAAACCTTCCAAGAACGATGTTTCAGAAGAAATTATTCGCAGAGCCCCCGCTTCATGGGGAGTTAGACAGACAGCTGGGGTCACCTAAAACGGCAGGCGGATTTCAGACATTGACCACCGTTTTTTTTGTGTTTATTTTAACACTGGTTGTTTGTTACATAATTTGGCAAAAAAACAACAGGGGGAGGTAATGATAAAACCAAAAATTGTGTCATTTGAATACTGTATTGCTTTCATTTCAATATTACAATACATAGTAAATTGGTTGAAACTTTTCTAGACATTCATAGGCTTAGTTTCAGGATTTGAGAGCTGACTTTCAGGCTTTGAGAGTCTCCCTGAGATTCCCAAAAATAAGGGTGAGTGATAATGTCATAAGGGCGAGTAGGTTCTTCCCCCCACTAGTTCTGCAGGGCGAGTGAGTAAAACAATAATTTTACACCCCTGGACTATGGGTTATTCTGTCAGTATAAAAAGGGTTGAAATACCTTTGTATTGCCAGTATTCATGCCCTAAAGATAGAGAAGGGTAGAACTGATATTCTGAACATGGCATGTTTAAATCAAATTATACATTTTGACATTGTCTAGACACCCATATGCAAAACATTTTTGATCTTATTATCGTTATTTCGAATGTACATATTAGCTGAAGCTTTGCAGAACTTTGTTATCAGTGTCCATGCTGCAAGCACCCTCATTTTAAATGCAGTTTTCTTCAGAGAAATTCAACCATCTTATGAAACAAGACCAAAAAACTAAATCATTCTATTAGAGACTTGAAAAGCCAGCTCATAAACAGAAACATGTGTGAGTCCGTCAGTCTGTCTGCCAGTGGTCAGTAGGTGAAAATGCTCTTAACTCTTGAACAACATGGTATTATTCAGTCCATTAGTTAAGAGTGTGTATAAAAAAAATATTTTTCCTATTTCTCAACCAAAAAATATGGTGTGGGTACTCAAAAGAACCGTCTCAATGAGACGGTTCTTTTAAGCACCCAAAACATATGTTAAAATTTGATTAGTAAGAAAATATTTACAAATGAACTCAGAAAAATTGTGTTTATCTAAACCTATGATTATTTGATCCAATTATGCATCATTCTGCAGTAAATGACCAATTTGCTTTCAACACATTTCCTTTGGCACCGGATACTGATACATATAGATTATTACACGTTTTTTTTTTTTATCCCAGCCCTGATCTCAGCCCGAGTAGACCGTATCAGCCAGAGCCAGCCCAAGTAGACCGTATCAGCCAGAGCCCGAAGGGCTCTGGCTGATATGGTCCGAGGGCTGAGATCAGGGCTGGGATAAAAAAAACGTGTAATAATATTTTTATCATATACTTATGCGTGTAATATAGGTAATGAAATAATTGATCAATTTCTTTATTTTGACAATGATCACTAAATTAAGTGACTTTATCTGCTGCAAAGGCTCAAAGGCATTTCTTCGTTCCTTTTGTTCTCGAAAACGTTGCGTGCGGTTATGACGTTGTGACGTTATGGTGTTCGAAAGTTTGACGCTGACGCCATTTTGTATGGAGATACTCGGTGTAAGAAAATGGATATTTCAATGTTTTAACAGTGTTTTCAGTGCGATTTCTGTTGGAATCAAGTAAAAAATATGCAAGAAAAGGTCCACTTTCTTTATTTTTTACAATTGTTTTGCAGATATTCCCTGTTTTTCTCCAGGGCGAGATCAACTGCTGGGGAGGGCGGGACAGAAAAATATCAGCCCTGGTATCAGCCCCCGTATCAGCCCTCAACTTGACTTTTGGATCCCAGGGCTGGACAGCTCTATTTGACTGGGCCGATACACTTGGGCCAAAAATCTAGTATCAAGGGCAATACTAGTATAAGTATATGATAAAATAAAATCTGTCTTAAGCAGTCACTAAAACAGAAGACAAAAAATTGGTTTTCAATACTGATTATCACTTAATGCAGGTCAAAAGTATTGCAGAATGCTCCAAGAGAGCATTCTGCAATACTTTCGACCTTCGTTAAGCTACCATTTGTCTGTAAGACTTTTGTTTTGTCTATTTTTGAGTGGCTGCTTAAGGCAGGTTAACTGTAAATCTACGTTCACCACGGGCCATGCACATTGTGGTCAGTTGATTTCTATTAATTGTTGTTTTTTTCTTCAGTTTGATAACAGCTTGCTGGCAGACCATCTGTTTGAACTGGCCGTAGGAGATGGGTGCCTTACTAGGAACAGACCATTCATTTATGACATTGTCAAACGGTATGTCAAGGCCAAATAAAAAAATACCAGTGTTTAAGTTAACCCGACCCTATCTAAATTTACTGGGGTAACCTAGATTTTTTTAGGTTTTCTGGAAAAAAGTATAATTATATGCATTTTGAAAGACGAGATGTCTTTCAAGATGCATAAATTTATATTTTTTCCAGGGAAAAAAAAATAAAAGAAAATTGAATGCCTACCCTACCTAAAATTTTCAGACCCGTTACCCAAAACACGCTTATTTTTTTATTTGGCCCAATCAATGTTCATAGGTCTAGATAAACAAACATTTGGTTTAGAAATAGAGGATCTTACATGAGTGCTCCTGTTTTATTGAATTTATTTAACGAGTTGGGGAAAAGAGATAAAATGTGAGGCTTGCCTGGCATTTTATCTCTTTCGCAACAAGTTTAATAAATTCATTAATACAGGAGCATGAATATTAGATTCTAGCTATCTCATGACATTAACAGTACTTAAAAATTGCATTTATGCCATGAAAAAACACAATCTTTTGCTTTTTACGCAATGTTGAAATGGACATCATTACCTAATGTTTCCAGAAAATGTGTAAACCACTTGTGGTTTATCGTTTTTATGGCATGGCGTTATATCACTCCCAGACGTGATGTCATGTGATAATTGTGAGTATGCAAAATATAAAGAGCACCTTTCTCAATCAAATATCTAATATATGAAAATGGAAGCTTTTAACCAACTTTGATTTTTTTCAAAATCATAGGCAGTGATACACTGTGATTCCCATTTCTACTGTCAGAGGTCCTTTAAGATTTGAATTAGTTCAGGATTTTGATTTTTTTTTAAACTTTCACCCTCTTGATTTGTTTTGAGAAAATTTAATTCTATGTCCAATATGCCAATTAATGTTTCTGACTGTCCTTATCATGCAAACATTTCACAGAACAAAATAAAATTAGCGGGGGCATGAGATTACCAGAAAGGTGGCATTTTGACAAGTGAAGACTCAGACGAGCCTAGGGCTGCCACGTTTACACGTGTAAACGGCACCGTTTCGTGTTTCTGCAATAAAGGTTTACAAAATTGACCTACCATTTACACGAACTTTAGCACGTGACCAGCACCGTTGTTTATTAATAGCTATTCCTAATGAAAAATATTCTCTTAAACAGTGATAAGCCATATCTCGATCTGGATCATCAATTAGATTGCTTTCATAGATTCGGCTGTATTTGATAAAGTATCTACTGCAATTAGAGATTACGGCGGACATGCTAAACCAAGTATTGTCTCACTCGGCCACGGCTTGGAATAATTATATTCCTGCATTTTTAACAGTTATTTAAAGAGAAGAGGCATGTGAATGTTTTTTTTGTTTACTTCCTGTTAGCGTGTGTATTGATGTGTACGTGAAGATTCCCAGTTATGTCTTGTGTGTCCACTCATTTATTACGCACTTGCAACTGAAGAAAATGTCCGTAATGTACAAGTCTGCGCATGATGCAATCATTTTCCATTTACTTAAAATGAGTTCTATCACAACACCTAACCAGATACAATTTTGAATATTCGCACAAGGTACATTTTTCAAAGGGTTTTTAGGGAGAATATCAGCGATTTTACAGAGCTGCATAATGGAAAAAAATCAGTCAGGAAGTTACGTGTCAACGGAATCGTTTCGGTTACTGGAACTCGTGTAAACATTTACCAAATTTCGTAGACGTGGCAGCCCTAGAGCCTGTAAGCTTAGAAACTCCAAATGATGTTCAGTCATTAGCTTAACACTCATACAGGGCTCCAGATAAGAGGGGGTAAAGGGTATTTCAGCATTGATTTTTTGGAAATCAGCATTGAAAATTAAATTGAAGGGTGAATATACCCTTTACAGTTTGAGGTTGATATTCAATTAATGTGGTGAAGTCTTGTTGAAATCTTTTATTCTTAGTAAGAAAAAACTACTTAATATACACCAATTGTATAAATCGTGGAAGTTTTCGTAAAAAACAGAACATGTATTTGATACAAGCAGCTTTTCTTTAAAATATGTTAAGCAAATACTGGGTCTTATTACAAGGCTTTGCATTTTCTGCAATTTGAAATTTTTAAATATGGAGTAAAACACTCATTAAATTAAAAAGTAGGGGGTGAAATACCCATCGGTCCAAATCTTTAACTAGACCACTGCTCATAGAATACTCAAGCGACTAGCAAATGCTCTGATCAGCCTGCGCATAAGCGCAGGCTGATCTGAGGGTTTGCTGGTTGCACATACCATATTGTTGGAAATGTCATGTCGCGGCTCAAATCATATCTACACAGAATAGCAGTGCATAAATTCTTTATGATTCGATACAGACTCATGACAGTACATGAAGCTGTGTATCTAGGTATTATTATCACTATCACATTCCTCAATAGCAGAGTTATAGCCCTTGAATTATTAATGAATGTCCTTTTGACTTTTTTTTCATTTAAATCAGAAGGTATACAACATAGACTTAAGAAGCTTTATATAGAAAAGCGCATCAGTATGTAAAGAGTACAACCTTGATCATGAAACATTACAGAAATATGCATTAGAACACAAAGGCATGCACCTAGATACTTTCATAATTTAGCAATTTTGTATGAGCAGAGATCTAACCCTTGAATGGGTGAAAACTGGTATTTTGTGTTGCACTTACAGGCCTCCAGATAAGAGTGTGTATTGCAAGAAATAATCTTTATTTCTCATCCAAAACATATGTTGTGGGTATTCAAAAGAACCGTCTCTATGAGACAGTTCTTTTGAGCACCCAAAACATATGTTTCATTAACGGGTAAGAAATAATTAGAATTTTACGCAAATAAAATTTCCTTATCTGGATCTATGACCTAACTCTAAAGGCAAAAACATGTTAGCTTGAGGAGCATAATGGTAGAGTGTTGGACTTTGGGTCGAAGGGTCACCAGGGATTCAGTTTGGCGTTGGCCCTCAGACATAGTCTGAAAATAGTTCCAGATGTCCAAGAGTTTGCTGTCCAGTTTGGACAGATTGTCCGAGACGATTTTCAGAAGCGCACACTGTACGGTAATGCACAGTGATGTAATAGTATTTTTGTTTTATACAGCCACTTTCCGTGCCTAATGAGTCGTGCAGCGACCGCAAATGGCAGCAAAAAACAGTACCACACCCACTTCCACCAATTGTCAAGCTCCAGACTCCTCATTAAATTATAAGGCAGGCAATCAAGCAGGCTGTACTTACCATCTGAAAAGTTAGCAAAACTACCCCTGGTTTCATTATGAGAACAGATAACAATTTCCATTCATGGTGGTAGAAATGAGTGTCTGAAAAAATGTCCCAAAAAATTTCCAAATGTTTGAACAATTTTGAGGCTGCTTGGACAAAATGTCCGAAGTAAATTTCAGTCCAGCTGAAACCCTGGTCACTAGTAGGAGACTCACAAGAGGCACTGTGATGTTTCTTTAAGCAAGACACTATCCTCTATCATGCTCATAAATGTTAAAATGCCAACAATTAGCATGATAAATACAACATCTGAGAGACTAAAAGCAAGAAACTTCTTAAGTTGTCGGTATTTTAGTTTTTATGAGCAGTTGAAATTTCGTGCTCAATTGAGTTGAGCATGAAAAAAAGTTTTATAACCTTGGGGCCTGGTTAAAGATGGGAAATCAGAAAATACAGACTTGACAAAACCTTTAGAGAACATGAGCGAGCACATGAGATGTTGGTACCTTTCACATTGTCAAGCACCAAAGGCTCAGGTGAGATTGCGGATTTGTGCAGTCTCAACCGAGCCTTCGTTGCTTGACAAATGGTCTTTTTGAGAGTGGCTGTTTTACACAGGTTTTACTGCATATGCTTGCTTCCTGTCGATTCGACCCTTCCTGTCAGTTCGAGCACCATGGTGAATCGGAATTTTAGCTCGTGACGAGTATTGGAACATCCGAAAATCCGGACGCATCGAAGCGAGAGTTCATAAAGTAAAGATAAAATACGGAAAAAGCTGGATCTAGTTGCAATTTCATCCAAGAAATAATAATTTATTTCTAATATTTCTAAAATACCTTCTCAAAAAAAAAGGTTTTAGCCCAATAAGAATTGGTATATTCGTTTTGAAATCACCCTTTTTGGCTGACTAATTCTTTATTGATCACGGAGACGCTTGTTCGACCTAATTACATTTTTTCTGAAAATTACAGTGCAGTTCACTTGATAAATTCTGTTACTTTTATCGATCTTTTGTCTCTACTTTTTGAACGAAAAAATCGAATTTGGACTTCTTTTCAAGCATATCCCAAGCTGTTAGACAGGGAATAGCGGGACTACAATCCAATAACTAAGACCACAGACATTTCTTTGAAGTGATATACATTTTTTTGGTACATTTTTGGTGTCTCCTGACCCATTTAACTGATGGTGAGCTATTGCTATCATGGAATGTTCATCCTACAGTTGTAAGTTTGTCTCCTTATTTTTTTAGTGACCCTATCGTTTGTAGCCTTTTAAAAAAATAATAAAAAAGTGAAAATCTGCACTAGAGTTTAGGAATCATTCAGAAGAAACATATTATTTGAACTGGACTGTAGATTCATATATCATGCTTGACCTTGTTGGTTTTAGCAATCGACCAATCAGAGCAATCGATTCAACAGGAAGCATTTAATTGATCCAGAGCGATGACACCATGTTGATGAAAGACCGCTGTTTACAAATTTTGTGTTGCTGGCTATGTTAAGTTCATTTTTTTCTTCGTTACAAATGTTTAGTTAATATTTTTTGCTTAGATAAAAAAAATAGGGAGTAGCCATAACGCGCATGCGCAAAAGTTGTGATAAGGTGGTCGAATGCAGGGCAAACCAGGCTATATTTGATGAATATCAAAATCTCATGTATATTTCATAGGTAAATAAAACGAAACTTTTTGAGTGTAAAATTGTAATTACATGTATTATTTTACCCATCAATTTTAAAGTTTTGCTTATGTCTCGGGGTTCTTTTGAGTACCAATAACATATATTTAGGTAGAGAAGTAAGAAAAAAAATTCAATCACATTCAATCACATACTCTTATCTGGGGGAGATAGTGGCTCAGTGGTAGAGTGCTTGACTCGAGACCGAGGGTTCCAGCCTCACCGACGTCACTGTGTTGTGTCCTTGAGCAAGACACATTTATCCTTGCTTAGTACTGGTTCAACCCAGGAAGACCCGTCTCGACAAAAAACTATTGACTGGAACATAAAAAATCAAATCAAACAAACAAAACCAATAACATATATTTTGGTAGAGAAGTAAGAAAATAATTTTCAATCACATACTCTTATCTGGCGGCTTGTATTTGATAGATTACGGAATGCTGAGGAAGGAGTCTTACCTAGGAAGCCTAAAATTGGTCGCAAGACGGGAATAACGAATGAAGATATTAATGAGGCTATACACTCATTAGAAAAGTTACAGAAAATGGAGATGAAGAAAAACAAGAAGAAACAGAAGAAGAAGAAAAGTATTCACTTTTATTTGGGCCTCGTCACGAGAAAACCTGTCTTCGGGGTTTCTGACAAAGCGAGTTTCAAACCAGTCTCCTCAGCTACAGAGACTAGCTAGAAAATTGAAATTTCGCTTATAGCAAGTTTAGATATGGTACTTATCAACGCGCAAAAACAAAGGCGCTGATCAGACTGTGCGAATGTGCAGGCTGGTCTGCGCCTTTATTATTCGCAAACCTCCGAAGACAGGGGCCTATTTATCTCATGATGTCACGTCGAGTGATATAATGCCATGCATTAAAATTGATAAACCACTAGTGGTTTACAGATTTCGTTATGTTGCGTAATGACATCTATTATAATGTTGCGTTAAAAATGGCAAAATCTTGACCCCTTTTCAGGCTAATAATGTGATTTTTAATTAATTTTAATGGCATGTGATAAAAGAATATAACATTCATGCTCCTGTATCATTGAATTTATTAATCTCGTCGTGTAAAAGAGATAAAATGTTCCGGAAGCCTCGCATTTTATCTCTTTTCCTCAACTCATTTAATAAATTCAATAAAACATGAGCACTCGTGTAAGATCATTTATTTATCTTTTTTCCTGTTTGTAAGGGTCTAGTTAAGGTCTATTCCAGAAAAAAATACTTGGGAGGATAAGACTGCAGGGGATATATTTTTCCATGGGTGGTTGGTGCTTAAAGTTTTCAAATTATATGGGTCATTGGTGTCCGACCAAATCTAATTACATGGGTGGTTGGTATTTCGCTGCGTGGAAGGGCCAGAAAGAATATTATCTGCCAAAAAAAGAGAGAAGTTTTATCAAATCTAGCCAAAAGAGAGCGTAGAGCTTAGCAGACCGAATCGAAAACGGTCATTTTTGTTTATACGCAATCTGCAAAACTCAACCTTTCCGTCGAATATTGATAAAAAACGGTACCAAAATAAACTTCCCAATAGTGGCTTCTGTAGCGGTCATTACTTCACTTGGGAAACATGTATTTTCAGAAGAATTTATTCAAGGAAACCACGCTATAGGGTAGTTACTAGTTAGGCTACTGGTAAAAGCCAATACCTGTAAAAACCTGTACCAATTAGACTGAAACTGGACATTGGAATAATGCGTTTTACCTTTTCTTTCATTGAGAAAGATGTGCAGTTGATTACACTCATAATAAAAGTGAATTGATCTGTTTAATTGCTTTGAACAGTATAGGTAGCGTCTAAGTTCATATTATTCTCACTGCTCAGGCTTTATTATTTCAATTTGCTTTATAGCACACTCAGTCTCTCATGGACCTCCCTCCAACCCACCCCCCTCCTCCCCTATTTTCTTTCCTTAAAACGATCCATTGTCTTGCTGTGACACTTAATTTGGACAGCAAATGTGGAACCAAAGACCAGCATTGAAGTAAGCAAAAATGTGGTGTTCAATTTCCAAATTCGCCCGCCGATTTGGAAGATCTCCGTCGTCTGCACCCCCTGAGTCTAGAGAAGGTTCCGCGAACAAGCTGCTGGGGAGTTGGGGAGTTGATCAAATAGATGCGCATGCATACTTGCAACTGTCTGATGCAAATATCCGGTTTGCGAAGAAAAAGATCGACCATCTATATTTTTACCTTTATTTCGTCTTCTCTAAAGAATAAAATGCATTTTAAGTGTCTAACCCGAAGTTTCACCAATGCGATGGAGCGGATGGGGAATTTTACACCACTGGGCTGTAGGAAAATTGAATTCTATGGGTAGTTGGTGTACAAAGCTTTCTAATTACATGGTAGGTTGGTGTCCGAGGAAATTGAATTCCATGGGTGGTTTGGTAATTAAAAAGGTGCCGTCTTCCACCCCCAGGTGTTTTTTTCTGGAATAGCCCTAAGTAAAAGTTTTGAGGGTAAAATTTCATTGAGATGGTTCTTTTGAGTACCCACAACATGTTTTAGTTGAGATATACGAAAAAAAAAAAATAAATTACTGTAATATTTGTATGGACCCTTGCAGGTTCAGATGGTAAAGAGAATGTAGACTCTAATAACAATGCAGATGAATCTGAAGAATCGAGTACTGAAGCAGACCCTGAAAAAACACAGACAAACTCAACAGACCCCCAGAGGAAGAGAAAACATAATCTAGAGACTACTACAGACACTGACAGTTCACCTAACAAAATAAAGAAGAAACAGTCTGTAAAAAATACTGAAGTAAATCAGGATAAAGTTGACACGGAAAATACAGACAGCGACAGTTCACCTATCAAAATAAAGAAGAAACAGTCTGTAAAAAATACAGAAGTTAATCCGGATAAAGTTGACACAGAAAATACAATTGACACTGAAGATATAGAAGGTGAAGGTGCTGGTGTTGATAAATCTTTGGGAAAAAATAAAATTAATAAAACTTCTGAAAACAAGAAAGGTGGTGATCAGAAACATTCTCCACGTAAGAGAAAAAGTTCTCATGGCTTACATGCTAATTCAACTCCTCAAAGAATTGTTACTGATGAAAGTGATGGTTTTGATGCAGGGAAAAGTTCGTCAAAAGTAACAAAGGGTGGTAGCGCTAAGAAAAGAAAGAAATCTGGTGAATCTGATACACCTAAGCATAACAAAAAGAAAGAGTTTAAAACAGTTATTCATGTTGGTAAAAGTACAGAAAAAGAGAAGAAAAAGTCTGTATGGAAAGTTACCCCAATAAGTGATCATGAAACACAAACTGTTACTGATAGTGTTGAGGTTTCGACTGATAAGACTGAAATTAAGCTTTCAAAAGACACGCCAGCTAAAGTTCAGAATGATACTAGCCCACAAGGCAAAACCACTGAAGCAGAACTAGAAAACAATAAAAGTGAATCTGTTACTAAGGAAGGTAAGGGCCAATCTTCAGACAAGACTACAGATAAACAAACTGCTATTATACCAAGCCATATAAGTGAAGAATCTGAATCAAGTAAAGGTAAAAGTGCCGTATCAGATGACTTAGAAGAAGGTGATATTGAGATATGGATACCAAATAAAAAATACAAAGGAAAACAATCAAGTGTACCACCCTTTGCTCAGTTTGAGAAAACTAAACAACCAGTAGCATTTGTGAGAAAAGCTATGTCAAAAGTTAAGAAGCAGTCACCTAAACCGCCTGTAAATCAGAGTAACCAGTCTGAAACTGAGACAGCAACTTCGGCAAAGAAGGTCAAGTTTGATATGAAAAAGAACAAAGCTTTAGGTTGGTATCTTTTATTTTCAAATAGCTGTCTCATTTTTGAGAAGTATTATTTAAAGGAATGTGCAGACTTTAAAATAAGGGTGTGTAATATATTTGTTAGTGGCCACAAGTACCTAAAGTTAGTTTTCAACTGCAAATTATAAGTCATTCTATTTGGATGTTTTTTTTTGTCTGCCAGCATATGCCGAAAGTCTGTCCGTCCTTTGATCCATAGATATATTATGGACACAACTCTTCTTACAGTATTAGTCCAGTCATTTTGAATTTTTGCAGAATTTTTGATCATGGTCTGAATATGTGCATTTAGTTTTGACATTATTGTCAAATTATTATTTTTTACCACTTTTTTTTCAACTTGTGAACTAAGTCATGTTTTTGTCATCTCCGATTCAATGAGTGGTATTATCACAAACTTAACATGCTTGTTTTGATATGAAATGTGTGTTTTTTTCATCCAAATAATGCATTAGGCCAAATAAAAATAAAAAAAGTAGGTTTATTGTAACAAGTCTGAACATTTTAGGTTGGGTCTGTACACCTTAATTTCTTTTCTTTTCTTTACAGAAATACCTTTCCAATGCATAAAATCATATATTTTCACGAAAACCTGAAAAAATCCTAGGTTTCTCCATTAAATTTTGGTAGGGTTAGGCTACCTTGAACATTTTTTTTTTTTTCATTTTGGCCTTATGAATTTCGCACATGTTCTTGAAAGAAATCCATACTTTTTACATTGATAATTCTCTATGTTTCATTACATTTCTCCCAACTTTTTGCCCTACATTTTTTGCCATGTACTAGAAACATGGGTGAAAGTTTTCACAATTTGAGTCTGACTTTCCACAGAAACTCAGCCTCAAAATCCTGAATTAGGGAGTCAACAGTAGCTTCTCTGATTTATTTTCAGTCTGTCTAAAGACATTCAACCAGTTAAACTTGAAATTGTGAATATTTAGTGGGTATACTGCATGTTTTAAGTTTGGTGTTTCGAATATATTCAGTATTTTGTCATTTTGAACTTTCATCCATGCAGAAAGCCTTATCTATGACAATACCATAATTGCCTTTTTAGCTCACCTGAGCTATTGTGATCGTTGGATGTCCGTCGTCAACAATTGCTTCAAAGGACATCTCCTCCTAAACTACTGGATGGATTTTGACCAAACTTGGTAGGAATGATCCTTTTATGGCCCTCTTTAAAAATTGTTCAAATGGTTCAGGTCCATTGCATATCTAGGTCACACAGGCTAAAAATAGATTTTCAAGATGGAAACTTTAAAAATCTTCTTCTCTGAAACCACAAGGTCTAGAGTTTTGATATATGATATGTAGTATCGCCTAGTTGACTTCTACCAAGTTTGTTCAAATTATGCACCTGGGGCCAAAAATGGCCCTGCCCCAGGGGTCATATATTTTACATAGGCTTATATAGGCAAAACATGAAAACACCTTCTTGTCTGAAACCATAAGGCCTAAAGTCTTTTTATTAGCTCACCAGAGCCGAAGGCTCAGGGTAAGCTGATAGTATGGGACTCGAGCCGGCGTCCGTCCATGTGCGAGTCCGTGCGTCCACACTATCAAACATGAATATCTCTGAGACCGGCTGGCCAATCATAATCAATTTTCATCAGAAGCATCATTGGGGTGAGGGATTGACAGCATTAGGTTTTCGGTTAGATCGCATCAGAACTCTGGTTTCCATGGCAACAGATAGCTCCCATAAGGTTATAATGGGGATAATCTTGTGACCACTCTAGCTCCTTCATTTTTGATTTGTTCTTCTTTATTCTTGCAGGTAACAAGGACAACCATAAAATCTCGAATGGGTTTGAAATTTGGCAGGATCGGACCAGGGACTTATGAGTTAGCTGCCCTTGAGCGTCTGGAAAAATCCCCATAGACTTATAATGGGAAAAATGTTGTGACCACTCTAGTACCTTCATTTTTGAAAGGATCTTCTTCATTCATGCAGAAAACAAGACCAACCATAAAAGCTTGGATGGGTTTGAATTTTGGCAAGATTCCATCACTGACTTGGGAGTTAGCTGCCCTTTAGCATCAGAAAAATTAATGAATAATGTTGTGACCACTCTAGCTCATTCATTTTTGATTGGATCTTCCTCATTCTTGCAGGCAACAAGTAAACCCATAATATCTCGGATGGGTTCGAAATTCAGCAGGATCTGACCAGGGACTTATGAGTTAGCTGCCCTTGAGCGTTTGGAAAAATCCCCATAGACTTATAATGGGAGAAACATTGTGACCACTCTAGTGCTTTCAATTTTGAATGGATCTACCTCATTCTTGCATACAATAAGGACAACTATTAAATCTTGGATGAGTTTGAATTTGGGCAAGATTCCATCATTGACTTCGGAGTTAGCTGCCCTTGAGCGTCAGAAAAATTAATGAATAATGTTGTGACCACTCTAGCTCCGTCATTTTTGATTGGATCTTCTTCATTCTTGCAGGCAACAACTAAACCCATAATATCTCGAATAGGTTCGAAATTCAGCAGGATCTGACTAGGGACTTATGAGTTAGCTGCCCTTGAGCGTTTGGAAAAATCCCCATAGACTTATAATGGGAGAAATGTTGTGACCACTCTAGTTCTTTCAATTTTCAATGGATCTTCCTCATTCTTGCATACAATAAGAACAACTATTAAAGCTTGGATGAGTTTGAATTACATCAAGATCCCATCACACATTTTGGAGTTAGCTCCCCTTGAGCATTTTAAAAATTAATGAATAATGTTGTGACCACTCTAGCTCATTCATTTTTGATTGGATCTTCTTCATTCTTGCAGGCAACAAGTAAACTCATAATATCTCGGATGGGTTCCAAATTCAGCAGGATCCAACCAGGGACTTATGAGTTACCTGCCCTTGAGCGTTTGGAAAAATCCCCATAGACTTATAATGGGAGAAATGTTGTGACCACTCTAGTTCTTTCAATTTTTAATGGATCTTCCTCATTCTTGCATACAATAAGAACAACTATTAAAGCTTGGATGAGTTTGAATTACGTCAAGATCCCATCACACATTTTGGAGTTAGCTCCCCTTGAGCATCTTAAAAATTATTGAATAATGTTGTGACCACTCTACCTCCTTCATTTTTGATTGGATCTTCTTTATTCTTGCAGGTAACAAGGACAACCATAAAAGCTAGGATGAGTTTAATTTAAAGTAGAACCAACTTTAGACTGTGGAGTTAACTTCCCTTGAGCATCATAAAAAATCTGCATAGACTTACAATGGGAGATCTGTTGTGACCACTCTAGCACCTTCATTTGTGAATGGATCTTCCTCATTTGTAGGTAACAAGGAGTTTGAATGAGTTTGATTTTCAGCCACACCCATCCACCAGCTACAGAGTTAGCTGCCCTTGAGCATCTAAAATATAACTATATAATGTTGTAACCACTCTAGCACCTTCATTTTTCATTTGTTTTGTTTTTTTCATCCCTGTAGGTTACCAGGACATACATAAAAGTATGGATGAGTTTGAATTTCGGTCAGATCCCATAACTGACTACGGAGTTAGCTGCCCTTGAGTATCTGAAAACTACACTTTCACCAGGTTTCCAATGCAATTTTATTTTTATTATTATTTGATCTTTTTAATACTTGCAGATAATTAGAACCGGCATAATATCTTATGTTTTTGACTTAATTTCTGGTCACTGTTTCAAGTTCAGAGTTATCTGCCTTTGAGCATCGTAAATTATGGTGTCTCCAAACATTATGCTGGCTCCATGGTGAGCGATCGTTGCCCAGTGGGCTACTTGTTTGGTATGCAGCATCACCTAGTGGACCGCTATCAAGTTTGTTCAAATTATGCCCCTGGGGCAAAAAATGACCCCAGTTCTTTCATACAAGTGCCCAAATGGGTATCTCATGTATAAAATGTGTCTTTGAAGAATTTTGAAAAACAACATCTCAAAACTCACAACCGACTCAATTTCTTAGATATTTTAAGTATCTATCGCCGATAAAACTGATACCAAATATTGCAATTGAGTATTTTGCATACAATTTAGTGTTGCTATGGAAACTGTAAACCCTAAAATTTGATGTGCAAGTCACTTCCAAAAAGTAAATATCCAACTAGAATGCTTTATTTTCTAACAGAACACACTTTATTTATTTATGTACAATATATAAAAGGTTCCAAGCGAAAAACTTCGTCCCATCTCGGAACTTACATTTTATTTGAAATTTTAAAAGATCACCAATACGTCCAATGTTTTGCCGCCTGAATCCTGCCGTATCCCATGCAGCGACAAAGCCTTAGAATTATGTTGCCTCTGTATGGAATTGTAATTCAGTCCAGCAATTTTGCTCATACAATAAATGTTCCATCTGCAAGGCTGAACTTCTGATTCATATTTGTAGAAATTAAAAACTGCAAATTATTGCTTGTTGTTACTCCTACTGCTGTCCCTAATTCACTTGAGAATATGTCAAAGCATAACCAGCTTTCTACTCAATATACTGAGAAATTGATGAAATAACATTATTAATACACACACAAACCAATGTTGAATGGGTTTTATGCCTTGACACATTCTGAAGCAAATAAAAAAGCCTGAATCGAAACAAGTCTTTCCACATTGTCCAGGTATTGGTCTGTAACTCAGTTTCTTTGTGTTCACACTTGTAGAAGCTGTGGAAATTTACCATCACCAAGTATATCAGCAGATAAAACACCTGAAACAAAAAATCTAGCCCAGAATCTCAGCTCACAGTTCTATGGACCTTCAAAGCAGTCAGAGAGGCCCGTGTGTAACCCATACAAAACAAAACACTGAAGTATTTAGTCAAGTATGGGTGGGTGGGCGGGAAGATAATAAATTTCGATTTCGAACTGATTTCACTCCAGAAGTTGCTAAGAAAGAGCCCGGATATTGATTGCAAGCGCTTAAATAATAAGCAAATATGATCATGATCGCTTAGCAACCGTAGCATTCTGTAAGCGTTCAAGCGACTCTGACTGCTTTGAAACAACAATGGCCGCCTAAACACGGAAGTCATTTTATTATGCCGAATTAAACTAGTTTAAGGCCATTATAAACAGCAAATTGTGACACAAACAGTGCAAGTCGGCACCAAAATAAACAAGATTATTGCGTATGTCAATAATCCATATTATTTTAGGATGCCGACATAGGGAGCATTATACCTCATACATAAAAATAAACAACATTGACTTCCAGATCATTTATTGAGTGACTAACTAGCATCACATCATAGCAAAAACACTATATATATATGTATCACCATAAAATTGGCTAGAATATGGCCGCTGTGTGGGATTCCTGTTATATTGGACGTAATGGTGATCTACCTTTTGCCAAAGGAAAATTGAATTAGATACTCACACAAGCTATTTAATAATTTAGATGTTTTATGCATGAAAGCCTTATCTGCCTTAAATCTCCTGATATTAATACTTTACATTATCTTTTTAGGACAACAAGTAACCATACACGAACTGTACCTTGAACAGATATTTATACCATCATGTATATCACACTTTAAAATTAGATGCCAGGAGAATGTAAAAATTACTGAACAAGCACCAATATTATATGTGTTATAAACGACACTACAACAACCCAAATATTATATACAGGCCAAAATTGGGTACATGAGGATACCAGTACAAGAATAATATATACGCCAAAAAATTCTAATTTTACACGCCATTGCAATTTTCTCCTGTACCTGTAACGGGCATCACTCTCCCCTTATAATCCCAATTCGGGAGCTAGTGTGTGATCCAATTATTTCAAAATCGTGTTACAGTAGTGTTATTTTGTTGATCTGGGAAAGACTCTCATGGTTACACCTTAAAGACATATGCGGCTATTTCCAATGCGCACCTTTCCCGCGTCTGCCAACGGGGTGGGTCCTGTCTTTCGACCCTTAACGGATTCGGATCAACACAGCTTCCGATATTCTTATGTCATATCGGTGTTCCAACATTTTCTTCACAAAATAACTAATTAAAGTGTGTTCGAAATATCTATTGACATCTTTTCAGAACTGATCGTCTCAGCACTTAAGACAGATAAATGTAGCTCAGTCGAAATCAAACGACGTACACAATAACCCTGGTTACGAATACGATAGTGGCCGAATCTATACTATTTGTATGGTTATTTAGAGCGGCGCACGACCTGACCTCGTGGCCTAGTGGTTAGCGTGTCTGGCTACAAAGCCAGAGGACCAGGATCGATTCCCGGATGCGCACATATTTTCAGTGTGTTTTTTCTTTCTTTTTTATCATTTTAATGCTAAATTACTTCATATACTAGTAAAATGGCATCATCAAAACGACCGAAATGGTCATCCCCGAACTTTTTATATTGAATTACGCATGAAACCTATGGGGGTGGGGTTAAATTTGGCCCTCTAGAAAGAGAATTAGTCCGGTGACCCCAGATTTTTATTCTTTTTTCTGAGAGGTAACATAATAGTCCATGAATTAAAAATAAATTTTCAAGATTTTCAATATCAGATTTTTTAATACATGATTTATTCTAAAAACAAATTCCATTTTTCGACGAATTGCCAAAATGTATCATGCAGTATCTTGTCACAGCATAGGATAACAAGTAAACATGCACATTTTCTTAAAAGTTTGAGGTCATGGGCAGTAATTTAAGTTAAAAGAAAGAAGCTGGCTGAAGATTACAAGCGTTTTAGCTCGATAATTAGGACTAGTGTTATTATTTTATATTTCTAGAAAATTGGTCAAATGCTGTAAACTTCAATATGAGATTCTGAAAAAATAAGCACGGTGACATATCCTTTTTATTTCATAAATGGATAGCCCACGCATAAAACAAACTGTATGCAAAGTATTGAAAATATTTCAATATGGGAAGTATTTAGTAGCATATGTCCTTAATTGCTGTAAGCAGATCTATCAGATATGGTCCAGTGAAAGAGTCCGTCCCATCTCGGAACTTACATTTTATTTGAAATTTTAAAAGATCACCAATACGTCCAATGTTTTGCCGCCTGAATCCCGCCACAGCAAATTTTAATTTGCAGCCCCTACCACCCCCCCCCCCCCACATGAATGGCTTCATCAAATCTAGTATATTGAACTGAGCAAAGTTTTGGGTCAATAAAATCGTTTAATGAATTTCCAGGTGGATAAGATAAGTGGTGTATGAGACGGAATTGATTTGGTTCTTTTTTGGGGACAAGGCCAATAGGCGAAACACGCAAAGTTTTTATAGGGCGATTAATGAATGGACCAGCAACCCTACCCTTTTCAATCTCAGCTAGAATTTTTTGTCTGACAACCCCCGGCTGTTCTAAAGCAGATTTTAAATTTTTGCATCTGACGGCATATGAGGTCCCGAATAATGCAATGGGAAACCAAAAGTAAAACCATTCCTAATTGCAGCTGCCTTTTCTTTGTCGTAACCTTCAAGTTCAAGGCACAAATTTTTAAGATTAATGGGCGATTTTGCTAATGAATAGAATGTGGTGTCACCTTGACCTTTTGTAGAGACGGTGGTTCCCAACTGTAAAGTAGCGGTAGCCCTTACACTACTGCCTGTTGCCACGTCTTGTAAAAGGTCTGATGCGCCGAGCATTGCGCACGATGGTCTGAACCTTCGAAAATTTGGGCCACCCCTGTTTGAGCTTGTGTAACCCGCCTTGAAACAAGTTACCCTGCCGTGGCTTGACGCACTGCAATGTGAGCAGACATGGGAGAATTTGCAGTTCAACCGACCACAAAATCCATCATTGAAATCAAAACAAGTACCCTTTGTGTGTAAATCAGTCTGCCCTACGTTTGTAATTGTAGACTGAGCCGTACTGGACGTCATGACTCGAAGCCATAAATCAGAGTTGATCTTGCCCCATGATTGCACAGAAAGAGCCTGCCTTAATCGAAATTGCTCATCATACGATCGCCACGAAAGGGTACTAGACCGCGATGCTGCCTCACGAATAATACTCATGTACTGGAGTAGTTCTTGCGATTTATTTGGGTAGCGCTTTAAGTAGATGGAAGAAAAGATAAGAAAAGCATCCGTCCATTTTTCTATATTTGAAACCTTATCTTTTGCTGTTGATTCTGGTTTCATTTCCAAGCGGCCACCCCCTGTTAGATGCAAAACACCACTTGAAAAGAAGTCCCGCAACTCAACACTATTCTTCAATAAAAGGGCCAAATTGATATACTCATTGGCCCAGATCTTTTGACATAATTGTACAGGTACATGTGAAAAAATATCATCAACACCCAAACGGATAATTTCTTCATTGCAAGAAAAAATTAGAATTTAATATGGGTTGACCTTGAATTGATGATGATGCAACTTTTTTTTCCTGAATAACCTCCGAAGCAGTCAGTATTTTTTCAAAATCTACAAAATTTTCAATGGAAGGCTCAGATTGTATCGTGGGCTGAGAAACCCCCGTCGCATTACCGCTTGTCCCCTCGTGTTCGGAGTGCAAATGACCATCCTCTGTGGCGGCTGTCTCCGTAGAAGCGAGACCCACTCGTTCTGGGCTTCCATCTATCCGTCTGCCTTTTGATGGCCCAGCATTGACTCTTCTTCTATTCGATCGCCTAGGAGGCATCTTCAAATTACTGATAAATCAGATGGCAACGGATAATAAAGATAATAAATTTCGATTTCGAATTGATTTCACTCCGGAAGTTGCTAAGAAAGAGCCCGGATATTGATTGCAAGCGCTTAAATAATAAGCAAATATGATCATGATCGCTTAGCAACCGTAGCATACTGTAAGCGTTCAAGCGACTCTGACTGCTTTGAAACAACAATGGCCGCCTAAACACGGAAGTCGTTTTATTATGCCGAATTAAACTAGTTTAAGGCCATATTAAACAGCAAATTGTGACACAAACAGTGCAAGACGGCACCAAAATAAACAAGATTATTAGATTATTGCGTATGTCAATAATCCATATTATATTTGACACAGCACATGAGATTTTGTTTCACATCTCATCTGCGCTATTACCTCCTTTTACACCCATGTGGACATATACAGTGGGTCTAAATTTTGGTCTGAGTCTTCATCTATACTGCAGGACTTTAGTTAAGAGGGCATAACAGAATTTTTTTATCTTTATTTCTCAGCCAAAACATATGTTGTGGGTACTCAAAAGAACCGTCTCAATGAGAGGGTTCTTTTGAGAACCCAAAACATATGCTAAAATTTATGGGTAAGAAAATATTAGCAATTTTACGCTGAAAATTTTTGTTTATCTAAACCTTTGATACTTTGTGTATGCAAACAGCAAAGGCTCTGGCGAGTCTGCACATTTGCGCAGGCTTGCCGGAGCCTTCATTGCTGGACAGTGTGTAAGTAACAAATCCCATGTGCAGGCTCATCTATATTTGTGCTGGCTCATCTATTTTTCAGCTTTTAAAGACAGTTTAAACATCAGCCCCGTCTTTCCTTTCCATCCCGACAAGAAGCCGGACCAAGGTATTCTCAAGTCTACTCCAGAAGGAGGCCAGGGAACTCCCAAACAAACTATAAAACCAGTTCAAAGTTTATTTCTAAAGCAAGTAGGCAGTTCATCGTCAGCTAAAGGTGTGTTACGAGGACAGCACGGGAGAGGTGGGAAATCTGGCACTCCGGTGTCCACATTGACATTACAGCATAAGAAGAAACCAGTGATGAAGTTAGTGAAAAGGGCCAAAGCTGCTGATTTCTTCTCTTCATAGCTGCTGCAGATAAACTGGGCCTCGTAGCGAGAAAACCTGTCTTTGGGGTTTCAGACAAAGTGAGTTTCCAACCAGTCTCCTCAGCTACAGAGACTAGCTAGAAAATTGAAATTTCAACTGTTGCAAGTTTACATATGATACTTTCCATAAAACAAATAACAAAGGCACTGATCAGACTGCGCGAATGCGCAGGCTGGTCTGCGCCTGTGTTATTTTGCAAACCACATAAGACAGGATTTCTCGCGTCGAGGCCCAACTGATTTTAGGAGCACAAACCATAGGTCCAGATACACACCAAAAAATTGACAGTAAAATCGCGAATATTTTCTTATCCATCAGTTTTAACATTTGTTTTGGGTGCTCAATGAGATGATTCTTTTGAGCACCCACAGCATATGTTTTAGCTGAGAAATAAGAGAATAAATTTATAATTATGCTGTCTTATCTAAAGGTTTGACAAACTACTGTCAATTTCCTCATCTCTCAACCAGGCCTCCAGATAAACAATAAATTGTGGCATTAAATTGTTAATATTTTCTTATCCATCAAATTAAACATTTGTTTTGGGTGCTCAAAAGAACCGTCTCATTGAGACTGTTCTTTTGAGCACCCATAACATATGTTTTGGTTGAAAAATAAGAAAATTAGTTTTTGTTTACACACTCTTTATTAAGGAGTGCAGTGGCTCAGTGGTATTAGGGAGTGCAGTGGCTCAGTGGTAGAGTGCTTGACTTGAGAACGAAGGGCCCTGGGTTCCAGCCTCACCGGCTTCACTGTATTGTGTCCTTGAGCAAGACACATTAATCCTAGCTTAGTACTGGTTCAACACAAGAAGACCCATCCCGACATAACTGAAAGATTGTTGACTGGGACGTAAAGAATCAAATCAAACAAACACACTCTTATATGGATGCCTGCTCAACTAAAACATACTAGCTGGTGAGATAATTGTACTTATCAGCAAGTTATCTGACACATATGCCTAAATTCTCACAGCTATTAAGTGGGGCTAGAGGCCTAATTGTCGGCCTTGGCCTTAATGAGCTGTCATTCTTTGTGTATTGGAGCAGCAAAGGCTCTGGTGAGACTGTGCAGATGCGCAGGCTGGTCTGAGCCTATGCTGCACACTGTAACCAAATTGTACTTGATCATATGCATGGGTGAAGGTTTCGGGATTTTTCCTGAATTCAGGATTTGAGAAAATCAGTCTCAAAATGCAGTATTAGGCAGCTTTCTGATTTATTTTCAGTTTATCTATTAAAAAAGACAGTTGTCCATTTAAACTTGAAATTGTTTATACACTGAAAAAAAGTTATAATTGATCATCTCTGGAAATTGGTCATCCTTTGCGTTTAACTTTTGCAAAAAAATTAAAGATATGACATTGAGCATATATTTCGTATATACAATTCAATGACCCTTTTAATTTGTTTACCATACTACAGATTGAGGTATTGTTTTGAATTGTTTGACTTTATTTTTGAATAATTGAATAAAACAGAGACGACCAATTAGAAATTTTTTTCCAGTGTATTTTGTAGGCAATATTTGAATTTCTTAAGTTTGGGATTTGGGTTTTGAACTTAAACCCATGCATATGTTGTGGATACTGCCATGGGGATCAAGAGCTCAAAACCTAAACCTCTCTTCCCATTTGATAGCTATGCATGCGCATATGAGGAGTGACTACTGGCCTCTCAATTGAACAAGACCAACACATGATATGGGTCTTGTCACTAGAAACCTGATTTTGTTGAATATGAGCAACATAGGTGCAGACCAGCTATGCTAATACTAATATAGTTACATTATTGAGCCCTAGATACTTGGGTCCACTCATGAATTTTTGATACTTATCACATATTTGTCAAATCATATGTGTGTGGGGCGGGGGGGGGGGGGGGGGGGGGGGGGGATATACCGTGCAGATCAGTATAACACCATTACAAAATAGCTCTATAGTTTTGGCGAGTGTCTTGTGATGTCCGTTTTTAGCACCTTTATTTTGTCTAATGTCTGCTTTAAATTTACATAGAGCAGTAAATATTTAATAAGCTGTCTTGTCTACTTGCTAGAAGTGCTTTAATAAGCTGTCTTGTCTACTTGCTAGAAGTGCATCTAAGAAACATGTTTTGTTTATTGTTATCGCCATATGCTGTGAAATCAAGATATATTACAGGGTAGTTTTATGATGCTACAGTGTAAATACAACCGATATAAGTGAATTGGGTGCCTTATTAATGTGATGGGTGGGGTACTATGTTACTGAATCGTAAAAATCATACCCTGGTATAAAGATCTTGATCGCTAATAACGTGATCACCAATCCAAAGTACCACAGTATAACAATCTTGACCACTTATAACATGATCGCTGATGATATGACAACGCTCCAGTGCAAATGTTCTATAGTTTTGAATACTTCTTTTATTTTTTGTTATCCATGAATTGCTGGACAGAGTGACAACCCATGATGGCCTAGGGTCATGATTTGGGTTTGCACTGTTTGTCTAGGCATTTTTGAAATTTTAGAACATTTACTATTTACAAGATTATACATGAACCGTTTTCCTGCTGAACCCATATACAGTAAAACCTGTCTAAAACGGCCACTCAGAAATAGACAAAACAAAAATTTTAAAGACAAATGGTAGCTTAATGAAGGTTGAAAGTATTGCAGAATGCTCTCTTGGAGCATTCTTAAATACTTTTGACCTGCATTAAGTGATATCGGTCTTGAGAGCCAATTTTGGGTATTTTTTGAGTGGTCGCTTAAGACTGGTTTTACTGTTTATCCTATTTAGAAAACCAGATCAGCTGGCCTCTAATGACCAACAGTTTTCCTCTCTGCTTGTGAATACATGCTTATAACCACAGGTTTAGATAGGCAAAATATTTGAGCGAAAATTGCAAATATTTTCTAACCCATCAGTTTTAACATATGTTTGGGTACTCAAAAAAAAACTGTCTCATTGAGACGGCTCTTTTGAGTACCCACAGCATATGTTTTGGTTGAGAAATAAGAAAACTATTTTTTCGGTACACACTCTTAACTAAAGGCCGGCTTATAACTACAATGCTTTAGGTTAACAGGATCAAATTTGGGGAAGAGTGTAGTAAATGAAAATATTCAGCATGGAAAGGGTTAAGATTGTGCATGATGATTGTGATTGATGGGATAAATAAAATAAAGAATATATTGAATAAATGTTGTTGCTCTCTTTTCTTAGTACTGGTATGACCCAGGAAAGACATCCCAACATGACTGAAGATTATAGCCTGGAATGTAACTCTCCATTGAAAATTACATACAACACTTGATGCAAATCCTTTAAACCTTTACCATATAGTTATGGTTTTTTCCTTCTACAGCCGAACTTTGGTAGCTCGAACTCGCCTGTCTCGAACACCAGGGATCGCTCGAACTCGTTTGTCGGTCCCGGCAATTTCCCTATGCATTTAATGTTAAAATACACCCCAGGCTCGAACTCAAAGCACGGTCCGCAGGGCGCTTTTTCATGTAAATACGCTATGATGGCTCCAACCAAAAATCAGTCACGCTTGATTAAGGTTCATTATTGTTTTCATAAGCGCTCTGTGTCAAAGAAGATTTTACCCTTAGGTTACCTAACTGACGAGTGGAACGTGTGAAGCAATTAGCGGCAATTTATCAGATCCAAGATTTGAGCAAGTTCTCACTTGTCACCACTTAGTAGGGCGGCCGAAAATGATTAAAGACAATTAATGAGATGTTTTGTAATCAAGAATTTGCGTGTCAAAATGAGTAAAACATGCCTGGCCATCATATTGTGCGGCGGTACAGTCTGATCGGCGTCTTTGTTGTAAACATCATGGGGAGTTAGTCATTTTTTCATGGTTTTATTCGTTGTTATTAATTGAAACTTGCACATTGTGAATTAATAATAAGAAACAAGCTTGATTCTTTTCTTTTATTGTTCTAAAGGAAACAATAAACAACCGAACATAAACTGTAGCGACACATAAACAGGAACATTCACCCACAAGAAGACAAACGGTACAGCTTACTCGATAGCAAATGCATTGATCAGCCTGCGCATATGCTCATGCTGATAAATGTATATACTTTCAACAGGTTCATATGCTAACACACGCTTCTTGTCATTTTAACTCTAGCGTGCAAAGGGTTATTGATACATGCGCTGGTGTTAGTGATGACATACACATGAACCAACTTGAAAATCGTCAGGCAAGGTATCGCTTGAACACATGGATGGGTCGAACTCGCACCGACGGTCCCAACGAGTTCGAGCCATCGAAGTTCGACGGTAGTTTGATACAAAAAACTTGGGCTAGTTCATTGTACATATCTAGGGATGGCAGATTATAATTTTAAAACAAATATTGTATTTTTTGTCTTCAGATCTTTTTCCTCTTATCAAACAGCGCAGACCCTGATGAAATGCCGCATTATGCGGCATTTCATCAGGGTCTTCACTGTTTGCACACATGTTTCTTGTATACAAAGGTTAAACAAATGACACTGCAGTTCTAATGAAGTGTTAACTGTGACCTTTACCTTGGTCATACTGACCTGGGTCACATAAATGACAAGTCTTGATATGGTGGACACTTGTGCCAAGCAAGCAAAGGATGTGGAACTAATATTCTATTTGACTTTTGACCATGGTCTTGTTCTGGTGGACACATACGCCAGGTGTTATTAACATGGGTGAAAGTTCAAAACTTTAAATTCCTGAACTAAGAAATTCATCTCTAAAAACCTGCATTATGTTTACAATATATGCCAGTATCATGTTTAAATGGTCAATTGTCTATAGACAAACTGAAAATAAATCAGAGAAGCTATTATAATCAGCCTAATTCAGCATTTTGAGGCTGACTTTCTTTGGAAAGTCGGCCTCAAAATCCTGAATTCAGGAATAATCTTGAAAGCTTTCACCTATGTATTAAAACTAGACAGATGTGGAAATTATGCCCACAAACAGATAATCCATTTGACCATAGCCTGTGACCTTGACTTTGGATGTACAGACCTAGGTCATGCACAGTACACATCAGTCTTGTTATTGTGGACACTTGTGCTATGTGACATCAAAACTGGACAAAGAATGTGGAAATTTAACCCAGGAAATGAATTTTCCATATTAACTTTGGCCTCTGACCTTGATCTTGGACATTTGAAACAACTGCATTCAGAATATAAGTCAAAGTGACGTCGGAGCATTTTTTGATAAAGGGTCATCGTCCATTGTATTGTTGTAAAAGGTTATTACAATTTCACTAATTGTGTACATATTGTTCTTTTATCAGTCACGCCTAATATTAACTGCATTGTTTCAACATGACCTAATAAACGTTACCTATCTCACGGCATGTTACCTTTATCAGGTCATGATGACGTTGCACTTTTTGAATGACGTCGCTAATGACGCTAAATCAACACAAACATCAAAAATTACGTCATAATCGCTAGTTTGAAGAGCATTTAGCAATGGGTAAACTGATAAATAGAATACCAGGTTCGCGTCTTTTGATATCAAGTTTACCAGGCTCGGCTTTGAGAAGGCATGTTGAATCGCTCGGCAAGCCTCGCGATGTCAACAAGCGTTCTCAAAGCCTTGCCTGGTAAACTTGATATCAAAAGACACTCACCTAGTATTCTCTATTTATCATCAAAATAGGATGTTTTCTGGTTGGCTGGGTAGACCACAGCTGAAGTTTTGATGTCACTTTCAACTTATCTTCCCATTGCAGTATGTCATATACATCCAGATCAGGCTCCACATTGTTTTTTCTGTTTTGTTTTGTCTTTCATTTCAACTGAAACAATCCCCCATCATGCAGAACCAAGATTGGTGAAAGAGAAGACTGAACAAAAAAAACAGTGCGGATCCAGATCAGGCTCCACATTGATTTTTCTGTTTTGTTTTGTCTTTCATTTCAACTGAAACAAACCCCCATCATGCAGAACCAAGATTGGTGAAAGAGAACACTGAACACAAAAAACAGTGCGGATCCAGATCGGGCTCCACATTGATTTTTCTGTTTTGTTTTGTCTTTCATTTCAACTGAAACAAACCCCGGTCATGCAGAACCAAGATTGGTGAAAGAGAAGACTGAACACAAAAAACAGTGCTGATCCAGATCAGGCTCCACATTGATTTTTCTGTTTTGTTTTGTCTTTCATTTCAACTGAAAAGATGGAGTGTTGCGGTAATATTCAAAACGACGGGGGTGCTAGGATCCCTGATCCACACCTAACATCAAACCAAAATGTAAACAATGTGTGTATTCGTACTTACAATGTGACGTTTCCTTTTGGCATGGAAAGGGTTTACCCAGTAGAGCTACACAGAGCTCCTACACGTATATTAATTAAACCATCGAGAGTGCATATTCTCAAAATACGTTTGAACAAAAGCTATTTTAACTTACTAAATCAGTGTCAACACAAGAATAGTAACAAATAATCCGTTTTAGGGTACACTCAAAATGTCTGGAGCTCAACACGTTTAATGTACACATTGTGTGTATTTCCCCCCTCTGCCTGCGCATGCCTGGAAGTGTACTAGCGGTATTCCCCATTAAAGAAATTTAGCACGTGGAACTAAAAATACGACATGACGTGGTTAGGTGTACTTATTTACATACCGCTATATAATGCACTGTTACTCATATTGTTTTTGTCTGGCTTTGACCTATTTTAAATACACCGGGTATTTTTACCCGCAGAGCTCCGGATAAGAAACTTTTGACTAATTGTACCCTAATTTCTTGGTTGACATCAGCCATCCTACAGTATATTTTTAGCAAAGTGTAGACCATGATGGGAAGTTGCGCGGCGCCTCATCAGGCCCTCCAATATTTGCTATTATAGTCGCAAAAAATAGTAATACCAGCGAATCTGTTGCTCCGATTTTGAATATGCGCAAACCTACCCGAAAGTCTAGCTCTACAAAAATGAGTAAGCACTTTCCAGCCAAAAATCTATTACTCTTCAACATGAATTTGCATCTTACCCTTTGAGAAAAAGTCATTCTCATACAGGGAGATCATGTATTTGTGTATTGTATTCCAAGGAGGCTATAATCATATGTATTATGTTTAATGCCTAATAAAATTATGTTATGTTATGTTTATATATATGACACATGGTCTTGTTTTTGGTGGACACTTGCTTAGTAATATGATAATTGAGATGAGGACATGGAAGTTGTGCTTGGTGAAAAAAAAATGATTTTGCCTGTTGACCTTGACCACACAGACCTGTATCATATATGTGATACATTGTTTTGGACAATTGATTTAATAATTGGTTATAGGATGTGGTAGTTATGCTTCTGAAAAGAATTTTCCTGTGACCTTGACCTTGTACATCGGGTCCTGGGTGTACATCGGGTCCTGGGGTCCATAAAAATTAAATGTTTATTTTTATAGAAATTCAATGTTTTAAATGTGAACAACCTCATTATATCCAAATCCATGTTATAAAAATTGATATCGTGGCCTGTCATGTATTTAACCCTTTACTCCATACGCTTTTTTTAGATCATGACATAATTTTTAGACATTGAAAAAAAATCAAGAAAAATTTAAGTTAAGTTTTGAATACTTTTGAAATTATTATGGAAAATAGAGCATTTGCTCCATAAGAGCAAATGCTCCATTTTCCATAATATTTTCAAAGACATGATATTTCAAAGGTGTCTATGAGGTAAAGGGTTAAGTTCATATAACCTAGTTGTAGCTGACCAAGTACTTTCATAATAAAGCAACCTAAACTGGTTACCTTGAGAGCTTAAGTTATAGACAGAAAAATTAAATTAGCCAGCCAATGAGATTTTGGTACTTATTGCAATATCCAGCAACAAAGACTGGTCAGCCTGCACAAATGCGCAGGCTCACCAGAGCCTTTGCTGCTCGCATACACAAAGTACGGATCTAGTTGAAGCCTCAAACCATATTTTAGACTCTAGTTCTGCTGAATATGCCAGCATGGGTGTTAAAGGCATGGGTGAAATTTTTTCAGGATTATTCCTGAATTCAGGATTTTGAGGAAAGTCAGCCCCCAAATCCTGAATTAGGCAGATTCTAATGGCTTCTTTTATTTGATATCAGTTTATCCAAAGACAATTGACCATTTAAACTTGAAATTGTTGATATTAATCGGCATAGTGCAAGTTTTAAGATTTTATTTTCAAAATTTGAACTTTCACCCATTTAAAGGAGATTTATGCTTAGATGTGATATGTACCAAAATCTTATGGTGAACCAAATTGTGTCTGTTTTCTTTAGTTAACCCTTTGTGGACCTGAAACCCCTAAATGGGTACTTTGGCATACAGTGAAGACCCAGATGAAATGCTGCATAATGCAGCATTTCATCAGGGTCTGCACTAATTGCCACAACAAAATTGATCTTCAGAGAAAGAAGTACAATATTTTGTGCGACCCCTCAATATATACATTGACCATCCTGACTTTATTGTATGTAGCTTTATGGAAAATTCCATCGGTCTTAAAAGGGTTAAAGTAATCTTTTATTATCTTTGATTATGCCACTATTTCTTCGAAAACCTTTCACAATGTAACTGTTGTGCCTAGATTCCCGCGATTTTACCACCAATGTCCCTTAAAATCTCACCCAGCAGGGGACTAAGGGCGCACCTCGAAAATCTGGTTATTTTTTCCTGTTTATTACCATTTCCGTATTTAATGTAACCTAACTAATAAAGGGAAGTAAATAGCGCAATTTAGACTGGCACATGGTATTTACCTATGATAAATGTCACATTGGATATTGATTTCTCAAACGGTCCAATATACAACAACAATGGCGGAAAACCTGAATTTCATAGCAGAAGGCCAGAAAAAGCTATTTTAATATAGAAATAGTAAATTTGCTGGTGAATTCAAAACTAGGGCAATGGCAGAAGCTACTTCACTGTCATTTACACCCCTTCTTGAGCCAAAACTATTAACATGTAGCTCAAATTTAAATAAAAAATGAACAGAAATTTACGGTTAACTAATCAATTTAACAGGTAAAAATGTGAAAGATTTGGTGTGTCCCCCAGAATTTGTAAATGTTCCCCTGAAATTCAGGTATAGGGACACCTGTGTCCCCTAGAAATCTTGACCTAGGCACAACACTGATGTAAAATTTCCCCTTCAGATCTTCTTTCTCTTTTGACAGTTTTTCTGAATTAATTTATCCTTCTGAAAATTGTTTTTGTCTTTGTTATATCAGTTTTTCCATGGGAACCATATTATAAAAAATATGGATTAAAAGGCTAAACTGTCATCCTCATATAACTGTCTTAAATGTAAATTTGAAAATTTTCACGAGAAATTTTATTTTCGCGAATAGCATTAAAAGACATTTGCCACATTAAAAATTTGCGACAAGGGTATGATTTACTCACATCAGTAAACCACAAAAGTGCTTTCGCGAGGGTGTTATTTTCACGGCTGCGAAGTTTCATGAAAATAAAACCCTTGCGAAAATTTCCGAATTTACAGTAGCACCGTTTCTAAGACCATAACCATGCTAAACCATATCCCATTTTGAAAACATTGTAGATCCAGAACAACTTGCTGCTTTGATTTCTACGTGAGCAGGTGAGCCTTCCCTGGCCACCAAATTAATAAACTGAGTTGGTTACATTTTCTCCAGTTTTTTCATGATGAAAGACATCGTGACAAAAAGAATGACCTTTCTTAGATGAACTTTCTACTTTTATCCTAGTGTCACTATAATGTTCATGGTGGAACATTTTCAGGAGAATTCATGAATTGATCCGCAACATGTGATTTCCAACAATGTTGTATTTTGACAAATGTAGACTCAGGCGAACCTATGCAGCCCCCTTTTAAGCTTCGAAATTCCAAATGACGTTCAGTTAGTAGCTTAACACTCCTAGAATATTCATGTGACAAGCTAAGACTCTGATCAGACTGTGCAAATGTGACGCGCCATGACATTTTGTGCCCAAATGCGGTAAAACGTGACGTCGGGAAAACGCGCTGCAAAAGTGACGTAATTTTACGCAACTGTACTTTGTTGCGCAATTTGTTTAGCGGCATTTGTTAACATCGTTTAAAGCCCAAGAGGTGCAAATATTTTACGATTTCTTCACAAAGAAATATTTAAATATGGATTTGAAGATTTAAACATGCGACTGTTTAAATAACTATCTCACAACGTTGGAGTTGGAGAAGTTAGATGACTATTTAAAAAAAAAAACAAGAAAAAAAAGAACACCGTGTCTCCCGGACACTTTTGATGTGGGCCGGCCGTAGTGTATTTATATTCTTTTTCTACTAAAGACCAGAAAAACAAGTGAGTACCATCAGGAAATACCACAATCACACACTGCAGACCAAGACCAGGCCTGATATTATAATACATTTGATAAAACAACGAGATCAATTCCATTTTGAACGCAAATTATATACGCAAAAATGCATGTCCGTTTCAGTATTTTTGTCCCCAATGTTGTCGTGCAGCACGTGAACTGTTTTGTTGTCTGTTGTATTAAGACCACACGCTTCAAACGGAAAGGTACATCCTACTTATGGGTGATGTGCCTTACGATGCTCGTTTCAGTGTATGCAATAAGCGTTATCCTTTGAGATGCAGTCACAGGACATAATTATTCGCCATCTTGTAACGTCGCCGTTTAAATAAATGTATTTCCAGATTTTTTGGCAAAAATTATTGTCGCAAAACAATAGAAGCTACAACCGTGAAAAAATTAACGAATTAACACAAATTGATTAACGCAATATACAATTTTATTGTAGCTTCTTGGTGTCTGTTATTTTCGTGTGGTAGTCATTTAAACACGACAACAAATTAAAATGGCATTTTTTTGGTGACGTTAACTTAGCGCCAATAGGAATCATGATATTTTAAAATGTATGTTCACTTTAAAAGGTGACCTACTTGAGAACCAAAATTATAATTATTTTAATATTTTATTGTATATTGCTTTTTATATTTGACTTCCATCCCCGTAAATTTTTAAGAAATTGCACCCATTAACATTGCCATGGTAATTTTCACAAACATTCTGGAAATGCACTGTTCAAATCGCGACGGCACGAAGTGGCGAATATGTATGAAGACAAATATCAATATCAATATTTGGGCTACTAGTCTGATGCGCTGACTGGTCCGTGTATGCTAATAGGGTACAAGTCTGATGCGCGGACTGTTCCGTGTATGCTACATGTAACAAGCGTATTGTATCAGCGTGGCAAACGCTAGTCTGCTAAATCTGTGATGTACGTATGCTGTAAGATGAAGTCACGAGATTTTGCCATGAGCGCATTTTTTGCACGAAATTAAGAAATTCGCTCTTATTACATGTAATTCCGTATATTCCGACTAGACTTTCGGGCTATCAGTTTTGTTCCTACCGTGTGTTAGAGCCACTTAAAAACTATGCCAGATTATCACTTATCGCACTTTCCAACAGCAAAGACTCAGACGACCCTGTTCTAAAGCGCAGCCAGCGCCTGTTCTGCTGTTATCTTCAAAGTATGGAGGTACATGTAGATCAAGGCTCAAGCCAAACACTACACTTCTAGCTATACATCCACAAAACGCGTTGAGGCGTGACTGTTACAGTAAATGTATTGAATGAATTAAGGGTCATTACTTAGAGGTAGTGGTTGAAGCATAGTTATGCAAATTATACTGATTTTAACGCATACGAGCCAAGTACCGAAGTTTTTATAAACTGTGTAAAAATCTCGAAGCTTTTGTACAGTCTCGTATTCTGTAGCTTTTAAGCCAGGTGCATCCCATTTTTATCTATCATCTCATCTAGACTGTTATTGATATTCTTCAATAATTCCGAAGTTTAGAGTTGGATCCATTTTGATGTGATCTGTGTTTAATTAATTGTAACTTCGGTATGTACATGGGCGCAGGCTGATTGTAGTTAATCATGGTTATAGCTGATACCCATGCATGATAAAATATGCAACCAAAACTATTCGGGTAGGTACAATGTACATGTATTCCCGTCCAGTAAATCTAATTGTACCTCCACATACTAGATGCCGATTCATAGTCTACACTGTTCACAACTTCTGCGACTGTAATTTGAAAATTTTAACATGTGATCCTATCAAATATAAGTGAACAGCATTTGAATAATGTCGGGTGTTCGGCGTCGAAAAGGCTTAAAGATTGTTGAAACGCTTTCTGTATATTTCACGAAAAAATGTAAGTTGTGAGTACTCATCACGTGCCGGATCACATACTGTTTTGGGTCGTTTCATTAATCTGCTAAGGGTAAAGCTGTCATTCATATTAGAAAGAGCCGCTTCCAATGAGTACCCGCTGCAAACATTTTCGCTTTTGGTATACCTTGGTCTTGACCTGATGAGAGTTGCCTAACGCGAGTGCTTTAATGTAGCGCTACGTAGCGCTTCCCTATCTCTATGTAACGATTATGCCTAAAAAGCGCTATTTTGTAACAGTCCGTTGCGCAACAACAACATTCCTGATAAAGACATGCATACACATAAAGTGCTACGTAGCGCTCAGCCTATGCAATGGTTCGTTTCGCATATCGCTTTCCGTGAGGCTGCCTAAGATTGGTTTAATAGCGCTTCGAAGCGCTATATTGTAACATACCGTTGCATAGCAAAGTGCCACAAAGCGCTACAAAACGCGCGCATTAAGCAACTCTCGCCAGGTTCCAAGCACATATATTAGCAAGATATGAAGATAGGGAAGTGGTGGGGGCTGGCATATCCACATGAATCTCTTTGATCCAATGCATCTAGCGAAAAGAGGACATAATTTCATCACGTTTTGATATCAAACGCCAACAAACATTTTTTGTTTGATATATTTTGTGGGAGCTCGTCCACACTTTTCTCTGCTTTTGTTTTAAGCTGCACAGCATGTTACATGTATTTCTTCTTCCTTGAAAATACATTGTACATGTATATAGAATTTGATAACTCCAATACGAGATGTCTCGCCGTTTCAATTTTGACTGCCTTCAAAATTCAAATGTCTAATTCACTGGAAGGTATGCACAATCGGCCAAAAGATTACTCAGCATTTGCGCAAATGAAGACCGAGACAGAGTAAACTTAATAGTTTGCCTTGGTTTTTAAGGGAACATTGAAGTGAAGCAATGCATCTGTATTGTTATGAGATATCTAACACCATTTTGAACAGAAGAGACATGGCTAAACTACTAATTAATCGGTGCCCGACTTTTACGAATTGAATATCGCGATGGGTTTGGGATCAGCTCTTGACTTGGTAACTATCGCATGCGACACACCATTAAGAGTGTAAACTGACCTTCGTATTTCATAATTACCACTACCTGCACCACTGCTGCTGATGCTACTTTCATTCCTCTTTCTACAAATTAATTAGCGATGGTTATAATGAAAAAGAAAATGAAGAAAAGAGAGAAATGAGTAGATAAAATAAGCTCGCCAAGTTGTCTATCAGAAAATTTACGTTGACGTCGCAAACACTTTATATACAATTCCATGACGCAGGGACCTATGAACTATGCCTATTTCTCAGAAACCGCTTAAGATATCTAACTAAAATTTCACATGTATACTCCAGAAACATATAGGTATCAGAAAATACCAAAATCTCAATTTCGACCAGGTACCTCATTTGGACCCAAAATCTCATGGCTGGTCACATATGCTCAGGCTGATCAGAGGCTTTGCTGGTCGCACATACCACATTTTTGAAAATCTTATGTTGCAGCTCAATTCAGGATTTTGATCTCAAACTACTGAATAGGCAGATGATAATATCTTCAATTTTAATTTCAGTTTTTCTTGAGACAATTGACCATTTAAACATAAAATTGTTAATATTTTGAAGGCATACTGATTATTTTTAGAATTTAATGTCTAAAACAATGGCGTCTGAATAGAACTGTACTTTACTTACCCTAAATATTTAGACAGACAATACCAAATAATGTAGACCCTATGAGACTGCTCCTGTCTTATGGAAGCAGTCTGATGAAGTTTGCCATGTGACAGCTATATTTCACACATCCTATTAAATGGTCAAAACAAATTTTAGATAAGAATCACTGTTTTTAACCTATATAAGTGTGTATTGAGATCTTTTTGGGGCGTGAACGCTTCATCACCTAATGATTTCTAACCAGCTCATGATTAATATGTATTCACCATGTGAAAAATTACAGGGTTCCCACCAGCTCTGGAAATCATGGAAAGTCTTGAAAATCACTAAAAAAAATCCATGCATGGAAAAATCATGTAATTGGAAAAAAAACCTGAATATTCATGGAAAAGTCATGGGATTTTGTGAAATAATTTGACAACACCACCAGTAGTCAGAAAACTAGCTGTCGAACACTTGTGTGTCCGACAGCTAGTTTTCTGGCTACTGGTGGTTTCAAGTTTTAATTATTTCAAAATGCATGCATGGTCTACAAACATGGGTTGTTGCTGCATTCCGGATTTATGCTCAGCGTTGTGAAGATGCTGTGTGAAGGTTGGAGGCTGTGTATTAAATAGTCATGGAAATTACACTGTTGATCATGGATAATCATGGAAAAATCATGGAATTGTGTTTTTTGAATTTCTGTGGGAACCCTGATAAAAACAGTGTGGACCCTGATCATCTGGCTTAATACAGCTTTCAAAAGAGGGTATAGAATCTTGAAAAGTAATATAACTTTTCAAAATTCTTTTCAATACAGTAAAACCTGTCTTTAGAATGGCCAAAATTGGTTTTCAAGACCAATTATCGCTTAATGCAGGCCAAAAGTATTGCAGAATGCTCCAAAGGAAGCATTCTACAATACTTTTGACCTTCATTATGCTACCATTTGCCATTAAGACCTTTGTTTTGTCTATTTTTGAGTGGCCGCTTAAGACAGGTTTTACTGTACTCTACATGATTACCACTGTTAGGGTTAGCATAGAAACACTTTGATATGCCAAATCATCAAATAGGTCTTTCGTATAAATTTTTTTGACAATGGAACAAAACAAACTACAAGCTATATACATAATAAGCTTCTACAGAGTCTATTTGACATGTGATTTCCAACAATGTGGCATTTTGACATGTGTAGACTCAGACCAGCCTGTGCAGCCTTCTGTTAAGCTTAAAAACTCCAAATGTTGTAATGTTGTTTGGTCAGTAGCTAACATTCATAGAATATTCAAGCGACTTGCAAAGGCTCTGATCAGACTGCATGTATGCGCAGGCTGGTCTGAGCGTTTGCTGGTCACACATACCACATTGTTGGAAATCTCTTGTCATGGCTCATTTATAGTTATGCCACTGTCCCCTTTTGGGGATACTAGGCATAAATATGCCACTGTCCCCTTTTGGGGGTACTAGGCATAAATGAGTTTTTCTTTTTCAAGTTTTTCCCAGTCTTGTCAGATCTGTATTTCATTGAAACATGTAAATATCAACAGTCATGTCAATATCTGAACATATGATCAGACCTTTCCTGACTTTCCCCTAGTTTTTCGGCATCACATCATAGCTTTAAACGAGTCTGTCAATGAAACACTAAAAATATCAATTGGGCCTCGACGCGAGAAAACCCGCGCAGTCTGATCAACGCATTTGTTATTCACTTTTTGGAAAGTATCATATGTAGGCTTGCTATAAGCGAAATTTCAAATTTCTATCTAGTCTCTGTAGCTGGGGAGACTGGTTTGAAACTCGCTTTGTTGGAAACCCCGAAGACAGGTTTTGTCGAGTCGAGGCCCAATTGTCATGTTCATTTTATCAGACCTTTCCTGTTTAAAATGGCTGCATATGTCCAGATAATCAAAAATTTTGAGCGTAAAATTGCAAATATTTTCTTATCCATCAATTTAAACATTTGTTATGGGTGCTCGAAAGAAGCATCTCATTGAGACAGTTCTTTTGAGTACCCACAACATATGTTTTAGTTAAGAAATAAGAAAGTTAATTTTCAACTGGATGCCTAAAAGGGTCAATTTAATTCCATTTTTTTTCGCTATCAAGTCAGAGCTTCCGACAGATCTTTCATTGTAACACTCTCAATATCAATAGTAGTGTCGGTATCAGCTGCATCTTTATTATGCCAATGCTTCTTCGACTTTCTTCCTCGGCCCCTTCCTCGGGAGCTCATAAAACCCCTTGCTATACCCTGACCAAAACTGATCTTGTCTGGAACTCTGAAAATATATGGAAATAGTAACTAAAAGTTGTGTTTTTGAAACTTTGTCCCATTAAGGGTGGAACTTTTTCTAAATCAATGTCTGTAACTCTGGTTTGGTAAATGTTTTAAAATTTTGAAAGTGTTTCTCTTTCTATTCTTAAATAAAAGTTGGCTATCAGGGCTGGAAACCAACCACAACATGCTTTCAAGAATAGCAAACAAGGAAGACCCTGATCAGACTGCTTCTATAGAAGTAGTCTGATACGGGCCTGCTCTGTTTCAGTTTGTCTAAGTTTTTTGGCAGGCAACTACTGTTCAAAATTTTAGAACATTTACCATTATTTTTTTCGTAATTACTATTAAAGTTAACCAAGTAATCCAATCATCATCACTTATTAGCTTCAAATGGCCTTACCAAAGTATGTAGTGCTTATTTAAAAAATGAATTCAAATTTTGGAATGTACATGCAATCATGAATGCTTCGGGTCTCTTGCAAATGTAAGTTTGCAAGAGACCAGAAGTATTCATGATTCCATGAACATTCCAAAAATTGAATTTATTGCTTATATTTACATTTTATTATAAATATCTAAAATATAGAAATGATTTATTTTAGGATGCCGACATAGGGAGCATTATACCTCATACATAAAAATAAACAACATTGACTTCCAGATCATTTATTGAGTGACTAGAATCACCTCATAGCAAAAACACTATATATATATGTATCACCATAAAATTGGCTAGAATATGGCCGCTGTGTGGGATTCCTGTTATATTGGACGTAATGGTGATCTACCTTTTGCCAAGGAAAATTGAATTAGATACTCACACAAGCTATTTAATAATTTAGATGTTTTATGCATGAAAGCCTTATCTGCCTTAAATCTCCTGATATTAATACTTTACATTATCTTTTTACGACAACAAGTAACCATACACGAACTGTACCTTGAACAGATATTTATACCATCACGTATATCACACTTTAAAATTAGATGCCAGGAGAATGTATAAATTACTGAACAAGCACCAATATTATATGTGTTATAAACGACACTACAACGACCCAAATATTATATACAGGCCAAAACTGGGTACACGAGGATACCGGTACAAGAATAATATATACGCCAAAAAATTCTAATTTTACACGCCATTGCAATTTTCTCCTGTACCTGTAACGGGCATCACTCTCCCCTTATAATCCCAATTCGGGAGCTAGTGTGTGATCCAATTATTTCAAAATCGTGTTACAGTAGTGTTATTTTGTCGATCTGGGAAAGACTCTCGTGGTTACACCTTAATTGCTGTAAGCAGATCTATCAGATAAGGTCCAGTGAAAGAGTCCGTCCCATCTCGGAACTTACATTTTATTTGAAATTTTAAAAGATCACCAATACGTCCAATGTTTTGCCGCCTGAATCCCGCCGTATCCCATGCAGCGACAAAGCCTTAGAATTATGTTGCCTCTGTATGGAATTGTAATTCAGTCCAGCAATTTTGCTCATACAATTAATGTTCCATCAGGCTGAACTTCTGATTCATTATTGTAAAAATTAAAAACTGCAAATTATTGCTTGTTGTTACTCCTACTGCTGTCCCTAATTCACTTGAGAATATGTCAAAGCATAACCAGCTTTCTACTCAATATACTGAGAAATTGATGAAATAACATTATTAATACACACACAAAACAATGTTGAATGGGGTTTATGCCTTGACACATTCTGAAGCAAATAAAAAAGCCTGATTCGAAACAAGTCTTTCCACATTGTCCAGGTATTGGTCTGTAACTCAGTTTCTTTGTGTTCACACTTGTAGAGGCTGTGGAAATTTACCATCACCAAGTATATCAGCAGATAAAACACCTGAAACAAAAAATCTAGCCCAGAATCTCAGCTCACAGTTCTATGGACCTTCAAAGCAGTCAGAGAGGCCCGTGTGTAACCAATACAAAACAAAACACTGGAGTATTTAGTCAAGTATGGGTGGGTGGGCGGGAAGATAATAAATTTCGATTTCGAACTGATTTCACTCCGGAAGTTGCTAAGAAAGAGCCCGGATATTGATTGCAAGCGCTTAAATAATAAGCAAATATGATCATGATCGCTTAGCAACCGTAGCCTACTGTAAGCGTTCAAGCGACTCTGACTGCTTTGAAACAACAATGGCCGCCTAAACACGGAAGTCGTTTTGTTATGCCGAATTAAACTAGTTTAAGGCCATAATAAACAGCAAATTGTGACACAAACAGTGCAAGTCGGCACCAAAATAAACAAGATTATTGCGTATGTCAATAATCCATATTATTTTAGGATGCCGACATAGGGAGCATTATACCTCATACATAAAAATAAACAACATTGACTTCCAGATCATTTATTGAGTGACTAGAATCACCTCATAGCAAAAACACTATATATATATGTATCACCATAAAATTGGCTAGAATATGGCCGCTGTGTGGGATTCCTGTTATATTGGACGTAATGGTGATCTACCTTTTGCCAAGGAAAATTGAATTAGATACTCACACAAGCTATTTAATAATTTAGATGTTTTATGCATGAAAGCCTTATCTGCCTTAAATCTCCTGATATTAATACTTTACATTATCTTTTTACGACAACAAGTAACCATACACGAACTGTACCTTGAACAGATATTTATACCATCACGTATATCACACTTTAAAATTAGATGCCAGGAGAATGTATAAATTACTGAACAAGCACCAATATTATATGTGTTATAAACGACACTACAACGACCCAAATATTATATACAGGCCAAAACTGGGTACACGAGGATACCGGTACAAGAATAATATATACGCCAAAAAATTCTAATTTTACACGCCATTGCAATTTTCTCCTGTACCTGTAACGGGCATCACTCTCCCCTTATAATCCCAATTCGGGAGCTAGTGTGTGATCCAATTATTTCAAAATCGTGTTACAGTAGTGTTATTTTGTCGATCTGGGAAAGACTCTCGTGGTTACACCTTAATTGCTGTAAGCAGATCTATCAGATAAGGTCCAGTGAAAGAGTCCGTCCCATCTCGGAACTTACATTTTATTTGAAATTTTAAAAGATCACCAATACGTCCAATGTTTTGCAGCCTGAATCCCGCCACAGCAAATTTAAATTTGCACCCCATTCAGCGGCTTATTCTTTAGCATCATAGTAGTTCTTTTCACTATTGCTAAAGAATGATTTTATCCCCTCTTGAAGGGCTAATAAAAATATACTGTTGCCAACCGCTGTGAGGTGTGTCCCGTCTTTTTTAAAGAAACCGGGTACATCAACATCTAATTCATGTGAAATAGAACGGCCCAAGTCATATTGATGGACAACTTGGCGACCATGGCGGTTTATCCTCCTCCTTTTTTTGTCAATATTGGAAATATTTCTGGCTGTAGGCCTCAAACCAAGCCACTTACTACGAGGTAGAATGTCCGACCATACCAAGTATGATGATGGGAAGACTGAATGGATATACTTTATGTCTTTTGTTATCTTTTTCATCATTTTTGCTTGACTTATGTTTACTAAATCATTCCCCCCGACATGGATGACCAACATTACCGGCGGAGGACGATTGAGCATCTCCCACTGAACTTTTGGGCGCAGGTCAAACCAATGCATTCCTCTGCTTCCAAACCAGAGGACTTGTCTTCCTTCTAATTGCAAATCACCCTGGTTCTTGGCAAATGCTGCTTCCTCCGCATGGGTAATGATGGACGATCCAATAATCCAAATGTCATTGTCTGGAATTAAAAAAGCCATTTAATAAAAAATTCCCTTACATGCGGATATACCGCTCAACAGTGTTGGTACTCCATCGGCCTAATTTCTGTATGTTTGAAGTTAAGACTCCTTTTGATGCTAAATCAGTAGCTCGCCCGATGCGAAAAGAATGAGAGGTATAGATACTTGTGGGCAACCTCAAGAAATGTAATGTTTTGGCCAGAACGCTACAAAATTGACCCCGTGTTAAAGGAGCACCATCCCTATGGACTAAAAAATAAGGTGCAATATGAGGTCTATATTTGAGATAACTCTGCACAGCCGTCACACAACAAAACAAAGGATTGTCCGTAGCAGGAATACGCAATGTACAAGGTAAACCACGCTGGTTTGTTTTTGAGATTCTTATTGTGATCAAGACTGCGGAGTCGCCCTCCACGAGCTGAATATCATTACACATAAGTGGTCTATTTGACATTAAATGGCTGGTGAAAACTAACTCGCTAATACGAAGAAGTCCAAAATATGCCAGTAGATATGCGGCTTTAAAAAGATAATATTCATATTCATTGTAACAGACCTGATTTAAAGTAATGCAAATTTTTTGTAGAATACCCTCTGTAATGGGTGCACGTACATCACGCCTTTTACGCGTTCTCTTAAACCCTTCAAGAAGTTTTTTAACCACAAAATTTGATGTTGAATCTTGTAAACTACTAATTTTATGATAAAAACTAATTCCAGACATGTATGAGGATACAGTAGCAGGAGAATAACCCTGCTCAAAACAATAGGCAATAAACAAAGTTAAATGTGGCACAGGTACTGGCCAAACTACTGAAAAATTGTATTTCTGACGAAAAGACCCAAATGCTGATAAAGCATTATTGTAAACCGCATGGGTATTTGGAGTCACACTGGCAGCTAACAGCTGATTGGACCTTAATTGAAGATGTTCAACAGATGGCTGGGAACTGGTGTAGGAGCCTTGTCTGCCTCTGGAGCGAGTTGGAAGAACCTCTGAAAATTAAAGCGACTTAAAGCATCTGCTATTTGGTTGCAGCAACCATTCACATGTTGGGCTTTAATAGCAATGTTCAGTTTTAAACACAATAATGTAATATCCCTTACAATTGTCATAACACGGTCATTTTTTGATGTCATAGAGTTTACAATGTGAACTGAAGCCAAATTATCGCAGTGAAACACTATTTTTTTGTTCCGCAGCTGAGCGCCCCAAATGTGTAATGAAACTAGAATTGGGAACATTTCCAAAACTGTTATATCTTCTGTGATGCCTAGCTCAACCCAAGACTTTGGCCATGGGGCGTATGCCCACTTGCCTGCAAAATAAGTCCCAAAACCCAGGTTAGGATTTCCAGCACTGTCTGTAAACAACTCTAATTCATCACTGGAAACCCAAAACCTTTCGTGAAAGACAGAAATGCCATTGTATTCGTCAAAAAATGTTTGCCAAAGTTTCAGGTCCTCCTGCATGCCCAATGTTATGCGTAAGCGATGATGCGGCTGTGTCAGACCACAGATTGCATTGATGAGACGACGACAAAAAGGTCGTCCTGGAATGATTGCACGACATGCAAAGTTAAGTGACCCAATCAGTGACTGCATTTGCTTAAGAGTGCATTTTTTCTTTTTCATGATGTCCTTTATTTTTGCCCTGATTTCCTCAATTTTTTGCATTGGAATACGAATTACCATTTCTTCTGAATCAAGTTCGAAGCCTAGGAAGCAAAGTTTAGTAGTGGGCCCCTCTATCTTTTCGGACGCAACCGGGACGCCTAATGTATCCAATTTTTCATGAAAAACTGACATTATATGTGCACAATGATAGGTTCCTCTTTTGCCACCAAAAAGATAATCGTCTAAATAGTGAAGAAGTTTGCCAACTGGCGATTGCCTCACCACAGCAAATTCAATAAATGTTGCAAAAAGTTCCCAAGTCTGGCATGATATGGAGCAACCAAAAGGCATGGCCTTATCAAAATAGTATTTGCCGTCAAACATAAATCCAAGCTGATCGAATGCCATTGGTAAAACTGGTAGCAGTCTAAACGCTGATTTTACATCAGATCGACCCAATAAGCATCCTTTACCGAGGTCTTGTATCATATGAATGGCTTCATCAAATCTAGTATATTGAACTGAGCAAAGTTTTGGGTCAATAAAATCGTTTAATGAATTTCCAGGTGGATAAGATAAGTGGTGTATAAGACGGAATTGATTTGGTTCTTTTTTGGGGACAAGGCCAATAGGCGAAACACGCAAAGTTTTTATAGGGCGATTAATGAATGGACCAGCAACCCTACCCTTTTCAATCTCAGCTTGAATTTTTTGTCTGACAACCCCCGGCTGTTCTAAAGCAGATTTTAAATTTTTTGCATCAGACGGCATATGAGGTCCCGAATAATGCAATGGGAAACCAAAAGTAAAACCATTCCTAATTGCAGCTGCCTTTTCTTTGTCGTAACCTTCAAGTTCAAGGCACAAATTTTTAAGATTAATTGGCGATTTTGCTAATGAATACAATGTGGTGTCACCTTGACCTTTTGTAGAGACGGTGGTTCCCAACTGTAAAGTAGCGGTAGCCCTTACACTACTGCCTGTTGCCACGTCTTGTAAAAGGTCTGATGCCCCGAGCATTGCGCGCGAATGGTCTGAACCTTCGAAAATTTGGGCCACCCCTGTTTGAGCTTGTGTAACCCGCCTTGAAACATGTTACCCTGCCGTGGCTTGACGCACTGCAATGTGAGCAGACATGAGAGAATTTGCAGTTCATCCGACCACAAAATCCATCATTGAAATCAAAACAAGTACCCTTTGTGTGTAAATCAGTCTGCCCTACGTTTGTAATTGTAGACTGAGTCGTACTGGACGTCATGACTCGAAGCCATAAATCTGAGTTGATCTTGCCCCATGATTGCACAGAAAGAGCCTGCCTTAATCGAAATTGCTCATCATACGATCGCCACGAAAGGGTACTAGACCGCGATGCTGCCTCACGAATAATACTCATGTACTGGAGTAGTTCTTGCGATTTATTTGGGTAGCGCTTTAAGTAGATGGAAGAAAAGATAAGAAAAGCATCCGTCCATTTTTCTATATTTGAAACCTTATCTTTTGCTGTTGATTCTGGTCTCGTTTCCAAGCGGCCACCCCCTGTTAGATGCAAAACACCACTTGAAAAGAAGTCCTGCAACTCAACACTATTCTTCAATAAAAGGGCCAAATTGATATACTCATTGGCCCAGATCTTTTGACATAATTGTGCAGGTACATGTGAAAAAATATCATCAACACCCAAACGGATAATTTCTTCATTGCAAGAAAAAATAGGAGACTTTAGTGTGGCTTGACCTTGAATTGATGATGATGCAACATTTTTTTCCTGAATAACCTCCGAAGCAGTCAGTATTTTTTCAAAATCGACAAAATTTTCAAAGGAAGGCTCAGATTGTATCGTGGGCTGAGAAACCCCCGTCGCATTACCGCTTGTCCCCTCGTGTTCGGAGTTCAAATGACCATCCTCTGTGGCGGCTGTCTCCGTAGAAGCGAGACCCACTCGTTCTGGGCTTCCATCTGTCCGTCTGCGTTTTGATGGCCCAGCATTGACTCTTCTTCTATTCGATCGCCTAGGAGGCATCTTCAAATTACTGGTAAATCAGATGGCAACAGATAATGAAGATAATAAATTTCGATTTCGAACTGATTTCACTCCGGAAGTTGCTAAGAAAGAGCCCGGATATTGATTGCAAGCGCTTAAATAATAAGCAAATATGATCATGATCGCTTAGCAACCGTAGCCTACTGTAAGCGTTCAAGCGACTCTGACTGCTTTGAAACAACAATGGCCGCCTAAACATGGAAGTCGTTTTGTTATGCCGAATTAAACTAGTTTAAGGCCATAATAAACAGCAAATTGTGACACAAACAGTGCAAGTCGGCACCAAAATAAACAAGATTATTGCGTATGTCAATAATCCATATTATAATTTTGAAAAAAAAAAAAACAGTTTTGTTTTTAATATGTAATCATATTAACAGTTTTGTCGGAGTGTAAAATGGAAAAGCGGGACAGCCAGGGTGAACACAGACAGCCAATGGAACAAACAAGAGTCTTGTTTTGCACGTGCGACTCAGGTGTGGCTCGCTGTCAATCACAACACCAGTGTCACTTATTGCGAATGAGCTCAATGGTTGAAGGGTATTGCATGGTCAAGTCACCTTGGCAGCTGTCAATCTAATTTGTGTCATAATGGTTGCAAAAATCAGGTCATTATAGGCTTGCTTCGAAAATGTAAATATAGTAACTTACAAGGTATATGTGATGGTCAAAAGTATGAACAAGCCCACAGCAATATCCCTTTTCAATCTTATGCTTAAATCATAATTATATACAGTTATAAATGAAGACAATACCTCTAAAATCTTTGAAAACAAGCGCTGTCTTTTTATAATTCTAACCTGCAAGCGATGTAGACGGAATATTTGAAGACTACAACAGTGACTGCTTTTTCATATTACAACTAAATTCCAAACAGTGATTTATTACTTACAATTCACTCCTAGAGTTGAATGATAAATCATTAAAATGGTTCTTTTGAGCACCAAAAACGTATGTTTAACTCTTTGCCTACTGGGTAATTTTTCATGTTTTTTGTTGACTTTTTTCAAAATTAACTTTTTCCAAGGAATATCATTAGTGTGCCTAACTGTTTGCAAAGGTTATCAGCAGGCAACATTAGTAGGCAAAGAATTAACCTGATGGTTAAAGAAAATAATTTCAATTTTATGCTAAAAAAATAATAATGTTTGCTAAAGTGGCACTTACTTGTGGACAAATATTCTGCCCGTCTGCTGTTTAGCTGGAGTGGTATTAGACAAGGGGACTTCTGTTTCCATATGTTCTTCACTATTATTGGCTGATGTCTCAGCTTTAGTAGGTTTTATATTATCCTTCTTGGATCTGTAATAAGAATAACTTGATAGATTACGGTGTACGGTAAAACCTGTCTTAAGCGGCCACTCAAAATAAGACGAAAAAAAGGTCTTAAAGACAAATGGTAGCTTAATGAAGATTGAAAGTATTGCAGAATGCTCTTTGGAGCATTCTGCAATACTTTTGATCTGCATTAAGCGATAACTGGTCATGAAAACCAATATTTGGTCTTCTTTTGAGTGGCCACTTAAGACAGATTTTACCGTATTGTTCTAAAATTTCAAAAACTTTTCTCTGTTTTTCTCTAAAGTGCCGGAACTATGTAAGAATAGCAAAACAGGGAAGACCCTGATCAGACTGCTTCTGCAGAATTTTTTTTTTCTTCAGAAGCAGTCTGACATGGGTCTGTCCTATTTGTCGAACCCTTTTTTGTAGCCAACTTTTAGAACATTTATCGTATATTACAATGATTATTGAGGCAATTTACTATAAACTGGGCTGTGTACCGAAATACTATGTCAGACTTGTCTTAACCTGGTCTCCGTTTCATTTCCAACAAATGTCTCCAATTGTTCTGAGATAAGGATAAAGAAAGTTAATATATTCTCTCCTTACACAGTTGTTGGGATATAAAAAGGCAATAATTATATTTATACTGTTCAAAATGTTTTAATCTAACATGCAGAATAATTTATTAAGCTATATACTGATTTCCAAGCAATCTGGTTCTATGTTTTGATTAATATGAACTCTGGAAAACAGTGAAGCACTTGATGACTTTTTAAATTACCATCTGATCTGGATCTACAACATTTTCCCAAACTTTATATCCATCTTTTTAAGCGGTTTTCAAGAGTTAATATATGGTGATAGCACGGTAAGGGTTAAGCTAAGTTCTTTGTACATCATCTTTTTTAGCAAGTTAAATTGTCTTTTGACAAGTGCATTTTAGCCAATTACCTGTCCCTGGGCAAGTTTAAATTTGGCAACTTCCACACCAACTGGATGCATATAGCAAATATTCTAAAATAAAATGTTGGTTACCAAGGCTCGAAATAGCAAAAAGCTTGTCAGAATAGAAAACAGGGAAGACCCTGATTAGACTGCTTCTTTAGAAGCAGTCTGATCTGGGCCTGCACTGTTTGTCTGGGCCTTTTTTGCAGGCAACTAGTTTTTGAAATTTTAGATCATTAACGCATGCTCCTTCAATTGCAATATTACCGGCCTGTGTGTTTGTGTTGAATGTCCCACCAACGCTAAGCTCATATGGTGACATGGCCATAGGAATTGAACCTGCTACCCCTGGTTTACATGGTGAGCGGTTTACTCAGCAGAATCTAAGTACTAACCTGTTAGTCTTTGACCTGTCATATCTGTAGCTTGGTGGGTATTTGTGTATTTTCACCATATGATTTTTTCGTTCATTTGATGTTTTGAACTTGGAAAGACAGTCCGCCAGAAGACACTGAAACTACAAACAAAATATTTCTTACAAAATTTTCAATTATTTTTTGCAGTTTGACTAACTCTTAAAATAGCTTGCAAGGAAGCTTCTAACAAAAAAAGACCTTATGAGTACAAATAATGGATGGATGATACTAAAATAGCAAAAAATAAGGTAAAATTTTGCTTTAGGTATGGAAATACCTTGTGGTTTTAGGATTTGGCACTTTTTTATTTATTATACACACAAAAAGAGGGTCTTGGTTAGAACTGATCTTCTCATTCCTTGAGTAATTGTTTATTAAGTATAGGTTATCGATCATATCTTACAATTATAGAGGAATTAAGTGGGAATGAGTGCAGCGATTGAATCACTTAATTTCTTTATAATTGTAATATATGATCTATGACCTACTTATAGTTTTCTCCACCTTTTTCATGACTACCCCTTTGGAAATGGTGGCGCTGACCACTTCACAGATTTACTTAATGATTTACTTAATACATGTAGATATTGCAAATATTGACAAAATATGTGATTAAGTTGGCCAAAAATTCAAATTTCTGTGCAAACTGATTGGTTATGAAGCACTGGAAGGAGCGGAGTAAATGAAAAAAGTCAATAAGCAATGCTTATTAGATACCCCCCGCACAGTAAGAGTCAGTGATAAAACATGGCAAGTTATAGTTCAAATCAGCAGACCTTAGTTTTGAAAAGATTTCAGTAGAATCTGTGCAAACAAAAATTATAAACTCCTTCATGCATATGTTCAATGTGTCTACATTGTATAGGGAAGTATCAAATTGCTCCATCAAAAGCTGTGGTAGGAGTTGATCCGCCCATGAAGGCACCATCTATGCATATACAAAAGCCTTCTTAGGGAAAAATTGTCTCAGTTCTCACAGCTGTCATTTTGTCAAAAAATATTTTTTCTGAACCAAACTCCTTCATGCATATGTTCAATGTGTCTACATTGTATAGGGAAAGTATCAAATTGTTCCATCAAAAGCTGTGGTAGGAGTTGATCGGCCAATGAAGGCACTATCTATGCATATACAAAAGCCCTATTAGGGAAAATTGTCTAAGTTCTCACAGCTGTCATTTTTTCAAAATGTTTTTTTCTGAGCCAAACTCCTTTATGCATATGTTCAATGTGTCTACATTGTATAGGCAAAGTATTAAATTGTTTTATCAAAAGCTGTGGAGGGAGTTGATCGGCCCATGTATGGACTAAATTAGCATAAAGCCCTATATAAAAGCAATTTAGAACTACAAAGGGAAATAACTCTAATAGAATTGGCCCCTAGCCCTTACTTTTTTGTTTAAAGTATTTGTCTTGCATATATGAATATTTTTGCAATGTTTGATGAAAATCCAGCAATTACTCTTCAAGTTATTAAGAAAACAAAACGTTACGGACGGACGCACGGACGGACAACGTGAAAACAGTATACCCCACCACAAACAAAGTTTGCGGGGGGTATAACTATAAAGTATCTTTTATGGATCTGAGACTGAAGACAAGTACTCTTGTATTTGGAGTCCCAAAGGATACAGATATTTTCTCAGTCAAATTTTGGGAGCCTAGATCTCAATACAGTAAAACCTGTCTCAAAAGAGACAAAACAAAGGTCTTAAAGACAGATGGTAGCTTGATGCAGGTCGAAACCATTGCAGAATGCTCTCTCAGAGCATTCTGCAATACTTTTGACCTGCATTAAGCGACAATCGGTCTTGAAAACCAATTTCGGTCTTCTTTTGGAGTGGCAGCTTAAGACAGGTTTTACTGTACATTGTAATGTGAGTCAGTTAATCACTGGTTAAAGCATCACTTAGTTACAAGATAACAGTTTGATCTTTGTTCTTCCAAAAATACTTCATGTGAATCATTTGCTGGATTCACATGAAATATCAGCCTTATTTAAATATCACTTTGTTGCCGTTTAATTCTTTGAGTGCTATGACCAAATTACTTGGAAAAAGCATTATGCAAACAAATGAGCTGTGACATGGGATTTCCAACAATGTGGTATGTGTGACCAGCAAAGCCTCAGATCAGCCTGCGCATATGCACAGTCTGATCAGAGCCTTTGCTAATCGCTTGAATATTCTATGAGTGTTAAGCTACTGACTGAACATAATTTGGAGTTTATAAGCTTAACAGGAGGCTGCACAGACTCGTCTGAGTCTATTCATGTCAAAATGACACATTGTTGGAAATCACATGTCACGGCTCAAATTATAGTCACTTTTTTTGTAAAGGTTAAGGGCTTTTTTCTTTTGTTCTGGTAAATGTATCAATTAAACTGTGCACCACTTTCCAGCCTACTTTAGTGCAAATATTATGAATCAAAATTATTCTCATAAAAATTCCTACTTTGAGCGAACACTCTGTCACAAATTTTGAAATGACATGCCCGGGTAAACTGCATGCCATTAGACAGTCTCATTGAAAATTTTGTGACAGTGTGTTCGCTCAAAGTATAAGTATTTTTACATCATAATGCTGGAAAGTGGTACATGGATCAATGAATATGGGTGCCAAAACAAAGATAATGCTATTTACTTATGTGAAGAAACCACCTCCTCGCAGTGTATCCATGCGCGGATCCAGAAAGTTTCGTCAGAAGGGGTGCAACTTTGACGAGGTTTTTTTGTTTTGTTTTTTTGAAGGGAGAGAGGTTAAGCAGACCATCATTTTTTTTTTTACTTGATGAAGGGAGAGAGGTTAAGCAGACCATCCTGGGCCCACCAGCCAAAATGGCGCTTCACTGGCGTGCCGATGATGGCCCAACATTGAATGCTGGCTTAGCACAATTGTAATTTTTCAGAAGATGCGGATCAATATTGCTAAGAAACCCTATATAATTGTAATTTTTCAGGGGGAGAGGGGTCTGGACCAATGTCCCCCCCCCCCTCTGGATTCGCTCATGGTATCGACACAAAAACCATGTGATTCCCCACCCTTATAACTATGAAGGATTAGTTCAGATCATTGTTTCATGGAATATTACAACTTTACCATATTTTGTTTCTGAGCAAGCAGTGAAAACATGACATCATGTGTTTCTAGAATGTGTGTGTCTAGAAGATAGGCTGAAGGAAACATTCTCTGACAGGTCTGACACACATGGCGATGACTGGAGTTGTAGTGGCACTCATACCTGAAACAATACAACACATATAACATGACATCATGTGTTTCTAGAATGTGTGTCTAGAAGATGGGCTGAAGGAAACATTCTCTGACAGGTCTGACACACATGGCGATGACTGGAGTTGTAGTGGCACTCATACCTGAAACAATACAACACATATAACATGACATCATGTGTTTCTAGAATGTGTGTCTAGAAGATGGGCTGAAGGAAACATTCTCTGACAGGTCTGACACACATGGCGATGACTGGAGTTGTAGTGGCACTCATACCTGAAACAATACATAGAGAATACTAGGTGAGTGTCTTTTGATATCAAGTTTATCAGGCAAGGCTTTGAGAACGCTTGTTGACATTGCGAGGCTTGCAGAGCGATTCAACATGCGTTCTCAAAGCCGAGCCTGGTAAATTTGATATCAAAAGACGAGCACCTGGTATTCTATTAATCAGTCTACCTATTGTTTCTCTCTTCAAACTAGGGATTATAACGTAATTTTTGATTTTTGTGTCGAGTCAGCGTCATTAACGACGTCATTCAAAAAGTGCAACCTCATCATGACCTGATAAAGGCACATGCCGTTAGATAGACAGCATTTATCAGGCAACGTGCAACAATGCAGTTAATATTAGAGGTGACTGATAAAATTCATGTACTGGGATAATTGAATTTCGCCAACGTAAGCAGTTATGGCTCTGCGGATAGAATATTAAAAAAAACAATCTGACTAGTAAATGAGTTTATCATAAAATTTCAACCTTTTATAATGATATGTGATAACTTAGACCATCAAAATATACTGCAGGTAAAAAATTTAGCAATTAGTTATAATGGGTTTTCCCATAGGCGATCTTTTTAGCATTAGATCTTTTTTTATTAGCAAGTGCGCAAACATGTCAGTTGTTTGAGAGTGATCTAATGGCTACCCGAAAGAAGTCAAAGGAAACAAATTATGATTTCATAGCGAGGATTTGATCTGCTGAGCATTTTAATTTCAAACACTATTTCAATTGAAAGGGAGGTAATTTGAAAAATGGAGACTGTCATAGATGGTAAATATTCTAAAATTTTGAACGCTTTTCTCTTTCTGTTTTCAAATAAAATGTTGGTTTTCCGGGTTGGTACATGTATTCACAAAATAGTTGTCAGAATAGCAAACAGGGCAGGCCCTGGGTCTGCGCTGTTTGTCTTGGCTATTTTGGCAGGCAACTTGTGTTTGAAATTTTAGAACATTTTATACCATAGTATAGTTTACTTACTTGATAAGTGAGTCAAATGTCTGACAACAGTTAGTTGTACCACATGAAAACTCAGACACCCTGAAACAAGAACAAATCATACTCTTTTTTAAAATACTGGTACTCAATAATACTCACAGAGTACAATGTATAACGAACTTCTGATAGCCAGTCAATCCAGTGGATTTGTTTGATTTGATTCTTTATGTCCCAGTCAACAATTTTCAGTCATGTTGGGATGGGTCTTCCTGGGTTGAACCAGTACTAAGCAGAGGATAAGGTGTCTTGCTCAAGGACACAATGCAGGGCCTCCTGTGAGGCTTGAACCCGCAACCTCTCAATCTTGCAGCACCCAAGATAAGCAGCGTATTTGCGTAAATATGCAATTAAAATTCTCAAAAAAGCAATTAAATGAAATTTGTGCGTACCGAAAAGCAATTCAAACGATTGGTATGCACATGCAATGTCATTGCGTACCATTTGGTCCATTTTGTTTCCATTCCGGTAATAAACAAATGCCAGTCGGGTATTGATTTTTTTTACTAGCGAGCGTGCAATATCACTCCAGTTTATGGATAAAATATCGGTGCCCAGTCGAGTATTTCGCGGAAAAACACTATGATGAAAAGTGTACACACTCGAATGTCAACAAGGGGATGAGATTTGCTTCAGGTACAATAAAATCAGCTACTTTGATACTTTAGAAAGGCAGATGATGGGAGTAAATGAATATGCAAGCACATTCCCGATGGCTTCACACGAAAAAGTAAGAAAACATGTAATCACAAAAAAAAAAAAAATGTGGCGTAAAAAATAAGAAAATGCGCAATTGTTTTTGCAAGTTTGAGGATAACCAGGTTGCGTAAATACCCAATTGACCCAAAAGCTTATCTAGGGCGCTGATCTTGTGTCAAGCAATCTACCACTGAGCCACCACGCTCCACAATCCAGTAGAGTAATTTCATTATTAACCCTTTGTATACTGGAAACCCCTAAACGAGTACACTGGCAGTGAAGACCCCGCATGAAATGCCACAAAATGTGACATTTCATCAGGGCCTGCAATGTTTGCAAAGATAAGGTAAGATAAGGGACTTAAGTACATAATTTTTGGAAAATTCTATCTGCGACCCCTTAAAATACATATTCCCATCATTATTGCATTTATCTGTATGGGAAAATCCATCAGAATACAAAGGTTTAATATGGATGCATAGCATGCATAGAAAAGTGTGGATCTTGATCGAATTAAGATGATCTGGATCTACACATCCATTTTTTAAAATGTTAAAGAGAGAAAAATGTTATGGTAAAATTTACAGTTGATAGAGTAAACTGGCCCTGAGTTTATAAAACTTTTTTCATGCTCAATTCAATTGATGAAATAAATCATGCTTATAAATGTTAAAATGCCAACTATTGTTGACATTTTAACATTTATGAGCATTATAAATGCAACATTCGAGATTTTGAAAGCGAGAAAAGCCTTTTTCTTTCAGCATTTTGGTTTTTATGAGCAGCTGGAATTTCATTTGTTTGTTTGGTTAGATTCTTTACATCATAGTCAATAATTTTTCAGCCGTGTCCTGGTGATTACTGGTCTTCCTGGGTTGAACAATACTAAGCAGCGGATAAAGTGTCTTGCTCAAAGACACAAGACAGTGACTCTGCCAGCAGTGAGGCTCATTGAGTTGAGCATGAAAAAAGTTTTATAACCCCAGAGCCTGCCAACCTCAGGCCTTTAGTTAAGAGTCCATAACAGGAAAATAAATTTCTTATTTCTCAACCAAAACATATGTTGTGGGTGCTCAAAAGAACTGTCTCAATGAGACAGTTCTTTTGAGAACCCACAACATATGTTTTGATTGAACATATGATGAACTGTCTCAATGAGATGGTTCTTTTGAGTACCCACAACATATGTTTTGGTTGAGAAATAAGAAATTTATTTTCCTGTCTCAATGAGACTGTTCTTTTGAGCACCCAAAACATATGCTAAAAATTATTGGTTAGAAAATATCTACAATTTTACGCTGAAAAATTTCATTTAATATATAAACTATACACTGTGCTTACCTTTTAGCAGTATCAAGAGTATCCACTGGTAGGCACTTCTGTAACAATCTACAGTAAATATCACCCTCTTCAAACAACAGGTCATCTGGTAACAAACGTCTCTTCATAAGCTTCCAACACCATGTCAGTTCTTTTGTCTTTCTCTCACTATATTCATCAGACTTCATGTTTTTCTTCTATAATTCTTAATAAATCACAATTAGTCTAGAAGTCACTTTTTTTAATTCTATGCCACAATATTCTATGGATGTTGTTTTTTCTTTTTCCTTTGTCCCTTAGCTCTCTGTGTATTGGGTAGGTATTTTGCATGAACTTATGTTGTCTGCTGATTTTTTTCAAAATTAATGTTTTTGAAAATTCTTTCAAGAATCTGATCAGAGTGTCAAACAGTTTGGATCCAGATCAGGCCTGACATTTTGTTGGACCTGATCTAGGTCCAAACTGTTTTCCAAGGTTTCATAAAATGTCACTAGTAGGTAAAGAGTTAATAGTGGTTCAGGCCCCCAGATTAACAAAAAATTGGGGTGTAAAATTGTTAATTTTTCTAACCCATCAATTAAAACATTTGTTTTGGGTGTTCAAAAGAACAGTCTCCTTGAGACGGTTCTTTTGAGTACCCACCACAACATATGTTTTGGCTGAGAAATAAGAAAAATATTTTTCAAAATGCACTTTTATCTGGAGACCACCAATACACTACTAGTACTTAATAATTTTTAAAAATACAAAATGAGGTTATCTTTATTATATTCTTTAACAATCTGAATGCCGGCATTTTCTTTAAAAAACAGTCCATTCAAAGAGCAAAACAATCAAAAAGATAACATGTAGAAAGTGCAAATCAGGATCAAGCGGCTCACTATCAAACAATCGGCCTGATCTGGATCCCAACTATATGAAACTCTGAAGGTATTAATGCAGTGACTATTCCTTGAACAATTTTTTGAAAAAGATAATTTTGAAAAAAATCTGCATACATTAAAAAGTAATGAAAAATTACCCAACAAGCAAAGGGTTAACAATAAATGGGGTACTTCATCTGTGCCCACGCATGGATTTTCTTCAAACTTTGCATATTAAAAACTCATTATATACGAACTATGAAAATGTATTTATCGAATTAGATAGTTAAGAATAAGGCTTAGGAAGCAACCCTGACGTACTCCATAGTGTTTCCCATAGCCTGAAAAAAGGGCAGGGTGCTGGCCAGAAAAAGGGCACTTTTGATGCGTAAAATTCACCCAAAAGGGCACTTTTGTTAGAACAGACTTTTCAAATGTGAGTTAGATAAAGGTTTTTATGTCTGTTTAAACGTTAGAATATCTTCTAGTAGAGCATAGGATTCATTGGGACAACAAAAAGTTATTTTATACAGTAAAAATTAAAATATGACTATTTTTTATATTAAAATGAAAAAAAAGGGCAGGAGGGGGAGCTTTAGGGCAGGAGGGGGGAGCTTTAAGGCAGCAGGGTGCTCCCCCCTGCTATTCCTCTATATGGGAAACACTACTCCACCTTTGAGGTGGTACCTGTCTCTAAATTTCCATGTCCTAAACCTATAGTTTTGTTTATTTCTATGATTTGTCATCTAGATTGATTCCAAAAAACATTAATACCAAGGAACCATTTGGATAAATTATGGTGTACGTTTTCAGAAGAAGTGATTGTAAAATTTCAATATTTTTCTTTTCAAAAATTTACAAAACATTCAACATTCAATTCAAAAGATGGATATGTTCTAGTCTTTGTCAAGATATCATATTATCACAAAAACATGCCATATATATACTGCTGATCTGAGCCAAATATCCTGAAAATCCAAAACCTGTAACTTTGTCATTTCCTACAGGTCAGTTTTAGCAAAATTAATTATTTAGTTCAAATGAATCAATAACTCAACATAAGGAGGTTGTTTTTAATCTACTTCCACTTTTCTTAAAGAAAGACATGTTTAGACAATTTTAAATGATTCAATGGTCAGAAATGCAGAAGGTCATGGCCCTATGTCATGGCACTATGGAGCCAAGACAATGTGTATCACTTCATCAAGTCCTGCATGATAATGTTTAAGAAACATAATATCCAAACAATAAATATGTGAAAACAAGAAGACTAAATTTTTCTTTACATCCCAACTGAACAAGAGGAACCACATTTTGGTGCCGTGACCAGGATAATGTGTAACAGAGTCTTATCAAAGGTATCATAAAACAGTGTTCTGCATGAATAAGTGAGGTCCAGAAACAAAACTGTATGCCTAGAATATACGGCCAGCTAAAGTATAAATGTTGCTATTCGATGGAAATCAGAATCAGTTCCAAAAAACAGAATGAACAGAGAAGATTTAAGCATTAAATTAGCAATACCTTTTGAAGCCAAGATTTATCTGTGTCCAAAATGGTTAATTTTAACCAATAGGTTTGACAGGGGGTTATTTTGTGAAGCAGGTTTATTAATGAGTCTTACAATTATAAAATCATAGATATAAGGTTCTTCTCCTGTATGAACTGACTTGTCATAAGGTTTCTCTTCTGTATGAATTAAAATTCTTAATAATGTTACATATTAAGTGTAACATTGGCTAGATGTAGCTTTAATATTAGAAACTAGATGTGTTAAGTACAGGTGTCAACATATTGTATCATTTTGGCTAATATCATTGTGTAAGCACTTCATTAGATAAGAATCGTGGCACTTAATATCAAAGAATTTTGTTGTTTTTTTCTTTTTCCAATCCATAATAGGGGAAACACTGATTATATCAACTTCTAGCAATAAACATACAGTACTAGCATGATGATTCAAATTAAGCAATTATTCAAGTATGTTTTACACTGAAACATAATTATTGTATTTTTTTCCATTTCGATGAATTAGGGCCAAAGGTTTACATCAAGTTAAAAAAATATGTTACCGGTTCTTGAATTTCATGAAATTTGGTCTACATATTCTTTACATATATGGATAGTTTATATGTTTAAATGGTATCTTGACAAAGACCACAACCTGTAAAATTGTTAATTCCAAATTTGAATGACTACAAAATATACAGTCGAAAATTGGGGTACCATGCTATAAAAATAAATGCCCACCCAATATCCTATTACATACAAAGCCATTTTAAGTAACAGCGAACTTATCAATGATATAGCTATTTAATAAAACATTTCTCCGCCCTTTTCATGATATGTCAATTACTTTAGAAATGATTATAACTGGGTACCCTAAGGTATCATATTTTTTATAGTAATATCATTCATGACGTCACAAATTAGCAATTGAATTGCATGAAAACTCAAACACACCATAAATATTAAAGTTATACCCCAGACAATTAAATAACATAATATTTTCAAAATCCAAGCGTGGGCAGACTCCCATGTAAATTTCCCATACCATGCAAGAGCCCCTTTTGCTGGTGTCCAGCAAAAGGTACAAGTTGGCATGTGCACCCACCGAAGATTGAAATAAGTCTATCAAGGTCTTAGCTTTCTACCAGAAAAAATGTTAGACCCTTGGCTACCCATAGAGTGCCTATCGAAGACTCTTATTAGACTGCGTGCAGGCCCCCCAGATAAGAGTGCGTAACAGAAAATTATTTTTCCTATTTCTCAGCAAAAACATATGTTGTGGGTACTCAAAAGAACCGTCTCGATGAGACAGTTCTTTTGAGCACCCAAAACATATGTTTAAACTGATGGGTAAAAAGATAATCGCAATTTTACGCCAAAAATATTTGCTTAACTGGCCCTATGTGTGTGGATGCGCAGGCTGGTCCGTGTCTTCGATGGGCACACATTCCAACTTGTACCTTATACCGGAGACCGGCTCATTATTACCTTCAATCTTGTCAATACTGATTCTGGCAGTTACTTTTCAGCCAGTGGGAATGAGAGTTTATCCATAAGGTCATCAATTCTGTCCTGTAATACCGGAAGAATCTCGGAAGAAATGAACAAATGCGTTTCATCAAGATCCTGAATAACAAACTTCCTACCAAATGCCTCTGACTCGTCAAGGTGCAAGAGAAATTGTTTCATTGCTGGATCACATTCCACAAGAATTCCTTTCATAACATTCACCATGTTTCTTTTAGGGTTGGTGTCAGCTCAGACAAATATGGGTCATAACTCACAATAACCTATAAGTAAAAAAAGCATGATCCCAGTTACAATGCAACTTAGGCAATATTTATCGAAGTTACATGTATATCATGTGACCTCTCAATGGAACATACTCATTGTTGCCTTACTACTCCGTTAGTGCTCTGATAGGTAAGGTAGGCCCGAGTGCAAACATGATTGGTTTGAGTTTCAATATGGCGGCACCTAACCACATATGTTTTAAAAGCAGGGGAGCACTTAATATTTAGGTAAGATAACGTCGTTTTATGTCACAAAAGAATTTCTCTGGTAAAATATCAAGTTGACTCTTAGACTTTTGTTAATTCCAGCATATCAAAACTTGAGATATTGATCCCCCAATTTGTACTCACGAAAAACAAAGAATTTGAATCAAACAACATCCTTCAAAATGTGTCATGATTATTTAACTTGTTTTTTTTGCACCTGTACTCTGTTTCTATATGAAATTCACCAATAAGTAATCACGCTAGAGAACCTCTGTACTCGAAAGGTACAGTCATCGTGTGGTGGTTGCAGTCGACGAGTGCACAAAATAGTGTACCTAACTGTTTAAAAAGGTAATATTTTGGTCAATATTTTACTTCTGAAAATATTCATCGCAAATTATTGTCGCTTATAAATCCAGCTATGTATCTGCTTAACAAATTGTTTGTGGGTTGAGAGATAGTCGCTACAGCGCCCAGAGTTACGCTTAAAATGTGATTTTTCCTGAAAAAGAGGATGAAAGAAATGTTTGCTTATGTTCTTGAATTTATGCTTACTTTTGATAAAATGCAAAATGTCAATCCTTTATTAACAGCTAGGTACACTATTTTGTGCACTCGTCGACTGCAACCACCAAGCGATGACTGCGCTGTTCGAGTACAGTGGGTCTGTAGCGTGAGTAATCGCTGTGAGTGACTATTTATGCCATTAAAATTTGTTTGCTTTTGGTATTTTGCTGTCAAAGAAATTTGTTTGATTTGATTCTTTATGTCCCATCAACAATCTATCAGTTTAATATGTAGGGACGGGTCTTCCTGGGTTGAACCAGTACTAAGCTAGGATTAATGTGTCTTACTCAAGGACACAACGGAGTGGTGCCGGTGAGGCTCAAACCGGCGGCCCCTCGGTCTGGAGTTAATTACTCTACCACTGAGCCACAGCGCTGCCCTGTCCAAAGAAATGATTTTAATAGTTTTGAATCCAGCTGTGTAAGGCCCGGATCGGCATCTGGTAGAATATAGATTGCTTCTGATTATAATTGCTTTGCTATATATATGCGGCATATGGTCTGTTTTTAGCATTCAATTGAATTAGCAAACTTCACAAACAGTATCACTGCAGGGTTTATTCTAGTACGCGCAATTGCGGGATTCACACTATTTTTTCCAGATCATGCACAAATTCTGACCGGATGCGAGACAGTCCCACATCAAAAATTTGCTAAAGGAATGCTTGAAACTTGTGCTATTCCTTTGAATGCTGTAAATACCCCTGTTTTCAAAGGGAAAAAAATATTTTGGTTTTTCGGTTGAAAACATTGGCCATGAAAAAACCATGCTTTCGCTCAGGACAGCTTTGATAAACGACCAGTCAAAATCATTATTGGAAAAGGGTCTACTCTGGGCATGCCCGATATTCTAAAGATAAACGTTTGTAGAATTTCAATGCCCCAAATGGGTTCATTGATTGGCTGCATGGTAGTTCTATAATGTAGAACGTTTGGCACTCCTATTTACTATCTCATATTTTCATTTTTTTAATCTGACTTTTTTCATCATTTTTTGTTTACTATCAATGCTGAGCAACGAGTTCGGGTTTCCAACAATAACAAAAAATATAAATGTCAGTATAAAAACGTTAAAAATAAATGTCGGAATACTCGAACTCTCATATTATGGGAATAGCTGCATGGATATTATTTATGCGCATTCATGTTGCTCACTTGTACTGTCAAGATGGCGGACACTATTTAATCGTGAATTTTTTGCATTTATTTTAGCTGTTTTTGTCTGGAAACAATATCTTGTAATTTTTATTTAGAAAGAAATCCACAAAATGGTAGATATTTGTTCAAATGAGAGCCGGAAAAAGGCATGACAACCCTTTTTCTTCGGGCTTCGATTCGGAGACATATTAATGGGACAAGTTCATTAGTAAAAGAAGCATAATTATCATGATGGTAATATATGGTCCTCAAAATTTTCAAATAACCCCCCAGAAAATGCTGAAGGGGGCCGAACATGGTCCTCAAAATTATGACCTTGGGACAACACAGAAAATGCACAATCCAAAAATCAAACAATTATATGAACCCTGATCAAACTGCTGCTAGCTGGGTTCAGTTCTGTTTGCAATTTAGAGAATAAAGTTCATCAACAGAAAAAGTTCTCTAGCATAACAGTAAAAGGTTTATTAAATAGGGACAAATAAAGATGCTAATGTGCTGTTAGCAGTGTCCCCCCCCCCTAATATTTTGAAAATTCACCCTTTTTTTGTAGAAGGAGGGGGAAATCCCCCCTCATTTTCAGTTTAGATAAAGAAGCCTTATATTTCGCTTATAACATTAGCTCACAAGCTATTCTGCGACATAATAATATTTTAACAGATAACTCAACAGATAATAATGTTTCTAGATATACAGTCAAGTCCCCTAACATTGCGCGGCCCCTAAAATTGCGCACTAGCCCAAGTGACTATGCCACATTTAATCAGATAAAATCTTTTTTGATATTTAGTATCAGGCTGCTTTTGGAAAGAAAAAAACAGCAAAAGGTTTTCACTTTAAGCTTTCACTAATGAGCAGGGGAGGATTTCGGCAAGAATTTGCAAAAGTTGATAAAAAATTTCAGACCTAATTTTCAAATGACCAAGACTTCAAATTATTTATTTTGAATGAAGTTTTTGTGGAAGTAAATTGTTGAGAACAACCCTGGTATATTTTGTAAAAGCAATTCATTAAAGAGAAGTTGTTGAAAATTTGGCAGAAGGTGCACAATGTTAGGGGACTATTTTCGTTATCCTAAAACAGGGGGGTTGTGCACTTCAAATCAAAGTTGTTAGAGATCGAGAAAATATTTTTCATTTTAAACTCTATGTAAATAATATATAATGATAACTTTATTTGGCTGTGCACACTTTTTCAATTTTATCAGGTTGGGAACACTTATGTTTTGATCTGTTATAGTTCAATTGATCTAAAATAGACTGATTTGTCTACTTAAAAGCACTGAAATAATTATTTATATGCTCTGCGCAGCTGTTGCCAAAGAATTGCAAAATCATTCTCCAGCCAAACTGTAGCCTTTGTTGATGCGATCTTGATGGTGTAAAAGATTTGATTATTCATCGAGGAAATTTTTGCAGAAAACCCCTTCTTTATAAAATTGTCTGCTGATTTTGTTAAAAATTCAATTTAAGAGATGAATTTTCAGTAAATAATGTTATTCCTTACAGACTTCTTGAGAACAACATTCACACATTCATTTCTGGATGGAAAGGTGATAATAAGGTCACTTGTTCCGCTGCAAATCTAACAGCTTCCAAAAGTATGAAGGCAAATAAATGACATCCATATACAGAGAAAAATTTAGTTTTATTGAGAAAACGGTTTTTATTGTGTGTGACTTCAGTGTTATCCTTTAGGTTTGTATTATAGGAATAAAAAGGACTCTCTTCCTGTGGGTTTTGAATGTCCCAGTGCAATTTTTTAGAGTTGCATAAAACATGTTTTGTTTATTTTGTTTTAAAAAGCCAATACTTGTAACCATGTCAAGGGAGGCAACTACAACTTATTTAAATAATATTTTGTCTGTTAAAAAGTTGAAATTTCTTTAATATTTTGACACAGAAACAAAATACTAGATAAAAATATATAAGGAGAATAAAATTCATGAGTTTTAGATTTGATATATAAATGGAACCAAACTAAAACTAAAGCAATTTTATACCAAAAATAATTGGATTATGCACTGTATATTAACTGTAAACCAATTTCTCTAAATATGCATGACACTTATTGGCCACCATACATTTGGATGCTGTTGTGGGAAATTTGATTTGCAGCAGCCCAATCGACCTCATCATCTTGACCGGCTCAAAGAAAGGCTGCAGAAATGGCAGTGTACATGTTGGTCTTAAGAAGTCTGGAAGCTTCAACAGCATTTATTGAAAGTTCATCTGGTAAATTGAATTCCTAACAAAATCAGCAGACAAATTTATAAAAAAAGGGTTTTCTGCAAAAATTTCCTCGATGAAAAATCAAAACTTTTACACCATCAAGATCGCATCAACAAAGGCTACAGTTTGGCTGGAGAATGATTTTGCAATTTTTTTGGCAACACCTGCGCAGAGCAGATAAAGCATTATTTCAGTGCTTTTAAGTAGACAAATCGGTCTATTTTAGATCAATTGAACTATAACAGATCAAAATGGAAGTGTTCCCAACCTGTTTATTTCTTTCTTATTATATCTTACGGAGGTTAAAAGGCTTAAGTGCGGAATGTTAGGGGCCTTCACCATACATGCTAGCATGTATTTTAAACAGCCTGCTCGTGAATTACGTGGTCATTCTCAAAAATTAATGAAACAGTACAGCCGCACAGACATCAGGAAAAACTTCTCAAACCGAGTGGTCGACACATGGAACAGCCTACAAGACACAACTGTAAAGGACCAATCTATGGCTTCAATGAAGCAGAAATTGAGAGCTGACCTGTAGTGTGTCAGCTTAATTACCAAGTAAGTAAGTAAGTAAGTAAGTAAGCATGTAGTTTGGTCAAAATAGTCATTTTTTCCTGGCCTATTGTTCTCTCATTTTTGGGGGTGAAATTGAAAAGAAGGTCCCTATATAAAGCATCAGATAAAGTAACAAATATTCATAAATTCAAGCACCTATGCTCATAAAGACGCTTGGTCACCCTTGGAACACCGCTTACTTTCAAATATGTCAAATGAAAGCGAAGGAGATGTGGACAATGAGAAAGTATATCAAAGTACAATAACTCTTGTTACTTGTATATATGTAACTGCATATTGAGTACACCAATTATTGAGTGAGTGATTTATTTTTTTACAACTGACCGACAAACAGTGAATTATTCTCGGAATTATTAGCCTACTCAGTAATTCGCGCAACAGAGATGATCTGTTTCGATTCTAACACACAATACACGACGAAAATACATTTGAAGTCTTCAGCTTCTTCCAACTTCCATTGCATTGAGGAAACCCCGCCAATAGTTGGATTGTGTCGCATACATTTACATGTATTTGTAACGTCATTCCAGCGTAAAACGACGTTACACCGTCTAACGCCATGACTGACGTCATTTTAGTAACAAATGACGTCAGCTAGCGCGCGTTTTCCTCGCGCTTTCAAAACTGTGAATTATGTTTGATATATCACGTTTTTAGCATTCGATTGGCTCTATGATAGGCGCGGTGTGTTAGAATTAATATTTATCCTATAGCATAGTCTGAGGATTTAATTGTACACTTTGTATAGGCTACTATGCGAGCAGGCTCAACAGTCAACGGCGAAGGCTCTGGCGAGACTGTGTGATTGTGCAGTCTCATCCGAGCATCACTGGCGTAATGATCAAAATTTGATCGAGCCAGTATTACAAGAAAGAAAGAGCATTCGCTGCTCAGAGATGCGATAAGTAGGCAAAATGGCATGTACTGGCCCATAAAAATGAAGTCTAGATCTACTCTAGGGGGACCGAGGCTAGTAGCCTACGGCCTCGCGGCATGTTCGGCATATGGCTATATTTAGCATGCAGATAAAGATATTTTGTTTGTTAGTTTGATTTGATTCTTTACGTCCCATCAACAATCTTTCAGTTATACAGGGACGGGTCTTCCTGGGTTGGACCAGTACTAAGCTAGGATAAATGTGTCTTGCTCAAAGACCACAACGCAGTGACACCGGTGAGGCTCGAATCCGTGGCTCCTCGGTCTCGAGTCAAGCACTCAACCACAGAGCCACTGCGCTCCCAGATAAAGATGTGGAATCTGCATGAGAAACATATCTGGACATCACTTGTGACGAGTAACTGAAAACTCGTTTTCTTGAATGACGAGTAAAAATTCCATAGTATACATAGTAACTAAACTACATTTTTTTCTATTCTGATTTAAATTCTATATGATTATTACGAAAGGATAGTGTGCTTTGATATAGCACATTTTAAATTCATCTCCTGTATCCTAAAAGGAGCTGCCACGTACTATTTTGAAATAGTCTGCCAGGGGCTAGTTCGGCCACTTACGTCAGGGCCGGTTCGGCCCATAGCCAAACTTGCCCAACACATACACACAATATTTGCCAGCGTATTCTGTGCCACGTACCACTTTGTAAAGGGTGTTCATATTTAAAGCGATCAAAAAAAACATTTCGTTGAATGTGAACAAATTTTGCTTCAACACTTTAAAAGCATTTAGATTCTAGTACCATTTTTCATGCCCATTATTGGTTAAATTGTATTCCGAAGTACCAACTCGGATCGTTCATATGTTAAATTAATGCTTTGAAATTTTCTTGGTCCTTACAGAAGTTTGACTTTATAATCATAGGCCAGGATAAATCAGGCGGGGCAAGTTCAGCCATCATGGCCTGATCTCATTGACTGAAGTTTACCTTTTATCGTACAGAGACATACGAAGGGGTTTACCGGGACTGGTGCCGCCGACCTATTGTGCCTTACTTGAATATAAAGGTTGTAATAGTCATTCGAAAATTGTACTTTTTCTAATATGGGGCCGTACTAGCCCCGGTCTCAGATGTAGCCGTTTGTTTACTTCGTTAAAACTTGCTCCATTACACGGTGATTTGGCCTCTGAGGATTAGACTTTGACAAGAAAACTTTTTGTGGCAAAGCCTAGTCACCGCTTTACGTATACCTGTGTCCCGATAATGTTGAAATGTAACCGCCTATTAGAACCCACTTTACTGTATTTCAGAAAAGCTATGTTGAAACAGTGACCTATATTAAGCTATACGTCACTGGTTGAAACACTCAGTTTTGCTACCCGAACATTGCTTTAAATCTAAATACCTAGAGTTTCACTCTAATAAGCAAACATTCAACGTAGGTCGTGCATAATTATTGTCAATTGATTTTCGTTATAATTGGGCCTCGACGTGAGAAAACGTTGCGGACAAATATTCGCGCAGTCTGATCAGCGCCTTTGTTATTCACTCTTTGGAAAATATCATATAAATACTTTCTACAAGCGAATTTTCAATTTTCTAGCTAGTCTCTGTAGCTGAGCATGCTGTTTTCAACATCATCTGGTCGAAAACCCTGAAGACAGATTTTCTCGCGACGATGTCCATAGTTATTGTTTATGCATCTCAGGTACAGTATTAATAGTAAATATACATATTATAAGTTCCATATTAATAAATAACACAACTTCTGCCTAGCATCTTAGCAAAAGTATCAACCCAGATAAGATGCCGCCTAATCAGACGTCTCAGCCGGGCCTGCAAAATTTGTCATATTAATGTGATACTCGTCATTTTAATCAGTTGTGTAATGAATCTGTTCTTAATTTAAAAGCATTTAAAATATAGATGCAAATTTTCTTGAGGAATTAATAAGCTCCATAAATTTGATCACACTATATAGGTCTTCTCCAATAGTATTTCGAGATATAAGCGTTCTCTCAGTTCTAACTTAGGAAGTATTCTATTACAAAATGGAATTCGTCCTCTAATATTCCACATATTTCGTTTTCTATCATCGCGGTGGTATAGCTCTTGGCATATCCCATCTATCTACCTCTATTATTAATCTAACAAAGGCTTGGCTAAATTTGCATTCCAAAACAGAACAAATAAGCCTGCATTTAGAACGTTGCAAATGTTTTATAAAAATATGCATGTGACGACTTCCCTCAGTAATCTAGCCTGCCAGTTTTATATGAAAGTATCAGTTAAACGTTGTTTTAGTGAATTGTAATATCCAATTCCTTTGTTGAGCCAGGGTCTTTCTACACGTGTATAGAGTCCCTGGTTGAGCCAAACCTCACAAACTTGAACCAAGTGATGTACTTGCCATGCAATGATGGCATCCACGCGAGCTGAACATTTCTTGTACTTCAACAACAGCAGAATCTAAGGCGAAGATTTGGTACCAGTAAAATGCATTTAAGCCCTCTGGTGACTTAGGCTGCTGTCCGTTCTAAGGCGGTGGTTCTGTTGTTGTTGACTTTTTGTTTATTGTAACTCCCATTGTGGGAGTCTGTAATTGTTCTATGTTTTGTTGTACGTTACTCTATGTCCATTCTAGTATTGCAATCATCTTGATGGGGAAGAGAGAGCTGATTGCTTTGCTTAATTTGTCTTCCTGGTATCTCGTGATGGTTGAGCGTCTCTTCCTCGCGGTGCCACGGGGTTGTCTGCAGTTTGTGATTGTGGTATTTCCTGATCATACTCACTTATTTTTTTTTTTGATGCAGACGACACACTCTTATGCACTTAACAACACTTATAAGTGTGCACATATAGATGGACCCATATCTTCATAAATAAAAGTCAAATCATTTTGAAATTTTCAGCAGATATAGATGGCATTCATGACATGATATTCCATAGATTTTAATTTCCTTAAACTTTAACTTCTAAAATGCGAAATCAAAATTCAAATATTTCGTAAAATCAAAGTTCACAGTTTTATGCCACACAAGGATATACAGAGAACGAGGGGAACGTTTTCAGGACAACTGCATAATTGAATGTGCCAGTCATGGTGGTGGTTCTGTTAAGGTGTGAGCAGGTGTGTCCTTACATCATAAAACTAACATTGTCTTCACAAAGGGGAACTTAACTGCAGCTCGCTATCAACACGAAGTGCTCAATACGGAGGTCTTCCTATTGTTGAGAAACCACAGAGGAATGCAGTTGCTGCACGATGGGTCTCCAGCCCATCTGGCAAGGGTCACCACTGCATTTCTGAATGCAAACAATGTAAATGTCGTCGACTCCCCCCCCCCCCCCAAAAAAAAATCACAAGACTTAAACATAATTGAAAACATTTGGGATGAGCTAAACCGCCGTGTAAGGAGAACAGAGGCTATTCTGACCACACTGAATCAACTGAGAGCAAAAGCTCTCTACGAATGGAACAACCTCCCTCAGAATTACGTTCAGCGTTATGTCACGTCAATGAGACGTCGTTGTCTTGCCGTAGTGAAGAGTGCGGGGCGACATGCCCGCTACTTAGTTTACATAGACATGGACGCCGCTGCAGGATTTGACTTAAGAATATTGTAATATTTACTTTGTTTGGTTTGGTGTTTACTAAGTTTGGTCTCTTCTAAAGTATTGGAAAAAATGTGAACTTTGATTTTACCATAAATTTGAATTTTGTGTTCGCACTTTTTAACTTTTTATTTTATTCGAAATAAAATAAATGCAATTTTATAACATACCTGTCGTTTATATTTGTTGAAAATTTGAAAATGATTCGACCAGTATTAACGAAGAAATGAGCCCATTTATATGTGCACACTTATAAGTGTTGTTAAGTGTATCATCACATTAGGGACGAAACTGCAAAAAGGTCCAACAGCTCTGAAGGACTACTGAGAAGCATGACAAGTAATTGATATATATAGTATAGAGCGACTAACTATTTCCTCCATGGTCACAGACAGCGCCAAATACCTTGGTGTGACCCGGTTCAGTGATGACCTTTAATGAGAGAAGCACACCAAAACAACAGCCGCCAAGGCTTCATGTACCCTTGAATTTCTCAGGCGCAACTTCAGGGATTGCAGCAGACAGGTTCGTGCCACTACATAACAATGGAGTATGTTTCTACACCCTTGGACCCATACAGGATAGAAGATGTCAACTTTCTTGACAAGGTTCAACGTCGTGCAGTAACAATTACACTGATAGGACCCCCAGGATGTGTCACAGCAATGGTTAGCTCAACTTCAAGATCGCCTAAAGGTATATCGTAAATGCATGCTCTTCAAGCCTAATTATATGCCAGAACATGAGAGTTTGGTACTTATCGCATATGCCATGGCTCATGCGCATCTGCAGAGTTTCACCAAAACCTTTTTGGCTCGCACACACAAAGTAAGGATGTAGATAAAGACAAGACCAAATTTAGCTGATTAGGCTGGGAACAACTTCAAGACTTAAAGGTACATCGTAAATGCATGCTCTCCAAGCCTAATATATACTGCAACACCCCCTCGCGAGGATTACGTGAAGTTGGATTGCGTCTTAAAGCCACGGCACAAAAAGTGTTCGGAAAAAGAACTGTGTTAAAAAAAGAATGTACAGGGAAGGACTCCAAACTATACTAGCATACTCTACCTGAGGGCGGACAATGGTCTTATAAGCTGCCTCTCTTATAGCGGGATTTTAGGTGTTTCGGACCTGGTGATGTGCACAACAAAGTATGGATGTAGATGAAGACCAGATAAAATTTTAGACTTCTAGCTCCTCTGAATACGTCAGTATGGGCTTACAGGAGAATGTTCGCATATGTAATATGTACCAAAATACATTGTGTGTATGCTGTTTGAGATTGGGTAGTGCGGTGTTTGGGTGTTTGAGGGAACAGAAACTGATTTGAATCATAGGGTAGGGGAGGTTGGTTTTGATGGTGGTTTGCGGTGGTCTGGGATGGTTTGCGGGTGTTTCCACGGACCCGATGGAAGGTGGTGGGTGGGTGGATAGACACGGTTGTCGTACTAATAGCCTATTCCTTTCTTCATTCACTTCCTGTGACTCACGATTTCGCGAAAAAAAAATTTTTTTTTTTTTTTACGGAAGCTGGTTTCTGCAGTAAATTCTTTGAAGAATTTTGAAGGTCAGGTGTTCTTAGATTCCATAAGTGCTGATTCCTGGAGTGAGTCGATTCGGCTTTATTTGGTGAGTCGTTTTGGTAGCCCAGGCAGACCAAAAATTTCCACTTTTCTTGTTCCCCTGATCCCATAATCACAAAAACAAAAGACTAACAACCATGATTTACAAGATTTGCAACAACTCCAGTACAGTCACTCTACCTGAATTCGTTTAACTTAAAACAGTCGTAAAAGATCCCATGATAGGGGCTACATCCATAATTCTTTCTGCCTTGTGTGTTCAAGTTATGGACCTGCAGGAGGTGCCGCAACACTAGTAGTGTTGGAGAAATGCTCGATGAGCTGCAATAGCCAACTCTGGAGCATACATGTGATAACCTGATGATGGCCATGAGGGAGATTTAATGTTCAGATGAGGGAGATCAGGGTCTCAATGAGGGAGATTTTTCGAAGTTACAGAAAGGTGTACTTACACGACTTATAGAAGTCTTTAACCTCTTCATTCTAGTGGATTATCCTATACACAATCATACAATAAGTATAGAATAGTCCATTTTGTACTTTAAGTTGTTTTGACAGGCAAAATTTGGCTAGATTGCACTTTACAGGGCACAACTGATTTTGACTAGGTTTTTTGGGTCTGTTTGCTTCTAAATTATTTCTTGAAATGTTTGATATGGTTGGATGCTATAACCTGAACACAAGTGAGGGGGTATGGGGGCACACGCCCCCATTAATCATATGCTACATGAACTGACTGTACCATGGTGCCCGGTAAAGTGCAACTGTCCCCAAAATTTATTTAAAACCATGAATTTTTACCTGAATATTGTTACCTGTTGGCCAAAGTACCTGTTTACTACTACTGTTTAGCAGTATCTAGACTGAAAAGTGTCAACCAACCCTTAAACTATTTAACAACTTAAATTAACCAATTTGAAAGTAGATATACAGTAATAAAGGCATGGGTTTGTCATTGTATTTTGCATATGAATGGTGATGTTGTAAATGTTTAGAAAGGGCTGATAATGATCAAACTTAAGTTTATATTTTATTGGGACCAATCTGGTAGGTAGTCAAACTTTCCATATATGGAACACCTCCATTCCTGAACGTGAGAGTATGTTTTTTTGTTGTGTAACAATTGAAAATATATATGACGCCAATTTTAAAATAATATGTTTTTTTTTTTACTGCTTGTTTTTATAGTGATTAAAAGCTTGTTCGGTAGAATATAAAACTATAAAATACTTTAATTAAAAAATTTCGAAATTTGGAAAATATATATTAAAATAAGTGAATAATCGCCTTGGAATTTAAGAATTTGCTAAACTATTGCAACAAGGGAGCTAACTCAAAAACGTCATTGCATAGTTACCTGATAGCTTCCTATCGGAGATAATGAGTTTTTGCCGATATTTTTTTCGGACAAAATAAACTTCAGTGAGCCATCACATCATAAAAATACCTTATAAATAAAAGGTTTCTGTTTAAAAATGATAGATTTAGATATCTGAGAAAGCAGAGAAAGCACTTCAGCTTGTCTCACCCGTCTTGTGATGTTGCCTTGAAGAGAGAAGCAATCTTCGGCTTTGTTTTGCGTCTCATGCGCGGATCCTCCTTTCACATGCCTGTAATGTCTGGTGAGTGATGCTGAAGGACGAATTGCACAGTGAACACAATGCATTTCTGTCCCCTTTCTCACTACGCTTGATGGAAGGTCAGCTTGAAAGTGAGACTTGTATTTTTTCTTCTTTGCGGACGGCGATGTAGGCTAGCGGTCTTTCAAAATGTTCAGAAAGCTATTAAATGCCTAACGTTACAATGTACGCAAAGATGTCATGGTGATAAGTGTGCCATACGAGTGCCCTACTTGACAGATTATTGTGTTTATTTCATGCACAGTATGACACCATGTATATTATGATTATCTGACCGTTACCAGAAGTGTTCAATTGCCGACAGCTGTTAAAAGTGCAGAGTGCCCGTCGCCGTAAAAATGGTTGCTTGCAAATATATCATTATAGCAAAATTCATGATGCGGGAGATTGCGTTGCCCGTGCGAGAGTGCGGGATATTGGGTTCAAATCCGGGAGCCTCCCGCACGATCCGGGAGGTATCACATGTATGCAGGAGGCCCAGAGGGATCAGTCCTCTCTGCTTTTCTTCCACAAGATTCATTGTGGGACTTTGTCTATTGATAAAGACAAGTACTTGACCCCGTCTCTGAGTACAAGATCTACCAGGTCATCACACAACTCACAGTATTGCAGGCCCCAGACTTATAGTGAAAATTAGTGATGCCCTGAAGTATTCTTTTTTCCCAAGGACTATTCCTCATTAGAATACACTTAAGGACATATGCTACTAAATACTTCCCATGTTGAAATATTTTCAATACTTTGCATACAGTTTGTTTTATGCATGGGCTATCCATTTATGAAATAAAAAGGATATGTCACCGTGCTTATTTTTTCAGAATATCATATTGAATTTACAGCATTTGACCAATTTTCTTGAAATATAAAATAAAAACACTAGTCCTAATTATCGAGCTAAAACGGTTGTAATCTTCAGCCAGCTTCTTTCTTTTAACTTAAATTACTGCCCATGAACTCAAACTTTTAAGAAAATGTGCATGTTTACTTGTTATCCCATGCTGTGACAAGATACTGCATGATGATATTTTGGCAATTCGTCGAAAAATGGAATTTGTTTTTAGAATAAATCCTGTATTAAAAAATCTGATATTGAAAATCTTGAAAATTTATTTTTAATCCATGGACTATTATAATACCTTTCAGAAAAAAGAATAAAAATCTGGGGTCACCGAACTAATTCTCTTTCTAGAGGGCCAAATTTAACCCCACCCCCATAGGTTTCATGCGTAATTCAATATAAAAAGTTCGGGGATGACCATTTCGGTCGTTTTGATGATGCCATTTTACTAGTATATGAAGTAATTTAGCATTATAATGTTAAAAAAGAAAGAAAAAACACACTGAAAATATGTGCGCATCCGGGAATCGATCCTGGTCCTCTGGCTTTGTAGCCAGACACGCTAACCACTAGGCCACGAGGTCAGGTCGTGCGCCGCTCGAAATAACCATACAATTAGAACAGACTCGGCAACTATCGTATTCGTAACCAGGGTTATTGTGTACGTCGTTTGATTTCGACTGAGCTACATTTATCTGTCTAATGTGCTGAGACGATCAGTTCTGAAAAGATGTCAATAGATATTTCGAACACACTTTAATTAGTTATTTTGTGAAGAAAATGTCGGAACACCGATATGACATAAGAATATCAGAAGCTGTGTTGATCCGAATCCGTTAAGGGTCGAAAGACAGGACCCAGACAACTTTCCCCGTTTGCAGACGCAGGAAAGGTGCGCATTGGAAATAGCCGCATATGTCTTTAACAACACTTATAAGTGTGCTCATATAAATGGGCTCATATCTACATTAATACAGGTCAGATCATATTCAAATTTTCAACAAAGACAAACGACATGTGTGTTATAAAATTGCATTTATTTTATTTTGAATAAAACAAAAAGTTAAAAAATGTGATCCGTTATTCAAATTTATGGTAAAATCAAAGTTCACACTTTTTCCAATACTTTAGAAGAGACCACACTTGATAGAATATAGCACAAAACAAAGTAAATATCACAATATTCTTAAGTCAAATCCTGCAGTGGCATCCATGTCACTATAAACTTAGCAGCAGGTATGTCTCCCCGCACTGTTCACTATGGCAAGACAACGGCGTCTCATTGACGTCACATAACACTTCAAACGTAATTATGAGGGAGGCTGTTCCCCTCATAGAGAATTTTTGCTCTCAGTTGATTCAGTGTGGTCATTATAGCTCCTGTTGTTTTAACACTACGGTTTAGTTCATCCCAAATATTTTCAATTCTGTTTAAGTCTGGTGATTTGGTGGGCAAGTCGACGACATTTACGTTGTTTGCAATCAGATTTTGTGCTTTCATGCGAGTGAAAAGACGTCCAATGCACGAGGAAAAAATCCTGAATTTCGCGTGCATTTTGTGTTGTTGTTGCTGTTATTATTTGTAGTTGCATGCTTTTTTGAAACCATGTGCACGTTTCATCAGTAAGAATTCCCATGGGATATTCCTTGGAACTGAGCCAAAACTTACCCCACTAATTTTATTAAAAAATTCTAAAATATAAAATGATATGCATAAATGAATTGTCATAGAAAGATACATTCTTAGACGAAGAAAACTGTGAACTTCGATTTTACGATATATTTGAATTTCGATTTCGCATTTTAAAAGTTAAGGTTTTATGAAAATTAAAATTTTTGGAATATCATGTCATAAATGTCATCTATATCTGTTGAAAATTTTAAAATGATCTGACTTTTATTTATGAAGATATGTGTCCATTTATATGTGCACACTTATAAGTTTTGTTAAGTGTAGTCTGCCTCCCTCTGTGGTTGCAGCTGAGACCACAGAGGAGTTCAGGGCACTCATTTAGATGAATTTCCAAAATTCTAAAACACTCACCTCAGATAATGATCATATGTGATCGCCTGAGTATAAGAAGATAGATAGATATGGACCTTAAATAAACTTCAACTTCAATTGTTTACTCTTCCACGCCCAATGGTAGGCATTTACAGATGAGGATGAAAACCGTGCCACCAACGTAGAGTGTGTAGTGGAACAAGCACAGTTGATAAAATGGCATAACACCAAACATGTTTATACACTGTACAGTTCATAGCCTAAAATGTAGGCCTGGTAGGCAGGTAGAGACTGGACGGCCATCTTGAATGCGTCCAGGCTCGCCTGGCTCGGGGCAGTCACAACACTGGTAGGCAGCACATTCCACACTGGGATAGTTCTTGGAAAGAACGAGTGTTGGTAGACGTTCACTCTGCAGTGGGGTTGGATGGACTTCCAGTTGTTACTCTGTCTGGTAGAACGAATGAGTGCTGGAGATGGCAAGTATGATATTGGCACTGCAACTAAGCTGTGTACAACCCTGTATAGGAGAAAAGTGTCTGCTCGTTGTTGCCGGGACTGCAATGAAGGCCATTGTAGAGAAGAGATGATGGAGGAAACACTGTCGGTTGATGAGGATTAAACTGACGTCCAGCTACGAATCTGGCCCCAACAGTTGCATCACCAAACCATTTCTTTCTTGAAGAACACTTGTTTTCAGAAGAATTTGTGCTCTATTGGGGAGTTTGCTATCAGTTTGGTCCTTGTAATTTTGTGTCAAGCTGGAACTGAAAGAGGGAATTTCTCGGCTTTAGAAGTGCAGCCTGTTTATAAACTGTCCATGTCAGGTGGCAATGAAACAGGCATCCCTGTTCCAATATTCTGGCCTACGTGCATGGGGACATCACAATTTGATTGATGGGGTAGATTTCGCAAAGGCATTCAACAAGGTCCTACACAGGAGGCTATTACATAAACTCGAGTATTATGGGATAAGAGGCTCCACCCATAAGTGGATCAGCTCCTGGCTCTTTGGGCGCAGTCAACAAGTAGTCTTAGATGGTCAAGCCTCAGATCCAGTCCCTGTTTTATTCGGTGTACCCTAGGGGTCATTCTTAGGACCGATTATATTTTTAATCTTCATAAATGACTTACCGGATAACACCAAGTCTTCCGTTCACCTGTTCGCAGACGATTGTGTCCTGTATAGGAACATTCATTCTTTGCAAGACTGTCTTATTTTGCAGGAAGATCTTGACAGCCTTGCACTTTGGGAGCCGATTGGCAAATGAAGTTTAATGTTGCCAAATGTCACTCTATGAGAGTGACTCGGCATTATTCACACAAACAAATCCTCCACGACAACACTTTGCACCAGCAAACCTTGGAAAATGTTCAGTCTGCAAAATATCTTGGTATAACAATCACAGTCTGTCAGAGAACAGGGATTGGGGTCAACATTTTGACACAGTACCGCATAAGCATCTTCTGAAGAAACTTAAATTATTTGGTCTTACAGGAAATGAGTTAAAGTGGATAAAGTACTTTTTAAGTGGTCGCCAACAAGGAGTTGTGGTAAATGGAACTTTTTCAAAGTGGAAACCAGTATTATCTGGCATCCCTCAGGGGAGTGTGCTTAGGCCAGTGCTGTCTGTAATTTTTATGAACAATCTTCCTGTCAAGAGTTATTGCAAGATTTTTGCAGATGATACAAAATTTTTAAAGCCATATCATGTCCCAGTCTGTATGACCAACAGGTATTACAAATAGACTTAATCACTTATGCCAATATTGTGATTGGTCTGATGATTGGCTATTGTTATTCAATGTTCTTATAAGTGTGCACCCACTGGGCATTTTGTCTAGTTTTGTAATGTACATGTATTTAGACTACTAAATGCATGTAACATGTGTTAACCCTTTTACTCCATAATAACGCCTTTTGACGCCTTTGAAATATCATGTATTTGAAAATACATGTATTATGGAAAATGGAGTTTTTGCTCCAAAAGAGCAAATGCTCCATTTTCCATAATATTTTCAAAAGTATTCAAAACTTAACTTAAAGGGGTAAGTGCATTAAGAGGCTATTTTGGCCCCCCTATGAGGTCAAAAAATAAAAATTGCTCTTCACAAGTTACTTTTTATTAGTTTATTAGAACAATAGCCAAAGTGTAAAAGTCTGGCATTGATTCGACTTTTATGGTTGCTATGGTAACAAAAATGGCCGCCAAAATAGTCTGAAAATAGGATAATGGCCATTTTGGAGCAAATTTGAGACATGTAACAGAGGAATTAAAATAGAGCACAAGCAAATACCAAAAAAAATCTTAACAGATTGTGAGACTTATCACGGCACACAATATAGTAAAAGTTTTTTGGGGTATTTGCTTGTGCTGATATCTAATTCTTAAAAAATCAGTCTCCAAAAGCCTCAAATTTGGCCTTAAGTGGCAATTTCTCTATTTTAAGCCTACTTTGTCACCATTTTGGTTGCCATAGCAACCGGTAAAAGTAAAATAAATGCCCAAATTTTACACTTGGGCTATTCTTCTAATAAACCAACAAGATGAAATTGATGAAAAGCAACTTTCAGTTTTTGGCTCTAGAGGGGGCCAAAATAGCCCCTTAATGCACGTACCCCTTTTTCTTGAATTTTTTCAATGTTGTCATGATCTTAAAATAGCCTATAGAGTAACTAACTTTTTTTCTGTTTCCAGCAGGTGATAGTATGTGTGGACTGTGATTGGGGTTCATTTTGGGTGTGACTTGGTAATGGTTGGCCAGAATGTCACAGAAAGACGTACCAGTACCCAGACCAAGATATTATAATATGGTCTATCACAGAACCTCAATGGGTATGCCTCTGTTTTAATTTATGTACACATGGGTGAAAGTTTTCAGGATTGTCCGTGAATTCAGGATTTTGAGGCTGACTTTCCGAAGATTGGTGTTCAAAATTTTAGAACATCTACCAAATCACATTCTGCATGGTTGATAGTGTTCAAGATTGTGCATGAATTCAGGATTTTTGGATTGACCTGCCTCAGAAAGTCGATCTCTAAATTCTGATTTGGGCATTATGTTGACCAAGGGCAGATCCAGAGATTTTTGTCAGTGGGAGGGGTCCAAGCCCAACTGAGAAAAATGATTTTTAGCCCTCATCTTATTCCAAAAAGGGAGACTGAATTTTCCAGAGGGTGGGGGGGGGTCCTAATTCTTAGCTCTATGGAAACATGTAGCACTTGTGATTTTCCAGTGGGGGTGGGGGCAGATCCAAAAGCAGTTTGATCAGGGTCTTTTCCTGTTTGTTATTCTGTGAATTCCAGCCCTGAAAACCAGCATTTTATTTGAGAACAGAAAGAGTGTGGTAGATTAGGGGAGATTACCTTGCCTTAATCCCAAGGTGTGGCTGTGACTGGAGGCTGTCCCTTGTGCCTGCAGATGCCAAGCTTTTTCAGAGCCACAGCATCGGGCACGATGCCCTTTTCTTGGCTCCTACCAGCAGACTGCCCTCTCTCCCACCTCAGGTCACATGGTCCATCTCTCAGCCCCTGCCATTGGTTGGTCTTCTGGGGAATTTCAGGCCCGGTTCCACGGGCAACCTCTGACCTGCTTACTTCACCTCAAATGGTGGTGAAACCCATAACCACCACACTAGCAAAGTTTTTGATATTTAAAGAAATTTCAGTAAAATGTCTAGGTTTATTATAAATTCTTACTTTTTCCTCTTTGTTTTGCTGACTTATAATCCATATGACAGGCATGTACACTTCTCATTCTCTCACTTCTCAAAGAAATATTAATTGAGAATGATAATTGAAAGTGTATCACACCGGATAGGCAGCATTTAAAACATTAATACTATCGACGAACATAGATCAAAAATAGTTAGAAACAGAGTTCTTGATTGCCATTTGTCACCCAACTGGTGACAAATGGCAATCAAAAACACGTTTTCTAGCAATTTTTGATCCGTTTACATTGATTGTTAAGAGCGTTTTCGATTACCGCCTATCCTGTGTGATATTCATTACCCATATCAAATGTATTCACTATAAGGAAAATATTGTCAATTTTGGTTTAACTCTATATTCGCCAGTGTCGTTTGCTAGTCACCTTTGCACATAGTTTGGACCCAGATTAGGCTTGACAAAATGTCAAGCCTGATGTGGATCCAAACTGTTTGAAACTCTGATGGTACTCCTGGAGGGATTTTTTTTAAAGATAAAATTTGAATTAGACAAAAAGCATGCAAAATTACACAGCATGCAAAGAGTTAAAGCAGTTAGGCGTATGACATAATATCTGGTTACTAATGTCTAGTGGTTCTTTTCACGTGACATCATTTTTCTTCCTTCTTGCTAAGGCCAAGATGAAATATAATTTGCTTTTTCTCACCAACCCTCTCAGGAATGACGCTGTGCAGAAAAAGCTAAAATGAATTTGAGCCATCAAAATGCATGGCCACCAGGGAGTTTTGTTTTGTTTGTTTGATTTGATTCTTTACGTCCACTAAACAATCTTTCAGTTATGCGGGACGGTTCTTCCTGGGTTGAACCAGTACTAAGCTAGGATATCCACCAGGGAGTGTGATTATCCCTGTAAGGATTTTTTTTATTTGAAAACGCTGATCAGCCTTCAAAATAATTTGGCAGAAATAGTCACTAGATGACCTTCTTTCAAAAAATTGGCCACCAGGTGTTGTGGCCAGTTTCTCTTATGTACCTGTATAAGAAAACCCTTAATGCGCCAGTCGCAACAAAAGTCGTCTGCTTTTCTAGTCTGCTGAAATGTTTAAGAAGCCTCTATGGCTAACAGTGTGGACCCAGATCAGACTGCTCCTATAAGAGCTGTCTGTTCTGGGTCCACACTGTTTGCTTCTATACTTAATTCGTCAGTAAATTTAGGCAATTATTTGCTGCAGACAACTTCAACAGACTACATTTTCAGAGGCATTTTTTTCTTGGCGATTTAAGGGTTAAACATCTTATCTGAAACCTTTGGTCAGGATTGAAATCAATTTGGCAGAAATGGTCATGAGGTGACCTACAAATATAGCTAAAAAGAATTTGATCTGTCAAAAAAATTGCCGCCATAGGGTACTTTAATCAAACTTCAGGTGAGGTAAAAGGCTCAAGGTGGCCTATTGTGATTGGTCATAAATAATATTGAATCAAGAATGGAGAATGTTTTGTGTGGTGTGCCCCAAGGGTCAATCTTGGGTCCATTGTTATTTCTAATGTTTATAAATGATCTACCACTTTATACTAATAATGTAGCTACTGATCTTTATGCGGACGACACCACCTTATACATGGTTGGTGAAACTCATGAGTATATTGAACAAAACTTGCAGATGGCTTTACAAAATCTCTCTGAATGGTGTAAGTTCAATGGAATGCTATTAAACACAGATAAAACCAAGGCAATGTTAATTACCACCTCCCAAAAATGGCTTCGTCTAAATAATGACATTTTGCATCTAACTTACAACAATGATGTTTTGAACTCAGTTGAAAATGAGAAAGTTCTTGGTGTTCGCATTGATAACAATCTTACCTGGTCTATTCATATTAATTTTATTGCTAAGAAAATTTCTTCAAATCTATGGCTATTATCCAAATTGAAGGACTATTTATCCACTGAACACAGAGTTCAATTTTACAAAACATATATTCAACCCCACATTGTCTATTATTCTACAATATGGGGAGGAACATCTCAATATAATCTTAACAGAATTTATAGGCTACAAAAAAGAGCTGTTAAAATCATTGTAAATTACCGATATGATAACATTTCCAACAGTATGGATGAGCTTAAAATTTTAAACATATATGAACGCATTTTCCTCAGGAAGGCTAAATTTATGTTTAAAGTTTCTAAATCTGTCCTACCCTCATATGTAAATGAAATGTTCTCTTTTCGACCTTTAAATGAAAGGCTTCAGTCTCTAAGATCAACAGGTGCATTGGATTTTTATACTCCAGGCCACAAAAAGAAATTTTCAAGCAAAGCTTAATTTATTCAGGTCCAGTCATTTGGAACAACTTACCAGACTGTTTAAAAAATTTAGAAACTGTCGATTCTTTTCATAGACATTGTATTAAATGGATGAAATCCGGTCTATCTTTCAATCTTTGAAACTGAAGCATTATGTCCATATGAACATAATTTTGAGTGTAAAATTGTGAATATGTTTTGTTCCCCAGTTTTAACAGTTACTTTGGTGCTTAAAAGAACTGTCTCATTGAGACGCTTCTTTTGAGTACCTAAAACATGTGTTTGAAATTTGGTATAAATATTTAAAGCACTTTATCTAGAGGTGCGATATCTATAATTGTTTATGTATATAAAGTGAGCCTGTGTGTATGTAGGTTTGAAAGTACTCCATGCTGCTTGTATTATTTTGTATACATGTAAATCATCTTTGTTTATTATACTTGTATTCTTTTTTGGCAGTAGTTTATAGAGGGCCTCATGGAAGATTAGCTTTTTTTTTCGCTAAATGTGTTACCCTCTGAAAATAAAGACTATTATTATTATTTATTATTATTGTCTTCGTCTGTCTTGTATCCGTTGTCCGCCGTCCGTAAACTTTTTAAACATCTTCTTAACCACTGGTCCAAATTTAAAATAATTTCACTTGAATGTTCCCATATTGCCCTCTACCAAAATTGCATAGATGGTTCCACTCTGCTGAATACAAGGGCCACCAGAGCTCTAGATAAGAATCTTTTAAACAACATCTCCTGAGCCACTGGTCCAAATTCAAAATAATTTACAGATTTGTTCCTAAAAATGCCCCCTACTAAATTGCACAAATGGTTCCACTCAGCCTAACAAAGGGGTGGCCAGAGAGCTCTAGATGAGAAATGTCTTTAAACAAATTCCAAATAATTTCACAGAAATGTTCCTTATGATACCCTCTACCAAAATTGCTCCAAAAGGATATGCTACGCCGAAAAAGGAGCTGCCAGAGCTCTAGATAAGAAATCTCTTTAAAACAATATCCTCTCCTGGACCATTGGTCCGAATTGGGAAATAACTTTCCAGAAATGTTCCTAATGATGCCCTCTATCAAAATTGATCAGAATGTTCAGCTTGGCTTAACAACATGGCTACCAGAGCTAAAATAGAAATATCTTTAAATCATATCTCTTTAGCCAGAGGCCAATACAACACCTACTAATGTGCCAGGATTCAGGAATTTTTAGGTGAGCGATCCAGGGCCTTAAAATAAACACTTTTGACCTATTAGGACACACTGAAATTCGATTTGTGAAATTCTTGAAACAGGGTTCCCACAAGCTCTGAAAATCATGGAAAACCTGGAAATCACCAAAAAAGTTCCATGCATGGAAAATTCATGGAATTTGGAAAAAACTGAATAATCCTGTAAAATCATGGAATTTTGTGAAACAATTTGATGAAACCACCAGTAGCCAGAAAACTAGCTGTCAGATACACGAAACGTGTGTGTCTGACAGCTAGTTTTCTGGCTACTGATGATTTCAAGTTTGAATTATTATAAAATGCATGCATGGTCTACAAGCATGCTTATTTAAATACATTACTGTTGCTGCATTCCACATTTATGCTGAGCGTGGTGAAGATGCCGCTAAAAGGGGAGGTTGGAGGCCATGCATTATATAGTCATGGAAATTACATTTTTTGGTCATGGAAAATCATGGAAAAATCATGGAATTGTGTTTTTGAATTTCTGTGGGAACAATGCTAAATTTGGTGGTATTTTGTTTTGCAAACAGTATAGGTCCAGATCAGGATCCACGCTGTTTTCCACTCTGCTTTTATAAATACATGCTATTACAATGTAACTACATTGTAGAATCATGTAAATTGGATTAACATTGGGGAGAGTGTGGTATATAATTAATAAGCCGTGGCATGAGATTTCCAACAATTTGACATTTGACAAGTGTAGACTCAGACAAGCCTGTGCAGCCTCCTTTTAAGCTTAGAACCTCCAAAAGATGCTCGGTCAGTAGCTTAACACTCATAGAATATTTAAGCGACGAGCAAAGGCTCTCATCAGACTGTGTGTATGCGCAGGCTGATATGAGCCTTTGCTGGTCGCACATACCACATTGTTGGAAATCTCATGCACTGGCTCATTTTTATATCCAGCATGATACAGGTTAAGCAAAAAATAATTGGCTACAGATCATCAGTAACAGGTATTTTTTTTCCTGGCCTTATCAAGTGGTCCTTAGTGATAATAGCCAATTGTGTTGAAAATAGGAAGTTTTAAAAGTGTTAATTTTTAAATCTAGATAAACTGCTGAAAAAGGATCTTAATCGTATTACTAAATATGTTGTCTTTTCTGCATCAAAGCATATGTTGTGGAAACTCATTGGAATTGCTTGCAATTCCAATGAGTTTCCACAACATATGCTTTGATATGCATTTATATAATCATGTTGATTTCATTGAGATACTGCTGCAGTAATCTGTAGTAATGGTTTAATGCATTACTGGCTTTAATAGTTGTGTTGTAAGACCCAAAACTTAGAGCCACAACACTAAAAAGTGTACCCTTAGCAAATGAGATCTTTAGCCGGTCTAATTAATTGTATTCTTTAATTGGCTAGAGACCTCAAATGCATTAATTGTTTCCATTTTACTGTTTCAATTCTAAGTTTTTGCAGACAGTGGAGGCACTGAAAGGCGTTCTACAGATGCGCAGGCTGATCCAGATCTTGCCTGCAGAGACTTTTTAGTACATGTAGTTCATACATTGTTAGGGGATTTTTGAATAAGCTCCATCAAAAGTACGTTTATCTCATCATAGTTTTCTTTTTAGCAAAATTCAATTAAGGCAGAATTCTTCCAATATGTAAAGTACTAATTTTAGAAGAGTTGGTGTAAAAAAAAATATGTAAATTCGTACACACATCCTATAGGAAGTGGATATAATATGTATGAATAGAATAGAAACTAAAACTTGTTTACTGCCAACAAATGTGGAATAGGATATGTTAGTGAAAATAGTGATATAGAAATATGCCACGGATTAGAAAATCTCGACATGACTATTTTACTGTTCTTCCAGATGGAGGGGATAGCCTGCCAACTTGGAAAACATACTGTAAGTAGTATTTTTCACATTATAGAGTTGTGACATGCATGTGCGGATCCAGAGGGGGGGACAGGGGGTCGGGACCACCCCCCCCCCCCCCTGAAAAATCACAAAAATATAGGGTTTCTTTGCAACACTGGTCTGGATCCCCTGAAAAATCACAAAGCTACCAAGCCAGCATTCAATGTTGGGTCTTCATCTGCCCACTAGCGAATTGCCATTTCAATGGCCTTTTGCTGGCGAGCAGATGATGGCCCAATATGGTCGTATTTTGATCCTCTATCCCCACATCAACTAAAAAAAAAACGTTATCACATTTGGACCCCCTCTGACAAAACTTTCTGGATCCGCGCATGAGAACCGCGACATGTCATTTCTTACAATGTGGCATTTTGACAAGTGTAGACTCAGACGAGCCTGTGCAGCCTCCTTTTCAGCTTAGATAACTCCAAATGATTTTGGGTCAGTATAGGCCTTAGAGTCATAGAATATTTAAGCGACTAGCAAAGGCTTTGATCAGTCAGCGCGTATGCGCAGGCTGCTCTGAGCCTTTGCTGGTCGCACATACCACATTGTTTGAAATCTCATGTCACGGCTCAGTTATCTCAAGGTCATTACTTATTTTTCACATTCTTTGCTGGCCAGTGTCATCTGCAGAAAAACTTAAGCAAACACTTTGGACCCAGACCAGTCTAGACAAAATGTTGGGCCTTATCTGATACAAACTGCTGTTTGACTCTCTGATGGTATTCCTGAAAGATTTTTTCTCAAAAAGTTTATCTTGAAAAACAAACAGCTGACAACAAAAATATCATGAAAAAATGCCCAGCATGCAATGAGCTAATGAAAACATATGTTTTGGGGTTCTTATTGGAAACATCTCCTATAGCCAATTCCATTGAGTAATTGGAGTACCACAATTCTCCTATTATTTGGCTGCAATACCCACCACACCCCCACCACCCCCTTCAAAAAAAACATCTTAAAGGGCTATGTTTTCAAAGAGTACCAGTACCTAAAACTCTTGCTTCCTTGGAAATACTGTCTAGGAGCAGTCTGATCTTATCTGGTTCCCTGCCGTTAAGACACTATCTATTGCAGAAACCTTGATTGGCATGTGGTACCAGGCTACACTGAAGTTCTTCCTGTTTGAGTAATTTAAGGATAACCTTGTCCTATTGAACCCAGATTTATCCTCTCTTGAAAACACTGTAGATCCAGATCAGATGGCTTCTGACGAAGCCATCTGATCATTATCCACACTGTTTTCCACTCTGATTGAAAATACATGCTTACAACTGGAATGTTGCAGGTTTACATGATAAAAATTGGGGAGGAGTGTGGTATATAAAATATTCATCAGGACATGGATATATGGCTGAACTCATGTGACAGTGTTAGTCACTAGAAATAAAAAATTACAAAGATGTTAACCCTAATGCTGTGAATAAATAAGCCGTGACATGTGATTTCCAACAATGTGGCATTTTGACAAGTGTAGACTTAGACGAGCTTTTGCAGCCTCCTTTTTAGCTTAAAAACTCCAAATGCTGTTCAGTCAATAGCTTAACAGTCATAGAATATTCAAGGGACTAGCAAAGGCTCTGATCAGACTGCGCATATGCGCAGGCTGGTCTAAGCCATTACTGGTTGCACACACCACATTGTTGGAAATCTCATGTCGCGGCTCAAATAATGAATAATCCAGAGGTGTAGAAAAACAAAAATTGTAAACTTGCTCAGAGACAAGTGCACTTGTGCAAAGACTTTTTTTAAATTGCCCCCCCCCCCCCCCCCCCCCCAAAACAGATAATGCACAAACTTGGTGTGCTGAAACCTTATAAAACTTAAGAAACCCGTATAAACTATTGAAAATCATATAGATCCGGCCAGTTGATTAGCATCCACATTGTTTTCCATACATCTTGTGAATTCATAGTAATAGCTTGTTTCATAGGCCTTCCGCACTTTTCCTGGTTTCCATCGGGACTCAAGTCACATACACTTATATCACATGACTACTTCAGCCAATCGAAATAACTTCTGTTACCACGAGACTATTTGTAGGTATTGCATACGAAGTGAGGATTAGTTGTAAGGGGCCACTTAGCACCGCTTTGTATGTTTATTGTTACCTCCAAAACCAATTTTATGTTTTTCAAACAGCAGCCTGTGGTTGTTTACATTCTCACGTCAGTATTGAGTATGTCACAGCACACGTTTCACTGACTGAGTTGGTGTTTATATAAACATTTCACAATTTGAAGAATGACTCAAAATCTCGTCCAAAACATCATTGGTAATGTGGCATGGTAATGTAGCATCGAGCTTTCAAGTCAATCTAGCGATAGAAAATCCTAATATAACCGAAAACTACATAAATTTGCACATTTTCACTTGTCGACATTAGGTATCTGCATTATTTAAATATACGTCACATTGTTGGGAATTTTTTTTTGATTGGTCAGATATTTTTCTATTCGGGAGGGCTCGGAGCTAATCGGAATGTGTCAAGAAAACTTGGTATGAAATTAGCTATTAAACAAATCCTAGAATGGGATAAGAAAATAGCATATCATTTATTCAGCATAGTAACTTTTGAACGTACTGCCTTTCTCTAAAAGAACAGATTGTAAGATCAGAATTATATTAACTGTCTTTATGCTTGTCCCAGGACAAGAAAACAGAAATTTCTGACTTGCCCCAAATGAAATAGGACTAAGTCATCATTCAAGTCTCTCATTGGCGTCACTACGTTGTGTCCTTGAGCAAGACACATTAATCCTTGCTTAGTACTGGTTTCAACCCAGGAAGACCTGTCCCGACATAACTGAAAAATTGTTTACTGGGACGTAAAGAATCAAATCAAACAAACAAACAAAATCATTCAAGTCTGTAGAACACTGTACATTATAATACAGTCAAAACTCTTTATAACGTCACTTGTTATAACGATATCCGACATAAATTTGCTGGGAACGGATCTGTTCCCAATAAAATTCCCTCTTTATAACAGAATATTCACTTAATGACACTGTCAGTAACTTCTGGAAACAGATATACTTTTTCTATTGAAAATAAACTCATTATAACAGAATTTTTACCATGTGTCAGACAATTTGGTGACCAGGACAAGGTGTTTTGGATGAACAGGTTTCTGTCTCATTTGATAAGAGGGAAGGTTTGTGCATTTTGATGCAATATGAAAATGAACTGATGTATATATTTGGAACACTAGCTTTTTTAATTCATATGTATAATATTTTCTTTTACCAAATGATTATGATGTGGAAATCTGGTACTGGTCAGAATTTCACTACAACAGCAAATTCACTTAAACGTCAAAGATAGCTTGGAACAAACATCGTTGTTATAAAGAGGGTTGACTGTAACATTCCAATTAAAATTTCAATGTTTGTATTTTCAGTGTATCAGCTGCAGAATGAAGCTCCAAAACCAAAGAAAATTATCTGCAAACCTGAGGTAAGGCTCAAAGTTGGAGTGAAAATGTAATTTGCCAATCACCTTTGCAAACAGTTTGGACCCAGATCAGGCAGTGGGGGGATCAATGGGAAGCTAGTTCGAGACATCAGAATAACTGTTGTGTGGCCTTAAGCAAGACACTTTCTCTGCTGCTTAGTACTGGTTCAACCCAGGAAGAACCGAGCCGCGTAGCGCAGTCAGTAACGTGTCTGGCGACAGATGCGTGTCTGACTGCAGATCCAGGGGTCGCGAGTTCGATCCTGGCCCGGTACCATACTTTCGTGGAGATTGATCATGAAATAATTTCTATGGTCATTCTCCTCCCTTCCGCTGATTTATTCAAGAAGGGTTGTTGTCAGTTACAAGCGAAAGTATGTGCACAAATTACTGGTTATCCGCTTACTCAAGCCTGCCCAGGAAAAAGTGTGGTTAAGTGAACTGACCGTCCGGCAATGACCATAGCTGTTGACATGGGACGTAAAGCAACAAAAACAAACAAACAAGCAACCCAGGAAGACAGGAAACTGTCCCGATATGAATGAAAAATTGTTGACTGGAAGGTAAAGCACCAACACAACAAACAAAAACTTTATTTGTCAGTGTAAGATTGGAGAGCTTTTTGCCACATTGTGGGCTATGTCCTCCTACAGGAGTAGTCTGATCAGGGATTAACCCTTAAAGCGCCAAGAAAAAATGCATCTGAAAATGCTGCCTGCTGAGGTCCTCTGCAGCAAATAATTACCTTACATTACTGACGAATTAAGTATAGAAGCAAACAGTGTGGACCCAGAACAGCTTGCTCCTATAGAAGCAGTCTGATCTGGGTCTGCATTGTTTGCCATAGAGGCTTCTTAAACATTTCAGCAGAGGAGAAAAGCAGACGACTTTTGTTGTGATTGGTTAAACTATATACTAATCAGTCATCTCATCAGGTTGCAAAATGGACATGTACAAATTTTAACTCTTAGCATGCTGGGAATTTTTCTTAGTTTTCATGCTTTTGTTTTCGTCTGCTGACTTTGTTAAATTTTCTTTTTCAAAAAATTCTTTCAGGACCACTATCAGAGTGTCAAACAGTTTGGATCAGGACTTTAGTTAAGAGTGTGTACAAAAAAATTAATTTTCTTTTTCTTAACCAAAACATATGTTGTGGGTACTCAAAAGAACTGTCTCAATGAGACGGTTCTTTTGAGCGCCCAAAACATGGGATTACTGATGGGTAAGAAAATATTTACAATTTTACGCTCAAAACTTTTGTTTATCTAAACCTATGTTGGATTCAGATCAAGACCGATCTTTTGTCGATCCTGATCTGGCTCCAAAGTTCCAAATTGTTTGCAAAGGTTTTCAGCAGTTGACATAAGTTGCCGCTAGCATGGAAAGAGTTAAGATGAGCATGGATATATGGGACTCTACGCGAGAAAACTTGTCATTGGGAACAACAAAGGCGCAGACCAGTCTGCGCATCCACGCAGTCTGATCAGCGCCTTTATTGTTTGCTTATTGGAAAGTATCATATCTAGACTGGCTACTAGCGAAATTTCACTATTCTAGCTAGTCTCTGTAGCTGAGGAGACTGGTTTGAGTCTAGCTTTGTTGGAAACCCAGAAGACAGGTTTTCTCACGTCGAGGCCCATATGGTCCGATAATTTATGATAGTCTGAGAATATGTAATGCTCCACTTCTTGAAGAGTTGTTCTTGTATTTTCAGGCACCAAACAGACCAACTAACTATGGGCCAGAGTAAGTATTATAGATAAGAGGATCAGACAGAGCTGTGTTGGGGGTTCAGTTGTAAAGTAAGTAAGGGTGCAAAGATAAGGAATCGATACAATCAAGTACCACACCTGACCCAGGATACCAATGGGAAAGTGACAAACTCACAGTTAGACACCAGAAACGAGAGCCAAGAGGTCAGCCCTTTCCTAGCAGGTGACCACAAGGCACAAATAAACAGATGCGCACGAAGACATAACAAACACAAGACAGAAAAAACATAAATATTATGATCAGCAAAAGAAGTATCGCCTTGGAACGGTCAGTAAAAATATTTTACTGGAGTGCTTGAACCGGTTTGACAGCGCCAACCTTACTCTTAAAAGACACATAGATATTTGGGTTTCCATGAAAGACACCTTACTTATCAATGCATCATCTCCTAGTACATATAAATCAAGATATAAAAAGGAGATAAAGCAAAGATAAGGACTCAACAGTAAATAAAACTGAATGCCGGTGCAAAAGAAATCCAACAGGTAACCCCTGGTGGGCCTGACAAACAGCCAAAGCATCAGGCCCCTACCATCTCGTCAATAGATAAGTCTTTAAGTCGGAACCGTCATAGTATAGAGTCTGAAGTCCGATCCACCGGCGTGCAAAGTGTAAGTAAAGTGTCTGCCAGACAATTCATTTTGAAATTTAACAGCAATTGTTATTTTCTGCAACAAAGGAAAGGTAGATCACTTGTTAGTGATGTATCTTCTGCCTATTCTGAATACTTAATAGATAGCCCAAACACAACTTTATCCTTTCGATTTTACACATACTTTTCCATGCACAGGATACTTGTATGTTATCAAAAGTTAGATGAAAAAATGCTTGTATGATAAAAAGTTTGCAAACATTACACAAAACATATTTGAACCGTGGCATGTGATTTCCAACAATGCTGTATGTGCGACAAGCATCGGCTCAGACCAGCCTGCGCATATGCGCAGCCTGATCAGAGCCTTTGCAAGTCGCTTGAACATTCTATGAGTGTTAAGCTACTGACTGAACATCATTTGTAATTTCTAAGCTTAAAGCTGCATAGTCTGTAACTTTTGATCTTTTAATTTTAGAACTAATGTTTCTATTTTTCAAGAACACAGTAAAAAAAAAAAATTCGGGTATACATTTTACCAATTTCATAAATCTGAACAAATTATCAGTATCGAAACAACAGCATTTATGTTAAAATTAACTGTCTATAATTATTGGAGGGACGCAAATAATTATCAACACGAGTAAAACACACCTGTTTTATAAGATAATTCACTTTTCCGTGCAGTTTTCCGCTCTAGTGAACAGATTTATTGTGAAAACATAACTTAATCCAACTTTTACAAACGATTTAAAAAGAAAATAAAAAATTTCGAAAAATGTTCATAGTTGCAGACTTAGTCTCTTTAAAAGGAGGCTGCGCAGGCTCGTTTGAGTCTACACTTGTCAAAATGCCACATTGTCACATGTCACGGCTCATTTTGTTAAATTCATCAATTAGCCAGTCTGCAAAATGAAGGTGTCCTAGAGTATGGTCACTGAGTCAATGAATAATCCCCATACAGTGCACACCTGGTTAACAAGAAACCAAAACTCCTTTTACAAGAATCGTGATACAACCGAAACAAATAGTGTCAAACATATTGGTGCTTTTTTGCATTGAAATGTTGATAAAGCAATGCAAAATCATAGTATGTCGTTAGGTCACCATAGCAAGAATCATATTGAAACTGTCTAATGTAGTACCTTGTTAACCGGGTGTGTACTGTATGGGGATTATTCATTCACTCAGTGATGGAATAATGCTCTAATCACCTACAATTACATTAAATTATATAATTGTTAAGGCAAAGGTATATTTTAACCCTTTATTCCATAATAAAGCCTTTTGACACATTAAAATATCATGTATTTGAAACTATTATGGAAAATGGAGCATTTTCTCTTTTGGAGCAAATGCTCCATTTTCCATAATAGTTTCAAAAGTATCCAAAACTTAACTTAAATATTTCTTGAATTTTTTCAATGTTGTCTAAAAATAGAAAAAGATGTCATGATCTAGAAATAGCCTATGAGTAAAAGGTTAAAGAAGCAACAATTATAGGGGTTCATGCAATGTTGGCTTACTTTTCAGAAAAAGCCAATACTTGTTTCCTTATTGTTCTGAATCTGAGCCATGACATGTGATTTCCAACAATGTGGTATTTTAACAAGTGTAGACTCAGACGAGCCTGTGCAGCCTAGTTTTACGGTTAGAAACTCCAAATGATGTTTAGTCAGTAGCTCAACACTCATAGAACATTAAAGGACTAGCAAAAGCTCTGATCAGACTGCGCGTATGCGCAGGCTGATCTGAGGCTTTGATGGTCGCACACACCACATTGCTGGAAATCTCGTGTCGCGGCTCATTTAATCTGAATCTGTATTCTAATGGTGTTAATCATCATTTCCATTGTATAATTTAAAGGAAAAACTAAAGAATTGTACAATATACCTTGTATTCCTCTGACAATTTCTTTTCAATGCAATGTGGCAACTTTAATCATTTGTATGGGTTAGCCCGTCAATAAATACTAACAGACGTTATGATCGTCTATTTATAAATAGCATGCGGCCTAATAGAATATCTGCTGGCACAATGGAGGCTGATATGCTAATATGGAAAGCACAAGAAAGATTGACACTGTGTCCATCATGTGGCTGTGGGTGAATGGAAAAGCCTTGTGCTGAATGGGTCCATGGCCATAATTTTTCTGCGACAAAATTGAAAGAAAACAGTCAATGGCTCAAAAAGCGTGTGCTAAAAAATAAGCACAGTAAGGGTTAACGAAAAATGACTGTACAGTAAAACCTGTCTTAAGTGGCCACCCCCAAAAGGCCAAAAAAATTGTTTTCAAGGCTGATTATCGCTTAATGCAGGTCAAAAGTATTTCAGAATGCTCCAAGAGAGCATTCTACAATACTTTCAACCTGCATTAAGCTACCATCTGTCATTAAGACCTTTGTTTCATCTTTGAGTGGCTGCTCAAGACAGGTTTTACTGTAGCCTATATTCAAAATCTGCATTTCTTTATATCAGGACTCCAGGTAAGAGAGCATATTCGAAAATTCTTCTTTTCCTAGACATATGTTGTTGGTACCCAAAAAAAACGTCTCATAGAGATGGTTCTTTTGTGTACCCACAACATATCTTTAAACTGGTGGAAAAGAAAATAATTGCAATTTTATGCTCAAAATATATGTTTAGCTACATGGGTGAAAGTTTTCAGGATTATTCCGCAGAAAGTCAGCCTCAAAATGCTGAATTAGGGAGATTATATAATAGCTTATCTGATTTATTTTCTGCCTGGCTTCAGGGTTTCAGCTGGACTGAAATTTACTTTGGACATTTTGTCCAAGCAACCCCAATATTGTTCGGACATTTGGAAATTTTTAGGACATTTTTTCAGACACTCATTTTACCACCATAAACCGAAAATGCTATCTGCCCTTCTCATAATGAAACCAGGGGTAGTTTTGCTACCATTTCGGACCGTAGGTGCGGCCTAATTGATTGGCTGGCTTTTTATTTAATGAGGAGACTGGAGCTTGCTGATCGGTGGAAGTGGGTAGGGCAGGGCTCAAAAAAATTATTTGGACCTACTCATCCTGTGGGGCAAGTGGTCCAAATTTTTCACTCGTCCTTACTCCAGTTGAACTCGTCCTTAAGTCTTTTATTTTAAAAGAGACAAAACACATAGTTCAGTAACTTATTTACAATTAGTTTCAGGTGACATGTGACATCAACTGACTAGTAATATATGTCAAAACAAATAAAACTTTGGTTTACACTATTCCCTTTCAGAAATAGAAAATAATCATATAATTTGTCGAATTAATAACACCAAATTGTGTTATCCTTAGGCTAATGTGACAGGGTGTCTTTTTAATCAGTTGGTTTATTGCATGGCTATTTTTAACAACAAAACAAGTGAAGATATTTACTGTTATTTATTATATAATGCCTATTCCGACCATGTAATAATATGGTAAATTCCATTGAAAACGCCAATATCAGGGGATCCTGCGGTATCCCTTGGTAGCCTGCGGTATCCTGCGGTAATCAGACTGACCCCCGTTTTCGTATACAGAGATAAAATCCAGAACGGCGGCTTTATATTTTCAAAACCCTTAGGCCGAATTGATTTTCCAATGTGTCCCGGTATTTAGTTCAAAGATCAACCAGATTTAATCTATCTATCCATCTATCTATCTATCTATCTATCTATCTATCTATCTATCTATCTATCTGTCTGTCTGTCTGTCTGTCTGTCTGTCTGTCTGTCTGTCTGTCTGTCTGTCTGTCTGTCTGTCTGTCTGTCTGTCTGTCTGTCTGTCTGTCTGTCTGTCTGTCTGTCTGTCTGTCTGTCTGTCTGTCTGTCTATCTATCTATCTATCTATCTATCTATCTATCTATCTATCTATCTATCTATCTATCTATCTATCTATCTATCTATCTATCTATCTATCTATCTATCTATCTATCTATCTATCTATCTATCTATCTATCTATCTATCTATCTATCTATCTATCTATCTATCTATCTATCTATCTATCTATCTATCTATCTATCTATCTATCTATCTATCTATCTATCTATCTATCTATCTATCTATCTATCTATCTATCTATCTATCTATCTATCTATCTATCTATCTATCTATCTATCTATCTATCTATCTATCTATCTATCTATCTATCTATCTATCTATCTATCTATCTATCTATCTATCTATCTATCTATCTATCTATCTATCTATCTATCTATCTATCTATCTATCTATCTATCTATCTATCTATCTATCTATCTATCTATCTATCTATCTATCTATCTATCTATCTATCTATCTATCTATCTATCTATCTATCTATCTATCTATCTATCTATCTATCTATCTATCTATCTATCTATCTATCTATCTATCTATCTATCTATCTAGATGGACCTACCTACCTACCTACCTACCCACCCACCCACCCACCCACCCACCCACCCACCCACCCACCCACCTACCTACCTACCTACCTACCTACCTACCTTCACTGTGTTTGCGTTGCTTTTGCAGGCTGTAAAACATGCTAGTTAGTTCTTTTTTTTCTCAAAAATAATTCGTAAACCTAAAAAATCTACTCGTCCTGTCGGTCTAGCAAATGGCAATTTCCACTCACCCTTACCGAACTTCCACTCGTAAATACGAGTGGACGTGTACAATTTTCGAGCCCTGTAGGGTACTGTTTTTTGCTGCTATTTTCGGCCGCTGCACGACTCGTTAGTCAAGTGGCTGTTCGGGTAATGATGGAGCAGGCAAACTGTTTTGGGGCATAAAAAACCTTGAGTTCCTGTTGTTTCTTGGTGGCAATTAAGTTTATTTGTCATTTTATCGGCGAATGCCAATGCAAATATGCTGTCTGCTTCGAGATGAAATCGAGGGAAGAAGTTTACAGGATGCAATAGACCAATCAGGCGTCGCGTAACAAAACACTATGACTGGTTTACTTTTGTGAATAAGTATTTTAGAGGTAAAATTATGCGAACCAGTCTGGCGCTTACAGAAATTTGGCCGATCAGCGATCGTTTTATACCATTGCATCACTGTGCATTACCGTACAGAATGCGCTTCTGAAAATCGTCTCGGACAAATTGTCCAAACTGGACAGCAAACTCTCGGACATCTGGAACTATTTTCGGACAATGTCCGATGGCTGACGCCAAACTGAATCCCTGGGCTTAAGACAATTGACCATTGAAACTTGAAATTGTAAATATTTAGAAGCGTTACTGCAAGTTTTAAGATGGGAGTCCTGAGAAAGTTCAGGATTTTGGAAATTTTGAACTTTCACCCATGTAGCTAGACCTATGTATGTACTAATATGTTTGGTGTTTTGTATTGTAGATACCATGGTGTGATATCACGGGAAGATGCTGAAGATATTCTAACTAGGGGTGGGGACGGTAGCTATTTAGTTAGAAAAAGTGACAGAGCTCCAAATGCTTTCACGCTTGCTATCAGGTGAGCTGTAGACAGCTTATGCTAACGCTGTTGTTTGGAAAAGAACTACTATTTAAAATATTTTGCATTCATCTTAATTACCCAGGGGTCCCTAGTTCCATCTCTGGCTCCTACAGTCTGTTAGACGAGACTCTTACCTATGGCCCATCTCCATATGACCTTAGCTTTTGGTGGGACTTGACAATGTAACTATGATTGCCTGAGTTTATAAAAAAATTTCATGCTCAACTTAACACTGCTCATAAAAACTAAAATGCTGAAGAATATAGATTTTTCTTGCTTTAAGACTCTTAGATGTATTTATCCTGCTCCTGTTGTTGGCATTTTGACATTTATGAGCAGGGTATATTTCATGCCCAATTGAAAAAGCTTCATAAGCTTTTGTGACCTGGTGCGCATATGCAAAGTAAACCTATCATATCTAAAAAAAACACACCTTTATTGTGTAAATAAACAAGTGAAGCATTTTCTTTGAAATGTTACCTCGATTTTATAAAAAAAAACAAGTATGCATGACACTAACACCTTTGTGTTAGAATAAAAAAACCCACTGTAAATCTTCAATACAATTGAGACATTTAAGGCCAGAATGTAGTGCTGAAAAAAACACTTGCATACCAGATTGTTTATCTGACAAAAATTTATAATTTTGCGCTACAAGAAGCCAGAGAAGGACAAGTATAGTTTTTTCAGGCGTAGGATAATGGCAGGCTACAGCCAGACCTCCTTCAAAGCCTTAGTGGGTGCATAAAAGTGGGCATTTTGTGCACGCTCTGTATGCCTATGCAGGGAGTTTCGAGTATAGCCTGTAGGGTACAACATTTTTTATCGCTTCGTTACAGCAATTTATACTCACCTACTGTTTAAGGCAAGACGCTTCCGGTCTAAACAAAACATCACATTCAGACAATTACACTTTCATTTTAATTGAGTAAATGAACAGAACATCTGTTTAAAGTAATCGATTCTTGCATTTTCAAGTTGATAATCATTTTTCTATTGTTTATCGGCAAATTAACTGCCATTTCTATTAATTGTGCCAGTCCTAGGCCCAACCCTTACATACTCCAGTATGTAAACAGGACTTTAGTGAAGAGTGCCTTACGAAAATTTTATTTTCTTATTTCTCAACCAAAACATGTTGTGGGTACTCGAAAGAACCATCTCGATGAGACAGTTCTTTTGAGCACCCAAAACAAATGTTAAAATAGATAGGTAAGAAAATATTTACATTTTTACGCTGATTTTTTTTATCCTTACCTGTGTGTAAAGACATACACCCTCGTATCTGGAGACCTCGTAGGGTAGCTAGTAAATTATCAGCTTTTTGTGTGGTTGTGTATAAGAGGTTTAGAGTATGCCATTCATAGGGTCCAGCTTGTGCATAGGGTAGCTTGAGAATGTTCAGCTGTACAATGGTCTGTTCTCATAGATCCAGATACGGATATTGTATTTATTTTCTTACCCCTCAATTTAAACATGTGTTTTGGGTTCTCAAAAGAACCATCTCATTGAGATGGTTCTTTTGAGTACCCACAACATATATTTTGGTTGAGAAATAAGAAAGATAATTTTAAATTGAATGTTTATTAGTGGCTCACCTGAGCCAAAGGCTCATGGGTGAGCTAATAGTATACCAGTCACTCCGTCGTCCGTCCGTCCACAATTTCAAACATTTTCTCCTCTGAAACCACTGGGCCAATTGAACTCAAATTTCATATGGAGACTCCTTAGGATTGGGAAACGAAAGTTTGTTCAAATGGTCCTGCATTGTCATCGACAGGAAGCATTTTATCAAATATTGACCTGTCGATTTGAGCACTGTGGGTACATGTGACATATTGGTTTACCAAATGCCTCACAGAGTCATGTGATTCGCCCGATTGGCTGATTCAATGTTGTTTATCAAGCGCGTCATCACGTGTCACTGAAACAGTTTCAATGGAAATGCCATGCGAAGAATGTTTTCAAAAATGTTTTAGTGCAAACAATATGATCAGTCTATCAGTGTTTCCGCAAGAGTGCGTTTCTTGCGTTTTTGACGCAATAAATTGACTGCTGACGCACTGACAGTTTGTCTGTGCGTTTTTCGTGACGCACACAAAAACAGCAGCGAGAACGAAATTCCATCTTCTTTATGTGCCGAGATCTGAGGACTTCAATTTACCTCGATAATTATGCTTCTATAAATAGAGTTCCTGTGGAAAATAGACCTGCGCACAAATATCTTTGCTGGGTATTTCCATGACATATCTGATTTATTTCAAAAACGACGACAGCGCATGTCAAAAGTCATTTGCGATTCGCACAGATGGGGTTTCGTTCCAAATAATTTTGGCTTGTTTCGCTCTCGCTGCTATTTTGGGGCATTATGCAGCATAAATTTAAAAAAAAGTAGTCTAGAAAAGAAAGTTTTCTTTGCTCCAATACACCAAAATATATAAGACAACGATTTTAAAAGAAATGAAACCAATGCATCACGTCTATTTTTAGACTGACCCTCTGCGCATGGGTAAAGCGCTCAACTGTTAAACAACAATGGCTGCCCCGTTATGAAATTGGTGAGCAGACGCTTTTATTTCTTGTCCTCTGGAGGATAGGGCTTTAACTACAAGCAACACAGCATTGAATAATTCCGATGAAACAGAAAATATAACAAAAGCCGTCGATCACAAGCCTATTGATAGTAAAACATGCACCGAATTTCGAGAACTTTTATCTTACGATAGGGGACATTCTTCAAATACCTTTAATATTGACGCATGCTCAGACAAAAAGTAATTATACATTAAAAAAGTTCTGACCCTCTAAATTTGCCAATGATTTCATGACAGATGTTTTCAAACCCATGTTTTACGGTATTGTTTGATAAAACTAAATGCTAGCAAAGGTTTGTCACTTTTTTCTTCGGCTTACGCATGTTAGATCAGAAGGTGAGGGTTTTTAGATAGAAACATGCACTAGCTTTTTAGAAAGCAAGTGTTTGAGCAATAATATCTGATAAGGAACCTCCCAATATTCTTTTCCCAAATCCAATATTTTTCTCTAAATGTTATTGTATAAAAAAGACATGTGGAAAAAAGCCTTGTGCATTAAGGGGCTAATTTGGCCCCCTCTGAAGCGCAAAATGAAATTTATTTTTCACCAATTTCTGCTGTCAGATTGTTTTGTTAGAAGAATAACCCAAGTGTAAAAGTTTGGTATTTATTTGGCTTTTACCATTGCAATAGTAACAGAAAATGGCCACCAAAATTGTCACTGGACCAAATCTGAGGCTTTAGAAGACCATTTTGATCTCCACGTACGTAAGAGCATGCAAGATAATCCACTCGCTAAAGCTTGTGGAATATCTCCACCTGTATGTAAGAGATTATCTCCATGTTCAGGTGGACAAGCCATGATATTACTATTACTTAGAAGCATCAGAAATATCTTTTGATAAAATCTGCTGGTGGAATGGAAATCAACATTTTCAGGAACAATATTAAACATTTTAGCAACATAGGAATAAAAAAAATAAATGGATTTCTGGGGATAGACTTTGTCCCTTTAGCTTTATATTTCACTATATTTACATGTCTAATTTCACCTACCTGACTCATAGCATTTCTTGGTGTATATTGCATGGCTTGTAGAACTTTGGTTTCAGATTGAGGGATATATGGCTCCAAAATGTAACGGATAAGACAATCCTTCAGAATGAAAACAGTGAATTCCCTGATCAGACTTTCCGTCACGAATGATCGAAGTCTGCACTGTTTGTTGTTGGGATTTTTTTGTCAAGACACCAGTAAGTATGACCAGTAAATGCCACAATCAGAGAGGAATCCATGGCACCATGAGGAAGAGAGACAAAAACAAGGACAAAGACACACACACACCAAAAGAAGAATATAGTTAAAGCTGAGCAACCAACCCTCTCACAGGTTTAGATAAACAAAAAATTTCAGCGTAAAATTGCATATATTTTCTTACCCATAAATTTTAGCATATGTTTTGGGTTCTCAAAATAACCGTCTCATTGAGATGGTTATTTTGAGTACCCACTACATATGTTTTGGGTTGAGAAATAAGAAAATTGATTTTCTGTTAATTACGCACTTTCAACTAAAGGCCTGCCTCTCAACCTCAGCTTGATGATTGCAAAACTAGAAGCTGTGATTATACCTCTTCCTGCCAGTCACAACTTTTATTTTCTGCTCTCTCTGACTTCTGCTTATAATATTCTTAGGTAGCCTATATTGCAAACAATATGGATCCAGAGGGATGCTTCCATGATAAAATGTAGTCAGAAGTGCACTTGTATATATGCAGCAGGCGTAAAAGCAGACATTTTCATAACAAAAAATATTGGCCGAAACAATAGCTGCAAATGGTGATTGGGTTTATAACTAGGCATGCAGACTCCGAGCATAATATTCATGTTGACACCCAAACTTTATAACATTTGATTTTGTTATGAATTGATCAGGTAAGCATGAACTAAGGGGTTAACCAATACTTTGTGCACATACTTTTGCTTGTAACTGACAACAACCCTTCTTGAATCAGGGGAAGGAGGAGAATGACCATAGAAATTATTTTAGGATCAATCTACTGCGACTCACAATGTTTAAAAAACAGACTACCGATAAATAGCATTCTAATTTACTCTCTGCAGAGTTTTTTTTTACCCCAAAATATTCTGACCACAGAGAGTCAGCCCAAATTTAGATAAATGATTAGCTTTATTGTTTCACGGTTTGAGTTCTGAGAACAGTTGATCTCCGTGTCCTAAATTCAAGCATAAATGATTAGCATTTCATTAATTTCAGGATTTAACACCAGTCCACATAGGAAACTTTATTTGCGTAAAATTTTAATTATTTTCTTACCCATTAATTTAAACATGTGTTTTGGGTGATCAAAAGAACCGTCTCATCGAGACTGTTCTTTGGAGTACCCACAACATATGTTTTGGATGAGAAATAAAGAAAATAATTTTCCAATACGCACTCTTATCTGGAGGCCTGTTGTCCAGTGTTCTGCTGAATCTGTATTTAATTGTTTTTGAAAACACTGTAGTGCCAGATCAGCTGGCTTCTTATGAAGCCATCTGATCAGGATCTACAGTGTTTTTCACTCTGGTTGTAATACATGCTTACAACTGGAATACTGCAGGTGAACGGGATAAAATTTAGGGACAAGTATAGTACATAAAGATATTCAGCATGACAAGGGTTTAGTCTAAGAATTTCAGGATTCTTGAATTTTAGAACTTTCACCAATTGTTGGCTTTTCCATAGGTCGAGATACACAAGTGAGTACCCACAACATATGTTTAGGTTGAGAAAACTGAAAATTAATTTCTAATTGCACACCTTAACCCATTTGAGCTGAAAGGAATTTCCCACTTCTATCATTTGAACCAGTCCATTTCCATTTGAAGGGGACAGCAACCCTAATAATAAGTATGTTGAATCAGAAAGAGCTCTACGAACCATGAATTTGATACAAGTATTACCAAAATCAGTTGAAAAAAGGGCAAGTTATGGGCATTTAAAGACTTCAATAAGGCCAACATTTAACCGCCATTTTGAATATCTAATGAGTTTTCAGATTTTTTTCAACTGCTTAGTTTTTAGTTATCACTATTATCACACGTCTGTGTTTCAGCAGAATGGAAAATGATTCATTAAAGATTAATGCAAATAATCCATTGGTTTGTCACTTATTTTGATTACGCATATTTAATTAGGCTGAGTGACGTCACTAAGCCTACAATATGGCCGCTTCCATTACAGTCCATTTGCAAAAGTTCAAACGCCCACAACTTCCACATTTTTCGACCGATTGAGATGAAACTGGTATCAAAATTCATGGTTTATTAAGATCTTTCATATAAAACATAGTTATTATCAGGGTTGCCGTCCCCTTTAAGGGTTGTTGGGTGGTATTTTTCATTTTTATTCAAATTTTAATAGAACACTCAATAAGCAAACAGTGGAGACGCTGATCAGACGCCGTGTTCTGCATTGTCTGATCTGGGTCTGAACTGTTTGCCTATGTCCCACAAAAAGGAAACCAGGCTTATATGGGCTAATCATGGGGCCTGATACAAGATAAGGCAGCTATATAGTGGAACTACAGACTAGGGCAATCTTGTTAATATTTTCTTACCCATTAGTTTTATCATAAGTTTTGGGTGCTCAAAAGAACATTCTCATTCTCTCATTGAGCACAACATATGTTTTGGTTCAGAAATAAGATTTTTTTTTATTATGCACTCTTATCTAGGGGACTGTTTTACCATGCACCTTCTCATTTATTGTCACCCCTCGGCTTTGATTATTACAGATTTGATGGTCAGACCAAGAATTATAAGCTTTATTATGATGGACTACATTATGTGGGTGAGAAGAGGTTCGAGACTGTTGAACAGTTAGTAGCCGACGGTTTAATACATTTCTACCTAGAATCTCGGGCAGCTGATTATATAGCCAGTTTATCAGACTCTTCCAACTATGCCCAGTCTCCGTACCTGGCATACAGTGTGAAGAAGAAACGTATTCAGAAATCGCGGAGACATGGTGTTAACAATACTGTAGTAAATCACGATCTGCCGACGAATCAGGTTGATGCCAGAGTACCGACGGTAAGACAGTTTTATTACAGTTAGTTCTAGTTTATTCTAAAAACCTTAGAACTAGAGTTTATACCTTTGAGTTGTGAGTTTTCTGTGCTAAAGGTAGTTCGTCTGTAATTGATATAAAACCAAAACAATGATTATTTTTTCATTTCCTTACAAGAGGTCAGCTCATGTCTCATGAGTGGAAGCTCATGACAGTCAAGCCCCAAGAAAGAAAACATGGATATCAGGTGTGAGATCTGCTAGCCAGCAACCTGGATGGGGCCCACAGATGTGGGTGATGCCCCCTGCACCTGCATTTTAATAAAAAATCGATGAAGATGGTGCTGATGATATAGGAGCCTGTAAAAGGAAAATGGCTCTGGGAGTTTATCGAAATGTAAAACTTTTTCTTTGGCCAATCAAATTGCTGAATAAGCACTATGTTATGTTCACTCTTATCCTGCCAATATTTTTGTCCTGAAAATGTCCTCTGCTTATCATATGGGCCTCGGTGCAAGAAAACCTGTCTTTGGTATTTGCGAACAACAAAAGCGCAGATCTGCACAGACTGATCAGCGCCTCTGCTACTTGCTTTTTGGAAAGTATTATAATCTAAACTTGATACATGTGAAATTTCAATTTTCTAGCTAGTCTTTGTAGCTGTGGAGACTGGTTTGAGTCTCGTTTTGTGGGAAACCCTGAAGACAGGTTTTGTCCCATCGCCACCCATATTAGGTCAGCTGCATATATTCAAATACACTCCAGAATACTTAAAGCACCACCTATAATTTGCAGCAGACAAAAATGCAAATTTTGTTGCTTTTTCAAAAAATAACAAATATGGCAGACGATTCTCATGTTATATCATACCCAATATTTGTCGGAATTTGGGAAAGATGTGGCAAAATTTTCAGTCTGCTGCAGTCGTGATTTGCCCTTTAAGGGTTAATCATCATAGCGAACATGAACCACAATGACTGTTCCTAAGGGAGCAGTGTAATCTGAGTCCATATTGTTTGAAAATAGGCTGCCGAGTTATTAAAACAGATGAGAGAGCAAACAACATTTGTCACAAAATTAGGGAAAAGGGTAAAAGTGTGAATAATATTTATGTTTTTTGCAGGCACCTGATGACGATGATGAAGACGATATTAATTTGGATCCTAATGTTTCAGATTTTGAGAAACCTCATATTTTCAAAGTAAGTGCCATAACATAAGGAGGTATCAGTACTGCTGTGTTTCTTATGTCTTAAAGCTGCATACTCTGTAACTTTGGACATTTTTCGAAAAATTTTATTTTCTTTTTAAATCATTTGTAAAAGTAGAATTAAGCTATGCTTTCACAATAAAAATGTTCAGTACAGCTGAAAACTGCATGGAAAAGTGAATTATCTTATCAAATAGGTGTTTTTTTCTCTTGTTGGTAATTATTTGCGTCCCTCCAATAATTCTAGACCGTTGAATTTTTACATAAATGCAGTTGTTTTGATAGTGATAACTTGTTAAGATTTACGAAAATGGTAAAATGTTTACCTGAATTTGAGTATTTTCACTGTGTTCTTGAAAAATAAAAACATCATTTTTAAAATTAGAAGATCAAAAGTTACAGACTATGCAGCTTTAAGCTCTTTCCTTGCTTGCGGCGACTTTTGTTGTCTGCTGATAACCTTTTCAAACAGTTTGGATCCAGATCAAGACCAGCGTTTGCACAGGCTTGAAAAGTACTTGAATATACAGGATTGTCTTGAAAAGTCCTTGAAAATTAAATTTCCTTGAAAAGTACTTGAAAAACACTCAAAGACCTTGAAAAGTCCTTGAATGTAACCATGTACAGGAGGATTCAACACTGTCTTTGGAGACCTAAATCAGTATAATATTGTGGTGCCTTTATTTGGTGCAGCATATGCTGCACCAAATAAAGGCACCACAATGTTATACTAATTTTCTTAAACTAATATCTTCAGTAATGCAGTCTAGCATTTCCGAAGTAGAATTTTAACAGGTAAATCAGTATTTTTCATAAGTTTTCATTCCATGAAAACTAACAGGAAAGTTGTTTAGAAGTCCTTGAAAAGTCCTTGAATTTTACACAAACTTGCATGATAATGATTAGATATTGATCATCAGAGTAAACATAGAAAGAAAGAAAGAAAGGATCATAACCGTTTGACATTCTGATAGTCTTCCTGAATTTTTTGAAAAAGTTAATTTTGAAAAAAAATCAGCAGACAACAACAAAAGCATGAAAAATAACCCAGCATGCAAAGAGTTATGAAACCATGTGGGCCTGACTTTTATTGAATATGCTTTAAGTTTACATTTACAAACCAAGCCTTTAACTCTTTTGCATGAAAACGTCACGATTTTGTCATCTTTTATGCAATGTTAAAATGGACGTATTTACGTTATGTTACGAAATCTGTAAACCACTAGTGGTTTATTGATTTTATAACATGGCGTTAAATCACTCCCAGACGGGATGTCATATGATAAATGGTGTTACAAAATATATAAACCACTAGTGGTATCAACTTCATTACTTAGCATTATATACTCCCAGATAAGACATCATGTGATTTCTTCTATTTCCAGACTCATAATTTTATTGGGCTCCACTGGTGTGATTATTGTGCCAATTTTATGTGGGGATTAATAGCCCAGGGAAGCAAGTGCCAAGGTAGGAATTATAATATTTGGGCCTGAAGAAAGTCTTTCTACCAACTGCAATTTTATCTGCCAATTAAAAGAAATATTAGAGCGAATTTCATGAAAATATGATGATAAATGTTGTTTATTAACCCATATAAGCCTAGCTTCCTTTTTGTGGGACATTCGCAAACAGTGCAAAACCAGATCAGACACCACAAAAACGCGGCATCTGATCAGGTTCTCCACTGTTTGCAATCAGAAGTTTCTTTTAGAATTTGAATAAAAATGTCTATATTTAAGGATTGAAATTCATATTTTAAGCTTGCACTGGATGATGAAAAACATTAGCTATTTTAATGTTTGTGAAGCCCGAAGGTCTTCTTGGAAACATTGAAATAGCTAATGTTTTTCATCATCCAGTGCAAGCTTAAAATATGAAATTCAATCTTTATATTTACATTCTATATTATCAATCAAATTTTAATACTTAATAATCTGCTACCCTATCCCGCTAGTTACCCTAAGCTTATAAAATGGAGTATTCTATTTGTAATGGAGGTGTTGGAACAGCCAGGGAGCGAAACTTGTGTACATAATGTTGTGATGATAGGTGAATTACATCATGCAAAAGTCGATAAACAAAGCAGGTTATTGGCTGACGTTGACATTTCTCCGCCTCGAGGCGCGGTCTAGATTACATGACATTTCAATGTTTTGCTTCTAGAAATGCAAGCAGCTAGAAATGTTGGATTCATGTAAGGCAACTACAACGAGAGTGTAAATATATGTCAATATATTATTATATATGATGTTACTTTTGTTCTTAGATTGTGGTTTTGAAGCCCACAAGAAATGTTCTGAGAAGGTGCCAAATGACTGTATGCCAGACATAAAGTTTGTGAAATCTATTTTTGGTGCTGATTTAACAACAGTTATCAAAGCTCACAAGTCTCCGGTACCGGTGGTTGTGGAAAAATGTGTCAAAGAAATTGAATCCAGAGGTAAAATATTGGCTAAGACATTGTAGGTCCAGATAAGCGAAAATTTTTAGCATAAAATTGCGATTATTTTCTTATTGCATGTTTTGGGTGCTCAAAAGAAACCCCTCAATGAAATGGTAGAAAGTCTGATAATCTGAGGTATATGCAGGCCTCCAGATAGGAGTGTGTAATCAATAAGTACATTCTTAGTTCTCACCCAAAACATATGTTGTGGGTACTCAAAAGAACCATCTCAATGAGACGGTTCTTTTGAGCACTCAAAACTTATTCCTTACTAGAAGAATAAAAAATTAATTACAATTTTGCGCACAAAAATTGTGTTAATTGGATTGTAAGTGTATTTGTGAGTTTGAGCTCCACATAGTCATACTAATGTAGAGATGATTCTCTCCCTTAGTAAGGCAGTTGTCAGTGACTGGTGAAAGTAATGTATACACAAGATATTGGTAAACCTTTGAGAAACTTGTCTAGGAACAGTGGGATAGTTTAACTGACTGTACATAATATGAGACTGAAAAAATTGTTGAAAAGGATGTTCAGCTCCAAAACAACATGATATAGAGAATCTTTAACTAAAATAGGAGCATGAATGTTAGATTTGTTTTATCATATGACACTGAAACTACTTTGAAATTGCATTTTTGGAGTGAAACAGTTAAGATTATGTCATTATTAATATTTACAAAACATTAATATGGACATCATTACATAATGTTACAAAATATATAAATCATTAGTTGTTTACCGATTTAAATATATGGCTCCCAGATGTGACCTTATATAAGAAAGCTAGATGTTTCAAGGAAATCAAAAGGAGAAAGCATAGGTAAACCGAAGAAAACTCACATCAAATTGTTATTTGTCCCTCTTGAAAATAACATCCTTTCACTTGTATAAATATACTTTCACTCACTTCAAATATACACTGTATTTACTGCTAAAGTATGAAATGAATAGATCTCACTGCTAAAGTATGAAATAAATAGATCTTACATGAGTGCTCATGTTTTATTGAATTTATTAAACAAGTTGAGAAAAAGAGATAAAATGTGAGGCTTGCCGAGCATTTTACCTCTTTTTCTCAACGAGTTCAATAAATTCAATAATACAGGAGCATGAATGTTAGATTCTATTTATCACATGACTTTAAAGCTACTTAAAATCACATTTTTGGCGTTAAAACTTGATTTTTTCCCTCTTTTGTGCAAAGTTATAATGGAGGTCATTACGTACCGTTACTCAATCTGTCAAGCACTAGTGGTTTATAGACTTTATTGCATGGCGTTATATCACTCCCAGACGAGAGGTCATTTGATTAGTACATTTTTTTTATTCTTTATAGGGCTGACGGCAGAAGGTTTATACAGAGTAGCTGGTCTACATGATGAGGTTGAAGAAATTAGAATGGCATTTGATAAAGGTAAGTCACAGCATTTTTTTTACCTGTTTCCTGCCATTCACGAAAAGTGTTGTCTGTCCCCATTTCTCAGGGGTAACAACCAACCTCATAGCATGGATGTTGCAAACACGTAGTGTGGCGCCATCTTTGATTTACAAGGTACGTTTTTTTCTTCTTAAAATTATACAAATGAGTGTCTGTCAAAACTAAGCAGTGCAGGCGGTGCCTAACATCACACTTGAACAGAATATATAATGGTCACGCCCAGATATGCCGTTGCCTTTGTAATCATTCACCCACAAGAATCCAAGCGGGAGACACAAGGATAATTTTAGCAGTCACCCGCTTCGATATTTGTGGGTGAATGATCACAAAGGCATTTCTGGGCGTGACCATTATCTATTCTGTTCAAGTGTGATGTTAGGCACTGCCTGCACTGCTTAGTTTTGACAGACACTCATTTGAATAATTTTACGAAGAGAAAAACTTACCTTGTAAATCAAAGATAGCGCCATACTATGTGTTTGCAAAATCCATGCTATGACGTAGGTTACCCCTGATTACTGCATATGTACTTTGATAACCTTTAAATGCAAACAATATGAACACAGATCAGGCCCGAGGTTATCAACTTTTTTCACACTCATTTCATTTTAGCTGAGCACGTCATTTATCCTGCTTATAAATGTTAAAATGCCAACAATTGCTGGCATTTTAACATTTATTAGCATGATAAATACAAGATCTGAGAGGCTTTAAGCAAGAAACATCTTTATTGTCTGTATTTTAGTTTTTATGAGCAGTTGAGATTTCCTGCTCAGTTGAGTTGAGCATGAAAAAGTTTTATAACCTTGGGGCCTGGCTGCCAATCTGATTAGAATTCATAGTGTTTGCTTTCATGGAAATTATGCAGCGAACGTCAATTTTGTCACAAAAAACTTGGTAAGGGTTAAATCACATGAATACAAAGTTCCCAAATTGACCCATAGGGATTTTTGCAGACTGGTTGCTTTGCTTTTATTGTCTTTTGGATGTCTTGTTACTGTAAATGTCCTGTAGCTCTTCCTCACGGTGCTTTGGGTTGGTCTGCAGTTTGTGAACGTGTTATTTCCTGATCACACTCACTTACTTTTTAAAGAGAAATGATTGCTGCATCAAATAAGAAACATTTGCTTTTGATTTGAACCATTTTTGGCTTATAGTATAGTGCGCCGAAACTTTACTTCCGACTTTTTCCTATACCTTACATCACAATATTATTGTTTTATATGTTTCTAGATGGTGAATGTACTGACATCACTAGCAGCAAGTATGATGACATCAATACCATCACTAGTGTGCTGAAACTTTACTTCCGACTTTTACCTATACCCCTCGTCACTTTTGAAGGATATGCAAAATTAATGGAAGCAAGTGGTAAGATGTATTTGTGCTTGTTCTTTTCTGTCAGCTAGGCAAGAACCGATCTTTTGTCATGTGACGTCCTCAATTACTTTAAGTTTTTCTTGTGGAGAAATATGTTAAGCCTGTCTGACACAGAACACATGGCTTATATGGTTGGCCATCCGTGTAAACCATACATACAATCGAACCAACCGTGGCCTTTTCTGAGTTACACTCTGGCCATTCAAAGGTATGCGTGAAAGCTGTGTATGATTTTTAAAACTTTAAAAAAACTGACAAGGGTGCCATGTCAGTGTATAATTGTATTAGCCACATACAAGACAGTGAGAGACTGTACGAGACCGTATATACAACCGCACATGAAGTCCACTCCACGAGTGAGCTCAACTTTGTCAATATCGAATATAAATCGTATGGAATTGAACTCAAACAAAAGTCGGTGGGACTGTATATAAACCCTGTAAATGTCCAGCTAATCGAGTAAAAGTCGTGTTTAATCGTACTAGGCAGTAATAGACCGTACTAGACCCTACTTGGAACTATACAACAATAGTATGAAAATTGTTTTTCAAATCGTGTTCAAACCGTGACAAACCTTGCTTGACTGTGAATATCCGTGCTTTGTTCATACATACTCGTGCTACATTCGAGTCTAAATCATACCAACTCATCCCCAGGCACGGTTGGAGCTCAATACTCATACCAGTCAACCTGTGTATAGCCATTTATACCGTATTGGAACCGTTTGCCCAACCGTGTTCTGTGTCAGACAGGCTTAACAAATACCACGGTTAATGTTTTAGACCATGACAAGATGCTGTCTTCTTGTCAGGGTCTGCACTAATTGCTAGGATAAGAACAATATTAGGAACATTATTACTTTGTACTCCCAGGCCCCAAGATAAGAGTGTGTATCTGAAAATTATTTTTCTTATTTCTCAGTCAAAACATGTGTTTTTGGTACTCAAAAGAACCGTCTCAATGAGACGGTTCTTTTGAGCACCCAAAACACATGTTTAAACCGATGGTTAAGAAAATAATCGCAATTTTACGCTAAAAAATTGCTTAACTGGCCCTATGACTCCTGAAATGTGACAAAATCTATACTGGACCATCTTAGCTTCATTGTATCCTTCTGGATGGAAGATCAAGAGTGTTGAAATACATTCATCCAATATCAGTTTAATTTAAAAAAAAAAAAACCTGCTTATTTTGTAAGTAGACACATTGTGTATTTTTAGGGGTCCCAGGTAGAATTTTCTAAATTATGATGTATTTCTATCTCTGAAGGCTGTTTTGATCATAGCAAACAATGCAGACCCTGATGAAATGTTGCACTTCATCAGGGTCTTCACTGTTTGCTAAAGTACCTCTTCAGGGGTGTTTTATATACAAAGAGTTAAAGCGTACCAAAACTCTGCTTATTTTAATGTATGTATATATGTGGAGACTTTTCACTTGGGTACACGTTAAATTGAAACATGGTTGCTGACTGCTAATTTTTTTTTATGCTTACATGTACACATAGATTTGAAATTGCAATTTGAACAGACCAATTTTAAAGCATGAGTAGATAAGCAGTATGCATCTTTGCCTCCAGTGTTTCATATCGAGATTAGACTGTTTATTCAGTTATTTCATTTTCACACCACATCAGGTAATGAAATGGATTTCTTCAAATTTTAGCATGAGTATGGTGAGGTTATAATTTGACCGAATATGTTGTGTATGTTCATTCTGAGTGCAATGGGAGTCTAAGGAAAACACTTTATCACATGATGTAGCGTCTGGTGGTGATATAACGCCATGCAATAAAATCAATTAACCACTACTGGTTGACAGATTTTGTAACATTACGTAATTACGTCCATTTTAACGTTGTGTAAAAGATAACAAAATCTTGCGTTTTCACGCCAAAAATGCGTATTTAAAGTAATTTAAATGTCATGTGATAAATAGAATCTAACATTAGTCCTCCTTATTATTGAATTTATCACTTGTTGTGAAAAAGAGATAAAATGCTCGGCGATCCTCGCATTTTATCTCTTTTCCACAACTTGTTTAATAAATTCAATAAAACATGAACACTCATGTAAGATCCTGTCTGTAGTTTTGTGTTATGATTGTAATTGCAGCCAGGGAAGAGCTGAAAGATAAACTTCTTTTGGTGAGAGAGGGTCTAGCCAAGCTCCCTCCAGCTCACTACCAGACCTTGAAGTATCTCGTCTCTCATTTAGTCAGGTATGTGTTTATCTATCTTTTTTCTAGCCAAGCTCCCTCCAGCTCACTACCAAACATTGAAGTAATTCGTCTCTCATTTAGTCAGGTATGTATTCATCTATCTTCTGTCTAGCCAAGCTCCCTCCAGCTCACTACCAAACATTGAAGTATCTTGTCTCTCATTTAGTCAGGTATGTATTCATCTATCTTCTGTCTAGCCAAGCTCCCTCCAGCTCACTACCAAACATTGAAGTATCTTGTCTCTCATTTAGTCAGGTATGTATTCATCTATCTTCTGTCTAGCCAAGCTCCCTCCAGCTCACTACCAAACATTGAAGTATCTTGTCTCTCATTTAGTCAGGTATGTCTTCATCTATCTTCTGTCTAGCCAAGCTCCCTCCAGCCTACTACCAAACATTAAAGTATCTTGTCTCTCATTTAGTCAGGTATGTATTCATCTATCTTCTGTCTAGCCAAGCTCCCTCCAGCTCACTACCAAACATTGAAGTATCTTGTCTCTCATTTAGTCAGGTATGTATTCATCTATCTTCTGTCTAGCCAAGCTCCCTCCAGCCCACTACCAAACATTGAAGTATCTCGTCTCTCATTTAGTCAGGTATGTATTCATCTATCTTCTGTCTAGCCAAGCTCCCTCCAGCCCACTACCAAACATTGAAGTATCTCGTCTCTCATTTAGTTAGGTATGTCTTCATCTATCTTCTGTCTAGCCAAGCTCCCTCCAGCTCATTTCCAAACATTGAAGTATCTCGTCTCTCATTTAGTCAGGTATGTCTTCATCTATCTTCTGTCTAGCCAAGCTCCCTCCAGCCCACTACCAAACATTGAAGTATCTCGTCTCTCATTTAGTCAGGTATGTCTTCATCTATCTTCTGTCTAGCCAAGCTCCCTCCAGCCCACTACCAAACATTGAAGTATCTCGTCTCTCATTTAGTCAGGTATGTCTTCATCTATCTTCTGTCTAGCCAAGCTCCCTCCAGCTCACTACCAAACATTGAAGTATCTTGTCTCTCATTTAGTCAGGTATGTGTTTATCTATCTTCTGTCTAGCCAAGCTCCCTCCAGCCCACTACCAAACATTGAAGTATCTCGTCTCTCATTTAGTCAGGTATGTCTTCATCTATCTTCTTTCTAGCCAAGCTCCCTCCAGCTCATTTCCAAACATTGAAGTATCTCGTCTCTCATTTAGTCAGGTATGTCTTCATCTATCTTCTGTCTAGCCAAGCTCCCTCCAGCTCACTACCAAACATTGAAGTATCTTGTCTCTCATTTAGTCAATAATGTGTTCATCTATCTTCTTTCTAGCCAAGCTCCCTCCAGCCCACTACCAAACATTGAAGTATCTTGTCTCTCATTTAGTCAGGTATGTGTTTATCTATCTTCTGTCTAGGCAAGCTCCCTCCAGCTCACTACCAAACATTGAAGTATCTCGTCTCTCATTTAGTCAGGTATGTCTTCATCTATCTTCTGTCTAGCCAAGCTCCCTCCAGCTCACTACCAAACATTGAAGTATCACGTCTCTCATTTAGTCAGGTATATCTTCATCTATCTTCTGTCTAGCCAAGCTCCCTCCAGCTCACTACCAAACATTGAAGTATCTTGTCTCTCATTTAGTCAGGTATGTGTTTATCTATCTTCTGTCTAGCCAAGCTCCCTCCAGCTCACTACCAAACATTGAAGTATCTCGTCTCTCATTTAGTCAGGTATGTCTTCATCTATCTTCTGTCTAGCCAAGCTCCCTCCAGCCCACTACCAAACATTGAAGTATCTCGTCTCTCATTTAGTCAGGTATGTCTTCATCTATCTTCTGTCTAGCCAAGCTCCCTCCAGCTCACTACCAAACATTGAAGTATCTTGTCTCTCATTTAGTCAGGTATGTGTTTATCTATCTTCTGTCTAGCCAAGCTCCCTCCAGCCCACTACCAAACATTGAAGTATCTTGTCTCTCATTTAGTCAGGTATGTCTTCATCTATCTTCTGTCTAGCCAAGCTCCCTCCAGCCCACAACCAAACCTTGAAGTATCTCGTCTCTCATTTAGTCAGGTATGTCTTCATCTATCTTCTGTCTAGCCAAGCTCCCTCCAGCTCACTACCAAACATTGAAGTATCTCGTCTCTCATTTAGACAGGTATGTATTCATCTATCTTCTGTCTAGCCAAGCTCCCTCCAGCCCACAACCAAACATTGAAGTATCACGTCTCTCATTTAGTCAGGTATGTCTTCATCTATCTTCTGTCTAGCCAAGCTCCCTCCAGCTCACTACCAAACATTGAAGTATCTCGTCTCTCATTTAGTCAGGTATGTCTTCATCTATCTTCTGTCTAGCCAAGCTCCCTCCAGCTCACTACCAAACATTGAAGTATCTCGTCTCTCATTTAGTCAGGTATGTCTTCATCTATCTTCTGTCTAGCCAAGCTCCCTCCAGCTCACTACCAAACATTGAAGTATCTCGTCTCTCATTTAGTCAGGTATGTCTTCATCTATCTTCTGTCTAGCCAAGCTCCCTCCAGCTCACTACCAAACATTGAAGTATCTCGTCTCTCATTTAGTCAGGTATGTCTTCATCTATCTTCTGTCTAGCCAAGCTCCCTCCAGCCCACTACCAAACCTTGAAGTATCTCGTCTCTCATTTAGTCAGGTATGTATTCATCTATCTTCTGTCCAGCCAAGCTCCCTCCAGCCCACTACCAAACCTTGAAGTATCTCGTCTCTCATTTAGTCAGGTATGTCTTCATCTATCTTCTGTCTAGCCAAGCTCCCTCCAGCCTACTACCAAACATTGAAGTAATTCGTCTCTCATTTAGTCAGGCATGTGTTCATCTATCTTCTTTCTAGCGAAGCTCCCTCCAGCCCACTACCAAAACTTGAAATTTCTAGTCTCTCATTTAGTCAGGTATGTGTTCATCTTTCTTCTTTCTAATGGAGCTCCCTCCAGCTCACTTAACCTGATTAATATGGAAAGGTTCGCAATTTTTAGCTTGACTGCATGAAGTGAAAAGAGCTATTGTTGTCACCACAGTCATACATGTTCCTGTTATGTGGCGTTGTGTTCCCGTCACACTGCCTTAAAGTTTTCTAGAAGTCCATATCTTGACAACCACTTGTCAGAAAGCATTCATACTTGCACCAGAGATACCTTGTAGGGTTAGCTTTCATTCCACGGCATCGGACCCTAGGGTCGATGCCTGGGGTGGGGCTAGAGGTCAAATCTAGTACATATCCAAAAGATAGGATTATTGCATTAAAGTTTTCTAGAAGTCCATATTTTGACAACCACTTGTAAGAAAGCATTCAAACTTGCACCATAGATACCATGTAGGGTTGGCTTCCATGTCGAGCATGCATTTTGAACGAAGAGGTTATCATGCTCGGCATGAGACGTTGATCATTAGATGACGTCAGATATAAACAATTGGCGTGACATAATGCAAAGTTTACGTCAATCCTATGTTTTACTTACATTTATATATGTCAAACATGTTAAAAAAGTGAATTGGAATATGTGATAAACAGATTATCTCACAGGGTTTTGGTTGTCTCCCTCCGTATCAACCCTCGACCATTATCAGCACTCGAGCTAAAGCTCTCGCGCTGATAATGGGGTTCCGGTTGATACTTCAGATGATAACCAAAACGCTGTGAGATCATCTCTAATTATCATATGTACAGATGGGCCAGTCCGTGAGATAATAGTACTTATCACATGTGCATAAAGTCACTCTTTAATGTGTGATATATAGAGGATCTTACATGAGTGCTCATGTTTTATTGAATTTATTAAACGAGTTGGGGAAAAGTGATAAAATGCGAAGCTTGCCGAGCATCTTATCAATTTTACACAACAAGTTTAATAAATTCAATAATACAGGAGCATGAATGTTAGATTCTTTTTATAACATGACATTAAAATTGCTTAAAAATCACATTTTGAGCGTTAAACGTCAAGATGTTGACATCTTTTACGCAGCGTTATAATGGATGTCAAAACATTATGTTACGAAATCTGTAAACCACTAGGTGTTTATCAATTGTATTGCATGGCATTATATCACTCCCAGATACGACGTCATGTGATAAGTAATAAAAGCTCATGAACAGGCTCAAATCTACCGTGAATTCCATTAATTCCAAGTCCTTGGTACCAGAGAGTTATCAGTAGGTTGAATTTAAAAGATTTAGTCATTAAATGTTATATCAACATGTACATTTTGTATTTTGGGTGCTTAAAAGAAATGCCTCGTCGGGACGTTCTCTTAATCCCCCAAAATGTATGCTTTGATAGAAAAATATTTAAATAGTTCATAAATATGCCATTTTCTCTAAAATTCATGTATCGCAAATTTAATTCTAATTAGCGGGAATTTCAAACTTTTGGAGTTCCAACTATTAAGTTTTTACTGTGCCTGAATTAAAACCTGCTTTACTCTAATTGTTTTCCTGATGTCTCGTGGCTGTTAGCGTTCAATGACTCTTCCTCGTGGTACTGTGAGTTGGTCAGCAGTATGTGATTGCAGGGCTCACCCTGCCATTAGCCGTTTTAGCCAGGTTAAGGTTAATCCTGGTTTGATATTTAGACTGCAGATAGTTTCCCAGTTCCTGGGGTAAGCTGCAGTTGGCTTGTCCTTCTCACACCAGATCTCCAGGCTTCTCTGTTCTGGGGATCGATGCCTTCTAGGTTGCACACTTCGACATCCGCTTTAACACACTCCAAGACTTCCTTGGTCGCCCACATCCTCTAGGACCAGAGATGGCGATACTGGTAATTGAATTTGTCCAGGAAGATGCACGCGCGACATGACCATACCATCTCAGACGTTTAGTTCTAAGAGCAACAGCTTCCTCCCGAATCCCTAACTTTGTGTACAGGGTTTCCATAGGGACTTCGTCATGTGGTTTGACACCGCAGATCCAGCAGATCATGGCTCTATCATTTCTACGAAGCCTCTGTAAATCCGGGGCTGTTGTGGCCCAAGTTTCACTTCCATGTAAAAGGGATGAGCGGAGGCAAGCACTAAACACTTTTCCACTAGTAAAAGGAGACACATGCTTGGAAGTCAATATCAGAATTAGTTTCCTTAACTTTCCCCAGGCAGTGGAACATCTTGTAGCAATCGCAAGGGCACATCCTCTACCAGCGCTTAACATGTCGCCAAGATAGCAGAAGCTGGCTTCCACGTCGAGCAGCATACCATCAACCTCTACTTGGGTGATAGGTCTACTATCAATAGGACGGGCCTGGTCAAGACATCTTGGACACACATAGTCAGGAGTTACATAGCCATTTGCTACTAAAAATGTAGAGTGGCTACAAAAATAAGTCATTGCAAAGTGGTTCAAAAATTACATATCTGTGAAAAAGCATATTTTGATCAGCTTTTGGATTTATAATGATGTTACTTTTATTATTCCTTCACACTTTATTATTGTGCCATATTTAACTCTTTGAATGCTGAATTTTTTCAATACCATCAGGGTGTCAAACAGTTTGGATCCATGTCAGGCCAGACATTATGTCGATCCAAACTGTTTGCAAAAGTTATCAGTAGATGACGAAAGTCGCTGCTAGCAACCTCTTGATACTACTTTCTGGCTAAAACCTTGGATAAAGTCAATTTCATTTGGCTCCAACTTTTTCCATTTGGCTAAAGTGTTGGCTACAACAAATCCTGAGCCAGGGTAAGCCGTGGATTGTGGTATATCCTGATCATACTCACTTTTTTTTCAGAGTGACAGAGAAGAAGAGTAAGAACATGATGGGTCCGGAGAACTTAGCAATCGTGTTCGCCCCAACTGTGATGAGAAGTCCAGACTCCGATCCAATGATGAGTCTCTTAGCTGTCGGTAAAGAACAGAAGAGTACCGAACTATTAATAACTCATTATAAAGATCTGTTCTTAAAGTGATCTGATCCGAAGAACTTAGAGTATTATTATTATTTATCAGGGCCCGGAATTACAACACCTCCTTAAATATAAGGAAGACCTAAGTTAAGTATCAATTTTTCAGGATGCGAAAAATAACGTTTCAAACTGATTAAAATCAGAATAGTTTCATTTTTTCTGTAAATCACAATGGTATCTTTGACCACAAGTACTGCATGGATCCAGGCAATTCATTTAGCATCTAATATAGCATGTTGAAATATCAATTCTTAACTTAAGTCTTCCTTAACTTTAAGGAGGCATTGTAATTCCGGGCCCAGGCCTCCAGATAAGAGTGTGTAATGGAATAATGCTTTTCTTAATTCTCTAACAAACATATGTTGTGGGTTCTCAAAAGAACCATCTCAATGAGATGGTTCTTTTGAGCACCCAGAACTTATGTTTTAAGATATCTATGGACTAGAAAATAATTCCAATTTACGCTCATAATGGTTGCTTATCTGGACCTGGACCTATCAAAACATGATTCATGTAAATGTGTATTTTTCACTGAAAAGGGGCATTTACAGAGTTGGTTGTTTTTCGAAAATTGCCATTTACGCTGCACCTGGCCCCAAGGTTTTAAAACGTTTTTGTGCTCAGCTCAACTTAGCATGAAATTTCAACCGCTCATAATAACTAATAAGCTGAAAAGTATAGACTTCTCTTGCTTTCAAGCTTTCGTATGTTGTTTTTATCATGCTACTGAATGTTAAAATGCCAACATTTGTTTATGAGCTTAATAAATTGCATGGTCAGTTGAATTGAGGATATAAAGAGTTTTATAACCTCAAGGCCTGGGCTGGATTTTCACTCAAACTCCTGGGGAGTTCATATCTACAGAGGAGGTTTATTATATAAAGAGTTTTATAACCTCGAGGCCTGGGCTGAATTTTCACTCCAACTCCTGGGGAGTTCATATCTACAGAGGAAGATGTCTGCAATACAACAACTCATGGTGCTATTAGGCATTCATATTTTTGATTGGGTAAAGCTTAGTCAAGACTATAGATAAAGTGCATAATTAATTATTTTTCAACCAAAATAAATGTTGTGGGTACTCAAAGAACCGTCTCAATGAGACTATTCTTTTGAGCACCCGAAATAGATGTTAACCCTTAAAGCGCCAAGAAAAATGTATCTGAAAATGTCGTCTGCTGAAGTAGTCTGCTGCAAATAATTGCCTTACATTACCAACGAATTAAGTAAAGAAGCAAACAGCATGGACCCAGAACAGACTGCTCCTATAAGAGCAGTCTGATCTGGGTCACACTGTTTGCCATAGAGGCTTCTTAAACATTTCAGCAGACGAGAAAAGCAGACAACTTTTGTTGCAGTTCGGGCATTAAGGAATAACACTGATAGATAAGAAAATGGTTGAGATGGACTTAGATGAAGGTTTTCATCTGAGACCAAAATATAGGCTCTCAGCCCCACTAGGTAGTTGTGCATGTCTAAAGGACTTAAAGAGGTATATGCGATAAGTAACAAATTCTCATGAACTTGCTCATACTTTGTTAGTGCTCATGGGAAGCCTGTCTATGATATACATCTACAGAGTACGGGGCCGCATTGCGCAGTAGGTAACGTGTCTGGCAACAGATGCGAGTCTGACTGCAGATCTAGGGATCACGAGTTCGATCTTTGTCCAGTCCCTTTCTTTCGTGGAGATTGATCATGAAATAATTTCTATGGTCATTCTCCTCCCTTCCGCTGAATCATTCAAGAAGGGTTGTTGTCAGTCACAAGCAAAAATATGCAATATGCTGCATTTCACGCGACCCTTCACTGTGTCCTATAGTACCTGTTTAGTCCTCAAAGGGTTAATAAGTAATAGAAGAATTTAAATCAAAATTATCTGGTGGACTATGCATACCAATTTATATTCACATTTTGCACTGTGCATACCATTTCATATAGTGGACTAATAAACTGTTTCATATTGATATGGCCGATCATACACATAATTGTACATTCATATTGTGGTCTATACATACCATTTTCAAAGTCATTGTTGGACTCTACATACCATTTCATAATCATGTTTAACATGATAAGGTAAGGTACTTATTAAAAATTTAAAAAAAAATGCAAAATGTGGTAATGCCACAGTTATTATACAATCAGTACATTGCTCTCAAACTCTGCCATCAAAACTAGGAGAGAAAAAAATATACTGCATTTACCTTGTGTCTTTATTTTTCATACGTTTTTGCATGGAGCATAATTATTTTTTAAATATGGCCAAATAAAAAAAATACCTTTGTTTAGGGTAACCCGACCCTACCTAAATTTACTGGTGAAACCTAGAATTTTTTTCAGATTTTCTGGAAAAAATATTATTTTATGCATTTTGAAAGGCAAAATGCCTTTCAAAATGCATAAAATTATTTTTTTTCTAGAAAAAAAAAAAAATAATTAAAAAAAATTTGTGTGCCTACCCTACCTAAAATTTTCAGACCCGTTACCGGAAACACACTTATTTTTTATTGGGCCTAAGTATGGTAAGGACAATGTATAAGGCAAAAACACTTTATTTTAATATTACATTCCTAAAAAGGAATCATTTGTACTATGATTATGTGCCAAATAAAAGTGATATTTCTCAGGAGGAAATATTTCATAACATGGAACTATTTTCTTATAGCCTAATATGCTTTTAATGTAATGTTGTTGCTGCTTGCTGTAGGAATTTATCTCTGGTAAAACAGTTTAACCTTTACCTTGCTGATCAATTTTGAAAGCAATGAACAAGATCAGCTGATCAGCATACACACAGTATACTGTTTTCTGCAAATATCCAATATTCTTGAAGAACCTTGAATACGAAAAACAATTTATCACATGACGTCGCGTCTTGGAGTGAAATAATGCCATTATTAAAATCGATAAACCACTAGTGGTTTACAGATTTTCGGGTAACATTACATGTATGAAAGGCTGTTCATAATAACGTTGTGTACATAATGACTTTTTCCGCCAGAAATGAGATTTCAAAGTAATCTTAATGTCACATGATAAATATAATCTAACATTCATGCTCCTGTATTATTGAATTTTTTAAACTCATGAAAAAAGAGATAAAATGCTCGGCAAGCCTCACATTTTATCTCTTTTCCCCAACTTGTTCAATAAATTCAATAAAACACCAGTACTCATGTAAGAGCCTCTATATATCGAAGTACAAGAAGAAGTTCAGCCTACTCTACATAGCACAACAATAGCTGTTGTGACCCAAAACAATATTCAAAAACGGCTACTTCAGAAAAAGACTTGCATTCCCAGTACAGCTTGGATGTGAAGTTACGAGGGTCATTTGGAAAGTTCTTAGCATGGCATGTTAACTCCACAATGGGTTGATAAAATGTTATCAAGTAATACCATTTTTGGAAACTAGAATTCAACGGCTACTAAATGGTTTATTCTTTGTCGAAAAGGGACTCAGTGTGAATGTGCAACACATGCCCAAATTGAGTAGGGTTTATACACTGGCCGAAAGTTTAAGCAAAATAGTTGTAAAAAAAACGAAGAAAATTGGGGACCTTATTTATGATCATGGTTTGACAAAGGACCTCTGACACTTTGATAGGATATCTGCCTATTTTTCAGATGCTTCCCAAAACTTCCCTATGCATAAGATATCACTTTTTTGTTTGCCACTGTTTTCAATTGAAATTAACCAGAACATCAACTCATAGCTAAACTTACTCTGCCCCATGGGAAGATTATAAGAGTTATCTTCCCTTTGTTCTGGTTTACAAAATTTATTTTGGTTTTAATACAAAGAGCATAAAGTGTGCTTGACAAAAATACCAATGCATGTCATTTTTAAACTACTGTCGGTTATATATTTTCAAATTATGTGCAATGTGACATGCTATTTTTAGTGGGAAAAAATAGGGCATTGCTTTGCTTTCTAGACGGTTTTGGTATTGCTGTTCTGGAATTTAGTTATTAGAAACATCCAACTAGGTCATCAATTGTATAATAACTGTACCAGATTGTGGTCTACCAAATGGTACAAAATTATCTAATTTCATGAACTATTGTTAATGTTCTGCACACTTTTCAAAAGGTAAAATGTTATATTTTCCACTGAAATTTTGCATTTTCCAGTTTACAATCAGTACATGTATTCACAATGATATTATTCGTGGCTGCATTATAATATCCTCATGGAATGTATGCCATAACATAGAGGAAAGATAGTTCTTTAAAATGATATCAAACATGGTAGGGTTTGAAAATTGGTTACTGAGATAAAAGACCCTGCTAAGAACTTTCCAAATGCCCCTTGTATACTGCTTTCTGCAACAATCCATTCTTGAAAACCCTTGAATACGAAAAGCAATTTATCACATGCCGTCACGTCTTGGAGTGAAATAATGTCATGCATTAAAATCGATAAACCACCAGTGGTTTACAGATTTTCTGATAATGTTACATGTTTGAAATGACGTTCATAATAACGTTGTGTACATAATGACTTTTTTCCGCCAGAAATGAAATTTCAAAGTAATCTTAGTGTCATATGATAAATAGAATCAAACATTAATGCTCCTGTATTATTGAATTTATTAAACTCATGAAAAAGAGATAAAATGCCCGACAAGCCTTACATTTATTTCTTTTCCCCAACTTGTTTAATAAATTCAATAAAACAGGAGCACTCATGTAAGATCCTCTATATATCAATGTACAGTAAGAAGTTCAGCCTACTCTACATAGCACAACAATAGCTGTTGCGACCCAAAACAATATTCAAAAACAGCTACTTTAGGAAAAGAGTTGTGTTCCCATAGCACAACAATAGCTGTTGCGACCCAAAACAATATTCAAAAACAGCTACTTTAGGAAAAGAGTTGTGTTCCCATAGCACAACAATAGCTGTTGCGACCCAAAACAATATTCAAAAACAGCTACTTTAGGAAAAGAGTTGTGTTCCCATAGCACAACAATAGCTGTTGCGACCCAAAACAATATTCAAAAACAGCTACTTTAGGAAAAGAGTTGTGTTCCCATAGCACAACAATAGCTGTTGCGACCCAAAACAATATTCAAAAACAGCTACTTTAGAAAAAGAGTTGTGTTCCCAATACAATTTGGGTATGAAGTTATTTGAATGACAACCCTGTGACAAAGTCCTAGGGATAAATCATGTGACATTGCTTTGACAGTGAAATAGATAATGAGTAGTATCTGTTACAACAGGGTTACAGGCCTCCAGATAAGAGTGCATATTGAAAAAACTATTTCCTTTATTTCTGATCCAGAACATATGTTGTGAGTATTCAAAAGAACTGTCTCAATGAGACGTTTCTTCTGAGCACCCAAAACATATGTTTAAATTGATGGGTAAGAAAATAATTACGATTTTACGCTGACAAAATTTCCTTAACTGGATGTATGGGGTTAGTGTCTGCAGTATATTCCTATTAACTCTTGGCATGCTGAATATCTTAATGTACTACACTCCTACCATTTTTTTAATCCCGTTAACCTGCAGCATTATTTCTAAGCTGTGTGGGAAATAGTCTGGGTCATGATAGATGGCTTCATCAGAAGCCTGCTGATCTCGATCTACAGCGTTTTCAAGCTACTGACTGAACATCATTTTGGAGTTTCTAAGCTTAAAAGGAGGCTGCACAGGCTTGTCTGAGTAAACACAAGTCAAAATGCCACATTGTAGGAAATCACATGTCTTGGCTCATATCTGGGTTCAGCAGGACAAGGGTTACATACAACATCAGTTATCTAAACTGCAGGTGTTTGTTATATTGTTTTTCTTGTATGCATTGTTATTGTTTGGCTAAGCTTTTGTATACAACCGGATAGATATCCTATATAACATAAAATGATAAAATGTTAAGAAAAAATGGGAGTGTTATGTATTTAATGCATTTTCAGTTAAAGATAAAGAAATATGAGAAACTTTCATTTAACATATCAGCTATGATACGAGAACGTTCTTTCAGACATGTGTAGTTGTCAAGGCTCTAATTAACCTCTAGCCTTGCATATCAGGGCCTTTCTTTTTATATTAACAAGTTAACTCGGGAGATTTACGTTTGAGCGGACCCATAATACGAAAGAGCAGATTTATTTTTAAGAAAGAGCGGAGAAACATAAGGCAAAAGAGCGGATGTTTAAATCATTCAAATGAGCGAATTTTCCAGGTAAACATCCATATGCAGGGATGGATCTATGATTGCTGGAAAGGGGGTTCATAAGTAAAAAGGTATGGGCTTCGCTTTGCTGATTTTATCTCATCTTAAATATCCCATGAAAATGAAATAATTTTGGTCTTTGCTACCATTTGTCATTAAGATCTTCGTTTTGTCTATTTTTGAGTGGTCGCTTAAGACTGGTTTTACTGTACTCAACATGCAAAGAGTTAATCATACAGACTACTATAACTTGGCTGGCAGCAAAGACTTTAATCAGACCTCCTCAGTGAGACCAAATTATTTCATTTTCATAGGATATTTAATAGCGGGGAGGGGGTGCGAATCCCCCTCTGGATCCGCCACCGTAATGCGCTCCCAATCACATATTAAGCATTGAACAATATTGGCCATTACAGGTACTACAACTGAGTGCATACTTATTTAAAGGTCATTAGCTGGAAAATTCGCTCATTTGAATGAATTATCCATCAGCTCTTTTGACTGTATGGTTCTCCGCTCATTTCATACTCTGTCACGGTATGATTTCCGCTCAAATGTAATTCGCCCATCAACTCAATGTCTGCCAGTGCCATGTGCTGATCTAGATAAAAAATGTTTGACATTCTGATGGTATTCCTGAAAGAATTTTTTGAAAACATTAATTTTGGAAGTAAAAACAACAGACCACAAAAAGTTGTGTATAATTACAGTAAAACCTGTCTAAACGGCCACTCTAAACAATACCAAAATTGGTTTTCGAGACCAATTATCACTTGATGCAGGTCAAAAGTATTGCAGAATGCTCCAAAGGGAGCATTCTGCAATACTTTTGACCTCCATCAAGCTACCATTTGTCATTAAGATCTTCGTTTTGTCTATTTTTGAGTGGTCGCTTAAGACTGGTTTTATTGTACTCAAAATGCAAAGAGTTAATCATACAGATTACTATAACTTGGCTGGCAGCAAAGACTTTAATCAGACCTCCTCATAAAGGCAGGGCTGAACTAGGCTGTTGATAGTTTGTTTGTCTGTTTTTTAACCACAACTTAGCAAATTAACATTTGATTTAGTAGTTATAATCACTCACAAAAAATAGGAATTCCGTTAAGCAACTCCTTTTTGTTAAGTTGGGTAACATAATGATAAATGGTGATGGATTTCTTTTTTATTTCTACCCACAATTTACTGCTTGAATCTTTTCATGTTGGAAATTTTTTCATGATTTTTTTTATGTCTGTTGATATTTTTGTTTAAATCGAAAAAAAAACATCAACACACTGGTCAATGTAAACGCACCGGTGGTTGCTACAACGAGCTGGTGGTTGCATTTTTCAGCACCGGTGGTGGCGTAAAAGGTAAAAAAATCTATACCTGTTGACTTTATTATTTATTTATAAACTTGCATTTATTTCATTTGTGATGACACCTGGCGCACAGACCACTGGTAACATTGCAGTTTATGGCTCTGCCAAGCAATTGGTGATATAATTCATGGTTTGGACTGCAAATCCAACAAAGTTCTGGAGTTTTGCCGTGACAGGTGCTTTTTTCTAGTGTAACTGCCTAAATTGAGTGAAATCTGCATGTCTAAGCGCAGCTGTTGTCATATTCCCATGAAATAATATCCAAACAACGATTACTACTTTGTTTTTTTTTCTTGGTAAACTAGCAAATGTTTTATTGGGGAATTTTTATTACAACGCACTGGGAGCATTTTTTGACGCATTGATACAACGCACTGATGGTTGCACAGAATTCCTGTGGTTGCTGGTGCAGACTCACCACATCATTCGCTGTTCACATAAACGCAGCAAAATCGCCATTTCAACCAGCACATGATATTTCGATACTGTATAGAAGGCTCAGGCGAGCCTGTGCAAACGTGCATACTCCCAAGAGCCTTTGCTGCCAGCACAAGAGATCTTGATATTTATTACATTGTCCAGTGACTGCCTGCGCAAATGTGCAGACTCACCAGAGTATTCGCTGCTGGCGTGAATAGCACACAAATCGCCATTTAAGGCAGCACAAGAGATTTTGTACAGTGACAAAGGCTAATGTAAGCCTGTGCAAATGTGCAGACTCGCAAGATCCTTCGCTGCTCGCACAAAATGGCATTCAATCGCCATTTGAGTCACCACATGAGAATTTTAAACTGTGACGAAGGCTAAGACTAGACCAAGCAAATGTGGCCAAAGCCATCGCTGTTCGCATGTATGACACCCAAAAATAGTAAGTATCACAATCACAAACTGCAGACAAACCCATGGCACTGTCAGGAATAGCCACACAACAATCACGAGACACCAGGAAGACAAACTAAGCAAAGCAGCCAGCGCTTTCTCTCTTCCCCATCAAGATGATTGCAAAACAAGAATGGACATAAATCAACAAAATATAGAACAATTACAAGATCCTGTAATGGGAGTTACAATCAACAACGAATCAACAACAACAGAATCACCGCCTTAGAACATACAGCAGCCTATATCTCTGGGGTGCTAAAATTGCATTTTACTGGTACCAAATCTTCGCCCTAGAATCTGCTGTTGTTGTAGCACAAAAATTTTAAGCGTGCGTGGAGGCTTCTTAACTATTGTAATGTATCATAACGGACAAACAATCTCATTAAATTAAAAGTTTTGGGGCCAATCTGAAAAATAGGCGGAAACACTCTCAAAGTGCAAACAGGGCTAGTTCTGGAGCATCTCTGGTAAGGCTACACATTTGCAGAGTCACGCTCGGGCCTTCATCAGTGTACAAAAACCACAAAATCTATGCCTATTGACTGTATGATTTCTTTATAAGCTTGCATTTATTTTACTTTTGATGACCCAATGCGCACAAACCGTCAGAAACATTGCAGTTTATGGCTCTGCCATGGAATTGGCGTTTTAATTCATGGTTTGATGGACAAATCCGACACAGTTGTGGAGTTTGACAGTGACAGGTGCTTTTTTCTATTGTGACTGCCTAACTTCAGGAAATTCTGCATGTCTAAGCACAGCTGCAGCTATGTTATCATAGTCCCATGAAATAACACCCAAAAACGATTACTACTCTCTATTTTTCTATTCAGAGAAGGATCTGGCGAGTCTGTACATTTGCACAGGCTCACCTGAGTCTTCGTCCTGGTACTGAACTATCATGTGCTGGCTCAAATAACGATTTATGTACAGTTTATAAGAACAGTGAATGCTGTGGTGAAGCTGCACCAGCAACCACAGGAATTCTGTGCAACCATCAGTGCGTTGTACCAATGCGTCAAAAAATGCTCCCAGTGCGTTGTAATACAAATTCCTCAATAAAACATTTGCTAGTTTACCAAGAAAAAAAACCAAAGTAGTAATCATTTTTTGGATGTTATTTCATGGGAATTTGACAACAGCTGCGCTTAGACATGCAGATTTCACTCAATTTTGGCAGTTACACTAGAAAAAAGCACCTGTCACGGCAAAACTCCAGAACTTTGTTGGATTTGCAGTCCAAACCATGAATTAAATCACCAATTGCTTGGCAGAGCCATGAACTGCAATGTTACCGGTGGTCTGTGCGCCAGGTGTCATCACAAATAGAATAAATGCAAGTTTATAAATAAATAATAAAGTCAACAGGTATAGATTTTTTTTACCTTTTACGCCACCACCGGTGCTGTAAAATGCAACCACCAGCTCGTTGTAGCAACCACCGGTGCGTTTACATTGACCAGTGTGATCAAAGTGTAAGACTGTTTGGATCCAGATCTGTGTTCAAACTATTTGTAAAGATTATCAGCAGACAACACTAGCAGCTAAAATGTTAATGATCATATTAGAGTCAGTTCATGAGTTTTTGAAAAAGTCAATGCACAGCCATCTAGTGGGGCTATATATGTAAACCTAGGTCTACATCCCTACTTTGTTTATGGGGGCAGGGAAATCTGTGGCAAGACTGTGCGGATGTGTATGCTCATCTAAGCCTTCACAGCTCACATATGTTATAAGTATCCAAATCTCATGAACTGGCTCAAATACTTAGTTGAAGATAAAAGTGCAATAGAAGAATGGTGCATGTATGTACAGTAAAACCTGTCTTAAGCGGCCACTCAAAAAGACCAAAATTTGTTTTCAAGACCAATTATCGCTTAATGCAGGTCAAAAGTATTGCAGAATGCTCCAAGGGGGGAGCATTCTGCAATATTTTCGACCTTCATTAAGCTTCCATTTGCCATTAAGACCTTTGTTTTGTTTTAATTTGAGTGGCATCTTAAGACAGGTTTTACTGTAACTGTTAAAAATTTATATTGATAATTGTTGCAATCATTTATATTTATTATATACCTATTAACGATACATCTTTTGAACTGTCTGTTTTCTGGCCATCTGATACAGAAAGTCAAATCAACGAACTGAGGTTTTCTGATTCCATATCACTGTCCTTTAAAATGAGGCTAACGTCGGTTACCTGTTTTTGCGGGGATGTTATGTAAAGTAAATTTCAAACATGGAACCAGGGACGGATAACATGATATAATGTCAAGAAACGAAACATAATGGCAAACGTTCACGCAATTTTTCTGGATTAAAGATCAAAACAATTGATAAAATCAGAATAATATCAGAAGAAAAGGTATATAGTAAACATATTATTTTAATATTAACTTGATCTAGCATGTACTTTCACATCTCGTGATCTGATGGTATGACCTCATCCACTGGACATGACACAGTACGCCAGATCAATTAACATTTCATTATACAGTCAACTCTCTTTATAACGACAATGTTTATTCCAAGCTATCTTTGAGGTTAAAGTGAATTTGCTGTTATAACGAAATGTCAACAAGTTCCACGTTTCCACATCATAATCATTTGGTTGAGGAAAATATTATACAAAATGATTTTAAATGCTATTGTTCCAAATATATACATAAAAGTAAGTAAGTGTGCAAAGATCAGGAATCGATACAATCAAGTACCACACCTGACCCAGGATACCAATGGGAAAGTATAACTCACAGCAGACACCACAAACAAGAGCCAAGAGGTCAGCCCTTTCCCAGCAGGTGACCTCAAAGCACATATAAACAGACGCGCACAAAGACATAGCAAACACAAGACAGAACAAAAACATTAAAGATCCACAAAAGAAGTACCGCCTTGGAACGGTCAGTAAAATATTTTACTGGAGGGCTTAAACCAGTTTAACGGCGCCAACCTCACCCTTAATTCAGATGTGGATCAAGACACATAGATATTTTAAGTTCCATTCCATATTGCGTCAAAAAAGAACATAGCTTCCCTCTTATCAAACGTGACAGAAACAAGTTCATGCAAAAGACCATGTCCTGATCACCAAATTGACTGACGCTTGGTAAAAATTCTGTTATAATGAATTTATATTCAATAGAAAATGTATATCTGTTCCCAGAACTTACTGTTGGTGTCGTTAAATGAATATTCTGTTATAAAGAGGGAGTTTTAATGGAAACAGATCCGTTTCCAGGAATTTTAAGTCGGATATTGAATATTCTGTTATAAAGAGTGACATTGTAAAGAGTTTTGACTGTAATAGTAACTTGATCTGGCATGCAGTATCACATCTCATGATCTGATGGTATGACCTCATCCACTCGACATGATACAATACGCCAGATCAAGTTACTGTTATAATAATGTATATGTATCACATTTTGTGTATACTGTAAATTCGGAAATTTTCGCGAGGGTTTTATTTTAGCGAAACTTTGTTTCGTGAAATTAAAATCCTCAGGAATTGGCGAAATCACTCTGTGGTTTACTAATATAAGTAAACATCGAAAATATGTGTTTTAACGCTATTCGCGAAAATAAAATTCTCACGAAAATTTCCGAATTAACAGTATTTTGGTCAGCTCCTTCATTTTGATACTTATCACATTTGCATAAACTCTTCCTTTAAACATGCATGCACAGCTGTGTTCCTTCATCTATGTCCATACTTTGTGTGAGCGAGCAGGGAAGGCACTGGTGAGACTGTGCATGTTTTTCCTTTCCTTACTAGGGACAACTTTTGTAGGCTGCTGATAATCTTTGCAAACAGTTTAGGCCCAGATCAGATTTGGATCCAAACTGCTTGACACTCTGATAGTGTTCCTGAAATAATTTTTTAAAAATTTAATTTCTTAAAAAAAGTCAGCAGACGAAAAAAAAAGCATGAAAAATTAGCCACCATGCAAAGAGTTACCATGGTGTTTGCGGCTCTCGTTTGTGATAGATACCAAAATCTCAGGAGCTGGCTTGTTTAGTATAGGAATAAATTGTTTTTGTTTTTCTCACAAACTGAGTAAAGTGTGAATTGCTTTGCCTTAAGTTTGTTAGTGACTTGCTGGAGTTAATCACAAAAATAATTCATTCTTTATAATTCCAGCTTTGTCATCAAATACTTTCTTTTTGGAGACATTATCTCATATTTTAGGAGTGGACAGAATGACATGGGTCAGAACATGAGATTTTTATCATTTTAATTTTTTCAAAAAATTCTTTCAAGAATTCCATCAGAGTATCAATCAGTTTCAATCCAGAACAGGTCAACATTTTGTAAATCCTGATCGGGTTACACATGGGTGAAAGTTTTCAGGATTATTACTGAATTCAGGATTTCGTGACCGACTTTCCATAGAAAGTCGGCCTCAAAATCCTGAATTAAACAGATTCTAATAGCTTCTTTGATTTATATTCAGTTTATCTATAGACAATTGACCATTTAAACTTGAAATCGTTGATATTTGAAGGCATATTGCAAGATTTAAGATATGATTTTAAAAAGTTCAGGATTTTGACAATTTTGAACTTTCACCCATGGGTACAATCTGTTTGCAAAGATTTTCAGCAGGGGACTTACACCACATGCAGGGAAAAAGCTAAAGGCAACAGTCCAAATTTGATTTCTTAATGAACTGTTTTCATTATCAAAATGATGTGTGCGGCCTATTATAGGTAATACATTAAATCTGTGCCTACTTGTGTTATCTTCTGATTAGTTTTCGAAAAGACATCAGCAGACAACAAAAAAGCCAGTAGGCAAAGAGTTAACACAACAATTTTCGGCAGCTCTCATCTGCTTATGTGCTTTGGTAGCCTATATTGCAAACAATATGTACCAAGATAAGACCTGGCCTCGAGGTTATAAAACTTTTTTCATGCTCAACTCAGCTGAGCACAAAATTTATCATGCTCATTAATGTTAAAATGCCAACAATTGTTGGCATTTTATCATTTATTAGCATGATAAATACACCATCTGAGAGTTTAAAAGGAAGAAAAGTCTTTATTTTTCAGCATTTTAGTTTTTATGAGCAGTTGAAATTTCATGCTAAGTTGAGTCAGGGTCTTTCTATAGAGAGTCCCTGGTTGAGTTGAGGATGAAGAAGTTAAAAAACCTCGGGACCTGTGCTTTTATCGTGCAGTCTGATCCAGTCTATGGTTCATAGTGTTTGCTTCCATGGCAAAAATATTTTGAAGAGCATGTTGAGATATGCAGCAGATGTAAAAAATCTTATGAGCTTTGGTAATGTATATTGCAAACAATATGCACCCAGATCAGACTGTCTGATCAGGGTTCATATTGCTTGCTTCCATGGTAAAACTATTCTGGGGAGCCTTTTGATATACTGACTGACAAAAGAAACGCTACATACTTCCTCATTTTGTAGTATCTATGTAAAGCTAGAAACATGCTATGTTCGTGAATGAAGTTAGTTGTCCAGGTAATGTTTAGTGTTGTTGTTATTGCAGTTAATTCCTGATATTTGACGTAATGATGTAATTTGCTAAAAAGTGGTTACACAGAATTTATATATAAATAGTCATGTCTTTTTTCTAAAGCATGACTATTTATATATAAGTTCTGTATACATTCATTTAGTTGGATAACAAGTCCAGAAAGGTTCACATTTTGAAGGTTTTCCAACAGCAGCTTTTTCGCCTGCAGAATATTTTGTTGTAGTAAACTTTTGCATTTTAGCCTTTCTGTTTCTAAAGATTCAAATGTCATCCTAAATTCTAAATTTCACATCTAATTAGACTGAAATTACAAAGTTCTGTTGTAGGTCCCATGTTGTTTTAGTCCCCCGGTGGGCACCACATGTGGCAAAGAAAATTAAGCACATTTGATAATTATTTTTTGTGTTCTTCTCCACAGAAAAGTAAGATATTGATCACCGTAACAAAATAATTAAAAGGCTTCGCATCTAGCTGTTCCCTCTTTATTCTCTGTTATAATGGACTTTCCATTCCATCTGTTCTAATGTCGGTTCTGTCCTTACATAGTTACTGAAGTTGCTAACTCGCGACATTAAGTAACTGACGCAGCATCATTAGTGTGATGAGATTACAAATAAAGCACATGTATTGATGCATTCAACCTGCAAATCTTTGTTGAACTACTGTTAAATATTGCGAGATTCGCGACACACCCCACCTAACAGATAAGATGGTAAAACATTGTAGCAGGCTTAGTGAGTGATGCAAAGTTTAAGAAAAACATCATATCATTACATGAATTACTGCCAATGCATGTCTATGACAATTTCAAAACTTACTGAAACTGGCGTTTCTGGATTTTTAATGTATTCCTCAAAATGGCAAGGGATAAACTGTATGTCAGAAACAAAATGTAGGTGATGCAAGTTCGTGTAAAAACTAAGGATTCTCGAACATTTTTGACATTACAATTGTTCTTTCGGAAATCCATATCACAGGTCTGCCTTTTTGAATTCTTAACAAAAATTAAGAAAAAAATGGCATCAATTTCCAAAGTTTTCATTTACAGCATTAAATTTTCTGGGACAGAACAATTTGAGATACAACACAAACATGCCATTTAAAGTAAAAATATTCCATATTTACATTTATTACCTCATAAACCTTATAAACCTTTATACAACATGTCTTTGAATTTAAATGTAGATGTAGCGTTTCTTTTGTCATTCATTATATATGCTGCAGATGTAAAAAGCAGACATTTTCTAGATGAAAGTACTCATGAGGCATGTTACTGTTCACATGTTCAAAGCGTATAGTATATTCTTATTATGAATCTTATTTTTTATGTTGAGAAGTATTGATATTGTGATGTACAAGGTAGACCTTGAATAAAAACAAATTGTACTTTTTCTTAAAGTGTTACTTGACTCTTAAACCCATTAATAGTACCTCACTTTAACAAGGTTCAGGCTTTTCCAAGATTCAGAAAGGAAGTACAGACACACACTGGTATATGTATACGTCGCTTTGCAGTTATTTACGCGTATTGCCGGTGCTTCATAAAGCGAATGTGGTAGGTATTTTCATTTTTGTCAGTGTTAATACTATGTAATATAGAAAAACATGCCATATGCCAAAGGGACTATAGACTTCAATCATTTTAAGTATTCAGTATGTGCATGGCGATTTATGTAAGCATTTAGGAATAGATTGGAGTACCGGTCGATACATATCCGGATCAGTACTCGAATCGATCCCTACATGCTTACATAAATCGCCATGTGCACGCCGACTTCTAAAAAACGATCTAATTCTATAGTCCCTTTTGGCATACGGCATGTTTTTCTATATAGTATTTACACCAATATCTACCACATCCGGTCTATGAAGTGCGGGCAATGCACGTAAATACCAGCAAATCGACGTATACATTTACCAGTGTGAGACAGGCCCCGAGGTTATAAAACTTTTCATACTCAACTCAACTGAGCACGAAATTTCAACTGCTCATAAACACTAAAATACTGACAAATAAAGAAGTTTCTTGCTTTAAGTCTCTCACATGTTGTATTAGTCATGCTAATAAATGTTAAAATACCAACAATTTGTTGGCATTTTAACATTTATGAGCAGGATAAATTTTGTGCTCAGTTGAGTTGAGCATGAAATAAGTTTTATAACCTCGGAGCCAGGTGTTTAATTAGATCTATATTATGGCTTGGAGTGCAGTTGCTCAGTGGTAGAGTACTTGTCTCGAGATTGAGGGGTTGCGGGTTCGAGCATCACTGGAGGCACTGCATTGTGTCCTTGAAGAAGACATTCTATCTGCTTAGTACTGTTTCAAAAAGTGAGTATGATCAGGAAATACCACAATCACACACTGCAGACCAACCCATGGCACCATGAGGAAGAGCCACGGCATTTACAGTAACATCAGTAAGACAATAAAAGCAAAACAACCAGCTCTCTCTTCCTCTTCAAGATGATTGCAAAACTAGAAAGGAAACAAAGTAATGCATACCAAACAAAGACAAACACAGAACCCCCAAAAAGAAAGGCAAGTACATTAGACAATAGATCAACAACAACAGAACCACTGCCTTAGAATGGAAGTAGCCTAAGCTACTGGGGGGCTTAAATGCATTTTACTGGCGCCAAATCTTCGCCCTAGATTCTGTTGTTGTTAAAACACAAAATTCTTTGGCTCGCATGGATGCTTCCTAACTAATGCAATGTATCATCACAGAGAAACAATTGAATCAAATGAACACTCTATGATGAAACAAAAAGGGCTCATGACTCACAGATAGATCTCAAGTTAACAACAACAAGCATCAGGCACCAACCAACAAATTAAAGCTTTACTTTAGGGCCGCCATAGAGTCTGAGGCCTGACCCACCATCGTTCAATTAAAGAGGGAACCATAGCTATAAACAGTGATTGGGTTTACAACCAGGAATGCAGACTGTCGCATGATATCCATGCTGTATCCCACTCTTTTATAATGTTTAATATTCTTTTTAAATTGATCACTAAAATTAGGCTTTCCAACAATTCTTTTAAATTTATAAACTAAATCGCCATAAAGTACAGGTTGTGCAGACGAGTCATTTAGCAAATATTGTATTTAACAATTATCTCTGAGTGTTGGTAATAAAATTTAGAAAAAGCTTTACGAAGTTTATGGTATCGATAACCTTGTTTTAGTAACTTAGAAGTCAAAATTTTGTTTCTGTTGTTGAAGTCATCAACATTAGAACATACTCTTGCAAAATGAATAAGTAGCGAAATGTATACGCTATAGGAAGGGGAGCGAGGAACATCTCCATCAAGAAATGGAAAATTAGCTGTTTCAAAATTCAAATCGTCCCGTTAATCACATAAATTTTAGTTGAAACTATGCCATTTGTAATGGACAAGTCTAAGTCCGAAAAGGGGTCTTCAGTATCTGATGAATTTGCCTTATTCAACCAGGGTCTTTCTATACAAGAGATAGTCCTAGATTCAACTGAAGTACAGTGGGATATATCTGACTTCCCGTTTCTTCAAAATAAGAATTATCAATACTAAGCAAGTCATCTAGATATCTTGAGGTAGAGTTAAATGCTTCAACAACATCAGCCTTACTGGATATGAAAAACGTGAGGAAGAGCCACAGAACACTAACAGTCATAAGACATACATGTGGAAGACAACTTAAGCAAAGCAACCAGCTCTCTCTTCCCCATCAAGATGATTGCTAAACTAGAAAGGACACAAAGTATTGCATAACAAAACAAGGAACAAACACAGAACCCCCACAATGGGAGCAACAATAAACAATGAATCAACAACAACATAACTACTGCCTTAGAATGGACAGCAGTCTAAGCCACTTGGGGGCTTAAATGTGTTACTGATACCAAGTCTTCACCCTAGATTCTGTTGTTGTTAAAGCAAAAATATTAAGCTTACATGGGGCCTTCCTAACTAATGCAATGTATCATCACAGACAAACAATCCAGTCTCATGACCAACAGATAGAGCCACAGTGGGTCCAGCCAAAGACAAGCATCAAGCACCAACCAATGGATAAAAACTTTACATCAGGGCTGACATGACCCACCATTTTGCAATTAAAGAGAAAACCATAGCTTTAAACCCTCCAGTAAATTATTTTACTGACCGTTCCAAGGCGGTACTTCTTTTGTGGATCTTTTATGTTTTTGTTCTGTCTTGTGTTTGCTATGTTTTGTGTGTGTCTGTTTATATGTGCTTTGTGGTCACCTGCTGGGAAAGGGCTGACCTCTTGGCTCTCGTTTGTGGTGTCTTTGAGTTTGTCACTTTCCCATTGGTATCCTGGGTCAGGTGTGGTACTTGATTGTATCGATTCCTGATCTTTGCATCCTTACTTACTTTTACAACCAGACATGCAGACTGTCGCATGATATCCTTATTATATCCAAAATAGTGAGTATGATCTGTATGATCAGGAAATCCCGCAATCACAAACTGCAGACAAACCTGTGCCATTGTGAGGAAGGGCCACACAACAATCACAAGACACCAGGTAGACAAACAAAGCAAAGCAACGCAACTGGCTCTCTCTTCCCCATCAAGATGATTGCAAAACTAGAATGGACACAAAGTAACTCACAACAAAACATAGACCAATTACACAATCCCATAATGGGGGTAACAATCAACAAAGAATCAACAACAACAAAACCACCGCCTTAGAACGGACAACAGCCAAAAGCATTTTACTGGTACAAAATCTTCGCCCTAGATTCTGCTGTTGTTGAAGCACAAAACAATTAAGCTTGCATGGAGGATTCCTATCTATTGCAATGTATCATCATAGAGAAACAATATAATCAAATTAACGCACTTTGATGAAACAGAGTAAAGCACTCACGACTCACAGATAGTCAGAGCTAAAGAAAACCATAAGGTGGGCCTAGCTACAGCCAATCATCAGGCACCAACCCAACTTTTTACAATAGCGTTTGATTATCTTTTTGAGTTGATCCTTAAATTAGGCTTTCCAACAGTTATTTTTAATTTATAAACCAAATCACCATAAAATACTGGCTCCCCTATGCACTGTTGCAGAAGAGTTTTTAAACCAATATTGTATTTAACAATCAACTCTGAGTATATGTGGTTGAATTTAGAAAATGTTTTACGAATTTTATTATATCGATACCTTTGTTTTGTTGTGCATCACCATTTGAATTACTCTAAATCTAAATCTATGTTGAGCATAAAATTTCAGCTATTGGGGAAAGGAAATAAAATCATGTTTTAACCATGGCCATATATTGGATGTCCTAATTGACTTGACTTGATCCTGAACTTATTTTTCTACTGTTGTGGGTGTCCCAGGTACAGGGGTAGGCAGCAGGTGGCTAGAGTGTCTAACACTTGATCCCAAAGCCTCAACGTTCAGTGGATAGATCCTACCAAGGCTGCACATTTCATATCATCCTTAACATACTCAGGCCAGGTCTTTTTAGGTCTCCCTCTTCTTCTGGCGCTAGGAATCGTCATACTTGTGATGGCGTTTGTGCATGAAGAAGAGCGTGCTATGTGTCCAAACCATCTCAAACGCCTAGTGCAGAGAGCTGCTGTCACCTCTTGCATGTCTAACATAACAAAGAGAGTGTCTGTGGTCACTGTCGTCATCTCGGACTCCGCATATCCAGAAGACCATTGAACTGTCATTCCTGCAAAGTTGCTGTAAGTCTGGCGCAGTAGGTGATCAGGTTTCACTTCCATGTCATAGGTCAGAATGAACACAGGCGTTGAAGTCTTCCCCACAAGTCCTGAGGGACACGTACTGGATGTCAGTACAGGAAGAAGCTTTTTCAACTTTCCCGCTCAGTATGTCAGTATTTACGGTGGCTTAGGCTACTGTCCATTCTAAGGCTGTGGTTCTGTTGTTGTAGACTTGTTTCTTTATTTTTACTCTCATTGTGGGAGTCTGCAATTGTTCTATGTTTTTTGTACGTTACTTTATGCCCATTCTAGTTTTGCAATCATCTTGATGGAGAAGAGAGAGCTGGTTGCTGTGCTTAGTTTGTCTTCCTGGTGTCTCATGATTGTTGTGTGGCTCTTCCTCGCGGTGCAATGTGTTTGTCTGCAGTTTGTGATTGTGGTAATTCCTGATCATACTCACTTACTATTTTTAATTAAATCTGAACCTACCAGATGACCTGATGTTCCTTGCAAAATTTCAGCTTAGTCTAAGAAGGGGAACTTTGCAAAATCTGATATGTCATATTCTGTGGTATAATCATCTGGGTATACACTGTTGCCAGTTTAAGCACTTATCTGTTTGCAGAAAAACGAGTATATACAGCCTTATAGCTCAAGTATACAGAAGTGAAACTATTTCCACATCTTTTGACATAATATGTAATACCAATATCTTTTCCACGTGATATTGTATTGAAGGATGTTGGCTATTGGAAGACAATCTCTTGTCAGAAATGTTTTAGGATGACCCAACAACACAATAATCTTGATTCGAAAAATTACAATTCAAAATCGCAAATGACTGGTCAATTAAAATAAAGGCTGCAAATGATTGTTCAATCAAGATACACGAAATACAAATATCAAGTGACTGTTCAATTAATCAAACGCTGTTTACATACATATAAAGCCTTATCAGGTGCATTTTACGGAACTGTGCACGTTTTTAATAGTGCACTTAATAGTTGGTTGAAGATTTCAGCAAAAACAGGCATTCAAAGACAGTTTCATCATTTAATCCACTGTCCAGTAAAGTAGGTCTTAATAAAAAAGGAGGATACGCTAATCAACGTCGTTCTTTCCACCAATTAGGTTGATATCACCATCTCAGACAATATGGATTGGGGTCAACACATTTCTGAAATTTTGTCCAAATCCACCAGTACACTTGGTTTCCTTCTCAGGAATTTGGCTTTTGCATGTAAGCGTACAAAGGAAGATGCATACAAAACTTTGATACGATCTAAGCTGGAGTATGCAGCACCCATTTGGAGCCCTTACTCGAAACTTCAGATCAATCAAATTGAGAAAGTTCAGAGGACGGCAGCCCACTGAACCGGCAGGAGATTGCGAAACAAAAGTGTCAGTGAAATGACCTGAAATGCTTGATGAGCTTGAGTGGCCATCTCTTGAGGCAGTAGGGATCGGTCATCTTTGCTTCTTTTTCAAAGATTCACTGTGTTGCTTTGTCTATTGAAAAGACAAGCACTTGACCCCTGCTCTCAGTTTGAAAGTTCCCCGGTCATCATCACATTGTGATAACAGACATACTGCGGTGCCCAGAAGAATTCATTCCCATTTGAATATTCTATCTCCTTCTGCTGTGGCTGCCCAGGCCACAGGAATAGAGAGAACCTACAATATCATAAAATAGCAGACTCGGTTTTATTGAGTTAGTTCATGAGGACTAATGGAAAGTGCAACAATTCTCACGCCCCTGCTTAAGCTGTATTCTGCTTTCCATCAGAACCAATTATTCCGGAAGGACCAGAATATGAAAAAATAACACTATATCGATGTATGGGGAGAAGTTTTACCAACTCCACACATAAAAAAGGGCAGCTGTTACGACCTCTAAATAATCTAGAAAAACGGGTCCTTCAGAAATTGAGAGAATCTACAATATCATAAAACAACAGACTCAGTTTTATTGAGTTTGTTCATGAGAACTATTGGAAAGTGCAACAATTCTCACGCCCCCTAGCACCAGCTTAAGCAGAATTCTGCTTTCCTCCAGAACCCAATATTCCTGAAGGACCAAAATATGAAGAAAAAAATTCAATACTTTTTCGATGCACAGGGAGAAGTTTTACCAACACCACATAGAAACAACGACAGCTGTTGCGACCTCTAAATAATCTAGAAAAACGGGTCCTTCAGGCATAGAGAGAACCTACAACATCATAAAACAACAGGCTCGGTTTTATTGAGTCTGTTCATGAGAACTAATGGAAAGTGCAACAATTCTCACGCCCCCTAGCACCGGCTTAAGCAGTATTCTGCTTTCCGTCAGAACCCAATATTCCTGAAGGACCAGAATATGAAAAAATATCAACACTATATCGATTCATGGGAGAAGTTTAACCAACTCCACACAGAAACAACCACAGCCGTTGCGACCTCTAAATAAGTCTGAAATAAGGCTTATTGCCGACACTTGTATATGATATCGTTAAATTAAGGAAAAGGAGGATACAGTGAAATATCAGAATGACATTGACCAACTAGGAGCATGAGCAAGGAAATGGGGTTTGAGATTCTGGTCCGTCAAATGCAATATGATCCAGCTGACAATGCAATGGACCCAAAAAATCAGTGCTGAGTACACTTTAGAGGGTACCATTCTTCAAAATGTTGACAAAATCAAATGCCTATGAGTAACAATTACAGAGGATTTGAGAGGGAATATACATGTTAACAATGTTTGTACAAAGGCTAACAGAAGCCTTGGTTTCCTCAGACAAAATTTAGAATCTAGGGCGAAGATTTGACACCATTAAAATGCATTTAAGCCCCCCCCCCCCCCCCGGTGGGTTAGGCTGCTGTCTGTTCTAAGGCAGTGGTTCTGTTGTTGTTTATCTTTTGTTTAATGTACTGCCCATTGTTTTTGGGAGTTCTGTGATTGTCTTTGTTTTTGTTATGCATTACTTTGTGTCCATTTTAGTTTTGCAATGGTCTTGAGGAGTAAGAGAAAGCTGGCTGCTTTGCTATTTTAGTCTTACAGATGTATTGTTACTGTAAATGTTCGGTGGCTCTTCCTCACGGTGTCATGGGTTGGTCTGCAGTGTGTGATTGTGGTATTTCCTGATCATACTCACTTATTTTTTTTATATCCCTGACCCCAAGACGTAAAGGAGGCAGCTTAATAAGGACTGGTGTGTCCATTACTGGAGTGTGGTCGTTCTGTTTGGGATCGACAAGGTGTTGTTCTCCAGTAGGAATAAGAAAGTGTGTGAAAGTGCGCTTCCAGATTTGTAACAGGGAACTACAACTATGAAACTGGGAGTATGACTGGCATTATTGGAAAATTAAAATGGGAATCCCTCAAAAAAGGAGAAAAGACAATATAGACGCATCCTATTATATAAAGGTCTAAAAGGTAAAGCCAGTTTACTTACAGATGGCCCCAGAAATTTACAAAGCCAGCTGGCACAGATATTTACAAAGGCAGCTTCTTTCCAAATACTATTAGGGATTGGAACGCCCTCTCAGAATCTGTAATTTCCTCTGCTGAAGTTGAGGATTTTTGTGTTGCTAAGTTTCCTTCTCTGATGAGAGCTAGGGACTAATTTCCCCAACTTTTTGCGTTTGATCAGTAAACTATCTTGTTTTGATCATTATTATTTTAAAGGGCAAGTGACAGATTGCACAAATCGCAAGTCCTGTTCAATCGCAATTGTCTGTTCACTTCCGCCCCATGACTGTGTCAACAAACAAATTCAGATTAAATTTGTTGAAACTCTGTATATTGAGATTAGTTATGCAGACGTTATCTACATGACCCTGAGTGGAAGAAATCACTACTCAATAACATTTCAGACTCCTGCTGCTGGCACAGATATTGAACGCCCTCGCTGAAATTGCGGATGATTGTGTTGCCCTTTGGTCTTCTCCGATGAGAGCTAGGCATAGTTCGCGACAATCTTGTGTTTGAACAACAACAGAATCTAGGGCGAAGATTTGGTACCAGCAAAATGCGTTTGAGCCCCCCCTCCCCCACTCCCCAGTGGCTTAGGCTGCTGTCCGTTGTAAGGGGTGGTTCTGTTGTTGTTGATTTAGGCTATTGTTTATTGTTCCTCCCATTGTTTGTGGGGCTCTGTGTTTGGTCCTCGTTTTGCTTTTCAGTACTAAAGACATAAGACAATTTTGTTTAAAGTCGGAGAGTACATGTATAAACAGAAATAACATAAGCTAAGTAGGCCTATATAGCCTAGCTATTTACCGACTTTGTGTCCTTCTATTGTTTGCAATCCTCTTGATGGAGGAATAGAGAGCTGGTTGCTTTACTTTAACTGTATTCCTGGTGTCTTAATTGTGTCAGTCAGTGTTCTGTGGCTCTTCGTCACGGTGCCGTGGGTTGGTCTGCGGTGTGTGATTGCGGTATTTCCTGATCATACTCACCTGCTTTTTATCGCCAATTACTGCAGTTGCAGTTATACAATTTCCTCACATAAAGCAAGAGTTGTCCCTCGTTTTACACTGGAAAAAATCAAGAAAAACGTGCTTACAACTGAAGCTGTTATTTGGTATCTCAGTTGTTGGTGGGTAAGTAATATTGTCAGCAAAATTAAACAGCATATTTTTCCAAATCATAGTTAGCTACGGAGGACAATAAAAGCCATGAAAGCGGTTGTTATAACGTTTACGGTTCTAGTTATTTTTTTGTGCTGTGATAACACATAATCTGATAATTTATGGCTTAAAATTGAAAACAAGAAAATAAAACATGTTGATATTCAAGAGGTTGTCAATGGGGTTTACTGATTAGAGAACTATGGTCTAAAATTTAGAGATTTTTAGGGTTAATTTTACCAAATAGCGTAATGAGAGGTGCAAGTGATTAGCCAATTTCGGCCTTAAATGTAATGATGAGCGATTTATGGTCGATAAAATTACCGAATAACGGAATGGCGCCTTTTAACAGGTTAGCAAATTCGATGGAAAAAAGTTATTCTGCTTTTTTACAGTAAACCGTTACTGATTATCGATTTTGGGGGTTGATTTTTACCAATTACTGACTTTTGGGCTTAAATATTACTGATTACTGATTTTTTTTACTAAAATTTTACTGATTAGCTATTTTTGGGCATAAATTTTACTGATTAGCAATTTTGGGGTTTAAATTTTACTGATAAGCCAGGGATTTTTTTTGGTGTCCTCAGGGGCCGAAATTCGGCCCCATTCCCAATGGGATTTAGGTGACTTTTTTCCCAATTTGAAAAAAAATTCCCAATCTCAAAAAAAAAAAAAATTTTTTTTTTTAGAATTTTCATTCAGTCACCACACACACACACACACACACACACACACACACACACACACACACACACACACACACACACTCACAAGCTACATGATGAGAATCTACTAGAATTGCATCCTATTTGCCTTCAATTTAATGGCAATAGTATGTGTAATGGCTAATTTTGTTTTAAACTGACCAAAAATGCTGTTCTTGTTTGTTTAGAAAATTTCCCAAAATAGTGGTTTACCGCACTAATTTTCCCAATCTGAAAGGCCCTAGGGCCCCTTCCCAAAATTGCAAAAAAAATCCCTGTAAGCAATTTTTGGGCCCAAATTTTACTGATTATAGTTTTTTCAGAGGTACACCATTGAGACCTTGATTCAAGTTGAATGAGCTCATATAAACTTGATATATACATAGCATAAGGTGAGTACCTGTCATCAGTGGTGTACCACAAGGCCCAGTATTGGGCCTATTGCTCTTCCTACTACAGGTCAGTCCCGTTAGTACTCGTCGCGTTATTACGCGAGTACGCTTATAGCGCGGATCTGCCTTGGCTCCCAAAATTTAAAAAAAAATTTTTTTTTTTTTTAAGAATTTTTTTTTTCATCTTTCCAAACGGCTGTTTAATAAACTACTAATTTGTTTTGCCAAAACATTACTATTCACTCTTGAAATAAATAATGTATTCTTAATTAATCTCTTCTTGTTGTAAAAACGCCAGGGAGCAGAGTCTGCACAAAAGGTTGACACAATTTCCACTGGGTAATTTGACAAAAAGATGGTGTGTATTGTATCTTTCTGCCCTGTCACCTGTCTAAACGTTTGTCTGGGTAGTTTCCTGTACAATTGTAGCAATTGATTAAAATCAATATAAAGTTCACACCTGCTGAGTTTACAACACAAGCCAGACGTCAAATTATCTAGTTACCTCAGGGTGTTTTCACAGCAATAAAAACGGCCATTGACCTGTGACACAACCTTGCTTAATTGAATATTCATTATCCATAACGCAGATTAAATATCAGCCAATCAACATACAGCTCATTGAGGTTGACCTTTGATGTCAGTAAGAATTATCCAATCAATAATTATAAGAGTATTAGACTCTACTGCCAGACGTTCTAGCGGGTATAATGTTTACCATGACGCCGCATATACTGTAACACCAATGTGAAGAAATCTTCAATTTTTGAAATACTTGATTTTTGTTTAAAATTGAGTTATTTTGGAGGGATTTGAAGTACAAAACATATGATACTGAACTTGTGTTTATTAAATTATCTGAATAATTAAGAGTTAGTGTTATTGGAATTTAAATAACCCCAGAACCTCTCCTGAAAACAGAATACCCCACCCACACTGACTTTGTTCTTAAAAAAGGTTATTCTTTGGAAGCAAAGAATGCACTGAAGACTTGAAACTAGAGTGTGCAAGTTTCCTGGGCCAGACTAGCTAGTTTCGGCCTTGGCTCCCAAAATTTAAAAAAAAAAATTTTTTTTTTTTTTTTTTAGATTTTTTCCTAAACTCGTTAGTACGCGTCCCACGTATATCGCGAATGCGATTCGTGGACCCCAATCGGCGCGTAGTAACGGGACTGAACTGTATTTATAAATGACTTGCCAGCATGTGAAGAATCCAAGACAAGTATTTGCCGACAATTATATAGTTTACAGAAATGTGCAGACCCACCAAGACTGCCAAGAACTCTAGAATGACCTTCACAAGCTCACAGGCACTCTAGAGAACCACTTAGGGTTCACACATGTCAGATCTGGAAAAGTCTGGAAAATGATTTTTGTCTGGAAATTTTATGGAATCCTGATTTTTCAACTTTTATTATGGAAAAATCATGGAATTTTCAAATATATCATGAAATTTTTAAACCTTAAAGCGCCAAGAAAAAAAGGCATCTGAAAATGTCGTCTGCTGCAAATAATTAACCAGCATAACTAGCGAATTAAGTATAGAAGCAAACAGCATGGACCGAGAACAGACTGCTCCTCTGGGTCCACACTGTTTGCCATAGAGGCTTCTTAAACATTTCAGCAGACGGGAAAAGCAGACAACTTTTGTTGTGATTGGTGCATTAAGGGTTAAATATCATCATGGAAATCTGAAAATAGCATGTGCATGCACCCATAAACGGACAAATCATTAAAAATACTCTGAAACTATGCTGGTAATGTATTTTCTGCCTGTTCACTGGCTGTGATAATGCCTCGGTGCGAATCTCCCTAAAGTATGAGCTGTTACTATTGCATCTCTTTTAGGTTACTCTTACATTGGTTATGCTGGTAATTTTTTGTGAATCATTGTTGAAACTAAGTGAAACCTATAAAAATAAGTCAGAACAGCAGCACCCTAGATAAGCAGCGTATTTGCGTAAATATGCAATTAAAATCCTCAAAAAAGCAATTAAAATAAAATGTGTGCGTACCGAAAAGCAATTCTAACGATCGGTATGCAATTACATGCGATGTCATTGCATACCAGTTGGTCCATTTCGTTTCCATTTGGGTAATAAACAAATGCCAGTCGGGTATTAATTTTTTTTTGCTAGCTACGCAATATAACTCCAGTTTTATAAATAAAATATCGGTGCCCAGTCCAGTATTTCGCAGAAAAACACTATGATGAAGTGAAACTTTGCAATGTGTACACACTCGAATGTCAACAAGGGGATGAGATTTGCTTCAGGTACAATAAAATCCGCTACTTTGATACTTTAGAAAGGCAGACGATGGGAGTGAATAAATATGCAAGCACATTCCCAATGGCTTCATGCAGTAAGAAAACGTGTAATCACGGAAAAAAAACGTGGCGTAAAAAAATATGAAAATACGCAATTGTTTTAGCAAGTATTCAATTGAGGATAACCAGGTTGCGTAAATACCCAATTGGCCCAAAAGCTTATCTAGGGTGCTGGAACAGTGTTTTTTTGTATTATTATTTCACAGTTTGGCATGGAAAATCATAAAATATGGAAAATCATGGAAATTTGTTGTCTGGAGTTTGTATGAACCCTGACTGGTCCACTGTTCTCAAACATCACAGTCATTGTGTGTTGGTGGCAGTCAACGAGGGCACAAAAATTGTGTACCTGGCTGTTTTTTTATCAATATTTCACTTCTGAAAATATTCTTCACTGATTATTGTCACTTATATATCCAGCTAAGGGGGCCGCAGGTTCGATTCCCGGCTCGGATGAGACTTTTAAGCCGTGGCCCCCCTCTCCATATGACCTAAGTTGTTGGTGGAACGCTAAACACAGACACAACAATAAATATACAGCTGTGTATCTGCTTAACAAGATTTATGTTAGTTAAGCGATAGTCGATACAGCGCCTGAGTTATGACAAAAAAGTAATTTTTCTCCTGAAAAAGGGATGAAATTCTGCACTTTTGCGCATAATTTTGTCTCTGGGATGCAAAGTTTTTATTTCAGTGAGTCCCAGGATGCAATAGTATTGCAGACTTGTCATTAAAAATAGAGTTCTGGACTCATAAGTCTGCAGTTGGACTCATTGATATGGGAAACAACGAGGCCCAGGACCCGTAAGCCCAAAATTGTAAATGAATCACTGTGTCCTGGAATTTATGCTTACTTTTGATAAAATGCAAAATAACAGTACTTTAATGTGAAAAAGTTCGAAAGTAGAGGCCAGAGCAGTTTGAAAGCTTCTCAAGCCTTTCAAACTGTACGCATTGTTCTGTATATCGGGGTTCTGGCTTAGTGATCAGGTCGTCGACTGCATACATATTGATTTTATTTTCCTCACCTACTGGGCCAGAACACCCAATATACAGAACTATGCGTACAGTATGAAAAGCTTGAATAACTTTCAAATTGCTCTGCCCTCAGATTTCGAACTTTGTTCACATTAAAGGACTGGTATTTTGCATTTTATCTAAAGTAAGCATAAATTCCAGAACATAAACAAAAGTGCCTTTCATCCTCTTTTTCAGGAAAAAATCACAATTTTGACATAACTCTGGTGTTGTATCGATTATCAATCAACTCACATAAATCTTTAAAAGCAGATACACATCTGGATTTATAAGTGACAATAATTAGCAAAGAATATTTTCAGAAGTAAAATATTGACCAAAAAATATTACCCTTTTTTACAGCTAGGTACACTATTCTGTGCCCTCGTCGACTGCAACCAACCCCCCTGCGATGTTCAGGTACAGTGGTTCTCTAGTGTGACAGACTGGGAACAAAAGTGGGGTAATATGTTATTCCACCCTGACAAGTGAAACACCATGCAAGTCACAAGGTCAAGAAATCTGCTGACGTTCAACTACAGTCTCAAAGCTCAGGGCCTAGAAGCTGTCAACACTGCCAAATACTGTAGAACTTCAATAGCTCAATCTCTAATGGCTCATTTACTTGGGCTGGCTAGAAATATCTTCATGGTCCCTACATGTCATTTTAGGCATAATCCACCCTGGATGGGTGTCACTACACTTGGCTAGAACTTATTTTCATGGTCCCAAGCCTGTTTGAACCATTGAAGTTCTACTGTACCTAGGAGTGGACTTGTCCAATAACCTTTCATGGAACAGCCAAATTGATCGAACAGCCAAGAAAGCAAACAGCATGCTGGGATTTCTATGAAGGAATCTACACATAAATAACAGCAACACTAAGGCTGCTGCTTACAAGACACTTGTTCGACCAAACCTTGAGTATTGTGCATCAGTATGGAGCCCTTATACAGCCACAGGCAAACAGAAAATTGAGATGGTGCTAAGACAGGCAGCAAGGTATATGCAGTATGCAACCATTCGCTATCACAATACAAGTAGTGTGACCGACATGCTTCAAGAACTGGATTGGGAATCCTAGAATCAAGATACAACTGACCAGGTGCTATTTAAAGCAATCCAAGATTTAATGGATATACCAGCCTCAGCCTATCTCACGCCAGCCAGTACTCGTACAACAGCATATCACACGAAGAAACTCAGACAGATTTCATCAAAGTCACATGTCTACAAGCACAGTTTCTTCTCACGAACCATACCAGTTTACCAGAATTCTCTGTCGGCCACTGTGGCTGAGGCCCCTGACCTTGTATCCTTCAAGCAGGGGCTCTCCACTCTAACATTTTAAGCTAGGGTAGGGGGCAGTCTGCAAGTAGGGTCAGAGGGTTCTTAGAACTGTGCCGGTTGGGTTACCATACCCAGTGGCAGTTACTTCAGCCGGATTTGCCTTTACCCAATGAAGACCTTGAAGAACTTTTTCTGCATTTCTATTATCATATTCTGCCTTTTTTAAATTTCCCTCTTTCCCTTTACTACTGTCACAGAGACATAATAATCAAGTGTGATTTTCGTCTCTTAACGAACAGATACAGAGTGCTACATAGGGCTTTCTATTATAAACGTTATGACACATAAAATCACTACTGGAAATTGTTTTGTGGAGCGAGCTTGTGTCATCTGTGGAGTACACATGATAACATCATGTGTCTGGGACCCTTATACAAAAGCCAATATCAACAAGCTTGAGATGGTCCAACGACGTACTGCAGTTACTGACATGCTTAATGAACTGGGTTGGGACACTCTTCAAGAACAAAGACAAGTCGAGGCTACAATGTTCTACCAAATTTTGTATGGCCTGGTTTGTGTTCTATCTACCCCAGTTTTGATCCCTACCCCTGTTAGTGCTACAAGAGGTCACAACATGCAATTCGCAGTGGCTCAGTGGTAGAGTGCTTGACTCGAGACCGCAGGGTAGCGGGTTCGAGCCTCACCGACGTCACTGCATTGTGGTCCTTGAGCAAGACACATTTATCCCAGCTTAGTACTGGTTAAACCTAGGAAGAACCGTCCCGCATAACTGAAAGATTGTTGAGTGGACGTAAAGAATCAAATCAAACAAACAACATGCAATTCTTTGTACCGCAGTTGTCCATGAACGTACACATGCACTCCTTTCACCCAGTACCACAAGGATATGGAATCAACTACCACAGCAGGCTGTCTCAGCACCTAGCTTAGAGGCATACAAGCTGCTATTCCAGAAATTCAGCATGTAATTAAGAAAGTTGTTTTTAACCAGCACCACAGGTACGTTTCGGGCAACATATATGTACAGCATAGTTTAACAATACCAGGGTTTCCAAGCATGAACTAAAATGGAAGAAGAAGAAGAGCCATTGCATGGACAAAGTACTCTGAGGTGACTTTTGTGTATTCACTGAACAATTGAAACAGCTATCATTGCTTAATGGACTGCTCTAGAAAGGGCTTTCTTGAGACACAGTCATTGCATAACATTAAGAAAGCTGTCGCCTGATGCAACTTGGCCCTGAATTGTTTTCCTGAGGAGAGATTCCATTTGGCCCCCTAAACCCTCAGTCCAGGCACCAAGGTCCCTACACCCTTGTGTTTCGGCTCTATGTGCCATGATAACTTGCCATGGTCAAAACAAATTAAATAAATCACCAAGACCAACAATACCCTGAAATTGTTAAATGAAATGTTAAAATTAAAAGAGATTGCCTGTAAAACATATGTATGTATTTTTGGTCTTAAAGAAGATCAAATCACTAGCACGCAGCTCGAGTGATTTATCTTCGTACAACTGACCGACAAACAGTGAACTATTACTCAACAATTCACACGCTAGAGCTCATCTATTTCTATTCTAACACACATAAAACAACGAAAACACTTCAGCTTCTTCCAACTTTCCTCCATTGCACTGAAGAACTCCCGCCAATACTTAGACTACGTAGCATTAGTTTACGTGTATTTGTAACGTCTTTCATGCATAAAAACGATGTTATGCCGTCTAACGTCATGAATGATGTCATTTTCCAGCCGCAAATGATGTCCTCACGCTTTCAAAACTGTGAATTATTGTTTGATATATCCCACTTATTTAGCATTGACACTATAGGCAAGGTGTGTCAGAATGTACAATTTTTTTCATGATGGATCCTATAATTTAGGGTAATACTGTAACTACTGAATTTATCATTATTGCCCTTGGTAAAAATGCATTAAATGCTCACTTTATACCTCCTATGATGTTACATGTTGGTATGTCACTTAGTTTTTCATTGTCCCATAATAAACCGAAAGTATTTAGGACATGGCACACACCTCAACTCTTTGCATGCTGGGAGATTTTTAACCCATTTAACATGGGTCCAGATAAGGATTGTTTGTGCACCTAAATCGCATTTATTTCCCTACCCATCAGTTTAAACAGGTGTTTGTGGTGCTCTAAAGAATCATCTCATTGAGACGGTTCTTTTGAGTACCCACAACATGTGTTTTGGTTGAGTAATATGAAAAATAATTCTATAGTACGCACTCTTATCTGGATGCCTGCATTTAAGCCGAATGAACTTTCCTATCTCTAACTGTAGAATTGGTCTATTTTAAATTTTAGGGGTGTTGGGTGATATTTTTCATTAGTTTAAACATATTTTATTTCAACTTGGTAAGATACACATACAAATATATACAAGCTACATAATGTAAAAGGATTAGAACGAAAGCTGGAAGCTTATGTTATTCTTCTCCTAGCAATAATCAGATGTAAATATAATGGCGTTGTTTTTAAGCTGTTGAAATATAATACTTTAACACAATCTTACTTGTTACGTCAACATACCTTTGCGCCAAGTATGTGTATGTTACGTCTTCATAAACGACACTGTTATTGTGCTGCTGCTCTCTTTTAATTAACACATACATTATGTGCACTATTGAGCACTTCGTTATGGCGATCTGAAATTTTAGCAGGTCTAATCATTCTATTTGGTGCAAAGGTCTGTTAACGTAATGTGAAAATGTAGAACAGAAAAAATACTTACAAAAATATTTTTCATTCTTAATCATATTCAAATAATTCTGTGAACAAACAGTGGAGACCCTGATCAAACGTCACGTTCTGCGGCGTCTGATCTGGTCTTTGCTGTTTGCCTATGTCCAACAAAAATGCGGCTAGGCATATATGTGTTAATAATTTTTCAAGATTTTTTATTTTTTCAAAAAAAGAATTTCAGGAAATCCAGTCCACTTAATGTATATCATTACATTTATAATTATATTTAACTATGAAAAAAAATCATCTAATAAAAATTCTATCCTCTCTGATTGTCAAATTTAGTGATGTCCAAGTCAAGAACTACTCCAAGTAAAGTTTTTTAGATTGCTATCTTAGAGAGATTATCAGTCTTACTACAAAAAATGACATTAGAGACTGGGGCCAGTCTAGATACCAGCAGAGTGTCAAACAGATTTGGCCTTGTTAGGCCCAACATTATGTCTGGCCTGATCTGGGTCCAATCTGTTTTCAAAGCATATCAGCAGAAGACAGTAGCAGGTAAAAGGTTAACAACTTAATTATTAGATGTTGTGAAAATGTTTTGACTGACAAGATAGAGCAGTTTAGATTTTGTTATGAATAGTAAAAAACATGTAGTATATCATGCTGGATATCATGCTGGAGCATGTTTTTTAGCAGGCAAGTTTTGTTAATTTTGACTAAGTTATCTGTCATTTGCTAATTAGGCCATATTGCTCTAACATTTGCAGATTAGATTTATCTTTTATGCATTGAATGGTCTTAGCTACATGTAAGAACAATAACTCTAGCAGCTGCATTCCCTTTGTTTTTATGCCCATTATTCAGTTAGGCACATCCGTTCGAACAAGATATACTATGTCGATCTAGATATGCCCACTTTTAATACATCCAGAATCACGCTATAAGACCCTGACCATATACAATGTATTTTTTGAGCAAAACAAAATGGCGGAAGGGGCATAAGAAACACCACCACTGAGGATTCTGTGGGTGTAAGTTGCTTTTATTCTCACAAAGGACCGAGTTGGATACATTTTTAGCTCTGTCATTGACCTGACCTTGTTAACGCATACAATTTTTGTCTAATTGGCTTGTATGTGTAACATAATTTACAAAGAAACATGGTTGAGAGGCTCTGCTCACGTATTTTGCATTCACTTGGTCAACTTCAAAGAGTAAAAACACATCATCAAAAGAGCATTTTCGCTCAAATATTCTGCACAAATACCTATACTGTATCATACTCAGAGGAAACAAAAGCTGGTAAAGGATACATTGTATAAAATTTGAATTAAACACTTTATTTGACCACTGTACACAAACTATAAGTTCTAAAACCGGGTGCAGAACAGCTCAGTTTCTTCGAGCAGTACTGGACAGGTATTATGAGCACATATTTTACACTGAGCGGGTATTTTGAGTCAAATTCTGTACGGGTGTTCCGAGTATTGAATCTTTTGTTAATGAATTATGTGAATCTTTTAAACCACTCACTCATGTTATATGCCATGCACTTAATTCCCAGCATTGGAATTAAGTTCTGTTACGTGCAACAAGGTCTATCAGGATAGCCAGAGCTGTTGAAAGCAGAACTATCTGGTGTATATATAGAAAATCACCCAATATGCCTTTGTATCATGGTCTAGAGTTTTCTCGTTTACTTTGCTGATTTTTTTATTTAACCTCAACTATGGACTTTGGCACAGAAGAAGAAATGTTTAAGACCATTTACTCTAATAATCCAAAAGTTTCAGACAGGTAAGCAAAGCTTCAAACAATTTCGACTGGCATCAGTACCAGTACAAGTCCAAATGAAACTTGGTCAGTACAAGAGTATAGGCTATATTTACCTTGTTTATATATAAAGTTTATAAAACATGCTGTCTTCTGTGAAATTCATACTTTCAGTTTCTACCCTGACTTGTTCACATGAAATCACTCTGGCCAAATGGATAGCATTAACTCCCCAAGAACAAATTCTTCTGAAACACGTGTTCTTCAAGCAAAAAAAGATTGCTATGGGACGCAACTGTTGGGGAGTTTGTATCAAGAAAAAATAAAGATTGATATGCAGTCTAGCAGGTTGATTTAGATTACTGAAACGCATAGATTTTAGCGGATTCACAAATCATTTCAAATATCAAGTGTCTGCTGGTTGGAAATTGATGAAATGCTCCATGGTATTACATGTTACTGGTGAAAAATGTACATTACAGGCTAAAACACACCCATATTCATTAGCTCCTAATTTTCAACTCTATCCGTATTTGGGGAAATGTACCCATAATTTGCGCCTGTACAGACACTATCTGGAGCACTGGGTACTCAAGTAAGCGTGCTTCTCAAGAAGCAATCTGATCAGGAATTACACTGTTTGTGATTCCAACCCAACTTGAACAAACATTCCAATGGGCAGTCACAATACATTGGCATACAAGTCAAGCTTTAAAAGTTTGTGCACAGCTACCTTGTAGATAAATTCTGGTCTAGCTTTTATTTACTTATTTACTTCTCTTTGTGTTTGCGCAAAAGCGAAGGTTTTTGGATAGTATGCAAAGGGTTAACTTGCCATTAGTGGCAGATAAATAAACCTTGGACAGCGTGAAGACATTTAGTGCACATGAACCTGAAGTGAATTGTCTATCAAGGTATTCCTTGAACCAATCAACTTTTCCAACTCAAATTTGAGTAATCCTTGTTTGGCTGTACTCGAAAATGTTATAATGACCTCCAATGAGGTTACTATCCCTACCTAATTAATAAAGAAGAAGAGGAGTCCAAGTTTGGAAGCGATTTTAGCATACCTGTAACTGTGGCTACTTGTTTTCACCATACTTATAAAATGCTACGAGAATAAAAATGCTGTATTTGAAAATGAAATTTGGATAGTCTAAAAACCAATTTAAAGGTCTATATTGACAACACTTTTGCAACCAAACCTAAGATGGTGTTCACTCATTACAACTTTTATCTCGATAAAGTACATTGAATTAATCTGATTCACTTTACAATTGAGAGAGAGAGAGAGAGGGTGGGTTGTTTAGACCAATTACCTGTCCAAGACCTTTAAGCAGAAGTCTTGTTAATAGCTTAAAATTACTGAACAATTAGTTGAACAGGTTTGTGCAGAATCTAGGGCAAAGATTTGGTACCAGTAAAATGCATTTAAGTCCCCCGGTGGCTAAGGCTATGGTCCGTTCTAAGGCAATGGTTCTGTTGTCGTTGATTTGTTGTTTATTGTTACTCCTATTGTGGTAGTATGTGATTGTTCTCTGTTTTGTTGTGCATTACTTTATGTCCATTCTAGTTTTGCAATCATCTTGATGGGGAAGAGAGAGCTGGCTGCTGTGCTTAGTTTTGTCTTCTTAGCATCTTGTGATTGTTGTGTGCCTCTTCCTCCCAAGCCATGGGTTTGTCTGCAGTTTGTGATTGTGGTATTAGCATTTACGAAACTTTGAGAGTTTTCATGCTTGGGGAGAAATGCTTCCTGCTAGGTAACTTCTTACGTACTGTTTGTTGCATTGTGTCAAATATAAGTCAAAAGCATGTGCATGGCCTTCCAGAACTACCTCACTCAGACTACCCGTTCAAATTTTTGGATAATTAATTTCTCAAAATACCCGTTCAGTGGCTTGTAACCTTTCTCGAATTTTTTGACCAGATCTTTGAAACTTTTGGTATGAGTACAGTGGACTAATTTGTTGTTTTTCCTCGTAAGTACACATTTATTATAGATAAAAGTCTCACAAAATGTTTGCTGCACTGACTATCATACTCTCGAGTGCAAAGGATCCTGATCAATGTATTCAGTTCCGTGTTTTGAATGGTTGTATAAAATGTGTCCTCGATTCAAATGGTGAGCAAACCACATGTTCATGCTACTTGAAACTAATTTGCTAAAATCTAACCATTATTTGTTCAATTAAGACGTCAAAAACCTAAAATAACTTATTTCCTAAGACATAGCTGAGTATGAATATCGAAATAGGACATTAAAGCTTTTATTATTGCCTTCTTTTGGAGCAGCTACTCCCGGCGTGTTTGTATTTTCCGCCATTATTGCTCGAAAAAAACATTGTATATGGTCAGGGTCCTATAGCGTGAGAATGAAATATGTTAGGTCAATCGACATATCCCATATATTTCGATCGAAATATTGTTTTTTCTCCATCCACACACATGGTCTTTCTTGATTCATGCGCACTCTCGTATCGATTTGCGGATAGCGCGAAATTTTGAATTCGAAAGTACAAAAAAGCCAGCGTCCTGGATAAGTTCAATAGGGAAATTTTATACAAAGAAGTGTCGAAAGTTCTCGTCCTCCAATGTTGAAGTAAATCCAAGTAACGTGTCAAATATTCCACCCGACACATAGTTTGTCATGTTGTTGGAAACTTGGATACATCACCCTGGTCTGTAATTACATTACAGACACCGAATAAGTACCAAAATCTCATGTGCTGGCTGATTTTTTTTTAGTTTTGGATTATTGCCCCCCCCCCCCCCCCCTCTCAGCGCACACACGCACGTGCGCGCACTCACAGTGGCGACAACGTCTGAGACTTTTACACTCACTTGCTTTGCAACAGAGGCATGTGCATGTTGCGATGGAGAGGCAATTTGTGTAAACCCTGGTAAGACCGCTCTTTCAGGAGCAGGCTGATCTGGGTCTACGCTGATTGATTAGGCATATGATTTCTAGTCAAATAGCGCACACATATAGTTCCACGCCACTAAAGTATTTTAGCATTAATTCGATATAGCCAATGCTTAAAAATCGTGTTATGAAACAACAAAGTCGCAGTTTTGAAAGCACGAGGAAAGCGCACGCTAGCTGACGTCAATGTCCACTGCAAATGACGTCAGTCATTACGTTAGACGGTGTTAAACTTGAAAGACTTTACAAATACATGTCAACGTACATGCAAGACAGTTCAACTATTGCAGGATTTCTTCAGTGCACTGGCGGGAAGTTGGAAGAAGCTGAAGACTTCAATGTGTTTTCGCCGTTAATTGCGTATTCGAATCGAAATAGATCAGCTCTAGCAAGATCGTGATTTTATCTTCTTTACAACTGACCTCCAAACAATAAATTCACTGCTAGAGCTGATCTATTTCTTAAATACGATTTAGCTTAACGTTGTTATCGATACAAAAGGGCTTATGTTTTAAGCAAATGCCAAGGTAGTTTTGTTACAGACAAACAAACAGGAAGTCAGTGAACTGTCTTGTCGCATCTGATATAAATGCATTAAAATATCAAGTTAATTGAAATAGCCTAAACTTATATGTCGTTTTAGATATAATATTTCAAATGAAATATAGATATCCGGATGTAGAGTTATATGTATCTCGAATGAGATATTATATCTAAGTTGAAATATAGTATTTTATATCTCGATTAAGATGTGTTATTTCGAATTAGATACGATATTTGGACCGACATAATATATCTCGTTCGAACGGATGTGCCTAACTGTTATTTGTCCTATAGATTGGTGCATTGAATGACCTTATCTACATGTAAGAACAATAACTCTAGTGGCTACACTCCCTTTGTTTTTATGCCCATGATATGTCCAATGGATTGGTGTATTGAATGGCCTTAGCTACATGTAAGAACAATAACTCTAGCAGCTACATTCCCTTTGTTTTTATGCGCATGATTTGTCTCATAGATTGGTACATTGAATGACCTAAGCTCCATGTAAGAACAATAACTCTAGCAGTTGCATTCCCTTTGTTTTTATGCCATTGATTTGTCATCAAAGGGGATGCATTGAATGGCCTTATAAGGCTTATATACATGTAAGAACAATAACTCTAGCAGCTTCATTCCTTTGTTTTTAATGCCAATGATTCGTCCGATAGATTGATGCATTGAATGACCTAAGCTACATGTAAGAACAATAACTCAAGCAGCTGCATTCCCTTTGTTTTTATGCCCATGATTTGTCTGATAGATTGGTGCATTGAATGACCTTAGCTACATGTAAGAACAATAACTAGAGCAGTAGCGTTCCCTTTGTTTTTATGTGATAGATTGGTGCATTGAATGACCTTAGCTACATGTAAGAACAATAACTAGGGCAGTAGCGTTCCCTTTGTTTTTATGTGATAGATTGGTGCATTGAATGACCTTAGCTACATGTAAGAACAATAACTAGAGCAGTAGCGTTCCCTTTGTTTTTATGTGATAGATTGGTGAATTGAATGACCTTAGCTACATGTAAGAACAATAACTAGAGCAGTAGCGTTCCCTTTGTTTTTATGTGATAGATTGGTGCATTGAATGACCTTATCTACATGTAAGAACAATAACTCTAGCTGCTGCATTACTTACTTATTTACTTACTTGCTTGCTCTTACTTATGGCCCAACCAAGGAAAGTAATCCTCAAAAACTAATATTATTGCTTATAATATTACTTACTTGCTTGCTCCTTGCTTTTACTTATGGCCCAACCAAGGAATGTAATCCTCCAAACGTATATTATTAGTACAGTGCAAGATTAGTGTCCCTTCTTCAAGAGGTCTGGTGCCAGCCTACAAGTTTGCACTTCTAGCTCCTAGACCTTGATGTTTTGTCAATTTTACTTTATTTTTCATTGAGTATAATAATCCCCACGCTTTTTTAAAAGAGCGTCGGGGATATTGCGATCCCGTCCGTCTGTCCGTACGTCCGTCTGTCCGTACATCCGTCGCGCTATCTCCTCCTAAACCACCGGACGAAATCCAACTAAATTTGGTGTGTGAGTTGCTCGCATGAATGGGGTGTGCAACGGCACAAGTTTTTTTGGCCCCGCCCCCTGGGGTCCTGGGGAGGGGCCAAAAGGTCAAATATAATTAAATATCATTAAATTTCAATTACAAAGTCAATTTCAAAGGTTTTTAAACCAAACTTTGTGTCTTCTCAGAAATGAAAGATAGAAAACATATCAGACAGGATTTTCATTCCGTTGCCTGAGTCATGCCTCAGGGGGTCGGACTTGGGAGTACCGTGGGGTGGGGGGGGGGGTGGGGGTTGGGGAGTCAAATAAAATTTTTCTCTGAAATTCAACCGGATTTGGCGTGTGAGTTACCTACATAAATGGCACATGCAACGGCACAATATTTTTAGTCCCCACCCCCTGGGGCCCTGGGGAGGGGCCAAAAGGTCAGATATCATAAAATCTCAATCACAAAGTCAATTTCAAAGATTTTTAAACCAAACTTTGTGTGTCTTCTCACAAATGAAAGATATAAAAAATATCAGACGGGATTTTCATTCCATCGCCTGGGTCATGCCCCAGGGGTGGGACCTGGGGGATATCGTGGGGGTTTGAGGGGTCAAAAAACTCATTTCTCCCAAATTCAACCAGATTTGGTGTGTGAGTTACTTACATAAATGGCACATGCAACGGCACAATTTTTTGGGTCCCCGCCTCCTGGGGCCTTGGGGAGGGGCCTTAAGGTCAAATATCATTAAATCTCAATTACAAAGTCAATTTTAAAGATTTTTAAAGTAAACTTTGCATGTCTTCTCACACATGAAAGATACAAAACATATTAGATGGGATTTTCAATCGGTCCCCTGGGTCATGCATGTTCCAGGGATTGGGACTTGGGGGTGCTGGGGGTCAAAAATTTAATTTTCTGAACATGGTCAGGTGACGTATCAATTAAAGGGGATGAGCAGTAGACCAGGATACATTAAAAAAATTTACCCTAGGATCAAACTGGTGACCTTTGGATGGGGTCAAGGGATCAAGTACCATTAGATATCTTCGAGAGCGCAGGGATTTGAGATGGCGCTCTAGTGTTCTAGTTTTATATGATATAGCTAGTCTTGTCTATTCTCTTCGTCCTCACCTTGTCACCAATAATGCTATTATAGAGGAAAGAGGTAGACTAAAGATTTTTTTATTTAAGTTTTTTGAGCTCAAAACCCTGCCAGAGGGGCTGTAAATTCTGGGATACACTTTTTTATTCTAGAACCCCCAATCTGAAATATCTGATTGATATAAAGACAACTTTAAGCTCAATGTTTGCTCATCTGTACCTATGCTTAAGCCTGCTTATGTACCTGTTTTATGAAATAATGGAGTAATTTTATTGTTTCTTACCAGATGGCTGATATATCAAATCTGTCTGGTGGTTATACATTTAGGTAATTCTTGAATAAGTTTAATATGTAGGTGGATATAACCAGAGACTTGGCAGTACCTAATTATGAGTCTGGTTAAATGAAAACCACACCTGTCTCATTATTAGGCAACCAGCTTGGCGTAGCTCCCATTACGCAGTTATGCGTGTGCGTAATAAAAAAGTAACATTCAAGGGAGGTCACCTAATGTGGTAATACTATAAGGAACTGTCTAAAAGGAAAAAAGTTGCTGCTTCAGCAAATCATGTTTTTGTTGCTGTCTGCTGACTATTTGATCCATTAAAATATCAGAATATGTCATTGCTGGATTGCTTAGTACATGCAGGTTCTGAATCTTCTGATATAGCTTTCTTATTTTCCAACAAAATCATTTCAGTATGGGCCTCCTGTCTTCCGGGTGTCTGGCCCTACTCAGCTACAGGGACTTGCTAAAATATTGAAACTTTGCAAGTAGTGGGCTTAGCTATTACAATGTGCATCAGATTGCACTCCATTACGCAGGCTGGTCTGAGTCTTTGTTGTTCGCATACAACAGTCATGGGACCATATGAACCCTCTCACTGAGATGACCTTTAATTACTATAGGTATAATACCTTTGTGGGATAAAAAAAATTATCACAATTTATGCACAAAATATTTTTGCTTATCTTGGCATTTCATGATGTAACGGCGGGTGTTACGGAAGCACTGTGCATCGGGTTAGTGTGGCAATGGCTGGATGCATCCTACGCATAAATTACTTTTGTCAGTGACTACTGTTTTCCGGTGAATGAAACATGACTAGTTATTTTTTAAACGTTTTTATCAGCAGGTCAGTCTGCTCTTGAATTCATTAGTCATATCAGTATTGTTTGATCCTAACATGTAATTAACTTTTTAACATACTTACATATTTAGCTTTTCAAAATGCGACATTCTTTTGATGTTCTGAATTCGCTTATGACATTTGACTTGGAGTAAGACCTTGTGAGTAAGTACTGTCGTGCCAGCCAAGAGTGACAGTGATGTAATATTTGTTTACAATTGTAAAGTAAAACATTAACTTGAGCTAATGTGAATCAATATATCACTTGTGTATTAATCCTATCCAGCAGATAGGATTAATACACAAGTGATATATCGATTCTATGTCCCTGGTAACACTGTAAACAAAACATGACTTCACTGTTGCTCTTGGCTGGCAGGACAGTAGTTTTCTCCTGGGCTTTGCTATATGATGATTATAACCATTAAATATAGCCATTGTTTGAGCAGGGTCGGGAGCAAGCGGAAGTGATGTAATAACATGGAAATTTCATTTTTTAAGGTGAAAATTGTGTGTAAGTAGTATGTTCCTGGCCCTGAAGTTATAAAACTTTTTTCATGATCAATTCAACTGAGGGTAGAATTTCAAATGCTCATAACCACTAAAATGCTCAAAAATAAAGACTTTTTTTGCTTTCAAACTCTCATATGTTGTATTTATCATGCTAATAAATCTTAAAATGTCAACAATTGTAGGAATTTTAACATTTATGAGCATGATAACTTTCATGCTCATTTGAGTTGAGGATGAAAAAAGTTTGATAACCTCTGCTCCTGGGCTTGGCTATATATGATAATATCATTTTTATGTAAGCATGTAACCATTGTTTGAGCAGGGGTGGGAGCAAGCGGAAGGGATGTAATTACATGGAAATTTCATTTTTTATGGTGAAAATTATGAGTACTGGTACCTGATATTTTGCGAGTGACATAATGTTTGAGACTGGAAGAACTCTTTGGATGCTTGGAAATTTTTTCATGATTTTTATTGTCTGCTGTTTTTTTCCAGATCAGTCCTGATGTTTTGTAGGGCTTGATTCGGGCTCAAACTATTTGAAAAGGTTATCAGCAGATGACACCGGCAGATGAAGAGTTAATGAGGACTTTTGAATATGTATCTGATGTTAGGTATGTAAAATGCTCTTTATACCCCCGCAAACTTTGTTTGTGGTGGGTATACTGTTTTCACATTGTCCGTCCGTCTGTCCGTCCGTCCGTCCGTGTGTGCGTCCGTCCATAACGTTTTGTTTTTTTAATATCTTGAAGAGTCATTGCTGGATTTTCATCAAACCTTGCAAACATGTTCATATATGCAAGACAAATACTTTAGACAAAAAAGTAAGGGCTAGGGGCCAATTCTATTGGAGTTATTTCCCTTTGTAGTTCTAAATGGCTTTTAATATATGGTTTAATGCTTATGCTATTATAGGCCATACACGGGCCGATCAACTCCTACCACAGCTTTTGATGGATCAATTTGATACTTTGCCTATACAATGTAGACACATTGAACATATGCATGAAGGAGTCTGGTTCAGAAAAAATAATTTTTGACAAAATGACATCTATGAGAACTTAGACAATGTTTCCCTAATAGGGCTTTCGTTTATGCATAGATGGTGCCTTCATGGGCCGATCAACTCCTACCACAGCTTTTAATGGAGCAATTTGATACTTTGCCTATACAATGTAGACACATTGAACATATGCATGAAGGAGTTTGGTTCAGAAAAAATAATTTTTGACAAAATGACAGCTGTGGGAACTTAGACAATTTTTCCCTAATAAGGCTTTTGTATATGCATAGATGGTGCCTTCATGGGCTGATCAACTCCTACCACAGCTTTTAATGGAGCAACTTGATACTTTTCCTTTACAATATAGACACGTTGAACATATGCATGAAAGAGTCTGGTTGAAAATTATTTTTTTTTACAAAAGGACAGCTATGAGAACTTAGACAATTATTCCCTTATATGGCTTATAATTTTTGTTTGCATAGATTCCACTGAAATCTTCTTTTCAAAACTTAGGTCTGCTGGTTTGAACTATAACTTAACTTATAAGTTTTTTTTACTAAATCTTACTGTGCGGGGGTATCTAATAAGCATTGCTTATTGACTTTTTTCATTGAGATTGGCAATTAGACTGGCATCAGTCCACTGAAATACAAATAATTACATTTACAATTATATTTTAGCTAGAAAAAAATCATCTTATAAAAATTCAATCCTCTGATAGTCAAATCTAATGTCGAGCCTGGAACTACTCCAAGTAAAGTTTAAAATTGGTATCTTAGAGAGAACATCAGTTTTACTGGGAAAAACGACATTAGAGACTGGGACCAGTCTAATTGGCAATCTATCTGATTACGACCTTTGCTAGGCTAGCCACTAGTCTGATATCATATTCTTTTTAATTAATGATAATTTCATTTTATAATAATAATTTCTTTATTCTAACTCTTTCCTCTACGATAGCAATAATTGTGATTAGGTGAGGATATTAAGAGATGAGACTAGCTATATGATATCAAATTATACTGAATGAAAAGTAAAGTAAAATTGACAAAAACATTAAGGTCTAGGGAGCTAGACTAAAACTTTGCTTACTAGTGTTGTCTGCTGATAACATTTGCAAACAGCAGGCACGTAGCCAGGCTGAGGCCAGGAAGCCTGTGCTTCAACATCACTTGGGCCTTGGTGCGAGAAACCCTGACCAGTCTGCGCAGTCTGATCAGTGCCTTTTATTTCTCTTTGGTGGGCTTCAACATCATAAAGCCTCTGGCTATGCCCCTGAACAGTTTGGACCCAGATCAGGCCAGACAAAATGTCGGGCCTGACCTGGGTCCAAACTGTTTGACACTCTGATGGTATTCATGAATTATTTCGGAAAGGTTGATTTTGAAAAAAGTCAGCAGACGCCAACAAAAAGCATGGAAAATTACCCAGCATGCAAAGTTGCTTTTCACACAGTAGCCAACTATTATCACAGAAGCTGTTAGTTTCATTTTTCAACTGCTGAAGAAGCATTTTATCAGAACAGTGGAGCATGTCAGCCAATATCTATATTTGATACATAGTCGCACTCTTATCTAATGGCATGGATAAATTGCTGTTTCTTTCTCTGTTTATGAATGTCATAGGGTTCAATGCTTCAGCCTTGGGTACAAGTACAGCAATACTTCTAATATTTCTCAGGAGCCCAGTGGTTCAGTGGTAGAGTGCTTGAATCAAGACCGAGGGGCCGCTGGTTCGAGCCTCACTGGCATCACTGCATTGTGTCCTTGAGGAAGACATTAATCCTAGCTTAGTCAGGAAGACCCATCCCTGCTTAAGGGAAAGATTGTTTATGGCAAACAAATCTAAAATTTCAGACTAGACTTTAGCTCGGCGACTTATCGTCTGCTGATAACCTTTGCAAATTGTTTGGATGGAGATCAGGACTGACATATTGTCAGTCCTGCTCTAGATCCAAAGGGTTTGTTCATGAAATATTTTTAAAGTTATTTTTGAAAAAAAGTCGGTAGACGACAACAGAATCACGAAAAATTACCCAGCATGTAAAAAGTTAATATATTCCCTTTAAATATTTCAGAGTCTCTGGAACTTAAGTGTTGTCATCAAAATATGAAGTGACTTCAGCATATCTTGGGAAATCTGTGTGGGCTTAGATGGATAAAGAAGACGGGTAATTACATGTACTAAACTCCCAACCCCCCACCCACACACACACCCCACCCCCACTCTATTAGACGTATGAGAGATGGCATACAAACCATGTATTTATAGAATAAGATTTTAAAGGTTCTTGAAAAGCAGTTGCTGATAAAAAAAAAATTTTAGCGTAAAATAGTAAATATTTTCTAATCCATCAGTTTGAACATATGTTTTGGGTGCTCAAAAGAACCGTCTCATTGAGACGGTTCTTTTGAATACCCACAACATATGTTTTGGTTGAGAAATAAGAATATTATTTTTGTACTCACTCATTTTTTGGTAAGCACTCTTAACTAAAGGCCTGTGCTGTGCAGTTTCTTCACTATTTGGATCAATCAATGTCCGTCGTCCGTTGTCATCGTTGCTCATCAACAACTTGCTTTAAATGACAACTCCTCCTATACCACTGGGCCAACTTTAATCAAACTTCATAGGAATGATCCTTTGGTGATCCTCTACAAAAAAAGATAAAAGAAATATGATCTGTCAAAAAACATGGCCACCAGGGGCCGTGGCTTATCGTGGTGTGGCCAGTTTCCCTTATGTACCTATTTAAGAAATTTTAAACATCTACTCCTCTGAAACCAGTGGTCGGAAATGAAAATGATGTGGCGGAAATGGTTAGGTGACCCTCTACAAAAATAGCTATAAGAAATTTGATGCGTTAAAGAACATGGCCGCCAGTCGCCATTAGGCAAACTTTAAAAATCTTCTGTAAGAATTCAAATAATTTGATTAAATGATCACTGATGACCTTCAACAAAAATATTTGATCTGTCAAAAAACATGGTCGCCAGGGGTGTGGCCAATTTCTCTTATGTACCTATGTAAAGGCCCTGTCACACTATAACGTTTTAGCCAACGCTGGCATACGCTGAAATTGAATTAAAAAATCAGAGAAAGCCTCTCTCTGAACATATGCTAAACGAACATAAAATGTGTGTCTAACTTATGGGTAACTTATTCCTGGCATAATATAATTAAACTTGTACTAGCATATAACAGCGTATGCCCAGCATATCACTAGCATTCTTGACTTATAAGAAACTTATGCACAAGGATCGTCTTACTTATGCTAAATAGTACATGTAACATATGTTAACGTATGCATAACTTTCATGTAGCATACATCTAACTTATGTCTAACGTATAAGCATGTACAAAATTTTGGGACACCTTCGCCGTATGACAATGTATACCACCGTACTGTAGCGTGTTTGTAATATATTTAAAACTTATCTCTAACTTATTCAGTGTCTGATGTACTTGCTGAATTTCTCATACGTCGGTGTACGTTGGTGCTATATGTACCTTAATGTATGCGTTTCTTACATGTTGCATACATCTAACTTATGTCTTAATGTATGAGCAATACACCGGCATACACTGAACATTTTTATGCATGCACAAAATTTGGGACCTCTTCGCCGTATGACAACGTATACCACTGTACTGTTGTGTGTTTAAAACTTATCTCTAACCTATTCAGTGTGCACCAACGTGCTAACTACTTTCTGAGTTTCTCCTACATCCACATACGTTGGTGCTATGTACCTTAAGGCATGCATAACTTACATGTTGTGTTCATCTGAGTAGTTTATGTCTAACATATAAGCAATACATCAGCATACACTGAAAAATTTTATGCATGCATAAAATTTGTGACCTCTTCGCCGTATGATAACGTATACCACGGTACTGTAGCGTGTTCGTAACATGTTTAAAACTTGCTGAATTTCTCATACGTTGGTATACATTGATGCTATACGTCATAGTGTGACATGGCCTTAAGAAACTTTAAACATCTTCTGAAACCAATGGTCAGAATTGAAAATAATTTGGCAGAAATAGTAATTAGGTGACCCTCTACATGGTTATTTAGTGACCCTCTACAAAAATAGCTAAAAATGAATTTGATCCGTCAAAATACATGGCCGCCAGGGGGCAGGCCAGTTTCTCTTAAGTACTGATGTAAGAAACTTTAAACATCTTCTCCTCTGAAACCAGTGGTCAGAATTGAAATGATTTATCAGAAATGGTATTTAGGTGACCATCTACAAAAATAGCTAAAAGAAATTTGATCAGTCAAAAAACATGGCTGCCAGGGGGCGTGGCCAAGATCTCCTGTGAAAGCGGTGGTCAGAATTCAAAATAATTTGGTAGAATTGATCACAAAGTGACCTTCTACAAAAATAGCTAAAATGAATTTGATCAGTAAAAAAACATGGTTTCCAGGAGGGATGGCCAGTTTCCATTACGTATATCTCATGTGGGCGATTAAGGGTCATCTTGACACACTTGTTTGCATATTAAATCTGTGCAGTGCACAGCTTCTCAAATCCCCACAAAAATGAAAGAGTTTGGTAATGCCTGAGTAGGACAAAAACTTTGACCTTAAATTTGAGCTTTAATTGCCATGGCAGGTGCATCACAGCGCTCTATTGAACAAGGTTTATTTGGTGTAAAATCTGCAATATATCTTGAAAATGATCAGAGTATTTAAGAAAAATAATAAAGTAAAATGATTAATCTAGTGTTAAAAATAGGCTAAAGTGCATTGAACTATGGCACACGAAAATAAATTTGTTGTGTTGGGATTTAAAGTTGCTTTCAACAATGTTTCAGTCATATCTGGATGTACACTTGCCATAACTGTTCCTTGGCATGCTTTACAGTGTTAAAGCTTGACAGGCTTTGCTTGATTCTTTGATTTGATTCTTTACGTCCCATCAACAATCTTTCAGTTATATAGGGACGGGTCTTCCTAGGTTGAACCAGTACTAAGCTAGGATAAATGTGTCTTGCCCAAGGACCACAACGCAGTGACAACGGTGATGCTCGAACCCATGGCCCTTCGGTCTTGAGTCAAGCACTGAGCCACTGAGCCACTGCGCTCCCTAACAGGCTTTGCAGCACTTTATATCAGTTACAATCTCTTTATACCTAATGTGGTAAAAGTGAATTTCCATACCATAAGGAACTGCTCTTAGAGTAAAGAATTCGCTCCCTCTGGGAGAAAATTCTTTCCTTAATAAGAGAAGTTCCCATTTTGAAGAGGGACACAAATGAAGAGAATCACTGCTTGATCCAGTAGTCTCCCTTTGATGTGCATAACTTTTTTTAGCGTTCTGGTTACGCCATTGTGCGCTACCCTGAAAATTTAAAAAAATGTTCAAACTGGGGGATGAAGGCTTTCAAATGTAATGCTCATGCAATTAAAGCACTTTTCTAACACCATGGCTCCTATTTATGCAATTAGTATGAAGTAAAATTGCATAAATGAAGGGTTATGCTAAATACCGTAGGTTATTTACATACCAGAGCAATAAGCCTTGTTAATGGAACAAAAAGCTAAAAAATATATAAATAATAAAACCTTTGACATGATTGGCAAAACTAGATAAATATCTGTATTAAAAGTCAATTAGGGGCCAAAGGAAAACACCTGCACTTAGTTGCAGAGATTAAATTGACTTTTCATCTAGTTAATGGCATCAGATAGTCTGAAAAATGATTTAGTCAATGGACCGTAAAGCATAGGCCATGATAACCTCATACCTCCTGATAAGCAAAGATTTTGAGTGTAAAATTGTAATCATTTTCTTACACATTGAATTAACCCATTTAAGCCTTTCCTTCATGAATATCATGCTCACACTGGTAAATGCATACGTCGATTTGCTGGTATTTACGCATATAGAGCGGATGTGATAGATATTGGTGTAAATACTATATAGAAAAATGTGCCGTATGCCAAAGGGACTATAGAATTAGATCATTTTTAAGTATTTGGCATGCACAAGGTGATTTATGTAAGCATTTAGGAATATATTCGAGTACCGATCCAGATGAAAGGTATTCGATCGGTACTCAAATCTATTCCTAAATGCTAACATAATTATTAAATCGCCATGCACATACTGAATACTTAAAAAAGTTCTTGTGGCATATGGCATGTTTTTCTTTCTAGAATTTACACCAATATCTACCACATCCGGTCTATGAAGTACCGGCAATATGCGTAAATACCAGCAAATCGACGTATACATTTACCAGTGTGATGCTAGGCTCCACCCACTATGAATAACTATATACAGTCGAACTTGGATGGCTCGAACTCGTCGGGACCGTCGGTGCGAGTTCGACCCATCCCTGTATTCGAGCGATACCTAGCCTGACAATTTTCAAGTTGGTTCATGTGTACTTTATGTCATCACGGACACCACGTTTTTTTATCGACCAATTTTTTTAAAGTTGCAAAGCGCAAGTGACGCATGTCACTGATCATTAACCCTTTGCACTCTAGAGTTAAAGTGATAAACCGCATGTGTTAGCATATGAACCTGTTGAAAGTAAATACATTTATCAGCATGCGCATATGCGCAGGCTGATCAACGCATTTGCTATCGCGTAAGCTGTACTGTTTGTCTTCTAGTGGGTGGTTTATGTGTTGTTACAGTTTATATTCGGTTGTTTATCGTTTCCTTTAGAACAATAAAATAAAAACAAGTTTGTTTCTTATTATTGATTCACGCTGTGCAAGTTTCAATTAATAGCAACGAATAAAAACATGAAAATGACAAACTCCCCAGGATGTTTACAACAAAGATGCGGATCAGACTGTACCACCGCACAATCTGATGCCTGTCTTTATCTAGCCAGGCATGTTTACTCATTTAGACACGCGAATTCTTGATTACAAAACATCTCAATAATTGTCTTTAATCATTTTTGACCGCCCTACTAAGTGGTGACAAGTGAGAACTTACTCAAATCTATGATCTGATAAATTGCCACTAATTGCTTCACACGTTCCGCTCGTCAGTTAGGTAACTCAAGGGTGAAATCATCATTGTCACGGAGCGCTTATGGAAATAATAATGAACTTAAATCAAGCGTGTGACTGATTCATGTAAAGAAGCATTTGGTTCGAGCACTCATAGTGTTTTTACATGAAAATCGCCCTGCGGACCTTGCTTTGAGTTTGAGAGTTCGAGCCATCGCTGTTCGAGCCTGGGATGTATTTTAACATTAAATGTATAGGGAAATTGCCGGGACCGACGAACGAGTTCGAGCAAACCCTGGTGTTCGAGACAGGCGAGTTCGAGCGACCAAAGTTCGACTGTACATGTATTATAAATAAACTTTCATGTTTTTTCATAGAACAAAGAAATTACTTGTCAGGTCCACTTATGAATGATCAGTTACATCATATTTCCATAAGCAAACAGAGTCGACTCTATGGCAGTCTCTTAAAAGGCGTCTCGGTTAAGCTGAATGGAATTTCCCAATCTTAATATTTGGATCAGTCCATTTCCACCCAGTTGCTGGGGGATATTTTTAACTTTTATTCAAATTGTAATGCAAACAGTGGGTTTGCACTGTTTGCCTATGTCCCACAAAAAGGATGCTAGGCTTAATTTGTTAAACGTTACCCATGTGCGTAACGAAAAATAGTAACATTCAAGGGAGGTCACCTAATGTGGTAAAAGTGATTTTCCATACTTCATAAAGGAAGAGAAGTTCCCATTTTGAAAAGGGACGCAATTGAAAAGAATCACTGCTTGATCCAGTAGTCTACCTTTGATGTTGGTAACCTTTTCAGCGTTCTGGCTACCATTGAGATGATGAGAGAGCAGACAGCATTTGTAAAGTGTTAAGAATAAGAATAACTAGACTCTTTCCTTGCCAGTGGTCCTGATTTTGACACTCTGATTAAAGATCCAGCTAACAAAATTTTATAAGTATTATCTTACCCATCAATTTAAACATTTGTTTTGGGTGCTCACAAGAACCGTCTCATTGAGACGGTTCTTTTGAGCACCCACAACATATGATTTGGATGAGAAATAAAGAAAATAGTTTTCCAATACACACTCTTATCTGGAGGCCTGTCTGGTAGTTTTTTATAAACAGTTTATTTTTAAAAAAGTTAGCAGATGACAATAAAAGCATGAAAAATTACCCGGCATGCAAAGAGTTATTCCCTTTATTAGATGTTTTGTTGTTGTTTCTGAGCATGTGGACCCTTATTCTTTGAAAATAAAAAAAAAATCTGCTGGTACTGAAATAAGCTTACCGTAATCACCATTTTAAGCACATATGTGCCTCTTTAAGCACCCATGTGCTTCTTTGGGCACCAATATTACTACCTGTACCTCCAGTATTGAAATCAGTGGCATCATACAAAAACACACACACAAAAAAACGTAAAAAAAAAATTCTCACTCAATCTTGGCATTATAGGAGTTAGTCCATAAAGCGCCACCTATAATTTGCAGCAGCTGACAATTTCAAATTTTGCTGCTTTTTCAAAAATTGAAAATAAGGCATGATATTTCATGAGAATCGTCTGCTGGCAGACGATTCTCATGAAATATCATACCTTCTTTTTTTCGAAAATTGGGAAAGGTGTTGCTAGATTTATCGTCTGCTGCAGTCGTGATTGGCGCTTTAATGGTTAATATATTTATTTTTTCTGTACTAGCCTTTTTAACCTAACGTTGCTATAGTTATAAAAGGACAATTTAGGGGATTTGTTTGGTTTAAGAAGTGTTTCCTGTAGGATTTAACTTCCAAGGCAAGTGTCAAAAAATAAGATAAAGCGCAACTCAGAGTTTTGTTTACGATATGTCACGTAGTAGCAGATAAGGGGTGCTTTAAAAGACCTTTGTTGCAGTTTTATACTGAGAACTCATTAGAGTTGCCTTGCTGGGTTATCACTTGATGATTTTTTCATGGGTTGCTTCCCTTTGATATATATATTGAGATTCATTTCAATTATCACCTGAATTGTTATAGAATCAGGACCTCCCTGTAACACATTATGTTATTATAAACGATCTTATGACCTGATTTTACATCTTTTATCATTAAAAACAACCTGTGTCCTACCAATAAAAAAGCAACTTGCTGGGTATGGGACGACAAAAACCTTTATCGGCCAGAACCTGTGCATGCTGGTTATGGCCTTTATTATCCAACAAAATCAAATAGATTTATAAGGACCTAAATTAGTGAAGGCATGGATTAGAATGCACATGCTTCGGTAATGAGCATGGCCTGAAATGTCACATTATCCCTCAGACTGTAACAGTAAGGGCAGTTTTCTCTTGACATTTCATACCTATATAATACTAATCAGCTGTTTGTCGACACTGAATTGACAGGAAGTGTAGTGAATTACAGTTATCATGGTACAATTTGTACATTGTCAAGCTTCATAATGGGGGTCCGCACTTGTCCTCGAGTGTTTCCTGTGAGGCGTATCAGTTCGACTTGATGTGTGTACAGGTAGAAATCATATTAGTCACCGTTTACAATACCTGTTCAATATGGTGTTTAATATAATACCGGCAGCCATCGTTGTCTCGGCTATAGTGGGATAAAATTATATGAGGTCAAGTTCGCGTCTGCTTACCACATTAAATAATATTTAGCGTGGTAGATGTAACACAAGTGGAGTGTGTATGTTCTCAGACTTTTTCCTCGAGTTCTTATTTTTTTATCAAAAATGCCAGAAGCTGAGAGGAGTTTTACTTAACTTTTTTCCTGCTTAATAAAATTTAATGCAGCAGACGACAGTTTGAAAAAAATAATATAATTTTTTAAAAATATGGGTTTGAAAGTGCATGATAATCGTCTCCTAAGGAGACGATTATCATGCACTTTCAAAGCTCATATTTTGTTAAATTTGAATAAAAATCTGTGATTTGTCGTCTGCAGTTTTTACGAGGAGCGGGAAAAGAGTTGGACTGTAACATTTGGCTTCTGTGTGTTTATTTCTTGGGATTTATACACATATTAAGCACAAAGAGGATTTATATTATAATCTGTGTCTTTTCTTTCTGCAGGATAGAAAAACTAAAGTTAACTAGATTTGGATTTCATGTTCGAATAAATGGTAAGAAAGATTGTTTTCATCGAAAATCTCATAATATCAGCTTGATTAATCCTGTAGTAATTACATGTGTTGCAAATTATTGCAGGGGAACACCTGTTTCTTTGTTATGCGGAACAAAAATATTACTTTCTCATAAAAATGGATTTACGTTGGTCTTTTTGTGGGGAAAATGATACAAGGACGTAGTAGGCTTACTCATGGATTAATTTTTTGACCTTTTGTGGTAATTATAAGGAGGTAAATTACAAGTTATGATTTGTTTAAGTAGTTCCCCCGCTAATGGAGACTTTTGTCATCTATTGATAACCTAAAACAGTATGGACCCAGATCAGGCAGGACATTTTGTCAACTCGATCTGAATCCAAACTGTTTGATACTTTAGTATGGGTTCTGAGAAAAGTTGATTTTTTAAAAAAATCTGCAGACGACAATGAAAAATGCAAAGTGCCCAACCACATGCAAATCGAGCTTTACAAATATTTTTGCAGTAATATTATTATTACTATTATTATTATCTTTCTTTTTTAGTACAGTTCATGGGATCAGATTAATAATGTAATTGCAGTCATCTATGAAGTAATATTTTTCTAAGCAACAACAACAACAACAACAAAAACAATCCAAACACTTGAAGATCACACATCTGTTGTTATATTTTATATTTCATGAATCACTAAGTTGAAATGATTCATTAACTCTTTGCCTGCTAGTGTCGTCTGCCGATGACCTATACAAACAGTTTGGACCCAGATCAGGCCCGATATAATGTTGGACCTGGTTCGGATACAATCTTTTAGCACTCTTTTATCCAAAGATTTTTTTAAAAAGTTAATTTGGAAAAATCAGCAAGGGACAAAAAAGCGTGCAAAATTACCTAGAATGCATCTTTTCCTTTTAGGGGTAAATAGGCAGGATTTTAATGCGTAAAAGAAAAATATTTTTTTCATTTCTCAACCAAAACATATGTTGTGGGTACTCAAAAGAACGGTCTCAGTGAGACGGTTCTTTTGAGCACCCAAAACATATGCTAAAAAATATGGGGAAGAAAATATTCACAATTTTATGCTGAAAACTTTTGTTTATCTGAACCTGTGAAATAGGGCTTGGTATATGAAGCATTTGCTTCAAAAACAAAGAAAGATATGAGATTTTTGTCATCTGTTGCAGTTATGATTGGCACTTTACTTCGTCTGCTACTGTCATCTGCTTATAAGCTTTGCAAACAGTTTGGACCCAGGTCAGGCCCGACAAGATGTCGGGCCTGATCTGGATCCAAACTGTATGACACTCTGATGCCTTTTCTGAAAGAATTTTTTGAAAACATCAATTTTGAAAAAATCAGCAGACGACAAAAAATATAAAAATTACCCAGCATGCAAAAAATAAAGGTTAACAGTAGTTTTCTCACAGGCAACATCTGTTTATCATTTCTTGAAGTTAAATATTGTTGAAAACATAAAAAGGTCATTAATAAATAATTAAAATGTCATAAATTATTGGCAGCATCAAGCAGTTGGATTAGTTAGCCAATGAATGAAAGAAAAAGAAAACCAAAGAAAGGAAAATTGTGGGGAGAAGGAAAGACAGAGAGAAGGTTGGTGAAGTTTTCAGTAAATGAAAACAAAGAAATAGAAAGAAGAAAAACAAAGACATAGAAGAAAGAAAGATAAAGAATATTTAGTAGATTAGGTCTTTGCTTGCTGGGCGATTTTTCTTGCTTATTTTTGTTTTTGTTTTCTGCTGACTCTATTAGAAATTAACTTTTTCTAAAAATTCTTTCAGGGACTATCGGAGTGTCAAAAGGTTTGGATTAAGATCAGGACCGAAATTTTGCATGGAAAGAGTTAGTGATGATTGTATTTCATTGTCTGAGTTAAGAGGAAGTATTCAAAAACATAAGTTGTGGGTACTTATTGGAAGTGACACAGCAATTTTTTTAAAGAGAAACTTAGTAATGTGTCCATATTTCAAACACAATACCGTAACTCCTTGCATGCTGGGTTGTTTTGCTTTGTAGTGGGCTCATTTTTTTTCAAAATGAACTTTTCAGAAATACATTCGGAGTGTCAAATAGTTTGGATCTAGATGTCAGGCCTGATCTGGGTCCAAACTGTTTGCCAAGGTTATCTGCAGATGACACTAGCAGGGAAAGAGTTGACTATTTACCTGCCAGTCATGACTTTTGTCGTCTGCTCTTTCATCTTCTTATGTAGCAGATATTACAAACAATATGGACCCAAAGGAGCAGTCTGATCAGCATTCATTTTATTTGCTTCCATAATAAAATCTAGTCTGAAGTCTAGTTAAACATATGCAGCAGACATAAAAAGCAGACAGCATTTTCAGGGCTAAACTATATTGGCGAGATAAGGGTTAACTTCATAGCCTATTTGACGGCTTGATGAGTGTGCAATATGTACTGTTGGTAATAGTGTAAATCCTGAGCATGCTACTCTGGGTTGATGCTATTTAGTCAGGCTATGTGTCTGAATAGTTAGGATAAGTAGGATAGCTATTAGACCTCAAGATAAGAGTGTTTAATTAAAAATGTATTTTTCTTATTTCTCAACCAAAACATATGTTGTGGGTACTCAAAAGAACCGTCTCATTGAAACGGTTCTTTTAAGCACCCAAAACAAATGTTTAAGATGATGGATAAGAAAATATTAACAATATTATGCTCAAATATTTTGTTTATCTTTAGTATGTAATTTTTATGACTGACATAAGTAAAGGGGTTACTATATATCAAGTTATCTGTCAAGATGATTATTTGATACTCAATGGCATCAGTTGACAAAATGGTCATATTTTTTAACAAAATTGTTCAAAGTACAGAGTAATAATCAATGCATTGTAGTCACCCAGTCCCCGCATTGTATTGGGTTTATTTTCATGTCAAGCCCACGTTCCATACAAGCTTCATTAGGAATTCATGTTATGGGTACCAAATAATGCTTATCATGAAAAATAACATAAATGATAATTGTATATGGATTTTGGGGCTAAACTGTTAAATATTTGAGCTTATAGTGTCACCCCCCCAAAAAATGCAGTGGTACAAAATGTGTGAAGGCTCCACTTCATCCAGACCTTGGGAGCACAGTGGCTCAGTGGTAGAGTACTTGACTCGAGACCGAGAGGCCGCGGGTTCGAGCCTCATCGGCGTCACTGCATTGTATCCTTGAGCAAGACACATTAATCCTAGCTTAATACTGGTTCAACCCAGGAAGACCCATCCCTACATAACTGAAAGATTGTTGATGGGACAAAGAATCAAATCAAACCAGCAAACAAATCATCCAGACATTAAATATAGGTTCACCCAATGTCGGGCAATGCAGAGCCGAATGACGGAAGACCAATGAGGGAGTTGATGGTTGGGGACAACAAGCTTGAAGTCATCCCAGAGTTTTGCTATCTCTATGACATGCCAGGGGTCGCGAGTTCGATCCTGACCCGGTCCCATACATTTGTGGAGATTGTTCATCAAATGATTTCTACGATCATTCTCCTCCGCTGAATCATTCAAGAAGGGTTGTTGTCAGTTACAAGCGAAAGTATGTGCACGAAGTACTAGTGTTTCCCCCAGCCCCCAAAAAGGGCATGGTAAAGTTTCCAGGAAAAGGGCACTTTAAGCGCGCGAAAACGGGCTAAAAGGGCACTTTTGGAACGCGCGGCAACAGGCTAAGAAGGCACTTTTCAGTCCAAGTTCTTAATATAATTTGATATTGTCATATTTATAAATTTATGTCCCTTAGCATAATGCAGCTGTTATCTGTCCTTTTTAAATGCAAAATATACTATTTATTTAATTATTATTTAGAATTTTCAAACCAGTTTTAGGACTCCTATTTGAGCACACACTCAATATATTATTATTATTTTTTAATTATTAAAATTTATCAGAATCACATTATTTATATGGGAATCATGTTTTTTTTTTCAATTGCCAAGATCACTTCCTAAGTTTTTAACAAGACTGCCTTTCTTTCCAGTACTTGTTTTGACAATCTTACTTGTTCCTGGTTCAGATTCACACTTCATTTTAAATACTTGCTAATTGGGGTATTGTCATCAAAGTGATGTGTCAAAATTGCCTCAGGTAATTAATCACCATTGTAAAAGGATTAACACTGAGTAAACTATTGTAACAGCAGGTGTCTTCCTTGCTAGTTCAGGCTTCAAACTGAAAAAAACTGTAACTTCCTTAGTTTTTGTCAGATTTTCATGATTTTTTTACCAAAATGTAGGGCATTTAATGTAGTTTTAGAAAAGGGGCATGGTGCTGGGAAAAAGGGCATGGCGCTAGAGAAAAAGGGCATGGCGCGGCGCCATGCTAAAACTGGCTAGGGGAAACACTAAGTACTGGTTAACTGCTTGTTCAAGCTCGCCCAGGAAAAAAGTGTGGTTAGGTGAACTGACCGTCCCACCATGACCGTAGCTGTAGTCTTGGGATTTAAGGCAACAAAACAAACAAACAATCTGTGACATGCTCTTTGCTGGGAGCAGCTGCGAGCTGGCTGCAATCACATGCTGCACATTTTTGTGAGGCAAGTTCCCCCAACTGTTCTCTCTTCTACGCGAGCGTCTCTTGTACTCAGCATGTGGGAGGCGTGTGATGCATAAAGTTCAAGATATGGATGTAGAAATTGAACAGTGAAAGTCTAAATATTTCAAGCTTTTAACAGTTTTCTTAATTTTTGAAATCTATGAAAGTGTTACACAGCCTCAGCTATTAGACGTTCAGGTCAAGTTTACAAAGTTAGAAGCAAAGGAATGTTTTTTCAGTATTCCTATTTCAAAGAAAAAAGAGAACAAGAATGATAACAGATACTGTAAATTCGGAATTTTTCGTGAGGTTTTTATTTTCGCGAAACTTCGTATATATAAAATCCTTGCGATTTTGCGCAATCACTCAGTCATTTACTGATATAGGTAAATCATGCCCTCATCGCAATTTATTTACTCCGCAAAAATGTCTTTTATCGCCATTCGTGAAAATAAAATTCTCGCGAAAATTTCGGAATTTACAGTACCCAGACATCAGAACCCTCAGTTATCTGCTCTTGGATCATGGTAGACATGTATGCAGACACTGTTACAGTAGACAAAATCATGTGACTGGGATGTGATTTTGGTTGATAACAATGTTGACATACTGCAGATACTCTGCCAATATATATTTTTTGTAGACTTGAGAGATATTCTGAATTGTGTCAGTGTGATAATGAATGTCTTTGCTATAGGCAAAGGCTTAGACAGAATGAGAAAGCCTGTCTGCCGCGTTTGGGGTCACACTCTGTTTTAACTTCAAATCTTTGAAATTTAGTCGAATCTGTCTTCAGGGTAAATGTTTGCAATCCAGTCTGCTCAACTACAGTGACAAGATAGAATCTTGAACATAATTTTTTCTCTTCTTGAATTTGCACTGTTGGTGCATATATATTGTTTTTGGATTGTTTGTGCCTGTCTGCTCCTGGTATGGCCCTTGAGCATCTTCCTTGATTGGTGATACAGTGTTTAACTCTTTGCATGCTGGGTAATTTTCATGCTTTTGTTGTCTTTTCAAACTCTTTTTTTTTTTGGAGATCCCAGAAAAACCTTAGCTCCAAAACAAACATGGCAGTATCAACAAATGTAGTCACGTTAGACAACGCTGGCAGAAACAGTTCTGTCAGTGGCGTCTCTGGCTTGGCCCCTCTCAGGTGTCAGGAAGGCCCAAGCTAACATGGAAAAGACAGTTGACCCTCCAGAAAGGAGCACCTGGAGATCAGGTGTGAGATTTGCTATGCATGCAGCTAGCCAGTTACCTGGAAGGGGGCCCACTGATGTGGATGATGCCCCTGCACCTGCATGTTAATCAAAAATCGGATTACGATGATATGTCAAAAGTGGCCACCAGCTAGGAAAGAGTTAACAAGCAAGGAAACTTCAAAAAGTTAAGCTATGGATGCAAATATAGCCAATATACAATGATGCTGTACAGATTTTGTGGCCACACATACAGATTTTGGCCTCTGTTATTCACATAAATCTCACAATGGGGGCGTGAAATTTTGCTTAAATTTTGAAATTAGATTTTTAGTTAGATTTTTTTTTTTTACGTTTTCAAGATTGTTGTCAGAAATACCTTCAGACAAGCGCTCTTAATTAGAGGTGACAAACTATTTCCAATGTCCGGCTGGATCACAAAGGAAATAAATTATTCGGATAATGTAATAAAATTTCAGGTGAAAATAACCACTTATATAATGTCCTGTATTTGTTTAGTCGACATAGCCTAATACTGCCAAGATCTCACTGTTTATATTTAAGGAAGATATAAATTCCAATCAAACTAAATGTTAGGGTAAATTCAGTCTACTGTTGGACAAATAATCAGACATCAGGAATGCGCACAGGTGTAAATCAGGGCTATAAATAACAATGCATATTTCTCTTTAATTTTCTTATGGATTCATGGAAACATATTTTGTTGGTGCTCAAAACAACCGTCTCTCTGAGACGGTCCTTTTGAGTACCCACTACATATATTTTGCATCAGAAATAAAAAAATTAATAGACAAAATGTGTGTCATAATTTTTATTATCTTGCGTTATGGTGTTATAAACAGTTTACAAAATGAAACATTGTTCGGGTCGAAACAAGGACATATAATACATCAACTTTGCAAAGCCGAATAATGACTTCAGTGTAATGGATTTTGAAAGTGGGCATTCAGTTTAATAACCAAGTGTGAAACCAGTGTGTGAAAGTAATTCGGGTAGAAGATGTGAAAATATACCTTTTGATGTTTTTTGTTAATGGGGTCTCTGATCAGTCTATGATTTTTGCAATTTAAAATAGATTTTATGCAACAATTTACTTAGGTGAATGTCCAATTTTGGTCACTAAACGTTTCAGGTAGCATTTTCTGTTGACGTTTAAAAAACTAAGGTGATATTTTGTAAGGAAGTTTGAAAAAATCAAGAAATTTATTAAATTAAGATGTAAATTTTATGTTGAATTAAGAAGATACATTGTTGGGAGGAGGGGAAGAGTCAATTAGATTTTGGTGACCTTGACCTAATTTTCATGGTCACACTGGCACTTTGAAATGTCCAAAATATGGTTTCCGTGTGTTATCTTCTGAAGCAGTTGATGGATTTTGACCTAACTCGCATAAATACATTGTTGGGAGGAGGGGAAGAGTTGATTAGATTTTGTTAACCTTGATCTAATTTTCAAGGTCACAACGGCACTTTGAAATGTCCAAACTAGGGGTTCCTGCCTTATCTTCTGAACCAGTGGGTGGAGTTTAACCAAACTTGCCTAGATACATTATTGGGCATAGGGGACAAGATGATTAGATTTTGGTGACCTTGACTTAATTTTCAAGGTCACACAGGCACTCTGAAATGTCCAAAATAGGGTTTCCCTGCACTATACTTGAAACCAGTGGAGGGATTTTGACCAAACTTGCATAGATACATTGTTGGAAGGGTGGGAAGAGTTGATTAGATTTTGGTGACCTTGACATAATTTTCAAGGTCCCCCTCCTATAAAGACAGTATAATTTAGCCATTTCCACGGACTTTTTTCCGAAGGTTCAATTTTAACCAAACTTGCATTATTATATTGTTAGGAGAGGGTTAAGAGTTGATTAGATTTTGGTGACCCTGACCTTATTTTCAAGGTCGCACCAGCACTTTGAAATGTCAAGTTTTGACCAAAATAGGGTTTTTGTATATCATCTCTTGAATTGAACAATGTATTTTAGCTAAACTTAATGCATTGTATCATTGTGGCAAAATGAAGAGTTGATATGATTTTGGTGACCTTGACCTAACTTTCAAGGTCACCTCATTGTCAAGATCATTATCCTTAAATAACTGTAAATTCAGCCTTTTCTGAGCTTTGTGTTCTGAACCAGTGTTGTTTTTTTTCCAACTCGTATAGATACATTGTTTGGAGACCGAAAAGAATAAATTAGATTTTTATTACCTTGACCTTGTATTCAAGGTAACCACAGCACTTTGTAATTTCAAAGTTTGACCAAAATTGTATTTGTGCTTGCTATCCCTTGAAATAATTGATGGATTTCAGCCTGCATCATTGTGACACAATAAAGAGCAGTAAGCATGCTTGCTGACTCAATTTGCGGTGGGGGGGGGGGGGGGGGGGAGACATACTTTTCCTCTGAAAATACTGCTTTAAATTCTATCTAGGTTGATCTTGACCTAATTAAACCTTTATTAATTAGATCCTGCAACTCTGTGTCTGATGAGTAATAAATACAATCGTGAAAAGTGACAAATATTGATCAGGCCTTGAGACTAAAAAATGGTGTTCTTGGTAAAAAAAATGCTTGTTTTAAGGCTTATTCAATGTTTGTTGAATCGATTGCGCCCACTCTGTGTAGTATAAGATCCTATATGTTTTATTTTGTGTCTTTTGGATGTATTTTTCATAGGTACTTTTTCTTTTTGTCCATTTTCTAAAGAGCTACCTTATTCTTACATCAATTAATTTTTGCTTTGTGAAGCCTCAGAGATATTAATTACAAGGGGCTGATCAGGTTTCACCTAAACTTTGCACAGGGGATTTCACTCTTTGACCTCATCCAGGATATATATTATAAAGCGCCATTCAGACAAACTTTTTATATCTTTCTTGATTTAAAAAAAAGCTTGCCATTTCATTAGAATCATCTAGCAGATGATTCCCATGGAGTTTTTCAAGTCGTACATTTGTTAATTAACCATATCCTTTTTGTGGGACATCTGCAAACAATGCTAAACCAGATCAGACGCTGCAAAATGTGGCATCTGATCAGGTTCTGCACTGTTTGCTTACAGAAGTTTCTTTTAAATTTGAATAAAAATGAAAAATACCACCCAACAACCCTAAAATTGGAAATGGACTGGTCCAATTAATAAGGATGGGAAAATACATTCGACATAAATGGGTTAAAGCAGTGACAAAATTTGAAAATGGTGTCTGCTGTGGGTTTTATTGCAGTTAAAGATAAAGATAAAGAAGCTTTATTTAATGTCGCTTATTTGAAACAAACAACATAAGCTCTGTAGAGCTTTTATTGCGACATAACCAATATCTTTTTAACAGATACTTACCTGCCTTACCATCTATCTTCCTAGCACAACCCCTTTTATGCGAGCGTCAGCAAGGGAGCTGCTAGTACCATTTTTTACACCTTTGGTATGGGGCAGTCGGGATTCGAACCCACGACCTCCCGCTCCGAAAGCGGATGCTCTACCAACTGAGCTCGGGGCGGTTATTTGAGCTATTGGGGCGGTGCTTTAAGGTTTTGTATATTCTGATCAGCCTGCACATTTAGACATATCGGTCCACACTAGCAAGGTGCCCTTTTATGGTAGGACAGTATCCCTTTAGTATAATATGACCAATCCAAGTCCGGTCAGACAAGGTATGCTAGTTAAGAGTGTGTACCAAAAAAATAATTTTCTTATTTCTCGACCAAAGCATATGTTGTGGGTGCTCAAAAGAACCGTCTCAATGAGAGGGTTCTTATGAGCACCCAAAACATATGTTAAAGCTGATGGGTAAGGAAATATTTACAATTTTACGCTCAAAAATTTTGTTTATCAAAACTTATGGATTTTCCAATAACAAGGCGGATATATTATTCCAACTTGCTGGGCAATTTTGCTGTGTAATGACGCATTCCTTTGAGCGAAATTTGAGATTTCATTGAGAAACCTAGACAACTACTATTTACCTTTATTTATGTGTACTTTCTTTTAAATATTATAGGTGAACTGAAAATTTTAAGATGTAACTGTCAAGCTTAGGCGTAACATTGTCACATTAAGCCTATCTTTTTAGAGAAAATTATATAAGAGTTAAAATTGTTTAATGCAGGTAGGTAGTAGAAATAACCTAAGCTTGCTTTGATCAACTTTAATAGAGTTGGCTTTTTGCACCAAATTTTCGCCAAGAACCAAATGTCACAATGGAATTTTATTTCATTTAATTTATAGCCAAATTTGGGCACTGTTCCCAATTGATTAACATTTTTCACCAAGATGTTCATTTATCATATGGCTTCTCTGTTTTTCAATAGGTATCATCTCTTATTAAACCCTTTGTATTCGGGAAACCCCTAAGCGAGTACTTTTGCAAATGGTGTAGACCCTGATAAAATGCAGCATCATGCTGCATTTCATCAGGGTCTACACTGTTTGTAAAGTTTAAGATCTTCAGACAAAAGATCACTATTTTTTTGGAAAAAATAACCTAATGCCCCCAGATATGTACAATGGACTATCATTGTATCAAGCCAGAATGCACCCCAAAATATTGAATTGTTTCTCAGGCCATTTTTAAAAGCAGATGCGGCGGGGCGGGTTTTTATTTTTATTCAGCAAAAACAGAATGATGCGGGAACTTTTTCTTTTTGAAACTCGAATGATATTTTTTTAAAAGTTGTGCTTTGATGGTTAGTCCATCCCATATTATTCAAGTCAAGCCATAAAACTTGATAGTAAAAGCCTCCGTACATCAGGTAGATTTGACTTCATCACCGATACATAAAACTTACACTGTTGGGGCTGAATATAGAACAAAAACTGTTGAAAATCCGTAAATATCGGACATAAACAACCACAATGGAGGCGAAAATAAATAGACAACCCGACAGTACCCGCAATGGAGTGGAACGGCATGGTCCTTACTGATAACGATGTTATGAAACTGGAAATGTGATTTTTATTCATTTTCATTTTTAGAAAGCAATAAAAAGAAAAAGTAATGCAGGGCTTTTAAAACAGATGCGGCGGTGCCTGAGAAACAATTCATTTTTTTATTTGGCCTTAGTATACAAAGGGTTTTCAAAAGTGATATAACAACACCTTTAATATTTTTTCCATGTAATTGTAACGTCATAGGGACCTTCATGACAATGTTAGGTTTTCCATTGAAATAATTGTCTTTCTTCAACCCTTTGTTCTAATTGGTTCTTCCTTCTGGTTTGATACAATAAACTTTGGATGGTCTATCATAGATATTTAGAGGTCACATGTTATAATCTCCAAATGAAAATTGTATTTCTTTCTCTGAAGATCATTGTTGTCTTAGAAAACAGTGTAGACCACAGTCTCCACTGCTTGCCAAAGTACACATTTAAGAGTCGTGTAGTATAGAAGTCTAAAATTCTGATCAAAGTGGTATTTTGATAAACAGAATCTACCTTTCATTTGAAATTTATGAAGCTCCCTAATAACCATGATCAAACTGGCTGAACCCACATGCAACAGAACTAATTTTCCTTAAGCCAGTTCTGGCTAACGAAATGGAGCTTTTTTGTACATAGTACTGCGCGTAATGTGCCTTACGTACACAGGAGGCTTGATTTGATTCTCGAATTGTGCCAGATTTTCCCGATTGCAATATTGCCCTCCAAAATTGTGGACACTCTAACAAGTTCCTTGTCACCTGATGCTTTCAAATTTCGTATATGTGTTAAATTAATCAGTCTCTTGGACAAGTTCAATTATGTGTTTTAACCAATGTACCATACTAAGATCCATCCCCTGTCCGTTCACTCTTGTGGTCACAATAACAATCTTCAATGGGCATTATTACCCCTTTTCAGCTGGAGGCGGACAGTTCAAGTTGCATTTAGAATGGTTCTAACTCTGTGCATGTAGGAGCAATAAGTTGAAATCACAAAATATGCTCTTAAGCTACCTGTGAGTGGCCTGCGTTTTATGCCAATAGAGATATGTTCTGGCTTCTGACAAATGCAGTACCATCCTCGGTAACCCAGGCGTGACCCATTCCGTTACACTGCATTCATCGTCCTGATGAATGCAGTGTAACGGAATGGGTAACCGTGGATGGAGCAGTACTGTCTTGGGATAGTGCTTGTTATGAGATGGACCTACACCATTTAAAGGGTCATTATATTATTTTGGACTTTTATGGTAATCTTTAGCTTAAGATAGTTCTATCTTACAGAGATAATTGGCGTGAAGAATGTCATGTATGCTTTAATGTCCTCGTCCCAATCTATGGAATCATAAATTGTGACACTGAACTTCAAAAGATAGTGGACTTAAAAGCACCTGCATTTCTATATCTTAACTCTTTGCATGCTGGGTAATTTTGCATTGTTTTTGTCATTGTTTGATTTGTTTCAAAGTTAACATTTTCAAAAAACTTTAAAGAATATCATCCGTAACCATCAGTGTCAAACAGATTGGACCTAGATCAGGCCCGACATCTTGTCGGGCCTGATCGGGGTCCAAACTGTTTGCAAAGGTTACTAGTAGACGGCAGTCATCACTAGCTTGCAGGCATAAAGTTTTAAAACCATTGTCTTGTGTTTGCTTCAAATGTCAGGTAGTTTCAGATGTCTGTCAGTAAAGTCACAAGATGTGGCATCTTTTGTCATTGTCTCAGATAAGACACTTTTGCTTTTTCATCAAAACAATGGCAGCATTCTTCGTATTTCTCTACAAAAATCAATTTGTTGTTGTGTTCACACAGCATATGTTTTGTTTCAGAAATTAAAAAAAGTTATATCTCAATTTGGAAATGCCTTCTTTTAAATTGATCTGATGAATGGCATGACACGGCTCATTATTGTTTGTTGATCATGCAACTGTTTAATCAAAGGTATTACATTTCATTTAATGTTGTTTTACTTGCAATATTTTTTTTATTACTATAGAATAATGATTTAATTTTTCATGAGTAATGTGTTTGATCAAAGATGTCTTGTCTGACAGCAATCGATTGCTAGTAGATTCCACACATTTTCATATTGTTATCTGCCAGTGACATACAATGTATTTTAGTTTGTACCCTGATCAGAAAGTCAGCTTTATGGGGGGGATACTGCAAATTTGTTAAGTTCAGTATTTTGGAAACTTTGAACATTCACCAATACAGAATTGAGCCACGACATGAGATTTCCAACAATGTGATATGTGCGACCAGCAAAGGCTCAGACCAGCCAGCGTGTATGTGCAGTCTGATCAGAGCCTTTGCTAGTCGCTTGAATATTCTATGAATATTAAGCTACTGATTGAACATCATTTGGAGTTTCTACGCTCAAAAGGAGGCTGCACATGCTCATCTGAGTCTACACTTGTCAAAATGCCACATTGTTAGAAATCACATGTTGCGGCTCATTATATGCTTGATATGTGCGTAAATGTTGCATAAATTAAATGCCAAACGGTGATCCTCGGGTGGATTTTTTTTATCTGCTCTTCACATCTTTGGTAGATTCTTATAACCCCATATTCCAAAAGATTATGTCCCCGTATCACAATATCCCTTAAAATATCTTATATTCTCATAATCTTACCCATGGTAAAAAATGGTAGTAAATATCTTGTATCCCTTTGTTATTTTTTCAATTTTTCCTTATTGATGAGATGGTAGGGGCCTGATGCTTTTGGCTGTTGTCAGGCCCACCGGGGTTACCTGTTGGATTTCTTTTGCTCCGTTAATCAGTTTTATGTACTGTCGAGTCCTTATCTTTGCTTTATCTCCTTTTTATATCTTGATTTATATATTCTAGGAGATGATGCATGGATAAGTTAGGGGTCTTTCATGCAAACCAAACATCTAAATGTCTTGATCCACATCTGAGCTAAGGGTGAGGTTGGCACTGTGAAACCCGTTTAAGCGCTCCAGTAAAATATTTTTACTGACATCCAAGGCGGTACTTTCTGTGGATCATTTGTGTTATTTATGTCTTGTGTTTGTTCATTGCTGCCTTGTGGTCACCTACTGGGAAAGGGTTGACCTTTTGGCTCTTGTTTGTGATGTCTAATTGTGATTTTGTCATTTTCCCATGTCGTATCCTAGGTCAGGTGTGGTACTTGATTGTATTGATTCCTGATCTTTGCCATCTTTCTTACTTTGAGTGCCAGAACCTAGTTACTCACACAAGAAAACTACGTGGAAACAAAATAGTTTGAGATCATTTTGCCCTTGAGTGGCAGTCTGGTCAGGGACTATTTGTTTGCTTTCTTCAGCAAATTATTCATTAATAACTAGGATGGATTAGACCAGGCCCTGAGGTTGTAAAACTTTTTTCATGCTCAACTCAACTGAGCACGAAATTTCAACTGCTCATAAAAACTATAATACCAAAAAATAAACAAGATTCTTGCTTTAAGCCTCTCAGATGTTGTATGTATCATGCTAATAAATGTTAAAATGCCAACAATTGTTGGCATTTTACCATTTATGAGTAAGATAATTTTTATGCTCACCTGAGTTGAGCATGAAAAAAGTTTTATAACCTCAGGTCAGATCTTTAACAGGAACGGAATGATCTAATATGCCCTAACCTAATATTCATTAATATTTGATGTCCCTTATCCTAAAATATCTCAAATCCCTCAAATTATATTTAAAATTAATTGATCCAGGACTACCCAAACAAGCCTCTTAAGATACAAACATATGTATAAAACCACAAGAATAGCAAGGACAGGTTATACATGGGTTCAGTAGGACAATTGTTGAGATCTACCACTTTATATTTGTGAAGAGAACAAAGGGGTGCTCAAAGTATGAAACAATAAAATTATCATGACAGTGAGGTCAGATTTCCTTTTGATATAGCCTTGAGGATATTGCTGGGATCAACAGAAAAAATTTATGATGATTATGATTATAATATTCAGAATTTTGATTTGTGATCTTTGACCCACTAGTAACATTTCTTTGATTATGGGATGGGTTGATGATTGCTTTGCTTTATCATTTAGCCTTGTCGAGAGAAAACCTGTATGTCATGTTCTCAAGTCAGCTTGCTCAGTTACCAAAACTAGCTAGAATCTAGAAAGGTTTCATGTGTATACTATCTAAACTGGGAATACAAATGGGTCTGAACAGATTGCCTCACTGCATTGCTTCTGCAACAATCGAATGTTTTTCTTGTGATTTTTTATCAGTATATTTCTTTAAAGTTTTGCTTTATTTTTATCCCATCCCACTTTAGATTGGAATTTCTGTGGTTTAGAACCAGCTGGAGATACAACAAAAACCAAAATCTTCTGAACAAACCCTGTATTAACTATCCATTCTGAATCCAGTAGGGTTCATGGTAGACTGGCTCCAGTCCATAAAACAATTGTTCATCAAGGTGTCATATCATAAACTTGTAGCCAGTCTAACTCTGATTGCTCTGTTTTAAATATGGGAGCGCAGTGGCTCAGTGGTAGAGTGCTTGACTCGAAACCGAAGGGCAGCGGGTTCGAGCCTCACAGAGGTCACTGCGTAGTGGTCCTTGAGCAAGACACATTTATCCCAGCTAAGTGCTAGTTCAACCCAGGAAGACCCGTCCCTGTTTAACTGAAAGATTGTTGATGGGACGTAAAGAATCAAATCAAGCAAAACCGTGAATATCATCATATTTTTTATGAAAATATGAGTGAACAGTACTGTTGATCTTTCAGCCCTTCCCAAGCATATTTATAATGAGCAGGCCCCATACTGTGCAGCCTTTTTATGAAATAAGAAATGAAATTTGTTGCTACAAAGAAAAATACACCTCAATGACCTTATCATTTTTGTAGAGATTTAGTTATAGGTTACGAGAGTGAAGATGTAGCTTTTGAAAGATAATATTCAGGCATGAAATTATAACCGTGACTTGGAAAAATGATAGAGATCACATAAAAGAAACTTCTAAAAAGGTTCATTTGATTGGAAAACGTATACAGTTTGAAAATATTAGCGTAATTTTGGTGTCATTTTCATTTATTATCCTTCGGATCGATGGATTTCGTGTCTTTTATTGTAATTGTGGTGAAAATTTTGGATGTGTTAATTAAACCCTACCATATAGAGTATTCACATAGCTAGTTTTCTATCATATTTTCATGGTTTTTGGTAAGAATTTGACATCTTAAGCATAGCTTGAATATTTATGTGAATGCTTGGGATGTAACACAATTTGATGAATTATTGTAACATGGGCAATACCAGTATTAGTCACTTTAGTCTTCATAGAAAAGTGTCAGGTTCATGACCAAGTTGGCGGTTGGAATCCCACCATCACACCTTCAAGGAAGGCTGCAATGTCAATATGTTTGCATATACATAAGTAATAGTTTGAAACAATTACATTAGCAATAGCTTGTAACAAGGACATGAGTAATAGTTTAACAAGGACATGAGTAATTGACATCAATGAGGGCATGATTAATAGTCTGCTGCAAGAACATGAGTTATATAAGTAATATATTGTAACACGGATGTGAATAAAATACCGTAGCAAGGGGATTAATAAACTGCAACAAGGACATAGTCTACTATAAGGTCTAAGGACATGAGTAATAGTCTCTAAATAGTCATCAATAAGATTGTAATATTGGTAAGGATATGAGTAATAGTCTGCAAAATGACCACATGTAATGGTCTGCATTATTGATAAGGATGAGTAATAGTATGCAAATATTGGTAAGAACATGAGTAATAGTCTGCAAAATGGGCATGAGTAATGGTATGAAATATTGGTAATGATACATGTGCATGAGTAATAGTCTGCATATTGGCAATAAGTAATGGTCTGTATGAAGGAAATAGTCTGCAATAAGGACACGAATAATAGCCTGCAAAATGGCAATGAGTAATAGTATGTAATATTGGTAAGGATATGTGTAATAGTCATATATGTAATAGTCTTTAAAATTGGCAATGAGTAATGGTCTGCAATAATGACATGAGTAATAGTATGCAGGAAGGAAAAAGTCTGCAATAAGGACACCAGTAATAGCCTGCAAAATGGTCATGAGTAATTGTATGCAATATTGGTAAGGATATGTGTTATGGTGAGCAAAATTGGCAATGAGTAATGGTCTGCGATAAGGACATGAGTAATAGTATGCAGGAAGGAATTAGTTTGCAATAAGGACATGAGTAATAGTCTGCAATATACATAAGGACATGAAAAAGTCTGCAGTAAGGACATGAGTAATAATTTGCAATAGGGACATGAAAAATAGTTCTGCAATATTGGTAAGGACATGAGTAATAGTCTGCAATAAGGACATTAGAAATAGTCTGTAATATTATTAAGGACATGATAAATGAAATTGTCTGTAATTGGATAAGGACATGATAAACGAAATAGTCTGTAATATGATAAGGACATGAGAAATGAAATAGTCTGTAAATATGGATAAGGACATTAGAAATAGTCTGTTATATTGCTAAGGACATGAGAAATGAAAGTGTCTGTAATATGGATAATGACATGAGAAATGAAATTGTAATATGGATAAGGACGTGAGAAATAGTCTGTAAATATGGTTAAGGACATGAGAAATTAAATTGTACTATGAATAAGGCATGAGAAATAGTCTGTAAATATGGTTAAGGACATGAGAAATAGTCTGTAAATATAGTTAAGGCCATGAGAAATAGTCTGTATAATATTTGTGAAGGCATGAGAAGGAGCAATTAGGGCAAAAGTTTTAGCTACTTTTATAGGGACATGAGTAATTAATAAGTCTGCATAAGGACTTGAGTAATAGTCTGCATAATAGTCACGTTTCATTGATCAGTTCTTGAGAAGCATTGCATCACACAGATTTAGTAGGCTACATTTCTATGCTTTGCAATGCACAGCTTCTCAAGCCCAGCATAATATGAATTAATTTACATATTTATGTAACATTTCATGCATCATTATTTTGAGGCATTGTCATTTAAACCTTTACTCCATAGGCTATATCATTTTCTATTTTTAGACAACATTGAAAAAATTCAATATATATTTAATTTAAGTTTTGAATACTTTTGAAAATATTATGGAAAATGGAGCATTTGCTCCAAAAGAGCAAATGCTCCATTTTCCATAATATTTTTCAAATGCATGATATTTCAAAGGTGTCAAAAGGCGTTACTTTGGAGTTAAGGGTTAATATGTGGAAATAACTCCTTGTAATCCAGTGTAGTCAGTAGTAATCATAGTCATTTCCTCTGGTAAATTCCTCATTTAAAAACATTTTTTATAAATAATATTGCAATAGGGATACCCCACAAATTATGGTAATTTAAATTTTCCATTAGACTTATATAGAAAGAATCTGTGGTTTATATGATTTTCTTGCATATTTGATGTGCCAACTACTGTAGATCATTTGCTTCTTTATAAGCCCATGAAAATGATGGAACATAGATTTAGGAGTTTCAGAATGAATTAAATTATGTATGAAGACAATTTTTTTACAAAGTTTTTGTCAAGGAGTGATCCAATTTCATTTGAATTTTTATATAAAAATGGTTTACCACTAAAGTGCCCCCTATTATCAGCAGCTGACAATACAGTAAAACCTGTCTTAAGCGGCCACTCAAAAAGAAGACCGAAATTGGTTTAAAAAACTGATTATTGCTTAATGCAGGTCAAAATTATTGCAGAATGCTCCAAGGGGAGCATTCTGCAATACTTTCGACCTTCATTAAGCTACAGTTTGTCATTAAGACCTTTGTTTTGTCTATATTCGAGTGGCCGTTTTAGACAGGTTTTACTGTATTCATATTTTGTCATAGTTTAAGAAACTAATTAAGTCTTTATATTTCATGGGAATTTTCTACTGGCAGACAATTCACATGAAATTTCAAGCCTTATTTTACTCGAAAATTAAGAAAGATGTCTCAAAATTTATTGTCAGCTGTAGTTGTGATTGGTGCTTTAATGATTTAGCCATTAGTTTTCAGCGGGCCAAAAACCAAACATGGACATAGATCAGATTAAAATAAAGTTTTTTATTAAGTATGATATTTAAATAATATTATCACCTGAGTTGACAAGGAACCTTCCATATGGTTCATAGCCTCCTAAAATGTCAAATATGTTCTTAAAAAGATTATCCTTTGGAAGCAAAGGTTACATCAAAGAACTGAAGTAGTGTGGAGTGTACAAGTTTTCAGACCACAGACTAGCTAGTTTCGGCCAACTAGGCCTCACCAGTGACCCTCTTTAGCTTCCCTCAAGCCTGATCTGGATCCAAAACTGTTTGACACTCTGATATATGATATTCTTGAAAGAATTTTTTTAAATAAGTTGATTTAAAAAAAAAAAGCAACTTCTAAAGGAACTAAGACAAAATTGCAATGTAAAAGTTTTAAGTTGAAAATGGACTTGTCCATTATGTAATGGGTTAATAATATGTTTGAGCAGGTGTAGAGCCTTATAGTTTGTATAGTTTCTAATCTCAAGGATCAGTTTAAGCTGAAAATGGATTAAACTTCTTACATGGATTAGGTAATGGTGATTTGTTAAAGAGTTTTTATAGAGTACCATGCACGAAAGGTCAATGATGATAAGGGCCTTTATACTTTTGTCAATTTTTTCTTCAGTTTAACCCTTTGTCTACTAGTGTCATCTGCTGCTAAACCTCAGGCCTGATCTGAATCCAAACTGTTTGTTTAATTAAGAAACTAAACATCTGACAGTTAGGTGAAAAAGTGGCTAAAGTATGTTGCAGCCATTTTTAAGCTTTTCTACACTACTTGGTAAATGTAATAGCCTAACATCTAGGGTATCAAGGTTTATTTGACCACTGCTGGTGAAATGAAAATAGTTTGTTTCTTTCCCACAGAATTTTCTATAAAGCTACAAGTCTGGTATAATGAAGGGTCACAAGTTATAACTTAAAAAAAATGATTTCTTTCTCTGAATATCGATTTTGTCTGGGTTTAAAGTCTACAAAGAAAAACTTATATTGCAAGCTTTGATTAATTTAAATGAACAGAATAATTATTTTTTTTAAAAAATCACAAAAATTGTATTTTGTCAAAATTGATATCGATTATATTTGATGCTAAAATCAGCTAGAATTAACGTCCTCCACTTATAACCATTTGGCGGCATCTCATCAGTGTCTGCACTATTATTGCAAACTCTAGCAGCAAAAAAATAATATAATTTTGAAGACCCCTTTAAACTTGATAAAATGTTCGTCAAATATGAAAAATCTGGTCTCATTCTCAAAATCTGGGTGTAGGTCGTTATCGATCGTGATTGTGTCATGGGCAGGAAGTTATCTTAAACTCTTTGCATACAGGGTAATTTTGAATTCCGAATTTGTCGTCTGCTGACTTTTCAAAATTAATGTTTTCGAAAATTTTTTTCAGGAATACCATCAGAGTTTCAAACATTTTGGATCCAATATTGTTTGGACATATTGTCAAGCCTGATCTGGGGCTGTACTATTCACAAAGTTTATCAGCAGATGAGACTAGCAGGCCAAGAGTAGTTAAGGTATTATATTTTCTTCTCACAAAATCACTAATAGTACAGGTGCTGTCAATATTTACTTAAAGTGAAAGTACTTTAAAATTTAAATTGACTTAGGTAGGGGTAAGTGGATATACTACACAGTCAAATATAATGTTTGAACCACATCATGAGAAAAAGATAAGACCTCTTAGTAAATGATCATAATATGGGCCACGACGCAAGAAAACCTGTCTTTGGGGTTTAGGAATAACACAGGCGCAGATCAAACTGCGCATCCACGCAGTCTGATCAGTGCCTTTGTTTTTCACTCTTGGAAAGTATCATATCTAAAACTTGCTACATGGAAATTTCAACTTTCTAGCTGCTAGTTTCTGTAGCTGATGAGAATGGTTTGAGTCTTGCTTTGTCGGAAACCCGAAGACAGGTTTCTCGCGACGCGCCCATATTATAGGAATATTGTAGGCCTAGATTTATGTATAGAAAGTACTTTAGAAGGTAGGGGGATAAGTGGATATATTAGATGATTCATTTGCTTGCTTTTATGTCAACTTTTTTGTTACTGATTTTGTTAACAATTAAAGTTTTTGAGGAAAAAATTCAACCAGGAAATCCATCAGAGTGTCAAACAGTTCAGGTCCATATCAGGTGCTCCATCAATTGATTGGCCTGACCTGGGTCTAAACTGTTTGCGAAGGCTATCAGCAGTCACCATAACTAGAAAGTTGTTTCTTTATATGTATGAAATATTCTGGCAAACAATGTAGATCCAGATCAACTGGAATCTTAGGCAGCTGAAAAGGAGTTACACTGATATCCTTGGGCATTTTGAGTAGGGTAAACACTTTAAGGAACAATCAGGGCTGCAGTAGATGACACAGTTATATTATCTTCTTGAATTACGTGTATGTGTGTGTGTGTGTGTGGGGGGGGGGGGGGGGGGGGGGGGCGTGGGGAAGGGGTCAGGGAAATTGAGGCGTGATATTTCATGCGAGTTCATCTCGTGCGGATGATTGACATAAAATATCAAACCTCATACCATTTTTTTGTGTGTCTAAAACACACTATGCAGGGTCATAGAAATCCAGTGGCATGATAAAAATCCAGCAGCCATACTGAGAAAATGCATGTGATGTAAACAAGTCAAAAGTGAGTTAATTTTGTCACTTTAGAACCTTTTGAAAGTGACATCGATGGAAAATTGTTCAGCATTATTAAAAGGACCGCTGTGTATATTTGGTTCCCCTGAAACAGCAAAAGTAGATAAAAAACAAACTCACTTTTGACTTGTTTATGTTGCATGCATTTTCACGGAATGACCGATGGATTTTTATCATGACAGTGGATTTTTATCACCTTGCATAGTGTGGAAAAGTCTATCTTATATTTCCGTATACTGCTAATTTTAGTTGGTGCTTTGATTGTATATTTTTGAGATCTTTTTCCTAACAAATCTAATTTGTACCATTTTGATTGAATAAATCAATTTGTAAACATTTTAAAGTGTATAACAGGTAAATATAACAAGCCCAAACTTGTCATTTAATATGAATGAATTCAATGATCTGATAGTATATTATATTAAATCGTTCTGGTTCTTGCCATATTAATTTTGCCTACTGTGAATGAAGTTATTTAAATAGGCTAAACTAGTACAAAGCCATACTTATACAATGTTTTCAAGAAAATGTTTCTTTCAGAGCTATCTCCACACTTCAAATCATCATCAACATGATCATCATTAGCGTTTTATTAACGTGCCGGGGCAGGGGCACCGTCAAAATAAGTGGGCCCCCTTCTAGGTGTTCCTTTCTTGAGGGTCGATTGTTGCGAGCTTCCACTGGTTCTCCGTCAATTTCTTCCATGTCATATTGGGCCTCCCTGGTACCACATTCCCTGAACCTCTATAGCTCATGTGGTTCTGACTGCACCGCAAGAATGCTCCAGCAAAGCCTTTTTTCTCAAAATGAGGTCAAGGTCCTCAGAGCCTTTTACAGCTAATCCAGACAGAGATGCATACAAACCATTATGAAAGTTTCTTCTAAACCTCTTGTCAAACTATGATATCACCATTCATATTCATTGAAGGAGTAAATTGAGTAACATAACATGCATGTGCCTGGCTCTCGACTTGGCAATTACCGCACATGCTGGACATTTAACTGGCTCAGTCCGAAAGAATTAAGCGGCGGTTTTAATAAGTAGATAGCGCAGAATCATATCGCCATGTTTTCTACACGTTTCTACCACATTCATATATACCGTTTTTGCTCGTGTTAAAGACCACATTCTAAAATTACGAACACTAGCACTTTTTCTGAAACTTAATTTCTAAAATTACGAACAGCGGAAAAAATAATTATTTTTAGTGTTCGAAATTTTAGAACGTTTACTGTAATTTGCAATCATAGAAAAGATTTTAATATGTGTTTCTTTAACTGAACACAAGGTGTTGATATGACAATGAAGTTTGGTTAGGCTAGAGGTAGGTTGATAACTCCCTTGAATATTTGAGAAATGATTTTGTTGGTAGTTTCCTCTGATCTTCATCAAAATCTATGTTCATAATCTCTTCACAATAGAACTTGGACAAATATTTTCATTTCCAACAGGTTCCTTGTATGCCAATGTATGGTCACAATTGAAACACTTATTACACTTGTTTTGTAAACCAATCACTGATGAAGATTGAAATGAAGATATATGAAATCAGCTCTAAGGTTCTTTCAAAGGTTAAGAGTCAACTTTCCTATCCACCAATGAATTCGAAAAGAATATTGGAAGATAATTAAGAGATTTGGAAGTAACTTTCATAATGGTTTGTATGGATCTCTCCCTGGATTCGCTGTAAACATTGTACAATGGGTTCCAAAGACGACAATTCAGACCCAAAGGCAGCCCTTCTGGATAGCTGTACATTGTCTGAACATCTGATTTTGTTGCATGCGTACAACAAAGGTGCAGACCATGCAGCCTGAATGGCAGTCTGATCAGCACCTTTGTTATTTGCTCATTGGAAAAAAACTTGGATCTTTTACGTTTTTTCTGTCTTGTGTTTGTTATGCCTTTGTGCGCGTTTGTGTTTATTCACGGGTGGTAAACCTAGGAACTACCACGAAAATGTGTTAACGTAATTTTGTTCCCAAGCCTCATCCGGGACACGTCGTGGTAGTGTCCAGGCCGAAAATTGGATAAAGAAAGGTTGGTGTCACTTTCATTTTGTTTTATTTTACAACTAAGAACAAACAATGGTGAAATCCGACAATGTGGTTCCGTGTAAATATGTATCAGCGTCCCATCTAGCCCAAAATTTTGTTCGAAAATTTATTTTCTTTCTTTAGATTCGTGTTTCCCCACTGAGCATCGGACCAAATTTTCCCAAAGTTCGAAGGATTTTAGCCCATATCTTGCAAATTAAATGGAATTTGATATCATTTGAAGATCGAAATAATAAAAAGACCCTCAATTAACATTTTTACACAGAAAAAAAAATCTTAACATTTACTTGTAACCAATTCATGCCCCGTTCGTCCTGTGTGGTAGTTTCCAGCTCATCGTGGTAGTTAAAATGCTATCATGGTAGTTTCCAAGACTTTGTAGGAATTAAGTAGTAGTTCACATCAGCAGATGTTCACTATTCAGGGGCTACTTCATTTTTATAAAGACAGGGTGTGCGGGTCGAACCTTGAATACCCCTCTTATTCATACGAAGACCTTTTCAAACAACCTTTTTGTCAGATAACAATTGTCGACTGCCTGAATTTTAATTTTAGTGGGCTATTGAAATGATGAGAAGAATGAAAAGAAGGGACATTCACATACTTTGTTTTTGAATAAACATGCTTTTTAATTATCGAATAACATGCCCGTTCATCGAAGCACTCACATGTATATAAAAAGTGTCCCAACCCGAGGATATTTCCCTTTTTCTGAAGCGCAAGTACTAACGATACTTTGGGCCAGTAGTCTTATTCTGCCATTTTATCTTAAAGTTGACTGAACATGGAACTACGTAGCGAGTGACGCACTTTTTATATCATTTTTTTTTGTCTGTTGCTTGGTCCACCACGCCTCAACTGATGACCTTCTTTTGCTTTAGATTCCCAAAGGTGATGGTTGGCAGTCCAGGGCATGATCTCCACCTGTCAAGCATCACATTGAATCTCTTGAGTCCTCAGCTTATCTTCTTCATGGTGTTGAAATGTGATTTATTTGTTTACCATGGTAATTAATTGACAAGTTCAAGGGTTATCATCCGAAACAACAACCTCTATAATGTTTTGTAACACTTCAGAAACGTATCCTACAAAGTCTTGGAAACTACCACGATAGCATTTTAACTACCACGATGAGCTGGAAACTACCACACAGGACGAACGGGGCATGAATTGGTTACAAGTAAATGTTAAGATTTTTTTTTCTGTGTAAAAATGTTAATTGAGGGTCTTTTTATTATTTCGATCTTCAAATGATATCAAATTCCATTTAATTTGCAAGATATGGGCTAAAATCCTTCGAACTTTGGGAAAATTTGGTCCGATGCTCAGTGGGGAAACATGAATCTAAAGAAAGAAAGTAACTTTTCAAACAAAATTTTGGGCTAGAGGGGACGCTGAGACATATTTACACGGAACCACATTGTCGGATTTCACCATTGTTCGTTCTTAGTTGTAAAATAAAACAAAAATGAAAGTGACACCAACCTTTCTTTATCCAATTTTCGGCCTGGAAACTAACATGACGTGTCCCGGATGTGGCTTGGGAACAAAATTACGTTAACACAATTTCGTGGTAGTTCCTAGGTTTACCACCTGTGTTATTTGTGCCTTGTGGTCACCTGCTTGGAAAGGGCTGACCGCTTGGCTCTTGTTTGTGGTGTATAGCTGTGAGTTGTCACTTTCCCATTGGTATCCTGGGTCTGGTGTGATCCTTGCACCCTTACTTACTTTGCTTCATGTAAAATTTTAGTATTCTAGCTAGTCTCTTTTGCTGAACAGGCAGGTTTGAGCTTGTCCTGGTCGCAAACGAGAGGCCTCTATTATTATCATCCTTTGGTTTCATGCCTTCTCATTCATATAGAATCTTTATGTGTGAATGCTGATTAGCTGGCTATTGATGAAGCCAGCTGACCTGGGTCTACATTGTTTTCAACAAAATCGAAAGGGAGCACAGTAGTTGACATATGATAGAGTTCTGGACTCATGACCAAGCAGTAGTGGAATCTAACCCACCGGAGGCGACACACTACGGTGTTTTGTTCTTCAGCAAGACACTTTATCTTAACTGCTTAGTACAGCTTCAACACACATGACTGAAAAATTGTTGACTGGGATGTAAACCTTCAACTCAAACAAAAAAGTTAGATACACAGTGCATGTGCTTATTAGGCTGAATAGTTTTATGACAGTTTTGCATTGTTTAACTCTTTGCATGCTGGGTAATTTTTGCATGCTTTTTTGTCGTTTCTTGGACTTTTTTCAAAATTAACTTTTTCAAAAAATCATTTCAGGAATACCATCAGTGTCAAAAAGTTTGGACCAAGATCAGGCCCGACAATGTCGGGCCTGATCGTGGTCCAAACTGTTTGCAAAGGCAACATCAGTACTATAGACGACTTTTTATCTTCACTAAGTGTGGAAAGATTAATTATTTATAAATTTCAGGAATACCATCAGTGTCAAAAAGTTTGGATCTAGATCAGGCTGGACAATGCAGGGCCTGATCTCGGTCCAAACTGTTTGCAAAGGTTATCAACAGACGACTTTTTATCTTCATTAAGTGTGGAAAGAGTTAATTATTTATCAGTTACCGTATTGCTGCACATTGCCTGATAAACATGGTCTATCCCACGGCATGTGCCTTTATCAGGTCATGATGACGTTGCACTTTTTACATGATGACGCTTATGACGCTGAATCACCACAAAAATAAAAAATTACGTCATAATCTCTAGTTTGAAGAGTGAAACAACGGGTAAACTGATAAATAGAATACCAGGTTCGCGTCTTTTGATATCAAGTTTACCAGGCTCGGCTTTGAGAACGCGTGTTGAATCGCTCGGCAAGCCTCGCGATGTCAACAAGGGTTCTCAAAGCCTTGCCTGGTAAACTTGACACCTAGTATTCTCTATTTATATTGGTGAAATTCAGTAGCTTTATTTTCTCTGTATTGCAGACAGACCATTGACTGAGGATGGGGAACCGGTCATCTTCAAACAAAGATCACAGCCATGGTGAGTCCAGAGGAAGAAGTAGATCGTTTAACGGGCTTGCTTCAAGATTTCGGAGAGCCAGTAAGAGCCCTCCTAGAGACAGAAGTTCCTCAGTGTCCGAGAATGCTAGGCCACAGCGGAAAGGTAGTGGGAAACAGGGACAGAATGGTGACATCGGCCCTGTATCTCGGAAAATTTATGATGTGCCAAGGGTGACGCCAGATAAGAAAAGTGCTGCAGTGGACGTGAATATTGGTAATGCAGATAAAGCTAGGCAGGATCTGTCATCACGTCTGTCTCAGTCAGCACCCGGTAGCAGACATCCGTTGCCGCCAACCCCCGTCAAGAAAGAACTTACCAACAAAGAACCAACTTCTCCACAAAGCACACTTTCGTCTGATAGTACCTCTTTTATTAAAAGCTCAAACTTGAAAAACTTACAAAAATACCAAGTTCCGGATAAAAGTGATTTAATTGAGAATTATACAAACAGTCCGAGGTTAGGTGTGTCACAAATGAGACAAGTGTCCAGGGAGTTGTTCTCAGATCAGTTAGAAGATCTGGCTAAAAGACGAGCTATGGCCAATTTGAATCGGGATTTATCTTTGTCAAATGCAAGCCTAGGTGTGTTGTCCAACAGATCCAAGTCTATGCATAGTTTGAATTCATGTGATTATGACTATGAAGAAAGGTGTAATGTTGGTGAGCTTCTTTCCTTTGAACATAGCCACAAAGTTGGTGAGCTGTGTAGAAGTATAACATCTCAGTTTTCTGAGACAGACCCAGATGAGGAATCACCACTATTGAGACACAGGACTAATTCTGCTTCTGCTGTTGAGCTGGGTAGACATGACAGGAAACATGTTGCCATGGGAACCTCTGCTGTACAAATGAGACGGCAAGTTCCGAGTCCAACGAAATCCACACCAACTTCATCAGGTGAACCAATCTACTCTGTTCCACATAGCAGACCAGAGCCCAACAGTGCACGTAGACTCTTAGTCTCTCGAGCATTGAAAGACGAACTTTCTCCTGGTAAATCCTCTCTTCCGTCCTTGTCTTCCCCAGAACCACAGGTGAACAACTCTAGGTCCTCGTTACCTTCTCTGTCTCACATAGCATCAGAACCATCAATGATTCAGAGGACACCAGAGAGATCTTCATTGTCATCTTTATCTCGCTTCTCTCCGGAGAGATCCACGAGTCCTAGAACAACGCCAGACAGATCATTAATAACAGCGAAAACTAGGAGTTTAAGCCCAACATCTCAGTATCGTGCAAGTTCACCACTTTCTAATGCATCTCACTTACGTACCAGCTCACCAGTTTCTAATACAGCTCAGTTACATACTAGCTCACCAGTTTCTAATACAGCTCAGAACCGGACTAGCTCACCAGTTCCTAATACAGCTCAGTTACGTACTAGCTCACCAGCTTCTAATGCAGCTCAGAACCGGACTAGCTCACCACTTCCTAATTCCTCTCAATTCAGAACTAGTTCACCAATTCCTAATACAGCTCAGTTCCGCACCAGCTCACCCATTTCCAATACATCTTTGTCAGATTCTCCATCAAAGAGGACACTAATAAACGTGAACAGAGAACAGCTTCTTGCTGCTAACATGACTAAATCAATGCAAAAGTTTCTGTTGGCAAATCCTGGGGTCGGCACCAATTCCACAGACTATGAAAAGTTACACAATAAAATAGATAAAAAGAAGAAAACTATTGTGGATAATGATATGAGGGAAAGGAGTAGTAGTTTTTCTGTTATATCAAGGAAGATGCAGGAACAACAGATTGTGCAGCAAATGATTGAAGAACAACAGACAGAACAAAGACAAAAACAAGTACCGGTAGTTCATGTTCAGTCGCATTCGTATGACAGTACTCCTGTATCAACTGGGGGAGACTCAGGATTCAGAAGTCGGAGTCAGAGCTGGTCATCATTGTCACAGAAGTCTATGTCAGGGTCTAAAGTTCATACACTAGTGCCTGATGTTCATACACCAATGAAAAGCCTGTGGAGCTATAGTGTGACCTCGTTGGCAGAAACTGCGTCACAGCCTCAGCGGTTTATCTCAGGTCTCCAGGATGAAGGTCCATTGCTAAGTTCATTGGCTGTCAATCAGGGTAGGTATTATATTAGAGATGTTGTACATGGGTGAAAGCTTCCAGGATTATTCATGAATTCAAGATTTGAGGCTGACTTTCTTTGGAAAGTCAACCTCAATATCCTGAATAAGGCAGGTTATAAAAGCTTTGCTGATTTATTTCCAGTTTATCTTAGACAATTTTCTATCTAAACTTGCATGTTTTCAGAATAGAATTTCTAAAAATCAGGATTTTTAAAAATTTCAACTTTCGACCATAGGTAGTACCATATTTGTTCTTATAAGAGCCCTTGTAGTCATAGGTCTAGATAAGGAAGAATTTAAAAAAAAAAGTAATATTTTGTTATCCATAAGTTATATATATGTTCATGGGTAAAAGCTTTCAGGATTATTCCTGAATTAGGCAGATAATTATGGCTTCTCTGATTTAATATCATAGGCGCGTTGCTGAAATTCAAATTTTCGAAAAAACTTACCTCATCGTCATAAAGGATAAGACAGGTCTTAAATTCAAGATGAATGACTCTACTTTATTTCTGATTGGGTCGTACGCTCAAAAATTGGTAGCATCATATTAAAAAATGGGGAGATAACTCAATGTTTGCAAAAAAACGGTTCGTAAAGTACAGTTTTTAAACTGATTTTGTATTGACAAAAAGACGTTGTTTTTCGCGAATTATTTTATTTTCTTAAAGTAAGTCTACTGTCATTTATATTTGTAAGAGTTTTATTGATTTTTATAAATTTGAACATAGTATTTTGGGGGGATAACTCTTACTACCCTATAAAATTTTATATTTTCCTCTATATCATTCCTTGTTATACCGTTATATTTAAACAGAACCCTCAAAACTTCATAATTTCTAAAACAACTGTCTTTTCGCTTTTCAAAAACATGATTTGCCGTATCCTGATATGCCTGACGGCTCAGAAATCTGCATCTAAAGTTGCCATTCCTGTGTGGAAAAAACAGCGTTTTAATGCACTTTTCCAATACACTTGATACGAGCATAGGAGATTCGCTGATTTACTTTTGGAGAAAACTTACATTAGCGTCCTAAATGATGATAAATGCCTCAATTAAAGATAAGTATATCTGTACTATCAATTTGTGAGGATTGTACGTTAAAATCGAGTAACGTCATTCAAAAAATGGGGAAGTAACTCTGGTACTAGAAATAATGTAAAACCAGCATAGATGAGCGTCATTAAGTACCTCCTTGAAATAATGCATCTCTTCTTTTTTTTTTACTTTTACTTACACAAAAGTATATCTGTTTGAAAAATCTAGTCTTTCTTTCTTGAATAGATAAAATAGAATTTCAGAAACAGCAATATGACGCTCTTATTAGATATTAATATTATCTAATTTGCATATTCAAGAAAAACTTAAGAAATGAGAAAAATTGTAGAATAAATTAAGGGGTGTCACCTACAAAGTTACATATATGTCACTGTTTATCATTCCATACTAAGAATCGTGGTACCAAATTAAAGTTGAGACATTGGTAAAATGACTAACTGAATAGATATACGAATTATCTAATTTGCATACTCATGAATATTAATGAAAACATACGAAATGAGAGAAAATTGGTCGAAAAATTAAGGGGTATACCTACAAAATTACCACTACACCAGCTGCTAACTATCTTATCCTACAAGATTTGGTACCGAATAAAAGTTAAGACAAAGCCATTTGACTAAAATGATTAAATATACGAATTATCTAATTTAAATATTCGTAAATATCAATGTAAACGTAAGAAATAAGATAAAGTTGGAAGAAAAATTAAGGGGGTATACCTACAAAATAGCCTGAACGTCTGCTGCGTACTAGCCTAGACTACAAAATTTGGTACCAAATTGAAGTTGAGACATTGCCATTTGACTAAAATGATTAAATATGCGAATTATCTAATTTAAATATTCAAGAATATTAATGTAAATATAAGACATAAGACAAAATTTGTAGAAAAATAAAGGTGGTATACTTTCAAAATTACCAGGACGCTAGCTGCTAACTATCCTATCTTACAAAACCTGGTACCAAATAAAAGATGAGACTTAGCCATTTGATCAAAATGATGAACTATACGAGTTATCTAATTTAAATATTCATGAATATTAATGAAAGCATAAGAGATAAGAGAAAATTGGCAGACAAATTAAGGTGGTATACCTTCAAAATTACCTATATATCTACTGCTAACTATCGTAGACTACAAAACTTGGTACCAAATTAAAGCTGAGGCATTGTAGTTTGACCAAAATAATTAGATATACGAATTATCTAATTTGAATATTCATGAATATTAATGTAAAAATTAGAATAAGGGAAAATTGGTAGAAAAATGAAGGTGGTATACCTACAAAATGTCCTATATGTCTGCTGTTTATTAGACTAGACTATAAAATTTGGAACCAAATAAAAGTTGAGACTTTGCCATTAAACCAAAATTATTAAATATGCGAATTATCTAATTAAATATTCATGAATATTAATGTAAACATAAGAAATAAGACTAAATTGGTAGAAATATTAAGGGGGTATACCTACAAAATTACATGTACTCCAGCTGCGAACCATCCTAGACTATAAAAATTGGTACCCAATTAAAGCTGAGACATAACCATTTGACTAAAATGATTAAATATACGAATTATCTAATTTAAATATTCATGAATATTGATGTTAACATAAGAAACAAGACAAAATTGGTAGAAAAATTAAGGTGGTATACATACAAAATTAACACGACGCTAGCTGATAATTATCCTATCTTACAGAAACTTGGTATCAAATAAAAGTTGAGACATAGCCATTTGATGAAAATGATAAAATATACGAATTTTACAATTTAAATATTCATGAATATGAATTAAAGCATAAGGATAGAAAAATTAAGGGAGTATAGCTACAAAATTACCTATATGTCTACTGCCAACTATCGTAGACTGCAAAACTTGGTACCTAATTCAAGTTGAGACATTGCATTTTTACCAAAATGATTAAATTTACGAATTATCTAATTTGAATATATTTCATGAATATTAATGAATACTTAAGAACTAAGAGGCAATTTGTAGAAAAATAAGGTGATTTACGTTCAAAATAACCACTAAGTCAGCCGCTAATATGATTACCTTCAAAACTAGGTACTAAATAAAAGTTGAGACATTTTTATTTGATGAAAATGATTAAATATACAAATGATCTAATTTGAATACCCATAAATATTAATGTAAACATAAAAAATAAGACAAAATTGGTAGATTAATTAAGGTGGTATCCCTACCAAATTACCTCTACACCAGCTGCTTACTATCCTAGACTACAAAACTTGGTATCAAATAATATTTGAGATACAGGTATGCGACCCTATGGTTATATGTATTCGAAATATCTAATTTTCATATTCACGAATATTAAAGAACACATTAAAAAGAATAAGTAAAAAAAAATAGTAGAAAACTAAAGTGGTTTGACCTACAAAATAACCTATATTTCAACTGCCATATATCCTGGACTACCAAAAATGGTACCAAATGAAAGTGGAGATATAGTTCGTTGACCCAATGATGAATATACAAATGATCTCATTTGCATACTCATGAATGTATAAGAAAACATTAAAAAGAAAGAACACAGAATGATAAAAATTAGTTCTAGGCTTTAATTTGATAATGGGATAACTAGCAACTGACATATGCGTAATTTTAACAGTACACCCCTTTAATTTTTCCAAAATTTTCTCTCGTTTCTTATATTTTGATAAGTATTTATGGGTGAGAATGTTAGAAAATTTGTTAAATGGACAATTTGGTAAAAGTGCAGTGATTTGGCATTATTTGGTACCAAGAGTGATTGTCTATTATAAATCGCAGCTGAGTTGTAAGTATCTTTGTGGGTACAACCTTTTATTTTTTTATGATTTCCTAATGTATTCATTAATTTTCATGAATATACAAATTTGATCACTAGCATACTTTACCGCTGAACGAAGCTGCTATGTCTTACTTTTGTTTTTATCGAGTTAGTACTTTAGGATGAGTTTCTGCTGAGATATAAGTTATTTGTAGGGACATACCCAACTGTTTTGAAGCGCATTGTTTTTTGCCATGGAAACCACGCAATTTCACATAGCTCAAATGGGGTTATTTTCAGGGCAATACTTTTACCTATTAAAGGCGGTCGCACAAAACAATTTGACGCCCATGAGAAGTTGTCCTGAGTCTAATTCGACCATTGGGTACTAAGGAATTTAAATGCTTTTACTTTTGATATATGTATAGATAGTGTTAGACATTTTGTGGGTATTGCTAGGAAGAATGCACATTATGACGACAGTTAAATCAAAGCTACTTGTCGATTTTCAAAACTCATTTCTCGTTTATGCCTTTAAAAGCTTGAACCTAGTTCAAAATAGTGCTATGAATGAAACATTCATTACAATAGCTGGACACTAAATACGCAAAAAAGTAAGTGAGTATAAACAAGAAAAAACACAATCACTACTGTAGATCAACCCACAGCATCGTGAGGAAGAGGAACAGAACAAATACAGTCACAAGACACCAGGAAGACAATTGAAGCAAAGCAACTATCATTCTCTTCCTCGTCAAGGTGTTAACAAAAATAGAAAGAACACAAAGAGATGCATAATAAAACAAAGACCAACACAGAACCCCGACAAATATTCCGAGGTACATTAAACAATGAATCAACAACAATGTAAGATTCTGTATGATTATGGCGGCCATCTTGAAAACATGCAAATAAGCTCAATAAGACGCCTTTTCTCAGCTTGCAAACATTGGTTTTCGGATTTAGCAAATCAAACAACCTTAAAGAAATGTGTCAGACCATTTGTCTTCAGAAAAAAAAGTCCATACTCGATACTTTTAAAATTCGTATTTCGTGATTCTGTTTTCTGCGAGCATTAAGTTATCTCCCTTTTTTCAATATGACGCTTCCCATTTCTGAGTGTGCGACCCCCCAAAAAATTAAGTATAGTCATTTATCTTCAATTGAAAACTAGTTTCATCCTTTAGGACGATGAGGTTAATTTTCTCAAAAGCATTCAGAAACTGTGCCTAAAAGTATACCAAGTGTATTGGTGAGATGCACGAAAACAAGAATATTTTTTCACACGGGGGTAGCAACTTTGCAAGCGATTTTCAGAGCTGTCAAGCATGTCAGAATGCTGTTAATCATGTTTTTGAATAGTAAATTTATATGTTTCTACTAATTGATCAAATTTTACGCATTTTTACTAAAAATAACGGTATTATTAGAAACGATATCGGGGGAAATGTTCTATTTTATAGGGTAGTAAGAGTTATCCCTCATTAGCTATATCTGCAAATGAAGAAAATGAGCCAAATTTGATTTAAAAATAAATAAAAGTTAAATTGATTTTAGAAAATAAAATAATTTACGAATAAATAATGTTTTGACACTGCAAAAAATCAATTCGAAATTCGTACTTCACAATTCCCTTTTTTGCAAGGATAGAGTTATCTCCCCTTTTAGATATGACGCTACCAATTTTTGAACGTACGACCCAATCAAAATTAAAGTAGAGGCATTTAGTTTTGATTTGCGACCGGTTTCATCCTTTATGACGATGAGGTAAGTTTTCTCAAAAAGTAAGCCTTATATGAAATTCAGCAACGCGCCTATCAGTTTATCTAAAGACAACTGACCATTTTAACTTGAAATTGTTGATATTTATAGGCATAGTGCAAGTTTTAAGATTTGATTATTTCGGAAATTTTAAAGTGAAGCCGCCGTGGTGTAGGGGATAAACCTATGTCTTGTTAACCAGGGGTCCCAGGTTTGATTCCCGGCTTCTCCATAAAACCACTTTCGGCTCCCGTCATATAATAAACACACATATCATAAACCCTCCTGGCCCAGTACTGGTTACTACCCATGGAAAAGCCACAATTTTTATTTTTTTTTGTATGTTTGTGAGGTGGTGGCCCATAAAATTATGTTTATTTTTGCAAAAAAAAAGATAATTCACTGATATAGATAAAAATAATTATAAAATTAGTTAACTTTAATGCTTTGAAGATAGGTGTCCCCATTTATCACCTAAGTCATCTTTTTATTTATTTTAACAGTTAGCCTTATCACCTTTATATATACATTAGGGGTAAAAAACCAACACAACTCATCTCATTGTTTATCTTTTTATCAGTAATTATGGATTTGATAACCTGTATGATATAACATCAAAGGACTACACACTTTACTGTCATAGGGAAGATATATGTACAGGACAGCTGATAAAATCATGAATATAAATTATAATAACCACCCTTAGTTCATATATATGTCTATCATATAAATATCGCAAATAATTTAAGGTCACACACAGGTTTAGATAAACAAAATTTTTGAGCATAAAATTGTAAAATTTTTCTTACCCATCACTTTTAACCTATGTTTTGGGTGCTCAAAAGAACCGTCTCATTGAGACGGTTCTTTTGAGTAACCACAACATATGTTTTGGTTGAGAAATAAGAAAATATTTTTTTTTGGTATGCATCTGATGTTTACTTCTGGTGTCCTCGATTATAGGCCATACCTATTACATGCCAAACATCGGGGACTGGGGAAGGGTTGGGGGAAGGGGGTTCATTCAAAAATTAAAGAAGAGATCAGAATTTAATCATGGAGAGAATAACTGCTACGAAAACTTACCAATGGATCTTGAGGAAAGGCCAATTTCATGTTATTTCTTTGCAAATTGTTTATTAAATATCAAGTTCATGTAATATTGATCAAGTCATAGTTTTAATAGAATCACAACTTTCTCTATGTTAGTCCTTACAGAGCCAATATTGTATGACAAAACCAACAAAATAGCATGTGGCCCAAGCACCAGTCTGACCAGAGCCATCCCTGTTTGCTTGAGAAACTTATATTTAGATATGGCTACATCTTGCACACTCAGCAAAGACTGGACTAGTTTGCTAAATGCTCAAGGCTGTATGTCAACGGTTATAATATTTATCCTAAATATTCTGACAATTACTTAGAAAATTTGAACGACTGCATATTCGCAGCCAGACATAGTGATGATGTAAACCCTGATCAAACTGCTTATTCTCCCTGTTTACACAGATATAGAGTTTCTACATTATTTGAAAAAAGCCTGTAGTAGTGTACCATCTCAAGTCCGATTTTTTATGGCAAACACAGTAATAGTATATTTTTTATATGAATTAGCTTAGTTAATTGAGGTGAGGGTGCTTATTATTTTTCCTAGCCCTCAAGATAAGCTGGTATTCAAATCTCTATATATTCATTTTTTTTACAAGAATAAATATTTTGTGGTGTCTCATTGAAAGTCTCAATGAGAGGCTTTCAATGAGACACCACAATAAATGTTTTCATGGAGAATTAAGAGAGATAAACATGTATTCATCATAGCCCACAAACAAAAAGCAAATCATCTTAAGCTCTGTTTATTAATCATGCATTGGCATCAAAATTATCAATATTTCAAGGCTGTAAACACTGGGAAAATAATCACTGCTCTGTCTTGTCTATCAGATAAGCTTTGAAAAAACTTATAAAAAGATGAATGAATTAATTAAAGTGGTATCACCAAGATTATGATAACAGCTGGAAGCACCAGAACAGGTTTTATTGCTTTATACATAGGTTTAGATAAACAAAAATTTTCAGCGTAAAATTGTAAATATTTTCTTACCCATCAATTTTAACATATGTTTTGGGTGCTCAAAAGAACCGTCTCATTGAGACGGTTCTTTTGAGTACCCACAACATATGTTTTGGTTGAGAAATAAGAAAAATAAATTTTTGTTACACACTCTTAACTAAAGTCCTGTTTATAGTAACCCATCCATGACTGAATAGGATAAGAAATGCACTTTTGGTGAAGAGTGTAGGTGCAGAATGCGGCATTTGATCAGGACTGGCCTTTATTCATTGCAATAAGGAACTTCTGCTAGACATAGGAGCAGCCGTGTAGTGGCCTTGTGTCCAGGGGTTTCTAGTCGGATCCATGACTCCTCCAGTCTCTGATGAGACTAAGCCATGGTCCCATCTCCATATGGCCTCAGCTGTTAGTGGGACGTTAAACACTAACCCACTCACTGACACTCTGCCAGACACATATAAAATTGAGCAAAAAAGGGAATAAAGATAAAATGCACCCTTAAAAGTCCAACATGGATGCAACATTATAAGATGAATATGAAGCCCCAATGATGTTGCAAAAATCTCTCTATTTTCGTAATTTTGAACTTATTGATCGATATTGTTCGTAACCCTTAAAGTGCATCTGAAAATGTCTTCTGCTGAAGTTGTCTGCTGCAAATAATTGCCTAGCATTACTGACAAATTAAGTATAGAAGCAAACAGCGAGGACCCAGAACGGAGCAGTCTGATCTGGGTCCACTTTGTTTGCCATAGAGGCTACTTTAACATTTCAGCAGACGAGAAAAGCAGACGACTTTTGTTGCGATTGGCGCTATAAGGATGCCACACTGGTCTATGTTTGCAAAAATCACTCCATTTTGTAATTTTGAACTAATTGATCGATATTGTTCTTAATTAAGTTACTGAAGAAATGAAACCAGACCTAGAACTGTATTGTTTAAACAGCACAGATTGTAACATTCATTCTTTAACTGCAACAGATAAACAGTTTTATATTTTACAGAACTGTAATGCTTGACTTTACACTTGAATTGTCTGGCAGATGATTAAAGTGAAATACCCAGTCTTATCAATGGTTCTACTGCAAATTCTCATCTAATTGTTACTGCCTGAAATGATACAAAGCTAGTGTATGAAGTCATATTTCTGAATTAATTTTTCCTATTTTTTCAACCAAAACAAATGTTATGGGTACTGGAACTCATGTGAGATCACTTATGAATCCCATCTGGGGTGTGTTTGTTTGTTTGTTTTAATTCTTTACGTCCCATCAACAATCTTTCAGTTAAACAGGGACGGGTCTTCCTGGGTTGAACCAGTACTAAGCTAGGATAAATGTGTCTTGCTCAAGGACCACAACGCAGTGATGCCGGTGAGGCTCGAACTCGCGGCCCCTCGGCCTCAAGTCAAGCACTCTACCACTGAGCCACTGGGCTCCCATCTGGGGTGTGTAAGAACTTCAAAATAGCTTACCTTGATCTATGTATGTATATAAATTTTATAGGTTTGAAATTTACATTTTTAAGGTCATAATATTTTATTTATAGGTATGAGACACCAGAATTTTTTTTTTATCGCCGTAACATTAGAAAATCCTGTTAGTATGTGCTTTATTAAAAATTGTAAAAGAACAGACTAGTATGCATATATGTGCAGTCTGGTCAGCTGAATACAGTCATTCCAAAATATGAACTGTTTTAAGCATGCTGCATATGTGAACTTTGCGATACATTCAACTATTGAAGCCAAAAACGTGTAGAATGGTCCTGCAATGTAGTTTACAGATACCACTATGCACAGATCAGCCTGCTTGATTCAGCAGACAGATCTCTACATGATGGTAGATAAGGATGGTCTTGATCTGCTCAAGCTGAGCTTGGCCTTCGTTCTGTGTGTGTAAAAGGCCTTTTTTCACAATATCTTTTCATTCCATTAACATGCCTAGCTTGAAGGTATGTGCCCAATGGTGTTTTGTTTTATACCTTCAGCAGATTTAAGACCTAGCAATGAAACTACTAAGTCTTGGGCCCTTGGCCAAAGTTGGAAAAAAATCGACAAAATTCCATTATGGACACCCAAAAAAATTGGATCAAAATTTACCATCAAAAACAAGGTATAAATACAACCTTAAAAGTATTTGTAAGCTATTTGTGGTTTCATGATCATGGGTCAGGAGAAGTATGAGTCTTCCTTTGAAAAAGTTTCTTAATTGGGAAATAAACTCAGTAAATTTTGAAAAAATGTTGCTATTTCAGCCCCCAAACTGCATTTTATACACATTAAATGCATATATTTAGATGCCTGTGGTGCCTAAATTGCAGTTGCAGTTATAATGAGCTTATGTGAGAGTTGCTTCCTTCTTGTTGGTACCATCTTATTTGTAACTACAATGAAGCTTCTTTGATTTTATATTTGGCTTAGGTTCAGGATCTAACTCATCCTCATCATTCCCCACAGTCATTAGTGAGTTAATTTATTGCTTTTGTTTTAAATTTTGCCTTGAATGATTTATCTCTGCTTTCACAAATAAATTACATAATATAATAATCTTGAAGACTACTAGTTTCTTATAAAAGCTAATGATCAGATTTATCAGGACTAGGGTTAATATATTGTATAAATTAAAAGGCTGTTAATTGTAGATTAATTGAGCACACTTTTTAACACTTAATTTATATATATGAAGGAAAAGGCTAATGTTGCTTATAAATACTGTACCTATCCCTGAGGCAAGTTCAACAATGCGAGTGCTCTCAGGCGCTGGTTGTACTGATGCCAAGCTTTACAGTTTACGAATAAAGATGGGTACCAGAACAATGAGTGCCCGCGAACACTCCCATTGTTGAACTCGCCTCAGGTATATATTACAGTAAAACCTGTCTTAGGCGGCCACTTAACAAAATATAGACAAAACAAAAGGTCTTAATGGAAAATGGTAGCTTAAATGATGGTCGAAAGTATTGCAGAATGCTCCCCTTGGAGCATGCTGCAACATTTTTGACCTGCATTAAGCCAAAACAATTTTTTGTTCTTTTTGAGTGGCCGCTTAAGACAGGTTTTACTGTGGATATATATTTCTATGTTCTGAATAGGACTTCAGTCCTCTTTTGTATCCAGCCGGTCAATTATGCTATACTCTAATGTGATTTTTAAAGAATCCACTTGAAAATTAAAGCTAACTTGTGGACTTTAGATTAGCCTTAATCATTCTGAATATTTGTATGTACTACATTCAACCACATTTTTGATCCAGATATTTGAATGACTGATCAGTATCAACAAGAGTGGAAGACAGTGTGGACACTGATCAATTGACTTCTTAGAAGTTAGTTTCAGCTGATCTAGATCTACACTGTTTTCTAAACAGGCTATATCAGGGTTTAGCAAGGTAAGGGGCAACTTTAGGCACCTTGGGATAGGCTGTTGGAATATATTATAATCTGGCATTTATCTAAAGAAAGGAATTATTAATAGTTATAGCTATAATGATGACTATTTATTAACTTTTCTTTCACTGTATCCAGGCATTATCCACCCCCATTTTTGGATTGTTTTAATACTTGCCTTTTTTTTAATTTAAAGAAATACGTCCAGTTTCATAATTGTCTTTCCTTCCCAATTTTAACCAAACTTCATTGGAATATGATCCCTGGGTGCCCAAAGACTTCTGATATTCAAATGAGATGTGATTGTTGACCTTTTAAGCTTCTGATAAAAAAAGTATGTGAGTTTGTAAGTCAGTAGTTTCTAGACACCTGAGGCTTTTGATAGACCCATAAGCAAACCATAAAGCTTCTGATAAGGCAATTGTTTCTAGACACCTGGGGCTTCTGATAGACCCATAAGGCTTCTGATAAGTCAGTCGTTTCTAGACACCTGATGCTTCTGATAGACCCATAAGGCTTCTGATAAGTCAGTAGTTTCTAGACACCTGATGCTTCTGATAGATGCATACAGCTTCTGATAAGTCAGTAGTTTCTAGATACCTGAGGCTTCTGATAGATCCATAAGGCTTCTTATAGTCAGTAGTTTCTAGACACCTGTGGCTTCTGATAGACCCATAAGGCTTCTGATAAGTCAGTAGTTTCTAGACACCTGATGCTTCTGATAGACCCTTTAAGCTTCTGATAAGTCAATTGTTTCTAGACACCTTGGGCTTCTGATAGACCCATAAGGCTTCTGGTAAGTCAGTAGTTTCTTGACACCTGAGGCTTCTGATAGATGCATAAGGCTGCTGATAAGTCAGTAGTTTCTAGACACCTGAGACTTCTGATAGACCCATAAGGCTCCTGATAACTCAGTAGTTTCTAGACACCTGTTGCTTCAGATAGACCCACACGTCTTCTGATAAGTCAGTAGTTTCTAGACAACGGATGCTTCTGATAGATGCATAAGGCTTCTGATAAGTCAGTAGTTTCTAGACACCTGAGCTTCTGATAGACCCATAAGGTTTCTAATAAGTCAGTAGTTTCTAGACACCTGGGGCTTTTGACAGACCCATAAGGCTTCTGATAAGTCAGTAGTTTCTAGACACCTGATGCTTCTGATAAGTCAGTAGTTTCTAGATACCTGAGGCTTCTGATAGACCCATAAGGCTCCTGATAACTCAGTAGTTTCTAGACACCTGGGGCTTCAGATAGACCCACATGTCTTCTGATAAGTCAGTAGTTTCTAGACACCTGATGCTTCTGATAGATGCATAAGGCTTCTGATAAGTCAGTAGTTTCTAGATACCTGATGCTTCTGATAGATCCATAAGGCTCCTGATAAGTCAGTAGCTTCTAGACACCTGATGCTTCTGATGGATCCATAAGGTTTCTAATAAGTCAGTAGTTTCTAGACACCTGTGGCTTCTGATAGACCCAAAAGGCTCCTGATAAGTCAGTAGTTTCTAGACACCTGGGGCTTCAGACAGACCCATAAGGCTCCTGATAAGTCAGTAGTTTCTAGACACCTGAGGCTTCTGATAGATGCATAAGGCTTCTGATAAGTCAGTAGTTTCTAGACACCTGAGGCTTCTGATAGACCCACACCTCTTCTGATAAGTCAGTAGTTTCTAGACACCTGAGGCTTCAGATAGACCCACACGTCTTCTGATAAGTCAGTAGTTTCTAGACACCTGAGGCTTCTTATAGACTCACAAGTCTTCTGATAAGTCAGTAGTTTCTAGACACCTGGGGCTTCAGATAGACCCACAAGTCTTCTGATAAATCCGTAGATTCTAGACACCTGAGGTTTCTGATAGATGCATAAGGCATCTGATAACTCAGTAGTTTCTAGACACCTGAGCTTCTGATAGACCCATAAGGTTTCTGATAAGTCAGTAGTTTCTAGACACCTGTGGCTTCTGATAGACCCATAAGGCTCCTGATAACTCAGTAGTTTCTAGACACCTGGGGCTTCAGATAGACCCACACGTCTTCTGATAAGTTAGTAGTTTCTAGACAGCTGAGGCTTCTGATAGACCCACAAGTCTTATGATAAGTCAGTAGTTTCTAGACACCTGGGGCTTCAGATAGACCCACAAGTCTTCTGATAAGTCCGTAGTTTCTAGACACCTAAGGCTTCTGATAGATGCATAAGGCTTTTGATAAGTCAGTAGTTTCTAGACATGTGCAGATCCTGATAGACGCATGGAGATTCTGATAGATCCATAAGGCTTCTGATAAGTCAGTAGTTTCTAGACACCTGATGCTTCTGATAGATCCATAAGGTTTCTAATAAGTCAGTAGTTTCTAGACACCTGATGCTTCTGATAGACCCATTAAGCTTCTGATAAGTCAGTAGTTTCTAGACACCTGATGCTTCTGATAGGTGCATAAGGCTTCTGATTAGTCAGTAACTTCTAGACACCTGTGGCTTCTGATAGACTCATAAGGCTTCTGATTAGTCAGTAGTTTCTAGACACCAGAGCGTCTGATAGGTGCTTTTGGCTTTTGATAAGTCTGTAGTGTCTAGACACATGGAGATTCTGATAGACTCATAAGGCTTCTGATAAGTCAGTAGTTTTTGGACACCTGAGAATTCTGATAGACCCATAAGGCTTCTGGACACCTGAGGCTTCTGATAGACTCATAGTCATTTAGTTTCTGGACACCTGAAGCTACTGATAGACTCATACTTGCCATACATATTTAAAGCTTCTGAGCTGTCAGACTCTGGACACATAAGGCTACTGATTGTAGTCTTTAAACTCCCAAATAGAAAGTGTTCAAGGATATGTTAATATGTATGTTTGTGTTTAACGCCCCATCAACTTCCAAGGTCATATGGAGATAGGACCACGGCTTAAAGTCTCACTGGAAAGACAGGAGAAGATGGGACAAGGTGAGTGGTTTATCCACAACACAACAGCGGCTCAACAAATAGTCTTGGTATTAAAGAATTAGATGGGACCCCAAGTTTACAAGGTGAGTGGTTTATCCACACCACAACAGCGGCTTGACGAGTAGTCTTAGTATGAAAGTATCAAACATTATTCCCAGCGTTCTCTCATCTTTTACCCAATTTGAGATTTGTATGCAACAGAAAAGGAAGGTCACTCACCAGGGATTTTTCTACCTTTCTGAAGTCGGGGCCAGGGACCTGTTGAATTTGGGAAAATATCATTTGGACCATCAAAGTTGGGAAAACTTGATGCAGTCCAAAAGAACTCCATTAGATTAAAAACCATGGATATCAGAAATTAGCAGTGTAAAGCTGTAACATATTTGTTGCTCTAATTGCCCTTCATAAAAACTCATGAAAATTTGCATAAAAATGTGAATGAAAACATGTTTTCATTCACAGTTTAATGCAGATTTTCATGCATCTGTAACTTTGCTATTTTTGTCGGATTTTCACAAAATTTTCACCAAGTAAGAAATTGGGAATGACATACATGATACATCATTTTGGGAAGTTTTTGCTAATTTTGGAATTGGGAAGGGGGCCGATATTCGCCCCAAATCTGGCCTAGGAAAACCCTGCTCATAGGCATCATGTTTTTTCTCTTTATGTGATGTCTAAACATGTCTGCAATTTTATTGACTGAGTCATTTAATGTCATCTCGGAGATTATTGGAAGGCACTGTGCTCCTCTATGTCACCGTCTAATGTCGGTTAGACTGACTAGTGTCACCGAAGTTTGGTTAATCTGACCCTGCTATCTTCTTTTGTTTCGTCAAGGATATATATAGTCACAGAGTTCAAAAAGATTAACACCCATTCTGCTGAATAATTCAGCATAGCTAATGCTCTGTTAATCTGATTATTATATGCAAATTATGGTTATAAATCTTTAAACAGAACGGCTAACAGTGAAGATTCAGATCAGCCAGCTTCTTCAGAAGCTGGCTGATCTGAATTTGCACTGTTTGCAAAGCGAGATATTTTGGAGCTCACTCGAACATGGGTAAGCGTTATACACTTGATTTTCTTAGTACATCAAAGGACTTAAAATAATCGTAAGCTTTTTGTCGACAAATATTTACGCTTAAATTGAAACTGTAAAAGGTATTGATGTTATCTTTGCATGAGAATTCATTAAAATATTTACCTATAATAGATAAGTATAGCATTGTGTTTTTACTTAATGATTTTACAAAGAGATAACATATCTCTAAACAAAGGGGACAAGCGAGTGAAAGTAAGAAGTTTTGTCAGTGATTAGACTGTCTGATCATCTTTAAAGGCAGGAACAACTGAGGTAGCCTTTTTCTTAATGCTGATTAAGAAAGAATTTTAATATTTACCTTCTTTGGTATAGCCCCAGCCTGTCTGTCTCTGCCGGTCTCTTGTCAATTTGCCAGGATGATTCACATATGCACCAGGGACTAAGCTAGGGGGCTACTAGAGCAAAATGGTCCCACTAGGGGCCAAAATTTTGCCCTAAATGGGACCCAGGGAAAAGTAGGAGTGTCCCTAAAAAAAATTTTTTTTTTTTTAAGGGAGACTCTTTTTCATTCTGTCACCACACAAATGCAAGCTGTGGTGACAAATCTACCACTGCATTGTATTTCTCCTTCCATTTGATGGCGATAGTATGTGCAATAGCTAATTTGCTTCTAAACTGACAGAAAATGCCTTAATTTTACACTATACCTTCTCCCTGATTTTACTGGAGGGAGAAGTCACTTCTCCCTACTGCAGGGCTCAGCTTGAGCCCTGAGCACTTTACCATATTAGATAATCTAAATTTTGGTCATAGTCCCCAGCAGCTTGTGGGTTGAGCTCTTAATCACTTAATGACAGAGTTCAAGACTCACCGCTGGCAGAGTCACTGTGTTGTGTCCTTGCAAGTTACTTCATCTGCTACTTAGTACTGGTTCAACCCAGAAAGACAGGAAATATCGTCCCAACATAACTGTAAAATTGTTGACTGGGACATAAAGCATCAAAACAAACAGAGACACTGTGTTGTGTAAGTGAGCAAGACACTTTACCCGCTGCTTAGTAGTGGTCAGGAAATCATCCCGACATGACTGAAAAATCATTGACTGGGAAGTATATAAAGCATCAGAGACAGAACTCAGAGGTTCAAGCCTCACTTTAACCTATTGATTGCTCTCTGCTGATGTTCTCCCCAGTGAGTATATAGAGGATCTTACATGAGTGCTCATGTTTTGAATTTATTAAACGAGGTAGGGAAAAGAGATAAAATGTGAGGCTTGCCAAGCATTTTATCTCTTTTTAGTAACGAGCTTAATAAATTCAATGATACAGGAGCACGAATGTTAGATTCTATTTATCATATGACATTAAAATTATTTTAAATTCATATTTTTAGAGTAAATTTGCCATATGCGTGACGTTAAAAGCATCATTTCATAACGTTTCCCAAAAATCTATATATGATATATCGATTTTATTGCATGGCATTATTTCATTCCCAGACGCCACGTCATATGATAAAACTTTTTATGTCACCCAACTAATAGTATATAAGGTCCATGTCATTTGTGTGTAGGGGTGTCACCAGGAGACACTGTGTTTCTGCTGGGGATCCCATCCTTGTGGACTCTCTATCGTGGGTTTTGATTTAACTTGCAAAGCACAAATAGTCACACTGCAATCAGTTTAAATCAGTGGTTATTCATTATGAAAAAACTTTAGTTTTAATGTATAGAATTGTTACCATATTATTGCCCTTGCCCAGTACTTCTGGCTCCCATCATAAGGGGCACTGTGGCTTCAGTGGCATTGTGGATAAATTGCCCAGCAGCAAGTGTTGTGTGCTTTGAGTAAGGTACTTTATCTATGTACTGGTTTGAAGTGGTTTCCACATAGTTGCAGGAACACAGGTGTAAAAAAATGCTTGATATGTTTATGTTACTTATTGGGTGTAGAACAACCAAAGTGACCTGTTTGTTTGACCTTAGTATTATTTTGTCCACAAGAATAAACTAACACACCTGCAAAAATCAAGATGAGAACCAAACAACTTTGCTTTGCCAGCTAGTGCTGTCTGCTGATAACCTTTTTTTTCAGATCAGGCCAGACAAAACATCAGACATGGCCCGAGGTTATAAAAAATGTTTTGGGCTCAACCACAGATGTACGGTAAATGTTCTAAAATTTTCGAACACTAAAAAATAATAATTTTTTCCGCTGTTCGTAATTTTAGAAATTACGTTTCAGAAAAAGTGCTTTAGAATGTGGTCTTTATCATGAGCAAAAACGGTATATATGCATGTAAACATATGGTAGAAACGTGTTGAAAACACGGCGATATGATTCTGTGCTATCTACTCATTTTTCTTTTCAACCGCCGCTAAATTCTTGCGGACTGAGTCAGTAATATGTCCAGCGCATGCGGTAATTGCCAAGACGAGAGCCAGGCACGTGCACGTTATGCCACTCAATTTACTTACAAGTCGTAAAAGTCCACTTTTTTAACCCGGACTACCGATGAATCGCTACACTTTCGTTCTTCCTTCACTGTCACTTGCTGCATATCTGCGCAAATGCCGTTTATAATTTAAAACAGTCACTCAAGGACATCTTGTCGATCAGAATTTTTTGCTAAGATATAATTCTGACATATTAAGATGTTGCTTGCTTTAAGTCTCTCTGATGCTGTATTTATCATGCTGAATAAATGTTAAAATGCCAACGATTGTTGGCATTTTAATTTTATGAGCAGGATAAATTTCGTGCCCATAAAAAAAGTTTTTTTACCCTCGGGCCTGATCTGGATCTAAACTGTTTGACACTCCAATGGTATTCATATAAGAAATTTTTGAAAAAGTTAATTTTTAAAAAAATCATCCCAACTTTTTATTGTTAAAAGCTGCTAAGGGAGGCAACTAGCTGTTAGTGAAAGGTGTTAAGTACATATAAACTATGTCCCTTATCCTTGATATCAAGGGAGTCTAGGGATATACTTATAGGATACTATCCATTTTACTTTCAGGGATTTTTTGTCCCCGGATGTTTTGTCCTACATTGGGGATACTGTGTTCAATATTTTGGTTACTTTAAGGGATATTGAATATTCAGGAAAATTAATTATGGGGATATTTGCCCTTTTATAACGGATACTTGCCAGTTCAATTCAAGGGATATCCCCCAAGTACAAGCCTCATTTGTACAACTAACAATTTCAAAATCAATAAAATTTATTATTATTATTATAATCTTATTTTTGCACTTTAACTGATTGCATGCTTGGTAATTGTTCATGCTTTTGTTTGTGTCGTCTGCTTACTTTTTTCAAAATTAATGTTTTCAAAAAATTCTTTCAGGAACACGGTTTGGATCTGGATCAAGACCGAATTCTGTCAGTACTGTTCTGGGTCCAGACTGTTTGCAAAGGTTATCAGCAGACAACAAAATTCGCTTCTAGCAAGGAAAGAGTTAATTAACTCATCATCTGCTGATAGCCTTAACGCAGTTTCAACCTAGATCAGGCCAGACAAAATATCATTATGATCTGAATCCAGATCATTTGACACTCAAATGGTTTCCTAGAAGATTTTTTCAGAAAGTTAATTTTGAAAAAAATCTGCAGATGGCAAAAAATAATGAAAAATTACTCAGCATGCAAAGAGCTACGGTAGCAGATGTCACATATAAGGTCTCCGTTTCAGTTTTTACCTGCAAAGTAAGGCTATATGTTTCATGAAAACAGCAGACATATCTTCATGATCTTTATCTTCTCTCAATATTCAGTGTCGTCTGCTGCACATGGAAATAACCTATTGCAGCAGTGTGTATTTATAAACTACCTACACATTGAGGATTGGCCTTCATATGTACTGCTAGACTGACTTTATGGAATGTTGCGCTTATTTTTACCTACATTCATGATTATTGGTGTAAAGTTATAATGTCAAATACCTCTTGGTGAAATTGTTGAATTAGGTGTGTACACGTTTTGTTTGCGTTTGTGGTTTTGGACTAAACACGTGAGATAAGATATTAATGGATGGTGGTGATATTCTTACTACCTAGGGCTGATATATTTCAAGTTTCTAAGGTAATCTCACCTTTGTCAGTGTTATTTATGTTACATTATGTTACAGCTGTCATGAACATTACCCGTTCAACTCCTCAAGGGCAAAGGGGGTTGGTGCATAAATTGGTCCCAAAAGGGACCAATTTATGCACCGACCCCCATTGCTCAAGGGTATCTTTTATGTATAAGTGTAGATAAAACAGAATCCGGTGTCGTGGGTTGAGGGTTTTATCTTTGATGTCTTTATTTAAGCTTTTAACTTCCTGTTTATCAATACCACAAATGGTTTTAGATGTTTAATATTAAATTCTCAGACAGTAGACATTTCATGTATATATAGGAGTTCGCTCATCCTGTTTGTCGCGATGAACTTTGACATTTATTTGCTGTACATGTCTGGGATGTTAAGCGTTATAATGTTTTTATTACTTTTATAGCTGATGTCATCATATGTTTTGACCGCCAAAACAGTTTTATCTATCATTATCTAGTATTGAATGGCTAGTTGTACTGACCTTGAAATTAGAAGGTTATTGGGCTGTGTGTAAGTTGTATTTTAGGTTTTATGTTCTACATTTTTTCTAAAGAGATCACTGACATGTACTCACTGTAGACTGTGATCACACACAACAATGTCAAGAGTTAATTTCTTCAAGTTCAAGGCTTGATATTTCACAAAAACCAACAATTAACATTAAAAACTAACCAAAATGCATATATGTAGGTCTAAATTAATGAAATTATTTTTCAAAAGATGAAATAGACTTATTGTACAAGTATAAGCTTTCACAAAATGATTGGTCTACGCTAAACTCATAATAACAATACATTTAGGGAGCGCAGTGGCTCAGTGGTTGTGTGCTTGACTCGAGACCGAGGGGCCGCAGGTTCGAGCCTCACCAGCGTCACTGCATTGTGGTCCATGAGCAAAACACATTTATCCTAGCTTAGTACTGGTTCAACCAAGGAAGATCCGTCCCTGTTTAACTGAAAGATTGTTGATGGGACGTAAAGAATCAAATCAAACAAAAACAAAACGATAAACACATAATTATTATATAATTGTTAATCTGAACAAGTCATAGGGGAACGTTGGATTGTGACAGACATGCAGGGCAGGGAAGATACGGCACGGCACGGCAGACAGACAGACCGACCAATTGGGGACATTTTTAGATTGGGACGGGGTGTTCAAAATAGGCGGAACTAATGACAATACATTTAGAGAGCGCAGTGGCTCAGTGGTAGAGTGTTTGACTCTAGACAGAAGGGCTCAGGGTTCGAGCCTCCCCGGCGTCACTGCGTTGTGGTCCTTGTGCAAGGCACATTTATCCTAGCTTAGTACTGGTACAACCCAGGAAGACCAGTCCCTGCTTAAATGAAAGATTCTTGATGGGACCTAAAGAATCAAATCAAACAAAATAATGACAAAACAAGTCAAATCAAAATCGAAAGTACAAGTTCGGTGAATAGTAATCTTCCAAATATTTAATACTGTCGGTTCATTTGATGTCATTAGGGATTGTTAGAGCACATGATCAAAGACTGCTACAAGACACATGATATACTAAAATGGTGGATTTAACCAAACCTTAGTCTTTGTGTCTGCACATAGACAATTAATAAGTATTTGGGAAGCAAAACCATGAGGCAGTCATTTTCTGATGCCATGAGAAGTATTCTACGGTATTTTTGTTGCAATAAGCCAGCAATATTAATGTAGACTGATTCCAGTCTTTTTTTCTTCTAAAATACTTGCTATTATCTTGTTTTGTCTATTAACTGATAGGTTTGTTTTGAAACAAAGCTATCAGTATTGAAGATAAAATACTTAAAGACTTAAATTACACTGTGGTTACAAAGTTTTAAGCATAGGCTAGGCTAGCAGTGAAATCTAAGGCAAGCCTACACATGTTAACAGTCTTGCCAGAACCTTCTCTGGTGTTTGCACAATCAAAATGCAACCATACCATAACATTTAAAGCCCCACATGATGCAGACATACACATTTTATTAACTCTTTGCATGCTGGGTTTCCCCACCCCTCCACACCTATGAAAGGTGGGGGAACATTGTTTTTGGTGTGGATCCTATCAGTGTCAGCTTCAGTGACGCATTAACCCTTAAAGCGCCACCTATAATTTGCAGCAGATGACAATTGCAAATTTTGCCACTTCTTCAAAAATAACAAATAAGGCATGATATTTCATGAGAATCGTCTGCTGGTAGACGATTCTCATGAAATATTATACCTTATTTCTTTCAAAAATTAGGAAAGATGTCACAAAATTTGTTGTCTGCTGCAGTCGTGAGTGGCGCTTTAAGGGTTTATACGGCTTTTTGTCTGTTCTCTATAATATAAACTTGTGAACTGTTGCTTGGATTTTGACCAAACTTGCACAGATACTTATTTGGGACATTACATGTATAAGGAATGATTAGATTCAGAATTTGGTGACCTGACTTAATTTTCAAAGTCACCAGGATCATAATTATAAGGTCATGTAAATCTATGAAAAAATGGCGTAGCTCTTTGTCTGTGCTCTATTAACTTGTGAACAGTTGGATGGATTTTGATTTAACTTGGAGGGCAGTGGCTCAGTATTAGAGTGCTTAACTCGTGACCGAGAGGCAGTGGGTTCGAGCCTCACCTGCCTCACTACATTGTGGTCCTTTAGCAAGACACATTTATTCTAGCTTATGCCCAGGTCACACATTCATGATTTTGACGCATGATTAGCCACTGATACGATCCTGCATCGCCCGTGGCAATCCGTATCAGTTCGTATCTTTCCATATTGCACCCGTAATCATACGTAGTAGTACTTGGGTTGTGCATCTGTATCGGATTACGGAAATTGTCATTTCCGCGGTCATTCGTGGAATTTGATCCGTAGTGGAACCGGCGAGGTGATCCGTGAATGTGTGACCTGGGCATTAGTACTGATTTAACCCAGGAAGACCCGTCCCTGTTTAACTGAAAGATTGTTGATGGGCCGTAAAGAATCAAATCAAGCAAACAAGGTCACTAGGGTCATGAGGAGTGCGGTTGCTCAGTGGTAGAGTGCTGGACTTCAGATCGAGGGGTTGTGGGTTTGAGACTCACTGGAGGCGCTGTGTTGTGTCTTTGAACAAGACACTTTATCCTCTGCTTAGTACTGGTTTAACCCAGGAAGACCCATCCCAACATGACTGAAAAATTGTTGACTGGGAAGAATCAATCAAACAAAAAAAAAAACAAAAAAAAACATGGTTATATAACTATGATAAAACCTTGTCTGCAATCTATCTTCTGAACCTTTTGACCAAACTGGCACAGATATGTCATTGGGAGGACCTTAGATGTTGGTGACATTGACCTAATTTTCAAGGTCACCAGGGTCATATACTATATGATAAAACCTTGTCTGCCACTCGTCTGAACCAATGGCCATATTTTAACCAAACTGGCACAGATACATCATTGGGAGGACCTTAAGAAATGATTACATTTTGTTGACCTTGACCTAATTTTCAAGGTCACCTGGTCATATTCTATATGATAAAGCCTTGTCTGCAATCTACCTTCTGAACCAATGGCCCAGACTTGCACAGATCATTGGGAAAAACCTAGGTTATTTCAATGTCACCAGTGAAGTGGGTGGGGACATTTTTTTCCTGAAATCTCCATCTTTTGTGTCGTCAGCTGATTTTTTTCTAAATTTACTTTTTCAAGGAGCACTTTCAGAGTGTCAAATGGTTTGGATCCAGATCTAGATCAACATTCTGTCTGTACAGATCTGGGTCCAAACTGTTTGCAAAGGTAATCAGCAGACGACAAAAGTCGCCACTAGCAAGGAAAGAAATAAGTATGAATATAATGACATTTGTCAGTTACTTAAAAAAGAATGCAGACACTAAGTCGTTAGCAGAAACCTACTCACAATTTGATGTAAGCGACATAATGCACCAAAAGAAATTAACAAATATGTTGTTGTTTTTTGCCTACAAAAATGCTATAGAAAGGTGAAAGCAGGAAGACCAGCCTTGGCATATGAGCCGTGACATGTGATTTCCAACAATGTGGCATTTTGACAAGTGTAGACTCAGACGAGCCTGTGCAGCCTCCTTTTAAGCTTAGAAACTCCAAACTGTGTTCAATCATTAGCTTAACAGTCATAGAATATTCGAGCAACTAGCAAAGCCTCTGATCAGACTGCACTGCGCGTATGCGCAGGCTGATCTGAGGCTTTGTTGATCGCACATTGCTGGTAGTCTCACGTCCTGGCTCAATTATGTTTGAAATGCAAGTTGCTTTCCAAAAAGTCCTTGACAAACAGAAGAGACCCAGAAGCAGTCTGATCAGGATCTTCCTTGTTTTGCTATTCTACAAGCTTTTTAAGGATTCCAGCATTTAATTTGAGAACAACAGTAAGAGAGAAAAGTGTTTGAAACTTATAGCACATTTACCCTAGTTCCTGTAAACCATCGGATTCTGCTGTTTAGTCTTACTTTTCGGCTGCTAATAGCAAAGACCGTGAATGTCTGTCTGGTCATTTTTGAAATATACAAAAAGAGCAGCAGGGGATTGGTGGGTGGGGGTTCTAATAGCAGGTTGGAAGACTTGGGGGGGGGGGCAGCTGTAGGACCGGATGTGATTGGAAGATTTCTCTAGCACTGATCTGTAGCAAAAAAGAGTGGATCAAGATCAGACTGAGGAGTGTCTGCATCCACACTGTCTGTCTGTATGCCAAAATTAACCCTTGGTGATCATTTAAATGTAGCAGACAACTTCAGCAGATGACATTTTCGGATGCATTTTTAGGATTAAACCTAGCCAAATAAAAAAAAATATGGGTCTGAAAATTTTAGGTGGGGTAGGCACATTTTTTTAAGTACTTTTTTTCTGTAAAAGATATAATTTTATGCATTTAAAATGGCATTTGGCCTTTCAAAATGCATAAAATCATATTTTTTCCAGAAAACCTGAAAAAAATTCTAGGTTTCATCAGTAAATTTAGATAGGGTCGGGTTCCCTTAACACAGGTATTTTTTCTATTTCATGAAATCATAATTCTTGAATATTCTATTATTTAACAAAAAAAAAAGATGTGTAGGCAGTTACAAAAACTGAAGAATTTCTTGATTAAAGATAAAGAACAGCGGATTTGAATTTGGTCCAAAAACCTGTTTTTTCACGATTTGCCAGAATGCACTTGTTGAATATTTGGTCTAATTAACGATAATTCAAGGCCCTAGAGTCTGGTAGACAGAAGTACATGCAGGCCTCCAGATAAGAGGCAGGCCTTCAGTGAAGAGTGTGTGCCAGAAAAAGTAATTTTTCAATCAAAACATTTGTTGTGGGTACTCAAAAGAACCAACCGTCTTGTTGACAGCATATGTTAAAACTTATTTACTTTTTTACGCTCCAAAATTTTGTTTATCTTGTTTGCAAAATAAATTTAAGTGCCACCAAGAGCCAATCAACTAATCCGCTACTTGGCGCCACCTTTTAATTTGCAGCAGAGGACAATTTCAAATTTTGCTGCTTTTTCAAAAATAACCAATAAGGCATAATATTTCATGAGAATCGATTTTCATGAAATATAATGACGATTCTCATGAAATATACTTTATTTTTTTCAAAAATTAGGAAAGATGTTGCAAAATTTATTGTCCTATGCAGTCCTGATAAGCGCTTTAAGGACTAATTTACTTATTTATATGGGGCACCATATATTCTATTGAGTGGAATCTTGTAGCGGAGTTTTGGAGGGAAGTATTGGAGTGGAGTGAGATTTTGGAGTGGCAAAAGTAGATTGACTCCACTACGCTACAATATCCATAAAACTCTGCCCCAAGACTCCACTCCAGAGAATACACGATTTTATGAGGGCAAATTTTGGAGTGGAAAAAGTACTTGCTCTTCGCTCATAAAATCATGTATTCTATGGAGTGGAGTCTTGGAGCGAAATATTGGAGTGGAGTACGTGGAGTCAGATTTTTGAGTGGCAAAAGTAGAATGGAGTGCAGTTGCGATGTGTGTGTGTTTGTGTGGTCAAGTTTTATGTAATTTTGTAATAGTGATTGATCAGTAACACGCACGCACACACACACACATACATCACAACTGCGCTCCATTTTACTTTTGCCACTCCAAAATCTGACTCCACTCCACTCCAATACTCTGCCCCTAGACTCCACTCCAAAGAATACATGGTCCCAACATATGGTGTGTGTATCATCCAAATTTTATTATGAAAAAAGTTCATGGTTAATTTTTAAGGCTTAGATACATGTATGTAATCATAAATGTCTCTGTGATCAGTGAAGGCTCGGTTAAACTGTACATTCTTGCTCAGTCTGACCAGAGCTGTCTGATAAAACGTTTGAGAATGGTGAAATCTTTAACTTTTAGCCCAAATTTGATATGACAATCGTGGAATGCTACATGTTCCTTAATGCAAGAAAATATACCTTTGGGATCAAACCTGAACCTCTGACTGCTTTATTTAAAACCTTTACAGGAGACAAAAATTCCACTCGTCCACTCGTGAGTGAAATCTAGAAAGGACAAGTAATTCTTCCCAAAGGACTCGTCCACAGGACAAGTGCTTTGGAAAGAATTACTCGAGGAAGTCATATTACATATTACTCCCTTGTGTTCATTATTACATACCCTTTTAAAGGACAAGTGCAAACATGTAAGTTTGCAGGACAAGTGAAAGTTGTAAGTCACTCATCCTGCAGGACAAGTGCAATATTGAAATAAGTTTGAAAGGTCTATCACTGAGACACCGTGCTCTACTTGTGATTGAGGGGTCTGCTGGTTCAAGCCTCACCAGAGGTCCTTGAGCAAAACACTTATCCTCTGCTTTGTTCTGGTTCAACCTAGGAAACATCCCAACATGACTGAATAATTGTTGACTGGCATGTAAACCACCAACAAAATATTAATGGACAATAGGGGACATGAGGGCCATCATTTTCCACAAAATATATGCTCAAAGAGAGGTTTTGCCAGGTTACAGCTCAATTGGTTATTTTAGCTTCAATATCAGTGACAAATGATGTTTCAAAGGTAACAAGATATAAACTAATTTACCTAAGTAAAGTATGTAAGGTGGCACTTATCAAATGGCTGTCCTAACATATCCACATCAAAATTTGTCAATTATACCAACAAAATTCAGATAGTTCAGGCTTTGGACTGGATAATTTTCTTGACTCTTTCAAAGGATTTATAAATGTGACCAGATAGATTGATTTAAAAAAAAGTATCCAAAATACAATTTAATTTAATTAGGATAATAATGAGAACAATCCACCTTTGGAATGTATTGAGCCATCCATAAACAGAAAATTTATTGCTTAACACAGGTGCTTGCTTAATGACTAGTCTAGAACTTCTGGTCTGTTTCAAAATAATCGGTACTAATGAATAGGTATGAAGACCCCATTCCCTCCCCACCCCCTCCCCTGATTTTCTTCCACATCACCATTTAGGAGAACTTTTTTGGTACAGAACTCAGTACTTTTTAGTGCAAGAAAACCCGAAAATGCAGAGGTTTCTATAGATACAAAAGAAGACCGAACATAAACATTATGTAATTGAAACTTGGTAATCATACATTGTAATTCACAACAACATAATATTCTTCATGTAGCATTCATAAGTAGATCAACAGACTGTCAGCTATATTACATGGATGGTACTGATAGCAAGCACTGTTCAAAGATCAAAGTTTGTTCGCAAAAATGCTGTGACAGGCAATGACGTCGAATACATTATGAGATACCAAGTTTAGAATCGGACATCAATTTGTATAGGGGTCCAGTGTAAGAACATGAATATCTTAGCTTTCTGTGGGATCTTGGTTGACAGATTCAGGTAACATGCTAGAAAGACAATCTCACATGTTTGTTTCATTGCATTAACACCTGCCTGATCTTGTGTTCAAACAGCTTCCTTGGGACCCTGCAAGTGTTAATGCAGGAAAAAAACATGACTGAGCCAGTGCATGAGATTTCCAACAGTGTGGTATGTGCCACCAGCAAATCCTCAGATCAGCCTATGGATACGCGCAGTCCGATCAGAGCCTTTGCTAGTCGCTTGAGTATTCTATGATTGTAAAGCTACTGACTGAACACCATTTAGAGTTTCTAAGCTTTAAAGGAGGCTGCAGAGGCTGGTCCGAGTCTACACTTGTCAAAATGTCATATTGTTGGAAATCTCATGCCGTGGCTCAATTGTAAGATCCCTCTATTATTTCAGACCTTGATGCTATACAGAAGTTGTGTATGGATGGGAAGCAAAGAACAGATGGCACGCATGTTGTCACCAGAACAGCGGTACAGGATGTCTGTCCGACGTGCAGGCTACCCTATGATAAAGGGAAGAAGCGGAAACTGATTGATTCCTGCGGTCATGAGAGATGCTGGACATGTATGTTCAATCAGGAGGAATGTCCGCTCTGTGTTAGCAGTAAGTTCTTCATTGATATTTCTTTTTCTTGTCTCTAAAAAAATATAGATATCATTTTTGTTTTACTCATTAGAAGTGTATCCATAACAACAGCATATACTTTCAAGATGAAATATAATGATAAAGTATGATATCTTGATGTCATAGTAAGCCTATATTATGATGCCCTTGGCCTGTAGGTTCATTTGTTATGAAGTATACCTTTACAAATCATTCTTTCTCAAATAATCTGATTACTCACCAAACATAGGGGCATATGTGCTTCTGAATTAATTCTTTGCTTAGTAGTGTCCTCTATTAATAACATTTGTAAACAGTTTGAAACCACATCAGGCATACAAAACATAGGGCCCAATCTGGATCCAAACTGTTTGATATTCTGATGGAATTCATGAAAGATTTTTTTGAAAAATGAAAGATTTAAAAAAAAAAAAATCAGCAGCCAACAAAAAAACATGCAAAATTACCCAGATTAACAATTTGCCTAAAATGAACTACAGGGCTAATTTAAACTGGAATACCTCTACAAAAATAACTAAAAAATTTTGATCTGTGTTGATTGGTACACATGTTGGTCAACAAGTTCGATTCTGGCCCAGTTCTATACTACTGTCAGTTACAAACAAAAGTATGTGCTCAAGGTACTGGTTAAACACTTAGTCAAGTTTGCCCAGGAAAAAAGTGTGGTCAGGTAACTGACCCCCTTGCCATTACCATAGCTGTTGACGGGACTAAACAAACCAACTAATCAACATTATGACTCCAGTATTAAACCCAATTGCAGGCCTTCAGTTAATAGTGTGTTCTCAACCAAAAAATATGTTGCGCATACTCCAAGAACCTTTTCAATGAGACAGTTCTTTTGATCACCCAAACACATGTAAATGGGTAAGAAAATATTTACAATTTTACGCTAAAAATTCCTTTACTGAACCTTTGCAATGTTTTTCAGAGAAGGATAGTCCCCCACCCCCACCACCAGATGTGGCACAGAATGATCTCATGATGCGCCTGGGACTCTTGTTAGGGGATCGATCCTCAGGCTCTGCCGATGGATACCCTGACTTCGACCAGCCAGCCAGTGCCATAATGGAGAGGCCAGTGAGCGCCGGGAAAATGAGAGCTACCGTGTCAACTCGGTACAATCCTGACCGCGCTGGCAGCATGCCTGACAGGTACACAGGAGGGGGCGACTGGTCAGCTAATACAGCAGCTGGAAAATTTACGAGTCACGAGCGTTCCTCGAGCACGCCAGAGCGGAACACATACCAGAGCACAGAAGATATGTACACCACGGTGTCTTCTCTTGGGACTTCTGATGGGACTCCAGATAGGGGTATCTCTGATAATAGTCCCATATCAACTCTTACAGGTAAGGCCATGCCCATATATGGTAAAAACCCTTAAAAAAATCTTCTTCTCCAGATGATCTTGGGACTTGGTATGTAGCATTGGGGTTGTGGGGCCTACCAAATTTGTTCAAATGATGATCCTAGGTTGACCTTGACCTACTTAACATCAAGGTCAAATTTGCTTCCTGATGCATTTAAATGGGATAATTTCTGAAAAGTTGATTTTTTTGAATGAAAGTCTTAGCCATTATTCTCACTTGATATGTTTAACCTAATGAAACAATGGCTATAAATAAGTTCAAAAGGTCAAGGTTGACCTTAAACCTTCCAACTTAGGGCGTTCATATTGGAGTCCCATCAATATTTTAAAACATAGTTTTCTCACAAACCATTGGCCCAATTGAACTCAAATTTCATGTGAAGACTTCTTATGATAAGTTAACCAAAGTTTATGCAAAATGTATTGGTCACATGACCAAGATGACCACCATGCCACGCCCATATATGGTAAAAACCATTTAAAAATCTTCTTCTCCAGAACCAGAAGGCCTGTGATATTGGGACTTGGTATGTAGCATTGGGGATGTGAGGCCTACCAAGTTTGTTCAAATGATGATCCTAAGTTGACCTAAACCTACTTTATGTCAAGGTCAAATTTGCTTCCTAATGCATTTAAATGGGAATTTTTTTTGAAAAGTTGATTTTTTGAATACTGTTGAAGCCAAAGTCATTATTCTCACTTGACATGTTAAACCGAATGAGACAATGGCTATAAATAAGTTTCAAAGGTCAAGGCCACCACACATATATATGGTATAAACCCTTTGAATATCTTATTCTCTTGAGCAAAAGGCTTATGACCTTGGGACTTGGTATGTAGCATTGGGGATGTGGTCTCCACCAGGTTTGCACAAATGATGAATCTAGCTTGACCTTGACCTACTTTATGACAAGGTCAAATTTGATTCCTCATGCATTTATATGGGGAAAATCTTGAAATGTTCATTTTTCTATAACTGTTTAAGCCGAAATCATGATACTTTTGAGAAATGTTTAACCTTATGAGACGATGGTTTTATATAAGTACCAAATGTCAAGCTGACCTTTGACCTTTTATTCAATGCCACTCATTTGGACTGCCACATACCTATCTAAACATTGGTTTCTCAGAAATCACTGGGCTGTTTGATGGAGTATTCATTAGATTGTTTTAGGTTACTTGACCAAAATGGCTGCAACCCCCATATAGGGTAAAACAAAATATGTTTTATTATAAGGCTTAAGCCGTAGTTGACCTTGACCTATTTAAACATTATTAAAGAGATCAGGTGAGCACCCTCAGGACCTTCAGGTCCTCTAGTTTTTCAGTTTACAGATCCAATAGTTTTCTACAGAGAAAACTATACTTTTCCAAGGATCCAGAGGGGGTCCAAAATTTTCCAGGGGAGGGGTGTCCAACTTTTTCCAAGGGGGGGGGGGGGGGTCCAAATGCTAATTTCTATAGAGGGGGGGGGTCTGGACCCCCTATCCCCCCTCTGGATCCACACATGAATCTAATATGAAATTTGTTACATGCGACCCCTGAAATTAGCTAATGTCCAAACTTTATTGTATCCAGGTGGATGGTAAGATTCACTATATCAAGAAAGGGTTCATTTTCTATAAGTGTAATTGTGTCTGGCAGTCCTAATAATTAAATAAGTGTTTTTCTTCTGAGCCTCATGGATCTGATTGGTTATCTGTTGTAGACATCAGCATGCAATTTTTAATTTTAGCTCTATGCATGCTTGGAAACTTTTCATAATTTTTTTTCTTCTGCTGATTTTTTTTCTTTCAAAATTAAAGTTTTCAAAAAATCTTCCAGGAATGCCATCAGAGTGTCAAACAGTGTGGATCCAGGTGAGGCCCAACATTTTGTCTGGCTTCATCTTGGTCCAAACTTTTTTCAAAGATAATCAGCAACTGACACTAGCAGATAAAGAGCTAATCAGAAACCTGGCTCATAGGTCCAGATAGGCAAAAATACTTAGCGTAAAATTGTAAATATTTTCTTAGCTATCAGTTTTAACATTTGTTGTGTGTGCTCAAAAGAACTGTCTCAATGAGACGGTTCTTTTGAGTACCCACAACATATGTTTCGGTTGAGAAATAAGAAAATTAGTTTTTTATTACACACTCTTATCTGGAGGCCCGCTGGCTAATGTTTTCATAGCAAGAAAAATTGCTTTCTGCAAATGCCATTAACCTTGAAGCCCAATCAGGACTTATGATTGCTCACTCATCCATGCCAAAAATATACAACATATAAAACTCATATGAGTCATCTCATCAGGATGTTCACTGCCTGCAATACAGTTTTCAACTTCTTACAGATTTTGAAACTACTGTGTTTTTCAGAGGTTGCAGGGGGTGGGGGTGGGAAGGGATGAGTTGATTGTCACTTTAAATTATCCTATCACAGTTTTCCTGACCAGTACTTAATATATCCCGGCACAACCTATTTTCGACCGCCGCCTAATTTCGACCACCTAATACTTTGCTTCACAAAAATCTTAATAGTCTGAATTTTGCAACTATGGTGGTATCATTGTTTACAGGAGGGATAGGCAATTTAAGTAGCGGTTTACTTTCAGCTTTGGTAGTTGAGTGTGAACCATGAATAAACATTGTATTAGAGGACCCTGTTTTCTTAACTTTTTCTTATTTCCAAATTACCTGCTTGTTTTCATGGCTACAGTTCCTAAATTTTTGATACAAAATTCATATTTTATACATCTGCATGATGAACGGTGTTGGCTTTGACCATTGTTGCCAATTAATATTGAAAAGCTTACAGAATAAATTTATTTTGAGGTAAACTTTTGATATACCGTGCTTATGACAATTTTCTTCATTTTCTTTACTTTTAACAATTGTTCAGGCTCCAGAAAATGTAAAATAAATCACCACATCATCATCTACAACATTAACTATAATACTGGTGTAAGGCATAATTTCTCTGCTGTTGAAATACATGTGCTTTGTCTCTGCTGATAGTACAGAAACTGTTAAATACCAAAAAACATAACCCTACCCCAAGTAATTCAACTGTCCATTCAGAATTCCATACACGGTGTATATTTTCCTGGTGTGTTGGACTACATTAACGTTTTCAAAAATAGTTTGCATGTGTTTTGCTTTTGTAAGGTTGTACTGCAAAAACAGAAACATGTTCAGGGCTATTTGGTTTTTAACAGAAAATATTTACCCCAGGCGGTCGGAAATAGGTTGTTAAATTCCTGAATCTGCTACCACTGACCTCTTTCTAAACGAAAGGCCTTGTCAGACTTACAAGAGGAAGCTCAAAACTTAATAGCCCTATATTTGTTGCTCTTGGACTGATAGATAATATAAAGCAATAACCAAAACAACAGGACTTGAAAGTAAATTAAACAACACAAAATACTTCTTAGGCGGTCGAAAACTGGTTGTGCCAGGATATTCTGTTACTGTACATGAATCAATGGTAGGGTGAAAATAAACTTTATAAAAGTATGGGACAAGACTGGGTCTCAAACTCATGACCACGTTTGCAACCTATAGAAGTCAGAATACCAATATGGAATGCTACTGATATGACAAACAGCCAGGCATTAGATCCTAAGTTTGACTTTAGACACTTATAAGTTTGCAACCCAGCGATACCTGATGTTTCCCTAGATGATGATCATGAAATAATTCATAAGATCATTGTCTACCTTCTGCTGATTCAAATTTCCAAAGCGCCAAGAAAAAAATGCATCTGAAAATGTCCTCTGCTGAAGTCGTCTGCTGCAAATAATTGCCTAACATTACTGACGAATTAAGAATAGAAGCAAACAGTGTGGACCTAGAACAGACTGCTCCTATAGGAGCAGTCTGATCTGGGTCCACACTGTTTGCCATATAGGCTTCTTAAAGATTTCAGCAGACGAGAAAAGCAGACGACTTTGTTGCAATTGGCACATTAAGGGCTAATCACCCTTTGCATGCTGGGTAGTTTTCATGCTTTTATGCCATCTGCTGATGATGCTAGCAGGCAAACAGTTCCTCTCTCCCTAGTCCCCACTGCTGATTCAAGATTGTAGTTTATGATCTGTGAACTAGATAAGTAAAAGGGACAAACCACTAAACAAAATACAGGAAATTATTTTTCTTTCTCTCCAGGGATTTATACTTCCTTTTGCCATTAACTAATACAGTTGGCCTTGATAACAAAAGAACAATAATTAGATAACTAACGCAAACAATGGAACATTAGATGTTGATTACTTTGGATCAGTACAACCTGGACCACCCCATCACCTAGAACCAGGGCTGATTCAAGTCTTGTTCCGATCCTGGTGTAGTAAAATTAAATTCTCCGCCTAAACACTTTGTATCGGTCTAAGGTAGAATCAGTATTTATTTTTAGACGACTGGCCTAATAATACAGCATCTCATCTGGCTCTACACTGTTGGCACTGTTATCTAGTCGATATGGAGTGACTACTTATGGGCACTTTTTTCAGACATACACATTATGTCTTGGCAACAGGCCTTTAGTTGAGTGCGTAACAGAAAAATAATTTTCTTATTTCTCAACCAAAACATATGTTGTGGGTACTCAAAAGAACCGTCTCAATGAGACGGTTCTTTTAAGCACCCAAAACATATGCAGAAAATTATGGTTAAGAAAATATTTACAATTTTACGCAGAAAAAAATTGTTTATATCTACACCTGTGTGGCAATTTAGACCAGATAAACATGACACAAGGGAGTAGTATTCATTAATGGTATTGTTTACTGATAACTTATAATGCACAGATGACATTCATGAAACCCACATGTTATGGTGTAAATTCCATAAAAAATGGGACACACAGAGCACCTGCTGTATTCGAAATAATAAACGGCTTAAAGTCTCATTGCAGTGATAATTTTTACAGTTTTGTTTCTACAAAGCCCAGGGACTCGCTGATTCTGAGACTTATGCACGCCTACCAAACAGTAGGATGCTCAACCGCTGGTTGCATGTACTGTATATTATAATTAATATTTCTTGTCCTAGGAAGAGAATAAAAAATCGGGGAATGTCATGCAACCTCTTACGGGTCCCTACGTTTATGGAGTAAATAGGAGGTCAGAGAATTGTCTCCTTTTGTCAGATTTACTTTTTGCGTGGGGAAGGTGTACCAGAAGCAGATATAAACGTGTAGAAATTCGTGTTACTTTGGGCTGTATTCAATTTTATGATGTGCTCGAAGGTGATGTATACAGGCCTGATCAAGACTGAGATTGGCAACTGGAATTCAGATGGCTATTTTCATCGAGCTTGTGCAATATGAGAAAAGTCTTGGTGGAAATGCTTGGAAAATCTGGTTGAGCATCAGATAATAAAAAATGATAAGAAAATTTAAAAGCATCATTTGTCGTTTTTTCGCACCCCATACATGTAACAGACTGAATGCGTTATCTTGACTTACTTTAAATGGGTCGCGATGCGAGAAAACCTGTCTTCAGGGATTCCAACCAGGTCATACCCAAACCTGTCTGCTCAGCTACAGCGACTAGCTAGAATAATGATAAATGCTTGTAGCATGTTTTATTTAGTAGTAAATCAAAACACCGAAGCTCGGCAAGGGCTTCCATAGGATACTTTCCAATTACCGAATAACAAAGGCCTTGATCAGACTGTGTGGATGCGGGCTGGTCTGAGCCTTTTTTGTTCACAAACCCCTAAAACTGGTTTTCCCGCATCGAGGCCCAAATGGGCATGCACACTTGGAGGCTAGATGTCTCGAGTTTGATTCTAAGTCTGCATGCTGGGTAGACGGCTCCAGGCCTTAAAACAATTTTTCCTCAATGTTTCATATCATATACTTGTAGCTAGCCTTACACTGATGGCTCTGTCTTAAAACAGAGCCAGCAGTAAGACTAGCTACAAGTATATGATATGACACATTAAGGAGAAATTGTTCTAAGGACTGGAGCTAGTCTACATGCTGGGAAATCTTTCATGTTTTTAGTTATTTGCTGATTTTTGTTTTGAAAATCAATGCTCTCAAAACATTTTTAAGAGTATTTTAGATCCAGATCAGGACCTTGAAAAAATCATCAGACGACAAAAACACATGAAAAACTACCCAGCATGCAAAGAGTCAGCTGGGGATAAGACTGTTTTCTCATTCTTTGTCTCGTCATTTTCAGCTTCCTCGAGCAACGAGAGTGGACTGTGTTCGGTACCGCCGCCATACAGCTCTATCTTCACTGGTCGTGACTCGGGAACAGATAGTAGAAGTTCTCTAATCAGTTCTATTAGTCCTCATACTACACTTAGCAGACCTCATTCCATTACAAGTAAGAAGCGAAAGTTTTAGCCGCTTTAAGTTTGATGTCAATAGCACTTGCAAGCTTTCAACTAGTCCAGAGATCAAATTTAGCACTTGCTAACTTGCTAAAATGCTAGTAGTTTTTCCCCAAAAGCAAATTGAAATTACTATCACTTGCTATTTTTAGCAAGTGAATACAAGTTATTCTCACATCAACTAATTTTCCACTAATTTCCAAATTATGCATTAACTTGAAAAACAGTATAGATCCTGATCAGCCAGCTTCTTCAGAAGCTGGCTGATCTGGATCTACACTATTTGCATGGTAACCAAAATGTGATTTCAGAAAGGCAATAATATTTTAAATAAATTTTTGCCGTACATCTTGTCAAATACATAAATATTACTAATTGAATTTATTCAATTTTTTAGTTAGAGATATATGGAGTGAAGGTATAAGCAAGTTCATGATCAACTTTAGCAAGTAAGAAAAATGATCACATGCTATTTTTAGCAAGCGGTTAAAATTCTAAAATTTGATCCCTGTAGTCCTACTGTAATGGTAAAGGTTCTAAAATTTCAAACATTCTCAAATGAAATATAGGTTATCAAGACTGGAATTAACAAAATTATTTTCAGAATAGCAAACAGGGAAGACCCTGATCAGACTGCTTCTCTAGAAGCAGTCTGATCTGGGTCTGCACTGTTTGTCTATGCAATTCGTTGCAGACAACTAGTAGGGAGCGCAGTGGCTCAGTGGTAGAGTGCTTGACTCGAGACCGAGAGGCCATGGGTTCGAGCCTCACTGTTGTGTTGTGTCCTTGAGCAAGACACATTTATCCTAGCTGAGTACTGGTTCAACCCAGGAAGACCCGTCCCTACATAACTGAAAAATTGTTGATCGGACGTTAATAATCAAATCAAACAGACAACTAGTGTTTGAAATTTAGAACATCTGCCATACCTATTTTTGAGTGTCTTCCTAATTGTTCCTACTTTTCCTCAGAAAAAAAATTCTAATTACTTCTTCTTGTTCAGCTAAAATACTTTCTGTGTTTTTGTCTTCAATATTCATTGTGTGGGTGATGTTTACATTATTATCTTGCATTGTTTTAAGTGAAAAAAAGAAACAATCAGTGTTTAAAGTAAACTTCCGACAGTGTCCTACTTTTTTTCCCAACAAATTCCACAACAAAAAAATGGCATTCACTGCATGCACACACAACAAAACCTCACTATACAAGTGTCCATGCATGGGTGAAAAGTGACCACATAATATGGCCATCAACTCGAGAAAACCTGTCTTCGGTGGTTTGCGAAGAACAAAGGTGCAGACCAGCCTGCGCCTCTGCGGAGACTGGTCAGAGCCTTTGTTATTCGCTTTTTGGAAAGTATCATATCTAAACTTGCTACAAGTGAAATTTTAATCTTCTAGCTAGTCTCTGTAACTGAGGAGACTGGTTTGACTCTAGCTTTGTCGGAAACTCCGAATACAGGTTTTCTCGCATCGCGTCTCATATTATAATTACTTAAACATTATCTAATAAGCTGCGGTCAGTCTGATTACCGCAGGATACCGCAGGTTACCACAGGATACCGCAGGATCCCTAAAATGCTATAATTTATATCTTTTTAATCTATAAAAAGCTCAATATATTTGATTTGGTGACATTTTATTTTGAAATTTAGCAATCAATGCTAAAAACTGCCTAAAAATAGTATGTACGAACAAGTTTTAATGAGTTCAAACAGGCATTATGCAGCACAGGTATGCTACCGCAGGATCCCTCAAAGTGCTAGCCTAGATACTATATAGTTAATTTTCTTCAATGAAAAGCTGGATACGTCATTTAATACATTTTTTTTAAATATTTCACGAACAAGAATAACTCTAATGTAAAGATAGAATGGGGGGACCTATTTTATATTGTAACACTGTCAATGTTACTTGACAGGATACCGCAGGATTCCTCAAAAAAATTATTTCAAATATCATCTTAATCTAGGAAAACCTTAAATAATGATTTATAGTTATGAAAAATATATATCAAGTGTAAACATAGGAAACAATCACTTGTTGAAATTGAGTATGTGAAATAGTCACGCCAAATTGTGTTATCCTTAGGCTAACGTGACAGGGTGTCTTTTCAATCTGTCTGTTAATTGCATGGTCATTCTTACCAACAAAAAACAAGTGAAGATATTTACTGTTATTGATTATAAAATGACTTTATCATGTAATAGTATGCTAAATTTCATTAAAAACGTCCATGTGAAGGGATCCTAGGTATCCTGCGGTATCCTGTGGTATCCTGCGGTATTCTGTGGTATCCTGCGGTAATCAGACTGACCCAATAAGCTGAGTCAATCTCAAAGTTCCTTAAGTCTTCAAATTTGACAAAAGTTTCATTTCCCGAGAAAGGTTTTTATTTACAAGTTCAACACTCAAACCAGTTGAAGTCCAACGCTTAAACCAGTTGACTTGAAAATACAAATGATGCAGTTTTTGGATGAAACCAGCATGGAAAATATATATACATAGTCAAAATTCAATGTGAAGGATTTTTTAGGACATAACAACCCTAGGGAAAACACTAAATCATTACTCCATAGGCTATTTTTAGATCATGACATCATTTTCTATTTTTAGACAACATTGAAAAAATTCAAGAAAAACTTAAGTTAAGTTTTGAATACTTTTGAAAATATTATGGAACTGGAGCATTTGCTCCAAAAGAGCAAATGCTCCATTTTCCATAATATTTTCAAATACATGATATTTCAAAGGCGTCAAAAGGTGTTATTATGGAGTAAAGGGATAAAGAAGAATTAAACTGTTAGGATTGCATGTTTTCCCTGGGTACTCTCGTTCTAGATTTGTTTAAGCCTGTATATTTCTCTTTTTGACAGCCTCCTCTCCCGGTGCAATAGAAGATCTGAACTTATTTAGTCGTAAATCAAAACACCGACGCTCTGCAAGGGCTTCCATAGGATACCCAGAAACCTCCAAAGGTGAGTGATCTTAGATGTTTTCGTAGCTGTACTAACAGGTATTTTTAAGTTCAAATGTTATCTCAAGTAATAGAAATGGGTATCAATATTTAAACATTAATTTGTGGAGGTACAGTAAAACCTGTCTCAAGCGGCCACTAAAAAGAAGACCAAAATTGGTTTTCAAGACCGATCATCGCTTAATGCAGGTCAAAAGTAATCTGCAATACTTTCGACCTTCATTAAGCTACCATTTGTCTTTAAGACCTTTGTTTTGTCTGTTTTTGAGTGGCCGCTTAAGATAGGTTTTGCTGTATACGTAATAGTTGTCCACCTGTATGTGGAGATAATCCAGGAGCTTTAGCGGGTGGATTATCTGATGTACAGGTGGACAATCATTGTATAACTATTTGATACAACCTACATCAGTGTAGACCTTGCACATCATGAGATAAACGTGCTTAAGTTGGTAAGTGTTGTATAAAGTCAGATATTCTGTCTAAAATTTAGTTATATGATGACCCTTGATAGTCAACCATATGTTTAATAATATACATATACCTCCCTCATTAAACATTTTAGATATTTTATCATCATTCTAATGTATTTCCAAGTTTTGCAAATTTTAGACATTATCGAATGGGACCTCACATTAAATTTGCAAGTGCTGTATTGATTATTTTCCCCATTTTGAATCATTTTCTCAGTTTCAAAATTGGACAAAAAAAGCCCTGTAGAATCCTATATGCTATTGTTATGGTTGCAAATAAACAGTTTTTGTTTGTTTGTTTTGTTGCTTTATGTCCCAAGTCAACAGCTATGGTCATGGCGGGACGGTCTGTTCATCTAACTACACTTTTTCCTGGGCAAGCTTGAACAAGCAGTAAACCAGTACTTTGTGTACATACTTTCGCTTGTAACTGACAACAACCCTTCTTGAATGATTCAGTGGAAGGGAGGAGAATGACCGTAGAAATTATTTCATGATCAATCTCCACAAAAGTATGGGACCGGGCCGGGATCAAACTCGCAACCCCTGGATCTGCAGTCAGACTCACATCTGTTGCCAGACACGTTACAAACTGCGCTATGCGGCATGGTCAAATAAACAGTTTGAATGGGTGTTTCATTGATGAGGTATATAAAACATAAGATGACCTCAGTTATATTGCTATAAAATATGCCTGTAAATAAGAAGAGGAGTTTGAACTCTAAGTGTTTGTTAAAGATATTAAGTAAAAGGGCCCTTAAAGCTTATATTATGGAAAAAATTAGGTGGCAGAACCGAATTATGCAGTCAGGAAAACCATGTGCAAACAAAATAGTCCCAGGTCAGACTGCTCCTAGAGGAGCAGTCTGATCTGGGACTATTTGTTTGCTATCTTCAGCAAATAATTTATCATAAACTATGAAAGAATTGTCCAGATAATCACCTAGAATATTTGTGATCGAGGGGTTGCGGGTTTGAGCCTCACCAGAGGCACTATGTTTTCCTTGAGCAAGACACTTTATCCTCTGCTTAGTACTGGTTCAACCCAGGAAGACCCATCACGATATGACTGAAAAAAAATGTTAACTGGGACGTAAAGTATCAACACAAAAAAAAAACTATAGAAATTCAGAAGTTAGAGTTCAACACATAATCTTTTGATCACCTTGTCACCATCTTCTTCAGAATCAAAGTTGGTCATATAAGAATAAGATGATAAAGTAAAAACTCTTTTCTGATATGGGTTTGTAATAGACCTGTCAGAATGACACCCAGAGTCATTTGATAGTGTAAAACTGACCGGTTAAACGACAACTTAGCATGTGAGATAGTCCCACAAACAAAATCACACATGTTCAATCTCCCACAATTAATCTGAGGTTAAGCTTGCAGTTAGTGGATAGATGCATACCTTTTTAAAGTAGGCATGGTTTTCGGAAAGGTGAATTGTTGAGATTTGTCTTGAAAGGGCTATTGCTCCTCGGTACATTTTATATATAAAACAAATTTGCTGAACTTTTTAGTGTTTATTTATTAAATATGTTGCATGCCTGAGGCAAATAGGCTATACATTAATATGCATTTGGTAGGTTATAAATGATCTTAACCCTTAAAGTGTCACCTGTATTTTGCAGCAGACGACAGGTTAAAAAGGTGTTTTATTTACAGATCATAAGGCTTGCTATTGTATGGGAATCACAGATGATTCACATGAAAGAACAATAGCTGCTTGCAGCAAAATTGAAGCAAGGGGCAACAACTTTGTCTGATGCAATCGTCATTGGTGCTTTAAGGTTTAGATTTTAGTACATTTTTATGATATCAGCAGATAGCAAAATTTATATTTGATAGCTCACCTGGAAGAGCTATTTTGATCACTCTGTTTCTTCATCAGCACTTTTCTTTAAAAAGATTAACAGAGGCCTTGCTGTACCTTGCCCCTAAACTTTTAGCTGTGCCCTTTTAATTTTGAGAGAAAATGCCTACATCCTTAATGACACCTGTTAACATTAAATTTGTCAGTCTGGGCCCCAATTTTAGGAGGAGTCCATTCTACTAAATATTGTTTTCATGGAAGGGGTCAAGGGTGATATTGGTTAAAAGGAGTAATATGAGAGCCAAATGCTGATAATGCTGGTTTTAAAACCCCAGAATTGAGAAAATTATAGCTGTCAGAGTATTTGTATCTCAAGTGAATATACAGTTGTATCACAGTCATGGTAAGATGCATAACCTCTTCACATCTTGGTTAAAGCTTTTGTGTTGGAACAATCTCAACCCTTTGTATACTAATGCATTCTTCCATTTTGTTTGGTACAATGAACTTTGGATAGTCCATTGAACATATGAAGGAATCACAGGTCAGAATTTCCAAATTAAAATGTGTTTCAGTTTTAACATATGTCTTGGTTGAGAAATACAAAAAAAAAAAAATACACAAATTTTTGCATGCAAAATTCAATAAAAGAAATTGCAAGAAAGCAAATGAACATCAGTAGATTTGTTATATTACTTGCAGAGATCGTACCTATCTGGCGCTTTAAGGGTTAACATGTTTAGCTTGAAATTGCATGAATCATTTTTTCCATGTAAAATTTAATCAAAGAAATAGTAAGAAAACACATGAACATCAATGGATTTGTTATATTTCTTCTTACAGCGATAGTACCTATCCGTCCACCTCAGCTGAAGTTGGCAGCAGTTCATTTTGACATTCCTCATCCAGAAGGCACGGCCATATTTGTGGGTAGAGAATGGGTGTTTAAAGATATTGATTTAGTGAGTACACTTTAAGACCAAAGGCATGGATGAACGCTATAATATTTAACCCTTAAAGAGCCCATTTTCAGTATGTTGCTGCCTAAAGAAACCATGAGATTTCCAACAATGTGGAACTTGGGATCATCAAAGGCTCAGACCAGTCTGCACATACGCGCAGTCTGATCAGAGCCTTAGCAAGTCGCTTGAACATTCTTTGACTGTTAAGCTACTGACCGAAAAGCCTTTGGAGTCTCTAAGCTTAAAATGAGGCTGCACATGCTCGTCTGAGTATACACTTGTCAAAATGCCACATTGTTGGAAATCACATGTCACGGCTTAAATGGGCCTTGACACAAGTAAACCTAACTTTGTTACATGCAAACAATACAGGAGCAGACCAGACTTTGTTATTCACTCTCTGGAAAGAGTAATAGCTACCCCCTGCTGCATGCCAAATTTCACTATTATAATAGTCTCTGTAGCTGTGCAGTCTAGTTTGAGCCTTACCTGGTCGCAAACCCTGAGACAGGTTTTTCTGGGGGCCCAAATAAAGCATATTACATGTGAATCTTTTACAGGCAGAAGCCTAGTTTCAAGCCTAGATTTTCGTCCAATCAAATGAGATAATTTTTACATAATTTATTGTCTGATGGAGTCATGGTTGACTTATGGGTAGAATAGTGAACTGTAACATTTATTAGTTCTGGAACAATGATGTTAATGGTTTGTGAAAATGATATATGAAACAGAATGTAAATGAACTAATAAAGAAGGGAAAAGAATTGCAAAGGCACCTTGGGGATATCCTATAGATAAAGGTCAAGGTCACATGGAAAATCTATTGTTTCATGATCAGTTTTAAGAGATAATGTTTTTCCAACTATTGGCTGCATATAGCACAGAGAAGAGCCAAATCTCCATATGATATGCTATTAAATTTGCCAAAGTTTTGACTGTCTGACATTTCTACTTTCAGTTATTAAACAGTGAGAGTGTAGCGGATCATCCATCAGGAGTTATTCTAGTCGGAGATACAGGAACGGGCAAAACAGCTATAGTAGAACAGTTGGTCGCTCATAGCTGTTTTGGCGATGGCAAAGGAGGCATCGTTAAAGGTGATTTACATTTGCTTAATTGGCTGTAACCTCTTCAAAATCAAGTCGAGGAAACAAGGGGAAGACGCCCTCATAAAGATATGTTCTATTCCATTCTCACAGTTTCATAGGGGAGCACAGTGGCTTAGTGGTAGAGTGCTTGACTCCTGGCCGAAGGGCCCCAGGTTCGAGCCTCACTGGCGTCACTGAGTTGTGTCCTTGAGCAAGACACAATAATCCTTGCTTAGTACTGGTTCAACCCAGGAAGACCCGTCCGGACATAACTGTAAAAGTGTTCACTGGGACGTAAAGAATCAAAAACAAAAACAGTTTGATAGATTTTGTCTACCCTATATTGATGGACACAAGATATTTTGTTTACACTTTTATCAGTACAGCCCGAAACAAAGCATATACTGGTGATATTTATAATAATGTACTACACTTCTCCCCGATTTTATCCAATCAATTTACAGGATTCCAGTTACATGTATTAGCATGTATCCACAAGCAAAGTGAAAACCAGTGTAGATCCAGATCAGCTGGCTTCTCCGAAGCCAGCTGATCTGGATTTACACCATTTTCAAAGCAGGGTGGTGGATACATCGAGGTTTAGCGTGATAAAGGTTTACTTAAAATATTTTAGATACAGTAAAACCTGTGTAAAACCGCCGCTCAAAAATAAACAAAAAAAGATCTTAATGACAAATGGTAGCTTAATGAAGGTCAAAGTATTGCAGAATGCTTCCCATGGAGCATTCTGCAATACTTTTGACCTTCATTAAGCGATAATTTGGATAATTGGTCTTGAAAACCAATTTTCTGTCATTTTGAGAGTGGCTGTTTTACACTGGTTTTACTGTTCTCTATGGAGCCTTATTCAGTTCTTATATTTTTCAGGTATATCTGGAGGGAAGCCTGGTGCCGGGGAGTATCACAATGGTTATAGTTATAGTCCAACATCCTCTCTCAACAGAAACAAGTCCTCCTCTAATTCTAGTCTTAACTATGACAGCTTAGTGACTTTAGGAGCTCAGGTTGTAGGCTTCCATTTCTGCCAAGCTGACTACAATGTGACCTGTATGGTGCCCGAGTTCGTGCACAGCCTGTCGGCGTACCTAGCTGCTGCACCTCAGTTACAGGCATACCGTGAAATCTTATTACAGGACATTCAGTTACAACATACTCTAAGTCTTAAACAGTGTATACAGGATCCCTCAGGGTCACTTGTGAAAGGAATTCTCGAACCACTTGAACAGATTAAGTTAAATGGAAAACTTGATATAGATAGTTGTATTGTGCTAGTAGACGGTCTAAACGAGGCAGAGTTTCATAAACCGGATTACGGTGAAACTGTGGCATCTTTCGTTGTGTCTCATATAGATAAGTTCCCAAACTGGCTGAAATTAGTGCTAACCATTCACACCAGTATGATTGAAGTGACTAGTGCTCTTCCATTTCCCAGAATCTACATAGACAAGTGTGTGGGTAACGAGCAGATAGCTCGAGATCTACACGAGTATGTCGGTCACAGAGTAGTAACGAGTGCAAACATTAAGAGAAATATGGCGCTGAAATCATTGGACGCTGCTGTGCAGGGTAAATTCTGTACTCATTTACAGACTCTGAGTAAAGGTTCATTTCTGTTCTGTAAATTGACGTTGGATTTAATCGAGCAAGGCCATGTTGTGCTGAAGAGTTCTAATTATAAGATTCTTCCTGTTACTTTATCCGAAGTGTTCCTTCTCATGTTTAATCTTAAATTTCCTAGTGTTCGGGCGTTTGAAAGAGTGGACCATATTCTTGAGGTGTGTCTTGCTTCCTTGTATCCTCTCACGAGTGAGGAGATTTACGAGGCGGTGAACTCGGGCCTCACGGAGAGGTACGTGAGTTGGGAGGATTTTCAGCAGCGGCTGGGACTTCTGTCTGGTATATTATATCAGAGAAGAGACAATAGGTTCACGTTGTGCCATCCAGCTCTTAGAGACTGGCTCATCAGGAGAGATGAGGCGGATAATACAAAATTTGTCTGTGATCTTAGGTAAGAATTAGGTTGTGGTAGCCATTACTAAAAAAAACACGGAGGAGTATCTACAGGGTTCGCACAGGCTTGAAAAGTACTTGAATATACAGAACTGTCCTGATAAGTTCTTGAAAATTAAATTTGCCTTGAAAAGTACTTGAAAAACACTCAAAGGCCTTGAAAAGTCCTTGAATTTTACCATTTACAGGAGGATTCAACAGTGTTTTTGGAGACCTAAATTAGTATAAAATTGCGGTACCTTTATTAGGTGCAGCATATGCTGCACCAAATAAAGGCACCACAATATTATACTAATTTTCTTAAACTAATATTTTTAGTAATGGACTCTAGCATTTTAGAAGCAGAATTTTAATGTGTAAATCAGTATTTTTCTTAAGGTTTCAGTCCTTGAAAACACTAGGAAAGTATTTTAGAAGTCCTTGAATTTTACACAATCTTGCCTGTATGAACCCTGCTCTAGATAAGAGTGCATAATTGAAAATTATTTTTCTTATTTACATAGGTTTAGATAAACAAAATTTTTGAGCGAGAAATTGTAAATATTTTCTTACCCATCAGTTTCATCATAGGTTTTGGATGCTCAAAAGAACCGTCTCATTGAGACTGTTCTTTTGAATACCCACAACATAATGTTTTGGTTTAGAAATAAGGAAAACAGTTTTCAATTGTGCACTCTTATCTGGAGGCCTTACAAGGTACACAAAACTTTCAAAATTCTATCCCTCTTTTAAAAACAGTGTAGATCCAGATTTTAAAAACAATGCAGATTGCACTTGTGGACTATGAACTATGTGATGTTTGTCACCTGATTTCTTTCAAATTTCAAATGATATATGCATTATTTTTATCAATCTCTCGCCCAATTTCGAACATTGGTTTAGTCCCAGGCTAACCATGATGCCCACTAAAATGGGCAGCATGGCTGCCACCTGTCTGACACTGTTTATACTTATGGACACTAACAAAGTCATTTGTTACCCGATTGCTTTCAAATTCCATATATACTTTGCTTTAATCAATCTCTTGGACAAGTTCAAAAATGGGTTTTGTCCACATGACCACCAGAATGGCCATCCCCTGTCTTTTCACACTTGTGGTCACAATAACAATTTTCAAAGTCAAAATTCTTTTATTTCTCTTGTACACACTGTATACAGCTAGAGATTCAACTTGATCTATACAGGCCTTTAGTTAAGCGTGCGTACCAAAAAAGTAACTTTCGTATTTCTCATCCAAAACATATGTTGTGGGTACTCAAAAGAACCGTCTCAATGAGCACCCAAAACATATGTTAAAACTGATGGCTAAGAAAATATTTACAATGGTATGCTCAGGAATTTTGTTTTTCTAAACCTATGTCTATACATAACAAATTGCATATTTCAATGTGCATTATTGCCCGGGCATTATGCTGGGCCCTTTGTCGAGTACTGTCGGACAGTTCTAGCTAATTTTTGTCCCAATCTGTAGTGGTTATGAAATTTATATATGCCGACTTAATTCTTAACACACCCCTTTATGATTTAATTCTTTACCAAGCAGTGCTGTCTGCTGAAAAGTTAATTTTGAAGAAAAAAATCAGCAGAAGACAAAGCATGCAAAGTTTCCAGCAGGCAAAGAGTAAAAAAGCTGATCATGTAAGGACATTAAGAAAAAAAGGATTTCTTTTGAGCAAATAATGCTTGATATTTCATGTGAATCATCTGCTGTCTGCTGACCAGATGATTCACTCAGCAGATGTATCACATGATATATCAAGCCTTATTTTCACCTCTTTATTTGTGCTGATAATGAAAACACAATGACAAAGTTGGTGCTTACTGGTGCTTTACATGTATGGGTTAAAAAAAATGATACATATAACAGTAAAATTTCAGATAGATATTTTTCTGATGCTATTAATAGTCTATGCTGTATAAAATGGGCCTCGACACGAGAAAACATGTCTTAGGTGGTTAGCTAACATTAAAGGCGCAGACCAGCCTGCACATCCGTGCAGTCTGATCAGCACCTTTGTTATTTGCTTATTGGAAAGTATCATATATAGACTCGCTACAAGTGAAATTTCAATTTTCTAGCTAGTCTCTGTAGCTGAGGAGAATCTCACTTCGTCAGGAACCCCGAAGACAGGTTTTATCGCGCCACGGCCCAAATATTTCCTATCTGCAAGGCACTGGCTCATATATACATATATTCATTTTTTCCAGGTTTGGACATGCCTTACTTGCATTTTATCTTTCACGGGTATGTGCGCCAGCATCGTGTGAAAAGACAATAGAACTAGGCCATCATATATTGAAGGCCCATATTTATAAGAACGTGGGTAAACAGCGAGGATATTCTTCACGTGACATGCAGGCGTTCTGGATGGCGCTCAGTTCCTCCAACCTCAGTGCTGCCCTTGTAGAACAGAGAAATCTCTACTCCCCCAATGTTAAGGTTAGTTTTGTTAACTCTTTCCTTGCTAGTGGCTAGTGGCAACCTTTGCGAACAGTTTGGACACCGATTTGGCCTGTTCTGGATATAAAATGTTTTACAGTCTGATTCTGATTTCTTGTAAATTTTAAAAAAAAGTCAGCGGACAGCAACAAAAAATACCCAGCATGCAAAGAGTTAAACATCTTTTTATCCTATTATTGCATAATTGCAGTGTCTCACACTATTACAGTCATGTTTTAATCGACACAAACCTATGTATTAATCAGGCAATTCACATGCTGTTGATGCATGGCTATTTTACTATACATATGCATTATGGGCCATCACAAAAGTTGAAGTCATCAACAGTAACTTGCATAGAAGTGAACATAATTTAGTGATGTCAGGATGACATAAGTCTTTGCTCTGGAACAGGCATTTTTGAGACCTATGAATCCTCCATCCTTTCGGTGCCATTATACATGTTATAGGAAATCTAAAAATTGAACTTTCTAAGTGGTTTTTTAAAGGTTTCAAGCCCAGAACGATTTTATGGAATAACAGCGATCAAACATGGTTTTCTGATGCACTAACATTTGCAAGACCCCTCAGGGGTTGTTAAAACATCTCGCCTTTCAGGTTTGGGTTTCAACACCACCCTCAGGGTCCCATAGGAAACCATGTTTGATCCTTATATTATTGCATAAAATCCATTTTCCATGGTTTTAGCCTGGTTACTTGACTGATTTATGATTCTTATTTCCCCACAGAAACATGGGCCAATGCATGAGATTTTGGAATTTATCGCATGTGCAAAAGCCTCATTTGAACGTCCGTGCTGATGTATCTAGCGGGGCTAGAAGTCTAAATTGTTCTCTGAATCTTCATCTTTTTCCATACTTTGTGTATCTGAGAAGGGCAGTGCATGCACAGGCTCATCTTAGCCTTCACTGCTTTAGATGGGATAAGTACTAAAATCTCCTATGCCATTGTCTTGCGCAGGCGCGATACTAAAGAATTGACCTGTCTGCTATAGGACATCACGACTGAAAAGTCGGGTTTGTGTCAATACGCTGTGTGCATTACCCAAAACACTACGTTAAAAAAGTAGCAATCACTGAATGGCTGTTAATAATCCTTTTATGGAGACATCAAGTAACCTCTGCTAGCTAAACAATAACAACGATTGGCATTACAGTATTTACCGATACAATAATAATATTTTCTACACTAAAACATATTTTGAAAATGTCCCACATGGTCAGGTCAAAAAATAGTTTCAGTGACACGTGATCACGCAGAGCAATAACAAGTTTGAATTAACCAATCGGGCGAATCACATGATTTGATGACGCTATCGGTAAACAAGTATGTTGCACGCACCCAAAATGCTCAAATCAGATAGGTCAGTATGCGATAGTCATGCCACCTAGCGGTTAGATATTGCTCCTATACTGACCTATATGTTGTGGTGCTCAGTCAAAGCAGCACATTGAAATGCTTCCAGAAAGTAAAAAGAAGTATTTTCATTATTGAATGATCTAATATTATTCTTAGAGCTTAATACATGGCCACCGTGGTGTTACCAGGCATTACCAGTGTGGCACTCCATATTTGTGACCCTGGCGACAGCCAAGTTAAACTTTTTATTACATGCTAAGGGTTAACATGTGGATCTTTGTCGCAGTGATGTGAATGACTTCATTTAAGATGCTGACACAAGCCCGTTATGATGGGTGCACATGAGGGCGATATGGCCAATATAGGTTCACGTGGGGCTGTTATGAGCAGTGTCAGCCAGGGTAACTAAGCATATTGTTACTATTTTTAGTAAAACGTAATAATTTATGATATTTACAGGTGAGCAGGCTGATCTTGTTATCTGGTGCTAATCCTAATACCCACACCAATGAAGAGAATAATGCTCCGGTGCTGTGTGTGGCGGCGAAGGAAGGCTATACAGAGTTCGTCTCTCTGCTGCTGGAGTTTAACGCTGATGTTGAGACAGTGTCAGACACGGGGATGTCAGCGTTGTGTTACGCAGCTTCCAGTGGACATCTAGAAGTTGTCAAGATGCTGATGTTGAGACATGCAATGGTTAGTCTCTTGTTATGTATTGGCTTATGGTACAGTGCACTCCCTTTATAATGTTATATTTGGGGCCCATAGGGATGTACCTTGTTACAAGTGAATTGTGTTATATAGGGACAATTTTACAAAGGATTCTTTTTGTAAAAATCCATGGTAATAAATTATGGGAGCCACAACATGACCGTGTTATATCCAAATCAGTGTTATGACGAGGTGTGATATATAGGGACTGCACTGTATTTAGCAAAACTGTCTGTATTCAGGATTGTTTTATTATTTGTTGGATTTTATTGTTGATTTTTTTTTTCAACATAATAATATGCCTTATACACAAATTTAGCTGCATTTTTACTCGTTAGAGTAAAGCATAATGGAACAACTTTCAAAATATTGAATATTTTTGTTGCCGTGAATGACTGAATAAACCTAAAAGTAGGGTAGACCACAGATCAGACACCACACTGATACGGGTAAATTTTGACCTAAGATGGATCAAAAGTTACACAAGTTTATGGTGTAACGCGTGAAATAGAAATCAGGATGAAGAAAAAACAGTAATATCTTATCAGTTTTCAGTTCAAAGTAGATAGCATAAACAGTAGATCTTTGGTTTAGAAATACAGTAAAACCTGTCTAAAACGGTCACTCTCAAAAAGACCAAAAATTGGTTTTCAAGACCAGTTATCACTTATTGCAGGTCAAAAGTATTGCAGAATCCTCCAAGGGGAGCATTCTGCAATACTTTCCACCTTCATTAAGCTACCATTTGTCATTGAGTGTTTGTTTTGTCTATTTTTGAGTGGCTGCTTAAGACAGGTTTTACTGTGACTGTTACATCAGAGTAACCGTTCACTCGCAACTAAGTAGACTCGTCCAATCTTTGACCCTTTAACTTTTAATGTTTTTACAACAAGTTTTCTTTATTTTGTTGATTGCAGGTATGCCAGGTAGACAACAGTGGACAATCTGCTGTGGTACATGCTGCAGTGAATGGTCATCTAGAGACACTGGCGTATCTCTTCCAAGTCAACTGGTATGAGGAGGATGGTCAGCTGACCAAGAGAGAGGCTATGCAACAAGCTATGGTGGTAGCAGCAGCCATGGGACACAGAGAGGTGAGCATTGAGTCGTCTGCTTTTCTCGTCTGTTGAAATGTTTAAGAAGCCTCTATGGCAAACAGTGTGGACCCAGATCAGACTGCTCCTATAGGAGCAGTCTGTTCTGGGTCCACACTGTTTGCTTCTATACTTAAATTCGTCAGTAATGTTAGGCAATTATTTGCAGGAGACAACACCAGCAGACGACATTTTAAGATGCTTTTTTTTCTAGGTGCTTTAAGGGTTAACCCTATTCATTCTGATGGATTATCCCACACATATTGATAGAATAAGTGTTGAATTATCCATTTCGTATTTTAAGCAGTTGCCGGTCAAAATTTCTATAAAATAATGTATTTCTGTCCACGAAGATTGTTTTTATCACAGCAAAGAGTGTGGCATTTCATCTGGATCTTCACTTTTTGCCCAAGTGCCTGTTTTACCGGTATCCAGAATGAAAAGGGTTCAGTCGTCATTGTTTGATGAAGACCAATACAAATAAATGTATGGTTTATATTTTATGCAAGCATGCTAAAGGCCAGAAGTTAAAAAAGCGAATACAAAGTAAGAAGTATGCAAAGATCAGGAATTGCTACAATCATTGTGAATCAAGGGACACCATGTGGGAAAGTTACAAAAACATAAGAAAACACCACATACAAGAGAGACAAGAGGTCAGCCCTTTCCCAGCAGGTGAACACAAGGCTGCAAGGAACAGACAAGACAGCATAACAAAGACAAACATGAAACATAAATAGCTAAAAAATATCTACAAAAGAAGCATTGACTCGGAACTCAATAGAAAAAAAATTACTTGAGGGCTCGAAATATGTTTAACAGTACCATCCTTACCCTTAATTCTGATGTGGATCAAGACACATATAAGCAGGGGTGTAAAATCTCCAAATAAGTTACTCACCCTTCATGTCCCAAATTTTCTCTGAGATGCTGTAAATTGAAAAAGTATCACACAAAGTGTCAAAACTTTTACTCGCCCTGCATAATACTTTACTCGCAAATGCGAGCGGGCGAGTGGAATTTTACACCCCTGATAAGTCAATTCACCTATATTTTCAGTCAATCAAATTCTAAAATTCCATTGATACAGACAGTGTAGAACCTGGTCAACAAGCTTCTTAAGAATTTATGTAAATCGGTAATATATGTTTCATAGAGATATTGAATTTGTGATTAATCAATTACAAGTAAAGTTCTCAAAATAAAGGGACAATGTTTGAATGCGATTTTTCCTCTATTTTCTAGGCTTCCGGACAATAGAGGGTATTTCAATATGTTTTGTTATTTCTCAACCAAAACATATGTTGAGTGTACTAAAAAGGACCGTCTGATCAAGTTTGTTCTTTTGAACACTTGAAGGATATTTTCAAACTGATGGATAAGAAAATAATCACAATTTTGCATTCTAAAGTCTGCTTAACAGGACCTATTACATGCACAGTGTCAAATAAGAAAAATCTCAGATAACTTCATTCTTCAGTTTACTATCTACATGAGTGAAAGTTTTCAGGATTCATCCTAAATTCATAGAAAGTCAGCCTTAAAATGCTGAGTTAAGGAGATTATAATAGCTTCTCTGATTAGTTTTCAGATTATCTAAACACAATTAATCATTTTAACTTTAAATTAAGGTATCCATTTTTGTAGCCATCCTGCAAGTTTTAAAATTTGGATTTCAAAGGTTCAGGATTTTGACAATTTTGAGCTTTCACCCATGTATCTATCTTTTTATATTTCCAGATCTGTGATTTCCTTCTTCATTCCAATGCACAGTTTACTGAAGGGTTTGGACTGGATCTGATTGATACACTCCTCGGAGAAACACGTAAGTTTTTACAATCAACTACATAACATGTGACATGTGTTTGCCTTAAAAGTTTTAAGAGTTTGTCACTGTCACTTGCCTCCACTAATTTTGGTCCTGAAAATGTCACCTACTGTTTATGGGTAAGCATGATAACTTTATATTGCTTCTTCTATTAGTCTGATGGAAATACATTTTTTATTATGTATCAATGAATCAAATATCTAGCAAGAAGACTTAGAATTATAACACAAAAATCAAAAGTGATAGTGGGAGCACTGTAGCTTGGTAGAGTACATGACTCATGACCAAGATGTCATGGTTTGAATCTCATCATTGGTACATTGTTGTGTCCTTGAGAAAAGTTTGCTTAGCACTTGTTCAACCCAGGAGAGTGTCCCAACATGACTGAAAAATTGTTGACTTTGATGTAAAGCATCAATTCCAACAAACAAATAAAATTATGATAGAAGTAATAAAACTGATCTTATGAGAGTAAGTAGCATTTGAGAAAGTTAGGCCATGCACAATAAATAGAGGATCTTACATGAGTGCTCATGTTTTATTGAATTTTTTAAACAAGTTGAAGAAAAGAGATAAAATGCGAGGCTTGCCGAGCATTTTATCTCTTTTTCGCAACGAGTTTAATAAATTCAATAATACAGGCGCACGAATGTTAGAGTCTGTTTATCATATGACATTAAAATTATTTGAAGGTTTGCCATATGCGTGACGTTAAAAGCGCCATTTCATAAAGTTTCCTGTTTATCTGTAAACCACTAGTGGTTTATCGATTTTAATGCATGGTGTTATTTCACTTCCAGACGCGGCGTCATATTATAAAATGTTTTTCATTCTGATTTTAGCTTTAAGTGCCGCCTGTCTGAATGGTCGGAAGGATGTCGTGGTATACTTGTTGGACCAGGGTGCAGGTCTCCATAGTCTTAACCTGAAGTCTTTTACACCTCTGCTGTGTTCCGTGGAGGCTGGTAAATGGGATCTAGTTGATCTTCTTCTGGGTCTTGGTTCATCAATAGAACAGATTGACAAACATGGTCGGACACCCCTCATGATTGCAGCCTACAAGGGACATATTGGGGTCCTAGAGATGCTTCTCTCCAGAGGTAACTCTCTTAACCTGCAGCAGACATTTTTCCAAAAAAAAAATCTAAAAAAAATCACAATTTGTTAATCTGAAATGACCATTTTGTCAAAGTAGACACCAAAACACTGACAAGAAAAACAGAGCTCTTAATAATTTGTTCACTTTTGCATTAACATCACATTTAACAGTTTTATAGTTTCTTCTTATTCTCTATTAAAAGTGGTGTGTAAACCATGGAAATCAGCAGACATTTTGTTTTGCCTTTTGAAATGTAACATAATTTTAAGTCAAACATTTTTTCATTCGTTGTATATTGCTTATTGTATAAATATTTTTTATCATTTTAGTTCCAGAGAGTATATTTTTAACATCAACTTTTTAGTAAAGAGTAAAATACTTATTGAATGACAAAACATGAAGTAATATATGCATTCTGATATATGATAGAAACTTTATTTTTATTTCTAGGAGCTCTTTTACACCAAACTGACAAGGAAGGACTGACTGCATTATGCTGGGCTTGTCTCAAGGGCCACCTTCATATCATACAGTCACTCCTAGATCGGGGCTCAAACCTTCACCATACTGATAAATCAGGCAGAAACCCTCTACAACTAGCAGCTTTCCATGGGGATGCACAAGTGGTATGTGGTATTTAACCCGTAATGGGCCAATCGCAACAAAAGTTGTCTGCTTTTCTCGTCTGTTGAAATGTTTAAGAAGCCTCTATGGCAAACAGTGTGGACCCAGATCAGACTGCTCCTATAGGAGCAGTCTGTTCTTGGTCCACGCTGTTTGCTTCTATACTTAATTTGTCGGTAATGTTAGGCAATTAGCATCAGACGACATCAGCAGACGACATTTTCAGATACATTTTAAGGGTTAGATAAAAAAGTGTTTTAAAAAATGATAAAACCTTGCATTTATACAGGCCGAGTGTTCAATCTAGGGAATTTTTAAGAGGGTGATTTTCATTTTATTTCAGATGAAAATCAAACGAAGCCCAATATTCCCCCATTCACATAATGTAAAAGATGGCCCGCTCAAGTTTTACCAAGGGACCATTTGATGAAAAAGGGGGCCAATGACCCAAATGCCCCTCTAGATTGAACACTATAGGCCCCTAGATAAGGGTGTAAACTCAAAAAATAATTTTATACCAAATTCTTTGCTATACAGTTTGGGAATACACTATAAACCCTAATTGAGGCAAACTAAGGGGGAGGATAATATACAGAGCAAATGTTAAAACTGATGGATAAGCAAGTATTCGTAAATTTATGCTCAAAACTTTTGTTGATCTCGACATATATTTATAATTTCTGGAGTTATGGATCTTGCACATCCTAAATAAGCCTAGTGTACTTATGGGACAAGGGCAAACAGTCCGATGATATACCTCCCCAAATGAAAATTTTGAATATAGTTATCACCATTCTAATGCACTCCTGCAGTCTTGTCTCAAAATGGAGAGTTGCAAGCGGCATGTCATCCAAATAATATGATGTAATTAATGGCATCAGACTATTTTCAACAGTACTGTCGCAAATTTTTGATGTTATCCAATCAAAGGTCGCATTACGAAAGCAAGTGCATTAGAATAAAGTTTTTGGCACTCTAAGCATCGAGGTGAATAAAGTAGTGATTTTAGCACAGATTTTTGCTTTTTTAACAGAATACCTGATGAACCCAGCAGTGGAGATCCAGACTGTTCCATTAGAGAGCAATTTGGGCTGGATGTACACTATTTGACTACTGTAGACCCTTATTAGAAAACAGATGGTCATGTTGTGGCTCCCAAATTTTTACCATGGAATTCTGTAAAAGTGTCACTTTATCATGCAGTGTTTGCGCGAGAGTGCATTTTTGACGCAATACATTGACTTCTGACACATTGACAACTTTGTCTGTGCGTTTTTCGTGACGCACACACAAAAAAGCAGCGAGAACCACACTCTGTTGTCTTTATGTGCCAAGATCTGAGGCTCGATGATAACGCTTCTATAAATAATTTTCCTGTGGGAAAAAGACCTGCACACAAATATCTTTGCTGGGTATTTCCATGACGTATCTGATTTATTTCAAAAATGACGACTGCGCATGTCAAAAGTCATTGCGATTCACACAGATGGGGTTTCGTTCCAAATAATTTTGGCTTGTTTCACTCTCACTGCTATTTTTGGGCATTATAAAGCATATATTTTAAAGAAAGCGTCTAGAAAAGAAGGTATTCTTTATTCCAATACACCAAAATATATAAGACAACAATTTTTAAAGAAATGAAACCAATGCATCACGTCTATTTTTAGACTGACTGTCTGCGCATGGGTAAAGCACTCAACTGTTAAACAACAATGGTTGCCTTGTCATGAAATTGGTGAGCAGAAGCTTTTATTTATTGTCCTCTGAAGGATAGGGCTTCAACTACAAGCAACACAATATTGCATAAATCCCATGAAACAGAAAATGTAACAAAAGCCGTCGATCACAAGCCTTCCGATAGTCATGCACCAAATTTCGAGACAACCATTATCTTACGATAGGGGACATTCTTCCAATACCTTTAATATTGATGCATGCGCAGACAAAAAAAATATTATACATAAAAAAGTTCTGACCCTCTAAATTTGCCAATGACCCCAAATTTTCAAACAAGGGGTCATCAATGACCCCCAAAAATTCTGGTCTTGCAGAAACACTGATCATGGATGAAATTTTCAGGATTATTCCTGAATTCAGGATTTTGAGGATGACTTTCCACAGAAAGTCATCCTCAAAAAGCTGAATCAGGGAGATAATATTAGCTTCTGATTTACTTTCATTTTGTCTAAGGACAATTGACCATTTAAACTTGAATTTGTGAATATTTAGTGGGCATACTGCAAGTTTTAATATTGGAATTTCGAAAGTTCAGGATTTTGGAAATTTTGAACTTACACACATGCTTTATAACATGATTCACATATAACACTAACCATTCCTATGAACCCCAAATATAGCATTATAAAGGGACTGCACTGTGTTTTGTGAAAAAGCTAGTGCTCAGAATTTCAGAATAACGGCTCACGTAAACCATTGTGATCTAATTATTTCAGGTTCAGTACCTTGTTGATCAAGGTGCACAGATAGAACATGCTGACTTCAACGGAATGAGGGCCTTGGATCGTGCTATAGATCGTAGAAACACAGCCGTTGTCTCTGTCTTTTTGAGAAAAGGAGCAAAATTAGGTAGGTGACTTGTTATGCATAAGAGTTAGAACCACAATAACTAGAATCATGCAGTCGAAGGCAGGACATTGCAATTCCTCATGTTTACTTATAGCTTTTGACCCTTCCCCATGGCTCCTGGGGGCGGTCAAAAATAAATGTGCTTTAGCATGCTTTACTTGTGTAAGCAAGTTAAAAATTTGGTTTAGGAAAAGATGGCATAACAGATAGAGGTGATCACAATACTCAAGAACCACAATTATCATCCTTATGTAAAGGGATTTGTTTATTAACCCTTAATGCGCCAATCACAACAAAAGTCATCTGCTTCTCTCGTCTGCTGAAAACTATGGCAAATAGTGTGGACCCAGATCAGACTGCTCCTATAGGAGCAGTCTTTTCTGGGTCCACACTGTTTGCTTCTATTCTTAATTCGTCAGTAGTGTTAGGCAATTATTTGCAGAAGACAACTTCAGCATACGACATTTTCAGATTCATTTTTTTCTTGGCCCTTTAAGGGTTAAGGTTGGCAGTGTGTGATCGTGACATTTCCTGGTCATACTCACTAAATGAAACAAAATGACAAAAAATCAACCATTTTTCTCCGATTGCAGAAATTTCCCTCAAGAACCATGTCATATCTTATCAAATATATTCATTTTCAGGTCAGGTAACATGGGCAGTGGCCGCTGGTAAACCTGATGTGATGTTGCTGCTAATGAATAAACTCATTGAAGATGGCAATGTTCTCTATAAGGTATTACCTTCCTTATTCTCACAGTTTGATTCAATAAGTTTAAGTTTTGATGGCATATGTGTCACCGATCATAATTTCTATATATTATCATATGACATCGCCTCTGGGAGTGAAATAACGCCATGCAATAAAATCTGTAAACCACTAGTGGTTTATCGATTTTCGAGAAACGTTATAATGTCCATAACAAGGTTGCATACATAATGACAAAATTATAACGTTTTTACGGCAGAAATAAGATTTAAAAGTATTCTTAATGTCATATGATAAATAGAATCTAACATTTGTGCTCTTGTTTTATTGAATTTATTAAACTTGTTGCGAAAAAGAGATAAAATGCTCGCAAAGTCTCGCATTTTATCTCTTTTTCCCAACTTGTTTAATAAATTTAATAAAACATGAGCACTCATGTAAGATCCTCTATTTATTATATACCTATAACTGATATGACTTTAGAACTGTCTGTTTTCTGGCCATCTGATACAGAAAGTCGGATCAACGAACTGAGGTTTTCTGAATCCATATCACTATCCTTTAAAACGAGGCTAAGGTCGGTTACCTGCTTTTGCGGCGACGTTACATAAAGTAAATTGCAAGCATGGAACCAGAGATGGAAAATATGTTGACGTGACATCAAAAAACGTAACGTAATGGCAAACGTTCCCGCAATTTTTTGGGATTAAAGACCAAACATGTTTTAAAATCAGAAGGAATGTTAGAAAAAAGGCATATAATAAACATATTATCATAATAGTAACTTGATCTGGTGTACTGTATCATGTCTCGTGGATGAGGCCATACCATTGGATCACCCTCGACACTTCGCGTCTCGGGTGATCCGATGGTATGACCTCATCCACTTGACGTGATACAGTACGCCAGATCAAGTTACTATTATGATAATGTGTATATATTGGCCAGCTCATGAGATTTGGTACTTATCGCTCGGAAACTCAGTCATTCCTTAACCCTTTGCATTTGGAATTTCCTAAACGAGTATGTTTGCAAACAGTGAGGACCAAGATGAAATGCCGCAAAATGTGGCATTTCATCAGGGTCAGCAGTTTGTCGTCTGCTGATTTTTTTCAAAATCAACTTTTTTTTTCAAAAAATTATTTCAGGAATACCATTAGAATGTCAAACATTTTGGATCCAGATCAATGGGTCCAATCTGTTTGCAAAGGTTATCAGCAGATGACACTAGGAGGTAAAGAGTTATATTTACAAGCCTTTAGTTGAGAGTGCGTAATGAAAATTTAATTTCCTTATTTCTCAACCCAAACATATGTTGTTTCAATGAGATGGTTCATTTGAGCACCCAAAACATATGTTAAAACTGATGGATAAGTAAATATTCTACAATTTTGTGCACAAAAATTGGGTTTATCTAAACCTATGCACATGTATTTAAGTTAAATATGGTCTTATTTCAGAAAAATCGAATCAAGGAAGCTGCACAGAGATATCAGTACGCTTTGAAGAAATTCCCACAAGAAGGCATTGGCGAAGATCAGAGGACGTTTAAAGAAATCAAACTGAATCTCATGCTGAACTTGTCTCGTTGTAAACGGAAGCAAAATGTAAGTTTATACCCCTCATCCAAAATTTTTCTGAATCGGTCAGTGATATAATATATGAAGACAAAACTGGAAAACACCTACTTATTGATAACACCTATAGAATGCATGAAAAACTAAAAGTGCTATCACAAATGCAGTAGGTGACAAATTTGTGGCAAAGAAGTCTTGATATTCCAGAGGATTCACATAAAAGAATCACATATCTGTTTTCAAAAAGAAATAAAATGAAAATGCCATCTGCTGTAAATCAAAAATAATCTTTTAAGTTTTTCCTTGTAAGCCACAACTTTTTTCGTCTGCTAATAACCTTTGCAAACAGTTTGGACCCAGATCTGTTTTGAACTGGATCCAAACTGTTTTACTTTTTGATAGTGTCACTCTGATAGTGTTACTGAAAGAATCTTTTTAAAAAGTTAATTTTGAAAAAAATCAGCAGACAACAAACAAATCATGAAATTACTCATGCAAGGAGTTGAGGGTTTTAGATAACTCAAACACAAGGGTTTTTTTCCCCTTTCTATTAATTAAAAAAAAAACTGCATGCTATGAGCATATTTTCACACTAAAACCTCAATATAAAAGCATTTAATTTTGCATGCCATGCTTGTAAACATTGTGTAAGCAGAAAAATCAATCGTATGGATTTCATATTTGTTGCATTAATACAGTAAAACCTGTGTAAAACAGCCACTCAAAAATAGACAAAACAAAGATCTGAATGAAAAATGGTAGCTTAATGAAGGTCGAAAGTATTGCAGAATGCTCCACTCCACTTGGAGCATTCTTTGACCTGCATTAAGCGATAATTGGTCTTGAAAACCATTTTTTTGTCTTTTTTGAGAGTGGCCATTTTACACAAATTTTACTGTACATGTGTATATTTGACTGATTTCAGGATTATGACGCAGCCATTGATTTAGCTTCTAGAGCTCTTGAACTTCGTCCAAAATGTTTCGAAGCGTTCTATGCAAGAGCCCGAGCAAAAAGAGACAGCAGGTAAGTGATCCTTCATTTCAACTAAGGTTAACTTAAAATGATTAAAACAGTATTCTTATTTATCAGTTACCTCGCATATTAACTGCATTGTTGCATGTTGCCTGATATCTCATGGCATGTGCCTTTATCAGGTCATGATGACGTTGCACTTTTTGATTCAATGACGTCGCTAATGAAGCTGAATCAACACAAAAATAAAAAATTACACCATAATCGAAGATTGAAACAATGGGTAAACTGATAGATAGAATACCAGGCTCGCGTCTTTTGATATCAAGTTTACCAGGCTCGGCTTTGAGAACGCATGTTGAATCGCTCGGCAAGCCTCGCGATGTCAACAAGCATTTTCAAAGCCTTGCCTGGTAAACTTGATATCAAAAGACACAAACATAGTATTCTCTATGTATCCCAGATAGAAGTAAGGATTATCTTCACATTGGTTGATCCTGTACACTGTTACACATTGACGGTTACAATCAAGCACAGGAGGGATGTTTGAATGTCTAACTGGCAATATTTTCCCAAAGGTTATGATAAAATTTAACAAAAAATGGAACAAGTATATTAAGGAATCAAATTATTTTTTTGTAATGTGAATTTTAGCAAGTGTGTGAATTTTATCAATGTGTAAGCAGATTCCACGATAAATTTTGCAAAAATGATTTTAACTCTTGTAATAACAGGACTTTGTTAAGAGTGTGTAACGAAAATTTAATTTTCTTATTTCTCAACCAAAACATATATTGTGGGTACTCAAAAGAACCGTCTCAATGAGACGGTTCTTTTGAGCACCCAAAATATATGTTTTAATTGATGGGTAAGAAAATATTTACAATTTTACGTTGAAAATTTTAGTTTATCTAAACCTGTGTAATAACACAGATTGGATTAATCTTGGCTTCAAGATGGACTTTTTTGTATTCTAAGCTACTGTATTTGTTTTGCAGACAATTTGCCTCAGCATTTGATGATCTGCGAGAGGCAGTGAAGTTGGCTCCAACTAATCGTGAGTTACAGCGACTGTTGATGAGAGTGAAAGATGAGTGTCAGGAGCAGGCCGCGTTGGAGGGCCACGGAGGAGCTAACAAGAGACCCGAGGAGACAGAGCTCTGAGAGGCTATGGTGTTCTAGGGGACAACCTTGCATGAGCTGAAATATGAGTTCTACCGGGCCTCATTGCGCAGTTGGTAACATGTCTGGCTACAGATGCGTGTCTGACTGCAGATCCAGGGGTCGCAAGTTAGATCCCAGCCCGGTCTGATACTTTCGTGGAGATTGATCATGAAATAATTGACCGTCCGGCCATGACCATAGCTGTTGACTTGGGACGTAAAGCAACAATACAAACAAAACAAATATGAGTTCTAGTTATCATGGGTGAAAGTTTTCAGGATTATTTCTGAATTCAGGATTTTGAGGCCGACTTTCCATAGAAAGTCGGCCTCAAAATGCTGAATTAGGGGAATTAGGGAGATTATAATAGGTTTTCCTATTATATACCGTCTGTCATAAGACAATTGACCATTAAAATTGTGAATATTTAGTGGTCATACTGCAAGTTTTAAGATAGGAGTTTCAAAAGTTCAGGATTTTGGAAATTTTGAACTTTCACCCATGGAGTTATCTAGACAGACAAGGAGCACTCAAGAGACCAAAGAGATGGAATATTTGGGTGCTTTCGAGAGACCAGGCCCTGAGGTTATAAAACTTTTCATGCTCAACTGAACTGAGCACGAAATTTCAACTGTTCATTAAAACTAAAATACGGACAAATAAAGAAGCTTATTGCATTAAGTCTCTCAGATGTTGTATTTATCATGCTAATAAATTGTTGGCATTTTACCATTTATGAGCAGGATAAATTTCGTGCTCCGCTGAGTTGAGCATGAAAAAAGTTTTATAGCCTTGCGGCCAGTAGAAAAGTCAAAATGCAGAAATCCCTTTATACTAAGTAGACATATGAGATGTGATGTTTTAATAAAACGAATGTTGAAAAAAAAAGACTTCTGTTTGACATTGTGGAGGATTTATCACGTATACATGTCTACTCTCAAAGCTTTTCAAAAACATGATTTTTTTTTTACCGGGCCGCGTAGCGCAGTCGGTAACGTGTCTGGCTACAGATGCGTGTCTGACTGCAGATCCAGGGGTCGCGAGTTCGATCCCGGCCCGGTCCCATCCTTTCGTGGAGAATGATCATGAAATAATTTCTACGGTCATTCTCCTCCCTTCCGCTGATTCATTCAAGAAGGGTTGTTGTCAGTTACAAGCGAAAGTATGTGCACAAATTACTGGTTAACCGCTTGTTCAAGCCTGCCCAGGAAAAAGTGTGGTTAGGTGAACTGACCGTCCCGCAATGACCATAGCTGTTGACTTGGGATGTAAAGCAACAAAACCAACCAACCAACCAAAAACATGATTTAGTTTCCAAATAAACATGATAGAAAGCTTCCAAAGGGAATGCTTCAAAGCTTCCAAATGAAAATGTACCAAAGTTTCAAGAGACCTGATTCAAAGCTTCATATGATACGGATATTACAAAGCTTCCAAATAAGCACTCTACATGTAGCTCATGTAGACATGATTAGAAGCTCCTCTAGGGACACAATTCAAAGCTTCCAAAGGGACATGATTCAAAGCTTCCAAAGGGACTTGATTCAAAGCTACCAAAGGCATCCAAAGGGACATGATTCAAAGCTACCAAAGGGGCATGCTTCAAACCCAAGGGACATGATTCAAAGCTGCCAAAGGGGTATGATTCAATGCTGCTAAGGGAGCATGATTCAAAGCTCCAAGGGACATGATTCAAAGCTGCCAAAGGGGCATGATTCAAAGCTTCCAAAAGGGACACAATTTAAAACTTCTAAAGGGACCCGACTGAAATGAAAATGATTTGAAGCTTTAAATGGACATACAGTCAAACCTCGATTATTCGAAGTACCAGGGACCGCAGGAATCCTTTCGAATAATCGGTAGTTCAAATGATAAAAAACGGGAGTTTTCGGATATTTTCGGAAAAGCTCGGATGCTTTCTAAGAACGTCATTGTTTTGCCAGAGTTTGCAACTTCAACTCATGTTTTCCGTGAAGTAATTAGAACATCTGCAAAAGTATTAAAGATAAAGAGCTCCTTGGAGGTTGTGGCCTCATCGCCTCTTATGCTTTGCAGGTCTAAGAACGCAGAAAATTAAAAGAAAATCAGATCTTTATTGACATCCACTATATACATGATAACAACATCGAATAAATGTTAAATGTAAATGACGAACCATATTTACTGATGAAATTTTGTCTCCTTTTATCTCCTGTCTACTGTCATAGGGTCTCCATCCCAGCTAGCACACAACGTCGGGCCATCAACGGCCCACCAGCGATAGGCAATGGCCTATCGCTGGCAGGCCGTTGGTGGCCCGACGATGTGTGCTTTTTGGCTTGTACTTTTCGTTTATTTCAGCGAAAACATACGATTTTGATGTTTAAAAGAACCGTCTCGATGAGAGGGTCCTTTTATGCATCCAAACCTAGGTTTTGGCTGTTTTCCCTCAATCGTAAAATTGTGTTTTAGACATTCAAAACAAGTGTTTCGATGAGACGGTTCTTTTGAGCACCCAAAACACATGTCCGTGATATTCGTCTATTATCGAAATTGTTATTTTTGTTGTAACCTGTTGGGGCGCTTCTTCTTCTTCTTCCCATTGTAGTTCATCCCTCGGTTGACCGGGTATTTTCGAACTATGTGAAATGTACATGTGCCGTCCGAGAAAGATTGTGCAGATTTAAAAACAGTCTATGTACAGTCTAAAACATGATTCCATGGTGTGTTTAGAAGGTGCAGAATGGCAGTCGCTGCTTGAAGGTCTCTAAGCTGGGAGCTGAGAGGGCACACTCTGGCAGCTGGTTCCATATGCGGATGGTGCTTGGGAAGAAGGAGTATAGATGTGAGTTCACCGTTGACTGAGGGATGAAGAACTTCATGCTGTGTCCTCTGGACGTTCTTACTGGTATGAGGAAAGGTGTGACAGGGATGGCAACCAGGTTGTGCACAATCCTGTAGAGCATGGCTGACTTGACTTGCATCCTCCTTTCTTGGAGAGTATTCCAATGGAGATCTGTCAACATCGATGTCACGCTGCTGGTCCTTTCATAGTCACCTTTCACAAACAGGGCGGCTCTTCGTTGCACCATCTCCAGCTTGTTGACGTTACGCTGAGTATGAGGGTCCCATACACAGGAAGAGTACTCTAATATGGGTCTCACAAGTGACTTGTAGCATTGGTCCTTCACACTTCACGCTTGGCGTGTTCGCTTATTGTAAACATTGGTCAAGAAAGACACGATCAAATTAAAATCAATTTTAGCTGCCACTTATAAATATTTAGACATTTAAAAAACATCAAACAAAAACCATCGCAATGATGACCTTTATAAAAGACACCGTTTACTCACTAAACGGTTCATCACGTAATAGTGCGAGCGTTAATCCGGTGTCAATTGACCTCAATTACCTGTCTCAACTTTCTTTTCTAAATCACTCAGGTGTGTAGATCGAACTCGACCAAACAAAGAAAGCATGATCACCATGCGTGACATTTGGACTTCGAATCTTGAAGGGTAATTTAATAGCATTTTCTTTATTCGGGACCGACGAATCACTTCAAAAAATTGAATTTTTCGGATAATCGAAATTCGAATAAATAGGTAGTTTTATTGCAATAGATAATAGGGAAAAAAGTCGGGACTGTCCATCGTCTTCGAATAACCCAGTAGTTTCGGATAATCGACGTTCGGATAACTGAGATTTGACTGTACTTCAAGCTTTCGATTGGACATTACTTGGAAATATTTTTCAAAAGAACACAGTTCAAAACTTCCAAAGGAGATACATTTGACAACCAAAGAACAAGCCGACTACTTTTGAGCTTGAGTGTTTTCACGAAATTTTGTAGATTCACATGTAAAATTAATACTAGAAGGGATCTTTTGAAAATACCTGTAACAGCAAGTCCTTAAAGATATATGTAACTTTATAGAAATATCTTAATTATGTTCAAGTAAGAGCTGATAATGTGCTTTTAAAGATACCATGGTCTTTTAAAGATAATAATGATTATTTTAATATACTTGTAACAGCTGAAAATTGTCTTTTAAAGATACATATAATTCATAATTATCTGTCCACACATGTCCAAGGGACATTTTCTCTGATTGTTGCCAATAAATTGGTCTTAGAGGACCTTAAAATTGAATCAAATCATTGAGGAGAGGGCAGAAGTCAGATGGCCAGTACAATCATGTAAGACTCCAGAAACGAGAGCATATTTGTGATTTATCTCCTATTATTTCCAAAACATATGTAGCAACATAATTGAGCCATGGCATGTGATTTCCAACATTGTGTCGTTTTGACAAGTGTAGACTCATGATCAGACGAGCCTGTGCAGCCTTCAGTTAAGCTTAGAAACTCCAAATGGTGTTCAGTCAGTAGCTTAACAGTCATAGAATATTCAAGCAACTAGCAAAGGCTCTGATCAGACTGCGTGTATGTGAAGGCTGATCTGAGGCTTTGCTGGTCGCACATACCACATTGTTTGAAATTTCATGTAGCAACATATATTTTGGTTGATTGACATATATGTATAACCATTCTTTTTATGCTCAAAATTAGACATATCTGGAGCTGTGATGTCATATATGTATCACTCTCATGCCTAATCAATGCATTTATATGGGTCACAATGCGAAAAAACCTGTGTAGAGGGTTTCAGACAAGACCATACCTGCTTACTCAGCTACAGAGACTTGCTAGAATATTGAAATTTCGCTTGTAGCAAGTTTTGATTGGAGCGTAGTGGCACAGAGGTAGACTGCTTGACTAGGGATCGAGGGGTTGCAGGTTCAAGCCTCATCGGAGGCACTGCATTGTGTCCTTGAGCAAGACACTTTATCCTCTACTAAGTACTGGTTCAATCCAGGAAGACCTGTCCAGACATGACTGAAAAAGTGTCGACTGGGACGTAAAGAATCAAAACAAACTGGGCAAATTTTTATCTGATAAGCAAATAACAAAGGTGCTGGTCAGATTTTGTGGGATGTGCCTTGTTCACAAACCCTGAAAACAGGTTTCCTGGCATGGAGACCCAAATGCTAGAGCTATTCATCAACATTTATATATGTATATGTTGGATATTTTGCAAGGTGACCTATGCTGTCATTTAGATATACACAGACTTCTTTACAAAAGAAGTTTGTTAGTTGCTGATATTGTAGTATTTTAGCTTAACAAATTCCATTAAATTATGGAGAGTTTTAAGCTTAATAAATGTGTGGTAACTGCACTCTGGTTGTGAGAGTTGAGCTTTGTGACAGTAGATCTCGGTTTAGAAGTTATTATTATAAAAGACAACAGAAGATGGGTTGACAATGAAATTGCTACACATTTTCAGGCTAAGCTCTTTTATAAAGTATACAATAATTTTGATACTTTTCATATACTTTTCGTTTTCTACATCCAAGCTTATGCAGGGCATTAGTCAAGATTGCATACCAAAAAACTAATTTTCTTATTTCTCAACCAAACATATGTTGTGGGTACTCAAAAGAACCGTCTCAATGATACGGATCTTTTGAGCACATAAAACATATTTTCAAACTGAATGATGAGACAATATTTAGAGTTTTACGCTCAAAATTTTTGTTTATCTAAACCTATGTTATGATACAGTTTCTTCAATTAAAATGGGAAGATTTTTTAATCTAATGGAGGAGACTCTTTCAATGAACACCCATGCGATAAGTACCAAAATCCCATTTGCTGTGTCATATGTTTTCATGGATAAATAAGAAAATTAAACACCTGGAAACCTTATCTAAGGTTCTGTATTCCGTCTTGGATAATTAACATATTTTATAAATAAGACTTCTAATTTGGAGCCATACTCTATATGTAGTATGAACCGTTTCAAACCAACTTCAGTTCACTACAGAGTGGCAATTTCAGAGAGGTGTAATCGTGTTGGTCACTCTTAAGTGAAAATGGAATTTTATAATAGAGTTTATATTTTTATATCGTTTATAGATATATCTATAAGAGACAACTGGTTGTCATTAAGAGGGAACCTAGCAGACATCCCACATCATGATGTCCTTTCTACTTGTCATTTTGTCAATTTATTCATTGATGTTACATCATTAGAATATCTCAAGCAGGCACATAAACTGTCTGCTAGAAAAATGGGTGGGTTCAATCTGCATTTTTTTTTTTGCAAAACAAAATGCATTTTTTACTATGGTTGCGTATCAAATTTTTTAATTGATATCCATAGGCTTGAGTGCAAGGTTGGCACATGGCAGTAACTGCCCAGGCCCCCAGGTAAGAGAGCACAATAAAAGAAATCTTATTTCTCAACCAAAACATTTGTGAGTACTCAAAAGAACCAACCGACCCATTGAGATGGTTCTTTTGAGCATCCAAAACATGCATGTGTCTTTAAACTGTCAGATTGATTCGAAATTGTTCTCACAATATTACGCTTAAAAAACATGGGTGAAAGTTTTCAGGATTATTCCTGAATTCTGAGGCTGACTTTTCATAGAAAGTCAGACTCAAAATGCTGAATTTAGCAGGTTATTATAGCATCTCTGATTTATTTTCAGTTGACCATCTAAGCTCAAATTGTTGATATTTTGTAGGTATAATGCACAATTTGACATTTGAATTTCTAAAATTCAGGATTTTCAAAATTTTGAACTTTCACTGATGTAAGAAAAGTTGCTTATCTGGTCCTATGATTGCTGCAAGTCAAAATAGATAAACACTAGCCAGCATTTAGTATAACCCTAGCTAAAAGATATTCTTAAAAAAAATGCCAGCGTATTTTCTTTGTTGTGGGTGTCAGAGACTAACAAGTGTTCAGCCTCCTTTTAAGCCTAGAAACTCCAAATGATGTTCGGCCAGTAGCATAATATTTATAGAATATTCAAGCGACTACGAAAGGCTCTGATCAGACTGCGCATATGTGCAGGCTGGTCTGAGCCTTTGCTGGTCGCACATACCACATTGTTGGAAATCTTGTGTTGTGGCTCAAATGTATTGATGCAGAAATAAGAAAATTATTATGGTTTAAGTAGAAAAGTTATGCTATATAAATGTTTTATGGTCTTTTCTACAAATGAGCTTCAACGTGAGAAAGGAGCTTTTCAAGCATATAAATACAACTACGGCAGAGATCTTTCTGCTCAAACTGAGGATTACAGTAAATGCTCATAAATATCAAAACACTAGTTGTCTGCCAAAAAGGCATAGACAAAAAGGACAGACCCAGAAAGAAACAGTCTGATCAGGGTCTTCCCTGTTTGCTATTCTGACACAACCATTTTGTGTGAATTCCAGGAGAAAACCAACATTTTATTTTAGAACAGAAAGAGAAAGGTGTTCGAAATTTTAGAACATTTACTGTATACATATAGCTACTGTAGAGATCTTTCTTCTGAAAATTGACTCATTTTGTGCTTTAACCCTTTCATTCTGGTGGATTATCCCGTACATATTGATACAATTTTTATGGGATAGTCCATTTTGTATTTTAAAAGGTTGTCGGTCAAAATTTCTGTAAAATGATGTATTTCAATCATCCCTGAAAGTTGTTTTTATCTTCTGGGTCTTCACTGTACCTGTTCAAAGTACCTGTCTACTGGTATCCAGAATGAAAAGGGTTATATACCAACCTCATGGAATGGAAGTGCTGGATCAGCATCATGTTTGTGCACATTGGTGAAAGTTCAAACTTTCCAAAATCCTGAACTTTAGAAATTCAAAGTTTTAAGCTTGAATGATGCCTACAAAAATGAATAATTTCATGTTAAATGGTTAATTGTGTTTAGATAATCTGAAAATTAACCAGAGAAGCTATTATAATCACCCTAATTCAGGATTTTGAGGCTGACTTTCTATGGAAAGTCAGCCTCAAAATCCTGAATTCAGGATTAATCCTGAAAACTTTCACCCATGTGTGCATGATAATCATATTTTAGTTTGCCTTGTTTAGGTCTTGTCAGGCACGATGACTGCTGGGAGGGTCATATTTTCTTGTGTTGGGGCTCAAAATACATTCAATCATAAAAACAGATTTACATAGATGTATGTATAAATTTTGTAACGCATATTGCAATTTATGTGTATATTTTAAATGTTCAAACCCTAAAAATTTGGACAGAAAAAGCTCAGGCAAATAGTGTAGCCCTACTTATACTGTTTTCTATTCAACATGGGTGAAAGTTCAAAATTTCCAAAATCCTGAACTTTAGAAATTCAAAACCTAAAACTTGCAGGATATATACAAAACTTTTAATTTTTAGTTTAAATGAATAAATGTGTTTAGCTAATCAGAAAAGTGATCAGAGAATCTAATATAAGCTTCCTAATTCAGCATTTTGAGGCTGACTTTCTATGGAAAGTCAGCCTCAAAATGCTGAATTCAGGATTAATCCTGAAAACTTTCACCCATGTATTCAATTTGATGTTCATCTGTATACATTGTTTTACTCGAAACTATTGTGAGACCACCTAACCCCTAATCCTTCTTCAGAAAGAGGAGTTTTTATGCCCCCCAAAGGATCTTTGGGAGGCATATAGTAATCGCACTGTCCGTCCGTCAGTCCGTCCGTCCCGCTTTCGTGTCCGGTCCATATCTCCTATATTCTTTGAGGTAGGAATTCCAAATTTGGTGTGTGGATACATCTTGGGATGGCGAAGTGTCGCGTACCATTTTCGGGTCACTGTGACCTTGACCTTGACCTCTGACCTAGTTTTTATAATAATCGTGTTTGGAGCATATCTCTTATATTATTTGAGGTAGGAATCTCAAATTTAGTGTGTGGATTCATCTTGGGATGACGAAGTGTCGGGTACCATAATTGGGTCACTGTGACCTTGAACTTGACCTCTGACCCAGTTTCTTTGAAAACTGCATTGAGTCTGGTGCCTATCTCCTATATTCTTTGAAATAGGAATTCCAAATTTGGTGTATAAATGCATCTTGGGATGAGGGGGTGTCACATGCCAATTTTGGATCACTGTGACCTTGACCTCTGACCTAGTTTTAAGAATTATTGTGTCCGGAGCATATCTCTTCTATTCTTTGAGTTAGGAATTCCAAATTTGGTTTGTGGATACATCTTGAGATAGCAAAGTGTCATGTTCCATTTTCGGGTCACTGTGACCTTGACCTCTGACCTAGTTTTTAGAAAAATTGTGTCCATAGCATATCTCTTATATTATTTGAGGTAGGAATCTCAAATTTGGTGTGTGGATGCATCTTGGGATGTAGAAGTGTCGCGTACCATAATTGGGTCATGGTGACCTTGAACTTGACATCTGACCTTGTTTCTAGAAACTGCATTGAGTCTGGTGCATATCTCCTATATTCTTTGAGATAGGAATTCCAACTTTGGTGTGTAAATACATCTTGGGATGACGGGGTGTCACATACCATTTTTGGGTCACTGTGACCTTTACCTCTGACCTAGTTTTAAGAATTATTGTGTCCCGAGCATATCTCATATATTCTTTGAGTTAGGAATTCCAATTTTGGTGTGTGGATGCATCTTGGGATAGCGGAGTGTCATGTACCATTTTAGGGTCACTGTGACCTTGACCTCTGACCTTGTTTTTAGAATAATCATGTCCAGAGCATATCTCATATTATTTGAGGTAGGAATCTCAAATTTGGTGTGTGGATGCATCTTGGGATGACGAAGTGTCCCTTACCATAATTTAGTCACTGTGACCTTGAACTTGACCTCTGACCTAGTTTCTAGAAACTGTTGCATATCTCCTATATTCTTTGAAATAGGAATTCCAAATTTGGTATGTAAATGCAGCTTGGGATGCCTGAGTGTCACAGACCATTTTTGGGTCACTGTGACCTTGACCTCTGACCTTGTTTTCAAGAATTATTGTGTCCAGAGCATATCTCCTATATTATTTGATGTAGGAATCCCAAATTTGGGGTGGTGATTCCTCTTGGGATGGCAGAGTGGTGCATACCATTTTGAGTCACTTTGACCTTGACATTGACTTCTGGCCTCATTTCTAGTTTTTTTGTGCTATATTACAGCTATCTTTCCTCAAATGTGTCTTATACTAGACCAATTCCTTTGGGGGCATTCGTCATGTGTTTGTGACATTTCTTGTTCCCTCAGAAAGTGTTAATTGGCACACAAATTTGAAAGGCTTCCAATTAGGACCACAACCAATGTTGTCAAGGAACGAGTACCCCAGGGTTTGCACATGCTTGAAAAGTACTTGAATTTAGAGGGCTTTCCTGAAAGGTCCTTGAAAATTAAATCTGCCTTGAAAAGTACTGGAAAATCAATTAAAAGCCTTGAAAAGTCCTTGAATTCTACTATTTTCTGTAGGACTTAGCACTGTTGATAGAGAACTAAATCAGTATAAAGTTGTTGTGCCTATATTTAGCGCGCATATGCTGCACCAAATATAGGCACAACAATTTTATACTAATTTCCCAATGCTAATGTCTCCATTATCTCAGTCTAGCATTTCTGAAGTAGAATTTTAACACTTAGATCAGTATTTTTCATTAACTCCTTTAAGTTCTTGAAAACTGTTGGGAGAGGCTTTTAGAAGCCCTTGAATTTTACTCATACTTGCCAGTATGAACCATGTACCCGCATATTTGAAGAATTGAGAGATCTGAAGTCTCCTCTTATCTAAGGCTACTACAGGGTTTGCTTTGAATGTCCAAATTTTATAGGATTTATTAAAAATATTTTTTGTAAGATTCAATGCAGCTTATTAATGTGTATATATTTGAGCTACAGTAAAACCTTAAGCTGCCACACAAAAATAGACAAAACAAAGATCTTAATAACAAACGGTAGCTTAATGAAGGTCGAAAGTATTGCAGAATGCTCCCCTTGGAGCCTTCTGCAATACTTTTGACCTTCTTTAAAGCTGCATAGTCTGTAACTTTTGATCTTTTAATTTTAGAAAAAGTAAGTAAGGTTGCAAAGATCAGGAATCGATACAATCAAGTACCACACCTGACCCAGGATACCAATGGGAAAGTGACAAACTCACAGAAGACACCACAAACGAGAGCCAAGAGGTCAGCCCTTTCCCAGCAGGTGACCACGAAGCACATATAAACAGACGCGCACAAAACATAGCAAACACAAGACAGAACAAAAACATAAAAGATCCACAAAAGAAGTACCGCCCTGGAACGGTCAGTAAAATATTTTACTGGAGGGCTTAAACCGGTCCAACGGCGCCAACCTCACCCTTAATTCAGATGTGGATCAAGACACATAGATATTTGGTTTGCATGAAAGACCCCTAACTTATCAATGCATCATCTCCTAAAACATATAAATCAAGATATAACAAGGAGATAAAGAAAGGATAAGGACTCAACAGTAAATTAAACTGAACACCGGAGCAAAAGAAATCCAACAGGCAAACCCCGGTGGGCCTTGACAAACAGCCAAAGCACCAGGCCCCCACCAACCCATCAACAGATAAGTCTTTAAGTCGGAACCATCATAGAGTCCGAAGTCAGACCCACCGGCGTGCAATTAAAGAGGAAAGCAAAGTCGCCAACCGTGATTGGGCTGACCACCAAGCACGCAGTCTGTTGCAACACACCAATGCCACAGCCAATCCTTCCACAATGGGAAACCACCCCAACGAACTGCGCCGAAAAACCACCAGAGCCAACAATCTTTTTCAACCCACACACCAAGCCACCACAGAAACCAGGCTCCGAAAGCCCCCGGCGCAAGAGAGACCCAAGTCCAACCTGGAACCCAGAAATCAAACCAAAGTATCGTCCACAAAACCCCGAAAACTCTCCGCGAAGCCTACGACACCGACAGCCCCGCCCAAGAAGCCTCCGAGTTAACAATCTATTGCGAGTGCTGAAGCCAGCAACACAGCCAGACGCTCCAGCAAAACGAACGAGCCGAGAGACACAGACTCCATAGGATGCAGAACGAGGAACATCACCATCTAAAAATGGGAAATTGACAATTTCAAAATCAAAGTCGTCACGTTTATCATAAATTTCGGCAGAAACAATACCATCAGAAACCGACAAACGCAAGTCCAAAAACGCGGCCCCGGCACCAGAGGCACTGGCCCCACCAAGCCGGAGCCCCGAAGGGCACACTCAACCAACCACACTCCCAAAATAAACATTATTAATATTTAAAATATCGTCCAAATATCCGGAAGCAGTGCCAAACGCACCAACAACATCAGCCTGCTTATCATCAGAAAGAGACATCATAAAGTCCCCCTCACAACAAAACAGGAACAAACCCGCAACCAGGGGAGCACAACCAGCGCCCACAGGAACCCCAACCACCTGCCCACAGAGCCTGGCGCCAAACCGAACAAAAATGCTGCCCAACAAAAAGGCCAGCGCACCACACACACCCCGACACGACCACGCACGATATTTCCCAGGTCCCCCTGAAGCAAAAAACGCACCCCTGTCACCACATGCAAGGCAAGGAGAGCCCTCCCTCCGGAAGGCTCTTTCAATAAGATCAATAAGTTTATCCTCGACCAAACTATGAGGCAAAGAAGCGCAAAGAGTAGAAAAATCAGAAGTAGACAAACTGGTCGCATTGAAATCTTTAGCTTTAAGTTCATCTTAAATTTCACCTGAATTTTTAATCGACCAAAATAGGTTTTTACCAGATCTCTCATATACTTTTTCACAATATTTGATAACATGTTTTTTAACAGCTGTAAGACACGAGGTTAACAATTTAGAAAGTTCTGTTGTCGTACAAGAACTAGAATTTGCAATAAATCTTGCTTTATAGGGTTTTTTATGGAGTTTAGGTAACCAGTACAACGTAGGAACTTTGTCTTGATTTTCTTTAGCTTTGACACCAAAATGTAGGGCTGTATGACAACCATGCCCATCAACAATCACCCTTTCATTTAAAGAAGGCTGCAGTTTATAAGCATTAGTGTCAACAAGCTCACGCTTAAGAGTATTAATATAATACAATCGTCATACAACTACAACATTGTTAGCAGCTTTATCTGCTGGAACCAAAACATAGTTCATATGAAAATCCTGGATACCTCGTTTAAGATGACGAAAAGAAGATTTAGGTTTAGGGGGCAAAAGATGTGTATTACGAGAGTAAAATGAAATACGAGTATCAATAATTTTAAAAATGTTAATCTTCCATTCCTTCAAAGCATCAGGTTCAACATTTTCCCGTTTGCACCATCGATTACTGAAGTCATTTAAAGAAGCAGCGATCTCTCTACGACATTTAGAGAAATCAATATTAGAGGGAAATCTATATTTAGGACCTTTAGAAATGATATTGCGAACTCTAGCGTCAGGAATGACATTTAGATTACCTGTAATAACATGCCCTGCAGAGGGATATAAATAATTTGAATTTTTACAATCTCAGGAGGCAGGAGTATTGGAATCTATATCTAAATCATTTACAATTTTATTAAAGTTAAATATCGTAGACCTTATAGGTTTGTTATATTTATAACTAATGTTTCTATTTTTCAAGAACACAGTAAAAAAAACAAAAATTCAGGTATACATTTTACCAATTTCGTAAATATTAATAAATTATCAGTATCAAAACAACAGCATTTATGTTAAAATTACCTGTCTATAATTATTTGAGGGATGCAAATAATTACCAACAAGAGAAAAACACACCTGTTTTATAAGATAATGCACTTTTTCGTGCAGTTTTCAGCTATAGTGAACAGATTTATTGTGAAAACATAAGTTAATTCTACTTTAACAAATGATTTAAAAAGAAAATAAAAAATTTTGAAAAAATGTTCATAGTTGCAGACTTAGTCTCTTTAAGCGATAATTGGTCTTAAAACCAATTTTGGTCTATTTGATAGTGGCCGTTTTAGACAGGTTTTACTGTATACTTTAGCTGATGGTGTATAAATGTGTATATATTTGGGGTACGGGACAGCTCATAAGATTTTGTTACTTATTGCACATGCAAGCAGAAAAGGCTCAAACAAGATGTCTAGCCAGAGCCTCCACTGCTGGCCAACAAAAAGAAATGCTCGCTTCTAGCTCCTAGATACATGTTTAAGAAGAAGAATTCGCGTATATGAGATAAGTGCCAAAGTCTTGTGAGCTTGCCCATACATTAAAGCTTATGGTGCCTTGTTCAAGTTGTGCCTTTTTTACTGGTATATGATGACAGCCTTTTATATTATTTGTAAATATGGTCTTATAAAATGGTTGTGCCTTAGTCTATTGACATTCTAATCTATAGTCAGCACTTTCTGTAAATATAGAAGATATTGATTCATGTGTTTACTGTAAATACGGAATAGAACCAGTCTATTCTGTAAATACCGAATAGAACCAGTCTTTAATGGCATTTATAGTTACTGTTCTTTAAGTGCTGGATTTCTAAAATGGAATCGTCCAGTTTATGAACTGGAATAATCCACCCTAGTTATAGATAATTTGCTGTAGAAATCAAACAAAAAGTCCCAATTAGTCTCCTAGAGAAGCAGTCAGATCTGGGACTATTTGTTTGCACATGCTTTTCCTCTCAGAGTAATTTGGTAAACAAAAAGTCCCAATTAGTCTCCTAGAGAAGCAGTCGGATCTGGGACTATTTGTTTGCACCTGCTTTTCCTCTCAGAGTAATTTGGTAAACAAAAAGTCCCAATTAGTCTCCTAGAGAAGCAGTTGGATCTGGGACTATTTGTTTGCACATGCTTTTCCTCTCGAAGTAATTTGGTAAACAAAAAGTCCCAATCAGTCTCCTAGAGGAGCAGACGGATCTGGGACTATTTGTTTGCTCATGCTCTTCCTCTTGGGAGTAATTTGGTTCTGGTACCCAGAGAGTAGATACAATAGGTGTTATTCCAAAGTATTTTCTGTAAACAGAAAGGCATAGGTATTTTACTTTCGGATTTTTTTAATCCTTAAAACGCCAATCAGAACTGCAGCAGTCGACAAATTATACCACATCTTTCTTAATTTTTGCAAAAAAAAAAGGCATGATATTTCATGAGAATTGTCTGCCAGCAGACAATTCTCATGAAAAATCATGCCTTATTTGTTATTTCTGGAAAAGCGACAAAATTTGAATTTATCGTCTGCTGCAAATTATAGGCGGCGCTTTATGGGTTAAGTTCAGGATTTAAGAAATTCTCAGCTTTCACCCATTTTCCGAGGTGCTTTCACCCATGTTTCTTGGTGTCAGATCTGTAGGGTAGTCATGGTCTTTTCTGTTTACAGATGACAGGTTTTCTCCTGCTTACCTTCAGATATAATAAATATTGGAAAATAATAAAAACGCACAAAGTGTCATTACTGTTTCTCTTGTTTTTCTTCCTGGATGCGAATAAAGTCTGTGCTTGATAACAGTAGAGTTACTTAGTTGGTCACGTTATCGTACCTTATTCACCTGGGGCCACTAACTCGTAGGCATCTTAAGCCTTAAGATCACCGTAAGTTCAACTTAAGTTCACCTTAACGGTTATGGCCACTAACTCGTACACACCTTAATTTACGGTGATGACTTAAGATCATCGTAAAGTTACGGTCACGATAGAGTCACATTAGCGCCGTCTTAGTGGTTAGGAGAGGTACTTCCAAGAACGAATGCAATAAAATAATGATTTTGGCGACAAAATAATTTTAGAAGACTACACTTGCCCAAAGTTCTAAGCGGTCACTTTAAAATCACCATGTATTGGTACTATTAACACGGGCATTTGCTTCTTCATTAATTTCACGTGAAACATCATGGAATGATTTTTTGTATGACACCTCTCAATACAATATGTCAAAACATGAAATTAAAACTAGTTAAAATGATTAAAAATTTTGTCAAAATTTATGAATTGCTAGGTGACCGCTTAGAAGTTTGTGTGAGTGTATGAAAGCCTATATCTTTAGAAAAAATACTGCCTGCTACATTTTAAAGGCTTTTTACAGAGACACATGTAAATAGGTTGTGCGCAGGTCCAGAGGGGGGAGGAGGTCCGGACCATCCTACCTGGAAAATCCACACGTTTCTTTATAAAATAGCAATTGGACCCCCCTTCCCCCGAAAAGAGTTGGAACCCCCTGGAAAATAAAAATATTGGCCCCAACCTCTGGCGAAATTTCCAGAATGCATGTAGGCATAGTAGCAGATAAACACGCACGTGAATGTTCAATTAAATTGCTCTATGTATGTTCAGTGATTGTGTGCTGTATTTGGTAATTAAACCTGTAGGCCATTTTATGTTAGTTTTCACTGATCATGGTCAAAATAATTAGGGAATGAAAGACTTTGGCCACAAGGGTATCGTTCTGAGCCAATCAAGGGTGTATGTACTTAGGTAGGTAGGTAGGTAGGTTGGTGGGTGGGTTTCCAAAATAAAATAAAAGGTCGTTTTCTTCTGTTTCCCAAACCACTGGTTGTGTTCATTTTTGAATGCATATGAGCGGGTCGACTACTGCTACACACAGCCCTGCAGATGCCTAGAACTCTGCAGCCTGATCAGAGTTCGACGTACTCATGAGTTTTAACTCTTTGTCTTCAAAGTAATCCGACCACTGCTTTTTAAACGATATTTAGAAAATATTTGGATATTGTGTTCCTTATTTTTGAAGTAAAGGCTGTTCAAATTTTCACAAAGCATTCATTTGCCAGCTCTTCAGCTGTGAATGTTGCTTAAAGTTCATTTTGTATTCAGTACGCTATCACAATAATGAAGATCTTTTAATTGTTTGTTAATTAAATAATAAAACTAAACTACCACGAGAAAACCATCTCTGACAAGCCGCCAGGTCTTAGATATTTTGTTTGCTTATAATGCACATTTGAAACTTGTCAGGGAACTAGGCGAAGCTTAACCCTTTTAATAGTAATGGAGCCTTCCTTCTGACTTGATACAATAAACTTGGGTTAGTCCATTGTAAATATCAGGCTGTTGACAGGTTGTAATTTTCAAAAAAATACTTTATTCTTTTGTCTGAAGATAGTTTACATTTACAGACAGTAAATACCCTGATAAAATGAAGCATTTCATCTGGGTCTTCTCTGTTTGCCAAAAATACTCGTTTAGGGGTTTCACAAATATAAAGGTATCATGCAAAATAATTAATATTGATATCGATTGGCTGATATCAACAATATGGGCCACGAGAAAACCAGACTAAGTTACACGCGAAAAACATTCGCACCGAATAGCCTGTGCAACCATTCAGTCTGATCAGTGTCAGTATCCTTGTTAACTGTAAAATATAGTAGTTAGAAAGTGACCAGAAAATTTCACGATTACAGACTCCAGACCAACCGACGGCACCGCGAGGAAGAGACAGAGAGCACAGACTGCTAAAACACAAATCGCAGCACGAAATTTTCAATATTCTAGCTAATCTCTGTAGCTGAGTATGCTGATTTAAGCCTACCCAAAGACTGATTTTCTCGCGTCGCGACCCATATATTTATCTTTTCTGCTGAGTCGGTTCTAAATACTGTAAACAACACGCTTTGCACGAGAATATAAATATAACACAGGTTAATCTTAAAAGATACGATGACCTTAAGTTAAGAAGGCGCTAAGACGGCTTTATGTTATCGGAATAGCGCCACCTTAAATATTACGGTCGTCACCTTAAGTTAATCTTAAGGTCGTCTTAAGTTGGTCAACTTACGATATCTACCAGTTAGTGGCCCCTGATTGGACAAATATTATAGGCTTTTCTTTCATACTTCTAACTGTAAATCTTTTTCATCACCCTACTCTTATCGAGCACAGACTATAGGTCACCACAAGGTAAGTGCATGCAAAAAACAAGCATAGAACACAAATGGTACATTATAACCCAAAAAAGTGCCACTAAAATTAAAGGGGAGGACATATCAATTAAGCTGCTCCTTTAAAACCAGCAAATAAGACTTGGTCCTGAAGGCAGATAACTTACATAAAACCTTTAGAATCTGTCCGCCACTTCATCTGACCCATACAATCAGAAGCTAGAATGACTATGTAGTGGATCTTACATGAGTCGTCATTTCATATGAAATTTATTAAACGAGCCTCTAGCGAGTTTACTAAATTTGATATGAAATGATCATGAGTGTAAGATTCAATAGAAAATATGCATTGTTCTAACAGACGTCGTCATTGCGTTACTTGTTACCGCCGAAAGTGTTATGTAACATGTGGTCATAACATTATTTATGACCTGACGTTATCCATTCAGTAACAGTAATGTCATATGATAAATAAATATTTTACAGTTGATACCAAACATAACCCTAACCATCATAATAGAAGTTCATCTCTTTGTATTCAGGAAACCCCAAAATGAGTACTTTTACTAACAGTGAAGATCCAGATGAGATGCAGCAGCATTAATGCAGCAGAATGCTGCATTTCATCAGGGTCTACACTGTAAAGGTAAAAAACATCTTCAGACAAAAGAATACAATATTTGAAAATTATAACATGACATCCCTAGATATGTACAATGGACTATCTCAAGGGTATTGTATCAGACCAGAAGGAAGAATCCATTAGTATACAAAGGATTAATCTTGCACATAACTCCCATGCAGATTCACCCAATGAACCAAACACAAGATTAAATTTATATTATGATGGTGTCCTGAAAATGTTGACTGCTTTAGGCGTCTGTTGCATATACTCTCGAGTGCACCGCAGACTAGATTTTATAATGGAAGCAATTACTATTGTTTGCAATATAGGCTACCTAAGAATGGTTAGTATGATCAGGAAATACCACAATCACAAACTGCAGACAAACCCGTGGCACCGCGAGGAAAAAACACACAACAATCACGAGATACCAGGAAGACAAACAAATCAAAGCAACCAGTTCTCTCTTTCCCACCAAGATTTTTTCAAAACAAGTATAGGACACAAAGTAACGCACAACAAAACAAAGAACACTTACAGAATTGCACAATGGGAGCAACAATCAACAAGGAATCAACAACAACAGAGCCACCGCATTAGAATGGACAGCAGCCTAAGCCACTTGGGGGCTTAAATGCATTTTACTGGTACCAAATCTTCGCCCTAGATTCTGTTGTTGTTAAAGCACAAAAATGTTAAGCAGCATGGAAGCTTCCTAACTATTGCAATATAACATCATAGAGAAACAATCTTATCAAATTAACACAGAAGTCAGAAACATTCACCAAATTCTAGGATACTTGGTCCTGCCAAAAAGTAACCAATCACTAGTAGATATTATGTACAGTAAAACCTGTCTTAACCAGTCACTCAAAAAAAGACCCAAAATATGTTTTGAAGACATATGATTGCTTAATGCAGGTAGAAAGTAATGCAGAATGCTCCATGGGAGCATTCTGCATTACTTTCGACCTGCATTAAGCTACCACCTGTCTTTAAGACCTTTGTTTTGTCTATTTTTGAGTGGCCCCTTTAGACAGGTTTCACTGTACACTAATTGAGATCTTACATGTTTGTGAAAGTTTTCCAGATAAAGGAAGTGAGTATGACCAGGATCACAATCACAGAGCAACACGTAACACCTGAAATAGAGGAGTTTCCCATTATCGGATTTTATCTGTATCACGTGACATCGGCTGGCCAGTACAGCAATCGGACTACTTCCGGTAGTGTCAGGTTTCATTTGTACAAGGTCCACTCCGTGATAAGATACATTTTATTTTGTGCTGGCCCAAATTGCATTCGGTTCTTCAATGATTGCCGGGGGGGGGGGGGGGGGGGGGGGGGGAGGGGGGGGGGGGGGGGGCTTTGAAAACAATACAATCTTGCACACGTGTCTTTAGAACTTCGGCACGTGTGACCAGTCACTTTCTTTGAAGTTGATAAGAAGCCCAGCTAGAAGTCTACTTATCACATATGTGTAAAAGGCTTTAAAACGCCCACACAAACTTATCCAGCAGGGCTTGAGGCTGGGTCTTCATCTACATCCATAATGTGTGTGTGTGTGTGTGTGTGTGTGTGTGTGTGTGTGTGTGTGTGTGTGTGTGCAGGGTAGGTCAACTAGAAAGACCCTGGTGAGTGCGAGCAGCGAAGACTCTCGCGAGGCTGTGCGCTCTCAAGAGTCTACGCATCCGTACTGGTGGACGTTGTTTATATACCACCGTGAGACGGGAAATGATGGATCTATGAATGGGATTTCATCATTTAACGCATATGCTCAGTTAATATATTTAACGTGCATGGGCGACTATTCGCGCCTTTCTGGTGACAGGCATGCATGAGTATCTGGTGAGACTAGAAGTCTTCATTTTTGTCCGAGTCTCTATCTACCGCATTTCTAAGATGCATGAGCAGGGAATGGCCTGGTGAGGTTGTGTATTTGCCCAGGCTCCTCTGAGTTCTAGATGTTAGTATAACAGATTCGTTAGTTTTATTTCAAATACATGTGCTTTAATCTGCGCCAATTTTTATAATAGTTCGAAATCAAAAGTATATTTTACACTTATTACATGTATAGTAAAAAAATACGGAGGACTTATAAAATGTATATGAAAATATACTTTATTACCTTTTTTCCAGAATAAGAAAAGAAGCAACTCCGTTCTTAAGTTCATAATAGCTAGACTACAGTGGGTTGGAATGTTTGGTGCGTACATTCAGTGCCCCCAAAATAGTAAAATAAATTCTTTGAAACATTTAGATGAAATTAGACATCTTTAGAAATTCTACCCGAAACTTCTTCAAGTAACTTAATAATTAAGATCTGTAAATGTTCCCAAATGACTTACAACGCGAAGCTCTGTAAACAGATACTGTAGAAACGCCTTTTAAACGTTTCTATTAACATTCGGCGTTCATACGTTTACAAATGCAATAATAATTTTACCAAGGAGGGATATGAGTTACCGGCGCACATGCGGTCCCAAATTTCAAAACCCATTCCTTTACGTAACTGGTTCTCTACAAATAGGGACCCATTTAAATAATCAACTATTGTTAACTCGAAGTGCGCGCGGGTTTCATGCATTTCACAGCGACAAAACAAAAAGTTATCTGGTTAGGCTTCAGTGGATCGACGTTAAATTTGATGTCATAGACATGCAAAGGATACACGTCTACATCTGAAATTAAAAATTTTGATTTTAGAGTAAAGCCAAAGGTTCTTAATGATGAAAAACGTTAAAAACGCCGAAGTTTGATACCCGTTTATATCACGTTTTACCGTTCCATTATGACGTTAAAATGACATTTTTACACTTCTTGACTTTTCAGCGAACTGAATCAAGAGATCAAATAATCTGTTTGAGGTTAGATTGGCACAAGCACCCGGAACATGTATGTAGTTTGTCCTTTGAAAACGTCTTCTTTAGATGGCGTCATCGCCTTAATTTAGCCTCAACTTCAGATTAACGTCACTTTTTATGAAGTTAAATACCATGAGACAAAATTTTATAAACTTACCTTTCCTTAAACTGTCTCTCTTTTGGCATCCTCTTAAACACGAAACCCCTTTCAAATAAGCATGCCTACACAGCGAAAACAATACTGTTTTTGACTTGTAAACGTCATTATAACAACGACGTTAGTTGTTTTCAAGACTCAACTTTTGCTACTTATGCTCAATGAAGACGACCTTTGTCTTTTTTTCAGAATGGCCTATTCGATCAAGCTGTATAACGAGAAACTTTATAAACCGATGCCGCATCAATTTTGTATTGCAATTAATGGAGTTGAAACACATTTTTGACCCCTCTCTTGTTTAAAGCAACGAACGATGCAGTAGAAATCCAATTAAAATACACCAATTGCTTCCTCAGCTTTATCACATATCAAACCATCATTTCAGCAGATATTTTATAACTTTAAACCATTTGCCCGAATAAAAAATAGTTTTTATTCATCCGTGCTAAACTTTTGTTGAGCAGTATATCACCAGATAGATCAAGACATCATTTCTTGGAAAATTTCGCATAAAAGCACACCGATTTCTGTGTTATTTTGGACATTCTTGTTCGAAAAGTTAATAAATAGTATAGACCCGCAGGGAAACACGTCATCTCATCAGGGCCTTCCTCAGCAGCAGCGGAAATAATTGTGGATATATGCCGTTGAATAAAAGTCTTCAAGGCTTCGTTCAGCCTAAATTGGAAAAGATTTGAAATAAAGTTAACTCTTTTTGTCATCATATGTAATTGTGCTACATATAATTGCCTATTTTCTTTTTCTTATGTGTTTTAACCGTCATGAATACATGTATAAGTGAAATGCATGCAAAATAAGTAGTAAGTTATTACAGCTTCATATATCAGAAGTAGTCCAATTGTTGGACTGGTCAGCTGATATCACGTCTGATAATGGGAAATGGGTCTATTATGCCTGAATTGGGGATTTGGCTGCTAACTTTCAATAGAGAGTCTACACCCAATTCCTGAATTCAGTCTTGCTATATTACCTTTGTTATTTCAGGATTTGGTGTTCCAATTTTATTCTCAAATATCTAGTAGCCTATTGATTTAATTGTTCTAGAATTTAAATATCTCAATCTCAGGGTTTATGACCAATGGGAATTTCACTGATCTCAAAGCTGCATGTTTGTAAATGTTCTATCTACCTTGATTACTAGTGCTATCAAGAATGTCTTGGCTGCAGAGAAAAATGCATGATCTCTTTATAGTATACAACTACTAATATATATTTAAGAGATAGATCAACTACTAGTAGTGAATTGTTGAGTAATAATTCATTGTTTGGAGGTCAGTTGTAAAGAAGATCAAATCGCAAGGACAGTGAATTATTACTCAACAATTCACGAGCTTGATTCGAACACAAATAAACAACTAAAACACATTTGAAGTGTTCAGCTTCTTCCAACTTTCCACCATCGCGCTGAAGAAATCCTACCAATAGTTTGACTGTTTCGCATATGTTTACATGCATTTTTAAAGTCTTTCAAGTGTAAAAAGGACGTTACACCATCTAACGCCATGAATGACGTAAATTTTGCAGAGGCAATTCACGTCAGCTAGCGCATGGTTTCAAAACTGAGACTTTTGTTTCATCCAAGATGATTTTTTAGCATTGGCTATATAGGCGCGGTGTGTTCAAATAAACAATTGATGACTAATGAGATCTTCATTAAGTAAGTACTAACACTGGTGCCTTTAGTTCTGCTTGTAAAGATGTAAATGTTGTATCTACCTAGGTCACTGTTCACTGTCAAGAATGTCTTGGCTGCAGAGAGTAATGCATCATCTCTATAAAGTATACAATTGATGACTAATGAGATCTTCATTGAGTACTGTCGCTGATGCCTTTAGTCCTGCTTGTTAGTAAATTTTTATCTACCTAGATCAGTATCAGTGTCAAGAATGTCTTGGCTGCAGAGGGTAATGCATCATCTCTATAAAGTAAGGCAGTAAAGGCTCTGAAATAGAGAAATTGAAATCATTTCATATCATTATATTTGAGCCATGGCATGTGATTTCCAACAATGTGGCATTTTGACAAGTGTAGACTAAGACGAGCCTGTGCAGCCTCCTGTTAAGCTTAGAAAATCCTAATCTGTTCGGTCAGTGGCTTTAATTTTATAGAATATTCAAGCAACCAGCAAAGGCTCTGATCAGACTACGTGTATGCACAGGCTGGTCTGAGCCTTTGCTGGTCGCACATACCACATTGTTGGAAATCTCATGTCGCGGCTCATTATCCCCACGCTTTTTTATAAAAGCGAAGGGGATATTGTTATCGCCTCCGTCTGTCCGTTATGCTATCTCCTCCTAAACCGTTGGATGAAATTCAACCAAATTTGGTGTGTGAGTTACTCACATGAATGGGACGTGCAACAGCAAAAAATTTTGGCCCCGCCCCCTGGGGAGGGGTCAAAAGGTCAAATATCATTTAATTTTAATTACAAAGTCAATTACAAAGATTTTTATACCAAACTTTGTGTTTTTTCTCACAAATGAAAGATACAAAACATATCAGACGGGATTTTAATTCTGTTGCCTGGTCATGGCCCAGGGGTCGGACTTAGGGGCGCTGGGGGTGCCAAGGGGGTAAAAATATTTGGTTTTCAAACATGGTCATGTGGCATATCAAATCGACGGGGATGACGAGCGGAACAGAATGCAAGTAAAATTTTCATCCTAGGGTCAAACTGGTAACCTTGGGGCGAGGTCAAAAGGTCAAATATCATTAAATTTAGGTTAACATGTCAATTTCAAAGATTTTTATACCAAACTTTGTGAGTGTTCTCACAAATGAAAGATACAAAACATATCAGACGGGATTTTCATTCTGTGACACTGGTCATGCCCCAGGGTGGGACTTTGGGGTGCTGGGGGTGCCCAGGGGTTCAAAAAAAATTTTTTTCAAACAAGGTCATCCGGCATATCAAATAGACAGGGATGACGAGCAGAACAAGTGCAAGTAACATTTTCATCCTAGGGTCAAACTGGTGACCTTAGGGTGAGGTCAAAAGGTCAAATATCATTAAAATTCAATTTTAATACCAAACTTTGTTTGTGTTCTCACAAATGAAAGATAGAAACCATATTGAACAGAATTTTTATTCTCTTGCCGGGATCATGGGCCAGGGGTGGGACTTGGGGTGCTGGGGGGTCAAAAACTTTAGCATCAGAATTTGCTATGGCGCCCCATCGACTGCGCATTCTAGTTTTACTTGTAGTTTTTCTTCCAAAATGGAATGATAAAATACACATGTATGTTTGTCTTTATAACATTTGCCCAAATTTTCCAGGGTCTCCTCTCTTCTTCAATATGGACACTTTTTACACTTAATTTCAATATGGCTTCCCAATGTTCTTACCTCACCTGAGCCGAAGGCTCCAGGGGAGCTTAAATGATGGGACTTGAGCCGGCATCCTTGCGTGCATCCTTCCATCCGCATTAAAAATTTCTGTCTCCCAAGAATAGTTTTTCAGCATGTCATCATCATCAGGGTTTTTTTTATTACATGGTGGTGCATGGGTCATTCACATCAGTGAGCCCCCCTTCCAGGTAACTGGCTAGCTACATATGTACTGGCGTGATCTACAAGCCTAATAAAATATGTCCATAACAGTTTCCTGCATTTAAAAAGGCCCTATATATATTCATTACCCAACCGCCTATATACGGAGTAATTGTGTATTTTTTGCTATATCATGAGTCAGTGAACTATTGCCCAAACCAATAGTTTTGGATATTGACTGGGACTATACAATGGCCCATTGACTTGCGCAACGATGATGCATGTATGGTTCGTTTACGCCAGGAGACATTATGTAGCAATGGCGGATATGAGGCATGGTTTGGCACCTTGCAACACCCATAACTTAGTTGTTTTCAGTCAGAAACATAAAGTGTGGGTATTCATTTTCTTTGAACAAGCGGAACATTTTGAGACCAAATTTGAGAAGATTAGATTATTTTTTTTTTGTTTTTCAACAAAACCTCATTGTCTACAGCAACTCCATTCAAGGAACGCTGCTATGTAGGTCATCAAATGGGTTGGGTAATAAAACAGCTATTTCATACCTGTTTATAGAATAGTCAATCTCATCAGGTCGTCCATGGCACCTCGGAGTAATAGTTTTGACTATACTACAAACAGGCATGAAATAACTGTATATAAGTGCATACCGGTATCACAGATGTAACACAAAGTTCACTTACAATCCTCACAATCTCTGCTCTACTTACCACTATCAGGAGTCATATAGCCACGTCTTATGAGAAAATCTACAACACAGACAGCACAGTTTGGCTTGAAGTTACCTCCCATTATCAGCTCTTTTGCCTTTAAAACAAAATATTAAGATCTAAATGAGCAAAGATTTTGAAATCATCATACATACAGGCCTTTTGTTAAGAGTGCGTATCAAAAATTTAAATTATTATTAATTCTCAACCAAAACATATGTTGTGGGTACCAAAAAGAATGAGACGGTTCTTTTGAGCACCCAAAACATATATTAAAACTGATAGGTAAGAAAATATTTACAAATTTAGGCTAAAACAATTTGTTTATCTAAACTTGTGTAGAAATATGGGTATCTGGAGGTTTGGAAATACATTTCTAGGGGCTCAAGAGGGAGTCACACAAGGTAAATTGTTTGAGACATTGAAGTTGTACTGTATTCACACTGTATATCTTTGATAGGGGTACATTTGTATTGAGCTAATATAAAAGTATAATATAGTAGGCAACAACAGCATCTACTGCAATGGCTGCAAACTTTGGGTGCATAAGAAATGCAGTGGGCTACAACGACTGACACCAAATCCTGATTATAGGTGAGCACGGTGCATGGGAAATGCCCGCCCTATTGATGGCAGGCCACAGAATGAAGTCCAGGTCGGACCTGATAAGCTAGAGGTGGTAGCTTCCTTCTGCTACCTGGGTGACATGCTTTCTGCTGGTGGAGGCTGTGAAATAGCGGTCGCTACTCGTGTGAAAACAGCCCGGAAGAAGTTCAGGGAGCAACTACCAGTTCTCACATCCCGCCACCTCTCTTACAAGACACGTGGCCATGTATACAGCTCTTGCGTGCGGAGCGCCATGCTCCATGTCAGTGAAACTTGGCCACTGACCAAGACGAACCTGCAGCACTTGCAGTGCAATGATAGGGCCATGATCAGACAGATCTGCGGTATCAAGCCAGAGGAGGTGGCCATGGTAAGGTCAAGCGAATTACTGGCAAAGCTTGAGCTTGAGGACCTCGACCTCATTTTGAGAGAGAGAAGGCTTCGCTGGTTTGGGCATGTGGAGCGGTCTAGTGGTGCAATCAGAACAGCATGTGATATACAGATTGATGGCAGGCTGGGGGCAGGGAGGCCCAAGCTTACATGGAAGAAACTGACGAAGAGAGACTGCCGTGAGTGGAAGCTCACGACAGTTGACCCTCAAGAAAGGAGCACCTGGAGATCAGGTGTGAGATCTGCTATGCGTGCAGCTAGCCAGTTACCTGGAAAGGGGCCCACTGATGTGGATGATGCCCCTGCACCTGCACGTTAATCAAAAGTCCAATTATGATATGATGATAGAATCTTGGGCTTATTTGACAGGTGATTGCTTAAATTAAGGTCAATACTGACACCAATAACCATAACTCTTGCATGACTAAACACGTTTTCCCAAATAACTTCAATATTTGTTACTGTATTTACTGGAAACTTAGTGGAATAAATGTACTTGGTAAGCCAGACGCAATTATAATGCATAAAACTATCTACATTTATCAGTAAGAGTTACTGCCCTTGTTTATTATTTTACCATTGTCTTTTATGGGAAAACTACAGTAAAGTGAAAAAAGCTTGATAAATAGAAAAACTTATTGGCTAAATTGGGTGAAAGCTGTTATGAACCATCACTATGTCAAACTGTAGGTTAAAAGTTGTTTCTGCCACAATTTTTTTTTAACATGAGTCATTGCCCCTTAATGCTAAAATTTACATAGAAAATGGGTCGAAAATCAAATGTTCTCCTATAACATGCTTACTAGGGATCAGATTTCAGTAAAATCACATACTTGATATTTGGTTTGATAGATCCCTACATCTATTAACTTAAATAATATGCAAAGTTGCCTCAAACATGAGTTAATGCCCTTGATTCTGCATTTTGAAGTGAAAAAATCATTAAAATAGGACTTATAAATGTGTCAATGACCCCAAATTATTATACAAATACTTAATAACCCTACTATTTTTATATATTTTGATTACTTCTGTAATTGTCTTTATATACCAAAAACGGTATTGTATGTTTGCAACTATTCTAGTCATTTTACCTCTTTCATTGCGTCAGAATAGATAATAATTGAAAAAAGTGGGGGGGGTAACAATATATAATTATTTCTTAAGATAAAGTACCTGTTTAGGGTTCTCGATTATACAAAGGGTTAAGTAGTACCACTATCAATCAAAGGCCTATCATAATGAGGTGATTATGAACTCCTTGCATGGGGTAATAAAGATGATTCTTGAAAGTTTTAGGTATTTTCTGAAAAAATATTGATATTTATCTTGGTGAAATAAATATTGTATACAGGTAAGTCTCCTCTTGAAGCCCCCTTAGTCATGTGAGAAATTGAAATACAATTTGACTTGATGCAATCTGTCCTTTATCAGTTAATCCACTAATGACCCCTCATAAACTGAAATATATGGCAGGTTTAAATATATAATGTATTTTAACCCGTTACCTCATAGACGCCTTTTAATGCTTTTGCAAACATAGCAGACCCAGATCAGGCAGCTCTTGTAAGACCTGCCTGATCAGGGTCTACTTTGCTTGTTTACGGAAATAGGATAAATTTGACCATACAGAAGTGGACCAGAGAAGTAATTTCTTTGTTCTATGTACAGGGTGGGTAGTAGACTTGTGCAGTCGTTTCAGTTAAGTTTTATCCTGATTATACTATTATATTATAGATATATACATTTTCTCTTCTCTAATACCCCAATGAAAGCAAAAACTGTAACGACTTGTTCAATGCGAATTTGATGGATGGAATGCAATAATTGCCTGTCTAAAAAATGACCTGTAGAGAAATGCCAAATGTTCTGTGACTAATCAGGTTTCTATATCTGCAATAAAACTCAGGTCAGTAAAGGCATCTGAAACCATTAACTTGTTGGTTTTCATTCTGAAGTATTCAATGGGTGCACCATATTGTGTTTTTGTGATTGAGCATTTTTGGATTTTAGCATATAAAGTTTGTTTGAATGCGAATCTGTATAAACGATGTTAAGACAATAATGTGGGTAGATTTTGCAGCATATTTTACTGTCTGGAACTTTTGCATATAAATTTAAATGACATCGTGAAATAAGTTGAGAAATAACTATCACTGAAGATGTTAATTTTGGAAGTTGGTCCTTATGATGCGTAAAGCTAAATACAAATGGTGCAATTTCAAAAGTAAGCGACTTTCCACTGCCTGTTGACTCAATAATTGCCTCTTATGTGTTCATATTTCAATTGTCTTAAACCAAATTATATCGCCCTCCTCCATATTAAAATTATAAAAAGCTCTATATCATATATTTTATATTAATTCATATGAAGCTTTTAGAGTTGATCTAAAATGATGATAATAATATGATGCAGCTTGCATGCTAGATAATCCTTTTTTGTCATCTGCTGATTAGTTTTTAGCAATTACTTTTTTTTATCTTTTTAAGAAAATATCAGAGTCAAACAATTTCAAATCAGTTCAAGACAAAAGTTCTGTCGGTCCTGATCTGGGTCCAATCGGTTTGCAAAGGTAATGAGCGGACGCCGCTAGCAGGTAAAGAATTAATACCCTGAGATGACCAATCATATCCATAGATAAGATGATGTTTTGTCTCTAATACAGGTTGCTATATCTTTCTGAAAACATTTGTTTGAGTGTTCATTGGAAATATTTCGATGAGACGCTTGCCATGAGTATGCATAGCATGTAGGATCTTGAAGAAATAAGCAATTAAGCAATCTGGCCATTCATTCTTTTTATCTGGAGATATATAAACCCAATGGCAGTAAGCCACTGAAACAAATTGATTACACTTTAAGGTAGGGGTTATAATAGGCCAGGCTCCACTACAGTTACAAAACTGTAATTAATCAACAGGCATTGACAACCGACCCTACATGAAGGTAGGTTCTAAATCGCATTGGTCCAGTCCAAACAGTTTGAAAGAGTTAAAGTGCTATTAGAGAGGATAATTTCTTGTTAGTATGAGGTATTGGCTGAGTATAGGCACATTTCAACTGTTTGGGCGGTTTCCAGTCTAGGTGGGTAGTCACGTGCTTTATGCTTGGATACACTGTACGGATGTTCGAATACACTGTACGGACATTCTGATCGAATGTAAGTAGATTTCTCTATGTTTACTCATCTATACCCAGAAAGTTATTCACCAGTTTCCAGCCCACATTTTTCCCAATCAAACGCCACCAGGATATCCTCTTTAAGCTTCTTACTTTGAGCACAAACTATGTCACAAAGAAAATTTATTTTGTCCGTACAGCTTATTTCTATCATTCAGGCCTGATCTTCGCCGCTAAAAAATTGTGGCAGAGCCTGTACTCAAAGTAAGAAGCTTTATGAGGATATCCTGGCTTCGTTAGATCAGGTAAAATGTGGGCTGGAAAAGGGTGTATAACTCTGGGTAAAGATGAAAAAACCACAGAGAAATCTCTACTTAGTTTTGCTTAAAACATCGTTGTGGAAATAAGTTCGCCATTTTTCCGTACAGTGTATCCTAACAGAAAACACGTGACTACCCACCCTGATGTATAAACCTGAAATTTTATATAATTATTCATAGTGGGTGGAGCCTAGCATGAATATTCATGAATCCCTTTTGACCTACCTCATCTAAGGTCAGAAGCTGAAAATTTTGCATTTCTCCATCTGCATTTCTGGGAACGAAATCATTTGGTAATTCTATATCAAAGACAAACTGATTTTCAGGAAAGATGCCCCTTTCGTCTTCATAACTGTAACTGTAAAAGTAGAGTAAAATAAATATTCAAAACATAATGGGAATTTATATAAGTATCATAATTTTATTTAGTCCTCTACCCTATAGAGACACATTTAAACACTTTTGCAAACAGCGCAGATCCAGATCATGCAGCTCTTGTAAGAGCTGCCTGATCAGGGTCTTCTCTGTTTGCTTATGGAAATATGATTAGATATGATCCTACACTAGTGGACCTGACAAGTAATTTTTTTGTTCTATCTACAAATGTGATTTTTTTAAATATAATTATTCATAGTGGGTGGAGCTCAGCATGAATATTCATGAAGGAAAGGGCTAAGATGCCTTTATCTATTGAAATTTCAGGATATTTTTCTTTCTTTCTTCATGAAATTAGTCACTGTGGTTGTCATTTAAAGCATCTCAACTGAGTACAGTGCATTTCCTTTATAACACTTTATAACACACCTCATTATAACACAGAATTGGATATAACACAGTCATGTGGCTCCCAATCTTTACCATGGAATTTTACAAAGCAATTAAAGGAAAATTACCATGATATGTTCATTTACCTGTAATTCCTTTGTAAAATTGTCCCTTTATAACACAATTCACTTATAATAAGAATCCATCATGAGTGTGAAGGTGGGATAAAAAATCTGTGTTGGCATCAGGAGGCTTGCCGAGTGATGAAAAATGGTGATCACGAGGGACAGATTTTTCAATCCCATCCTCACACAAATTATGGATTCTTTGTCTTGCTCACCACTATACCTCATTTTATATTGGAAAAACATGTAAAAGGCTTCCAGAAAAATCCTGAAAACGCCGAGATGCGACATATATGTGACATGGTGATGTCATTTTAACAAACATAACAATGACGTCACGGATCGGCATGCAGCCAGCGTGCGGCTGGCGTACAGCTGTTCGTTTTTAATCTTCCCACGGGTTGGTATGGGGTATGTGAGATAGCATTTTCTTACATGGGTAAAAACAGTGGAAATCCTGTTCTGGTGTGCGAGAAAACATGGTCCATTCTTATGGACCCTAGCATTACACGTATAAAGGTACTGCACTCTACCCGCAACATCCCTTATCTGCCAGTGGTGACTTGTCATCTGCTGATAACCTTTGCAAACAACTTGCAATCAGAACAGGCCAGACAAAATGTCTCTATTTTGTGTGTGTGATCACTGATTTGGATCCAAACTGTTTGACACTCTGATGATATTCCTGAAGAAGTTTTTTTAAAAAAAGATAATTTTGAAAAAAAGAAATCAGCAGACAACAAAAAAACATGCTAAATTAGCCTGTATATGAAGAGTTAAGTAAACAGTTTGGAAAATTGGAATCCCATTCAGTCCAAATGTCAGTGAAAAAATACTCTATAAAGGTAACAGCGTGGCGCAATAGCTCAACGTAGAATATAGAAATTGTCATCATTTTCGTATGAAAATATTTTTTTGCTGTTGAAATTGAAAGTTGGCTTGATTACAGCTGATGGACGTACAAGGCAAATTTGGATTTTCAGTGTCAGGACTAGTGAGTGCATCAGAACAATTTGGGCCTCTGTTTTTATGTTGGAATCCCCAGGCAAAAATATCAGTTGCAAGATACTGTACATACTTAGATATGACCGTTTTTAACCACAGAAATTAAGACATTTTTTTATATTTTCATGAAGACATTTGTTCTGTTGCTCATTTGAAGCATCGAAATGAGGCCTCTAAAGAGTCTCCATAGGCACATATAAACAAAAAAGTGTTTTTGCATAAAATTGTGAAAATTGTCTCTCGCATAAAAATGTGAAAATTTTCTCAGCCATTAGTTTTAACATTTGTTTAGGAAGCTTAAAAGAACCGTCTCATTGAGACAGTTCTTTTGAGTACCCACAACATATGTTAGGTTAAAAAATGAAACAATTCATTTTTATTTTACGATTTTATTGGAGAAATAAAAACTCTTGAAATCTGGGTATACTTAACCCTTAAAGCGCCAATCACAACTGCAGCAGACAACAAAATTTGTGACATTTTTTCTAATTTCAGAAAAAAATAAGGTATGATATTTCATGAGAATCGCCTGCCAGCAGACGATTCTCATGAAATATCATTCCTTATCTGTTATTTTTGAAAAAAACAGCAAAATTTTTAATTGTCGTCTGCTGCAAATTATAGGTGGCGCTTTAAGGGTTAATACCCTTACCTGATACATCCAACAGACATAAGATTCTTGTCCAACAGATCTTCATCTACTGACGCCTCTTCTTGACACTCCTTCTTAGCACAATCTCTTATACCCATACCCCCAGTCAGACCACCAGCACACTACAGAATAACAGAATAATAAAGATGAGGCAACGGACATAAGATTCTTGTCCAACGTGTCCTCATCTACTGAAGCCTCTTCTTGACACTCCTTCTTAGCACAATCTCTTATACCCATACCCCCAGTCAGACCACCAGCACACTACAGAATAACAGAATAATAAAGATGAGGCAACAGACATAAGATTCTTGTCTAACAGGTCTTCATCTACTGAAGCCTCTTCTTGACACTCCTTCTTAGCACACTCTCTTATACCCATACCCCCAGTCAGACCACCAGCACACTACAGAATAACAGTATAATAAAGATGAGGCAACAGACATAAGATTCTTGTCCAACAGATCTTCATCTACTAAAGCCTCTTCTTGACACTCCTTCTTAGCACAATCTCTTATACCCATACCCCCAGTCAGACCACCAGCACACTACAGAATAACAGTATAATAAAGATGAGGCAACAGACATAAGATTCTTGTCCAATAGATCTTCATCTACTGAGGCCTCTTCTTGACACTCCTTCTTAGCACAATCTCTTATACCCTTACCTCCAGTCAGACCACCAGCACACTACAGAATAACAGTATAATAAAGATGAGGCAACAGACATAAGATTCTTGTCCAACAGATCTTCATCTACTGAGGCCTCTTCTTGACACTCCTTCTTAGCACAATCTCTTATACCCATACCCCCAGTCAGACCACCAGCACACTACAGAATAACAGAATAATAAAGATGAGGCAACGGACATAAGATTCTTGTCCAACGTGTCCTCATCTACTGAAGCCTCTTCTTGACACTCCTTCTTAGCACAATCTCTTATACCCATACCCCCAGTCAGACCACCAGCACACTACAGAATAACAGTATAATAAAGATGAGGCAACAGACATAAGATTCTTGTCCAATAGATCTTCATCTACTGAGGCCTCTTCTTGACACTCCTTCTTAGCACAATCTCTTATACCCATACCCCCAGTCAGACCACCAGCACACTACAGAATAACAGTATAATAAAGATGAGCCAACAGACATAAGATTCTTGTCCAACAGATCTTCATCTACTGAAGCCTCTTCTTGACACTCCTTCTTAGCACAATCTCTTATACCCATACCCCCAGTCAGACCACCAGCACACTACAGAATAATAGAATAATAAAGATGAGGCAACAGACATAAGATTCTTGTCCAACAGATCTTCATCTACTGAGGCTTCTTCTTGACACTCCTTCTAAGCACAATCTCTTATACCCATACCCCCAGTCAGACCACCAGCACACTACAGAATAATAGAATGATAAAGATGAGGCAACAGACATAAGATTCTTGTCCAGCAGATCTTCATCTACTGAAGCCTCTTCTTGACACTCCTTCTTAGCACAATCTCTTATACCCATACCCCCAGTCAGACCACCAGCACACTACAGAATAACAGAATAATAAAGATGAGGCAACAGACATAAGATTCTTGTCCAACAGATCTTCATCTACTGAAGCCTCTTCTTGACACTCCTTCTTAGCACAATCTCTTATACCCATACCCCCAGTCAGACCACCAGCACACTACAGAATAACAGAATAATAAAGATGAGGCAACAGACATAAGATTCTTGTCCAACAGATCTTCATCTACTGAAGCCTCTTCTTGACACTCCTTCTTAGCACAATCTCTTATACCCATACCCCCAGTCAGACCACCAGCACACTACAGAATAACAGTATAATAAAGATGAGGCAACAGACATAAGATTCTTGTCCAACAGATCTTCATCTACTGAAGCCTCTTCTTGACATTCCTTCTTAGCACAATCTCTTATACCCATACCCCCAGTCAGACCACCAGCACACTACAGAATAACAGTATAATAAAGATGAGGCAACAGACATAAGATTCTTGTCCAACAGATCTTCATCTACTGAAGCCTCTTCTTGACATTCCTTCTTAGCACAATCTCTTATACCCATACCCCCAGTCAGACCACCAGCACACTACAGAATAACAGTATAATAAAGATGAGGCAACAGACATAAGATTCTTGTCCAACAGATCTTCATCTACTGAAGCCTCTTCTTGACATTCCTTCTTAGCACAATCTCTTATACCCATACCCCCAGTCAGACCACCAGCACACTACAGAATAACAGAATAATAAAGATAAGGCAACAGACATAAGATTCTTGTCCAACAGATCTTCATCTACTGAAGCCTCTTCTTGACATTACTTCTTAGCACAATCTCTTATACCCATACCCCCAGTCAGACCACCAGCACACTACAGAATAACAGTATAATAAAGATGAGGCAACAGTAATAAGATTCTTGTCCAACAGATCTTCATCTACTGATGCCTCTTCTTGACATTCCTTCTTAGCACAATCTCTTATACCCATACCTCCAGTCAGACCACCAGCACACTAAAGAATAACAGAATGATAAAGATCAGGCAACAGACATAAGATCCTTGTCCAACAGATCTTCATCTACTGATGCCTCTTCTTGACACTCCTTCTTAGCACAATCTCTTATACCCATACCTCCAGTCAGACCACCAGCACACTAAAGAATAACAGAATGATAAAGATCAGGCAACAGACATAAGATCCTTGTCCAACAGATCTTCATCTACTGAGGCCTCTTCTTGACACTCCTTCTTAGCACAATCTCTTATGCCCATACCTCCAGTCAGACCACCAGCACACTAAAGAATAACAGTATAATAAAGATAAGGCAACAGACGTAAGATTCTTGTCCAACAGATCTTCATCTACTGAAGCCTCTTCTTGACACTCCTTCTTAGCACAATCTCTTATACCCATACCCCCAGTCAGACAACCAGCACATTACAGAATAACAGTATAATAAAGATGAGGCAACAGACGTAAGATTCATGTCCAACAGATCTTCATCTACTAAAGCCTCTTCTTGACACTCCTTCTTAGCACAATCTCTTATGCCCATACCTCCAGTCAGACCACCAGCACACTAAAGAATAACAGAATAATAAAGATCAGGCAACAGACATAAGATCCTTGTCCAAATGATCTTGATCTACTGAGGCCTCTTCTTGACATTCCCTCTTAGCACAATCTCTTATACCCATACCCCCAGTCAGACCACCAGCACACTACAGAATAACAGAATAATAAAGATAAGGCAACAGACATAAGATCCTTGTCCAACAGATCTTCATCTACTGATGCCTCTTCTTGACATTCCTTCTTAACACAATCTCTTATGCCCATACCCCCAGTCAGACCACCAGCACACTACAGAATAACAGAATAATAAAGATGAGGCAACAGACATAAGATACTTGTCCAACAGATCTTCATCTACTGAGGCCTCTTCTTGACACTCCTTCTTAGCACAATCTCTTATACCCATACCCCCAGTCAGACCACCAGCACACTACAGAATAACAGTATAATAAAGATGAGGCAACAGACATAAGATTCTTGTCCAACAGATCTTCATCTACTGATGCCTATTCTTGACACTCCTTCTTAGCACAATCTCTTATGCCCATACCCCCAGTCAGACAACCAGCACACTACATAATAACAGTATAATAAAGATGAGGCAACAGACATAAGATTCTTGTCCAACAGATCTTCATCTACTGAGGCCTGTTCTTGACACTCCTTCTTAGCACAATCTCTTATGCCCATACCTCCAGTCAGACCACCAGCACACTACAGAATAACAGTATAATAAAGATGAGGCAACAGACATAAGATTCTTGTCCAACAGATCTTCATCTACTGAAGCCTCTTCTTGACACTCCTTCTTAGCACAATCTCTTATACCCATACCCCCAGTCAGACCACCAGCACACTACAGAATAACAGAATAATAAAGATGAGGCAACAGACATAAGATTCTTGTCCAACAGATCTTCATCTACTGATGCCTCTTCTTGACATTCCTTCTTAGCACAATCTCTTATACCCATACCCCCAGTCAGACAACCAGCACACTACAGAATAACAGTATAATAAAGATGAGGCAACAGACGTAAGATTCTTGTCCAACAGATCTTCATCTACTGAGGCCTCTTCTTGACACTCCTTCTTAGCACAATCTCTTATACCCATACCCCCAGTCAGACCACCAGCACACTACAGAATAACAGTATAATAAAGATGAGGTAACAGACATAAGATTCTTGTCCAACAGATCTTCATCTACTAAAGCCTCTTCTTGACATTCCTTCTTAGCACAATCTCTTATACCCATACCCCCAGTCAGACAACCAGCACACTACAGAATAACAGTATAATAAAGATGAGGCAACAGACATAAGATTCTTGTCCAACAGATCTTCATCTACTAAAGCCTCTTCTTGACACTCCTTCTTAGCACAATCTCTTATACCCATACCCCCAGTCAGACCACCAGCACACTACAGAATAACAGTATAATAAAGATGAGGCAACAGACATAAGATTCTTGTCCAACAGATCTTCATCTACTAAAGCCTCTTCTTGACACTCCTTCTTAGCACAATCTCTTATACCCATACCCCCAGTCAGACCACCAGCACACTACAGAATAACAGAATAATAAAGATAAGGCAACAGACATAAGATTCTTGTCCAACAGATCTTCATCTACTGAAGCCTCTTCTTGACATTCCTTCTTAGCACAATCTCTTATACCCATACCCCCAGTCAGACCACCAGCACACTACAGAATAACAGTATAATAAAGATGAGGCAACAGACATAAGATTCTTGTCCAACAGATCTTCATCTACTGACGCCTGTTCTTGACACTCCTTCTTAGCACAATCTCTTATGCCCATACCTCCAGTCAGACCACCAGCACACTACAGAATAACAGTATAATAAAGATGAGGCAACAGACATAAGATTCTTGTCCAACAGATCTTCATCTACTAAAGCCTCTTCTTGACACTCCTTCTTAGCACAATCTCTTATACCCATACCCCCAGTCAGACCACCAGCACACTACAGAATAACAGTATAATAAAGATGAGGCAACAGACATAAGATTCTTGTCCAACAGATCTTCATCTACTGAAGCCTCTTCTTGACATTCCTTCTTAGCACAATCTCTTATACCCATACCCCCAGTCAGACCACCAGCACACTACAGAATAACAGTATAATAAAGATGAGGCAACAGACATAAGATTCTTGTCCAACAGATCTTCATCTACTGAAGCCTCTTCTTGACATTCCTTCTTAGCACAATCTCTTATACCCATATCCCCAGTCAGACCACCAGCACACTACAGAATAACAGTATAATAAAGATGAGGCAACAGACATAAGATTCTTGTCCAACAGATCTTCATCTACTAAAGCCTCTTCTTGACACTCCTTCTTAGCACAATCTCTTATACCCATACCCCCAGTCAGACCACCAGCACACTACAGAATAACAGTATAATTAAGATGAGGCAACAGACATAAGATTCTTGTCCAACAGATCTTGATCTACTGAGGCCTCTTCTTGACACTCCTTCTTAGCACAATCTCTTATACCCATACCCCCAGTCAGACCACCAGCACATTACAGAATAACAGAATAATAAAGATGAGGCAACAGACGTAAGATCCTTGTCCAACAGATCTTCATCTACTGAAGCCTCTTCTTGACACTCCTTCTTAGCACAATCTCTTATACCCATACCCCCAGTCAGACCACCAGCACACTACAGAATAACAGTATAATAAAGATGAGGCAACAGACGTAAGATTCTTGTCCAACAGATCTTCATCTATTGACACCTCTTCTTGACACTCCTTCTTAGCACAATCTCTTATACCCATACCCCCAGTCAGACCACCAGCACATTACAGAATAACAGAATAATAAAGATGAGGCAACAGACGTAAGATTCTTGTCCAACAGATCTTCATCTACTGAAGCCTCTTCTTGACACTCCTTCTTAGCACAATCTCTTATACCCATACCCCCAGTCAGACCACCAGCACATTACAGAATAACAGAATAATAAAGATGAGGCAACAGACGTAAGATTCTTGTCCAACAGATCTTCATCTACTGAAGCCTCTTCTTGACATTCCTTCTTAGCACAATCTCTTATACCCATACCCCCAGTCAGACCACCAGCACACTACAGAATAACAGTATAATAAAGATGAGGCAACAGTAATAAGATTCTTGTCCAACAGATCTTCATCTACTGATGCCTCTTCTTGACATTCCTTCTTAGCACAATCTCTTATACCCATACCTCCAGTCAGACCACCAGCACACTAAAGAATAACAGAATGATAAAGATCAGGCAACAGACATAAGATCCTTGTCCAACAGATCTTCATCTACTGAGGCCTCTTCTTGACACTCCTTCTTAGCACAATCTCTTATACCCATACCTCCAGTCAGACCACCAGCACACTAAAGAATAACAGAATGATAAAGATCAGGCAACAGACATAAGATCCTTGTCCAACAGATCTTCATCTACTGAGGCCTCTTCTTGACACTCCTTCTTAGCACAATCTCTTATGCCCATACCTCCAGTCAGACCACCAGCACACTAAAGAATAACAGTATAATAAAGATGAGGCAACAGACGTAAGATTCTTGTCCAACAGATCTTCATCTACTGAAGCCTCTTCTTGACACTCCTTCTTAGCACAATCTCTTATACCCATACCCCCAGTCAGACAACCAGCACATTACAGAATAACAGTATAATAAAGATGAGGCAACAGACGTAAGATTCATGTCCAACAGATCTTCATCTACTGACGCCTGTTCTTGACACTCCTTCTTAGCACAATCTCTTATGCCCATACCTCCAGTCAGACCACCAGCACACTAAAGAATAACAGAATAATAAAGATCAGGCAACAGACATAAGATCCTTGTCCAACAGATCTTGATCTACTGAGGCCTCTTCTTGACATTCCCTCTTAGCACAATCTCTTATACCCATACCCCCAGTCAGACCACCAGCACACTACAGAATAACAGAATAATAAAGATAAGGCAACAGACATAAGATCCTTGTCCAACAGATCTTCATCTACTGATGCCTCTTCTTGACATTCCTTCTTAACACAATCTCTTATGCCCATACCCCCAGTCAGACCACCAGCACACTACAGAATAACAGAATAATAAAGATGAGGCAACAGACATAAGATACTTGTCCAACAGATCTTCATCTACTGAGGCCTCTTCTTGACACTCCTTCTTAGCACAATCTCTTATACCCATACCCCCAGTCAGACCACCAGCACACTACAGAATAACAGTATAATAAAGATGAGGCAACAGACATAAGATTCTTGTCCAACAGATCTTCATCTACTGATGCCTATTCTTGACACTCCTTCTTAGCACAATCTCTTATGCCCATACCCCCAGTCAGACAACCAGCACACTACATAATAACAGTATAATAAAGATGAGGCAACAGACATAAGATTCTTGTCCAACAGATCTTCATCTACTGACGCCTGTTCTTGACACTCCTTCTTAGCACAATCTCTTATGCCCATACCTCCAGTCAGACCACCAGCACACTACAGAATAACAGTATAATAAAGATGAGGCAACAGACATAAGATTCTTGTCCAACAGATCTTCATCTACTGAAGCCTCTTCTTGACACTCCTTCTTAGCACAATCTCTTATACCCATACCCCCAGTCAGACCACCAGCACACTACAGAATAACAGAATAATAAAGATGAGGCAACAGACATAAGATTATTGTCCAACAGATCTTCATCTACTGATGCCTCTTCTTGACATTCCTTCTTAGCACAATCTCTTATACCCATACCCCCAGTCAGACAACCAGCACACTACAGAATAACAGTATAATAAAGATGAGGCAACAGACGTAAGATTCTTGTCCAACAGATCTTCATCTACTGAGGCCTCTTCTTGACACTCCTTCTTAGCACAATCTCTTATACCCATACCCCCAGTCAGACCACCAGCACACTACAGAATAACAGTATAATAAAGATGAGGTAACAGACATAAGATTCTTGTCCAACAGATCTTCATCTACTAAAGCCTCTTCTTGACATTCCTTCTTAGCACAATCTCTTATACCCATACCCCCAGTCAGACAACCAGCACACTACAGAATAACAGTATAATAAAGATGAGGCAACAGACATAAGATTCTTGTCCAACAGATCTTCATCTACTAAAGCCTCTTCTTGACACTCCTTCTTAGCACAATCTCTTATACCCATACCCCCAGTCAGACCACCAGCACACTACAGAATAACAGTATAATAAAGATGAGGCAACAGACATAAGATTCTTGTCCAACAGATCTTCATCTACTAAAGCCTCTTCTTGACACTCCTTCTTAGCACAATCTCTTATACCCATACCCCCAGTCAGACCACCAGCACACTACAGAATAACAGAATAATAAAGATAAGGCAACAGACATAAGATTCTTGTCCAACAGATCTTCATCTACTGAAGCCTCTTCTTGACATTCCTTCTTAGCACAATCTCTTATACCCATACCCCCAGTCAGACCACCAGCACACTACAGAATAACAGTATAATAAAGATGAGGCAACAGACATAAGATTCTTGTCCAACAGATCTTCATCTACTGACGCCTGTTCTTGACACTCCTTCTTAGCACAATCTCTTATGCCCATACCTCCAGTCAGACCACCAGCACACTAAAGAATAACAGTATAATAAAGATGAGGCAACAGACGTAAGATTCTTGTCCAACAGATCTTCATCTACTGAGGCCTGTTCTTGACACTCCTTCTTAGCACAATCTCTTATGCCCATACCTCCAGTCAGACCACCAGCACACTACAGAATAACAGTATAATAAAGATGAGGCAACAGACATAAGATTCTTGTCCAACAGATCTTCATCTACTGAAGCCTCTTCTTGACACTCCTTCTTAGCACAATCTCTTATACCCATACCCCCAGTCAGACCACCAGCACACTACAGAATAACAGAATAATAAAGATGAGGCAACAGACATAAGATTCTTGTCCAACAGATCTTCATCTACTGATGCCTCTTCTTGACATTCCTTCTTAGCACAATCTCTTATACCCGTACCCCCAGTCAGACAACCAGCACACTACAGAATAACAGTATAATAAAGATGAGGCAACAGACGTAAGATTCTTGTCCAACAGATCTTCATCTACTGAGGCCTCTTCTTGACACTCCTTCTTAGCACAATCTCTTATACCCATACCCCCAGTCAGACCACCAGCACACTACAGAATAACAGTATAATAAAGATGAGGTAACAGACATAAGATTCTTGTCCAACAGATCTTCATCTACTAAAGCCTCTTCTTGACATTCCTTCTTAGCACAATCTCTTATACCCATACCCCCAGTCAGACAACCAGCACACTACAGAATAACAGTATAATAAAGATGAGGCAACAGACATAAGATTCTTGTCCAACAGATCTTCATCTACTAAAGCCTCTTCTTGACACTCCTTCTTAGCACAATCTCTTATACCCATACCCCCAGTCAGACCACCAGCACACTACAGAATAACAGTATAATAAAGATGAGGCAACAGACATAAGATTCTTGTCCAACAGATCTTCATCTACTAAAGCCTCTTCTTGACACTCCTTCTTAGCACAATCTCTTATACCCATACCCCCAGTCAGACCACCAGCACACTACAGAATAACAGAATAATAAAGATAAGGCAACAGACATAAGATTCTTGTCCAACAGATCTTCATCTACTGAAGCCTCTTCTTGACATTCCTTCTTAGCACAATCTCTTATACCCATACCCCCAGTCAGACCACCAGCACACTACAGAATAACAGTATAATAAAGATGAGGCAACAGACATAAGATTCTTGTCCAACAGATCTTCATCTACTGACGCCTGTTCTTGACACTCCTTCTTAGCACAATCTCTTATGCCCATACCTCCAGTCAGACCACCAGCACACTACAGAATAACAGTATAATAAAGATGAGGCAACAGACATAAGATTCTTGTCCAACAGATCTTCATCTACTAAAGCCTCTTCTTGACACTCCTTCTTAGCACAATCTCTTATACCCATACCCCCAGTCAGACCACCAGCACACTACAGAATAACAGTATAATAAAGATGAGGCAACAGACATAAGATTCTTGTCCAACAGATCTTCATCTACTGAAGCCTCTTCTTGACATTCCTTCTTAGCACAATCTCTTATACCCATACCCCCAGTCAGACCACCAGCACACTACAGAATAACAGTATAATAAAGATGAGGCAACAGACATAAGATTCTTGTCCAACAGATCTTCATCTACTGAAGCCTCTTCTTGACATTCCTTCTTAGCACAATCTCTTATACCCATATCCCCAGTCAGACCACCAGCACACTACAGAATAACAGTATAATAAAGATGAGGCAACAGACATAAGATTCTTGTCCAACAGATCTTCATCTACTAAAGCCTCTTCTTGACACTCCTTCTTAGCACAATCTCTTATACCCATACCCCCAGTCAGACCACCAGCACACTACAGAATAACAGTATAATAAAGATGAGGCAACAGACATAAGATTCTTGTCCAACAGATCTTGATCTACTGAGGCCTCTTCTTGACACTCCTTCTTAGCACAATCTCTTATACCCATACCCCCAGTCAGACCACCAGCACATTACAGAATAACAGAATAATAAAGATGAGGCAACAGACGTAAGATCCTTGTCCAACAGATCTTCATCTACTGAAGCCTCTTCTTGACACTCCTTCTTAGCACAATCTCTTATACCCATACCCCCAGTCAGACCACCAGCACACTACAGAATAACAGTATAATAAAGATGAGGCAACAGACGTAAGATTCTTGTCCAACAGATCTTCATCTATTGACACCTCTTCTTGACACTCCTTCTTAGCACAATCTCTTATACCCATACCCCCAGTCAGACCACCAGCACATTACAGAATAACAGAATAATAAAGATGAGGCAACAGACGTAAGATTCTTGTCCAACAGATCTTCATCTACTGAAGCCTCTTCTTGACACTCCTTCTTAGCACAATCTCTTATACCCATACCCCCAGTCAGACCACCAGCACATTACAGAATAACAGAATAATAAAGATGAGGCAACAGACGTAAGATTCTTGTCCAACAGATCTTCATCTACTGAAGCCTCTTCTTGACATTCCTTCTTAGCACAATCTCTTATACCCATACCCCCAGTCAGACCACCAGCACACTACAGAATAACAGTATAATAAAGATGAGGCAACAGTAATAAGATTCTTGTCCAACAGATCTTCATCTACTGATGCCTCTTCTTGACATTCCTTCTTAGCACAATCTCTTATACCCATACCTCCAGTCAGACCACCAGCACACTAAAGAATAACAGAATGATAAAGATCAGGCAACAGACATAAGATCCTTGTCCAACAGATCTTCATCTACTGAGGCCTCTTCTTGACACTCCTTCTTAGCACAATCTCTTATACCCATACCTCCAGTCAGACCACCAGCACACTAAAGAATAACAGAATGATAAAGATCAGGCAACAGACATAAGATCCTTGTCCAACAGATCTTCATCTACTGAGGCCTCTTCTTGACACTCCTTCTTAGCACAATCTCTTATGCCCATACCTCCAGTCAGACCACCAGCACACTAAAGAATAACAGTATAATAAAGATGAGGCAACAGACGTAAGATTCTTGTCCAACAGATCTTCATCTACTGAAGCCTCTTCTTGACACTCCTTCTTAGCACAATCTCTTATACCCATACCCCCAGTCAGACAACCAGCACATTACAGAATAACAGTATAATAAAGATGAGGCAACAGACGTAAGATTCATGTCCAACAGATCTTCATCTACTGACGCCTGTTCTTGACACTCCTTCTTAGCACAATCTCTTATGCCCATACCTCCAGTCAGACCACCAGCACACTAAAGAATAACAGAATAATAAAGATCAGGCAACAGACATAAGATCCTTGTCCAACAGATCTTGATCTACTGAGGCCTCTTCTTGACATTCCCTCTTAGCACAATCTCTTATACCCATACCCCCAGTCAGACCACCAGCACACTACAGAATAACAGAATAATAAAGATAAGGCAACAGACATAAGATCCTTGTCCAACAGATCTTCATCTACTGATGCCTCTTCTTGACATTCCTTCTTAACACAATCTCTTATGCCCATACCCCCAGTCAGACCACCAGCACACTACAGAATAACAGAATAATAAAGATGAGGCAACAGACATAAGATACTTGTCCAACAGATCTTCATCTACTGAGGCCTCTTCTTGACACTCCTTCTTAGCACAATCTCTTATACCCATACCCCCAGTCAGACCACCAGCACACTACAGAATAACAGTATAATAAAGATGAGGCAACAGACATAAGATTCTTGTCCAACAGATCTTCATCTACTGATGCCTATTCTTGACACTCCTTCTTAGCACAATCTCTTATGCCCATACCCCCAGTCAGACAACCAGCACACTACATAATAACAGTATAATAAAGATGAGGCAACAGACATAAGATTCTTGTCCAACAGATCTTCATCTACTGACGCCTGTTCTTGACACTCCTTCTTAGCACAATCTCTTATGCCCATACCTCCAGTCAGACCACCAGCACACTACAGAATAACAGTATAATAAAGATGAGGCAACAGACATAAGATTCTTGTCCAACAGATCTTCATCTACTGAAGCCTCTTCTTGACACTCCTTCTTAGCACAATCTCTTATACCCATACCCCCAGTCAGACCACCAGCACACTACAGAATAACAGAATAATAAAGATGAGGCAACAGACATAAGATTATTGTCCAACAGATCTTCATCTACTGATGCCTCTTCTTGACATTCCTTCTTAGCACAATCTCTTATACCCATACCCCCAGTCAGACAACCAGCACACTACAGAATAACAGTATAATAAAGATGAGGCAACAGACGTAAGATTCTTGTCCAACAGATCTTCATCTACTGAGGCCTCTTCTTGACACTCCTTCTTAGCACAATCTCTTATACCCATACCCCCAGTCAGACCACCAGCACACTACAGAATAACAGTATAATAAAGATGAGGTAACAGACATAAGATTCTTGTCCAACAGATCTTCATCTACTAAAGCCTCTTCTTGACATTCCTTCTTAGCACAATCTCTTATACCCATACCCCCAGTCAGACAACCAGCACACTACAGAATAACAGTATAATAAAGATGAGGCAACAGACATAAGATTCTTGTCCAACAGATCTTCATCTACTAAAGCCTCTTCTTGACACTCCTTCTTAGCACAATCTCTTATACCCATACCCCCAGTCAGACCACCAGCACACTACAGAATAACAGTATAATAAAGATGAGGCAACAGACATAAGATTCTTGTCCAACAGATCTTCATCTACTAAAGCCTCTTCTTGACACTCCTTCTTAGCACAATCTCTTATACCCATACCCCCAGTCAGACCACCAGCACACTACAGAATAACAGAATAATAAAGATAAGGCAACAGACATAAGATTCTTGTCCAACAGATCTTCATCTACTGAAGCCTCTTCTTGACATTCCTTCTTAGCACAATCTCTTATACCCATACCCCCAGTCAGACCACCAGCACACTACAGAATAACAGTATAATAAAGATGAGGCAACAGACATAAGATTCTTGTCCAACAGATCTTCATCTACTGACGCCTGTTCTTGACACTCCTTCTTAGCACAATCTCTTATGCCCATACCTCCAGTCAGACCACCAGCACACTAAAGAATAACAGTATAATAAAGATGAGGCAACAGACGTAAGATTCTTGTCCAACAGATCTTCATCTACTGAAGCCTCTTCTTGACACTCCTTCTTAGCACAATCTCTTATACCCATACCCCCAGTCAGACAACCAGCACATTACAGAATAACAGTATAATAAAGATGAGGCAACAGACGTAAGATTCATGTCCAACAGATCTTCATCTACTGACGCCTGTTCTTGACACTCCTTCTTAGCACAATCTCTTATGCCCATACCTCCAGTCAGACCACCAGCACACTAAAGAATAACAGAATAATAAAGATCAGGCAACAGACATAAGATCCTTGTCCAACAGATCTTGATCTACTGAGGCCTCTTCTTGACATTCCCTCTTAGCACAATCTCTTATACCCATACCCCCAGTCAGACCACCAGCACACTACAGAATAACAGAATAATAAAGATAAGGCAACAGACATAAGATCCTTGTCCAACAGATCTTCATCTACTGATGCCTCTTCTTGACATTCCTTCTTAACACAATCTCTTATGCCCATACCCCCAGTCAGACCACCAGCACACTACAGAATAACAGAATAATAAAGATGAGGCAACAGACATAAGATACTTGTCCAACAGATCTTCATCTACTGAGGCCTCTTCTTGACACTCCTTCTTAGCACAATCTCTTATACCCATACCCCCAGTCAGACCACCAGCACACTACAGAATAACAGTATAATAAAGATGAGGCAACAGACATAAGATTCTTGTCCAACAGATCTTCATCTACTGATGCCTATTCTTGACACTCCTTCTTAGCACAATCTCTTACGCCCATACCCCCAGTCAGACAACCAGCACACTACATAATAACAGTATAATAAAGATGAGGCAACAGACATAAGATTCTTGTCCAACAGATCTTCATCTACTGACGCCTGTTCTTGACACTCCTTCTTAGCACAATCTCTTATGCCCATACCTCCAGTCAGACCACCAGCACACTACAGAATAACAGTATAATAAAGATGAGGCAACAGACATAAGATTCTTGTCCAACAGATCTTCATCTACTGAAGCCTCTTCTTGACACTCCTTCTTAGCACAATCTCTTATACCCATACCCCCAGTCAGACCACCAGCACACTACAGAATAACAGAATAATAAAGATGAGGCAACAGACATAAGATTATTGTCCAACAGATCTTCATCTACTGATGCCTCTTCTTGACATTCCTTCTTAGCACAATCTCTTATACCCATACCCCCAGTCAGACCACCAGCACACTACAGAATAACAGAATTATAAAGATGAGGCAACAGACATAAGATTCTTGCCCAACAGATCTTCATCTACTGAAGCCTCTTCTTGACACTCCTTCTTAGCACAATCTCTTATACCCATACCCCCAGTCAGACCACCAGCACACTACAGAATAACAGAATAATAAAGATGAGGCAACAGACATAAGATACTTGTCCAACAGATCTTCATCTACTGAGGCCTCTTCTTGACACTCCTTCTTAGCACAATCGCTTATACCCATACCCCCAGTCAGACCACCAGCACACTACAGAATAACAGTATAATAAAGATGAGGCAACAGACATAAGATTCTTGTCCAACAGATCTTCATCTACTGATGCCTATTCTTGACACTCCTTCTTAGCACAATCTCTTATGCCCATACCCCCAGTCAGACAACCAGCACACTACATAATAACAGTATAATAAAGATGAGGCAACAGACATAAGATTCTTGTCCAACAGATCTTCATCTACTGACGCCTGTTCTTGACACTCCTTCTTAGCACAATCTCTTATGCCCATACCTCCAGTCAGACCACCAGCACACTACAGAATAACAGTATAATAAAGATGAGGCAACAGACATAAGATTCTTGTCCAACAGATCTTCATCTACTGAAGCCTCTTCTTGACACTCCTTCTTAGCACAATCTCTTATACCCATACCCCCAGTCAGACCACCAGCACACTACAGAATAACAGAATAATAAAGATGAGGCAACAGACATAAGATTATTGTCCAACAGATCTTCATCTACTGATGCCTCTTCTTGACATTCCTTCTTAGCACAATCTCTTATACCCATACCCCCAGTCAGACAACCAGCACACTACAGAATAACAGTATAATAAAGATGAGGCAACAGACGTAAGATTCTTGTCCAACAGATCTTCATCTACTGAGGCCTCTTCTTGACACTCCTTCTTAGCACAATCTCTTATACCCATACCCCCAGTCAGACCACCAGCACACTACAGAATAACAGTATAATAAAGATGAGGTAACAGACATAAGATTCTTGTCCAACAGATCTTCATCTACTAAAGCCTCTTCTTGACATTCCTTCTTAGCACAATCTCTTATACCCATACCCCCAGTCAGACAACCAGCACACTACAGAATAACAGTATAATAAAGATGAGGCAACAGACATAAGATTCTTGTCCAACAGATCTTCATCTACTAAAGCCTCTTCTTGACACTCCTTCTTAGCACAATCTCTTATACCCATACCCCCAGTCAGACCACCAGCACACTACAGAATAACAGTATAATAAAGATGAGGCAACAGACATAAGATTCTTGTCCAACAGATCTTCATCTACTAAAGCCTCTTCTTGACACTCCTTCTTAGCACAATCTCTTATACCCATACCCCCAGTCAGACCACCAGCACACTACAGAATAACAGAATAATAAAGATAAGGCAACAGACATAAGATTCTTGTCCAACAGATCTTCATCTACTGAAGCCTCTTCTTGACATTCCTTCTTAGCACAATCTCTTATACCCATACCCCCAGTCAGACCACCAGCACACTACAGAATAACAGTATAATAAAGATGAGGCAACAGACATAAGATTCTTGTCCAACAGATCTTCATCTACTGACGCCTGTTCTTGACACTCCTTCTTAGCACAATCTCTTATGCCCATACCTCCAGTCAGACCACCAGCACACTACAGAATAACAGTATAATAAAGATGAGGCAACAGACATAAGATTCTTGTCCAACAGATCTTCATCTACTAAAGCCTCTTCTTGACACTCCTTCTTAGCACAATCTCTTATACCCATACCCCCAGTCAGACCACCAGCACACTACAGAATAACAGTATAATAAAGATGAGGCAACAGACATAAGATTCTTGTCCAACAGATCTTCATCTACTGAAGCCTCTTCTTGACATTCCTTCTTAGCACAATCTCTTATACCCATACCCCCAGTCAGACCACCAGCACACTACAGAATAACAGTATAATAAAGATGAGGCAACAGACATAAGATTCTTGTCCAACAGATCTTCATCTACTGAAGCCTCTTCTTGACATTCCTTCTTAGCACAATCTCTTATACCCATATCCCCAGTCAGACCACCAGCACACTACAGAATAACAGTATAATAAAGATGAGGCAACAGACATAAGATTCTTGTCCAACAGATCTTCATCTACTAAAGCCTCTTCTTGACACTCCTTCTTAGCACAATCTCTTATACCCATACCCCCAGTCAGACCACCAGCACACTACAGAATAACAGTATAATAAAGATGAGGCAACAGACATAAGATTCTTGTCCAACAGATCTTGATCTACTGAGGCCTCTTCTTGACACTCCTTCTTAGCACAATCTCTTATACCCATACCCCCAGTCAGACCACCAGCACATTACAGAATAACAGAATAATAAAGATGAGGCAACAGACGTAAGATTCTTGTCCAACAGATCTTCATCTACTGAAGCCTCTTCTTGACACTCCTTCTTAGCACAATCTCTTATACCCATACCCCCAGTCAGACCACCAGCACACTACAGAATAACAGTATAATAAAGATGAGGCAACAGACGTAAGATTCTTGTCCAACAGATCTTCATCTATTGACACCTCTTCTTGACACTCCTTCTTAGCACAATCTCTTATACCCATACCCCCAGTCAGACCACCAGCACATTACAGAATAACAGAATAATAAAGATGAGGCAACAGACGTAAGATTCTTGTCCAACAGATCTTCATCTACTGAAGCCTCTTCTTGACACTCCTTCTTAGCACAATCTCTTATACCCATACCCCCAGTCAGACCACCAGCACATTACAGAATAACAGAATAATAAAGATGAGGCAACAGACGTAAGATTCTTGTCCAACAGATCTTCATCTACTGAGGCCTCTTCTTGACACTCCTTCTTAGCACAATCTCTTATACCCATACCCCCAGTCAGACCACCAGCACACTACAGAATAACAGAATAATAAAGATAAGGCAACAGACATAAGATTCTTGTCCAACAGATCTTCATCTACTGAGGCCTCTTCTTGACACTCCTTCTTAGCACAATCTCTTATACCCATACCTCCAGTCAGACCACCAGCACACTAAAGAATAACAGAATAATAAAGATCAGGCAACAGACATAAGATCCTTGTCCAACAGATCTTGATCTACTGAGGCCTCTTCATGACATTCCTTCTTAGCACAATCTCTTATACCCATACCCCCAGTCAGACCACCAGCACACTACAGAATAACAGAATAATAAAGATAAGGCAACAGACATAAGATCCTTGTCCAACAGATCTTCATCTACTGATGCCTCTTCTTGACATTCCTTCTTAGCACAATCTCTTATGCCCATACCCCCAGTCAGACCACCAGCACACTACAGAATAACAGAATAATAAAGATGAGGCAACAGACATAAGATACTTGTCCAACAGATCTTCATCTACTGAGGCCTCTTCTTGACACTCCTTCTTAGCACAATCTCTTATGCCCATACCCCCAGTCAGACCACCAGCACACTACAGAATAACAGAATAATAAAGATGAGGCAACAGACATAAGATTCTTGTCCAACAGATCTTCATCTACTGATGCCTCTTCTTGACATTCCTTCTTAGCACAATCTCTTATACCCATACCCCCAGTCAGACAACCAGCACACTACAGAATAACAGTATAATAAAGATGAGGCAACAGACGTAAGATTCTTGTCCAACAGATCTTCATCTACTGAGGCCTCTTCTTGACACTCCTTCTTAGCACAATCTCTTATACCCATACCCCCAGTCAGACCACCAGCACACTACAGAATAACAGTATAATAAAGATGAGGTAACAGACATAAGATTCTTGTCCAACAGATCTTCATCTACTAAAGCCTGTTCTTGACATTCCTTCTTAGCACAATCTCTTATACCCATACCCCCAGTCAGACAACCAGCACACTACAGAATAACAGTATAATAAAGAATAGGCAACAGACATAAGATTCTTGTCCAATAGATCTTCATCTACTAAAGCCTCTTCTTGACACTCCTTCTTAGCACAATCTCTTATACCCATACCCCCAGTCAGACAACCAGCACACTACAGAATAACAGTATAATAAAGATGAGGCAACAGACATAAGATTCTTGTCCAACAGATCTTCATCTACTAAAGCCTCTTCTTGACATTCCTTCTTAGCACAATCTCTTATACCCATACCCCCAGTCAGACCACCAGCACACTACAGAATAACAGTATAATAAAGATGAGGCAACAGACATAAGATTCTTGTCCAACAGATCTTCATCTACTAAAGCCTCTTCTTGACACTCCTTCTTAGCACAATCTCTTATACCCATACCCCCAGTCAGACCACCAGCACACTACAGAATAACAGTATAATAAAGATGAGGCAACAGACATAAGATTCTTGTCCAACAGATCTTCATCTACTGACACCTCTTCTTGACATTCCTTCTTAGCACAATCTCTTATACCCATACCCCCAGTCAGACCACCAGCACACTACAGAATAACAGTATAATAAAGATGAGGCAACAGACGTAAGATACTTGTCCAACAGATCTTCATCTACTGATGCCTCTTCTTGACACTCCTTCTTAGCACAATCTCTTATACCCATACCCCCAGTCAGACCACCAGCACACTACAGAATAACAGAATAATAAAGATAAGGCAACAGACATAAGATTCTTGTCCAACAGATCTTCATCTACTGAAGCCTCTTCTTGACATTCCTTCTTAGCACAATCTCTTATACCCATACCCCCAGTCAGACCACCAGCACACTACAGGTTAACAGTATAATAAAGATGAGGCAACAGACATAAGATTCTTGTCCAACAGATCTTCATCTACTAAAGCCTCTTCTTGACACTCCTTCTTAGCACAATCTCTTATACCCATACCCCCAGTCAGACCACCAGCACACTACAGAATAACAGTATAATAAAGATGAGGCAACAGACATAAGATTCTTGTCCAACAGATCTTCATCTACTAAAGCCTCTTCTTGACACTCCTTCTTAGCACAATCTCTTATACCCATACCCCCAGTCAGACCACCAGCACACTACAGAATAACAGTATAATAAAGATGAGGCAATAGACATAAGATTCTTGTCCAACAGATCTTCATCTACTGACACCTCTTCTTGACATTCCTTCTTAGCACAATCTCTTATACCCATACCCCCAGTCAGACCACCAGCACACTACAGAATAACAGTAAAATAAAGATGAGGCAACAGACGTAAGATTCTTGTCCAACAGATCTTCATCTACTGATGCCTCTTCTTGACACTCCTTCTTAGCACAATCTCTTATACCCATACCCCCAGTCAGACCACCAGCACACTACAGAATAACAGTATAATAAAGATGAGGCAACAGACATAAGATTCTTGTCCAACAGAACTTCATCTACTGAAGCCTCTTCTTGACATTCCTTCTTAGCACAATCTCTTATACCCATACCCCCAGTCAGACCACCAGCACACTACACAATAACAGAATAATAAAGATAAGGCAACAGACATAAGATTCTTGTCCAACATATCTTCATCTACTGAAGCCTCTTCTTGACATTCCTTCTTAGCACAATCTCTTATACCCATACCCCCAGTCAGACCACCAGCACACTACAGAATAACAGTATAATAAAGATGAGGCAACAGACATAAGATTCTTGTCCAACAGATCTTCATCTACTGACGCCTGTTCTTGACACTCCTTCTTAGCACAATCTCTTATACCCATACCCCCAGTCAGACCACCAGCACACTACAGAATAACAGTATAATAAAGATGAGGCAACAGACATAAGATTCATGTCTAACAGATCTTCATCTACTGATGCCTCTTCTTGACACTCCTTCTTAGCACAATCTCTTATACCCATACCCCCAGTCAGACCACCAGCACACTACAGAATAACAGAATAATAAAGATAAGGCAACAGACATAAGATTCTTGTCCAACAGATCTTCATCTACTGAAGCCTCTTCTTGACATTCCTTCTTAGCACAATCTCTTATACCAATACCCCCAGTCAGACCACCAGCACACTACAGAATAACAGTATAATAAAGATGAGGCAACAGACATAAGATTCTTGTCTAACAGATCTTCATCTACTAAAGCCTCTTCTTGACACTCCTTCTTAGCACAATCTCTTATACCCATACCCCCAGTCAGACCACCAGCACACTACAGAATAACAGAATTATAAAGATGAGGCAACAGACATAAGATTCTTGCCCAACAGATCTTCATCTACTGAAGCCTCTTCTTGACACTCCTTCTTAGCACAATCTCTTATACCCATACCCCCAGTCAGACCACCAGCACACTACAGAATAACAGTATAATAAAGATCAGGCAACAGACGTAAGATTCTTGTCCAACAGATCTTCATCTACTGACCCCTCTTCTTGACACTCCTTCTTAGCACAATCTCTTATACCCATACCCCCAGTCAGACCACCAGCACACTACAGAATAACAGTATAATAAAGATAAGGCAACAGACATAAGATTCTTGTCCAACAGATCTTCATCTACTGAAGCCTCTTCTTGACACTCTTTCTTAGCACAATCTCTTATACCCATACCCCCAGTCAGACAACCAGCACACTACAGAATAACAGTATAATAAAGATGAGGCAACAGACGTAAGATTCTTGTCCAACAGATCTTCATCTACTGATGCCTCTTCTTGACACTCTTTCTTAGCACAATCTCTTATACCCATACCCCCAGTCAGACCACCAGCACACTACAGAATAACAGTATAATAAAGATAAGGCAACAGACATAAGATTCTTGTCCAACAGATCTTCATCTACTGAAGCCTCTTCTTGACACTCTTTCTTAGCACAATCTCTTATACCCATACCCCCAGTCAGACCACCAGCACACTACAGAATAACAGAATAATAAAGATGAGGCAACAGACATAAGATTCTTGTCCAACAGATCTTCATCTACTAAAGCCTCTTCTTGACATTCCTTCTTAGCACAATCTCTTATACCCATACCCCCAGTCAGACCACCAGCACACTACACAATAACAGTATAATAAAGATGAGGCAACAGACATAAGATTCTTGTCCAACAGATCTTCATCTACTGAAGCCTCTTCTTGACACTCCTTCTTAGCACAATCTCTTATACCCATACCCCCAGCACACTACAGAATAACAGAATGAAAGACCAGGCCCTAAGGTTATAAAACTGCTCATAAAAAATAAAATAATGAAAAATATAGTTTTTCCCTATAGTTGGCAATCCAATCGAAAAAAGATGCATATTTTTGGTTTTGTTGGCATTTTTGAGTACATTTGTTTGACCACTTTTAGCATAATATTGAGCTTGTATACAAAGCCTTAGGGGTGGATGCCAAGTCTGAATTTGCATATGAAGGCTATAAATTAGGTCAAAGGTCATTGAGTGCAAAAATGAGAAAATATGTACTACTGTAAAACAACTTTATCTTTTTATATGTAAACATATTTCATTTCAAGCCAAATTTTGTATCTATATAGATATAAGTCTGAAAAACATTGAAAAAATGTTTTTTATAACTAAATGTTCATATGTTGGCTTTAAAATGGGGTCAAAGATCAGCAAGTGCAAAAATCAGAGCATTTTTACAAACTGTGTTTCTTTTTTTCTCTGGTCCAAAAACAGGCTGTCTTTTAAACTCTAAAAAGGGTAGAAGTCTTTCAGTAGGCTTAAATCAACATTTTTATTATTAAAGGAACCCCTTTGGAAGCATCCTTTTATGAATTTTACAAAGACAAACATCGTAAGTTTTGTGCAATTATGACGGAAATTCTCCCTCTATTGGGCTAAACTGAGATATATGGGCTACTTTGAGAGTTTGCTGCTCCTCTCAGAAAGTAAAACTATTTTCAGTTTGGAACATGACTTGGGGCCTTAGAAACCCATAATTTAATAACTTTTCTGTTGTTATTTTTCTATAATTACCTGTAATTAACGTTACCCTACTGACATTGAAAATAACAGTACACACAATACAAGGCTAATGTTGATTTATTTTAATAGTATTAGTGAAACAGTTTAAGCATTAAATGTTTAAACTAGACAAAAAAATCAATTGCATACATCTGTGATATGTATTTCTGCTCGTCAACGATACTTATGTTACATTTTATACTTAATTGCAGATAATGACTTTACAAGTTACATGCATTAGAATATACCATGAAACCTGACCTGACATATACATGATGTTGATCTATATTCTACTTGAAAAATGTTCATCTTCATATATTTGAAGTTGTTTATAACTTTTAACTTGCAATGAATTGAAATCACGTAAATATTTAAATATGCTAATTAGTATGTGATTTGTACCGGCTCCAGCATGTAATGCATAGCTGCTTACAGATTGATTTTTCTATTAACATTGCATTTGAATTGGCAAAATATCTTTCATAATGAAATCAAAATATAACTATATTAACAATAATAGATCTAAAATTGTTGCACATATTTCAATGAGGTAACGTAGGTAACAAAATTGCCCTTACATAAATTGATATAGGTAGTAAATTGTTGTTAGTCTGCTCTCCCCAATTCGTTACATTTACCACACACATTTTATTCTATATAAGACTTAATTTAAAAGAGTGTCATGGGTTGGTCTGCAATATGTGATGTGGCATTTCCTGGTCTTACTCAATTACTTTTTACAAATTGCTTGGCTCTTTTCATTCATATTGCAGTTTTTAGATTTCTTCTTATGGTACATAACGATAAACATGCAATCTACATCATGATTTAAATATTGACCTAATATCAATAATAATAGCAATATTTCATAAATCTAGTGGCAAGGCAGGAATTAAGGCAGGGGTAGTGCTGGGTGTCTTCTAGAGCAAGTTAGGGTTTTTGAAGATTGCAAATATAACATCAACCAAAGCTTTCGTAGTACAGAACCAGCATAGTTTATATCCAAATATAGGGTGTTACATAGATCTGGTATTAAAGATTTTCCTTGTATGCTGAATTATTTTAATTTTCACTTTTCACCGTTGACAATTACATTTTAAAAATAATTTATCATCTGTCCCCATTAAAATCTTCTATGTTTCGTTGAAATAGATTTCATATCATATTGTAATGATAATTATCTTATTATATTCTGCAGCAGTTCTGATAGAAACTATTCTGCTTGTTAATTATCTTAGACTAAGGTTGGTTGAGGTTAGGTTACCTGAGCCATGTAGCAGTCTTGTAAATCATCTGAACATATTTCATGGTAACATAAACAACAAATCATTCGAAAGTTAGTGATACTTTATTTTAAAGATCAGTTGAATGTTTTTTCTGAAGCATAAAACAAAAAAAAACATGACTCCCAAAATTCACTGGTATGGTTTGTATCTCTGAAACTCACAGATTAAACTAAATGTTGAAAAAAAAACAGTGTCACACGCAGCTGATTTCTTTGCTTTTCTTATTCACAAGGAAGTTTGTTTTTAGTTTGTTTATGCACTATTTGATTTTGTTGAGCCATTTGTAACCCTAGTACATGTTTTATATACATCCTATGAAAAGTGAGTTATGGTCTGTTTGTTGGTTTTAAAAGGTTTTCTAAATTAGGCTTATTGTGATAGTCTTAAATATATGCAAAACCATCGAAAATGTGAACAACATTGCTCACAACAGCTTGCAGAAAGCATTTTTAAAATAGTAAGTGAGTATGATCAGGAAATACCACAATCACAAACCACAGACAACCCCGCGACACCGCGAGGAAGAGCCGCTCAACCATCACGAGACACAAGGAAGACCAATTAAGCAAAGCAACCAGCTCTCTCTTCCCCATCAAGATGATTGCAATACTAGAATGGACATAAAGTAACGTACAACAAAACATAGAACAATTACACAATGGGAGTAACATTAAACAAAAAGTCAACAACAACAGAACCACCGCCTTAGCCACCGGGGGGCTTAAATGCATTTTACTGGTACCAAATCTTCGCCCTAGATTCTGTTGTTGTTGAAGTTCAAGAAATGTTCAGCTCGCATGGAGGCCATCTAACTAATGCAATGTATCATCATGGAAGACACTCTAATCAAATTAACACTCCATGATGAAACATCTTAATTTAAACGAATTGTTGGAAAACCTAATTTTAGTGATCAATTCAAAAAGATAGTAAAACGTTATATAAGGGTTGGATATAATTTGGATATCATGCGACAGCCTGCATGCCTAGTTTTAAACCCAATCACAGTTTATAGCTATGGCCTGATTTCAAAGAAATGCTGCTTTTGAATCAACATCACTTCATTAATATGTGCAAATGAAAGGACACCCCTACAATTTAATTTATTAAATGTTAAAAGTTATATGGAGGATTACCCTAAATGTCAGGGCTATTTTCATGATATACCCCACAAAAGTTACCAAATTTTTCACTGGATCGTCATTATTAGAAATGTACCTGTATATTAGCTTTATGTTATGTATGATACCATCTGCTAACAGGCCGATGTGAAGACCAATGTGAGGATATATTCCTTCCAGTATATGATATTTACCATATTCTATCATAGTTTCAACACGCCTGGTGTTTTATGAAAGGAGGCTTGGTATTTGTGCTGTCATGAAGCTATGCTTAGTATATGCAATTAGCAGGTAGTGGCCTTATAAAAAAGTGTTTTACAATTACTCATAGATGGGAACAAACTCAACAAATGTGTGAAATGAGAAAAGAAATATATTATAGTCCAATAGGCATGAGATCATGGCCAAGTCCTTCATAAAAGCTGTAGCTAGGAACATATACCTTTGAGAAATGGCTCAATTTCAGATGGTAAAATGTAACGTAAGTAACAACTTAAACACATCTTATGTTTAAAAGGATAGATAATTGCATAAATGACGTATTCATACAAAGCATTAAGCAAAAGAAATTATTTCTTTAAAATGAAATGGTTATTCTTAGTTGTATTTATAACATTTTAATTGATTCATACAGTAACGCAATTTACATGCCTATTATGAATATTTAACCGCGAAAAACTTAGTATATCATTGCTTTCTAAACATGATAGACACACACACCTAGCAGGATAGCAATAAAAAAATTCTTCCATTAGGGTAGAAGGGAACTTAAAATTTGAGTTTTGCCCCTATATACATAAAATATTGCTACAATTTTCACCGATTTTGCACTTAAATGACCTTTGATCCAAACACACATCATGCCTTGATGATGCTGTTTGTTTATATAGCATGGCTGTATTATCCAAAAGAGATTTTGCATTACTTTTAATCATAATTTTGGATAGCTAATTGATAAAAACGCTGAAATCTGACATATATACAAGAACTTGCACTCAGTTGACCTTTGACCTAATTCTGGGACTTTGGGGCATTTCCAGACTAGGCATCCACCCCTATCCTTCTTAAAACACATCAAGATACACTTTGAGCATGGATGCCAAAATGTACTCAAAAATGCCAACAGAATTTTTTTTTCAGGCTCTGGATGGCCAACTACTACTTAAATAACTCAACTTTTGGAATTTTTAAAATTATGAGCAGGAAAAATTTCATGCTCAGATGCGCTGAGAATGATAAAAATTTTATAATCCTGAGGCCATGTGACAAGGTAAAATTTAACTCTTTACCTGTTGGTGGCTACTTTTGTCGCCTGCTGATAATCTTTGCAACCAGTTTGAACTCAGATTAAACCCAACACAATTTCCCGCCTGATCTAAATCCAAACTGTTTTATACTCTGATGGTATTCGCAGATGACAGAAAGCATGTAAAATATGTTTTTGTTTTTTTATTCATCAATGCATTTCACAGAGGGCCATACGGACCTCCCTCGAGAGGCAATTGGAACCAAGGAGCTCAACTGCCAACTGCTTCTCTAAGGGGTCCATACCAGAATTTTTAAGGAAACCTATAGATACTTGTGATTTTCCAAGGGAGGTTAATACGCCCTGTCCCCACCCCTCTCATCCCTCTGGATCCCCCCCATAAAATCTCATGTTCTTACTTTTATGTATGGTTTTTTTTGCTAATCAGTTACCAGATCCCTAGATAAGAGTGCTTAATCAAAGCAAGAGGGCCAAGTGGCCCTAAAGTGCTCACCTGAGTTTTGTTTAAAGCTTACATATAGGTATCTGTAGAAAGCTGACCATGTCCCTGGTGACCCTGGCACGGGGCCATTTTGGCCCCAGGGCTATAATTTATACAAACTTGTTAGAGGTCCACAAGGTGATGCTACATACCAAATATCAAAGCTCTAGGCCTTATGGTTTCAGACAAGAAAATTTCTTATGTTTCTCCCTATATAAGCCTAAGTAAAGCATGTGATCCCTGGGGCATGGCCATTTTTGGCCCCAGGGCAATAATTTGAACAAACTTGGTAGAGGTCTACAAGATGATGCTTCATACCAAATATCAAAGTTCTAGGCCTTGTGGTTCAGACAAGAAGATTTTTTCATGTTTCTCCCTATAAAAGCCTATGTAAAACCTGTGACCCCGGGGCCAGGCCATTTTTAGCCCCAGGGCTATAATTTGAACAAAATTGAAAGAGGTTCACTAGATGATACTACATACCAAAACTCATGGCTCTAGGCCTTGTGGTTTCAGACAAGAAGATTTTTTCATTTTGCACCCTATATAAGCCTATGTAAAACATGTGACCCCTGGGGCCAGGCCATTTTTAGCATCAGGGCTATAATTTGAACAAACTTGGTACAGGTCCACTAGATGATACTACATACCAAATATAAAGGCTCTAGGCCTTGTGGTTTCAGACAAGAAGATTTTTTCATGTTGCTCTCTATTTAAGTCTATGTAAAAGATGTAACCCCCGGGGATGGGGCCATTTTTGGCCCCAGGGCTATAATTTGAACAAACTTAGTAGAGGTCCACTAGATGATACTAAATACCAAATATCAAGGCTCTAGGCCTTGTGGTTTCAGACAAGAAATTTTTTCATGTGGCTCCCTATATAAGCCTATGTAAAACATGTAACCCCCGGGGCGGGGCCAATTTTGGCCCCAGGGCTATAATTTGACTAAACTCGGTAGAGGTCCACTATGTGATGCTACATACTAAATATCAAAGCTCTAGGCCTTGTGGTTTCAGAGAAGAAGATTTTTAAAGTTTTCATCTTGAAAATCTATTTTTAGCCTGTTTGACCTAGATATGCAATGGACCAGAACCATTTGCCCTATTTTAGAAGAGGGTCATATTCAGACATGTTAAGTTTCTGGAAAAAAAATGCGGGACAACGCGCGGAAAATCCGTGATTTTTAAAAAAAATCTGTTTCCCCATGTCTACAGACGTCGTCAATCCCGCGGTGAGAGACGCTGAAATGCTTACTGCATACCTTGCTGTACGCCTGCTGCTTGCCCCGGTCGCTGGCCATAACCCAGTCAAACGTTCTTGTATATTCTGCATTAAATTTTGACCTGCTTCTATACCGTGTTCGTTTTTTTTGCTGGGCTAATCCCTGGTGATGATTCGCGTTCCGCCATCTTTGTTGGGTTTATCAAGTTATACAGCCGCTTGGATTATTTTTACCTGTATTATTCAGTTTACATTCAAGACCTTAATTGATATAGATTTTTCAGTGACTTTGAGATGCTTTATCTCACAGCTATTCGAAACTACCAAGTTTCCTTACGATATCAATATTGATCATTGTCGCAAACAGGAAGCTCGAGATGGGGTATCGTCAGGTCTCGTGAGAATGCAATATTGATTTTTCTCGGCGACTTCCGCCAAATTATCACAAGAAATGGCTTTTAACAAAAAAAAAAATGGTAAGACTGAGCGGATTTTTGAAAATCTGTGGGTTTTTTAAAAATTCCGTTTTGCAGAAAACGGCAGAGTTTTCCGTTAGTGACACGGGAGATCCGTTAATCTTAACATGTCTGGTCATATTAGTCTGGTAGTCCAATCTCATTTTTTCAGGTATGGGAGGCCGGCTTGTTAATGGATGCAGACAATCTTATTCTGCTTACCCAATGTCTTAGTAACATAGGTGGGCCTGTCTGCAGATTCGCAATTGTTTATAAAGGTCAAGACAGAGGTCAAAGGTCATGGAGTGCAAAATGTGTTTAATTTGTTATTTTTTCATGCAATAATTGTTTTTACCATTAAAAAAGACCAGGAAAGTGCTAAATTTAATGTGAATCTCTACTTCTGCTTGGCCTGTCTGCAGATTGACAATTGGTTATTAAGGTAAGGACGGAGGTCAAAGGTCATGGAGCGGAAAAATACTTAATTTCTTACATTTTAAACTATAATTGATTTTAAGCTAAGGTAAGATCAGGTACGTGATCATTTTAATGTGTATCTGTAGTATTCTGTACTAATAAGATTATAAAAATAATGTGCTGCCAATTAATGAAAAAGAATCAAAGAACTGAAAGTATTGAGGCATTTTTGATAAAAGCCGAAAAGAGTATCACTTTCTCAATGTAATGAACCTAAAATAATTAATTTTCGATTTGAAATATATGTTTTTACCAGCCAGTAGTTTTGATAGTTGATACCATGGTTCATTTCAGGTTACTTAAAATGTTGACCAAATATTCTTTGCAAAGTTTGAGACTGATGTAACTTTAATAAACTGCAATTGTAAATTGACATATTTATGTCCAAAGTACACCAACCTATGAACTTAAACATCTTTGCTTTCAATTTATTCCACTGCACATACAACCCTATGAAATATGAGCCACTACCTGACAATATCAGCATTGGCATTCACCCAGTCTAACCAGAATCTTTACTGAAGGCACAATGAAAGCTCAGAAGTGTTAGTTTAATCAAACAGAAGCCACATATGTAAACAGCCACTTTAACATTATTTCACTGGTCATTATGTGAGTTTGAGCACACACTGTCCACACAAGAACATGCAGGTGTACAGGTTATCATCACTGGTGACATTTACATATCACGATTGAACATCACTAAGTACATCCATATGCCTGTAGGAATAGATCAAACAGATGCTGTAATTGTCGAGAATCTTCATCTCTCTGCCACCCATTCTGAATAGGTGACTTTAGCTGCTGTCTTGAAACTAAACAAGACAATTATCAGACTATAGCCTCGTAATGGGCTCTACGAATATGTTGAACCATTTTCTGGCTCTAAAATCTCTTGATAAACAGTCTAGAGTGCAACTCATTTAAGAAAATGATATCAGAGCTTTCCGAGACAAATGCTCAGCACCTAATAAAGTTTCTTCTGCTAGAATGCCAGCACCTAAATTCTTGAGGAGTTCTGAATAAATCTTAATCCCCTTCCATGATTTCTGTTTGTGATATACTCTGAAATGACTGACAGTGTCACGCTAGCATAATACTTCAATACATATTCTCGCAGTGTATTCAAATTAAGTATTTGATTTTCTTTAATAAACTGGACAGACTTGAGGTTGGCGCTGTGAAACTAGTTTAAGCCCTCCAGTAATATGTTTTTACTGACCGTTCCAAGGAGTTACTTCTTTTGTGGATCATTTTTCTTATTTGCATTTCGGGCTTGTCATGTTTTCTTGTTTGTTCGTTGTAGCCTTGTGGTCACCTGCTGGGAAAGGACTGACCTCTAGGCTCTCTTGTGTGTGATGTTTTATTGTGATTTTGTTACTTTCCCATGTGGTGTCCTGAGTCAGGTTAGGTGCTTGATTGTATCAATTTAGGATCTTTGCCTTCTTTCTTACTTTTGAAACTACCTGTTTGCAGGACATGCATTAGAACAATTCTCTTAAAAATGATGTTAAAAGTACAAGTCCTGATAGCCTAGTGGTTAAGGCATCTGCTTCAGGAGCAGATGGCCGAAGGTACGAATCCCAGTGTCTGTGGCAGTGGGGTTTATTCTGATATGACTGGGTGGTACGCCGCCAGCCAGTAAAACGAATGGTAACCAATTCTCAGCGTGCCTGGTGCCTGGCAAAAGGATGTACTTTGGGAAGTAAATGTGACTTGTTGAAGTGTCTCATAAGTCAAAAATGGCTGGCTTTTTCAATATGGGTGACACTATAATAAACAAACACTTAACTTTAGTACATGCACATCTGTGTTCTTGCAACAGATGCAAAACTGTTCATACTCTACATCTGATGTGGCTTTGGGATGCTATTTAACCCTTGTGCTGACTTCTTTATGATCTCGCATAACAGAGTAAAAATTGCGCCTCATGCCTGATGCAACTTTTGTCAGTTCTCTATCTCCACATATATTCATGAAGTAAGTGAGTATGACCACTATCATACACTGCTGACCAACCCACAGCACTATGAGAAAGGACACAGACTACTAACAGCCACATAACAGCAAGAAGACACTCAACAAACAGCAACCACCTCTTTCAAGGTTGGCAATCGACCGGTCAATATGCATATTGACCAGACCAGTGGTCATTACTGGTTTTAACCGGTCATTACTGGTCGATTGGTGGTCAATTGGTCGTTTGAAAAAACTTGGTTGTTGTGAAGATACTTGGCATTATTTATCCCCCGTTTTACTGAACTCTATACAGATTAAAAGTAGTTTAATATAAGATAATACACTGAGGTTTGACTGAAAATGTGTTGTTGTCTTTTTAGTTGATTTTGCTTAAAAAAGTATAATTAATAAACCATAAAATAAACAAAAATAAAATGTCAATAGTTTTAGATCTTCAGTCCAAATCATTTCCACAGCTTTCAGTTCAGACTAACAGTCTTGAACTTATCTTCTATTAACCATTAGTAAAAAAGGCAAATTCAAGTAATGAAAATAAGTAAATTTTAAAACTAGCTTTTTCCATAAAAATAAAAAAAAATTAAATCAAGGACATCTTTTAAAATGAGAGAAAGTAAAAAAAAATACTTCAAATTGATCATCAAAGAGGTCATCATGTACAAATAAAAGATGCTGAGCCTGTATTAGTTAAAATTCAAATTGGTTTGGCTTCTTGCGTGAAAAGACAAAGGTGTGAAAATTATAAAGAAAACACTTAATGTTGAACAATATATCAAGGAGTATTTTTTTTAACTTTAAATACCCTAGAACAAACAAAACTGTCAAAATATCCGGCATGTCTCTCAGACTGAGGAAGGTGTGTCAAGTTTATAACACCCATCCAATTACTGTACTTAAAATGTATTGGCAAGTTCAGTGGCATCTGTGTGTATATAGAGGTGTAAAAGTGTGGCCATTCAGTTATCTGCTGTTATCAGTTAATAATTAATCAAGTGTCATAAACTAATAAACGTTAATGTCTCAAATCGAGCCAAAAAAAACCCCTGTATGATCATTTTATTCTGTCTTGGATGATGCAAGTAAAACTAGTGTTAGGTGCATGGACTGTAAAGCAGAACTCAGTGCTAAGGTCTTGAGATGGTAATCTCACCATGAAAAATGCCCTTGGCAGGGACGAAACAGTATTTTTTTTCTTTTTTTAATAGATAGAACATAAACCTATACAAATATCTCAATCCACCGCAAAAACGTCTCATAGAAATTTCAATCGACCACTCAGATTCGTATTGACCAGTATTGACCAGTATTGACCACTTTTTGCATATTGACCGGGGCGGTTTTAACCGGTTAAAACCGCTGGTTAAAACCGGGGGTGGTTTCGACCACCCAACCTTGACCTCTTTCATCTTTAGAGATATGATTGCAAAACTAATGAGTATGTACTGCATAATAAAACAAGTACCAAACACAAATCCCTACAAACAATGGGAGAAAGCCAAAGCCACAGGGTGGATTAAAGGCATTGTATTGGCACCAAATATTTGGCATGGATTCAGCTGTTGTTACAACACAAATATAGTTTAGCTCACATTAAGGCTTTCTAACTTATGCGCTACATCATCACAAAAAAAAACGAAAAAAATATTCGAAGGAACAAGCTACAACAAAACAAAGAAAAGGACTCATGACTCACAGACAGTCAGAGTTAAGAAAATCTCAAGTTGAGCCACTGTGGACCATTATTTCATTAGATAAGAAAGAGTCAAGATTGGCCTTATTGTATGAAATGCTCCCAAGTTTTCAGAAAAGGGTATCTCTGTTTTTAATCAGATGATGCATTGTTCTCAGGCTTCCCGATCTCCATTAGTTGCACCTTTCATGGAATAGTTCTGGTATGTATCAAAGCAAATATCTTTTCTTGATTCAATATTTCTACTGGTAGCTTCAGTGAAGTTGTATGCGAAATCGCCAAAAGCTTTTGCTTTGGTCTTTCTACAAACTGTGTGCATCAGTGCTTGACCTTCCATTATTGTTATTATGAGATACCCCCAGCTTCCAAAATATCCAAAATAGCAGCCATGTTTGATTTACTGTCACAGGGAAGAAGTTTCCAGCCAGCATCAGCAATAAACAGAGGGGTATTTGAAAATTAATGACATGCATTGTTCTTCAAGCTTTTATCACAACGAGCTTCCATGCTGACTAGACGTCTTTCAAAATATTCATGGCAAGCCTTTATTCTCTGATGTCTGCAAAGTCACTTCATTAGTTCGTATATTGAAGTGAGAGTAATACATCCATTCTGTTTGCTAGAATCATGAAACCTTTCCAGATTCTGCATCAGTCTGTACTTTCAAAATCATTTATTTGTCAACATCCCCACACAAGAGACTTGAGTAATACTGTTGATATTTCATCGGGAGGAACAACATCAACCTTAGTCAGATTCATCAAGTCTGGAAGAACCTTTTTGACGCATTAACATGATCAGGCAGTTCCATAATATTCTTAAAGTCATGTTCATCATCATTTAGGTTTGCAGGGCTTGACTCTCTTGCTTCCCATATAATATACTCCTTATTAGGATGCCAATCAATTTATAAGTGCTTACTATGTTGTAGGCAAAACATCATACATCAAGAGTAATGCCATCTTTTGTAATTGGTACGAGCCACCAACCGTTTTACATGTATTTTTGGTATTCTGAAGAGTTTGGTCTGTTGACAACTGATTAAAATTATGCTTACATATTTTACCTTAACTTTGTCTGTCATGTATTGTTCATGTACACAAAAAGGCTTGTTTTGTTATAACATTTCAAATGAATAACTAGCACCTGTAAAAGCGACACAATAATTGTACAGGCATAACAAACTTATTCACCCTACATCCACTCATATGCATTTACATTTTGACGAACACTGACTATATCTCCAATTAAAGTCCTTAAAATCTAGACTGAAATGGTCTTTAATAACAAAAATTGCCTGTATATATATAAATACAATGAATACATAAATTTTAGGATACGTCTACAACACAAAAAATATTGCTAACATTTTAGTACTTTTAGTGCTTTGATTTCAACTGAAAGCCCCGAAATTCATCTCGTTTTTGTGGTAAACATTAAAAACAGCCTTAAACCATCTTCTTAACATGTTTTAAGCCAAGTATCAACTGAAAAATGAACCTGAAAGCTGTTATATACATTGATATGACGCTACAAGTGCAAAAATGAACTTGGTGACCTTTGACCTCTGTAATTTGCATAAGGTCCATTTTCTGGAGTGCAGACAGGACAGGTATTGTTCAGTATAGGTTACCGAACAGTTTCTAGCATATAACTTTGCATTAACATTCCGGCCTCCCAAAAGTGATTTCTAGCTGTTTCCTGGAAAATAACCTCCAGTCTAGATAAGGATCATTCCTACCAAGTTTGGTCAAAATCCAGCCAGTAGTTTAGGAGGAGTTGTTTGAAGCAACTGTTGACGACGGACGGCTGATGACGGACATCCAACGATCACAATAGCTCACCATGAGCCGATGGCTCAGGTGAGCTAAAAAAATATATGGGTCTTGATGCGACAAAACCTGTCTTCAGGGGTTCCGACAAAGCCAGATTCAAACCAGTCTCCTCAGCTACAGAGACTAGCTAGACAAATGAAACTTCCCTTGTAACAAGTTTAGTTATGATACTTTCCAAAAAATGAATAAAAAAGGCGCTGATCAGTCTACCTGGATGAGCAGGCTGATCTGCGCCTTTGTTGTTCACCAATACCAAAGACAGGTTATCTCACGCCGAGGACCATATATGTTTTTCAACTACAAAAGTTTTAAACTGAAGGATAAGAAAATATTAATTGAGCTGTGACATGTGATTTCCAACAATGTAGCATTTTGACACGTGTAGACTCAGACGAGCCTGTGCAGCCTCCTATTAGGCATAGAGACTCAAAATGGTGTTCAGTCAGTAGCTTAACAGTCATAGAATATTCAAGCAACTAGCAAGCAAAGGCGCTGATCAGTCTGCGCATATGTGCAGGCTGATCTGAGGCTTTGCTGGTCACACATACCACATTATTGGAAACCTCATGCGACGGCTCAATTTAAAGTTAAAAAATCCCATGGATACCTACTAGAATTGTAACGGTAAAACCTTATATGCAGGTATATTGCAATATGAGTCTGAAAAGGTACAATATATTGGTAGGAAAACATACTGCAATATATTGTGGTTACTATAAATAGAAAAATAAGAAAGTGAAGTATCTTGTTTTATTTGATTTTCCTTTCCAAAAGTCAGAGAAATGTCTTAAAAACTCATGGAAATAAAGTTTATTGAAAAATAAATGTAGTTGTGGTACAAAAAGGTGCAAATGTAAGTTTAAAATTTGCTGGTTGCTAGCTGTTTACTGCCTTAATTCATCAGCCCATTAAATGCTTTTACTAATTTTCAAAGCATAAATGATTGTTGATAAGGTGCTTGAATTTATATCATATCTTAAAACCTTAGATTCATGCATAAATGGAGCAAAAATCTAAGTATTTTAAGACAAGTAGTGCCTAGAATAATGACAAAAAACAGTTAACAATATATTGTGGTAAAATCGCATTATGTTCCTCATATATATTGCAATATATCGCAATACGCTTTTGGCATATCGTTACAGCTCTAATACCTACCATATTATCATACATGTTAGGAAAGGTTGGTTTAGTTTTGGATCTTCTACCTATCCACATCTTCACTTGACCATCAACAACAGTGTAGCCGTTGATATGAACACCATACTGGATGACACCAAACAAAGCTGATAATACAAAAAATAAGATAAGGCCAAGAAAAATAATATGTGTGGTTCAGGTTGGTTTTAAACAATATTTTATTCAGATAATTTGCATGTAGACAAATATATACAATGTTAATATATTCAGGATCTGACAGTCAGCTATAAGCCATTTCCTGGTTCAGGTTACCCGACCTACCCTAAATTTTTACCCCCTACTCTAAACTTTTTTCTCCAAATTCTGAAGTTGGAAGAGAATAGCAGAACAAAATAATTTTGTTCTGCCATTCTCTTCCAACTTCAGCATTTGGAGAAAAAATACATATCAAAATGACCATCTGAAATGGAAATCTAAATTTCTGTGCATTCAGTCTTTGGTGTTGGAAGTAAAAGGATTGAAACATGGTTACATCTTCAAAAATAGACCCTTTTAAATCAGTTTTGTCTTATTTCATTTCCTACCTACCCTAATTTTTTCAGGGTGTAACCTGAACCGCACATATCTTTCATTTGACCTAACACTGGGTAGGGGGTGACCCTGAATGCAATATTTTAAACAAAACTGCATTATGGCCAAAAAACTAAGTTTTTGATTGCAAAATACACATGTTGGCAATCGATAATGATATATTTGCATTCAGGACTTTAGTTACCATAGAAATAGGCACGGTTTGAATATGATTTTGCCACAACTTTGAAACAGCAAACTGAAAATCCATTCATTTCTGTCAACGCGGAGATTTGGGTACGGGATTTTTTCAAATTTCCATCCAAAATAAAAGCTTTTGGACCCCCTGATAAGATTAAGCATGAAGAAATAAATAGGCAAAAGAAAAAAGCTGGCAGAGAAAGGCAATATTGTCAAAATCACTGTCTTTGCTAGTGCGCTTGACAGGGAGATAGTGGGCTCGTCCATACTTTACTCTCGTGATAAATCGTAAGGATATTTTACAATAACAATTGTACTTACAACAATCTGTTCGGGGGAACCTCAGCAATTACAATTGTACTTAGTACTTACAACAAGCTATTTGTAGTAAACTCAGAAATTACAATTGTACTTAGAACAATCTGTTTGTAATAACCGCAGCAATTACAATTGTACTTAGAACAATCTGTTTGTATTAACCTCAGCAATTACAATTGTACTTAGAACAATCTGTTCGTAGTCACACAGCAATTACAATTGTACTTAGAACAATCTGTTTGTATTAACCTCAGCAATTACAATTGTACTCAGAACAATCTGTTTGTATTAACCTCAGCAATTACAATTGTACTTAGAACAATCTGTTTGTATTAACCTCAGCAATTACAATTGTACTTATGACAATCTGTTCATGGGAACCTCAGCAATTACAATAGTACTTACAACAATCTGTTCATAGAAACCTCAGCAATTAGAATTGTACTTACAACAATCTGTTCGTAGTCACTCAGCAATAACAATTGTACTTACAACAATCTGTTCATGGGAACCTCAGCAATTACAATAGTACTTACAACAATCTGTTCATGGGAACCTCAGCAATTACAATAGTACTTACAGCAATCTGTTCATGGGAACCTCAGCAATTACAATAGTACTTACAACAATCTGTTCATGGGAACCTCAGCAATAAATATTGTACTTGCAACAATCAGTTTGTTGTAACCTCAGCAATTACAATTGTACATACAACAATCTGTTTGTTGTAACCTCAGCAATTACAATAGTACTTACAACAATCTGTTCATTGTAACCTCAGCAATTACTATTGTACTTACAACAATCTGTTCTTAGTCACTCAGCAATTACAATTGTACTTACAACAATCTGTTCATGGGAACCTCAGCAATTACAATTGTACTTTCAACAATTTGTTAGTAATAACCTCAGCAATTACAATTGTACTTACAACAAGCTGTTCATAGGAACCTCAGCAATTACAATTGTATTAACAACAATCTGTTCGTGGGAACCTCAGCAATTACAATAGTACTTACAACAATCTGTTCATAGTAACCTCAGCAATTACAATTGTACTTACAACAATCTGTTCATAGTAACCTCAGCAATTACAATTGTACTCACAACAATCTGTTCATAGGAACCTCAGCAATTACAACTGTACTCAGAAGAAGCTGTTCATAGGAACCTCAGCAATTACAATTGTACTTAGAACAATCTGTTTGAAGTAACCTCAGCAATTACAACTGTACTTACAAGCTGTCCGTAGTAACCTCAGCAATTACAACTGTACTTAGAACAAGCTGTTTATAGGAACCTCAGCAATTACAACTGTACTTAGAACAAGCTGTTCATAGGAACCTCAGCAATAACCATTGTACTTACAACAATCTGTTTGTGGTAACCTCAGCAATTACAACTGTACTTAGAACAAGCTGTAATGTAGTAACCTTAGCAATTACAACTGTACTTAGAACAAGCTGTAATGTAGTAACCTCAGCAATTACAATTGTACTTACAACAAGCTGTTCGTTCTATATTCATTACTGGTGGTTCATTCAGGCTGCCTCGTACACTGTACAACTGAAACAAATAAGCAAGGCAATAATACTCATAATTACATCTTTTACTAAAAATAGTAATAAAATTCTTAGTTACTCGGGCTAAATGTGTCTTGCTCAAGGTCACAACAGGGTGACGCCGGTGAGGCTCAAACAAGGTCCCTCGGTCTTGAGTCAAGCACTCTACCACTGAGCAACTGTGCTCCCTTTTGTCGTGAGGTACATGATGGTTGTCTACCTCACAACAAAAACAATTCTGATAAAACCGTACACAATTTGCAGCTCACATTAGCTTGGATTGGAAGTTTCATACCCGTGATATTAAGGCACAGACCAAAATTTAGGCCTCTAGCCCCGATAGCAGTTAACTTGTTTAACTCTTTGCATGCTGGGTAATTTTCATAAGCGTAGCTTCCATTACGCAATATACACATGTGCGTGATAAAAATAGTAACACTCAAGGGAGCTCACCTAATGTGGTAAAAGTGATTTTCCATACCTTAAGGAATTGCTCCCTCTGGGAGCTAATTCTTTCCTTTAAGAGAAGTTCCCATTTTGAAAGGAGTGTAATTGTAGAGAATCACTGCTTGATACAGTAATTTCCCTTTGACATAGGTCCAGATAAGGACATTTTATTTGCGTAAAATTTTAATTATTTTCTTACCCATTAATTTACACATGTGTTTTGGGTGCTCAAAAGAACCGTCTCATTGAGGCGGTTCTTTTGATTACCCACAACATATGTTTTGGATGAGAAATAATTTTCCAATATGCACTCTTATCTGGATGCCTGTTTGATGTACGCAACTTTTTCAGTGTTCTGGCTAAGCCATTGATTTTTCATGCTTTTGTTGTCGTCTGTTGACTTTTTTCAAAATTATCAGGAACACTATCAGAGTCAAATGGTTTGGATCTAGATCAGGACCGATGTTTGCAAAGGTTATCAGCAATCAACAAAAGTCTCCACTGGCAAGGAAAGAGTTTAAGCCTTACTTAACTCTTTGCCTACTTGTGTGCTCTGCTTATAACCTTTACAAACAGATTGGACCCAGACCAGGCCTGACAAAAGAATTGGGCCTGATCTCGATCCAATCTGTTTGACACTCAGATGGTATTCCTGAATTTTTTTTAAAAGTTGATTTTGAAAAAAATCAGCAGAGGACAAAAAAGGCATGAAAAAATTCCCAGGGGGCAAAGAAATAACTCATGCGCCATAACTAACCAAAATCATATGAGCTGGCCTATTTTATTTACTTTATTTCTCCATTCTTTTAACTCGTTGCCTACTAGTTTCGTATGCTCATAACCTTTTGCAAACAGACTGGACATCAGCTACAGGGCTTCAGATTTTTTTCAAGATTTGTGGGCCGAAGTGACCCATGGAACAAAAAATGGTGGGTGATGGGCCCAAGCATATCAATTTAACCACAGTTGAAATTTGGGTAGTATACTTTACCTACACATCGAACCAGACACTTGTATGCATAGATGTATATTGACTGCTGATTATACAGTAAACCCCGTCTTAAGTGGCCACTCAAAAAATAATACCAATTATCGCTTAATGAAGGTCAAAAGTATTGCAGAGTGCTCCAAGGGGAGCATTCTGCAATACTTTTGACCTTCATTAAGCTACCATTTGTTAAGATCTTTGTTTTGTCTTTTTTGAGTGGCTGCTTTAGATATGTTTTACTGTATTGACTACCTACATGTACTTTCCGTTTTGTGGAGTTTGTAGACTCGCTGTAAGACGAATACTTTTATTGAAGTGAGATTTTTTCACAACTAAAAAGGATGGATCCACTGGGCCCACTACCTTGGAAAGTGATGGGCCATATTTTGAAATCATGGGACAATGACCCGGGCTACCATAAAACTGAAGGCCTGCAGCTAGCTCATTTCATTTACCTCGTCCCTCCATCCTTTTAAAGAGACAAAAGCATTTTTGCTTCTCAGGTCCTCAAGCACTTCAGCCAAAGCCTCATCTCGCTTTTCAACACTGTCCAATGCAATAGAGAGGTTAACACAAACAGTCTTGTCCGAGCCTTTTAGGTTTGCTGTCTCAAATACATGTGGATAGTTCTGAAGCTCTTTCTGCACATACTGGGGTACTAAACCAACTTTTTTATTGTCCACTATAAATGGCACGCAGCCCATCTTTGAGGAATCTGTGGAAAGAAAATGCCACCAGTATATTGATTTCACAGGAACCTGTCACAAACACTTAGAAAAAAATAGGCCTATATTCACTAGTTTTAGCGATACACATCTACATTTTTTTTACTAAAAAAGTTTGTGACTAGTTCCTGTGCTTGATTTGGCCATGCTTCTCACTTGAAGCGCCGGTCACGACTGCAGCAGACGACAAATTTTGCGGCATCTTTCCTAATTTTTGAAGAAAATAAGGTATGATATATCATGAGAATCGTCTGCAGCAACAAATTTGAAATTGTCGTCTGCTGCAAATTATATTTGGTTTGCCACTTCCTAAGTCTGGAGGTTTCAGCCATGGGTAGGTTAAGGTACATGGGTGTTAATCAGGAAAACTAGTTAAGACTAGAATTCCGAGAATCGGACATGTTGCCTGGCAAAACTGCAGTCCATAAAGGCAAATTCATTGAATTTATATCCCCTGACAAAGGGTTATTTTTAAATTAGAGAAAAGTGTGAATCACAAAACATAAATCCCTTTTCCAACCCCTAAGTTCACATTGGGTATCATACAGATCATAATTAAAAGCCTGTCAACTATTTTAGTGCTTAGTTCCAATAAAAAAAATGCTTACCTGTACAATTTCAATATCTGACCTTTCATCCCGACCCAGAGGTCAGGGGTGTGTGTAAGGTCAAAGTTTTTAATAATAATAATAATAATAATAATAATAATAATAATAATAAAAATAATAATAGACTTTATTTAAAGAGGGTAACACATTTAGTAACAAAACTAATCTTCCATGAGGCCCTCTAATAAATACATATATATACAGTTTTGCTTCTATGTTGTTCTATACTTTTTTCCCTTTAATTTGATATGCATCATTAAACTACATTCAGAGAAAAAATGTTTTAGCCTTTTGACCCGACCCCATGGGTCAAGGGTGTGTGTAAGGACAGAATAAGTGCTTGCATGGTGCTCTATGTTCTATTCCCTTTAATTTGATATGCAACATGACTACTTCAGAAAAAAAAATGTTTTGACCTTTTGACCCCTCTCCAGGGTCTGATCGTGCCTGTAATGACAGAAAATGTGCTTGCATGGTTCTCTAAGTTCCATTCCCTTTAATTTAATATGCAACATGACTACATTCAGAAAAAATTGTTTTGACCGTTTGACCCCAATCCCGGGTCGAGGGTGTGATGTGCTTGTGTGGTGCTCTATCTCTCTATCTATCTTTTACTCAGGTGATCATATATGATCATTATCTGAGGTCAGTGTTAAAAAAGTGAATTAAAAAAAAAAATAACCTGCTGGTCGAGTCATTTAAATGAGTGTCCTGAACTCCTCTGTCGTCTGACTTGTCTGTGCTGGGACAACAGTTGGAGCTGGACTAGCCAAATGGGGAATAAATAGTCCTTGGTAGAAAGGAATACTTCAGGGCATCACTATAAGTCTGAGCCCTGCAATACTGTGAGTTGTGTGATGACCTGATAGATCTTGTTCTCTGAGACAGGGTCAAATACATGTCTTTATCAATAGACATAGTCCCACAATGAATCTTGTGGAAGAAAAGCAGAGAGGACTGATCCCCCTGGGCCCCAAGAGTTGGCCATTGCAGCTCATCCAGCATATCACTAGTCACCTCCTACAGGTCCAGCAGGATGCCGTCCTCTGTACCTTCTCCACCTGATATTTACAATATGGGCTCCAAATAGGTGCTGCATACTCCAGCTTAGGGGGTACCAAAGTTTTGTATGCAATCTCCTAAGTACTCCTAGGTGCAAATGCCAAGTTCCTGCGTCTTAGTTGCATTGAATAAAATATCAGAGACATGTTGACCCCACTCCATGTTCTCTGTATTGTTATGCCAAGATATTTTGCGGACTGAACGTTTTCCAAATTTTGCTGGTACAGTATGTAGTCGTGAAGAATTTGTTTGTGTGAATAATGGTGAATCTCTCTCATAGAGTGACATTTGGGAACATAAATGTTCATTTGCTGATCGGCCTCCCAGAGCGCAAGACTGCCAAGATCTTCCTCCAAAAAAAGACAGTCTTGCAAAGAAAGAATGTTCCTATACAGGACACAATCCTCCGCGAACAGGTGAACTGAAGACTTGATATTATCTGGCAAGTCATTTATGAAGATTAAAAAGAGAATCAGTCCTAAGACCGACCCCTGGGGTACACCGCATAAAACAAGGACTGTATCCAAGGTCTAAGAATGGATTTTTGTGTTATGTCCCATGATGAAACTTACAAACTAGGTTATGGTCCCAGAACTAATCCAAGGCTTGACCATTTAAGACTAAATGTTGTCTGCGCCCAGAGAGCCAGGAGCTGATCCACTTATAGGTGGACCCTCTTAATTCATAATAATCAAGATTATGTATAAATAGCCTCATTTGTGTAATGACAGAATATGTGCTTGCATGGTTCTCTATGTTCCATTCCAAATAATTTGATATGCATTGCAGCCTGACTACTTTCAGAGAAAAAATGTTTGACCACAACCCAGGGGCCGACGGTGTGTGTAAGGACAGAATATGTGCTTGCACGGTGCTCTATGCTCCATTCCCTTTAATTTGATGCGAAACATACTCGGCGCTGTTCTACTTTCGGTTTCCAAATACTTTGTTCATATAGGGTAAAAAATTCAAGAGCTGTCTTAAAATGAACTAATCAGCCGAAAAAAAAAAACAAACTACAACAATGAAAATTATTAAGGCCATTAAGCAGCCCTAAGACAGTCTGGGACCAAGAAGATCTTTCTGTTGACATCCTTTCAACAGTGTACAGAACATTTAATTTGAACGCGGAAGTACATAAATGATGTGCTGGTTCTCGTTCGTCGATTAAACGGGGTCTTCTAATTACTGCAAAGAAGTAAAAACGTTTCCAGGTCACAACGCCCAAAAACGTTAAGTCAATATTACTTGACTTTTCGCTTACTGTAAAGGCGGCAACTTTAATATTCATATCTGGGTGTGGTTCGGCTATTTCATCTGCTAAGGAAGGGAAATCAGGTTTTGTTTATAATTTGGCAAAGAGTTAATAAGCTTTTTGAGCCGCGCAAACGTGCGTGCATTTCGTAAAAAACCTAACCGTATACACACTGAACTCACATTTGTTAACCCTTAAAGCGCATAATCACAAAATGTATGTGTTTTGTCGTCCACTAAACTATTTGAAGCCTCATAGATAAACAGTGTGGACCCAGATCAGACTGCTCCTGTAGGAGCAGTCTGATCTGGGTCCACAAGGTTTGCCTCCCTGCTTATATTAAATAGACATTTTCAGATGCAGTTATTTTGCTGGCGTTTTAAGGTCTAAATAATGACTGAGGCGGTTGCACAAGATGATACAGTTATTTTTGAATAAAACCACGCCTCCTTTTCAGCTTGTACCTATGCCTAAAGTCGACTAGTCCTAATTACGCATTCATGAGGCGCCGCCTTTACAGTAAGCGAAAAGTCAAGTAATATCAGGTGATTGCTGCTTAATCTGAGGGAACATATTTTTAATTAAAGTCACAGTTTATATCGACGCCCTAAGACTAAAGACAAGTTATCCTTTACCAGGGGTGCTCCTAGACAGAGGAGGCTTTGTCGCATTTCTTACTTCAATACAGATCAGAAGAAGACAGTTCACTGATGAGGAATGGGCAAAGAACAACAACAGAAACATGACATTCAGAATACCACAAAAGTAAAATAATCACCCTCGGGTTGATTGTGACGCTTGAAAAGACACAAAGTACTGCTTAACAAAGTATGGACCTCAAACAAAAACCCCACAAACAATGAAAGTATAATAAACTATAGGCTGCAATCGATGATACACCATCGTTGTTGTTGTTGTTGTTGTAGATATAAATTCTCCCAATGTTGGGACACCTCGTCTCCGAGTGGAACAAATTATTAATTTAACTATTAGAACTAAAGTGTTAATGTAAAACGCTCCCAGCACCAGAACTGTACAATATATCCAATGTCTATTCACAAAAAGCCACCAAGGTCCTAACACCAAAACGTATTCACAAATTATATACAGGTCTTTATGGTAGATTAGTTAAGCTTTAGAGTTCAACTTCTTTGCCACAAGTGAACAGGCAAATCTGTGAAAGTCCCAATCTTTCCTCTGGCACTGGACGCTGCAGTAGCGGGTTAAATGACAGCGCGAGCAACGTTTAAGTTCCTCTCCTTCCTTGGGTGGATGCTTACAGTTAGAACAAACACAGTCTACCTCGTTGTCCTCACTATCGTCACTATCAATGTTTGTCTTGGCCAGAAAATCAAAAAGGACTGCCCGTTCATGTAACAAGTCAGGCTCAACAGCTAGGGCTGGTGTTGGATTATCCGAAGACTCCAGGTCACTGTCACTACCACAAACAAGACTGGTATTTTCCAGTTTCTTTACACACACAGGATCCTGCTGGTCTTCTGGCGAAGGTGAATCTGGTTTTCCAGCTAACTTCTTCTCCAGGAAACGTGCGTGTCTCCTCCTAGAACGAGCCAACGCAGAGGGAGAGTTTCTCTTCTTCCGACGACGTCTCACTGGTTTCACAGTAGCACGTTCGGCGACCTCGCTGTCGTCCTTGGCTTTGTTTGGAGTTTTGGCGGGAAGTTTGCAGCTGACGGTTAACGACAATGAATCCTGATTCCGCGTGAGTTTCCATGAGTATCGGTTATCCTCATCATTCTCCAGTCTGTTCAGAACTTCAATGATTGACTTTGGGATAATATTGGGTAGAGCATCCATCATTATTTTCCAAAAATCACGGTGGCAAGAATTCTCCGTCCACTCGATCCGCCATTACTCCGCATTACGCTTCCACCGTTTCCACTTCGCATATACCTGCTTTTTTACACGAAATTGTCCAGTGCCCTCTGCATCATGTGACCGATACACCTGTAAAGTTTGAAGTAGTAACGGCCAACGGTTTAAGAGGTGCATTTGGTCACATGAAGTGTTGTTCAGTACCCTCTTAATCATATGACTCATGCACCTGCAAAGTTTAAAGCTGCTACATTCAACGGTTTAGGAGGAGATGCATTTACAAAAAAAAAAAAAAAATCTTTGACCTTGACCTTGTCAAATACCCTCTACATCATGTGACATATGCATCTGCAAAGTTTGAATTCGCTACGTCCAATGATTTAGGAGGAGATGCATTTACTAAAAAATACATTATTTGACCTTTGACCTTGACACTGGGTTCAAAATCAAATGCGCTGTTGCCCAGTACCCTCTAAATCATGTTACATATTCACCTGTAAATTTTAAAATTGCTACTTCGAGCGGTTTAGAAGATGTATTTACAAAAAAACCCCGTTATTTAGCATTTCATACAAAATGTTGCCCAGTACCCTCTACATCATATGTCCTATGCAGCTGCAAAGTTTGAAGTTGCTACATCCAACCATTTAGGAGGACATGCATTTATAAGAAATACATTATTTGGCCTTGGCCTTGGGGCAAAATTCAATCGGAATGTTTCCAAAGTACCCTCTACATCATGTGCCCTATGCTCCTGCAAGTAAAAAAGAGGACAAAGATCAGTTATGGTGAAATGCTAGTGCACTGGTCAGCTACAGACCTTAAACCTTAGTGCCTAGTTGTAGCTATTTCGAGTTCAGAATAAGACTTTATTTTAAGCTATAGAACTTAGCATTAAGGAGAATTTTATAAGTAACATTGCATTGTGGAGAATAGGATAGAACTTTATAATAATTATTGTGGAGAACTATATGCTTGTTATCTGTTATTAATTTGGAAAGCTAGAAAAGAAGAAACAAAATAAATTAGGAAATAGACACCAACAGACTTGTGTTTCTATGGCCTACGATCAGGCCTGACTTCACACTTAAACTGAAAATCTGTCGATCAGCCTGCTCGCAGTTCAAGGGAAAGTAACTGCGAGCTAGTGGGATCAGTGCGGCCTGCACGAGCTTAATTCCCCATTTTGCACAAAAGCGGGCCGCCCCCACGAACCCCTGGTTACATATTGCAATCATCTTGATGGGGCTGAGAGAGCTGGTTGCTTTGCTTAATTTGTCTTACTGGTGTCTTGTGATGGTTGGCTCTTCCTCGCGGTGCCATGGGGTTGTCTGCGGTTTGAGATTGTGGTATTTCCTGATCATACTCACTTTCTGTTTTTAAGCCCTCTAGTAAAATATTTTTACTGGCTGTTCCAAGGCGGTACTTCTTTAGTGGATCATTTAGTCAGCAAGTTACAAACAGTACAACATAAGCTCTGTTGAGCTTTTAAACCGACTATTAAACAACACGTGTATAAAATCAACAAAAGTAAAACAGCTGAAAGACATCAGATTACACACTATAAGATCACTGCATAAATTATAATTTAACATGCTGCCTTGAGTTGCATGCTAACTTTATTAGAAGCAAAGCATTCAGCATAATTGAATAAGCACATAATGGTTAACAAGAAATTATTCAATTAACAAAATACTTTTCAAATACTTGGTGGTATATTAAAACCTTATTACATTGATGCCATTTAATTGTTTGCTAAGCAGAATTTTGGTTTGGATTTTGCAAGTGTATTTATATTAATTAAGCATACATATATCTGTATCTCTATTGAGTAAGCTTAGAAAGTTCTTACACATCCTATCCTTATTTTTAATATCCGACTCATAATCTTCTCACTGTTATTGTGAAATATTTGAAATTTTTGACTTCTATAGAGGATTGGAATTAAACAAATACTTTACAAGATGAATTCCTTTGCTTATTAAAACAGCCACTCTCAAAAAGACCAAAAATTGGTTTTCAAGACCAATTATCGCTTCATGCAGGTCAAACGTATAGCAAAATGCTCCAAGGGGGAGCATTCTGAAATACATTCGACCCTTATTAAGCTACCATTTGTCATTAAGATCTTTGTTTTGCCTATTTTTGAGTGGCCATTTAACACAGGTTTAAAGTATTCGAAATTTTCATTTTTATCAGATAAACAGTTAGAAATGCAGTTTTACGGTGACGCGGGAGGGGAGTGGTAAAACGTGATTTCGGACTGATGTCATGTTACAAAATCAAGTGCATTAGAATCATTATTACTTCTATTCAGGACTAATCAAGTTCTTTGGTTGTGTGGCCAGAATTCACCCTAAAGAAGTGTGCGGTTCGAACACAACATTTGTGAACACGGTGTTCAACAATTTGACCAATCCAGAAAGTGAAACATTACAGAGTTTATCCATTCAAACTCTAGGAATTATAGGAAGTTCTATTGAAGGAAAGATGGCACTGGAAAAATTAGGTATTGTATAAACCCATTCAGAACTCTGTTGTCACTCATTCTTAACTCTTTCCTTGCTAGCGGCGTCATTTTGTTGTCTGCTGATAACCATTGCAAACAGTTTGGACCCAGATCAGGACCAACAGATCCAAACCATTTGACAATCTTGTGGTGTTCCTGAAATAATTTTTTGAAAAAGTTAATTTCTAAAAATCCAGCAGACGACAAAAAAGCATGCAAAAAATACCCAGCATGCAAACTGCAAAGAGTTAAATATTATTGAATACATACATTTCACTTTACTGCACACATGCATGTTTGGATACATTGCAAAGTGTATTTGCACTATTTACTGTTTAACTAGAATGCATAAGTAGGGACCATCTTGGTCGTCTTGTATTTCAATACTTTACCTTTTAAGCCCCACTAAAATATGCAGATATTTTAAGTCTTAGCCTGCCATTTTTTTGTCCTGAAAATGTTGTCCGCTTTATATGCCTACTGTAATTCAAGTGCACTTCATGCAGTCTAGCCAGAACCATTTCTGCTCTCACAATCGAGAAAGCTCAGGCCAATATTTAGGCCTATGGCCTTATTAACCCATTTAAGTCAAATGGAAATTCCCAGTTTCATCAATTAGACCAGTCCATTTCTGTTTTAAGGGTTGTTAGGTGTTTTTTTTAGATTTTAAGAGAACAGTCTGTAAGTAAACAGACGGTGGAGACCCTGATCAGACACCACATTCTGTGGCATCTGATCTGGGTCGGCACTGTTTGCCTATGTCCCACAAAAAGGAGGCTAGGCTTATATGGGTTAAGATAGCCGTGCATGCATGTTTAACACTCGTGACTCCTAAATACGTAACTTGGCAAACAGCGAAGACCCAGTTGAAATGCCGCATTATGTTTAAAATGGTGGATAAGAATTTTTTACAATTAAACATCTGAGGGAAAAATTATGAACATTTTCTTACCCATCAGTTTTAACATATGTTTTGGGCCATCTCATTGTGTACCCACAACTTACGTTTGGGATGAAAAATAAGAAATTTAACTTTTGATCAGGGGCCTTATTATATACCCTAAAGGTTAGCTTCATATTACAGGTACCAGGATGAACTAAGGTGTACAGTGCATTGGAAGGTGTGTCAGGGACTCACAAACTGAAACAAAGATCGTTTCATCACAAGCCATGGCTAGCCTTATAAAGTTAAAGGTATATTCACTCTTATCCTGTCAATAATTTTTGTCCGCGATATGTTGTCTGCTTTTCACATCTGCTACATATATTTCAAATGCACTCACGACCAGAAATCATATGATAAACATAGGAAACATATAATAACATCATAGACCAGATAAGGATTTTTTTTTAAATTGAGATGGTTCTTTTGAGTACCCACAACATATGTTTTGGATAAGAAATAAAGAAAATAGTTTTCCAATACACACTCTTATCTGGAGCTCTGTAACATATGATTTCCTTATCTCTAAACATTCATATTAGGCCATAACTATACCGTCATAATTTTGCAGATGATCTCCAAATTCAAACTTATGTAATTTTTGAATGAAATTAATTCATCTCTTCAAAAGTTATTGATCGGAAGCCAAAAGAGTGACGCGGACGACAAAGCCGATCCCTATGTTTGGAGACACAAAAACACTGAGTTACCTCCCGCTCAAATTAAACCTTTACTGATATTTGTTTTGAAAGTTCTGATTAAGGTTACAGGTAAGATTTTTCTTGACCCCATTTTTATGCCCCCAGCTTTGAAAAAGTTGAAGGGGCATATTGCTTTGGGCTTGTCTGTGTGTGTGCACCCATCTTTTTGTCCGGAGGATAGTAAGTGGATTAACTGGTGAGACTTTTAAAATTGTTATTTTATTGCCCTTTGCGAATTCAGACATTGAAAACTTGTAATCAAGCTACATGTATTGGAAAATTACTATAGCTAGGAGCTTCAAATTTGGTCAGCTGAAAGAGGATGATGAGTACATTACCTGGTGAAATTTTAAAATTGAGTTATTTTATTTTTATGAGTTATTGCCCTTTGCAAATTTGGCCATTGAAAACTTGTAATCCCGATATCTCAAAATTTATTATACCTAAGGATCTTCAAATTTTGTCAGCTATTACAGGATGGTAAGTAGTATAGCTAGGAATTTCAAACTTAGATGATCGTTGTCTAAAAAAAGAGTACCATCCAAATGGTTGGGGGCACAGTGTTTCATAAACACAATTTCTAGTTTTTAATCAACTGCTGCAGTCATGATTGGAGATTTTAATAGGTCTTCAAAAGTCTGTAGACAACAAAAATAGAGTGTTATTGGCTGTAGAAGAAAAGTATAATTTTTTAATTGCTAACTGTGTTTTGGTCTGAGCCTTGCACTTTTTTTTCTTTTTTCTTTTATAGGTTCCAGATCAGACAGCAGAACTTCTCAAGCTTACAGAATATTGGTATGCCCATTTCGGGACCAACACCTTTCAGCACCTGATGTCTGTCGCTGATCAACCATTTCCAGAGCTTAGAGTTGCCAACCTGCTTGTGTTTCAGGCATTGGCGTTCCAACCCTGGGGTCAGACAATAATGAACGATCATCCAGGTTTTCGGGAATATCTCTTGGATAGGTCGACAGAAAAAAACAAAGAAGGGAAGGAAGGAAAATACGCGATAATACAAATTTTGGCAGATTCGCCAACTGTCCGCCACGTTTTTGGAGATCCGTATTATGTTCAGTTGAAGTTGAGTTCTGAAGGGCCATTCTATGTTAGGGCACAGGCACAAGTGGCCATGGAGGGAGAATCATGCGCGAATTCAGGAATTTGGAGCTGACTTTCTGTGGAAAGTCAGTCCCCAAATCCTGAATTAGAATATATCAGAAAGTCAGCCCCCAAAATTTAAATAGAGGATTTCACATGAGTGCTCATGTTTTATTGGATTTATTAAACGAGTTGAGAAAAAGAGATAAATGCGAGGCTTGCTGAGCATTTTGTCACTTTCTCAACAAGTTTGATAAATTCAATAATACAGGAGCACGAATGTTAGATTCTATTTATCATATGATATTAAAATTATTTTTAAATCATTTTTTTGGCGTGAAAACATTAGAATTTTGCTATCATTTCATAATGTTTCCAGAAAATCTGTAAACCACCAGTGGTTTATCGATTTTAATGCATGACGTTATTTCACTCTAAGACAAATGACAATTCAAGGTAAAGTAAAGCTTTCTTACATATTTTACCATGTATAAATTATCTGGAAAACAGATCCTTCCGAAATAGAGAAAACCTACAGAATTTGAATACAACAGACCTGTTTTCATTGAATCTGTCCAATTGAGGAATGATATTTTTTTGGCTTTGTTTAATGAATTTAATTATGGTAACTTTTGCCTTGTTCTAATGAAATACTATTAAGACTAGGCAAATGTGTTCGAGATCGATAGCAAATCATAAGCAGGCCTTTAAGGTCTTTAATAATTAAAGTGGTCAACTCTTTACCTCCTAGTGTTGTCTGCTGATAACTTGCAAACAGTTTGGATCCAGATCAGGCCCAACATTGTCGGGCTTGATCTGGATCCAATCTGTTTGACTATCAGATGGTATTTCTGAAATTATTTTTCGAAATATTTGAAAAAATCAGCAGACAACAAAAAAAGCATGAAAAATTTCCCAAGGGGGCAGAGTAAAATGATCTTGAAATTTTTATATATGTGGGCTAGATTTTGGTACTTATCACATAAGCGCAAATGCTTCTAATAAACGCCTATATAGTAAAACTGGTCTTTAGCGGCCACTCAATAATAGACAAAACAAAGATCTTAATGACAAATGGTAGCTTAAAATAGGGCAAAAGTGTTGCAGAATGCTCCAAAGGCGAGCATTCTGCAATACTTTTGACCTGCATTAAGCGATAATTGGTCTTGAAAACCAATTTTTGGTCTTTTTTGAGAGTGGCCATTTTACACAAGTTTTACTGTACCGACATATCCAGCAAGGCTAGAGGTCTAAGTTTAGGTCCGAGGTCTAAGTTTAGGTCCGAATCTTCATCTACATCCATATTTTATGTATGCAAGCAGTGAAGGCTCTGGTGAGTCTGTGCATATGCGATGATTCACATATGTCTTTGCTGCTCCCTGATGCAATAAGTACCAAATTCAGTGCACTGGCACATATGCTATCAGAAATAAATATTTTAGTCATATAATAAATTATTGTATTGTATTGATCATATTACATTAATGTTATTCAGTAAACAATGTTATGCCCACAAGTTACCTAACACTTTCAGAGGGAACAAGTAATGTCATGACGATGTCCTTTACAACATTTCAAATTTTTATTGAAATAAACTTTGAAGGCAATAAAATCACATTTATAAGTCATATGATAAAAATTTCATATTTTAAAAGTTTATTAAACTCGCCAAAGGCTTATTTAATAAATTTCATATGAAATGATCACTCGTGTAAGAGCCTCCATTTGTAAAGTTATTCTATAACTGTAAATACACAGCTAGAGGTGTATGAGTAGTAAAGCCACTGGCAAGACTGTCAATAGTCTGAGCATTTGCTGCTTGCCCATGAGATACTTTAAACTCGGAATTTTTCGTGAGGGTTTTGTTTTCGCATAAGCGAAATTTCCTGAAAATAAGACCCTCACGAAGTCACTCTGTCGTTAACTGATGTAGGTAGTTCAACCATAGTGGCGAATTGTTTACATTGCAAATATGTCTTTTAACACTAAATTAATTTTATGAATTTACAGTAATTGAATTCTCGCATGTGGGCATATGCAAACTATGGAGACCAACATGCTTGATAAGGCGTACATACTTGCTTAAACATAAAATGAAGACCCAATTGTCTATATATGGTTAAAGGGCTCTTTGTGATAGGTATATGGAAATCTAACTTTAAGCAACAATGAAATCTTGAAAGCTTTCAAACCCAGATATAAGAAATACATTTTTTACCATTTATTATGTTGTTCCTTCTTCTATACCCTTCTCAATCTAGTAGCCCCCAAGATAAGATTGTGTAACTGAAAGAGGGGGGCTATATAGGATTTAGGTTGTCTGTCATTCCATCTGTCATTCCATCTGTCCGTTGGTTCGTCCGTCCGTCATAATTTTGTTTCCGCTCGATATCTTGAAAACTCTTTTATTGAATTTATCCAAATTTTGTATGTGCATTGATATTGACATGATTTGGCTTGGGATTGTTACACATCATTTTTCCCAAATTTGTACCAGAGTTATGGCCTTTGATTTACGCCAAAATTTTGTTTCCGCTCAATATTTTGAGGACCAATTGATAGAATTTCACCAAATTTTATATATGCATTCATATTGACAAGATCTAGCTTGGGATTGTTACACATCATTTTTCGCAGATTTGTACGGGATTTTATTTCAGCTCAATATCTTGAGAACAAATTGACAGAATTTCATCAAATTTTATATATGCATTGATATTGACAAGATCTACCTTGGGATTGTTACACATCATTTTTCGCACATTTCTACCAGAGTTACGGCCCTTGATTTATGCCAGAATTACATTTTAGCTCATTATCTTGAGAACACATTGACAGAATTCAACAAATTTTATGTATGCATTCATGTCGACAAGATCTAGGTGGAAATTGTTTCCTGTTATTTTTTGCTTTAATATTCGAGTCCTGGCCCTTATTTGATGTCAGAATTTTGTTCCTGCTCAATGTCTTTAGGTTTTCTTGCTTAATATCTTTAGAACTTGGCATTTTTACTGCATGAAGAGCGCTGCAGTGGGGCTATAGTCAGATTCTCTGACAATTCTAGTTATTGTTATTTTTCAACCAAAACATATGCTGTGGGTACTCAAAAGAACCGTCTCATTTAGGCACACAAAACACATGTTTAAATGGATGGGTAAGAAAATAATTGTGATCAAAATTTTTGCTTAATTGGATGTTTGGTCTAGTATCATACTTATTTTAGCAAAAACCATTGAACAAGGGAAAATACTTGAACTCACATGTTAAAGCGTTTCCTTTACACAATACATATGATAACAAACAGCTTAGATCCTGATGATTTTGACAAATGGTTTGACACTGATGACAACAAAAGACTGGAAACTTAGCCAGCATGCAAAGAGTTAAATGTAACATACATATAGCATTGACTTCATAGTTGGTCTATATGAGCAAAATTTTTGAGAATAAACTGCTATTATTTTCTTATCCATAACTTTATGATTTGGAGTGGTTCTTTTGAGTACCCACGTTTTGATTGAGAAATAAAAAAAAAAAAAATATTTTTAAATATGCTCTCTTATCTGGAGGTCTGTACATGTACGTGATCTCATATGGTGAAACATCATGGTTTAATATGCAACTCACCGAATTTGGGATTCCTACCTCAATTTATATTGGGAGATATGCTCCTGACACAATTATTCTAGAGATGAGGTCAGAGGTCACTGTCACAGTGATCTGAATATGTTATGAGACACTCCACCATCCCAAGATGCATCCACACACCAAATTTACGATTCCTACCTTAAATAATATTGAAGATATGCTCCGGACACGATTATTCTAGAAACAAAATCAAAGTCAGTGACCCCAAATGCATCCACACACCAAATTTGGGATTCCTACCTCAAATAATGTAGGAGATATGCTAAGGACATTATTATTCTAGAAATGAGGTCAAGGTCAACTAAGTCAGTGATCCAAAAATGGTATGTGACACCACCATCCCAAGATGCATGCACACCAAATTTTGGATTCCTACCTCAATGTAGGCGATATGCTCCGGACGCGGTTATTCTATAAACTAAGTCGTCACAGTGACCCCAAAATGGTAGGTGACACTTTGCCATTCCAAGATGCATCCACACACCAAATTTGGGATTCCTACCTCAAATAATATAGGGGATATGGCCTGGACACAAAAGCGTTACTGACGGAATCAAGCAAACCTATAGTCCCCCAAACTGGTCTTTGACCGGTAGGGGACTAATAATCCAGTTTTCATTACACATGTGCGTAATGGTAGCTATGTCTGTTGCTCTGCATCTGATGACCATTTTGTCTAGTTCTACATGGCTACAGATAGACTGGTCTCCCTTTAATAGCTTGTCAGCATATTAAGACAGGTAAAGACTAGTAGCCATTGCGCCTACGTATCGCATACACACTGACGTCATAAATGACGTGGTATTGGAAAATACCTGTGACATAAACTGCATTTTTAAACAAGCTGTTTTATTAAGTTTATTTTGTTCTGGGCGTTTATATATTTTTTCTCTTTTACTAAATTATCAAATTAAAGCAACTGAAAAATTACTGCAGTTTGTGCTGAAAAAATCTTTCTGGAGCATGCGCAGTCTCATGAGTAGGATTCTCTACTTGAAATTAAATAGACGGTACCAATCGTTACATGCGTAACGGAAGTAGAGCTTTATGAACAAGGGGAACCAATCTGGCTACAGATAAAGATGGTTATTGAAGTATATTTTTTTGTTCTAAATAAAAAAGCCCATTGTGGATATTCCTTAGAATTGCCTCAGCAATGGGGTTTTAATGAATACAAATTTTATATTGAGGTATTAGGAAAATAAACACTACATTGTCACCATACCCGACATACCCATCCTTATCTGCAGCTATGTCATGGTATGTATATGGAGGAATGAAATAAAGCCAAGACATGTGCTTTAGAGAAATAATTTTTTTTTTTACATTATAAAATTTAAATTTACATATGAAGCAATATTTGATGTCGCCATAGATTTAAGTGGTTAAATGTCACAGTATGCATTACTCAATATATATCACAACATCTTTGTAATGTGTTTCATTTTAATCCCTTTTTCAATTTTATAACACTATCATGGGTGAAGGATCAAAATTTCAAAAATCCTGAACTTTAGAAATTCAAACTTAAACTTGCAGTATGCCTACAAAATGTTCATAATTTTAAATTTTAATGGTCAATTGTCTTTTGATAAATTGAAAATAAATCCGAAAAAAAAACCTTATATCCTGCCTCATTCAGGATTTTGCGGCTGACTTTCTATGAAAAGTTAGCCTCAAGATCCTGAATTCAGGAATAATCCTGAAAACTCACCATGCTAGTATAGATTAATGAGGCGTTGGAGAGATGGGCAGTAATGTCTACCAGGAATTCAGAGTGAGGCAATGTAACCAGGCATCAAGTCTTTTAGAGATAAACTTTCAATTCAAACTGGCATTCTAAAGGTTAATGGCCACTTTTTTATAAAAAAGTGGCCATTAACCTTTAGAATGCCAGCATTCCTTTTGTCTTCTGCTCCTCTTCTTTTCAGAAACTTGTCTGCTTATAGGTAGCCTCTATTGCTCCATTCGGAGCAGTCTGATCTTGGTTGAAATTGTTTGATAAGGGAGCAATCTGATTGGGTCCATATTGTGTGCTTCCGTGATAAAGTCAATAGATATATGCAGCAGACGTAAAAAGCAGACAACATTTGCAGGACAAAAAGATAGTGGCGGGATAAGGGTTAATCGTCATTTTTCTATATGTTTTTGTAACTGCATCAACATGTACCAAAGTTTATGCTTTGGATCCAGCATCCTGTGACATACATGTACTACTTACCCCACATACATACAGTGCAAATGTCAGATCTTTTTGAACAAGAACAACCCAGCCTTGCACATGGAATATGATTATATTGACCCTTTGCCCACTAGGAAACAATGCACATAATAGTGACTGTGTTGTCTGCCAAAGTTGTCTGCTGCATCTAGTTGCTAACACCACAGACTAATTTCAGCATACAGGCAAGTAGTGTGGACCCTGATCCTAGATGAGCAGTCACATCTGGGTCCACACTGTTTGCCAAAGAGACATTTTAAAAGGAGCAGCAGGAGACATTTAGTCGCAATAAGTAGCCGAAGCGTTAATTTGTATAGAAACAAACGAGCCGCGACATAAGTGGGATGTGTGACCAGCAAAGGCTCAGATAAGCTTGCACATACATACGTGCAGCCTGATCAGAGCATTTGCTAGTCGCTGACCAAACATTATTTGGAGTTTTTTAGCTTGAAAGGAGGCTGTGAAGGGTGGTCTGAGTCTACACTTGTCAAAACGCCACATTGTTGGAAATCACGTATCACGGCTCAAATGCCTGGCATGGAGTTTACTGAGAATGTGGCAAGATAAACACATACATTTAAAATTAAAACACAAGTCAAATGCCTGGCATGGAGTTTACTGAGAATGTGGCAAGATATACACGTACATTTAAAATTAAAACACAAGTCTAATGTCTGGCATGGAGTTTACTGAGAATGTGGCAAGATATACATGTACATTTAAAATTAAACCACAAGCTATTATAAAGTAATAAAAGAAAGGCATCGATACCCACCAGGGCTCAAGCTGATCTCTCCCTATTTTCAAAAGAGGGAGAAATTTTAATGTATAGATTATATACAGTAAAGCTTGTGTAAAACACCCACTCAAAATTAAACAAAACAAAGATCTTAATGACAAATGGTAGCTTAATGAAGGCCGAAAGTATTGCAGAATGCTCCCCTTGGAGCATTCTGCAATACTTTTGACCTGCATTAAGCGATAATTGGTCTTCAAAAAACAATATTCGGTCTTTTTGAGAGTGGCTGTTTTACACAGGTTTTACTGTAGGTGAATTCAAAGTTTATACCAAAGATTCTCCCTGAAAGCCACTTAACTTCTCCCTATCTGAAGGCTCAAGTAAATTTTCTAAAATTTCGAACACTTTTCTCCTTTTGTTCTTAAACAAAATATTGGTTAGCAAGGCTAAAATTGACAAAATGCTTGTCAATAGAGAAAACCGTGTAGACCCTGATCAGACTGGATCTGTGCTATTTTTCTTGGCCTTTTTGGCAGGTAACTAGCTAGTGTTTGAAATTTAAGAACATTTACTGTAATTGAATGCAGACATCATCCCAGTGACACATGCAACACATGTTTGTATAAGCAGTGTTCTACTGTAAACTGTTGTTTTGGGGATAACTGTCTTGATTTGAGATTTTGGGATCAGCGGTTTTAGCGTCCCAAATTTGTTTTATGGAAACATTTTGTTTGTTTTGTTGCTTTACGTCCCAGTCAACAGCTATGGTCATGGGGGGACGATCACTTCACATAACCACACTTTTTTCCTGGGCAAGCTTGAACAAGCGGTTAACCAGTATTTCGTGGACATACTTTCACTTGTAACTTGCATTTACTCTTCTTGAATGAATCAGCAGAAGGGAGGAGAAGGACCGTAGAAATTATTTTATGATCAATCTCCACAAAAGTATGGGACCGGGCCAGGTTTTATGGAAACATGTAAGCAGAGCGAGTGAAAGGTTTTTGAAAATGTAAGATGGACCATTATCTGCCAAAATATACACATTGAACTTGATCAATTTTGCACCATGAGCAAGACATAAAGCAAAACACATTATCCTCTCCTTAGTATTGGTTCAACCAAGGAATACAGGAAAACATCCCGACAAGACGGAAGACTGTTGACTGGGGCATGAAGCATCAACAAAACAAACAATATCTGCAATATCTCACTAGCAAACTGATCATATCCCCCTGAGATTTTGAAAATAATCCAGAGTAATATTTAGAAAATAGCAGAGTGCCCTCCCTTTATAACAGCTCATGATAACATTGATTTGGCTATAATACCATCATGTTGTAACTCCTATTTTTTTTAACTATGGATTTTATAAAGGAATTGTGTTTATGGTCATTTTCCTATCATTCGGCTCGAGAGTGACTGGATAGTCGGGACAGAACAACCGTCCTTCTCTGGCTCCTTGGTTTTATCCATGCGTGCAGCGACTAACCCGACCTAGGTTTCGTTTATATGTAGACTCTTCAGGGGTTTCCTGTTTCGACGTGGACTCTATAATTAATAATCCAGGAATGCTGAGATAGCAAACCTGCCCGCTTTATATAGACGTGGGAAACGGCTCCAAAAATGGCTCCCGGAAACGGCTCGGGGAGCCGCCTAGGCATGTGCCTAGACGGCTTCTCAAGCCGCTTCCGGTTGGTTGCTAGTTTGTTTTTGTTTTTTATATTTTCCTATAATTCCTTTGTAAAATTCTCCTTTTATATAAACATGGTTTGCTTATAGCATGGTCCATTCCAATGGATCCCAAACATAGCATTATAAAGGGACTGAATTGTATTTAGATTCAAGCTGTGATTTTACCACATAGCCCAAAAATTCTAGCGTAAAATAGAAGCCCAAAAATTCCAGCATAAAATAAATTGTAAATAATTTCTTATCCATTAGTTTTAACATTTGTTTTGGGTACTTAAAAGAACCGTCTCTTTGAGAAGTTTCTTTTGAGTATCCACAACTAATGCTTTTTTTTGAGATAGGAAAGTCAATTTTTCAAATAAAAAATTCAATCAAATCAAACACACTGTATATCTAGGAGGTTATGGATAGTGGTTAGCAAAGTGCAAAGGGATGACTTAATAGAAATAATAAATGGTCTTATAAACTCCACTTTTTGCAACAGTATTAAACACAGACAGCCAAAAATGTTGCTTGTTAATCAACTTGAAACATATTAATAAGTGGTATTACCAAAGAAGCATAATGTTAATGTTCTATAAATTTTGATCATTAGTTGGCTACAAAAAAAGGTTTAGACAATCACTGCAGACCCAGATCAGACTGCTTCTGAAGAGGCATTTTGTGAATTTCAGCCTTGATAACCCAGAACAAGAAAAGTTTTCAAAATTTTAGAACATTAACCATACCATGGACCTATGATGAGAATGGAATATCAAACTGATGATCCTGTTCAGAATACTCCTCCAGAAGCAGTCTGATCTGGGTTTGCACTGTTTACATACAAACAGGACCATTACGGTACAGTATTTAAAGTGGGGTTTATTGGGATTTCATCGTATGAAATCATTTCATATACTGTTGTTTGCACAGAGAATCTCTTAGGTTCTATTCTCTTTAACTAATAGTGCTGACAACCTTTGCTAACAGATCAGACACAGATCAGGCCAGACAAACGATCTGGATCCAACCTGGCATGTTCTGAAAGCATTTTTACAAACTATGATTTTGAAAAAAAAAAATCAGCAGATGACCAAAAAAACATGCAAAATTGCATGAGTTAAAAATAACTCAAAACAAAATTCAATGTAAAAGCACATATTTCATTTAGAAGACAGCATACAATATGTATCAGGGATGAGAACAGTCAGGAAAATTTTTCGGTTGACTCAAAAATGGAGAAAAAGCGATTAAATGCTTAAAATAACAAAATATCAATAGAAACCAGTCAGTTTATGCTTATTTTATATCCAAAATTGAGTTTCAACTTCATTCAAACATAAATTTCAGCAAAAACAACTGACATTATATAAATCATATGCCAGTGTTTGATCAGGAAATCCTGATCAATCCTGAACTTTCTCATCCCTGATGTATAGATCTATTTTTGAAGCACCATATCTCAAAATGCACTATATTTTATGTGCCTGGTAATGTTTCCTATAGACTGGCCCCAGTCCTCAAAACATTTTTTCTTTCAATATACTTGTAGCTAGTCAAATTCTGATGACTGTTTTAAGAAACATCTGACTAGAAGAGGCTAGAATTTGTTGATTAAACTAGAAATTTTACTATGTTTGCAAAATATTGATTGGTTTTGTTCTTCAGACCATAACAATTTTTCAGACTGTAGCCAGTCTATGTTTCCTACTAAATGCCACAAAACAACCTGCTCAACCTCAGAAGCACTTCAGGGGCTATAAACTTGTTCAAATCATGAGATTCTCGTGCTGTTTGAACATAGCTTTTACTTTACAAAGCCTATCTAGGCCCTGATTTGTTTGCTTGATGTTACACCGGAAAGCGTTGCGGCCTTGACTGATCATTTTGCCGATGTTATTGTTCTATGACGTTGTGGCGACGTTATGACGTTAGAAAGTTTGACGCTGACACCATTTTGTTTAGAGAAATCCTGTGTAAGAAAAGGGATATTTTAATTTTTAAGCAACGTTTTCAGTCTGCATTAGGTTGAAATCATGTGAAATATGCAAGAATAACAATCACACATGTTTGTTTCATTTCATTAACACTTGTCAGGTCCCTCAGACGATGTTTGAACACTCGGCCTATCGGTCTCATGTTCAAACAGCTTCCTCGGGACCCGGCAAATGTAAATGCATGAAAATACAGCAAACAACAAAGGTGCAGTCTAGCGCCAAGGTTATAATTTTTTTTTCATGCTCAACTCAACTAAGACCGAAATTTCAACTGCTCATAAAAACTAAAATACCAACAAATGAATATGTTTCTTGCTTTAAGTCTCTCAGATGTTGTGTTTATAAATGTTAAAATGCCATTTATGAGCAGGATAAATTTCATGCTCAGCTGAGTGATGCATGAAAGAAAGTTTTAAAACCGTGGGGCCAAAACTGTACTTTTGTTGTTCGCATATGCTGTTAGGTTTTCTTGAGACCAGGCTTATATATACAACATCCTCAACATGTATATAATTTTAACACTATCTTTCAAAATACAGTGCAATTATAAGGTTACATATGAGCTTCGTCAAAAATTTGTCTTTGCAGGGGACAAAAATTTCACCCATCGGCTCGTAATTACGAATGAATTTTAAAAAGGACGAGTGATTCTTCCCAATGTGCCTGTCCTATAGGACGAGGGGTAAATTCTGTGGGTGAAACTAGCATTTTCTGAAAGGCAGGCAGCGTATTCATTGAGCTAAATATCTTTTCAATTCCAAAAGTAGAAACCAAATATTCTGATTGCAAATGCCGTATAAAAGCTGTGTTGTGTAATGCGCTGTAGCATGGTAGACTGTATCAAAGTAAACTTTTGATTTTTTTCGGTGCACAATATGTTTGTAAGGTGACAAATTGTATCACTGTGAATATTGAATTTTCTGCTTGTTAACTGAATGTTGACTGGCATAATGGATTTTTAAACAGGTCAAACGGTTTTGTCTGCATAATGTTTCCTCCTATACGAAAATGGATTTTGGTGAAAAGGATTTAGCCTCAACAAACTGCACTTAGCATGATAATATATCATAAAATAATTCTGTCATCAGTTACTCAAGCTTCTTATTTCACTGCTAAAATGGATATTACACAGACAGATAGCTTGGTCACTGGATCATGAGTATTAAATGTGAAATCCTTTTGACAGTGTATGAGGTGCAGTTATGAAACTGACTGGGTAAATATCATTTAAGCAGTGATATAAGGAACTTTATAAGTCATATTACTCCCTTATGTTCTTTTAAAGAATGAGTGTTTGGTTTTGCAGGACAAGTGAAAATTGTAAGTCACTCGTCCTACAGAACAAGTGCAATGCAATATTGAAATATTTTTGTCCCCTGCGTTGGATTTTCAAAGCTATATAATATATTATAGTAAAGCACTTCAGAGGCATGGATTTTGCCATACAGCTCCTTAAGTAACCACATTATCAAGGCTAATCTACACCTTTGCTAATTGCACATATTATTAGCATATTTAGGTTATAATATTCATAACCCGTATCTAATTTTAAGTAAGCACCATCTTTCAAAATACACTACAGTTTTATGGTCGTATGAGCCTCATCTTTGACTGAGGTTTCTGACTAGTGTGACCAGGGACTTTCTATACATTTGTATAGAGAATCCCTGGTGTGACAAATACCAATCTGCTCATTCTCTAAAGCCTTTATCCCTTTTCCTGCCAGTCACAACTTTATTATCTGCTCCCATGTCTGCATATTTTCTTTTGTAGTCAATATTGCATACAATATTGACCCTGGTCAGGGTTCATATTGTTTGCTGCCATGATAAAATTTAGTTGGAAGTGAACTTGAATATGCAGACGTTATAAGCAAACAACATAATCACATTTTCAGGACCAAACATATAACATTGGCGTAGCACCCAATTTACAGGTTATGCACATGCATAATAAAAATAGTAACAATCAAGGGAGATCACCTAATGTGGTAAAAGTGATTTTCCATACCATAAGGAACTGCTCTTAAAGGAAAGAATTCGCTCCCTCTGGGAGCAAATATTTCCTTTATTTTGAAAAGGGACGCAATTGAAGTGAATCACTGCTTGGTACAGTATTCTCCCTTTGATGTGCGTAACTTTTCAGCATTCTGGCTATGCCGTTTTATAGGCATAGTACAACAGCCCAAGTAATTAAATCATTTAATTCATGATTATCTGATCCAAACAGTGAATAACTAAGGCACTGAGGGGGGCAGGCTGATCTGCACCTTCGATGTTAGTACATGCTAATAAGCCTTTCTCTTAAATCCTGTACTTCTTCACACTCCATGAGGTAGTGTTCGCAGCTCTCTATTTCTCCACATTTACAATGTGGCTTTCCCACTACCCCTATCTTACATAGATATTCATTTAGAAAGTATCCTGTTCTCAGTTTTGACAGTATCCACACTCTCTTAACTTTTGACTCGATTCTTTATGTCCCGGTCAACAATTTTCCAGTTATGTCTGCACGGGTCTTCCTGGGTTGAACCAGTACTAAGCAAAGATTAATGTGTCATGCTCAAGTACACAATGCCCCTGAGGCTAGGACCCGTAGCCCCTTGATCTCAAGACAAGCACTCTACCACTGAGCCACTGCTCCCTATGAACCTTACATGAGCTTCATCATAACATGTACCATCTTCGCAAGCCAAGGGTACTAAGTCTACTTCGTTCCTTATTCACGTAAGAAACAAAGTGGACTTAGTACCAGATAGACATGTACCTCTAACTTGATTACATCACCTCTTTCCTAAAAGTTGCTAGCAGCAACTTCTCAGGTCTGCTAAAAATCTTTGAAAACAGTGTGGACTTAGATAAGGATGACAAAATGTACGTCCTGAACTGAATCTATACCTTCTGTGCCATCTTGATATTGTTCCTAAAAGAATTTTTGGAAAAAGTTCACGGATATAACATAGTACATATAATAAGATGGATCACAAAAATGTAAAGATTACATGGAAAAATAGCCTTTTTTTTCGATATAAGTAAATATTCTAAAAGATACTCACAGGCATGCTTAATGCTTTGAAAGAGCAGACTTCCTGAATGCTGTCTTTCTCCATCACTAGAGAATGTAACTTTTGTTTCCACACTAGTGAAGTCTCATACAGGCAAGTTTGATTAAAAGTCAAGGACTTTTCAAAGACTTATAAAGACTATCCTACAGTTTTCAAGGACTAAACGTTTATGAAAAATTCTGATTTAAGTGTTAAAATTCTACTTCAGAAATGCTAGACTGAGATAATGTAGAAATTAGTACTAGAAAATTAGTATAAATTTGTTGTGCTTTTCTTTGGTGCAGCATATGCTGCACCAAATAAAGGTATAACAATTTTAAACTGATTTAGATCCTACCAACAGTGTTGAGTCCTAAGCAAACAGTAGAATCAAGGATTTTTCAAGGCCTCTGAGTGATTTTCCAGTACTTTTCAAGGCAGATTTAATTTTCAAGGATTTTTCAAGTAAGCCCTCCAAATCCAAGTACTTTTCAAGCCTGTGCAAACCCTGCAGTATACCTTGTTGAAAAGCATAAGGGTGTGACTCTCATTGAAATAGTTAAGATTTGTATACAGTTAAATACCTAGAGATCCCAAATCATCCATACTGGATATTTCAATAAAAAAATTCACAATCACTATAATTAAGCCCGATTCCAGCATACGGTACAAGTTGGCATGCGCTTACAGCGTAGATTCAAATCAGCCTGGGCATCTGGGCAGTCTTATCAGAGTCTTTGATGGGTGTTCTATGGGTAGCCAAGGGTCCGATGTTTCTTCAGGACTCTGATAAGACTCTGTCGATATGCTGACTGATTGAATCTTAGCTGTAAGCACACGTCAACATGCATCTTATGCTGGATAGTAGCAGTCTAAGTCATATAATAGCACAGGTTTAGATAAACAAAACATTTCAGTGAAAAATTGTAAATATTTTCTTACCTACCAACTTTAACATATGTTTTGGGAGCTAAAAAGAACCGTCTCATTGAGACGGTTCTTTTGAGTACCAACAACCTATGTTTTGGTTGAGAAATAAGAAAAATAGTTTTTCGTTACCACTCTTAACTAAAGTACTGAATAGTGAATAAAACTGAATTTGGTGTGGGTCTTCTTCCCTAGCACATACTTCACATCAGATTGGGTAAGACTGTCATGAACTTCCTGAATATCAATATGTCCTGTCCTAGGTGTCTTTGATATGATTCAAGAAGTTTCTTCTTCGTTTGTACTGTTTATTTGCACTGACATACCTACGGTAGATGCTCTAAAGATACAAACACTAGTTGCCTGCTAAAAAATGCCTAGGCAAACAGCGCATACCCAGATCAGACTGCTTCTGAAGAAGCAGTCTGATCAGGGTCTTCCCTGTTTGCTATTCTGATATGAATTTTGCGATTCCCAAACTCGAAAACCAACATTTTAATTGAGAACAGGAAGATGTTAGAACATTTACCGTGTATAGACTCCACTTTCGTTCAAGTCTTCTAAAAAATCTAAAGAGGCCACTGCCTCCTGAATTTGGTTTTCATTTGCGAAAATTGTGTCCACAATCATGCTTGCCTGCAGACCTTTCTTCCAATGGAAGGACTTGCTTTAAAGCAGGTGGCTTGTAAATTTTTGGTGGCTTGTTAATTTTTGGTAGTGTCATTAAGGAGTTCTTGATATGATCTGAAAATAAAACAATATCACTGTATGAAACATGTTTGCATAGGTCTAGATAAACAAAAATGTTCAGCGGAAAATTGTCAAATTGTCAATATCATCTTATCCATCATTTTTAACATTTTTTTTGCGTGCTCAAAAGAACCATCTCATTGAGACATTTCTTTTGAGTACCCACAACATATGTTTTGGTTGAGAAATAGGAAAATCAAATTTTTATTAAACACCCTTATCTAGAAGCTGGAAACACAAGCGCTTTATACCATTGAAGTTTGGGTTCAAAGCATAAACAATGTTAACCCTTTCTTAAACAGGTACTCTGGCAAACAGTGGAGACCCAGATGAAATGCTGCATAAGGCAGCATCAGTGCTAAAATAAAAACAATCTTCAGGGACAAAAATATATTTTATTGGAGAAATTTTGACATGTACGTGGCCCCTCAAAATACAAAATGGACAAATCCTTGCTAATAATGTATCAACATATATGGGATAATCCATCAGAATGGAAAGGGTCAAACAATGTTACACTCAAAACAAAAATGTATAGATTATATGAGGTGTGACACAGGAAAAGGAGCCCTCAGGCAGTCAGTACAATTAGTGTTTCAGTGCAGTGAGATTGAAGTTTCCACTTGACCAACTGATTACTAGAGGGAACAGCAAAGGTTCTCACTGGTGAGACAGCACATCCATACAGTCTCACTTGAACACTTGCTGTTCCCATATGCAATAAGGCCCTTATAAAACTTTTTCATGCTCAACTCAACTGAACATGGAATTTCAACTGCTCATAAAAACTTAAATGCTAAAAAAAAATAAAAAAATCTTTTCTTGCTTTCTTGCTCTCAGATGTTGTATTTATCATGTTCATAAATGTTAAAATGCCAACATCTCGAGTCCAGCACTCGACCACTGAGCTCCCAACAAGAGTCGTTTTGCTGTGTCCCTGTTCATATAGGTATTTAGAAAAGTGGCGATCTACACAGTTTTGGGGATCCAGCTTTGAACCGTGTTATATCGAAAATAATGCTATGTTAACCCATTTAAGACGAATGGAATTTCCCACTATTATCAACTGGACTGGTCCATTTCCAGGGTTGTTGGGTGGTATTTTTCAGTTTTATTCAAATTTTAAAAGAGCATTCTGTAAGCAAACAGTGGAGACCCAGAATGTGGCATTTGATCTGGGTCTGCACTGTTTGCGTACGTCCCACAAAAAGGAAGCTAGGCTTATATGCAGGCTTTCCAGCAGCAACTTTGAAAAAACTAGGAGAAAACTAGGAAAATTATTTACAAAAAACTAGGAAAAAACTAGGAAAATCTAGGAAGTTTGAGGCAAAAACTAGGAGTTAACTGTTTACCTTTTTTACTTTTCCCTACCTGATTACCAAAGTCAACGTACACATTTCATACTACAACTAAGTTTTCTTCTGCTGCCAACAGGCCCACTAGCAGACTCATGAAATTAAAGTTTTTTTATAAAGGCTATTTTAGGCACAATAAAGGTTGTTTACTGATGCCTGATCTAACAAAAATAAAGAGCAAATTAGCATTACATTTTTACTGGATCCTGGTCTTAAAAACGGGGCTATGACTGAAAGATGATGGCATGGTAGGGGTATAGCAAATCCTTAGCCAACAAATTCATAGCCAACTTATCACAAAATATGGTAATAGAACTCCTCTACCCCCACATTGTTTGAACCCTCCGCAGCTTGAATACCTTGCTTTGAATGAGCAATGCTGGATTGAAAATTTAAAACATTAGTCTGAAAGTAGTCCCCCGAAAAATTTTAAAATCCAAGAAAGCAGGAGAAGCCATCTCTGGTCATTTTGTCATGGCAATTTTACTTTTAGTAAATTAGGATTTTCAGAGGACAATGCTCCAATTTAATGTATGCTCTTTTAAAATATAGGATTTAGACTGATAGGCCTATGTCTGTATTACACTTGGGTGTAGATACAGGGAACCAATTTTTTTCGATATTGTACTTGTACTGCATATGAGTGACTTACAATTTTCACTCGTCCTGCAAACACATGCACTTATCCTTTAAAAGAATTTGCTATAAAGAACATAAGGGAGTAATATGTAATATGACTTCCTCGAGTAATTCTTACCAAAGCACTCATCCTACAGAAAGAATTACTCATCTTTTCTAGATTTCACTTGGAATTATGAGTGGACGAGTGGAATTTTGTCCCCTGAGATACCACTGTTAAAATTTTACAACCTTAAAGGTCTTTCTAAGTTTAAAGGTTTTCAGCAAAATAAAGATTTTAAAGCATTTCAACCAAATTGAAGTTTTCTAAAGGTTTTAAAGGTTCTACTAAGGGACCTGAGACCTGAGTCCAACCATCAGTCATCACCAGAGAAGGCTAGACTATGCATCAGTGACACCAGATCACACAAAGAACACCAAATACTGTCAGCTCAACACCCTGAAGGTCTTATTCTGAAACAAAATCTCCACAACACATTAAAAAGACAGTTTTACTCTATCCAAAAAAAGCCAAATTTATGAAAAACTAGGAATACTAGGAGGTTTTAGACAAAACTAGGAAAAACTAGGAGCACATTTAAAAAACTAGGAAAAAGTAGGAAAACTAGGAAAAACTAGGAACACTGGAAAGCCTGTATATGGCTTAAGCCTAAGAAGTGTGAACCAAATAGAACAGCCTTTGAGATGGAAGTATTGTAGGATTATAAATACATGGATGATGTTCAGATATGCAGTTACAGATCTAACTCTATGTATTAGCAGTGGGTTATTAGCCATTTCTGTCTTGAAACCCTAAAAAGGTACATAGTAAGGCAAACAGTGTAGACAGAGATCAGACTCCACAAAATATGATGTCTGATCAGGGTCTCCACTATTTGCTACTGTAACATGAATTTAAAAAAAGAATACAATAGAGTACCCCTTAGCTGACAATTAAATGGGATGGGAGAAACATAGAGTCCACCAATCAAGAATGGGTAAATTACATCATTCTGAAATTTCAACTGATGCTGCTATAATTATAATTTTGTTGTGGTTAATGTATTGACTATTAAAAGGCAAAATGTACAGTAAAATGTAACCCGGCTTCCTTCATTTTTTTGCTAAGTACATGTGTATTAATTAACCCTTTGTATGGTGGAAACCCCTAAATGAGTACTTTGGCAAACAGTGAAGACCCAGATGAAATGCAGCATAATGCTGCATTTCATTAGGGTCTGTACTGTTTGCTAAGGGCCATTCCAGGAAAAAGTGAGGGGAGGGGGTGGAAGGCAACTTTAAAATAAATTAATTGGGGTGGAGTTCAGTGTTGTTTTTGCTCTTTGGTGATGCCATATCAATTAATTTAAATTTCTAGGTGCACATGGTACCCCTAAAAAATAAGTTGCATTCCACCCCCGAATCACACTTTTTCCTGAGCCAGCCCTAAGATTAAAACAACCTTCATGGATAGAAATACATCATAATTTAGAAACTTATACCAGTGACCCCTTAAAATACAAAATGGGCAATCCCTTATTGTATCAATATGTATGCGAAAATCCATCAGAATACAAAAGGTTAAGTTTTGCAAAGGAAACTCCGTGCATCCCAGTTACATGTACATATTTATATTGTTAAAAAAGAAGAATTTTCGTAAATTATGAAGTAGTGACTGTGTTATTCTAGCTCACCTGTAATTTTGTACGACATCTTCTCCGGAAGCATTTCTTCCATTCATGCTGTTTCCAACATGCAACCTCTCTTCGGCTGATGAAAGCTTATATCATCTGAAAAGAAGGGATTACTTTTTATTTTTTCAGTTCAAGAACATATAATAAATAGAGCAAAAGCACCAATATTCCTATACTATTAAAATAACTAAATGTACTGGTAGGTGTGCAAGTGTAATAGTATTACTTACATGATTTTTTTTCCATATTAACCCTTCTCATGCTAATCGCATATATACACTGAACCCAAGTTCTAAGTGGCCACTTTTCAATTTCATTTTTCTGACTAAGCGCTAATGATATTGGAATGATTTTTACCCAAATATGCACATTTTAATGGACTAAAGTTAAAGTGTGTTTTGGAAGAGTTTTATCACTTCATGATTGTTGGGTTCAAAAATGTAAAAAACAACTTTTTGAAGAAAATAAGCGTTTTGATTTCAGTTTTATCAAATTGAAGTACAGGAGATCACAAACCCGTCTAGCTGACTTGAAAAAAAACACCAAATACTTGAATTTTTGCTTATAACTGGTTTTTATATGATATTGTTTTAAAAAGCTCATTTTCCGATATTTTTGAAAATGATCAGCCGCACATACTAAAATCATTGTATGTGTTTTATTTCATGTGAATATGTTTGACCAAACACATTACAGCTTGATCAGCATGTAAGGTGGCCACTTATAACTTCAGTTCTGTGTATACATGATAGCCGATCTGCCCCGTTTTATTTCTGTATGACTCGCTATCGTAAATTTATGGTTATCCAAAGTGACATAATGACGATCTGCTGCAGCCATTTTGGCGTAAAAATCAAGCATCGGTGCATACATACATACACATTAATGTATATGACATGTTAAGAGTAAAAACCATTGCTGATATAAAATTACTACCAACGTTTTACAAAGCAAAGGCCAGAGTGGATATTTGATGAGAATTTGAGAGGTGGCTCAGTAAAACAGCCATTATTGTATATGTGAACGACAAAGGTTCAGATGAGAGCACATCTATGCAGTCTCACCAGAACCTTGCTGTTAGCTTGTTTGGGTCAAGCCAAAGAAAAGTTGTGACTAAAAACAATACAATAAGATTTTTTCTCCAGTGAGCAATAACTTCATGTAGATTTTTTCTCCCAATTTTTTAGCTATAGCTATTAAACAAGAGGCGTATCATGACCCTGGTTCGCTTACTTGAATTTTAGCCCTGGCCCAGATGTTATAAAACATTTTTCATGCTCAACTCGGCAACTGCTAGCATCTTATCATTTATGAGCAGGATAAAAGCAGCATCTGAAAGAACAATCTCAATTTTTCAGCATTTTAGTTTTTATGGACATTTGAGTTGAGCATGAAAAAGTTTTATAACCTGGGGGCCTGGAGGCACTTTTTGTTCAGGAGAATCATTTGAGCAACTTTGGTAAATGGCCATATAAGCAACATAAAATATCTTAGATTTGATCAATGAGAAACATTTTTGTCATATGTTATGTAAAGTCATCCAATAAATAGGGAGAATTTCCTTATAATGTAAGAGTTTGTACCATTTAAAGCTGCATAGTCTGTAACTTTTGATCTTTTAATTTTAGAATTAATGTTTCTATTTTTCAAGAACACAGTAAAAAAACTAAAATTCAGGTATACATTTTACCAATTTTGTAAATCTTAACAAATTATTAGTATCAAAACAACAGCATTTATGTTAAAATTACCTGTCTATAATTATTGGAGGGACGCAAATAATTACCAACAAGAGAAAAACACACCTGTTTTATAAGATAATTCACTTTTCCGTGCTGTTTTCAGCTCTAGTGAACAGATTTATTGTGAAAACATAACTTAATTCTACTTTTACAAATGATTTAAAAAGAAAATAAAAAATTTCGAAAAATGTTCATAGTTGCAGACTTAGTCTCTTTAAACATCACAAATATAACCATAATGTGGCATAACTTGTTGAGCCTGCAACAACATATCCAAAAAAAGTTTGACAGAATGTGATGTCCCTTGTTGCTTAGCAACGTAAACAGGTACTTAAAACTGACCTGGCCGGATGCCTTAAAATGGTTGCCATGGTTACTGGCATGTGCAGATCAGTTCCAAAAGTAATCTATTGATAAACTACAACAAAAGGTAATTTTTCTGTAAAATTCATTGACTTCTTTTGAAAAATGTCAAATTGGCAAAGGCATTAAGCGTAAAAAAGCGACAAAAATGAAAAATTGTTGAATCAGAAATAGGGGTATTGGTCATGATTTAGCCCTTAATTTTTTGTTGGTTGGTATAAAAGTTTTAAATCACCCTAAAATTATTGAATATATTCTATATTTTAAAACAGTATCTTCAAAAACATGTATTAAATATGTCCTTTGTTGCCTAGCAACAGTAAAATATAGACTTAACAACCAGTCCATTATTCCACAATTGCCTGGTTGCTAGGCAACCATGACTAACTTGTACATGGTAATGACCATATATTTTATATGTAACATTGAGAACAATTAAAAGGACAAACTATGTTCAGATAAATGATAATAATAACATGTCAGGCGGCTGTGTTTCTTTAGCATGAAGTTATCGGTTAAGGAAAATCTGGCCAGGTTAGCTTTAGTATCACTTTTTCGTTGCTAAGCAACAAACAACCTCAATTTCCAACAAAGTTTTGAATATGATATGCTGCATGCCCAACAAGTTATGCCATGTAATGATTACATTTGCAATGTTTTACTGGTACGAACTCTTGTATTATAAGGAAATTCTCTCTATTTATTGGATGACCCTTGTAGCTCTGGCCCCAAGGTTGTAAAAAATTTTCATGCTCAACTCAAATGAGCACAAAAATTCAACTGCTCATAAACACTAAACTACTGACAAATGATGAAGTTCCTTTGCCTTAAGCCTCTCAGATGTTGTATTTATCTTGCTAATAGATGTTAAAATGCTAACATTTGTTGGCATTTTAACATTTATGAGCACAGGCTTTCAAGTGCCCATCAACAGAAAAGTAGGGAAAAAGTAGGGATAAAAATTTAGAAAAAGTAGTGAAAAAGTAGGGATTATCCATGTAGAAAAGTAGGGATAGTAGGGCTTTTCCAAATATAAAATTCATTACAACATCTTTTGTTTGATTTAATTCTTTACGTCCACTCAACAATCTTTCAGTTATGCGGGACGGTTCTTCCTGGGTTTAACCAGTACTAAGCTAGGATCAATGTGTCTTGCTCAAGGACCACAACGCAGTGACGCCGGTGAGGCTCGAACCCGCTACCCTTCGGTCTCGAGTCAAGCACTCTACCACTGAGCCACTGCGCTCCCCATTACAACATCTAATTGAAATAAGTAATTTAAGATTAAATGAGCAGGATAATACCTGTGACATTAGTACTAGCCAAATAGAGAGACTTTGAGGTTAAACATTTAAAAATTTAGGTGTTACGCGACACGCTCCTTGAATGAACATAGAAGTTAAGTTCTAAATTCCGACCGAGCGAAGCGAGCGAGGAAAATTTTTTTGGATTTTTACGCTTAGATGACATTTTAAAATGAAAAAGTAGGGATAGTAGGGCATTTTCATGAAAAAGTAGGGAAAAGTAGGAGCAGATCAAAAAAGTGGGGAAAAGTAGGAAAAATTGGAAAAGTAGGGCCCACTTGAAAGCCTGTGAGCAGGATAAATTTCATGCTCAGCTGAGTTGAGCATGAAAAGTTTTATAAACTCGGGGGCCAGCTGTTATGTAAAGTTATATATAGCTCTGGTGGCCATTTTGTTCTGCAGAGCAGAACAGGTTTGACAATTTTGGTAGCGGGTCTTATGAGGAACATTTGTGTGAAATTATTTGAATTTTCAGGGCCAGCAGTACATTTTGGGGCAATCTTGTTAGAGGTATTAATTTGAATTTGGGCTAGCAGTTCAGGAGATGTCATTTAAAGGCTTTTAGCTGTGCATGGCAGTCATTTTGTTTGGTAGAGCAGAACCATTTTGTCAATTTAAAACATCTGAAGATGTGTAGATAGGTATGTGGCAGTCCGAATGAGTGGCCTTGAATCAGCTTGACATTTGGTACTTATATAAAACCATTGTCTCATTAGTTTAAACTTTTATCACAATTCATCGCAATTATTATGACTTTGGCTTAAACAGTTATATTTAAATGAGCAAGATTTTTCTCGTATAAATGCATCAGGAATCCAATTTGACCTTGGCGTAAAGTAGGTCAACCTAGATTTATCATTTGTGCAAACCTGGTAGGGTCAACATCTCCAATGCTACATACCGTTGGCCTTTTGGTTCAAGCGAAGATATTTTAAGGGTTTTTACCATATATGGGCATGGTGGCCATCTTAATCATGTGACCAAAAAATTTTGGCTAACCTATCATAAGGAGTCTTCATATGAAATATGAGTTCAATTGTCCCGGTGGTTTCTGAGAAAACTATGTTTTAATATACTGATGGGACTCCAATGAGCGATATTTGCTCAAAGGTCAACGTTGACCTATGATACTTATTTATAGCCATTGTCTCATTAGGTTTAGAATAATGACTTTGGTTTCAATCAGCTTTTCAAAAAAATTTCCATTAAAATACATTAGGAAGCAAATTTCACCATGACGTTATAAGTAACTAGGATCATCATGAGAACAAATTTGGTAGGTCCTACATCCCAATTGCTACATACCAAGGCCTTCTGGTCCTGGATAAGAATTTCAAAGGGTTTTTACCATATATGGGCATGGCCGCTATCTTGGTCATGTGACCAGGACCATTTGAGCAAACTTCCATTCCCCCATCCTAAGGAGTCCCCATATGAAATTTGAGTTCAACTCGCCCAGTGGTTTCAGGAGATGTTTAAAACTATTGACGGACGGACGCCAGAGTCACTGGTATACTATTAGCTCACCCATGAGCCTTCGGCTCAGGTGAGCTACAAATTCAGTAGACGACAACAAAACCATTAAAAATTACCCAGCATGCAAAGATCAGTGGCAAACTCCCCAACAGTGGTATCCTCTATGGGTCAGCTTCAGTGGCAAACTCCCCAACAATAGCAACCTCTATGGGATCAGCTTCAGTGGCAAACTCCCCAGCAGTTGCATCCTCTATGGTCATTCATCCCTCTCCTTGTGGTACGTCAAAAACCTGGATATAAAATTGATTTTATTTCATGTCCACTGTCACATTAGCCAGCCATTACCATTAAATAAGCTGGTACCCAGCATAAGGACAGTACAGACACTACAAATTGGCATGTGCGTACAGGGAAGATTTAAATCAGTATGCGCATCCACCCAGTCTGAAGAAACATTGGACCCTTTGCTACCCATAGAGCGACTATCAAATGCGCAGGCTGATCAGTCATCGATGGGCCCACATGTCAACTTGCACCTTTTGTTGGGCACAGGCACTTATGGTATTGAGATGCCTGGTTATGAAACTGTGGACATGCTATAAGTACCTAAATATTCAATTTAACCATTTTAACCCTTTACTCCATAATAACGCCTTTTGACGACTTTGAAATATCATGTATTTAAAAATATTATGGAAAATGGAGCATTTGCTCTTTTGGAGCAAATGCTCCATTTTCCATAATATTTTCAAAGGGATTCAAAACTTAAAGCTGCATAGTCTGTAACTTTTGATCTTTTGATTTTAGAAATAAGGTTTCTATTTTTCAAGAACACAGTAAAAAACTAAAATTCAGGTATACATTTTACCAATTTGGTAAATCTTAACAAACTATCAGTACCAAAACAACAGCATTTATGTTAAAAATTGACTGTCTATAATTAAAAATGATTACATTTTAATGCTATATACATTCTAAACCATGCTGTACCAGGTATAGGGCATTTTCACTTGTTTTGGGTGTTTTTGACAGTCAAATAAACAGAGTCTAACTGATATGCAAAGGTGTGTGTGCTCACACCTTTAAAATAACTATTCCTTTATTTTTATTTTTTAAAATTGTAGAGGGCAAAACGAAACCATGTAACTTAAATTACAGAATGTGTTACGAAAATATTACGTTCATGATTACAGTCACCAGGAGCTGAAAAGAAAGAAGAACAAAATTAAACCACTCATGTCCCCGCATCCCACCAAGCTCATGAACCACATACAATAAAACCTATGTAAAATGGCCATGACTTTTGACCTTCATAAAGCTACCATTTGTCATTAATGCCTCGGTTATATTTGCCACGGTCGTTGTACCATTTATTTGTCTACAATTTTTTCGGCATCGTAGGTGGCTATAAGCTACGATGTATGTGTTTACATTGCTTACGATCACCTTGCAATTTCTTTCGGCTACAAACTAGGACACAATCTTTCAGAGACCTTGCGGATATCGTACGACAACCGCAAGGTTATTGTGCAGTCATTGTGTTATCTTCACAACCTCCCTATATAAATCACAGGATTACCTTGCGACTTCGGAAGTCGCAAGGAGTCGGTACGCTGACTATGCTATTGTCGTATAATTATGCGCATGGATTTAAACGGCCATCCATGTTCATCTTTGGATGCACATTTGAACTGTGTTTCAAAGTAATAGGATGAAAAATCGTTCTATGAATGGATTAGTGTTTTTGTTGAACATGGCCCCAAGATATGGGATTGATGATATCATACAGCGTGTTACTTTTGTGTATATTTTAATGTCAATTTTTAAGTTCTGCAGTTTTCATAAAGTTTAAATGACAGATTATTACAACAGCCCCTTATTATTAGTACACTTTTATAATTCGAAAAGTATCACTTTAATTGAAAATGCAAAGATGCTTTAACTGTATCCCCTCGTAGACTCAATGTGGACTGAAACGCTTATTTTTAATCATCCAAAGGCACTCTAGCCAGCGACACATAAAACCGTCATAAGCAAAAATGAAGTTGTTGCATGAGAACAACAAAGGCACTGACCAGACTGCGCTTCCCTCCACTCAGCCTGGTCAGCACATCAGTAAAATACATTTTGTATTTCAGTCATACAATCAAATTTCTATGTTCGACCTGGTCACATGTTCTCACTATGAGACCTATATAAATTTTTTCTTGTAGTACATGTAATACTCAAATTCAAATCCCAGAGTTATAAATTACAAAAAAAATCCTGACTTTTTATCAATCTTATCTAATTTATTAAACTCCTTATCCACAATTTTTCCGAACATGGTCACCTGGCATATCAAATTGAAGGGGATGGTGAGTAGAACAGGATACAAGTTAAGTTTTCACCCTAGGTTCGAACTGGTGACCTTGGGGTGGGGTAAAAAGGTCAAATATCATATAATTTCTTTGAGAGCGTGGGGATTTAAGATGGCATCCCATGGACTGCGCATTCTAGTTTAGTTTAAATTTGGTTTCAAGTATTAGCTCATTTGATCTAGATATCCATTGGACAAGAACCATTTGAACAATGAATAAGGATCAATGCTGCCAAGTTTGGTCAAAAATCCAACCAGTATAGGAGATGTCCTTTGAACTTTGAAGCAATTGTTGTCAACACACAAGACATGACACATGACAGACAATCACAAGACTTAGTACTCATCATGAGCCTAAGGTTCAGGTGAGCAAAAAAGTACAGAACGCTTAAAATTCTGCAGTTTGTAGAAAAATTTACTAGTGGTAAGCTGATATTTTAGATGTGTGCATTACTCACATGAATGGGGCATGCACATTTGGTAAACAAGTATGTCAAAATTTTTACCCATAATGCTCAAATCATACAGGTCAGTATTTGTGGTGTCAATTGGGTTTGAGAAGGCATTATGTATTATTATGCTGGTGGCAAGAACCCCATTGACAATTCAGATCAAAGATGTCAAAGAGGTAGTAAAAAGTTTTGCCAGTTTTATTTACACACCTAGATAGGTTTTCCTCAAATAATCCGCTGCTTCTGCCCGAATGTGACACTGGTAGTACTGGGCCACATTGTACCTGAGTAGTAGAAGTGACCATGCACAAAAAACTTTTCAGAAGACAAAAGAGGTGGCTCTGACCCGACTTGACATATTGGTTGACTCATTACTGGGTCATGCATCTCTTCTAACATTTGTATGCACAAAATCCTTGTAAAGTACTTTTACACACATTGTAGACCCAGATCACACATTGTAGACCCAGATGAGATGCCACAGTATTAAACCTCAAGGACAATCCACAAAGACATAATCTGTTTATTTGTTTGTTTACTTGATTTGATGCGTTATGTCGAAGTCAACAATTTTTTCTTTTAAGATGTGTATCAAGGACACACTTACACAGTGACTCTGCCGGCAGTGAGTCCTGAATAAGCATCCCTTTGATCCCCAGTCTAACACACTACCAACTGTGCTCCACTTTCTAGTACAGATGTTCCTTTTAGCAGTGTCTGCCATTCACTGGCTGAACTTGGAATCCAAACACATGTCCTGAGTAAGGCTTTGAGAGGGGTCTATTCTGCTGCCCTATTCTTGCCTTCAGAAATTCCAAAACCATCTCCAGGCCTCCATCCAAGAATTGAAATGACATAGACTGACAATGACTACAGCATCAAAAATGGCAAATACAAAGAAGGATTTCTCTCTTGTCATTGACAGAAACACCAGTTGAACACTAAGTCTTCTGCACAGTCAAAAGGTTCATCCTAGCATAAATGTTTCTGTCAAAGGCTCTTCTAGTTCTTAGACATAACTGCACAAATAAGGTATCGCACTGCTACAAGGGACACAAACTATAACATTCAGACAAAACTGCACAATAAGGTGATGTCAACCTTAAAGACTAGAAAGTCCAAGAATCTTTGATCTCCATCTTCCTGACTATGTAACTGCCCCAACAAATACCTCACCAAGCTCTCATATATCAAGACTTTCATAAGCCTGCAGCTGAACATACATTGAAATCTATATGATTGCCATGTGCATGACCTCCTGGATAAAAATGGCTATCAAGACTAGCAAGGAAGCCCTAGACGGAGTCTTTCAAAGAGATGCCAAAGAGCTCTTATAGGTACAATGGTAAGTCAAACAGAGGCAGATCCTGGCTATCCACCTGGATTAGTGCCATGTCTTGGCAGATTGCCTGATGGTAAATTTTGCAGCTTTAGTATGGTCAAACAAACTGAGTGTCATGGGCAGCATGGTTTGGCCCGATAAGATCAATGCAGACACTGGCTCCTTGAAGAAAAGTGCAGAGTGCTACTGCCCACTTTGGATTCTGGATTAACCCTACTTTTATGCCACCATCCAGACCACATCAACCAAAATCGGCATTAAAACGGGGCCCCATTTAGATTTCAATGCAGATTTCTAGGTAACTAGTAAGGATTGCCACACAAAATAGGTCAATATCAAAAGCCATCGTCGTCAATTGCCAACTCCACAGGTCTCTCAAGAATTGTGTTGTCTGAATTGTTCTTGGTGGAGCAAACCTGAAGCCACAAAGAAGACACCTAAGTTTGTGTGTACATAGCAGCTAACAAATATTTAACCCTGCAGGTAGTCCGACAAGACAAAGCACTGGTCCAGGTAGGTAGATCCTAAGGTTCTACTCTGAATGGCTCACCATTGTATAGGCAAGAGCCATTTGTCACCCTTCGGCAAAACCAGGTGCAGGGTTTTCAGGACAGCCTTGGTAAATGTTTCCCCAAGAAATCTTGCACAAAGCAGGTATACAGACTTCAATGCATGTGCAGTCACAGCCATATGAGTCTTGGTATAAGTGGGCCTAGATGAGATACTTGTTCAGCCAGTTGACACAGGCAGGAACATAAAAACCAACAGATTACGAGACTTTGCCAGCCTTTAAAGTAGACACAACCTTGTTGAACAGCTTGGTCTGGATGGTAAAAATTACATCCCTCATGTCAATGTGCTAACTTGTTCTTGCACTGTTATCAAAACATGACAGTTTCTTCTGGCAAAGCCATGGCCAGCTGCCACACTATCCTATGGTGAGCCTCATTGACAATGCAGATGTGTTCCATTAGCATTTCCTGTCAAAGATGTAGGAAAAAGTTGTGCATGTTTTATTTGCCACAGATACTAAAGCTATTCTATGGTAAAGAAGAGTCATACTGGTCCCCTTTTCTGTGTCCAAAGAACAACTCATGCATTGTCTTCAGCTGGTCCATAGTAAGCTGTGTAAGAATGTGACAGGTAGTACTGGGCTACATTGTACCAGTAGCAGAAGTGACCACACACATCTGAACATACACAAATATTTTTCAGATGACAAAAGAGGTGGCTCTGACCTGACTTGACATGGCTTTAACAAATATTGGTTGACTCAATACTGGGTCATGCATCTCTTCTAACATTGTGTATGCTCAAAATCCTTGTAGAGTACTTTTACAAACATTGTAGACCCAGATCAGATGCCACAGTATTAAAGTCAAGGACAATCCACATTGACATAATCTGTTTTTGTTTAATTGATTTGATGCTTTACATCCCTTGTCAACAATTTTTAAGTCAAGCTGGGATAATTTCCTGTCTTCCTGGGTCGAACCAGTATCAAGCAGCAGATAAAGTGTCTTGCTCAAGTACACATTAATAATAATAATAATAATAATAATAATAATAATAATAATAATAATAAGTCTTTATTTTCAGAGGGTAACACATTTTTACACAGTGAGTCTGTTGGCGGCGAGTCTCCAACTAGCAGCCCTTCTATCCCCAGTCTAATGCTCTCCCATCTGAGCCACTAGCTGTGCTCCCTTTTCTAGTATAGATGCTCCATTTAGTAGTACCATTAAGGATGTCATTCAGAAATCAAACACATGTCCCAAGAAAGACTTTGAGAGCCATATTGAGGGGCCTATTCTGCTGCCCTATACTTGCCAAAGGTTTGCTTTTTAGCATTGAACAATTTTGAACACATGCACACCTAGATAGGTTTTCCTCCTCGAATAATGGGCTGCTTCTGCCCGAAGAAGACACTGACAGTACTGGGCTACATTTTACCAGTAGCAGAAGTGACCATGCACAAAATTCTTTTCAGATGACAAAAGAGGTGGCTCTGACCCGACTTGACATATTGGTTGACTCAATACTAGGTCATGCATCTCTTCTAACATTTTGTAAGCTCAAAATCCTTGTAGAGTACTTTTACACACATTGTAGACCCAGATGAGATGCCACAGTATTAAAAGTCAAGGACAATTCACATAGCCATAATCTGTTTATTTGTTTGTTTATTTGATTTGTTGCGTTATGTCGCAGTCAACAATTTTTCAGTCGTGTTGGGATGATTTTCCGTCTTCCTTGGTCGAACCAGTATTAAGATGCATATAATGTGTTTGCTCAAGGATACATTTACACAGTGACTCTGCCAGCGATGAGTCCTAAATAAGCATCCTTTCACTACCCAGTGTAACGTTCTACCATCTGTGCCCCTGTGTCCACTTTCTAGTACAGATGTTCCTTTTAGCAGTGTCATTAAGATTGCCATACACTGACTGAACTTGGAATCCAAACACATGTCATGAGTAAGGCTTTGAGAGCCATATTGAGGGGTCTATTCTGCTGCCCTATTCTCGCCAAAGGTTTGCTTTTCAGAAATTTGAAACCGCATCTCCAGGCCTCCATCCAAGAATTAAAATGATATAGACTGACTATGACTACAGCATCAAAAATTGCAAATACAAAGCAGAATTTCTCTCTTGTCATTGACAGAAACACCAGTTGAACACTAAGTCTTCTGCACAGTCAAAAGGTTCATCCTAGCATAAATGTTTCAGTCAAAGGCTCTTCTAGTTCTTAGACATAACTGCACAAATAAGGTATCACACTGCTACAAGGGACACAAACTATAACATTCAGACAAAACTGCACAATAAGGTAATGTCAACCTTAAAGACTAGAAAGTCCAAGAATCTTTGATCTCCATCTTCCTGACTATGTAACTGCCCCAACAAATACCTCACCAAGCTCTCATATATCAAGACTTTCATAAGCCTGCAGCTGAACATACATTGAAATCTATATGACTGCCATGTGCATGAACTCCTGGATAAAAATGGCTATCAAGACTAGCAAGGAAGCCCTAGACGGAGTCTTTCAAAGAGATGCCAAAGAGCTCTTATAGGTACAATGGTAAGTCAAACAGAGGCAGATCCTGGCTATCCACCTGGATTAGTGCCATGTCTTGGCAGATTGCCTGATGGTGAAATATTTGCAGCTTTAGTATGGTCAAACAAACTGAGTGTCATGGGCAGCATGGTTTGGCCCAATAAGATCAATGCAGACACAGGCTCTTTGAAGAAAAGTGCAGAGTGCTACTGCCCACTTTGGATTCTGGATTAACCCTACTTTTATGCCACCATCCAGACCACATCAACCGAAATCGACATTAAAACGGGGCCCCATTTAGATTTCAATGCAGATTTCTAGTTAACTAGTAAGGATTGCCACACAAAATAGGTCAATATCAAAAGCCATCGTCGACAATTGCCAACTCCACAGGTCTCCCAAGAATTGTGTTGTCTGAATTGTTCTTGGTGGAGCAAACCTGAAGCCACAAAGAAGACACCTAAGTTTGTGTGTACATAGCAGCTAACAAATATTTAACCCTGCAGGTAGTCCAACAAGACAAGGCACTGGTCCAGGTAGGTAGATCCTAAGGTTCTACTCTGAATGGCTCACCATTGTATAGGCAAGAGCCATTTGTCACCCTTAGGCAAAAACAGGTGCAGGGTTTTCAGGACAGCCTTGGTAGCTGTTTCCCCAAGAAATCTTGCACAAAGCAGGTATACAGACTTCAATGCATGTGCAGCCACAGCCATATGAGTCTTGGTATAAGTGGGCCTAGATGAGATGCTTGTTCAGCCAGTTGACACAGGCAGGAACATAAAAACCAACAGATTACGAGACTTTGCCAGCCTTTAAAGTAGACACAACCTTGTTGGACAGCTTGGTCTGGATGGTAAAAATTACATCCCTCATGTCAATGTGCTAACTTGTTCTTGCACTGTTATCAAAACATGACAGTTTCTTCTGGCAAAGCCATGGCCAGCTGCCACACTATCCTATGGTGAGCCTCATTGACAATGCAGATGTGTTCCATTAGCATTTCCTGTCAAAGATGTAGGAAAAAGTTGTGCATGTTTTATTTGCCACAGATACTAAAGCTATTCTATGGTAAAGAAGAGTCATACTGGTCCCCTTTTCTGTGTCCAAAGAACAACTCATGCATTGTCTTCAGCTGGTCCATAGTAAGCTGTGTAAGAATGTGACAGGTAGTACTGGGCTACATTGTACCAGTAGCAGAAGTGACCACACACATCTGAACATACACAAATATTTTTCAGATGACAAAAGAGGTGGCTCTGACCTGACTTGACATGGCTTTAACAAATATCGGTTGACTCAATACTGGGTCATGCATCTCTTCTAACATTGTGTATGCTCAAAATCCTTGTAGAGTACTTTTACAAACATTGTAGACCCAGATCAGATGCCACAGTATTAAAGTCAAGGACAATCCACATAGACATAATCTGTTTTTGTTTAATTGATTTGATGCTTTACATCCCCTGTCAACAATTTTTAAGTCAAGCTGGGATGATTTCCTGTCTTCCTGGGTCGAACCAGTATCAAGCAGCAGATACAGTGTCTTGCTCAAGTACACATTAATAATAATAATAATAATAATAATAATAATAATAATAAGTCTTTATTTTCAGAGGGTAACACATTTTTACACAGTGAGTCTGTTGGCGGCGAGTCTCCAACTAGCAGCCCTTCTATCCCCAGTCTAATGCTCTCCCATCTGAGCCACTAGCTGTGCTCCCTTTTCTAGTATAGATGCTCCATTTAGTAGTACCATTAAGGATGTCATTCAGAAATCAAACACATGTCCCAAGAAAGACTTTGAGAGCCATATTGAGGGGCCTATTCTGCTGCCCTATACTTGCCAAAGGTTTGCTTTTTAGCATTGAACAATTTTGAACACATGCACACCTAGATAGGTTTTCCTCCTCGAATTATGGGCTGCTTCTGCCCGAATAAGACACTGACAGTACTGGGCTACATTTTACCAGTAGCAGAAGTGACCATGCACAAAATTCTTTTCAGATGACAAAAGAGGTGGCTCTGACCCGACTTGACATATTGGTTGACTCAATACTAGGTCATGCATCTCTTCTAACATTTTGTAAGCTCAAAATCCTTGTAGAGTACTTTTACACACATTGTAGACCCAGATGAGATGCCACAGTATTAAAAGTCAAGGACAATTCACATAGCCATAATCTGTTTATTTGTTTGTTTATTTGATTTGATGCGTTATGTCGCAGTCAACAATTTTTCAGTCGTGTTGGGATGATTTTCCGTCTTCCTGGGTCGAACCAGTATTAAGATGCATATAATGTGTTTGCTCAAGGATACATTTACACAGTGACTCTGTCAGCGATGAGTCCTAAATAAGCATCCTTTCACTCCCCAGTGTAACGTTCTACCATCTGTGCCCCTGTGTCCACTTTCTAGTACAGATGTTCCTTTTAGCAGTGTCATTAAGATTGCCATACACTGACTGAACTTGGAATCCAAACACATGTCATGAGTAAGGCTTTGAGAGCCATATTGAGGGGTCTATTCTGCTGCCCTATTCTCGCCAAAGGTTTGCTTTTCAGAAATTCGAAACCGCATCTCCAGGCCTCCATCCAAGAATTAAAATGACATAGACTGACTATGACTACAGCATCAAAAATTGCAAATACAAAGCAGAATTTCTCTCTTGTCATTGACAGAAACACCAGTTGAACGCTAAGTCTTCTGCACAGTCAAAAGGTTCATCCTAGCATAAATGTTTCAGTCAAAGGCTCTTCTAGTTCTTAGACATAACTGCACAAATAAGGTATCACACTGCTACAAGGGACACAAACTATAACATTCAGACAAAACTGCACAATAAGGTAATGTCAACCTTAAAGACTAGAAAGTCCAAGAATCTTTGATCTCCATCTTCCTGACTATGTAACTGCCCCAACAAATACCTCTCCAAGCTCTCATATATCAAGACTTTCATAAGCCTGCAGCTGAACATACATTGAAATCTATATGACTGCCATGTGCATGAACTCCTGGATAAAAATGGCTATCAAGACTAGCAAGGAAGCCCTAGACGGAGTCTTTCAAAGAGATGCCAAAGAGCTCTTATAGGTACAATGGTAAGTCAAACAGAGGCAGATCCTGGCTATCCACCTGGATTAGTGCCATGTCTTGGCAGATTGCCTGATGGTGAAATATTTGCAGCTTTAGTATGGTCAAACAAACTGAGTGTCATGGGCAGCATGGTTTGGCCCAATAAGATCAATGCAGACACAGGCTCTTTGAAGAAAAGTGCAGAGTGCTACTGCCCACTTTGGATTCTGGATTAACCCTACTTTTATGCCACCATCCAGACCACATCAACCGAAATCGACATTGGAACGGGGCCCCATTTAGATTTCAATGCAGATTTCTAGTTAACTAGTAAGGATTGCCACACAAAATAGGTCAATATCAAAAGCCATCGTCGACAATTGCCAATTCCACAGGTCTCTCAAGAATTGTGTTGTCTGAATTGTTCTTGGTGGAGCAAACCTGAAGCCACAAAGAAGACACCTAAGTTTGTGTGTACATAGCAGCTAACAAATATTTAACCCTGCAGGTAGTCCGACAAGACAAGGCACTGGTCCAGGTAGGTAGATCCTAAGGTTCTACTCTGAATGGCTCACCATTGTATAGGCAAGAGCCATTTGTCACCCTTCGGCAAAACCAGGTGCAGGGTTTTCAGGACAGCCTTGGTAGCTGTTTCCCCAAGAAATCTTGCACAAAGCAGGTATACAGACTTCAATGCATGTGCAGCCACAGCCATATGAGTCTTGGTATAAGTGGGCCTAGATGAGATGCTTGTTCAGCCAGTTGACACAGGCAGGAACATAAAAACCAACAGATTACGAGACTTTGCCAGCCTTTAAAGTAGACACAACCTTGTTGGACAGCTTGGTCTGGATGGTAAAAATTACATCCCTCATGTCAATGTGCTAACTTGTTCTTGCACTGTTATCAAAACATGACAGTTTCTTCTGGCAAAGCCATGGCCAGCTGCCACACTATCCTATGGTGAGCCTCATTGACAATGCAGATGTGTTCCATTAGCATTTCCTGTCAAAGATGTAGGAAAAAGTTGTGCATGTTTTATTTGCCACAGATACTAAAACTATTCTATGGTAAAGAAGAGTCATGCTGGTCCCCTTTTCTGTGTCCAAAGAACAACTCATGCATTGTCTTCAGCTGGTCCATAGTAAGCTGTGTAAGGATGTGACAGGTAGTACTGGGCTACATTGTACCAGTAGCAGAAGTGACCACACACATCTGAACATACACAAATATTTTTCAGATGACAAAAGAGGTGGCTCTGACCTGACTTGACATGGCTTTAACAAATATCGGTTGACTCAATACTGGGTCATGCATCTCTTCTAACATTGTGTATGCTCAAAATCCTTGTAGAGTACTTTTACAAACATTGTAGACCCAGATCAGATGCCACAGTATTAAAGTCAAGGACAATCCACATAGACATAATCTGTTTTTGTTTAATTGATTTGATGCTTTACATCCCCTGTCAACAATTTTTAAGTCAAGCTGGGATGATTTCCTGTCTTCCTGGGTCTAACCAGTATCAAGCAGCAGATAAAGTGTCTTGCTCAAGTACACATTAATAATAATAATATTAATAATAATAATAATAATAAGTCTTTATTTTCAGAGGGTAACACATTTTTTACACAGTGAGTCTGTTGGCGGCGAGTCTCCAACTAGCAGCCCTTCTATCCCCAGTCTAATGCTCTCCCATCTGAGCCACTAGCTGTGCTCCCTTTTCTAATATAGATGCTCCATTTAGTAGTACCATTAAGGATGTTATTCACTAGCTGAACTTGGAAATCAAACACATGTCCCAAGAAAGACTTTGAGAGCCATATTGAGGGGCCTTTTCTGCTGCCCTATTCTTGCCAAAGGTTTGCTTTTTAGCATTGAACAATTTTGAACACATGCACACCTAGATAGGTTTTCCTCCTCGAATAATGGGCTGCTTCTGCCCGAAGAAGACACTGACAGTACTGGGCTACATTTTACCAGTAGCAGAAGTGACCATGCACAAAATTCTTTTCAGATGACAAAAGAGGTGGCTCTGACCCGACTTGACATATTGGTTGACTCAATATTAGGTCATGCATCTCTTCTAACATTTTGTAAGCTCAAAATCCTTGTAGAGTACTTTTACACACATTGTAGACCCAGATGAGATGCCACAGTATTAAAAGTCAAGTCCAATCCACATAGACATAATCTGTTTATTTGTTTGTTTATTTGATTTGATGCGTTATGTCGCAGTCAACAATTTTTCAGTCGTGTTGGGATGATTTTCCGTCTTCCTGGGTCGAACCAGTATTAAGATGCATATAATGTGTTTGCTCAAGGATACATTTACACAGTGACTCTGCCAGCGATGAGTCCTAAAAAAGCATCCTTTCACTCCCCAGTGTAACGTTCTACCATCTGTGCCCCTGTGTCCACTTTCTAGTACAGATGTTCCTTTTAGCAGTGTCATTAAGATTGCCATACACTGACTGAACTTGGAATCCAAACACATGTCATGAGTAAGGCTTTGAGAGCCATATTGAGGGGTCTATTCTGCTGCCCTATTCTCGCCAAAGGTTTGCTTTTCAGAAATTCGAAACCGCATCTCCAGGCCTCCATCCAAGAATTAAAATGACATAGACTGACTATGACTACAGCATCAAAAATTGCAAATACAAAGCAGAATTTCTCTCTTGTCATTGACAGAAACACCAGTTGAACGCTAAGTCTTCTGCACAGTCAAAAGGTTCATCCTAGCATAAATGTTTCAGTCAAAGGCTCTTCTAGTTCTTAGACATAACTGCACAAATAAGGTATCACACTGCTACAAGGGACACAAACTATAACATTCAGACAAAACTGCACAATAAGGTAATGTCAACCTTAAAGACTAGAAAGTCCAAGAATCTTTGATCTCCATCTTCCTGACTATGTAACTGCCCCAACAAATACCTCACCAAGCTCTCATATATCAAGACTTTCATAAGCCTGCAGCTGAACATACATTGAAATCTATATGACTGCCATGTGCATGAACTCCTGGATAAAAATGGCTATCAAGACTAGCAAGGAAGCCCTAGACGGAGTCTTTCAAAGAGATGCCAAAGAGCTCTTATAGGTACAATGGTAAGTCAAACAGAGGCAGATCCTGGCTATCCACCTGGATTAGTGCCATGTCTTGGCAGATTGCCTGATGGTGAAATATTTGCAGCTTTAGTGTGGTCAAACAAACTGAGTGTCATGGGCAGCATGGTTTGGCCCAATAAGATCAATGCAGACACAGGCTCTTTGAAGAAAAGTGCAGAGTGCTACTGCCCACTTTGGATTCTGGATTAACCCTACTTTTATGCCACCATCCAGACCACATCAACCGAAATCGACATTGGAACGGGGCCCCATTTAGATTTCAATGCAGATTTCTAGTTAACTAGTAAGGATTGCCACACAAAATAGGTCAATATCAAAAGCCATCGTCGACAATTGCCAACTCCACAGGTCTCTCAAGAATTGTGTTGTCTGAATTGTTCTTGGTGGAGCAAACCTGAAGCCACAAAGAAGACACCTAAGTTTGTGTGTACATAGCAGCTAACAAATATTTAACCCTGCAGGTAGTCCGACAAGACAAGGCACTGGTCCAGGTAGGTAGATCCTAAGGTTCTACTCTGAATGGCTCACCATTGTATAGGCAAGAGCCATTTGTCACCCTTCGGCAAAACCAGGTGCAGGGTTTTCAGGACAGCCTTGGTAGCTGTTTCCCCAAGAAATCTTGCACAAAGCAGGTATACAGACTTCAATGCATGTGCAGCCACAGCCATATGAGTCTTGGTATAAGTGGGCCTAGATGAGATGCTTGTTCAGCCAGTTGACACAGGCAGGAACATAAAAACCAACAGATTACGAGACTTTGCCAGCCTTTAAAGTAGACACAACCTTGTTGAACAGCTTGGTCTGGATGGTAAAAATTACATCCCTCATGTCAATGTGCTAACTTGTTCTTGCACTGTTATCAAAACATGACAGTTTCTTCTGGCAAAGCCATGGCCAGCTGCCACACTATCCTATGGTGAGCCTCATTGACAATGCAGATGTGTTCCATTAGCATTTCCTGTCAAAGATGTAGGAAAAAGTTGTGCATGTTTTATTTGCCACAGATACTAAAGCTATTCTATGGTAAAGAAGAGTCATACTGGTCCCCTTTTCTGTGTCCAAAGAACAACTCATGCATTGTCTTCAGCTGGTCCATAGTAAGCTGTGTAAGAATGTGACAGGTAGTACTGGGCTACATTGTACCAGTAGCAGAAGTGACCACACACATCTGAACATACACAAATATTTTTCAGATGACAAAAGAGGTGGCTCTGACCTGACTTGACACACAGTATCGATTCACTGTGCGCCTGAAATGAGTGAAATCGACTGTATCGGTAGAATCGAGAGTTTTTGGCCTAAATTTGTGAGGGGGTGGTAAGTATGTTCGCATGTTTTCTTATAGTTAGATTTGTCCTTCCGCCGTTGATCTCATTATATTTCTTTGATATATGCAAACATGTCATAATATCGTGCAAAAACAACGACAGTGTATCGTGGGAGCGCAAGAAACGCATTCTTTTAGAGGGATAGTTGTCAAAAAAGCGAAAATCCACAGCTTTTTATCTTCCCGTTTCGAATTTAAACAACTTAGCTAAAAATGATTTTCACCAGAAGTTTGAGAGGCTTATGATCCTACAATACCAGAAATCTCATACTGATCCGTTTTTTCGATTTTGAGATATTCAGCTATATATGACTGAATCCCCTAATAGCGGTGAATTAGAAACTGTATCGGTAGAATCGACGCACTGAACGAAGTAATATCGATACTCATAAGAGGTACTGTGCCCAGTGAAAGGGAACAATGAAGACAGTTTCGTCTATTCTGGGCCAATTTCAAGCGCAAGAAGGACTAAAATATACGTAAACTTTGCGCATCAAACCCACAACCTTGTGCGATAAAAAAAATATAATAAAAGCTTGTCAAAAACTTCAGTTTGTAAACAAATATACGCTTGGCACAATCTTAAAATTTTTTGGATGAAAATGCTTGTTTGTTTGCTTGATTTGATTCTTTACGTCCCAGTCAACACGTTTTCAGTTATGTTGGGATTGTTCTTCATGGGTTGAATCAGTAGTAAGCAAGTATTAATGTGTCTTGGACAAACACATAACGCAGTGACGCAGATGGGAGTATACCAGGGAGCTCCTTGGTATCGAGTCAAGCATTGTACGACAAAGCCACTGTGCACCCTCCATGAAATGCTTTTGGCCGTTCTTCTCCTTCAGTTGATTTAAAATGGTTGGCTGTCAGTAACTGGCAAAATATTAACAATTATGTACATGTAGCACGTAAGTGCCTTCGATCAGCTTGAATAGTAACAGTTTGGTAAGGATAATGAGTGGGCTCAATATGTGCTGCGTCTCATTTCTTCAGGGTTTGCAACCAGATCTTGCTAAAATCAGCCTTGTTATTAACAGAGACTAGATAGAAGCTTAAAGCTTTTAGTGGGCCAAGTTCAGCTGCTTAGCTATATACTTTCCAGGGAGCAAGTTACAAAGGCACGCATCAGACTGGCCGGATGCGCTGACTGGTCTGCACGTTTGTTGTTCACATGCGACAGAGTCAGGTTCTTTCACAACAGAGGCCCAAGTTTAATGTGAGATATACGGAAGGCCTTTAAAACCCTAACATGGTATAATGACAATAGATAATTCTTTATAGTGGCGAAGACCCCATGTAAATATATATTCGTTGCATTGTTGCCCCTTCCTCAAATAAACGTATCCGCTTTTTGAGTCACATAATCAACACATAAGAATCATGTGTCAATCGGTGTCTGCAGCGTCGTCGTCGTCGTCGTATTCCACGTTGTCACACTTTTGGTTTGCGATCAATAACTTTTGAAGGGATTCATCAATTTAATCATCCATCAAACTTTGCAGAAGGGTAAAGCATCAATTATACAGGTTAAGTTTGAAAGTGGCGGTTATCCACAAACTTATTAAGAGTTATTGCCCTTTTTTACTTAGATTTTGGCTTAATTGTGGTTTACGATCAATTACTTTTGGAGGGATGCAACACTGTCATTCAAATTTAACACTGATAAATCATTATAAAATACATGCCAAGTTCGTATTTGGAGGTAATTCGCCAATTTTTGACTGAGTTTTGGCCCTTTTTTGACTTAGGTTAAGGCTAATGCAAAAGCTAAACATCACATTTCTCCAAAACTATTACATCTTACAATTTCTCACTATAGGCAATGATTAACCAGTGCCTGTAGATAAGCATAAACCGCCCCTCCCCGCCCCCCCACTGGGATCAAAGGTCAAATATGTTAATTTCACAATAACTCAGTCAGTTGTCATTATTTTTTTACAGAAATGTCGCATGCAGACAGAGTTACAATAAATAATAAACACATATCAAACGCGATTTTTGATCGAAGGGCTGTGCCAGACCCCCTGGGTGGATTTAGTGGGTGGGGTCAAAACGTCAAAATTCAACGATTTCGGAACATGATCATGTTGCATATCACATTAAAGGGAAACATGAATGCAGCAACATGGTAGCAAATATTTTGCCCGCGGAGCCCAGCTCACCCCCTTTCCCTGAACCTGGGGTCAAAAGGTCAAAATTCAACTTTTCCAGAACATGGTGGGATTGCATACCAAATTAAATAGAATCACGAATGCAGAAACGTGGTAGCATATATTTTGCCCGCAACCCCCCTCCTAACCCCACCCGACCCTGGGGGTGGGGTCAAAATGTCAAAATTAACTTTTTCAAAACATGGTCATGTTGCATATCAACTTAAATGGAATCACAAATGTCGCCACATGGTAGCAAATATTTTCCCCGCAGACCCCCAAGGGCCCTCACACCGACCCTGGGGGTCAAAAGGTTAAAATTCAACTTTTTCAGAACATGGTCATATTGCATACAAAATTAAAGCAAATACAAATGCAGTAACATGGTAGCAAATATTTTGCCCGCAGCCCCCCCCCCCCCCCCCCCTCCCCCGACCCTTGGGTCAAAAGGTCAAATTTAACTTTGCAGAACATGAACATGTTGCATATCAAATTAAAGGGAATCGCGAATGCAGCAACATGGTAGCAAATATTTTGCCTGCAGCCCCCCTCTCCCCTCAGAAGGTCAAAATTCAACTTTTTCAGAACATGGTCATGCTGCACATCAAAGGAATCACGAATGCAGCAACATGGTAGCAACTGCAGACAGAGGTACAATAAATATGAAACATATCAAACGTGATTTTGGATCTAAGACCTGTGCCGGACCCCCTGGGTGGACTTAGGTGATGGGATCAAAATATCAAAATTATTTTTTTTTAGAACATGGTCATGTTGCATATCAAATTAAAGGGAATCACAGATGCAGCAACATGGTAGAAAATATTTTGGTTGGGAACCCCCTCCCACCCCCTCTAACCCTGGGGGTCAAAAGGTCAAATTTAAATTTTTACAGAATATTTTCATATCAAATTAAATAGATTCTCGAATTCAGAAACATGGCAGCAAATATTCTGCCTTCATATCTTCTCCCTACCACACTCGACCTTGGGTGTGGGGTTAAAGGTCAAAATTCAACTTATTGAGAACATGTTTATGTTGCATATGAAATTAAATAGAATCGCGAAAGCAGCAACATGCAAATATTTTGGCGGCAAGTCCCCTCTCTCAGCCCCTCTGACCCTGTGGTCAAAAGTCAACTTGTTCAGAACATGGTCGTGTTGCATATCAAATTGAAGGGAATTTCAAATGCAGCAGCGTTGTAGCAAATATTTTACCCGCAGAACCCGCCCCCATGGTCATGTTGCATATCAAATTAAAGGGAATGGGGCATAGGGCACCATGCAAACACATATTCTCTCTTTACACTCACACTCAACTGTAGGTTGGATTATAACATAAAATAAATTCTGAATGTGATAGTGTTATATATGAAATTAAGGGGAAAGAAGTATAGACTTACATAGAAGCAAACACTTTGACCTTACACACACCCCTGACCTCTAGGTCAGGTCGAAGTCAGACAGATAAGTTTATTTTGTATTGAACTAACCACTGAAAACTAGTTGATAGGCTTTTAACCTTGATCTGTATGATACCAAAGGTGAACTTAGGGGCTGGAGAAATGGGATTTATGTTTTGTGATTTATTAGTTTCTCTAAAATAACCCTATGTAGGGAAAATATATTCGACAAATATTCCTTGTTTGACTTCTGTTCTGCCAGGTGACACATCCGATTCTCGGAATTCTATATCATAAAGAGCGCTAGCTTTGATTTTCATGTAAGAATGTAAATATATTAATGTTTTGATGTATCTGCATGCATACATATGTGTGTGCATGCATGCATGCATGCATGGGAGTATGAACATTTAGGAGCATGTACATGTGTTTTCATATGTACATTGATGTGTGTGCGCATGCATGCGTGTATGTACATTTTTGCAATATCCCTCCACAAGTATTGAAGTTGGCATCGCTGGCTCCCCCCCCCCCCCAATATTGAAAAGCTTCTTACGCATATGAGCCCAGCAGCAATTCTTGGGTCACCGTTTGAAACACAAAATTATTTTTCTTTCATTCCTTAAAGTAAGAAAGGATGCAAAGATCTGCAACCGATACACTCAAGTACCATATTTGACCCAGGCCACCCCATCGGGAAGTGATAAAACACAATAAATCACCACATGCAAGAGAGCCAAGAGATCAGCCCTTTCCAAGCAGGTGACCACAAGACTGCAATAAATAGACGACAAGATAGCATGACAAACACGAAACATAAGTAACAAAAAAGATCCACAAAAGAAGCCCAGCCATGGAAAGGTCAGTTAAAATACATATACTTTTAAGTAAGTAAGTAAGTAAGTAAAGCCTTTATTTTTTGAGGGTAACTACATTTAGCACATACAAAACAAGTACATGTAATAGCTAATCTTCCATGAGGCCCTCATTATATACATATGTACATATACACCGTGTAGCATCGACTCCGGAACTTGCTACCAACTTTATCGATTATAAACAAATGGCAGGCATGACGACGGTAAGAAAAAGTTGTTATTATACTGTTTTAGCACACCGTTATGCGTTAAGATGGAAATATTTTTATCTGAACATATTTATCTTTGAAATATACACCCAACAATGATATGAAAGTGATTTTTAGTTTACTTTTTTACTGTAATTGTAGCTGCCTGGTACCGCGAAAAATCATGTCAGCTTCAAATCTCGCCTTGTAATCTTGTAAGTGGAGGATGCCAATTCAATCCGCTATTATGCACATGTATTGACATCACTAGTGTATATATTGAAGCAAAAGTTTTCTCCAAAAACTATCGGAGCTGAATATAATCAAGAGAAATTTCCGACTACTTGAGTACGGCAATTTGCGACACAACACAGAATCGCAGGACGGCGTCTTGCTAGTGAACAGTACGGCGACTTATTTTGAAAATGATAGAATTCATCTCGAAAAAGCTGTCGTTGGGAACCAACCAATGTCCGTAATGATTCAAGAGGGTCAGTTCGGTCTATTGTGGATACATGGTACAAATTTGTGAAAGTATTCAATCAGATGTTCCCGGGTTTTACTACACTGAGTGTGACGTTGAAAGGTGACGTCATAAGGCATTATTTGTGAAGAAATCAGAAATGTTATTTATGGGTCAGCATTAAAACCCCAACCACCACCAATCCCGACTTCAATTTTCCCTGTCCCATCACACACTCCAGCACACCAACTCAATAACAAACCCTTCACTTGCCCAGATAAATGAAACACTTCGACAAACCGTTGCCTCATGTACTAACATACTTGTCGGGGGGGGGGGGGGGGGGGACTCTGATGTTTTCATACATATGTAGGCTCAGACCATTTTTTGGGGTTCAAAATCTTTAAATTTCAATATTTTTTGGGATTTTTATGTATATATACATAAATGAGAGTACCCCCCCACACACACACACACACACACAAACACTGGGCATACATGTACGTCTGAGTGCACCAGGGTTGGTGCTCATCGCATTTGCGCATGCGCGGATCCAGATTTTCACTTTTTTTTCGTCTGCTTATTTCACAGAGGGGCCCATATGCTTAGGTCCCTTACCAGTTTCTTTTTTTCTAACGGAAAACTATAGTACTTGTATTATAATCGCCCTTTGAGAGGCCCACGCATGGCGCGCAAAAGTCTGCTTTAAAGGTTGTGTTTATCCTGGTCGTGAGATTGTATGGAATACGTGCTGGTTAGTTTGCGGTTGAGCCTGGTCCGATATGGTTTTGTGGAGGTTTGTGGGTGCTTCCACGGACCCTCTTGTATTGTACTGAAAATGTTGCAGGTTCATGCGTGTATCCGGGGGAGGGGGCAAGGGTCTCTGGATCCCCCTGAAAATCGCAGAAATATAGTATTCCCTTGCAATGCTGGTCCAGTAAAGAATCACAAAGTTGCCAACTTAGCATTGAATGTTGGGCTATTATCGGTTTGCCAGCAAATTCAATGGCGTTTCGCTGGTGGCCCCATGTCGTCACACTAGGCCTATCAGTGTCCCCTATCAAAAAAGTAGAAGTTGGACCCCATGCCCCCCACAAGTATTGAGGCTTAACACCCCCCCCCCCCCCCCCCCACCCAAAAAAAAAAAAAAAAAAAAATTCCTAGCTACGCCTATGTGGTTTTCGTCTTGGTGTAACCAGAGTCGTTTGAACTCGATTTAAGTTTGAGTTCAATTGGCTTTGTGGTTGGTGGCTTCGGCTCGTATTATAACTTAATTATTTCCCTTACTACTAACACAAGTTTAAACTTTTACAAAAAAAAAACTTGGTCTACGCTGAACAATTCATATTTCAGACCCTGACTGGGTGTCTAATCTCGATGCACTTACAATACAATTCAAGTCGAAATCGAGAGTACAGGTTAATTTTACAATTTGTAATAAGAGGAGTGGAAATATTATGTTTTCAAATATCCACCCACGGTTGAAGAAATTAACCAAACCACTACATTAAACCCTTTCCAAATAGAATTTACTGCCCTGCCAGCTAAGAGTGACAGTGAGAGCAACCTTTAGGATAGGATTATCACGGCATCTTCTAACGTGAGGTGTACTGTACGAGTTAATGTTTAACATTGTACTAGCATTGTACTATATACTTAGCAATTGTAAACAACATAACGTCACTGTCACTCTTGGTTGGCACGACAGTCGCTAATCAGTAGAATTTGGGGTCAAAAATCGCTAATCAGTAGAATTTAGACCCAAAAAATCGCCAATCAATAAAATTTACGCCCAAAAATCACCTGATCAGTCAAATTTACACCTAAAAATTAGTAGTCAGAAAAACTAAGACCCCAAATTCAGTATCTGTAAAAACTAGCCCCCAAAATCGGTTATCAGTAACGGTTTATTGTAAAAACGAATTTGGAATGACTTTTTTTCCATCGAAAATGTGTCATTTCGATATTTGGTATTTTTTCGCCCAAAAATCGCTAATCATTAAATTTTAGGCCGAAATTCGCTAATCACTAGCACTTAACATTCCGCTATTCCGTCAAACTAACCTTAAAATCGCTAATCATTGACTTTTAGGGCCAATATTCGCTTATCGCTTAATTGTATGGCCATAATTCGCTAATCAGTAATCCCCATAAATTTACACCCTTGCGCATGTACATGAGATAGGGTACTACGAGCAGCCAAACGCTCAGACTAGCCTGTGCATCCGCGCAGTCTCGCCAGGGCCTTTGTTGCTCTCATACTCAGTGCAAATGGATGGAGGTATAGAAGAAAGTCTCCATAAGATCTACGTCAGTCTCAGCATATTAAATAAAACTTTTGCGAATATGCGATAAGTACCAAAGTGTCGTGTGCTGGCCCATATTTGGTGCTGAGGTGTTTAGTGTGGTGTGTTTGGGGACATGAGGTTGCTTGACGCTGGAGAGGCTGGTTTTGGTGTTCGTTTAGGGTGATTTGGGTGGTTTGGGGAGTTTTCACGGACAAACATGTCGATGCAAATTGCCGTACTGTAAATTTAATGTTTTTTTCAAGTTGCCGTACTTCGGACTGGTAAATTGCCGTACTCAAAGCGTTTTCTGTTTTTGATAATATATCAGTCAAATCCAGATCATTACAAATAAAACTTATATCGAACGTGATTTCCAACATGCTCATTATTTTGGCATTGAAAATGAGGTGGAAAACGGTTTTAAACAATGCAGAAACAAACATTTTTCGATGTGACATGCTGTTTTAGCGGTACCAGCTGGCAGTGTTTCACGATGTTTTGTTGACATACAGCAAGAATTGGTCATTTTGGCGGGCACGGACAAGTGTTTGACTTCTCTAAAGATGAATTCCATTCACTTCGAAGGCAGGCGCGCTTTACAAACCACTAAAAAAACGTTTGACTCACCCCACTACATGCCATGTCTGTGTTGATATTCGATTCACCTGGTAGCAAGTTCCGGAGTCGATGCTACACCGTGATATACACAGTCAACAGTCACCTTCATATTGTACATTCAATTTTGTGTCTACCCGTAGTAAAATGCAAGATGTCAAACATTTCCATACAAACAAACACATAATTACTTGCACAATTTAATACATACAACAGATAAGAAAATGGTTAAAATGTTCAACTGGTAAATGTTCCAAAATTTTTGTGGTCTTAATTAGTCAAGTTACAATGAAAAGAGCTGGTATCAAAACACTTAATTAAAACTAACCATGGAGTGCTCAAAATATTAGAACATACACCAGACACAAAATGGCATGCATCAAGGATATATGGTAGCAGAATATGGCATTTTACATGGAAATTGGAAGCTTCCATGTGACATAAATGGATTGAAATAACAAACCAAAACATGTACAATATAACCACTGGAAATCCTGACTGCTGCATTCAATTTTAACCATTTTCCTGTTAGTATATATTTTTTAATTTTATTTTGTCCTGAAAATATTTTTTTTGCATCAGGCTATTTAAATCATGGAAGCAAACACTATGATCCCCGATCATATTGCCCCTAAGAGAGCAGTCTGATCTGGATCCATATTGTTTGTAATATATATTCCAAAAATTTATATACAGATGAGTGAGCAGAGAATACCGTATATGTATTAAGCACACACTCAGTACACATTTTATTTTATGATTTTTGGGGTTTTAGCAGTATGGATGGATGCTTCAACCAAATAATGTAAATAAAATATACATGTAAGATTGATAAGTACAATATATATAAGCATTAAATTTAGCTAACTAACCATTTCAAACATTTAATATGAAATGTGTCAATAGTTTGGGCACTTTTGACATCTTCTGGAAGACCATTCCATACCAGACATCCAGAGTACCTCATACTATTCTTAAAATATTCAGTCCTAGGCTTAGGTGGGATAAAACAACCTGCAGAGGATGATCTAAGATTTATACTGGTATTTACATTGTTTCTTTGAGTAAAACTTTCAGATATGTATGTGGGTACTATATTATTATAGACCTTGAACATAAATTTGGCTTTCCTTAGATGAATTCGATCATATATAGACATAATTTTCAATGATTTCATAGCTTCATTTACATTATAAACATTAAAATCAAGAATAACCTTACATGCTCGCTTCTGTAACTTGAATAGCTTAAGCTTATTTGACTCTGATGAACTTCCCCAGATGATATTGCAAAAGTCAATATGTGGTTGTATGTATGATTTATAGAATTGAACTCTATGATCTTTGGTTAAAAATTTCTTAATTTTTGACAAAAGCCATGTATTTGATGCAATTTTCTTTGTAAGATGTTTGATGTGATTAGACCAAGTCAATTTATTATCAACAAACACACCTAAGATTTTATCATTAGCAATCATATTAAGAGTTTCACTATTGAATTTAAGAGCAAGGTTTTCGTTATCTAATCTTTGTCGTTTTTGATTTGTTGTCACCAACATGACCTTTGTTTTTGAAGAATTAAGACTCATACCATTACTTCTACACCAGATGTGTAGTTTGTTCAGTGCAGTTTGAAGGTTTTTCTCAATCTGTTCCATGGAATACTGTATATCATACAAAGTTGTGTCATCGGCATATAGATCAGTAAAAACATTGCTGGTGTATAAAGGCAAGTCATTGATAAACAGTAAAAATAAAAGTGGTCCTAATATAGAACCCTGAGGAACACCACACGAAATATGCTTAAAATCAGACTTACTGTTATTAATAGTCACCTGCTGTTTTCTGCTAGTAAGGTAAGTATTAAACCACTGTAGAGCTTCATCTTTTATACCATATATTTCTAGTTTGTTTAATAAAATTTGGTGATCTACAAGGTCAAAAGCTTTTTTAAAATCAACTAATACAACACCAATCATTTTACTGTCATCGATAGCATTCAGCCATAAATCAATCATGTTAACAAGGGCAGTTTCACATGAATGCTGCGCTCGAAAACCAGACTGGGTCTTGTGTAATAATTCATGTTGGTTAAGGAAATCTGATAGACTTTCATGAACATGTTTTTCAATAACTTTCGACAAAACAGGCAGAATTGAAATCGGCCGATAATTATTAACTTCCTCATGGGGACCATTTTTATGAAGGGGTGCTACTTTTGCTTCTTTCCATTTACTTGGAAAAACAGAGTTAGTAATACTATGGTTGCATATAAAAGTTATTTCATCAGTGATAAAAGGAGCAGCAAGTTTTAGAAGGCGTGGCCCAATCATGTCGGTACCTGTGGCTTTATTTATGTCAATATTAGTAAGAAATTTTGATACCTTTTCTTTTGAAATTGCAGGAATCACAAATTTGGTATCTGGAGAAAGCTTTCCTTGACAAAATTCTCTTAATTTATCATGGTTTGTATTTAATACCGGTTCTTTCAACTTTGAAGCTATGTTAACAAAAAAATTGTTGAATTCGTTTGCCATTTCTGTAGAATTTTCTATTAAAGTGTTATCAACTTTCACAGACGTTAAAGTAGACTGTTTCTGAATACCTTTTCCTGCTCCTACCTCCCGAAATATTTTGTAAATACTGCCTGGGTCGCTTTTATTATTATCAATGAAAGTTTGGTATTGAGCTTTTTTAGAATTTTGGATAAGTTTAATAACTTTATTTCTCCAGACCTTGTATTCATTTTCATTTCCTAGAGCTTTATGCCTATCTCTGAATTTCATAGCCTCAAGTATTTCAGGTGACATCCATTGGGGCTGGTTTTTGTGTTTAACCCTATGCTGTTTGATAGGAACGTGACTGTCCACTACCTGCAAAAAGAGATCTAGCCAGGCATCCATTATGTCATCAGTATCCTCAAATAATTTTATGGTGTCCCATGGAACAGACTGAAGATCTTCAATAAATTTAGTTTCATTAAAATTCTTAAAACTTCTATAAGAAATTGTAAAGTGTTTTAACTTTGGGGGCTGGACATGCATTTTTCTTGTGAAAAATACAGGGAAATGATCACTAAGCCCAATCTTGGGTACATCTAAAGAGTTAACATTTTCTGGGCAATTTGAATAAATATGATCTATTAAAGTTTTTGAATTACTTGTTACTCTAGTAGCTTCAGAAACTAGTTGAGTTAAGCCAAAAGGTTCTATATACTCAGTCCAAACATTTTTTATTTGTTTATTCAAAAGATCTCTGTTGATATCACCAATTATATACATTTCTTTTTCTTCCATTAAGACATGTTCTATGCAGTCCTCAAAGTTTGTGTTCCACTCAACAGTTGCATTTGGAGGTCTGTAAATATTACATATTAAAAATGATTTGCTTTTGACTGGATTAATTTCCAGCCATAAACATTCTAAATTTTCATGTTCAAGGTCTTTTCTTCTGTTGCAGCAAATTCCATCTTTAACATATACAAGTCAAGTCTCCTTTCCCACATACTCATAGCACTCGCCAACATCAAGATTAATGCAAACCTAGAAAAGACACAAAGCAATGCATAGCAAACCATAGAACAAACACAGAACCCACATCAGGAGCAACAGTCAACAACGAATCAACAACAGAATTACTGCCTTAGAATGTACAGCAGCCTAAGCCACATGTCATCATTGTTTGTTAGATATAGTCTCACTTCTTAAACATTTTCGTTTCAGTACACCAACATTCGTGAGTTTCTATAGCACAAAGGAAAATCCAGGATACAAATGCTACAACTGCCCTCTCTATTCTGACTTTGATAAGTCATAAAACACTCCATTGTCACTCATTCAGGAAACACTTTAAAATATCGAAGACCACTCATACATCTAAGTAGTGTCCACAAGTGTAAACTGACAGGTGGCGGCCATTTGGCGGCCATCTTGGTTATCAGACAAAGCCCATATTCAAACTTAGGCGTGAGATTGATAAAAGTAATATATATGTGAAATTTGGCAGCAATCGGGTAATAAATGACTAAGGTAGAGTGTCCATAAGTGCAAGCTAATAGGTGGCGGCCATTTCGTTGGCCATCTTGGTTAACTTTCGTCGGACAAAACTTGTATTCAAACTTTAACGATAGTTTTATGGAAGCAATCCATATATGAAATTTGGAAAAACTCTGATAAAAAAATGAAGTAGTCGAGACTGATAGGCGTTGGCCATTTTTTGACCATCTTGCTAATCGTTCAACAGATAAAAAACGTATTCAAACCTTTATTTTCTTGTCCTTTGGGTTTTATTGTGGAACTTTGAAACTATTAGATGGTAACTGATGAGGCCCAGAAAATTTGCACACTCTTGTTTCAGTTCTTTGGTGCATTCTTTGCTTCCAAAGGATAACCTTTTTAAGAACAAATTTGACTTCACTACAGCTGGTGATTGGGACTATATGGCGGTGGTAGAACGTCTCCCTGCCCTTCACTATAGTGTAGATATTATTTTCTTGTCCTTTGGGATCATGTGTTTCATTGTGGAACTTAAAACTATTAGAGGGTCACTGATGAGGTCTAAATGGCCGAAACTAGCTAGTCCGGCCAAGATAGTTTACATACTCTAATTTCAGTTCTTTAGTGCTTTCTTTGCTTCCAAAGGATAACTTTTTAAGAACATATTTGACTTCACTACAGCTGATTATTGGGACTTTGTGGCGGTGGTAGAACGTCTCCATGCCCTTCACTATAGTGTAGATTTTATTTTCTTTGGGATCATGTGTTTCATTGTGGAACTTTGAAACTATTAGAGGGTCACTGATGTGGCCTAAATGGCCGAAACTAGCTTGTCTGGCCCAGAAAATTTGCACACTCTAGTTTCAGTTCTTGGGTGCATTCTTTGCTTCCAAAGGATAACATTTTTCAGAACATATTGAACGAGAGTTTGAAGGAAGCAATCCATATATAAAATTTGGAAGAAAACGGATTATAATGACTAAGTTAGAGAGACCTGTCACGGCGGCCATTTTTACAGCCTTCTTGCTTATCGTTTGACAGAACAAAACTGTATTCAAACTTGAACGAGTGTTTGATGATGATATGAAATTTGGAAAAATCCGATTAAAAATGACTAAGTTAGAGTGACCACTGCAATGGACAGACAGACGGACAAGCCCAAAACAATAGAGATAATGTTTTGTTCGCTAGTTTGTTGATAGGTTTGTCAGTTGATTTTTTGCGATTGTGGCACGTGCACGTGCGTGTGGTGTGCGCGCGCGTGTTTGCGTGCGTGAGAGTGTGCGTGCGTTTGTGTGTGTGTGTTATTGTCAAGATGCTGTAACGAAAATTCACAAACCTATTTTTGTAAACATCCAACCTTCATAAACATTCATGTAACAAAGCGATACATGTATACTTTTACCACGACCTCTAAGTAATGACCCTCGATTCATTCAATGCATTTACCGTTACAGTCACGCCTCAAAGCGTTTTGTGGAAGTATAGCACACATGAACTTACCTGTATATTATACTACCCGTTCAGTGGAGCATAACACCATGCAATTAGAAAATGGTGGATTACAAATGCTATGTTTACAGTAGCATGTTACCTGTAAACAAGGCCGTCATCGCCGGTCTGGCAGGTTCGTCGAATAACCGACCACTTTTGGCCGAGTATGCTCTCCATGGTCCCTTGTGCTGGTTTCCACTCGCTTTACTCTGTGCTTACCATTTATTGATGCAATTATCAATAACGCGCGTTGCGCGTGTGAAAACATTGAAAAATTAAAATGACACCTGCTTAATTAATTTCATAATCAGATGGTCTTAATGGACGTTATCATACTTATGGACCGTGTCGAGAGAAAACCCGACGTAGCTGCATGCAAACGTCAAAGGCGCAGACCAGCCTGCACATTGGCGCAGTCTGATCAGCGCCTTTGTTATTCGCTCCTAGGAAAGTATAATTGTTAACTTGCTACACTCAAAATTCCAGCATTCTAGCTAATCTCTGTAACTGAGTAGGTTTGTTTGAGTCTTGTATGGTCAGAAACCCCGAAGACAGGTCTTCTTGTTGAGGTCCAGATAATTCTATGATCCCTTAAATTGACAATTTGTTTTTTCTTCTTCTAATTAACATGTCCAGCGATAAAGTATGTTTAAAACGTGTTGACTTTACATGTATGAGCATCATGAGCCTGTGTTGTTACAATGCACTCTGTTACAGCTATACAGGTCCCGCCTGTTCCAATTCAGCCCAAGACTTTTCGGTTCCACCAACGTTCATTCGACTTTAAGAAGCCTGAGCAGAGAAACGTTAAGCTGTCGTGGTTCGACAGTAGGCCCTGGCTGCATTACGATAAAGCCAAAGATCTTATGCCTACTGAAGCCAAAATCAAGATGAAGCCTGCATCCTTAATGGGTGTTCTACATGTAATTGAAAAGACTAAGTGTATATCTTTTCGTAAACACAACTCTTTGAAGGACCACCAAGGATCAGTGCTAAAAGTACTTTCCAAAACCTGTGGGGACATAGGTGAAATAATGTCAAAGAAACATGCTGTAGAATAAAAGTAAAAAAATCGTGACTGTCTGAAAACAATTTTGTCCAGCATTCGGTTTCTCACGTGACAAGAAATATCTTTTCTAGCAAAAGATCGTGACCAAAAGGACTGAAATCTGGTCCCAAATGCATAAAACCCCCATTAAAAACGCACATAGAAGCGCCCATAATTAAAAAAACTTGGGGGAGACCCCCTAAACGCCCCTGTCGAGAGGGGGATAATCCCCCCTCTCGTGTCTTCAGCACTCGATGTAATCTGATCGCTCGCTGGGCACAAAAAGCCTTATTAAAGGATTTGCCACAGTGGTTCTTATGAAATGTACCTACCACTGCCATTTCATCTTACCATACAGCTGTTTAAAGCAGGATGAAATTATTGAAATGTAAGCCTACACACAGACAGCAGATGCGGGAGTCTCTAACAGACTTAAAAAAGTGATACAGATTGACGTATTGTTAACCCTTTATGAACTAATTGAATTCTGCCTACTGGTTATATATACAATGAACCTGGGGTGGTACAATATATATATTGCTGGTCACAGGTATTTATTGAAAAAGTTGCATTTCTTTCTCTGAACATCATATTTGTATAAATAAACAGTGAAGACCCAGATGAAATGCCGTATGATGCGGCATTATATTTGGGTCTTCATTGTCTGCCAAAGTACACATTTAGAAGCCAATGGTATACACAGGGTGAAATAAATAGCCTACTTTCTGCTCTAAATTCGAAGATTTATGACCAACATTTGCTTTCACTTCGTGCAGTCGGTAGTTTTTACTTCGTACATTAAATAAATAGCAGTCGATTCTACCGATACAGTTTCTAATTCACCGCTATTAGGGGTTCAGTCATATATAGCTGAATATCTCAAAATCGAAAAAACGGATCAGTCTGAGATTTCTGGTATTGTAGGATCATAAGCCTCTCGAACTTCTGGTGAAAATCATTTTTAGCTAAGTTGTTTAAATTCGAAACGGGAAGATAAAAAGCTGTGGATTTTCGCTTTTTTGACAACTATCCCTCTAAAAGAATGCGTTTCTTGCGCTCCCACGATACACTGTCGTTGTTTTTGCACGATATTATGACATGTTTGCATATATCAAAGAAATATAATGAGATCCACGGCGGAAGGACAAATCTAACTATAAGAAAACATGCGAAAATACTTACCACCCCCTCACAAATTTAGGCTAAAAACTCTCGATTCTACCGATACAGTCAATTTCACTCATTTCAGGCGCACAGTGAATCGATACTGTGTGACATGGCTTTAACAAATATCGGTTGACTCAATACTGGGTCATGCATCTCTTCTAACATTGTGTATGCTCAAAATCCTTGTAGAGTACTTTTACAAACATTGTAGACCCAGATCAGATGCCACAGTATTAAAGTCAAGGACAATCCACATAGACATAATCTGTTTTTGTTTAATTGATTTGATGCTTTACATCCCCTGTCAACAATTTTTAAGTCAAGCTGGGATGATTTCCTGTCTTCCTGGGTCGAACCAGTATCAAGCAGCAGATAAAGTGTCTTGCTCAAGTACACATTAATAATAATAATAATAATAATAATAATAAGTCTTTATTTTCAGAGGGTAACACATTTTTACACAGTGAGTCTGTTGGCGGCGAGTCTCCAACTAGCAGCCCTTCTATCCCCAGTCTAATGCTCTCCCATCTGAGCCACTAGCTGTGCTCCCTTTTCTAGTATAGATGCTCCATTTAGTAGTACCATTAAGGATGTCATTCAGAAATCAAACACATGTCCCAAGAAAGACTTTGAGAGCCATATTGAGGGGCCTATTCTGCTGCCCTATACTTGCCAAAGGTTTGCTTTTTAGCATTGAACAATTTTGAACACATGCACACCTAGATAGGTTTTCCTCCTCGAATAATGGGCTGCTTCTGCCCGAATAAGACACTGACAGTACTGGGCTACATTTTACCAGTAGCAGAAGTGACCATGCACAAAATTCTTTTCAGATGACAAAAGAGGTGGCTCTGACCCGACTTGACATATTGGTTGACTCAATACTAGGTCATGCATCTCTTCTAACATTTTGTAAGCTCAAAATCCTTGTAGAGTACTTTTACACACATTGTAGACCCAGATGAGATGCCACAGTATTAAAAGTCAAGGACAATTCACATAGCCATAATCTGTTTATTTGTTTGTTTATTTTGATTTGATGCGTTATGTCGCAGTCAACAATTTTTCAGTCGTGTTGGGATGGTTATCCGTCTTCCTGGGTCGAACCAGTATTAAGATGCATATAATGTGTTTGCTCAAGGATACATTTACACAGTGACTCTGTCAGCGATGAGTCCTAAATAAGCATCCTTTCACTCCCCAGTGTAACGTTCTACCATCTGTGCCCCTGTGTCCACTTTCTAGTACAGATGTTCCTTTTAGCAGTGTCATTAAGATTGTCATACACTGACTGAACTTGGAATCCAAACACATGTCATGAGTAAGGCTTTGAGAGCCATATTGAGGGGTCTATTCTGCTGCCCTATTCTCGCCAAAGGTTTGCTTTTCAGAAATTTGAAACCGCATCTCCAGGCCTCCATCCAAGAATTAAAATGACATAGACTGACTATGACTACAGCATCAAAAATTGCAAATACAAAGCAGAATTTCTCTCTTGTCATTGACAGAAACACCAGTTGAACGCTAAGTCTTCTGCACAGTCAAAAGGTTCATCCTAGCATAAATGTTTCAGTCAAAGGCTCTTCTAGTTCTTAGACATAACTGCACAAATAAGGTATCACACTGCTACAAGGGACACAAACTATAACATTCAGACAAAACTGCACAATAAGGTAATGTCAACCTTAAAGACTAGAAAGTCCAAGAATCTTTGATCTCCATCTTCCTGACTATGTAACTGCCCAAACAAATACCTCACCAAGCTCTCATATATCAAGACTTTCATAAGCCTGCAGCTGAACATACATTGAAATCTATATGACTGCCATGTGCATGAACTCCTGGATAAAAATGGCTATCAAGACTAGCAAGGAAGCCCTAGACGGAGTCTTTCAAAGAGATGCCAAAGAGCTCTTATAGGTACAATGGTAAGTCAAACAGAGGCAGATCCTGGCTATCCACCTGGATTAGTGCCATGTCTTGGCAGATTGCCTGATGGTGAAATATTTGCAGCTTTAGTATGGTCAAACAAACTGAGTGTCATGGGCAGCATGGTTTGGCCCAATAAGATCAATGCAGACACAGGCTCTTTGAAGAAAAGTGCAGAGTGCTACTGCCCACTTTGGATTCTGGATTAACCCTACTTTTATGCCACCATCCAGACCACATCAACCGAAATCAACATTGGAACGGGGCCCCATTTAGATTTCAATGCAGATTTCTAGTTAACTAGTAAGGATTGCCACACAAAATAGGTCAATATCAAAAGCCATCGTCGACAATTGCCAACTCCACAGGTCTCTCAAGAATTGTGTTGTCTGAATTGTTCTTGGTGGAGCAAACCTGAAGCCACAAAGAAGACACCTAAGTTTGTGTGTACATAGCAGCTAACAAATATTTAACCCTGCAGGTAGTGCGACAAGACAAGGCACTGGTCCAGGTAGGTAGATCCTAAGGTTCTACTCTGAATGGCTCACCATTGTATAGGCAAGAGCCATTTGTCACCCTTCGGCAAAACCAGGTGCAGGGTTTTCAGGACAGCCTTGGTAGCTGTTTCCCCAAGAAATCTTGCACAAAGCAGGTATACAGACTTCAATGCATGTGCAGCCACAGCCATATGAGTCTTGGTATAAGTGGGCCTAGATGAGATGCTTGTTCAGCCAGTTGACACAGGCAGGAACATAAAAACCAACAGATTACGAGACTTTGCCAGCCTTTAAAGTAGACACAACCTTGTTGGACAGCTTGGTCTGGATAGTAAAAATTACATCCCTCATGTCAATGTGCTAACTTGTTCTTGCACTGTTATCAAAACATGACAGTTTCTTCTGGCAAAGCCATGGCCAGCTGCCACACTATCCTATGGTGAGCCTCATTGACAATGCAGATGTGTTCCATTAGCATTTCCTGTCAAAGATGTAGGAAAAAGTTGTGCATGTTTTATTTGCCACAGATACTAAAGCTATTCTATGGTAAAGAAGAGTCATACTGGTCCCCTTTTCTGTGTCCAAAGAACAACTCATGCATTGTCTTCAGCTGGTCCATAGTAAGCTGTGTAAGAATGTGACAGGTAGTACTGGGCTACATTGTACCAGTAGCAGAAGTGACCACACACATCTGAACATACACAAATATTTTTCAGATGACAAAAGAGGTGGCTCTGACCTGACTTGACATGGCTTTAACAAATATCGGTTGACTCAATACTGGGTCATGCATCTCTTCTAACATTGTGTATGCTCAAAATCCTTGTAGAGTACTTTTACAAACATTGTAGACCCAGATCAGATGCCACAGTATTAAAGTCAAGGACAATCCACATAGACATAATCTGTTTTTGTTTAATTGATTTGATGCTTTACATCCCCTGTCAACAATTTTTAAGTCAAGCTGGGATGATTTCCTGTCTTCCTGGGTCGAACCAGTATCAAGCAGCAGATAAAGTGTCTTGCTCAAGTTCACATTAATAATAATAATAATAATAATAATAATAATAAGTCTTTATTTTCAGAGGGTAACACATTTTTACACAGTGAGTCTGTTGGCGGCGAGTCTCCAACTAGCAGCCCTTCTATCCCCAGTCTAATGCTCTCCCATCTGAGCCACTAGCTGTGCTCCCTTTTCTAGTATAGATGCTCCATTTAGTAGTACCATTAAGGATGTCATTCAGAAATCAAACACATGTCCCAAGAAAGACTTTGAGAGCCATATTGAGGGGCCTATTCTGCTGCCCTATACTTGCCAAAGGTTTGCTTTTTAGCATTGAACAATTTTGAACACATGCACACCTAGATAGGTTTTCCTCCTCGAATAATGGGCTGCTTCTGCCCGAATAAGACACTGACAGTACTGGGCTACATTTTACCAGTAGCAGAAGTGACCATGCACAAAATTCTTTTCAGATGACAAAAGAGGTGGCTCTGACCCGACTTGACATATTGGTTGACTCAATACTAGGTCATGCATCACTTCTAACATTTTGTAAGCTCAAAATCCTTGTAGAGTACTTTTACACACATTGTAGACCCAGATGAGATGCCACAGTATTAAAAGTCAAGGACAATTCACATAGCCATAATCTGTTTATTTGTTTGTTTATTTGATTTGATGCGTTATGTCGCAGTCAACAATTTTTCAGTCGTGTTGGGATGGTTATCCGTCTTCCTGGGTCGAACCAGTATTAAGATGCATATAATGTGTTTGCTCAAGGATACATTTACACAGTGACTCTGTCAGCGATGAGTCCTAAATAAGCATCCTTTCACTCCCCAGTGTAACGTTCTACCATCTGTGCCCCTGTGTCCACTTTCTAGTACAGATGTTCCTTTTAGCAGTGTCATTAAGATTGCCATACACTGACTGAACTTGGAATCCAAACACATGTCATGAGTAAGGCTTTGAGAGCCATATTGAGGGGTCTATTCTGCTGCCCTATTCTCGCCAAAGGTTTGCTTTTCAGAAATTCGAAACCGCATCTCCAGGCCTCCATCCAAGAATTAAAATGACATAGACTGACTATGACTACAGCATCAAAAATTGCAAATACAAAGCAGAATTTCTCTCTTGTCATTGACAGAAACACCAGTTGAACGCTAAGTCTTCTGCACAGTCAAAAGGTTCATCCTAGCATAAATGTTTCAGTCAAAGGCTCTTCTAGTTCTTAGACATAACTGCACAAATAAGGTATCACACTGCTACAAGGGACACAAACTATAACATTCATACAAAACTGCACAATAAGGTAATGTCAACCTTAAAGACTAGAAAGTCCAAGAATCTTTGATCTCCATCTTCCTGACTATGTAACTGCCCAAACAAATACCTCACCAAGCTCTCATATATCAAGACTTTCATAAGCCTGCAGCTGAACATACATTGAAATCTATATGACTGCCATGTGCATGAATTCCTGGATAAAAATGGCTATCAAGACTAGCAAGGAAGCCCTAGACGGAGTCTTTCAAAGAGATGCCAAAGAGCTCTTATAGGTACAATGGTAAGTCAAACAGAGGCAGATCCTGGCTATCCACCTGGATTAGTGCCATGTCTTGGCAGATTGCCTGATGGTGAAATATTTGCAGCTTTAGTATGGTCAAACAAACTGAGTGTCATGGGCAGCATGGTTTGGCCCAATAAGATCAATGCAGACACAGGCTCTTTGAAGAAAAGTGCAGAGTGCTACTGCCCACTTTGGATTCTGGATTAACCCTACTTTTATGCCACCATCCAGACCACATCAACCGAAATCGACATTGGAACGCGGCCCCATTTAGATTTCAATGCAGATTTCTAGTTAACTAGTAAGGATTGCCACACAAAATAGGTCAATATCAAAAGCCATCGTCGACAATTGCCAACTCCACAGGTCTCTCAAGAATTGTGTTGTCTGAATTGTTCTTGGTGGAGCAAACCTGAAGCCACAAAGAAGACACCTAAGTTTGTGTGTACATAGCAGCTAATAAATATTTAACCCTGCAGGTAGTCCGACAAGACAAGGCACTGGTCCAGGTAGGTAGATCCTAAGGTTCTACTCTAAATGGCTCACCATTGTATAGGCAAGAGCCATTTGTCACCCTTCGGCAAAACCAGGTGCAGGGTTTTCAGGACAGCCTTGGTAGCTGTTTCCCCAAGAAATCTTGCACAAAGCAGGTATACAGCCTTCAATGCAAGTGCAGCCACAGCCATATGAGTCTTGGTATAAGTGGGCCTAGATGAGATGCTTGTTCAGCCAGTTGACACAGGCAGGAACATAAAAACCAACAGATTACGAGACTTTGCCAGCCTTTAAAGTAGACACAACCTTGTTGGACAGCTTGGTCTGGATAGTAAAAATTACATCCCTCATGTCAATGTGCTAACTTGTTCTTGCACTGTTATCAAAACATGACAGTTTCTTCTGGCAAAGCCATGGCCAGCTGCCACACTATCCTATGGTGAGCCTCATTGACAATGCAGATGTGTTCCATTAGCATTTCCTGTCAAAGATGTAGGAAAAAGTTGTGCATGTTTTATTTGCCACAGATACTAAAGCTATTCTATGGTAAAGAAGAGTCATACTGGTCCCCTTTTCTGTGTCCAAAGAACAACTCATGCATTGTCTTCAGCTGGTCCATAGTAAGCTGTGTAAGAATGTGACAGGTAGTACTGGGCTACATTGTACCAGTAGCAGAAGTGACCACACACATCTGAACATACACAAATATTTTTCAGATGACAAAAGAGGTGGCTCTGACCTGACTTGACATGGCTTTAACAAATATCGGTTGACTCAATACTGGGTCATGCATCTCTTCTAACATTGTGTATGCTCAAAATCCTTGTAGAGTACTTTTACAAACATTGTAGACCCAGATCAGATGCCACAGTATTAAAGTCAAGGACAATCCACATAGACATAATCTGTTTTTGTTTAATTGATTTGATGCTTTACATCCCCTGTCAACAATTTTTAAGTCAAGCTGGGATGATTTCCTGTCTTCCTGGGTCGAACCAGTATCAAGCAGCAGATAAAGTGTCTTGCTCAAGTTCACATTAATAATAATAATAATAATAATAATAATAATAATAATAATAATAATAATAAGTCTTTATTTTCAGAGGGTAACACATTTTTACACAGTGAGTCTGTTGGCGGCGAGTCTCCAACTAGCAGCCCTTCTATCCCCAGTCTAATGCTCTCCCATCTGAGCCACTAGCTGTGCTCCCTTTTCTAGTATAGATGCTCCATTTAGTAGTACCATTAAGGATGTCATTCAGAAATCAAACACATGTCCCAAGAAAGACTTTGAGAGCCATATTGAGGGGCCTATTCTGCTGCCCTATACTTGCCAAAGGTTTGCTTTTTAGCATTGAACAATTTTGAACACATGCACACCTAGATAGGTTTTCCTCCTCGAATAATGGGCTGCTTCTGCCCGAATAAGACACTGACAGTACTGGGCTACATTTTACCAGTAGCAGAAGTGACCATGCACAAAATTCTTTTCAGATGACAAAAGAGGTGGCTCTGACCCGACTTGACATATTGGTTGACTCAATACTAGGTCATGCATCTCTTCTAACATTTTGTAAGCTCAAAATCCTTGTAGAGTACTTTTACACACATTGTAGACCCAGATGAGATGCCACAGTATTAAAAGTCAAGGACAATTCACATAGCCATAATCTGTTTATTTGTTTGTTTATTTGATTTGATGCGTTATGTCGCAGTCAACAATTTTTCAGTCGTGTTGGGATGGTTATCCGTCTTCCTGGGTCGAACCAGTATTAAGATGCATATAATGTGTTTGCTCAAGGATACATTTACACAGTGACTCTGTCAGCGATGAGTCCTAAATAAGCATCCTTTCACTCCCCAGTGTAACGTTCTACCATCTGTGCCCCTGTGTCCACTTTCTAGTACAGATGTTCCTTTTAGCAGTGTCATTAAGATTGCCATACACTGACTGAACTTGGAATCCAAACACATGTCATGAGTAAGGCTTTGAGAGCCATATTGAGGGGTCTATTCTGCTGCCCTATTCTCGCCAAAGGTTTGCTTTTCAGAAATTCGAAACCGCATCTCCAGGCCTCCATCCAAGAATTAAAATGACATAGACTGACTATGACTACAGCATCAAAAATTGCAAATACAAAGCAGAATTTCTCTCTTGTCATTGACAGAAACACCAGTTGAACGCTAAGTCTTCTGCACAGTCAAAAGGTTCATCCTAGCATAAATGTTTCAGTCAAAGGCTCTTCTAGTTCTTAGACATAACTGCACAAATAAGGTATCACACTGCTACAAGGGACACAAACTATAACATTCATACAAAACTGCACAATAAGGTAATGTCAACCTTAAAGACTAGAAAGTCCAAGAATCTTTGATCTCCATCTTCCTGACTATGTAACTGCCCAAACAAATACCTCACCAAGCTCTCATATATCAAGACTTTCATAAGCCTGCAGCTGAACATACATTGAAATCTATATGACTGCCATGTGCATGAATTCCTGGATAAAAATGGCTATCAAGACTAGCAAGGAAGCCCTAGACGGAGTCTTTCAAAGAGATGCCAAAGAGCTCTTATAGGTACAATGGTAAGTCAAACAGAGGCAGATCCTGGCTATCCACCTGGATTAGTGCCATGTCTTGGCAGATTGCCTGATGGTGAAATATTTGCAGCTTTAGTATGGTCAAACAAACTGAGTGTCATGGGCAGCATGGTTTGGCCCAATAAGATCAATGCAGACACAGGCTCTTTGAAGAAAAGTGCAGAGTGCTACTGCCCACTTTGGATTCTGGATTAACCCTACTTTTATGCCACCATCCAGACCACATCAACCGAAATCGACATTGGAACGCGGCCCCATTTAGATTTCAATGCAGATTTCTAGTTAACTAGTAAGGATTGCCACACAAAATAGGTCAATATCAAAAGCCATCGTCGACAATTGCCAACTCCACAGGTCTCTCAAGAATTGTGTTGTCTGAATTGTTCTTGGTGGAGCAAACCTGAAGCCACAAAGAAGACACCTAAGTTTGTGTGTACATAGCAGCTAACAAATATTTAACCCTGCAGGTAGTCCGACAAGACAAGGCACTGGTCCAGGTAGGTAGATCCTAAGGTTCTACTCTGAATGGCTCACCATTGTATAGGCAAGAGCCATTTGTCACCCTTCGGCAAAACCAGGTGCAGGGTTTTCAGGACAGCCTTGGTAGCTGTTTCCCCAAGAAATCTTGCACAAAGCAGGTATACAGACTTCAATGCAAGTGCAGCCACAGCCATATGAGTCTTGGTATAAGTGGGCCTAGATGAGATGCTTGTTCAGCCAGTTGACACAGGCAGGAACATAAAAACCAACAGATTACGAGACTTTGCCAGCCTTTAAAGTAGACACAACCTTGTTGGACAGCTTGGTCTGGATGGTAAAAATTACATCCCTCATGTCAATGTGCTAACTTGTTCTTGCACTGTTATCAAAACATGACAGTTTCTTCTGGCAAAGCCATGGCCAGCTGCCACACTATCCTATGGTGAGCCTCATTGACAATACAGATGTGTTCCATTAGCATTTCCTGTCAAAGATGTAGGAAAAAGTTGTGCATGTTTTATTTGCCACAGATACTAAAGCTATTCTATGGTAAAGAAGAGTCATACTGGTCCCCTTTCCTGTGTCCAAAGAACAACTCATGCATTGTCTTCAGCTGGTCCATAGTAAGCTGTGTAAGAATGTGACAGGTAGTACTGGGCTACATTGTACCAGTAGCAGAAGTGACCACACACATCTGAACATACACAAATATTTTTCAGATGACAAGAGAGGTGGCTCTGACCTGACTTGACATGGCTTTAACAAATATCGGTTGACTCAATACTGGGTCATGCATCTCTTCTAACATTGTGTATGCTCAAAATCCTTGTAGAGTACTTTTACAAACATTGTAGACCCAGATCAGATGCCACAGTATTAAAGTCAAGGACAATCCACATAGACATAATCTGTTTTTGTTTAATTGATTTGATGCTTTACATCCCCTGTCAACAATTTTTAAGTCAAGCTGGGATGATTTCCTGTCTTCCTGGGTCGAACCAGTATCAAGCAGCAGATAAAGTGTCTTGCTCAAGTTCACATTAATAATAATAATAATAATAATAATAATAATAATAATAATAATAATAAGTCTTTATTTTCAGAGGGTAACACATTTTTACACAGTGAGTCTGTTGGCGGCGAGTCTCCAACTAGCAGCCCTTCTATCCCCAGTCTAATGCTCTCCCATCTGAGCCACTAGCTGTGCTCCCTTTTCTAGTTTAGATGCTCCATTTAGTAGTACCATTAAGGATGTCATTCAGAAATCAAACACATGTCCCAAGAAAGACTTTGAGAGCCATATTGAGGGGCCTATTCTGCTGCCCTATACTTGCCAAAGGTTTGCTTTTTAGCATTGAACAATTTTGAACACATGCACACCTAGATAGGTTTTCCTCCTCGAATAATGGGCTGCTTCTGCCCGAATAAGACACTGACAGTACTGGGCTACATTTTACCAGTAGCAGAAGTGACCATGCACAAAATTCTTTTCAGATGACAAAAGAGGTGGCTCTGACCCGACTTGACATATTGGTTGACTCAATACTAGGTCATGCATCTCTTCTAACATTTTGTAAGCTCAAAATCCTTGTAGAGTACTTTTACACACATTGTAGACCCAGATGAGATGCCACAGTATTAAAAGTCAAGGACAATTCACATAGCCATAATCTGTTTATTTGTTTGTTTATTTGATTTGATGCGTTATGTCGCAGTCAACAATTTTTCAGTCGTGTTGGGATGGTTATCCGTCTTCCTGGGTCGAACCAGTATTAAGATGCATATAATGTGTTTGCTCAAGGATACATTTACACAGTGACTCTGTCAGCGATGAGTCCTAAATAAGCATCCTTTCACTCCCCAGTGTAACGTTCTACCATCTGTGCCCCTGTGTCCACTTTCTAGTACAGATGTTCCTTTTAGCAGTGTCATTAAGATTGCCATACACTGACTGAACTTGGAATCCAAACACATGTCATGAGTAAGGCTTTGAGAGCCATATTGAGGGGTCTATTCTGCTGCCCTATTCTCGCCAAAGGTTTGCTTTTCAGAAATTCGAAACCGCATCTCCAGGCCTCCATCCAAGAATTAAAATGACATAGACTGACTATGACTACAGCATCAAAAATTGCAAATACAAAGCAGAATTTCTCTCTTGTCATTGACAGAAACACCAGTTGAACGCTAAGTCTTCTGCACAGTCAAAAGGTTCATCCTAGCATAAATGTTTCAGTCAAAGGCTCTTCTAGTTCTTAGACATAACTGCACAAATAAGGTATCACACTGCTACAAGGGACACAAACTATAACATTCATACAAAACTGCACAATAAGGTAATGTCAACCTTAAAGACTAGAAAGTCCAAGAATCTTTGATCTCCATCTTCCTGACTATGTAACTGCCCAAACAAATACCTCACCAAGCTCTCATATATCAAGACTTTCATAAGCCTGCAGCTGAACATACATTGAAATCTATATGACTGCCATGTGCATGAATTCCTGGATAAAAATGGCTATCAAGACTAGCAAGGAAGCCCTAGACGGAGTCTTTCAAAGAGATGCCAAAGAGCTCTTATAGGTACAATGGTAAGTCAAACAGAGGCAGATCCTGGCTATCCACCTGGATTAGTGCCATGTCTTGGCAGATTGCCTGATGGTGAAATATTTGCAGCTTTAGTATGGTCAAACAAACTGAGTGTCATGGGCAGCATGGTTTGGCCCAATAAGATCAATGCAGACACAGGCTCTTTGAAGAAAAGTGCAGAGTGCTACTGCCCACTTTGGATTCTGGATTAACCCTACTTTTATGCCACCATCCAGACCACATCAACCGAAATCGACATTGGAACGCGGCCCCATTTAGATTTCAATGCAGATTTCTAGTTAACTAGTAAGGATTGCCACACAAAATAGGTCAATATCAAAAGCCATCGTCGACAATTGCCAACTCCACAGGTCTCTCAAGAATTGTGTTGTCTGAATTGTTCTTGGTGGAGCAAACCTGAAGCCACAAAGAAGACACCTAAGTTTGTGTGTACATAGCAGCTAACAAATATTTAACCCTGCAGGTAGTCCGACAAGACAAGGCACTGGTCCAGGTAGGTAGATCCTAAGGTTCTACTCTGAATGGCTCACCATTGTATAGGCAAGAGCCATTTGTCACCCTTCGGCAAAACCAGGTGCAGGGTTTTCAGGACAGCCTTGGTAGCTGTTTCCCCAAGAAATCTTGCACAAAGCAGGTATACAGACTTCAATGCAAGTGCAGCCACAGCCATATGAGTCTTGGTATAAGTGGGCCTAGATGAGATGCTTGTTCAGCCAGTTGACACAGGCAGGAACATAAAAACCAACAGATTACGAGACTTTGCCAGCCTTTAAAGTAGACACAACCTTGTTGGACAGCTTGGTCTGGATGGTAAAAATTACATCCCTCATGTCAATGTGCTAACTTGTTCTTGCACTGTTATCAAAACATGACAGTTTCTTCTGGCAAAGCCATGGCCAGCTGCCACACTATCCTATGGTGAGCCTCATTGACAATACAGATGTGTTCCATTAGCATTTCCTGTCAAAGATGTAGGAAAAAGTTGTGCATGTTTTATTTGCCACAGATACTAAAGCTATTCTATGGTAAAGAAGAGTCATACTGGTCCCCTTTCCTGTGTCCAAAGAACAACTCATGCATTGTCTTCAGCTGGTCCATAGTAAGCTGTGTAAGAATGTGACAGGTAGTACTGGGCTACATTGTACCAGTAGCAGAAGTGACCACACACATCTGAACATACACAAATATTTTTCAGATGACAAAAGAGGTGGCTCTGACCTGACTTGACATGGCTTTAACAAATATCGGTTGACTCAATACTGGGTCATGCATCTCTTCTAACATTGTGTATGCTCAAAATCCTTGTAGAGTACTTTTACAAACATTGTAGACCCAGATCAGATGCCACAGTATTAAAGTCAAGGACAATCCACATAGACATAATCTGTTTTTGTTTAATTGATTTGATGCTTTACATCCCCTGTCAACAATTTTTAAGTCAAGCTGGGATGATTTCCTGTCTTCCTGGGTCGAACCAGTATCAAGCAGCAGATAAAGTGTCTTGCTCAAGTTCACATTAATAATAATAATAATAATAATAATAATAATAATAATAAGTCTTTATTTTCAGAGGGTAACACATTTTTACACAGTGAGTCTGTTGGCGGCGAGTCTCCAACTAGCAGCCCTTCTATCCCCAGTCTAATGCTCTCCCATCTGAGCCACTAGCTGTGCTCCCTTTTCTAGTTTAGATGCTCCATTTAGTAGTACCATTAAGGATGTCATTCAGAAATCAAACACATGTCCCAAGAAAGACTTTGAGAGCCATATTGAGGGGCCTATTCTGCTGCCCTATACTTGCCAAAGGTTTGCTTTTTAGCATTGAACAATTTTGAACACATGCACACCTAGATAGGTTTTCCTCCTCGAATAATGGGCTGCTTCTGCCCGAATAAGACACTGACAGTACTGGGCTACATTTTACCAGTAGCAGAAGTGACCATGCACAAAATTCTTTTCAGATGACAAAAGAGGTGGCTCTGACCCGACTTGACATATTGGTTGACTCAATACTAGGTCATGCATCTCTTCTAACATTTTGTAAGCTCAAAATCCTTGTAGAGTACTTTTACACACATTGTAGACCCAGATGAGATGCCACAGTATTAAAAGTCAAGGACAATTCACATAGCCATAATCTGTTTATTTGTTTGTTTATTTGATTTGATGCGTTATGTCGCAGTCAACAATTTTTCAGTCGTGTTGGGATGGTTATCCGTCTTCCTGGGTCGAACCAGTATTAAGATGCATATAATGTGTTTGCTCAAGGATACATTTACACAGTGACTCTGTCAGCGATGAGTCCTAAATAAGCATCCTTTCACTCCCCAGTGTAACGTTCTACCATCTGTGCCCCTGTGTCCACTTTCTAGTACAGATGTTCCTTTTAGCAGTGTCATTAAGATTGCCATACACTGACTGAACTTGGAATCCAAACACATGTCATGAGTAAGGCTTTGAGAGCCATATTGAGGGGTCTATTCTGCTGCCCTATTCTCGCCAAAGGTTTGCTTTTCAGAAATTCGAAACCGCATCTCAAGGCCTCCATCCAAGAATTAAAATGACATAGACTGACTATGACTACAGCATCAAAAATTGCAAATACAAAGCAGAATTTCTCTCTTGTCATTGACAGAAACACCAGTTGAACGCTAAGTCTTCTGCACAGTCAAAAGGTTCATCCTAGCATAAATGTTTCAGTCAAAGGCTCTTCTAGTTCTTAGACATAACTGCACAAATAAGGTATCACACTGCTACAAGGGACACAAACTATAACATTCATACAAAACTGCACAATAAGGTAATGTCAACCTTAAAGACTAGAAAGTCCAAGAATCTTTGATCTCCATCTTCCTGACTATGTAACTGCCCAAACAAATACCTCACCAAGCTCTCATATATCAAGACTTTCATAAGCCTGCAGCTGAACATACATTAAAATCTATATGACTGCCATGTGCATGAACTCCTGGATAAAAATGGCTATCAAGACTAGCAAGGAAGCCCTAGACGGAGTCTTTCAAAGAGATGCCAAAGAGCTCTTATAGGTACAATGGTAAGTCAAACAGAGGCAGATCCTGGCTATCCACCTGGATTAGTGCCATGTCTTGGCAGATTGCCTGATGGTGAAATATTTGCAGCTTTAGTATGGTCAAACAAACTGAGTGTCATGGGCAGCATGGTTTGGCCCAATAAGATCAATGCAGACACAGGCTCTTTGAAGAAAAGTGCAGAGTGCTACTGCCCACTTTGGATTCTGGATTAACCCTACTTTTATGCCACCATCCAGACCACATCAACCGAAATCGACATTGGAACGCGGCCCCATTTAGATTTCAATGCAGATTTCTAGTTAACTAGTAAGGATTGCCACACAAAATAGGTCAATATCAAAAGCCATCGTCGACAATTGCCAACTCCACAGGTCTCTCAAGAATTGTGTTGTCTGAATTGTTCTTGGTGGAGCAAACCTGAAGCCACAAAGAAGACACCTAAGTTTGTGTGTACATAGCAGCTAACAAATATTTAACCCTGCAGGTAGTCCGACAAGACAAGGCACTGGTCCAGGTAGGTAGATCCTAAGGTTCTACTCTGAATGGCTCACCATTGTATAGGCAAGAGCCATTTGTCACCCTTCGGCAAAACCAGGTGCAGGGTTTTCAGGACAGCCTTGGTAGCTGTTTCCCCAAGAAATCTTGCACAAAGCAGGTATACAGACTTCAATGCAAGTGCAGCCACAGCCATATGAGTCTTGGTATAAGTGGGCCTAGATGAGATGCTTGTTCAGCCAGTTGACACAGGCAGGAACATAAAAACCAACAGATTACGAGACTTTGCCAGCCTTTAAAGTAGACACAACCTTGTTGGACAGCTTGGTCTGGATGGTAAAAATTACATCCCTCATGTCAATGTGCTAACTTGTTCTTGCACTGTTATCAAAACATGACAGTTTCTTCTGGCAAAGCCATGGCCAGCTGCCACACTATCCTATGGTGAGCCTCATTGACAATACAGATGTGTTCCATTAGCATTTCCTGTCAAAGATGTAGGAAAAAGTTGTGCATGTTTTATTTGCCACAGATACTAAAGCTATTCTATGGTAAAGAAGAGTCATACTGGTCCCCTTTTCTGTGTCCAAAGAACAACTCATGCATTGTCTTCAGCTGGTCCAAAGTAAGCTGTGTAAGAATGTGACAGGTAGTACTGGGCTACATTGTACCAGTAGCAGAAGTGACCACACACATCTGAACATACACAAATATTTTTCAGATGACAAAAGAGGTGGCTCTGACCTGACTTGACATGGCTTTAACAAATATCGGTTGACTCAATACTGGGTCATGCATCTCTTCTAACATTGTGTATGCTCAAAATCCTTGTAGAGTACTTTTACAAACATTGTAGACCCAGATCAGATGCCACAGTATTAAAGTCAAGGACAATCCACATAGACATAATCTGTTTTTGTTTAATTGATTTGATGCTTTACATCCCCTGTCAACAATTTTTAAGTCAAGCTGGGATGATTTCCTGTCTTCCTGGGTCGAACCAGTATCAAGCAGCAGATAAAGTGTCTTGCTCAAGTTCACATTAATAATAATAATAATAATAATTAAATAAATAGCAGTCGATTCTACCGATACAGTTTCTAATTCACCGCTATTAGGGGTTCAGTCATATATAGCTGAATATCTCAAAATCGAAAAAACGGATCAGTCTGAGATTTCTGGTATTGTAGGATCATAAGCCTCTCGAACTTCTGGTGAAAATCATTTTTAGCTAAGTTGTTTAAATTCGAAACGGGAAGATAAAAAGCTGTGGATTTTCGCTTTTTTGACAACTATCCCTCTAAAAGAATGCGTTTCTTGCGCTCCCACGATACACTGTCGTTGTTTTTGCACGATATTATGACATGTTTGCATATATCAAAGAAATATAATGAGATCCACGGCGGAAGGACAAATCTAACTATAAGAAAACATGCGAAAATACTTACCACCCCCTCACAAATTTAGGCTAAAAACTCTCGATTCTACCGATACAGTCAATTTCACTCATTTCAGGCGCACAGTGAATCGATACTGTGTGACATGGCTTTAACAAATATCGGTTGACTCAATACTGGGTCATGCATCTCTTCTAACATTGTGTATGCTCAAAATCCTTGTAGAGTACTTTTACAAACATTGTAGACCCAGATCAGATGCCACAGTATTAAAGTCAAGGACAATCCACATAGACATAATCTGTTTTTGTTTAATTGATTTGATGCTTTACATCCCCTGTCAACAATTTTTAAGTCAAGCTGGGATGATTTCCTGTCTTCCTGGGTCGAACCAGTATCAAGCAGCAGATAAAGTGTCTTGCTCAAGTACACATTAATAATAATAATAATAATAATAATAATAAGTCTTTATTTTCAGAGGGTAACACATTTTTACACAGTGAGTCTGTTGGCGGCGAGTCTCCAACTAGCAGCCCTTCTATCCCCAGTCTAATGCTCTCCCATCTGAGCCACTAGCTGTGCTCCCTTTTCTAGTATAGATGCTCCATTTAGTAGTACCATTAAGGATGTCATTCAGAAATCAAACACATGTCCCAAGAAAGACTTTGAGAGCCATATTGAGGGGCCTATTCTGCTGCCCTATACTTGCCAAAGGTTTGCTTTTTAGCATTGAACAATTTTGAACACATGCACACCTAGATAGGTTTTCCTCCTCGAATAATGGGCTGCTTCTGCCCGAATAAGACACTGACAGTACTGGGCTACATTTTACCAGTAGCAGAAGTGACCATGCACAAAATTCTTTTCAGATGACAAAAGAGGTGGCTCTGACCCGACTTGACATATTGGTTGACTCAATACTAGGTCATGCATCTCTTCTAACATTTTGTAAGCTCAAAATCCTTGTAGAGTACTTTTACACACATTGTAGACCCAGATGAGATGCCACAGTATTAAAAGTCAAGGACAATTCACATAGCCATAATCTGTTTATTTGTTTGTTTATTTTGATTTGATGCGTTATGTCGCAGTCAACAATTTTTCAGTCGTGTTGGGATGGTTATCCGTCTTCCTGGGTCGAACCAGTATTAAGATGCATATAATGTGTTTGCTCAAGGATACATTTACACAGTGACTCTGTCAGCGATGAGTCCTAAATAAGCATCCTTTCACTCCCCAGTGTAACGTTCTACCATCTGTGCCCCTGTGTCCACTTTCTAGTACAGATGTTCCTTTTAGCAGTGTCATTAAGATTGTCATACACTGACTGAACTTGGAATCCAAACACATGTCATGAGTAAGGCTTTGAGAGCCATATTGAGGGGTCTATTCTGCTGCCCTATTCTCGCCAAAGGTTTGCTTTTCAGAAATTTGAAACCGCATCTCCAGGCCTCCATCCAAGAATTAAAATGACATAGACTGACTATGACTACAGCATCAAAAATTGCAAATACAAAGCAGAATTTCTCTCTTGTCATTGACAGAAACACCAGTTGAACGCTAAGTCTTCTGCACAGTCAAAAGGTTCATCCTAGCATAAATGTTTCAGTCAAAGGCTCTTCTAGTTCTTAGACATAACTGCACAAATAAGGTATCACACTGCTACAAGGGACACAAACTATAACATTCAGACAAAACTGCACAATAAGGTAATGTCAACCTTAAAGACTAGAAAGTCCAAGAATCTTTGATCTCCATCTTCCTGACTATGTAACTGCCCAAACAAATACCTCACCAAGCTCTCATATATCAAGACTTTCATAAGCCTGCAGCTGAACATACATTGAAATCTATATGACTGCCATGTGCATGAACTCCTGGATAAAAATGGCTATCAAGACTAGCAAGGAAGCCCTAGACGGAGTCTTTCAAAGAGATGCCAAAGAGCTCTTATAGGTACAATGGTAAGTCAAACAGAGGCAGATCCTGGCTATCCACCTGGATTAGTGCCATGTCTTGGCAGATTGCCTGATGGTGAAATATTTGCAGCTTTAGTATGGTCAAACAAACTGAGTGTCATGGGCAGCATGGTTTGGCCCAATAAGATCAATGCAGACACAGGCTCTTTGAAGAAAAGTGCAGAGTGCTACTGCCCACTTTGGATTCTGGATTAACCCTACTTTTATGCCACCATCCAGACCACATCAACCGAAATCAACATTGGAACGGGGCCCCATTTAGATTTCAATGCAGATTTCTAGTTAACTAGTAAGGATTGCCACACAAAATAGGTCAATATCAAAAGCCATCGTCGACAATTGCCAACTCCACAGGTCTCTCAAGAATTGTGTTGTCTGAATTGTTCTTGGTGGAGCAAACCTGAAGCCACAAAGAAGACACCTAAGTTTGTGTGTACATAGCAGCTAACAAATATTTAACCCTGCAGGTAGTGCGACAAGACAAGGCACTGGTCCAGGTAGGTAGATCCTAAGGTTCTACTCTGAATGGCTCACCATTGTATAGGCAAGAGCCATTTGTCACCCTTCGGCAAAACCAGGTGCAGGGTTTTCAGGACAGCCTTGGTAGCTGTTTCCCCAAGAAATCTTGCACAAAGCAGGTATACAGACTTCAATGCATGTGCAGCCACAGCCATATGAGTCTTGGTATAAGTGGGCCTAGATGAGATGCTTGTTCAGCCAGTTGACACAGGCAGGAACATAAAAACCAACAGATTACGAGACTTTGCCAGCCTTTAAAGTAGACACAACCTTGTTGGACAGCTTGGTCTGGATAGTAAAAATTACATCCCTCATGTCAATGTGCTAACTTGTTCTTGCACTGTTATCAAAACATGACAGTTTCTTCTGGCAAAGCCATGGCCAGCTGCCACACTATCCTATGGTGAGCCTCATTGACAATGCAGATGTGTTCCATTAGCATTTCCTGTCAAAGATGTAGGAAAAAGTTGTGCATGTTTTATTTGCCACAGATACTAAAGCTATTCTATGGTAAAGAAGAGTCATACTGGTCCCCTTTTCTGTGTCCAAAGAACAACTCATGCATTGTCTTCAGCTGGTCCATAGTAAGCTGTGTAAGAATGTGACAGGTAGTACTGGGCTACATTGTACCAGTAGCAGAAGTGACCACACACATCTGAACATACACAAATATTTTTCAGATGACAAAAGAGGTGGCTCTGACCTGACTTGACATGGCTTTAACAAATATCGGTTGACTCAATACTGGGTCATGCATCTCTTCTAACATTGTGTATGCTCAAAATCCTTGTAGAGTACTTTTACAAACATTGTAGACCCAGATCAGATGCCACAGTATTAAAGTCAAGGACAATCCACATAGACATAATCTGTTTTTGTTTAATTGATTTGATGCTTTACATCCCCTGTCAACAATTTTTAAGTCAAGCTGGGATGATTTCCTGTCTTCCTGGGTCGAACCAGTATCAAGCAGCAGATAAAGTGTCTTGCTCAAGTTCACATTAATAATAATAATAATAATAATAATAATAATAATAATAATAATAATAAGTCTTTATTTTCAGAGGGTAACACATTTTTACACAGTGAGTCTGTTGGCGGCGAGTCTCCAACTAGCAGCCCTTCTATCCCCAGTCTAATGCTCTCCCATCTGAGCCACTAGCTGTGCTCCCTTTTCTAGTATAGATGCTCCATTTAGTAGTACCATTAAGGATGTCATTCAGAAATCAAACACATGTCCCAAGAAAGACTTTGAGAGCCATATTGAGGGGCCTATTCTGCTGCCCTATACTTGCCAAAGGTTTGCTTTTTAGCATTGAACAATTTTGAACACATGCACACCTAGATAGGTTTTCCTCCTCGAATAATGGGCTGCTTCTGCCCGAATAAGACACTGACAGTACTGGGCTACATTTTACCAGTAGCAGAAGTGACCATGCACAAAATTCTTTTCAGATGACAAAAGAGGTGGCTCTGACCCGACTTGACATATTGGTTGACTCAATACTAGGTCATGCATCTCTTCTAACATTTTGTAAGCTCAAAATCCTTGTAGAGTACTTTTACACACATTGTAGACCCAGATGAGATGCCACAGTATTAAAAGTCAAGGACAATTCACATAGCCATAATCTGTTTATTTGTTTGTTTATTTGATTTGATGCGTTATGTCGCAGTCAACAATTTTTCAGTCGTGTTGGGATGGTTATCCGTCTTCCTGGGTCGAACCAGTATTAAGATGCATATAATGTGTTTGCTCAAGGATACATTTACACAGTGACTCTGTCAGCGATGAGTCCTAAATAAGCATCCTTTCACTCCCCAGTGTAACGTTCTACCATCTGTGCCCCTGTGTCCACTTTCTAGTACAGATGTTCCTTTTAGCAGTGTCATTAAGATTGCCATACACTGACTGAACTTGGAATCCAAACACATGTCATGAGTAAGGCTTTGAGAGTCATATTGAGGGGTCTATTCTGCTGCCCTATTCTCGCCAAAGGTTTGCTTTTCAGAAATTCGAAACCGCATCTCCAGGCCTCCATCCAAGAATTAAAATGACATAGACTGACTATGACTACAGCATCAAAAATTGCAAATACAAAGCAGAATTTCTCTCTTGTCATTGACAGAAACACCAGTTGAACGCTAAGTCTTCTGCACAGTCAAAAGGTTCATCCTAGCATAAATGTTTCAGTCAAAGGCTCTTCTAGTTCTTAGACATAACTGCACAAATAAGGTATCACACTGCTACAAGGGACACAAACTATAACATTCAGACAAAACTGCACAATAAGGTAATGTCAACCTTAAAGACTAGAAAGTCCAAGAATCTTTGATCTCCATCTTCCTGACTATGTAACTGCCCAAACAAATACCTCACCAAGCTCTCATATATCAAGACTTTCATAAGCCTGCAGCTGAACATACATTAAAATCTATATGACTGCCATGTGCATGAACTCCTGGATAAAAATGGCTATCAAGACTAGCAAGGAAGCCCTAGACGGAGTCTTTCAAAGAGATGCCAAAGAGCTCTTATAGGTACAATGGTAAGTCAAACAGAGGCAGATCCTGGCTATCCACCTGGATTAGTGCCATGTCTTGGCAGATTGCCTGATGGTGAAATATTTGCAGCTTTAGTATGGTCAAACAAACTGAGTGTCATGGGCAGCATGGTTTGGCCCAATAAGATCAATGCAGACACAGGCTCTTTGAAGAAAAGTGCAGAGTGCTACTGCCCACTTTGGATTCTGGATTAACCCTACTTTTATGCCACCATCCAGACCACATCAACCGAAATCGACATTGGAACGCGGCCCCATTTAGATTTCAATGCAGATTTCTAGTTAACTAGTAAGGATTGCCACACAAAATAGGTCAATATCAAAAGCCATCGTCGACAATTGCCAACTCCACAGGTCTCTCAAGAATTGTGTTGTCTGAATTGTTCTTGGTGGAGCAAACCTGAAGCCACAAAGAAGACACCTAAGTTTGTGTGTACATAGCAGCTAACAAATATTTAACCCTGCAGGTAGTCCGACAAGACAAGGCACTGGTCCAGGTAGGTAGATCCTAAGGTTCTACTCTGAATGGCTCACCATTGTATAGGCAAGAGCCATTTGTCACCCTTCGGCAAAACCAGGTGCAGGGTTTTCAGGACAGCCTTGGTAGCTGTTTCCCCAAGAAATCTTGCACAAAGCAGGTATACAGACTTCAATGCAAGTGCAGCCACAGCCATATGAGTCTTGGTATAAGTGGGCCTAGATGAGATGCTTGTTCAGCCAGTTGACACAGGCAGGAACATAAAAACCAACAGATTACGAGACTTTGCCAGCCTTTAAAGTAGACACAACCTTGTTGGACAGCTTGGTCTGGATGGTAAAAATTACATCCCTCATGTCAATGTGCTAACTTGTTCTTGCACTGTTATCAAAACATGACAGTTTCTTCTGGCAAAGCCATGGCCAGCTGCCACACTATCCTATGGTGAGCCTCATTGACAATACAGATGTGTTCCATTAGCATTTCCTGTCAAAGATGTAGGAAAAAGTTGTGCATGTTTTATTTGCCACAGATACTAAAGCTATTCTATGGTAAAGAAGAGTCATACTGGTCCCCTTTCCTGTGTCCAAAGAACAACTCATGCATTGTCTTCAGCTGGTCCATAGTAAGCTGTGTAAGAATGTGACAGGTAGTACTGGGCTACATTGTACCAGTAGCAGAAGTGACCACACACATCTGAACATACACAAATATTTTTCAGATGACAAAAGAGGTGGCTCTGACCTGACTTGACATGGCTTTAACAAATATCGGTTGACTCAATACTGGGTCATGCATCTCTTCTAACATTGTGTATGCTCAAAATCCTTGTAGAGTACTTTTACAAACATTGTAGACCCAGATCAGATGCCACAGTATTAAAGTCAAGGACAATCCACATAGACATAATCTGTTTTTGTTTAATTGATTTGATGCTTTACATCCCCTGTCAACAATTTTTAAGTCAAGCTGGGATGATTTCCTGTCTTCCTGGGTCGAACCAGTATCAAGCAGCAGATAAAGTGTCTTGCTCAAGTTCACATTAATAATAATAATAATAATAATAATAATAATAATAATAATAAGTCTTTATTTTCAGAGGGTAACACATTTTTACACAGTGAGTCTGTTGGCGGCGAGTCTCCAACTAGCAGCCCTTCTATCCCCAGTCTAATGCTCTCCCATCTGAGCCACTAGCTGTGCTCCCTTTTCTAGTTTAGATGCTCCATTTAGTAGTACCATTAAGGATGTCATTCAGAAATCAAACACATGTCCCAAGAAAGACTTTGAGAGCCATATTGAGGGGCCTATTCTGCTGCCCTATACTTGCCAAAGGTTTGCTTTTTAGCATTGAACAATTTTGAACACATGCACACCTAGATAGGTTTTCCTCCTCGAATAATGGGCTGCTTCTGCCCGAATAAGACACTGACAGTACTGGGCTACATTTTACCAGTAGCAGAAGTGACCATGCACAAAATTCTTTTCAGATGACAAAAGAGGTGGCTCTGACCCGACTTGACATATTGGTTGACTCAATACTAGGTCATGCATCTCTTCTAACATTTTGTAAGCTCAAAATCCTTGTAGAGTACTTTTACACACATTGTAGACCCAGATGAGATGCCACAGTATTAAAAGTCAAGGACAATTCACATAGCCATAATCTGTTTATTTGTTTGTTTATTTGATTTGATGCGTTATGTCGCAGTCAACAATTTTTCAGTCGTGTTGGGATGGTTATCCGTCTTCCTGGGTCGAACCAGTATTAAGATGCATATAATGTGTTTGCTCAAGGATACATTTACACAGTGACTCTGTCAGCGATGAGTCCTAAATAAGCATCCTTTCACTCCCCAGTGTAACGTTCTACCATCTGTGCCCCTGTGTCCACTTTCTAGTACAGATGTTCCTTTTAGCAGTGTCATTAAGATTGCCATACACTGACTGAACTTGGAATCCAAACACATGTCATGAGTAAGGCTTTGAGAGCCATATTGAGGGGTCTATTCTGCTGCCCTATTCTCGCCAAAGGTTTGCTTTTCAGAAATTCGAAACCGCATCTCCAGGCCTCCATCCAAGAATTAAAATGACATAGACTGACTATGACTACAGCATCAAAAATTGCAAATACAAAGCAGAATTTCTCTCTTGTCATTGACAGAAACACCAGTTGAACGCTAAGTCTTCTGCACAGTCAAAAGGTTCATCCTAGCATAAATGTTTCAGTCAAAGGCTCTTCTAGTTCTTAGACATAACTGCACAAATAAGGTATCACACTGCTACAAGGGACATAAACTATAACATTCATACAAAACTGCACAATAAGGTAATGTCAACCTTAAAGACTAGAAAGTCCAAGAATCTTTGATCTCCATCTTCCTGACTATGTAACTGCCCAAACAAATACCTCACCAAGCTCTCATATATCAAGACTTTCATAAGCCTGCAGCTGAACATACATTAAAATCTATATGACTGCCATGTGCATGAACTCCTGGATAAAAATGGCTATCAAGACTAGCAAGGAAGCCCTAGACGGAGTCTTTCAAAGAGATGCCAAAGAGCTCTTATAGGTACAATGGTAAGTCAAACAGAGGCAGATCCTGGCTATCCACCTGGATTAGTGCCATGTCTTGGCAGATTGCCTGATGGTGAAATATTTGCAGCTTTAGTATGGTCAAACAAACTGAGTGTCATGGGCAGCATGGTTTGGCCCAATAAGATCAATGCAGACACAGGCTCTTTGAAGAAAAGTGCAGAGTGCTACTGCCCACTTTGGATTCTGGATTAACCCTACTTTTATGCCACCATCCAGACCACATCAACCGAAATCGACATTGGAACGCGGCCCCATTTAGATTTCAATGCAGATTTCTAGTTAACTAGTAAGGATTGCCACACAAAATAGGTCAATATCAAAAGCCATCGTCGACAATTGCCAACTCCACAGGTCTCTCAAGAATTGTGTTGTCTGAATTGTTCTTGGTGGAGCAAACCTGAAGCCACAAAGAAGACACCTAAGTTTGTGTGTACATATTAGCTAACAAATATTTAACCCTGCAGGTAGTACGACAAGACAAGGCACTGGTCCAGGTAGGTAGATCCTAAGGTTCTACTCTGAATGGCTCACCATTGTATAGGCAAGAGCCATTTGTCACCCTTCGGCAAAACCAGGTGCAGGGTTTTCAGGACAGCCTTGGTAGCTGTTTCCCCAAGAAATCTTGCACAAAGCAGGTATACAGACTTCAATGCAAGTGCAGCCACAGCCATATGAGTCTTGGTATAAGTGGGCCTAGATGAGATGCTTGTTCAGCCAGTTGACACAGGCAGGAACATAAAAACCAACAGATTACGAGACTTTGCCAGCCTTTAAAGTAGACACAACCTTGTTGGACAGCTTGGTCTGGATGGTAAAAATTACATCCCTCATGTCAATGTGCTAACTTGTTCTTGCACTGTTATCAAAACATGACAGTTTCTTCTGACAAAGCCATGGCCAGCTGCCACACTATCCTATGGTGAGCCTCATTGACAATACAGATGTGTTCCATTAGCATTTCCTGTCAAAGATGTAGGAAAAAGTTGTGCATGTTTTATTTGCCACAGATACTAAAGCTATTCTATGGTAAAGAAGAGTCATACTGGTCCCCTTTTCTGTGTCCAAAGAACAACTCATGCATTGTCTTCAGCTGGTCCAAAGTAAGCTGTGTAAGAATGTGACAGGTAGTACTGGGCTACATTGTACCAGTAGCAGAAGTGACCACACACATCTGAACATACACAAATATTTTTCAGATGACAAAAGAGGTGGCTCTGACCTGACTTGACATGGCTTTAACAAATATCGGTTGACTCAATACTGGGTCATGCATCTCTTCTAACATTGTGTATGCTCAAAATCCTTGTAGAGTACTTTTACAAACATTGTAGACCCAGATCAGATGCCACAGTATTAAAGTCAAGGACAATCCACATAGACATAATCTGTTTTTGTTTAATTGATTTGATGCTTTACATCCCCTGTCAACAATTTTTAAGTCAAGCTGGGATGATTTCCTGTCTTCCTGGGTCGAACCAGTATCAAGCAGCAGATAAAGTGTCTTGCTCAAGTACACATTAATAATAATAATATTAATAATAATAATAATAATAAGTCTTTATTTTCAGAGGGTAACACATTTTTTACACAGTGAGTCTGTTGGCGGCGAGTCTCCAACTAGCAGCCCTTCTATCCCCAGTCTAATGCTCTCCCATCTGAGCCACTAGCTGTGCTCCCTTTTCTAGTATAGATGCTCCATTTAGTAGTACCATTAAGGATGTCATTCAGAAATCAAACACATTTCCCAAGAAAGACTTTGAGAGCCATATTGAGGGGCCTATTCTGCTGCCCTATACTTGCCAAAGGTTTGCTTTTTAGCATTGAACAATTTTGAACACATGCACACCTAGATAGGTTTTCCTCCTCGAATAATGGGCTGCTTCTGCCCGAATAAGACACTGACAGTACTGGGCTACATTTTACCAGTAGCAGAAGTGACCATGCACAAAATTCTTTTCAGATGACAAAAGAGGTGGCTCTGACCCGACTTGACATATTGGTTGACTCAATACTAGGTCATGCATCTCTTCTAACATTTTGTAAGCTCAAAATCCTTGTAGAGTACTTTTACACACATTGTAGACCCAGATGAGATGCCACAGTATTAAAAGTCAAGGACAATTCACATAGCCATAATCTGTTTATTTGTTTGTTTATTTGATTTGATGCGTTATGTCGCAGTCAACAATTTTTCAGTCGTGTTGGGATGATTTTCTGTCTTCCTGGGTCGAACCAGTATTAAGATGCATATAATGTGTTTGCTCAAGGATACATTTACACAGTGACTCTGTCAGCGATGAGTCCTAAATAAGCATCCTTTCACTCCCCAGTGTAACGTTCTACCATCTGTGCCCCTGTGTCCACTTTCTAGTACAGATGTTCCTTTTAGCAGTGTCATTAAGATTGCCATACACTGACTGAACTTGGAATCCAAACACATGTCATGAGTAAGGCTTTGAGAGCCATATTGAGGGGTCTATTCTGCTGCCCTATTCTCGCCAAAGGTTTGCTTTTCAGAAATTCGAAACCGCATCTCCAGGCCTCCATCCAAGAATTAAAATGACATAGACTGACTATGACTACAGCATCAAAAATTGCAAATACAAAGCAGAATTTCTCTCTTGGCATTGACAGAAACACCAGTTGAACACTAAGTCTTCTGCACAGTCAAAAGGTTCATCCTAGCATAAATGTTTCAGTCAAAGGCTCTTCTAGTTCTTAGACATAACTGCACAAATAAGGTATCACACTGCTACAAGGGACATAAACTATAACATTCATACAAAACTGCACAATAAGGTAATGTCAACCTTAAAGACTAGAAAGTCCAAGAATCTTTGATCTCCATCTTCCTGACTATGTAACTGCCCAAACAAATACCTCACCAAGCTCTCATATATCAAGACTTTCATAAGCCTGCAGCTGAACATACATTGAAATCTATATGACTGCCATGTGCATGAACTCCTGGATAAAAATGGCTATCAAGACTAGCAAGGAAGCCCTAGACGGAGTCTTTCAAAGAGATGCCAAAGAGCTCTTATAGGTACAATGGTAAGTCAAACAGAGGCAGATCCTGGCTATCCACCTGGATTAGTGCATGTCTTGGCAGATTGCCTGATGGTAAAATATTTGCAGCTTTAGTATGGTCAAACAAACTGAGTGTCATGGGCAGCATGGTTTGGCCCAATAAGATCAATGCAGACACAGGCTCTTTGAAGAAAAGTGCAGAGTGCTACTGCCCACTTTGGATTCTGGATTAACCCTACTTTTATGCCACCATCCAGACCACATCAACCGAAATCGACATTGGAACGGGGCCCCATTTAGATTTCAATGCAGATTTCTAGTTAACTAGTAAGGATTGCCACACAAAATAGGTCAATATCAAAAGCCATCGTCGACAATTGCCAACTCCACAGGTCTCTCAAGAATTGTGTTGTCTGAATTGTTCTTGGTGGAGCAAACCTGAAGCCACAAAGAAGACACCTAAGTTTGTGTGTACATAGCAGCTAACAAATATTTAACCCTGCAGGTAGTCGGACAAGACAAGGCACTGGTCCAGGTAGGTAGATCCTAAGGTTCTACTCTGAATGGCTCACCATTGTATAGGCAAGAGCCATTTGTCACCCTTCGGCAAAACCAGGTGCAGGGTTTTCAGGACAGCCTTGGTAGCTGTTTCCCCAAGAAATCTTGCACAAAGCAGGTATACAGACTTCAATGCATGTGCAGCCACAGCCATATGAGTCTTGGTATAAGTGGGCCTAGATGAGATGCTTGTTCAGCCAGTTGACACAGGCAGGAACATAAAAACCAACAGATTACGAGACTTTGCCAGCCTTTAAAGTAGACACAACCTTGTTGGACAGCTTGGTCTGGATGGTAAAAATTACATCCCTCATGTCAATGTGCTAACTTGTTCTTGCACTGTTATCAAAACATGACAGTTTCTTCTGGCAAAGCCATGGCCAGCTGCCACACTATCCTATGGTGAGCCTCATTGACAATGCAGATGTGTTCCATTAGCATTTCCTGTCAAAGATGTAGGAAAAAGTTGTGCATGTTTTATTTGCCACAGATACTAAAGCTATTCTATGGTAAAGAAGAGTCATACTGGTCCCCTTTTCTGTGTCCAAAGAACAACTCATGCATTGTCTTCAGCTGGTCCATAGTAAGCTGTGTAAGAATGTGACAGGTAGTACTGGGCTACATTGTACCAGTAGCAGAAGTGACCACACACATCTGAACATACACAAATATTTTTCAGATGACAAAAGAGGTGGCTCTGACCTGACTTGACATGGCTTTAACAAATATCGGTTGACTCAATACTGGGTCATGCATCTCTTCTAACATTGTGTATGCTCAAAATCCTTGTAGAGTACTTTTACAAACATTGTAGACCCAGATCAGATGCCACAGTATTAAAGTCAAGGACAATCCACATAGGCATAATCTGTTTTTGTTTAATTGATTTGATGCTTTACATCCCCTGTCAACAATTTTTAAGTCAAGCTGGGATGATTTCCTGTCTTCCTGGGTCGAACCAGTATCAAGCAGCAGATAAAGTGTCTTGCTCAAGTACACATTAATAATAATAATATTAATAATAATAATAATAATAATAAGTCTTTATTTTCAGAGGGTAACACATTTTTTACACAGTGAGTCTGTTGGCGGTGAGTCTCCAACTAGCAGCCCTTCTATCCCCAGTCTAATGCTCTCCCATCTGAGCCACTAGCTGTGCTCCCTTTTCTAATATAGATGCTCCATTTAGTAGTACCATTAAGGATGTCATTCACTAGCTGAACTTGGAAATCAAACACATGTCCCAAGAAAGACTTTGAGAGCCATATTGAGGGGCCTATTCTGCTGCCCTATACTTGCCAAAGGTTTGCTTTTTAGCATTGAACAATTTTGAACACATGCACACCTAGATAGGTTTTCCTCCTCGAATAATGGGCTGCTTCTGCCCGAATAAGACACTGACAGTACTGGGCTACATTTTACCAGTAGCAGAAGTGACCATGCACAAAATTCTTTTCAGATGACAAAAGAGGTGGCTCTGACCCGACTTGACATATTGGTTGACTCAATACTAGGTCATGCATCTCTTCTAACATTTTGTAAGCTCAAAATCCTTGTAGAGTACTTTTACACACATTGTAGACCCAGATGAGATGCCACAGTATTAAAAGTCAAGGACAATCCACATAGCCATAATCTGTTTATTTGTTTGTTTATTTGATTTGATGCGTTATGTCGCAGTCAACAATTTTTCAGTCGTGTTGGGATGATTTTCCGTCTTCCTGGGTCGAACCAGTATTAAGATGCATATAATGTTTTGCTCAAGGATACATTTACACAGTGACTCTGCCAGCGATGAGTCCTAAAAAAGCATCCTTTCACTCCCCAGTGTAACGTTCTACCATCTGTGCCCCTGTGTCCACTTTCTAGTACAGATGTTCCTTTTAGCAGTGTCATTAAGATTGCCATACACTGACTGAACTTGGAATCCAAACACATGTCATGAGTAAGGCTTTGAGAGCCATATTGAGGGGTCTATTCTGCTGCCCTATTCTCGCCAAAGGTTTGCTTTTCAGAAATTCGAAACTGCATCTCCAGGCCTCCATCCAAGAATTAAAATGACATAGACTGACTATGACTACAGCATCAAAAATTGCAAATACAAAGCAGAATTTCTCTCTTGTCATTGACAGAAACACCAGTTGAACACTAAGTCTTCTGCACAGTCAATAGGTTCATCCTAGCATAAATGTTTCAGTCAAAGGCTCTTCTAGTTCTTAGACATAACTGCACAAATAAGGTATCACACTGCTACAAGGGACACAAACTATAACATTCAGACAAAACTGCACAATAAGGTAATGTCAACCTTAAAGTCCAAGAATCTTTGATCTCCATCTTCCTGACTATGTAACTGCCCCAACAAATACCTCACCAAGCTCTCATATATCAAGACTTTCATAAGCCTGCAGCTGAACATACATTGAAATCTATATGACTGCCATGTGCATGAACTCCTGGATAAAAATGGCTATCAAGACTAGCAAGGAAGCCCTAGACAGAGTCTTTCAAAGAGATGCCAAAGAGCTCTTATAGGTACAATGGTAAGTCAAACAGAGGCAGATCCTGGCTATCCACCTGGATTAGTGCCATGTCTTGGCAGATTGCCTGATGGTAAAATATTTGCAGCTTTAGTATGGTCAAACAAACTGAGTGTCATGGGTAGCATGGTTTGGCCCGATAAGATCAATGCAGACACAGGCTCTTTGAAGATAAGTGCAGAGTGCTACTGCCCACTTTGGATTCTGGATTAACCCTTCTTTTATGCCACCATCCATATCACATCAACCGAAATCGACATTAAAACGGGGCCCCATTTAGATTTCAATGCAGATTTCTAGTTAACTAGTAAGGATTGCCACACAAAATAGGTCAATATCAAAAGCCATCGTCGACAATTGCCAACTCCACAGGTCTCTCAAGAATTGTGTTGTCTGAATTGTTCTTGGTGGAGCAAACCTGAAGCCACAAAGAAGACACCTAAGTTTGTGTGTACATAGCAGCTAACAAATATTTAACCCTGCAGGTAGTCCGACAAGACAAGGCACTGGTCCAGGTAGGTAGATCCTAAGGTTCTACTCTGAATGGCTCACCATTGTATAGGCAAGAGCCATTTGTCACCCTTCGGCAAAACCAGGTGCAGGGTTTTCAGGACAGCCTTGGTAGCTGTTTCCCCAAGAAATCTTGCACAAAGCAGGTATACAGACTTCAATGCATGTGCAGCCACAGCCATATGAGTCTTGGTATAAGTGGGCCTAGATGAGATGCTTGTTCAGCCAGTTGACACTGGCAGGAACATAAAAACCAACAGATTACGAGACTTTGCCAGCCTTTAAAGTAGACACAACCTTGTTGAACAGCTTGGTCTGGATGGTAAAAATTACATCCCTCATGTCAATGTGCTAACTTGTTCTTGCACTGTTATCAAAACATGACAGTTTCTTCTGGCAAAGCCATGGCCAGCTGCCACACTATCCTATGGTGAGCCTCATTGACAATGCAGATGTGTTCCATTAGCATTTCCTGTCAAAGATGTAGGAAAACGTTGTGCATGTTTTATTTGCCACAGATACTAAAGCTATTCTATGGTAAAGAAGAGTCATACTGGTCCCCTTTTCTGTGTCCAAAGAACAACTCATGCATTGTCTTCAGCTGGTCCATAGTAAGCTGTGTAAGAATGTGACAGGTAGTACTACCAGTAGCAGAAGTGACCACACACATCTGAACATACACAAATATTTTTCAGAAGACAAAAGAGGTGGCTCTGACCTGACTTGACATGGCTTTAACAAATATTGGTTGACTCAATACTGGGTCATGCATCTCTTCTAACATTGTGTATGCTCAAAATACCTTGTAGAGTACTTTTACAAACATTGTAGACCCAGATCAGATGCCACAGTATTTAAGTCAAGGACAATCCACATTGACATAATCTGTTTTTGTTTAATTGATTTGATGCTTTACATCCCCTGTCAACAATTTTTAAGTCAAGCTGGGATGATTTCCTGTCTTCCTGGGTCGAACCAGTATCAAGCAGCAGATAAAGTCCCTTGCTCAAGTACACATTAATAATAATAATAATAATAATAATAATAATAATAATAATAATAATAAGTCTTTATTTTCAGAGGGTAACACATTTTTTACACAGTGAGTCTGTTGGCGGTGAGTCTCCAACTAGCAGCCCTTCTATCCCCAGTCTAATGCTCTCCCATCTGAGCCACTAGCTGTGCTCCCTTTTCTAATATAGATGCTCCATTTAGTAGTACCATTAAGGATGTCATTCACTAGCTGAACTTGGAAATCAAACACATGTCCCAAGAAAGACTTTGAGAGCCATATTGAGGGGCCTATTCTGCTGCCCTATTCTTGCCAAAGGTTTGCTTTATAGCATTGAACAATTTTGAACACATGCACACCTAGATAGGTTTTCCTCCTCGAATAATGGGCTGCTTCTGCCCGAATAAGACACTGACAGTACTGGGCTACATTTTACCAGTAGCAGAAGTGACCATGCACAAAATTCTTTTCAGATGACAAAAGAGGTGGCTCTGACCCGACTTGACATATTGGTTGACTCAATACTAGGTCATGCATCTCTTCTAACATTTTGTAAGCTCAAAATCCTTGTAGAGTACTTTTACACACATTGTAGACCCAGATGAGATGCCACAGTATTAAAAGTCAAGGACAATCCACATAGACATAATCTGTTTATTTGCTTGTTTATTTGATTTGATGCGTTATGTCGCAGTCAACAATTTTTCAGTCGTGTTGGGATGATTTTCCGTCTTCCTGGGTCGAACCAGTATTAAGATGCATATAATGTGTTTGCTCAAGGATACATTTACACAGTGACTCTGCCAGCGATGAGTCCTAAAAAAGCATCCTTTCACTCCCCAGTGTAACGTTCTACCATCTGTGCCCCTGTGTCCACTTTCTAGTACAGATGTTCCTTTTAGCAGTGTCATTAAGATTGCCATACACTGACTGAACTTGGAATCCAAACACATGTCATGAGTAAGGCTTTGAGAGCCATATTGAGGGGTCTATTCTGCTGCCCTATTCTCGCCAAAGGTTTGCTTTTCAGAAATTCGAAACCGCATCTCCAGGCCTCCATCCAAGAATTAAAATGACATAGACTAACTATGACTACAGCATCAAAAATTGCAAATACAAAGCAGAATTTCTCTCTTGTCATTGACAGAAACACCAGTTGAACACTAAGTCTTCTGCACAGTCAAAAGGTTCATCCTAGCATAAATGTTTCAGTCAAAGGCTCTTCTAGTTTATAGACATAACTGCACAAATAAGGTATCACACTGCTACAAGGGACACAAACTATAACATTCAGACAAAACTGCACAATAAGGTAATGTCAACCTTAAAGACTAGAAAGTCCAAGAATCTTTGATCTCCATCTTCCTGACTATGTAACTGCCCAAACAAATACCTCACCAAGCTCTCATATATCAAGACTTTCATAAGCCTGCAGCTGAACATACATTGAAATCTATATGACTGCCATGTGCATGAACTCCTGGATAAAAATGGCTATCAAGACTAGCAAGGAAGCCCCAGATGGAGTCTTTCAAAGAGATGCCAAAGAGCTCTTATAGGTACAATGGTAAGTCAAACAGAGGCAGATCCTGGCTATCCACCTGGAGTAGTGCCATGTCTTGGCAGATTGCCTGATGGTGAAATATTTGCAGCTTTAGTATGGTCAAACAAACTGAGTGTCATGGGCAGCATGGTTTGGCCCGATAAGATCAATGCAGACACAGGCTCTTTGAAGATAAGTGCAGAGTGCTACTGCCCACTTTGGATTCTGGATTAACCCTACTTTTATGCCACCATCCAGATCACATCAACCGAAATCGACATTGAAACGGGGCTCTATTTAGATTTCAATGCAGATTTCTAGTTAACTAGTAAGGATTGCCACACAAAACAGGTCAATATCAAAAGCCATCGTCGACAATTGCCAACTCCACAGGTCTCTCAAGAATTGTGTTGTCTGAATTGTTCTTGGTGGAGCAAACCTGAAGCCACAAAGAAGACACCTAAGTTTGTGTGTACATAGCAGCTAACAAATATTTAACCCTGCAGGTAGTGCGACAAGACAAGGCACTGGTCCAGGTAGGTAGATCCTAAGGTTCTACTCTGAATAGCTCACCATTGTATAGGCAAGAGCCATTTGTCACCCTTCAGCAAAACCAGGTGCAGGGTTTTCAGGACAGCCTTGGTAGCTGTTTCCCCAAGAAATCTTGCACAAAGCAGGTATACAGACTTCAATGCATGTGCAGCCACAGCCATATGAGTCTTGGTATAAGTGGGCCTAGATGAGATGCTTGTTCAGCCAGTTGACACAGGCAGGAACATAAAAACCAACAGATTACGAGACTTTGCCAGCCTTTAAAGTAGACTAAGACACAACCTTGTTGAACAGCTTGGTCTGGATGGTAAAAATTACATCCCTCATGTCAATGTGCTAACTTGCACTGTTATCAAAACATGACAGTTTCTTCCGGCAAAGCCATGGCCAGCTGCCACACTATCCTATTGTGAGCCTCATTGACAACGCAGATGTGTTCCATTAGCATTTCCTGTCAAAGATGTTGGAAAAAGTTGTGCATGTTTTATTTGCCACAGATACTAAAGCTATTCTATGGTAAAGAAGAGTCATACTGGTCCCCTTTTCTGTGTCCAAAGAACAACTCATGCATTGTCTTCAGCTGGTCCATAGTAAGCTGTGTAAGAATGTGACAGGTAGTACTGGGCTACATTGTACCAGTAGCAGAAGTGACCACACAGATCTGAACATACACAAATATTTTTCAGATGACAAAAGAGGTGGCTCTGACCTGACTTGACATGGCTTTAACAAATATCGGTTGACTCAATACTGGGTCATGCATCTCTTCTAACATTGTGTATGCTCAAAATCCTTGTAGAGTACTTTTACAAACATTGTAGACCCAGATCAGATGCCACAGTATTAAAGTCAAGGACATTCCACATAGACATAATCTGTTTTTGTTTATTTGATTTGATGCTTTACATCCCCTGTCAACAATTTTTAAGTCAAGCTGGGATGATTTCCTGTCTTCCTGGGTCGAACCAGTATCAAGCAGCAGATAAAGTGTCTTGCTCAAGTACACATTAATAATAATAATAATAATAATAATAAGTCTTTATTTTCAGAGGGTAACACATTTTTTACACAGTGAGTCTGTTGGCGGTGAGTCTCCAACTAGCAGCCCTTCTATCCCCAGTCTAATGCTCTCCCATCTGAGCCACTAGCTGTGCTCCCTTTTCTAGTATAGATGCTCCATTTAGTAGTACCATTAAGGATGTCATTCACTAGCTGAACTTGGAAATCAAACACATGTCCCAAGAAAGACTTTGAGAGCCATATTGAGGGGCCTATTCTGCTGCCCTATTCTTGCCAAAGGTTTGCTTTTTAGCATTGAACAATTTTGAACACATGCACACCTAGATAGGTTTTCCTCCTCGAATAATGGGCTGCTTCTGCCCGAATAAGACACTGACAGTACTGGGCTACATTTTACCAGTAGCAGAAGTGACCATGCACAAAATTCTTTTCAGATGACAAAAGAGGTGGCTCTGACCCGACTTGACATATTGGTTGACTCAATACTAGGTCATGCATCTCTTCTAACATTTTGTAAGCTCAAAATCCTTGTAGAGTACTTTTACACACATTGTAGACCCAGATGAGATGCCACAGTATTAAAAGTCAAGGACAATCCACATAGACATAATCTGTTTATTTGTTTGTTTATTTGATTTGATGCGTTATGTCGCAGTCAACAATTTTTCAGTCGTGTTGGGATGATTTTCCGTCTTCCTGGGTCGAACCAGTATTAAGATGCATATAATGTGTTTGCTCAAGGATACATTTACACAGTGACTCTGCCAGCGATGAGTCCTAAATAGGCATCCTTTCACTCCCCAGTGTAACGTTCTACCATCTGTGCCCCTGTGTCCACTTTCTAGAACAGATGTTCCTTTTAGCAGTGTCATTAAGATTGCAACACTGACTGAACTTGGAATCCAAACACATGTCATGAGTAAGGCTTTGAGAGCCATATTGAGGGGTCTATTCTGCTGCCCTATTCTCGCCAAAGGTTTGCTTTTCAGAAATTCGAAACCGCATCTCCAGGCCTCCATCCAAGAATTAAAATGACATAGACTAACTATGACTACAGCATCAAAAATTGCAAATACAAAGCAGAATTTCTCTCTTGTCATTGACAGAAACACCAGTTGAACACTAAGTCTTCTGCACAGTCAAAAGGTTCATCCTAGCATAAATGTTTCAGTCAAAGGCTCTTCTAGTTCTTAGACATAACTGCACAAATAAGGTATCACACTGCTACAAGGGACACAAACTATAACATTCAGACAAAACTGCACAATAAGGTAATGTCAACCTTAAAGACTAGAAAGTCCAAGAATCTTTGATCTCCATCTTCCTGACTATGTAACTGCCCCAACAAATACCTCACCAAGCTCTCATATATCAAGACTTTCATAAGCCTGCAGCTGAACATACATTGAAATCTATATGACTGCCATGTGCATGAACTCCTGGATAAAAATGGCTATCAAGACTAGCAAGGAAGCCCTAGACGGAGTCTTTCAAAGAGATGCCAAAGAGCTCTTATAGGTACAATGGTAAGTCAAACAGAGGCAGATCCTGGCTATCCACCTGGATTAGTGCCATGTCTTGGCAGATTGCCTGATGGTGAAATATTTGCAGCTTTAGTATGGTCAAACAAACTGAGTGTCATGGGCAGCATGGTTTGGCCCGATAAGATCAATGCAGACACAGGCTCTTTGAAGAAAAGTGCAGAGTGCTACTGCCCACTTTGGATTCTGGATTAACCCTACTTTTATGCCACCATCCAGACCACATCAACCGAAATGGACATTGAAACGGGGCCCTATTTAGATTTCAATGCAGATTTCTAGTTAACTAGTAAGGATTACAACACAAAATAGGTCAATATCAAAAGCCATCGTCGACAATTGCCAACTCCACAGGTCTCTCAAGAATTGTGTTGTCTGAATTGTTCTTGGTGGAGCAAACCTGAAGCCACAAAGAAGACACCTTAGTTTGTGTGTACATAGCAGCTAACAAATATTTAACCCTGCAGGTAGTCGGACAAGACAAGGCACTGGTCCAGGTAGGTAGATCCTAAGGTTCTACTCTGAATGGCTCACCATTGTATCGGCAAGAGCCATTTGTCACCCTTCGGCAAAACCAGGTGCAGGGTTTTCAGGACAGCCTTGGTAGCTGTTTCCCCAAGAAATCTTGCACAAAGCAGGTATACAGACTTCAATGCATGTGCAGCCACAGCCATATGAGTCTTGGTATAAGTGGGCCTAGATGAGATGCTTGTTCAGCCAGTTGACACAGGCCGGAACATAAAAACCAACAGATTACGAGACTTTGCCAGCCTTTAAAGTAGACACAACCTTGTTGAACAGCTTGGTCTGGATGGTAAAAATTACATCCCTCATGTCAATGTGCTAACTTGTTCTTGCACTGTTATCAAAACATGACAGTTTCTTCTGGCAAAGCCATGGCCAGCTGCCACACTATCCTATGGTGAGCCTCTTTGACAACGCAGATGTGTTCCATTAGCATTTCCTGTCAAAGATGTTGGAAAAAGTTGTGCATGTTTTATTTGCCACAGATACTAAAGCTATTCTATGGTAAAGAAGAGTCATACTGGTCCCCTTTTCTGTGTCCAAAGAACAACTCATGCATTGTCTTCAGCTGGTCCATAGTAAGCTGTGTAAGACATTTACAGGTAGTACTGGGCTACATTGTACCAGTAGCAGAAGTGACCACACAGATCTGAACATACACAAATATTTTTCAGATGACAAAAGAGGTGGCTCTGACCTGACTTGACATGGCTTTAACAAATATCGGTTGACTCAATACTGGGTCATGCATCTCTTCTAACATTGTGTATGCTCAAAATCCTTGTAGAGTACTTTTACAAACATTGTAGACCCAGATCAGATGCCACAGTATTAAAGTCAAGGACAATCCACATAGACATAATCTGTTTTTGTTTATTTGATTTGATGCTTTACATCCCCTGTCAACAATTTTTAAGTCAAGCTGGGATGATTTCCTGTCTTCCTGGGTCGAACCAGTATCAAGCAGCAGATAAAGTGTCTTGCTCAAGTACACATTAATAATAATAATAATAATAATAATAAGTCTTTATTTTCAGAGGGTAACACATTTTTTACACAGTGAGTCTGTTGGCGGTGAGTCTCCAACTAGCAGCCCTTCTATCCCCAGTCTAATGCTCTCCCATCTGAGCCATTAGCTGTGCTCCCTTTTCTAGTATAGATGCTCCATTTAGTAGTACCATTAAGGATGTCATTCACTAGCTGAACTTGGAAATCAAACACATGTCCCAAGAAAGACTTTGAGAGCCATATTGAGGGGCCTATTCTGCTGCCCTATTCTTGCCAAAGGTTTGCTTTTTAGCATTGAACAATTTTGAACACATGCACACCTAGATAGGTTTTCCTCCTCGAATAATGGGCTGCTTCTGCCCGAATAAGACACTGACAGTACTGGGCTACATTTTACCAGTAGCAGAAGTGACCATGCACAAAATTCTTTTCAGATGACAAAAGAGGTGGCTCTGACCCGACTTGACATATTGGTTGACTCAATACTAGGTCATGCATCTCTTCTAACATTTTGTAAGCTCAAAATCCTTGTAGAGTACTTTTACACACATTGTAGACCCAGATGAGATGCCACAGTATTAAAAGTCAAGGACAATCCACATAGACATAATCTGTTTATTTGTTTGTTTATTTGATTTGATGCGTTATGTCGCAGCCAACAATTTTTCAGTCGTGTTGGGATGATTTTCCGTCTTCCTGGGTCGAACCAGTATTAAGATGCATATAATGTGTTTGCTCAAGGATACATTTACACAGTGACTCTGCCAGCGATGAGTCCTAAATAGGCATCCTTTCACTCCCCAGTGTAACGTTCTACCATCTGTACCCCTGTGTCCACTTTCTAGAACAGATGTTCCTTTTAGCAGTGTCATTAAGATTGCAACACTGACTGAACTTGGAATCCAAACACATGTCATGAGTAAGGCTTTGAGGGCCATATTGAGGGGTCTATTCTGCTGCCCTATTCTCGCCAAAGGTTTGCTTTTCAGAAATTCGAAACCGCATCTCCAGGCCTCCATCCAAGAATTAAAATGACATAGACTAACTATGACTACAGCATCAAAAATTGCAAATACAAAGCAGAATTTCTCTCTTGTCATTGACAGTAACACCAGTTGAACACTAAGTCTTCTGCACAGTCAAAAGGTTCATCCTAGCATAAATGTTTCAGTCAAAGGCTCTTCTAGTTCTTAGACATAACTGCACAAATAAGGTATCACACTGCTACAAGGGACACAAACTATAACATTCAGACAAAACTGCACAATAAGGTAATGTCAACCTTAAAGACTAGAAAGTCCAAGAATCTTTGATCTCCATCTTCCTGACTATGTAACTGCCCCAACAAATACCTCACCAAGCTCTCATATATCAAGACTTTCATAAGCCTGCAGCTGAACATACATTGAAATCTATATGACTGCCATGTGCATGAACTCCTGGATAAAAATGGCTATCAAGACTAGCAAGGAAGCCCTAGACGGAGTCTTTCAAAGAGATGCCAAAGAGCTCTTATAGGTACAATGGTAAGTCAAACAGAGGCAGATCCTGGCTATCCACCTGGAGTAGTGCCATGTCTTGGCAGTTTGCCTGATGGTGAAATATTTGCAGCTTTAGTATGGTCAAACAAACTGAGTGTCATGGGCAGCATGGTTTGGCCCGATAAGATCAATGCAGACACAGGCTCTTTGAAGAAAAGTGCAGAGTGCTACTGCCCACTTTGGATTCTGGATTAACCCTACTTTTATGCCACCATCCAGACCACATCAACCGAAATGGACATTGAAATGGGGCCCTATTTAGATTTCAATGCAGATTTCTAGTTAACTAGTAAGGATTGCCACACAAAATAGGTCAATATCAAAAGCCATCGTCGACAATTGCCAACTCCACAGGTCTCTCAAGAATTGTGTTGTCTGAATTGTTCTTGGTGGAGCAAACCTGAAGCCACAAAGAAGACACCTAAGTTTGTGTGTACATAGCAGCTAACAAATATTTAACCCTGCAGGTAGTCCGACAAGACAAGGCACTGGTCCAGGTAGGTAGATCCTAAGGTTCTACTCTGAATGGCTCACCATTGTATAGGCAAGAGCTATTTGTCACCCTTCGGCAAAACCAGGTGCAGGGTTTTCAGGACAGCCTTGGTAGATGTTTCCCCAAGAAATCTTGCAAAAAGCAGGTATACAGACTTCAATGCATGTGCAGCCACAGCCATATGAGTCTTGGTATAAGTGGGCCTAGATGAGATGCTTGTTCAGCCAGTTGACACAGGCAGGAACATAAAAACCAACAGATTACGAGACTTTGCCAGCCTTTAAAGTAGACACAACCTTGTTGAACAGCTTGGTCTGGATGGTAAAAATTACATCCCTCATGTCAATGTGCTAACTTGTTCTTGCACTGTTATCAAAACATGACAGTTTCTTCTGGCAAAGCCATGGCCAGCTGCCACACTATCCTATGGTGAGCCTCATTGACAACGCAGATGTGTTCCATTAGCATTTCCTGTCAAAGATGTAGGAAAAAGTTGTGCATGTTTTATTTGCCACAGATACTAAAGCTATTCTATGGTAAAGAAGAGTCATACTGGTCCCCTTTTCTGTGTCCAAAGAACAACTCATGCATTGTCTTCAGCTGGTCCATAGTAAGCTGTGTAAGAATGTGACAGGTAGTACTGGGCTACATTGTACCAGTAGCAGAAGTGACCACACACATCTGAACATACACAAATATTTTTCAGATGACAAAAGAGGTGGCTCTGACCTGACTTGACATGGCTTTAACAAATATCGGTTGACTCAATACTGGGTCATGCATCTCTTCTAACATTGTGTGTGCTCAAAATCCTTGTAGAGTACTTTTACAAACATTGTAGACCCAGATCAGATGCCACAGTATTAAAGTCAAGGACATTCCACATAGACATAATCTGTTTTTGTTTATTTGATTTGATGCTTTACATCCCCTGTCAACAATTTTTAAGTCAAGCTGGGATGATTTCCTGTCTTCCTGGGTCGAACCAGTATCAAGCAGCAGATAAAGTGTCTTGCTCAAGTACACATTAATAATAATAATAATAATAATAATAAGTCTTTATTTTCAGAGGGTAACACATTTTTTACACAGTGAGTCTGTTGGCGGTGAGTCTCCAACTAGCAGCCCTTCTATCCCCAGTCTAATGCTCTCCCATCTGAGCCACTAGCTGTGCTCCCTTTTCTAGTATAGATGCTCCATTTAGTAGTACCATTAAGGATGTCATTCACTAGCTGAACTTGGAAATCAAACACATGTCCCAAGAAAGACTTTGAGAGCCATATTGAGGGGCCTATTCTGCTGCCCTATTCTTGCCAAAGTTTGCTTTTTAGCATTGAACAATTTTGAACACATGCACACCTAGATAGGTTTTCCTCCTCGAATAATGGGCTGCTTCTGCCCGAATAAGACACTGACAGTACTGGGCTACATTTTACCAGTAGCAGAAGTGACCATGCACAAAATTCTTTTCAGATGACAAAAGAGGTGGCTCTGACCCGACTTGACATATTGGTTGACTCAATACTAGGTCATGCATCTCTTCTAACATTTTGTAAGCTCAAAATCCTTGTAGAGTACTTTTACACACATTGTAGACCCAGATGAGATGCCACAGTATTAAAAGTCAAGGACAATCCACATAGACATAATCTGTTTATTTGTTTGTTTATTTGATTTGATGCGTTATGTCGCAGTCAACAATTTTTCAGTCGTGTTGGGATGATTTTCCGTCTTCCTGGGTCGAACCAGTATTAAGATGCATATAATGTGTTTGCTCAAGGATACATTTACACAGTGACTCTGCCAGCGATGAGTCCTAAATAGGCATCCTTTCACTCCCCAGTGTAACGTTCTACCATCTGTGCCCCTGTGTCCACTTTCTAGAACAGATGTTCCTTTTAGCAGTGTCATTAAGATTGCAACACTGACTGAACTTGGAATCCAAACACATGTCATGAGTAAGGCTTTGAGAGCCATATTGAGGGGTCTATTCTGCTGCCCTATTCTCGCCAAAGGTTTGCTTTTCAGAAATTCGAAACCGCATCTCCAGGCCTCCATCCAAGAATTAAAATGACATAGACTAACTATGACTACAGCATCAAAAATTGCAAATACAAAGCAGAATTTCTCTCTTGTCATTGACAGAAACACCAGTTGAACACTAAGTCTTCTGCACAGTCAAAAGGTTCATCCTAGCATAAATGTTTCAGTCAAAGGCTCTTCTAGTTCTTAGACATAACTGCACAAATAAGGTATCACACTGCTACAAGGGACACAAACTATAACATTCAGACAAAACTGCACAATAAGGTAATGTCAACCTTAAAGACTAGAAAGTCCAAGAATCTTTGATCTCCATCTTCCTGACTATGTAACTGCCCCAACAAATACCTCACCAAGCTCTCATATATCAAGACTTTCATAAGCCTGCAGCTGAACATACATTGAAATCTATATGACTGCCGCCATGTGCATGAACTCCTGGATAAAAATGGCTATCAAGACTAGCAAGGAAGCCCTAGACGGAGTCTTTCAAAGAGATGCCAAAGAGCTCTTATAGGTACAATGGTAAGTCAAACAGAGGCAGATCCTGGCTATCCACCTGGATTAGTGCCATGTCTTGGCAGATTGCCTGATGGTGAAATATTTGCAGCTTTAGTATGGTCAAACAAACTGAGTGTCATGGGCAGCATGGTTTGGCCCGATAAGATCAATGCAGACACAGGCTCTTTGAAGAAAAGTGCAGAGTGCTACTGCCCACTTTGGATTCTGGATTAACCCTACTTTTATGCCACCATCCAGACCACATCAACCGAAATGGACATTGAAACGGGGCCCTATTTAGATTTCAATGCAGATTTCTAGTTAACTAGTAAGGATTACAACACAAAATAGGTCAATATCAAAAGCCATCGTCGACAATTGCCAACTCCACAGGTCTCTCAAGAATTGTGTTGTCTGAATTGTTCTTGGTGGAGCAAACCTGAAGCCACAAAGAAGACACCTTAGTTTGTGTGTACATAGCAGCTAACAAATATTTAACCCTGCAGGTAGTCGGACAAGACAAGGCACTGGTCCAGGTAGGTAGATCCTAAGGTTCTACTCTGAATGGCTCACCATTGTATCGGCAAGAGCCATTTGTCACCCTTCGGCAAAACCAGGTGCAGGGTTTTCAGGACAGCCTTGGTAGCTGTTTCCCCAAGAAATCTTGCACAAAGCAGGTATACAGACTTCAATGCATGTGCAGCCACAGCCATATGAGTCTTGGTATAAGTGGGCCTAGATGAGATGCTTGTTCAGCCAGTTGACACAGGCAGGAACATAAAAACCAACAGATTACGAGACTTTGCCAGCCTTTAAAGTAGACACAACCTTGTTGAACAGCTTGGTCTGGATGGTAAAAATTACATCCCTCATGTCAATGTGCTAACTTGTTCTTGCACTGTTATCAAAACATGACAGTTTCTTCTGGCAAAGCCATGGCCAGCTGCCACACTATCCTATGGTGAGCCTCTTTGACAACGCAGATGTGTTCCATTAGCATTTCCTGTCAAAGATGTTGGAAAAAGTTGTGCATGTTTTATTTGCCACAGATACTAAAGCTATTCTATGGAAAAGAAGAGTCATACTGGTCCCCTTTTCTGTGTCCAAAGAACAACTCATGCATTGTCTTCAGCTGGTCCATAGTAAGCTGTGTAAGAATTGACAGGTAGTACTGGGCTACATTGTACCAGTAGCAGAAGTGACCACACAGATCTGAACATACACAAATATTTTTCAGATGACAAAAGAGGTGGCTCTGACCTGACTTGACATGGCTTTAACAAATATCGGTTGACTCAATACTGGGTCATGCATCTCTTCTAACATTGTGTATGCTCAAAATCCTTGTAGAGTACTTTTACAAACATTGTAGACCCAGATCAGATGCCACAGTATTAAAGTCAAGGACAATCCACATAGACATAATCTGTTTTTGTTTATTTGATTTGATGCTTTACATCCCCTGTCAACAATTTTTAAGTCAAGCTGGGATGATTTCCTGTCTTCCTGGGTCGAACCAGTATCAAGCAGCAGATAAAGTGTCTTGCTCAAGTACACATTAATAATAATAATAATAATAATAATAATAATAATAATAATAATAATAAGTCTTTATTTTCAGAGGCTAACACATTTTTTACACAGTGAGTCTGTTGGCGGTGAGTCTCCAACTAGCAGCCCTTCTATCCCCAGTCTAATGCTCTCCCATCTGAGCCACTAGCTGTGCTCCCTTTTCTAGTATAGATGCTCCATTTAGTAGTACCATTAAGGATGTCATTCACTAGCTGAACTTGGAAATCAAACACATGTCCCAAGAAAGACTTTGAGAGCCATATTGAGGGGCCTATTCTGCTGCCCTATTCTTGCCAAAGTTTGCTTTTTAGCATTGAACAATTTTGAACACATGCACACCTAGATAGGTTTTCCTCCTCGAATAATGGGCTGCTTCTGCCCGAATAAGACACTGACAGTACTGGGCTACATTTTACCAGTAGCAGAAGTGACCATGCACAAAATTCTTTTCAGATGACAAAAGAGGTGGCTCTGACCCGACTTGACATATTGGTTGACTCAATACTAGGTCATGCATCTCTTCTAACATTTTGTAAGCTCAAAATCCTTGTAGAGTACTTTTACACACATTGTAGACCCAGATGAGATGCCACAGTATTAAAAGTCAAGGACAATCCACATAGACATAATCTGTTTATTTGTTTGTTTATTTGATTTGATGCGTTATGTCGCAGTCAACAATTTTTCAGTCGTGTTGGGATGATTTTCCGTCTTCCTGGGTCGAACCAGTATTAAGATGCATATAATGTGTTTGCTCAAGGATACATTTACACAGTGACTCTGCCAGCAATGAGTCCTAAAAAAGCATCCTTTCACTCCCCAGTGTAACATTCTACCATCTGTGCCCCTGTGTCCACTTTCTAGTACAGATGTTCCTTGCAACACTGACTGAACTTGGAATCCAAACACATGTCATGAGTAAGGCTTTAAGAGCCATATTGAGGGGTCTATTCTGCTGCCCTATTCTCGCCAAAGGTTTGCTTTTCAGAAATTCGAAACCGCATCTCCAGGCCTCCATCCAAGAATTAAAATGACATAGACTAACTATGACTACAGCATCAAAAATTGCAAATACAAAGCAGAATTTCTCTCTTGTCATTGACAGAAACACCAGTTGAACACTAAGTCTTCTGCACAGTCAAAAGGTTCATCCTAGCATAAATGTTTCAGTCAAAGGCTCTTCTAGTTCTTAGACATAACTGCACAAATAAGGTATCACACTGCTACAAGGGACACAAACTATAACATTCAGACAAAACTGCACAATAAGGTAATGTCAACCTTAAAGACTAGAAAGTCCAAGAATCTTTGATCTCCATCTTCCTGACTATGTAACTGCCCCAACAAATACCTCACCAAGCTCTCATATATCAAGACTTTCATAAGCCTGCAGCTGAACATACATTGAAATCTATATGACTGCCATGTGCATGAACTCCTGGATAAAAATGGCTATCAAGACTAGCAAGGAAGCCCTAGACGGAGTCTTTCAAAGAGATGCCAAAGAGCTCTTATAGGTACAATGGTAAGTCAAACAGAGGCAGATCCTGGCTATCCACCTGGAGTAGTGCCATGTCTTGGCAGATTGCCTGATGGTGAAATATTTGCAGCTTTAGTATGGTCAAACAAACTGAGTGTCATGGGCAGCACGGTTTGGCCCGATAAGATCAATGCAGACACAGGCTCTTTGAAGAAAAGTGCAGAGTGCTACTGCCCTCTTTGGATTCTGGATTAACCCTACTTTTATGCCACCATCCAGACCACATCAACCGAAATGGACATTGAAACGGGGCCCTATTTAGATTTCAATGCAGATTTCTAGTTAACTAGTAAGGATTACCACACAAAATAGGTCAATATCAAAAGCCATCGTCGACAATTGCCAACTCCACAGGTCTCTCAAGAATTGTGTTGTCTGAATTGTTCTTGGTGGAGCAAACCTGAAGCCACAAAGAAGACACCTAAGTTTGTGTGTACATAGCAGCTAACAAATATTTAACCCTGCAGGTAGTCCGACAAGACAAGGCACTGGTCCAGGTAGGTAAATCCTAAGGTTCTACTCTGAATGGCTCACCATTGTATAGGCAAGAGCTATTTGTCACCCTTCAGCAAATCCAGGTGCAGGGTTTTCAGGACAGCCTTGGTAGATGTTTCCCCAAGAAATCTTGCAAAAAGCAGGTATACAGACTTCAATGCATGTGCAGCCACAGCCATATGAGTCTTGGTATAAGTGGGCCTAGATGAGATGCTTGTTCAGCCAGTTGACACAGGCAGGAACATAAAAACCAACAGATTACGAGACTTTGCCAGCCTTTAAAGTAGACACAACCTTGTTGAACAGCTTGGTCTGGATGGTAAAAATTACATCCCTCATGTCAATGTGCTAACTTGTTCTTGCACTGTTATCAAAACATGACAGTTTCTTCTGGCAAAGCCATGGCCAGCTGCCACACTATCCTATGGTGAGCCTCATTGACAACGCAGATGTGTTCCATTAGCATTTCCTGTCAAAGATGTAGGAAAAAGTTGTGCATGTTTTATTTGCCACAGATACTAAAGCTATTCTATGGTAAAGAAGAGTCATACTAGTCCCCTTTTCTGTGTCCAAAGAACAACTCATGCATTGTCTTCAGCTGGTCCATAGTAAGCTGTGTAAGAATGTGACAGGTAGTACTGGGCTACATTGTACCAGTAGCAGAAGTGACCACACACATCTGAACATACACAAATATTTTTCAGATGACAAAAGAGGTGGCTCTGACCTGACTTGACATGGCTTTAACAAATATCGGTTGACTCAATACTGGGTCATGCATCTCTTCTAACATTGTGTGTGCTCAAAATCCTTGTAGAGTACTTTTACAAACATTGTAGACCCAGATCAGATGCCACAGTATTAAAGTCAAGGACATTCCACATAGACATAATCTGTTTTTGTTTATTTGATTTGATGCTTTACATCCCCTGTCAACAATTTTTAAGTCAAGCTGGGATGATTTCCTGTCTTCCTGGGTCGAACCAGTATCAAGCAGCAGATAAAGTGTCTTGCTCAAGTACACATTAATAATAATAATAATAATAATAATAAGTCTTTATTTTCAGAGGGTAACACATTTTTTACACAGTGAGTCTGTTGGCGGTGAGTCTCCAACTAGCAGCCCTTCTATCCCCAGTCTAATGCTCTCCCATCTGAGCCATTAGCTGTGCTCCCTTTTCTAGTATAGATGCTCCATTTAGTAGTACCATTAAGGATGTCATTCACTAGCTGAACTTGGAAATCAAACACATGTCCCAAGAAAGACTTTGAGAGCCATATTGAGGGGCCTATTCTGCTGCCCTATTCTTGCCAAAGGTTTGCTTTTTAGCATTGAACAATTTTGAACACATGCACACCTAGATAGGTTTTCCTCCTCGAATAATGGGCTGCTTCTGCCCGAATAAGACACTGACAGTACTGGGCTACATTTTACCAGTAGCAGAAGTGACCATGCACAAAATTCTTTTCAGATGACAAAAGAGGTGGCTCTGACCCGACTTGACATATTGGTTGACTCAATACTAGGTCATGCATCTCTTCTAACATTTTGTAAGCTCAAAATCCTTGTAGAGTACTTTTACACACATTGTAGACCCAGATGAGATGCCACAGTATTAAAAGTCAAGGACAATCCACATAGACATAATCTGTTTATTTGTTTGTTTATTTGATTTGATGCGTTATGTCGCAGTCAACAATTTTTCAGTCGTGTTGGGATGATTTTCCGTCTTCCTGGGTCGAACCAGTATTAAGATGCATATAATGTGTTTGCTCAAGGATACATTTACACAGTGACTCTGCCAGCGATGAGTCCTAAATAGGCATCCTTTCACTCCCCAGTGTAACGTTCTACCATCTGTACCCCTGTGTCCACTTTCTAGAACAGATGTTCCTTTTAGCAGTGTCATTAAGATTGCAACACTGACTGAACTTGGAATCCAAACACATGTCATGAGTAAGGCTTTGAGGGCCATATTGAGGGGTCTATTCTGCTGCCCTATTCTCGCCAAAGGTTTGCTTTTCAGAAATTCGAAACCGCATCTCCAGGCCTCCATCCAAGAATTAAAATGACATAGACTAACTATGTTTACAGCATCAAAAATTGCAAATACAAAGCAGAATTTCTCTCTTGTCATTGACAGTAACACCAGTTGAACACTAAGTCTTCTGCACAGTCAAAAGGTTCATCCTAGCATAAATGTTTCAGTCAAAGGCTCTTCTAATTCTTAGACATAACTGCACAAATAAGGTATCACACTGCTACAAGGGACACAAACTATAACATTCAGACAAAACTGCACAATAAGGTAATGTCAACCTTAAAGACTAGAAAGTCCAAGAATCTTTGATCTCCATCTTCCTGACTATGTAACTGCCCCAACAAATACCTCACCAAGCTCTCATATATCAAGACTTTCATAAGCCTGCAGCTGAACATACATTGAAATCTATATGACCGCCATGTGCATGAACTCCTGGATAAAAATGGCTATCAAGACTAGCAAGGAAGCCCTAGACGGAGTCTTTCAAAGAGATGCCAAAGAGCTCTTATAGGTACAATGGTAAGTCAAACAGAGGCAGATCCTGGCTATCCACCTGGATTAGTGCCATGTCTTGGCAGATTGCCTGATGGTGAAATATTTGCAGCTTTAGTATGGTCAAACAAACTGAGTGTCATGGGCAGCATGGTTTGGCCCGATAAGATCAATGCAGACACAGGCTCTTTGAAGAAAAGTGCAGAGTGCTACTGCCCACTTTGGATTCTGGATTAACCCTACTTTTATGCCACCATCCAGACCACATCAACCGAAATGGACATTGAAACGGGGCCCTATTTAGATTTCAATGCAGATTTCTAGTTAACTAGTAAGGATTACAACACAAAATAGGTCAATATCAAAAGCCATCGTCGACAATTGCCAACTCCACAGGTCTCTCAAGAATTGTGTTGTCTGAATTGTTCTTGGTGGAGCAAACCTGAAGCCACAAAGAAGACACCTTAGTTTGTGTGTACATAGCAGCTAACAAATATTTAACCCTGCAGGTAGTCGGACAAGACAAGGCACTGGTCCAGGTAGGTAGATCCTAAGGTTCTACTCTGAATGGCTCACCATTGTATCGGCAAGAGCCATTTGTCACCCTTCGGCAAAACCAGGTGCAGGGTTTTCAGGACAGCCTTGGTAGCTGTTTCCCCAAGAAATCTTGCACAAAGCAGGTATACAGACTTCAATGCATGTGCAGCCACAGCCATATGAGTCTTGGTATAAGTGGGCCTAGATGAGATGCTTGTTCAGCCAGTTGACACAGGCAGGAACATAAAAACCAACAGATTACGAGACTTTGCCAGCCTTTAAAGTAGACACAACCTTGTTGAACAGCTTGGTCTGGATGGTAAAAATTACATCCCTCATGTCAATGTGCTAACTTGTTCTTGCACTGTTATCAAAACATGACAGTTTCTTCTGGCAAAGCCATGGCCAGCTGCCACACTATCCTATGGTGAGCCTCTTTGACAACGCAGATGTGTTCCATTAGCATTTCCTGTCAAAGATGTTGGAAAAAGTTGTGCATGTTTTATTTGCCACAGATACTAAAGCTATTCTATGGTAAAGAAGAGTCATACTGGTCCCCTTTTCTGTGTCCAAAGAACAACTCATGCATTGTCTTCAGCTGGTCCATAGTAAGCTGTGTAAGAATTGACAGGTAGTACTGGGCTACATTGTACCAGTAGCAGAAGTGACCACACAGATCTGAACATACACAAATATTTTTCAGATGACAAAAGAGGTGGCTCTGACCTGACTTGACATGGCTTTAACAAATATCGGTTGACTCAATACTGGGTCATGCATCTCTTCTAACATTGTGTATGCTCAAAATCCTTGTAGAGTACTTTTACAAACATTGTAGACCCAGATCAGATGCCACAGTATTAAAGTCAAGGACAATCCACATAGACATAATCTGTTTTTGTTTATTTGATTTGATGCTTTACATCCCCTGTCAACAATTTTTAAGTCAAGCTGGGATGATTTCCTGTCTTCCTGGGTCGAACCAGTATCAAGCAGCAGATAAAGTGTCTTGCTCAAGTACACATTAATAATAATAATAATAATAATAATAATAATAATAATAATAAGTCTTTATTTTCAGAGGCTAACACATTTTTTACACAGTGAGTCTGTTGGCGGTGAGTCTCCAACTAGCAGCCCTTCTATCCCCAGTCTAATGCTCTCCCATCTGAGCCACTAGCTGTGCTCCCTTTTCTAGTATAGATGCTCCATTTAGTAGTACCATTAAGGATGTCATTCACTAGCTGAACTTGGAAATCAAACACATATCCCAAGAAAGACTTTGAGAGCCATATTGAGGGGCCTATTCTGCTGCCCTATTCTTGCCAAAGTTTGCCTTTTAGCATTGAACAATTTTGAACACATGCACACCTAGATAGGTTTTCCTCCTCGAATAATGGGCTGCTTCTGCCCGAATAAGACACTGACAGTACTGGGCTACATTTTACCAGTAGCAGAAGTGACCATGCACAAAATTCTTTTCAGATGACAAAAGAGGTGGCTCTGACCCGACTTGACATATTGGTTGACTCAATACTAGGTCATGCATCTCTTCTAACATTTTGTAAGCTCAAAATCCTTGTAGAGTACTTTTACACACATTGTAGACCCAGATGAGATGCCACAGTATTAAAAGTCAAGGACAATCCACATAGACATAATCTGTTTATTTGTTTGTTTATTTGATTTGATGCGTTATGTCGCAGTCAACAATTTTTCAGTCGTGTTGGGATGATTTTCCGTCTTCCTGGGTCGAACCAGTATTAAGATGCATATAATGTGTTTGCTCAAGGATACATTTACACAGTGACTCTGCCAGCAATGAGTCCTAAAAAAAGCATCCTTTCACTCCCCAGTGTAACATTCTACCATCTGTGCCCCTGTGTCCACTTTCTAGTACAGATGTTCCTTGCAACACTGACTGAACTTGGAATCCAAACACATGTCATGAGTAAGGCTTTAAGAGCCATATTGAGGGGTCTATTCTGCTGCCCTATTCTCGCCAAAGGTTTGCTTTTCAGAAATTCGAAACCGCATCTCCAGGCCTCCATCCAAGAATTAAAATGACATAGACTAACTATGACTACAGCATCAAAAATTGCAAATACAAAGCAGAATTTCTCTCTTGTCATTGACAGAAACACCAGTTGAACACTAAGTCTTCTGCACAGTCAAAAGGTTCATCCTAGCATAAATGTTTCAGTCAAAGGCTCTTCTAGTTCTTAGACATAACTGCACAAATAAGGTATCACACTGCTACAAGGGACACAAACTATAACATTCAGACAAAACTGCACAATAAGGTAATGTCAACCTTAAAGACTAGAAAGTCCAAGAATCTTTGATCTCCATCTTCCTGACTATGTAACTGCCCCAACAAATACCTCACCAAGCTCTCATATATCAAGACTTTCATAAGCCTGCAGCTGAACATACATTGAAATCTATATGACTGCCATGTGCATGAACTCCTGGATAAAAATGGCTATCAAGACTAGCAAGGAAGCCCTAGACGGAGTCTTTCAAAGAGATGCCAAAGAGCTCTTATAGGTACAATGGTAAGTCAAACAGAGGCAGATCCTGGCTATCCACCTGGAGTAGTGCCATGTCTTGGCAGATTGCCTGATGGTGAAATATTTGCAGCTTTAGTATGGTCAAACAAACTGAGTGTCATGGGCAGCACGGTTTGGCCCGATAAGATCAATGCAGACACAGGCTCTTTGAAGAAAAGTGCAGAGTGCTACTGCCCTCTTTGGATTCTGGATTAACCCTACTTTTATGCCACCATCCAGACCACATCAACCGAAATGGACATTGAAACGGGGCCCTATTTAGATTTCAATGCAGATTTCTAGTTAACTAGTAAGGATTACCACACAAAATAGGTCAATATCAAAAGCCATCGTCGACAATTGCCAACTCCACAGGTCTCTCAAGAATTGTGTTGTCTGAATTGTTCTTGGTGGAGCAAACCTGAAGCCACAAAGAAGACACCTAAGTTTGTGTGTACATAGCAGCTAACAAATATTTAACCCTGCAGGTAGTCCGACAAGACAAGGCACTGGTCCAGGTAGGTAAATCCTAAGGTTCTACTCTGAATGGCTCACCATTGTATAGGCAAGAGCTATTTGTCACCCTTCAGCAAAACCAGGTGCAGGGTTTTCAGGACAGCCTTGGTAGATGTTTCCCCAAGAAATCTTGCAAAAAGCAGGTATACAGACTTCAATGCATGTGCAGCCACAGCCATATGAGTCTTGGTATAAGTGGGCCTAGATGAGATGCTTGTTCAGCCAGTTGACACAGGCAGGAACATAAAAACCAACAGATTACGAGACTTTGCCAGCCTTTAAAGTAGACACAACCTTGTTGAACAGCTTGGTCTGGATGGTAAAAATTACATCCCTCATGTCAATGTGCTAACTTGTTCTTGCACTGTTATCAAAACATGACAGTTTCTTCTGGCAAAGCCATGGCCAGCTGCCACACTATCCTATGGTGAGCCTCATTGACAACGCAGATGTGTTCCATTAGCATTTCCTGTCAAAGATGTAGGAAAAAGTTGTGCATGTTTTATTTGCCACAGATACTAAAGCTATTCTATGGTAAAGAAGAGTCATACAAGTCCCCTTTTCTGTGTCCAAAGAACAACTCATGCATTGTCTTCAGCTGGTCCATAGTAAGCTGTGTAAGAATGTGACAGGTAGTACTGGGCTACATTGTACCAGTAGCAGAAGTGACCACACACATCTGAACATACACAAATATTTTTCAGATGACAAAAGAGGTGGCTCTGACCTGACTTGACATGGCTTTAACAAATATCGGTTGACTCAATACTGGGTCATGCATCTCTTCTAACATTGTGTGTGCTCAAAATCCTTGTAGAGTACTTTTACAAACATTGTAGACCCAGATCAGATGCCACAGTATTAAAGTCAAGGACTATCCACATAGACATAATCTGTTTTTGTTTATTTGATTTGATGCTTTACATCCCCTGTCAACAATTTTTAAGTCAAGCTGGGATGATTTCCTGTCTTCCTGGGTCGAACCAGTATCAAGCAGCAGATAAAGTGTCTTGCTCAAGTACACATTAATAATAATAATAATAATAATAATAAGTCTTTATTTTCAGAGGGTAACACATTTTTTACACAGTGAGTCTGTTGGCGGTGAGTCTCCAACTAGCAGCCCTTCTATCCCCAGTCTAATGCTCTCCCATCTGAGCCATTAGCTGTGCTCCCTTTTCTAGTATAGATGCTCCATTTAGTGGTACCATTAAGGATGTCATTCACTAGCTGAACTTGGAAATCAAACACATGTCCCAAGAAAGACTTTGAGAGCCATATTGAGGGGCCTATTCTGCTGCCCTATTCTTGCCAAAGGTTTGCTTTTTAGCATTGAACAATTTTGAACACATGCACACCTAGATAGGTTTTCCTCCTCGAATAATGGGCTGCTTCTGCCCGAATAAGACACTGACAGTACTGGGCTACATTTTACCAGTAGCAGAAGTGACCATGCACAAAATTCTTTTCAGATGACAAAAGAGGTGGCTCTGACCCGACTTGACATATTGGTTGACTCAATACTAGGTCATGCATCTCTTCTAACATTTTGTAAGCTCAAAATCCTTGTAGAGTACTTTTACACACATTGTAGACCCAGATGAGATGCCACAGTATTAAAAGTCAAGGACAATCCACATAGACATAATCTGTTTATTTGTTTGTTTATTTGATTTGATGCGTTATGTCGCAGCCAACAATTTTTCAGTCGTGTTGGGATGATTTTCCGTCTTCCTGGGTCGAACCAGTATTAAGATGCATATAATGTGTTTGCTCAAGGATACATTTACACAGTGACTCTGCCAGCGATGAGTCCTAAATAGGCATCCTTTCACTCCCCAGTGTAACGTTCTACCATCTGTACCCCTGTGTCCACTTTCTAGAACAGATGTTCCTTTTAGCAGTGTCATTAAGATTGCAACACTGACTGAACTTGGAATCCAAACACATGTCATGAGTAAGGCTTTGAGGGCCATATTGAGGGGTCTATTCTGCTGCCCTATTCTCGCCAAAGGTTTGCTTTTCAGAAATTCGAAACCGCATCTCCAGGCCTCCATCCAAGAATTAAAATGACATAGACTAACTATGTTTACAGCATCAAAAATTGCAAATACAAAGCAGAATTTCTCTCTTGTCATTGACAGTAACACCAGTTGAACACTAAGTCTTCTGCACAGTCAAAAGGTTCATCCTAGCATAAATGTTTCAGTCAAAGGCTCTTCTAATTCTTAGACATAACTGCACAAATAAGGTATCACACTGCTACAAGGGACACAAACTATAACATTCAGACAAAACTGCACAATAAGGTAATGTCAACCTTAAAGACTAGAAAGTCCAAGAATCTTTGATCTCCATCTTCCTGACTATGTAACTGCCCCAACAAATACCTCACCAAGCTCTCATATATCAAGACTTTCATAAGCCTGCAGCTGAACATACATTGAAATCTATATGACTGCCATGTGCATGAACTCCTGGATAAAAATGGCTATCAAGACTAGCAAGGAAGCCCTAGACGGAGTCTTTCAAAGAGATGCCAAAGAGCTCTTATAGGTACAATGGTAAGTCAAACAGAGGCAGATCCTGGCTATCCACCTGGAGTAGTGCCATGTCTTGGCAGTTTGCCTGATGGTGAAATATTTGCAGCTTTAGTATGGTCAAACAAACTGAGTGTCATGGGCAGCATGGTTTGGCCCGATAAGATCAATGCAGACACAGGCTCTTTGAAGAAAAGTGCAGAGTGCTACTGCCCACTTTGGATTCTGGATTAACCCTACTTTTATGCCACCATCCAGACCACATCAACCGAAATGGACATTGAAACGGGGCCCTATTTAGATTTCAATGCAGATTTCTAGTTAACTAGTAAGGATTGCCACACAAAATAGGTCAATATCAAAAGCCATCGTCGACAATTGCCAACTCCACAGGTCTCTCAAGAATTGTGTTGTCTGAATTGTTCTTAATGGTGGAGCAAACCTGAAGCCACAAAGAAGACACCTAAGTTTGTGTGTACATAGCAGCTAACAAATATTTAACCCTGCAGGTAGTCCGACAAGACAAGGCACTGGTCCAGGTAGGTAGATCCTAAGGTTCTACTCTGAATGGCTCACCATTGTATAGGCAAGAGCTATTTGTCACCCTTCGGCAAAACCAGGTGCAGGGTTTTCAGGACAGCCTTGGTAGATGTTTCCCCAAGAAATCTTGCAAAAAGCAGGTATACAGACTTCAATGCATGTGCAGCCACAGCCATATGAGTCTTGGTATAAGTGGGCCTAGATGAGATGCTTGTTCAGCCAGTTGACACAGGCAGGAACATAAAAACCAACAGATTACGAGACTTTGCCAGCCTTTAAAGTAGACACAACCTTGTTGAACAGCTTGGTCTGGATGGTAAAAATTACATCCCTCATGTCAATGTGCTAACTTGTTCTTGCACTGTTATCAAAACATGACAGTTTCTTCTGGCAAAGCCATGGCCAGCTGCCACACTATCCTATGGTGAGCCTCATTGACAACGCAGATGTGTTCCATTAGCATTTCCTGTCAAAGATGTATGAAAAAGTTGTGCATGTTTTATTTGCCACAGATACTAAAGCTATTCTATGGTAAAGAAGAGTCATACTGGTCCCCTTTTCTGTGTCCAAAGAACAACTCATGCATTGTCTTCAGTTGGTCCATAGTAAGCTGTGTAAGAATGTGACAGGTAGTACTGGGCTACATTGTACCAGTAGCAGAAGTGACCACACACATCTGAACATACACAAATATTTTTCAGATGACAAAAGAGGTGGCTCTGACCTGACTTGACATGGCTTTAACAAATATCGGTTGACTCAATACTGGGTCATGCATCTCTTCTAACATTGTGTGTGCTCAAAATCCTTGTAGAGTACTTTTACAAACATTGTAGACCCAGATCAGATGCCACAGTATTAAAGTCAAGGACTATCCACATAGACATAATCTGTTTTTGTTTATTTGATTTGATGCTTTACATCCCCTGTCAACAATTTTTAAGTCAAGCTGGGATGATTTCCTGTCTTCCTGGGTCGAACCAGTATCAAGCAGCAGATAAAGTGTCTTGCTCAAGTACACATTAATAATAATAATAATAATAATAATAATAATAATAATAATAAGTCTTTATTTTCAGAGGGTAACACATTTTTTACACAGTGAGTCTGTTGGCGGTGAGTCTCCAACTAGCAGCCCTTCTATCCCCAGTCTAATGCTCTCCCATCTGAGCCATTAGCTGTGCTCCCTTTTCTAGTATAGATGCTCCATTTAGTAGTACCATTAAGGATGTCATTCACTAGCTGAACTTGGAAATCAAACACATGTCCCAAGAAAGACTTTGAGAGCCATATTGAGGGGCCTATTCTGCTGCCCTATTCTTGCCAAAGGTTTGCTTTTTAGCATTGAACAATTTTGAACACATGCACACCTAGATAGGTTTTCCTCCTCGAATAATGGGCTGCTTCTGCCCGAATAAGACACTGACAGTACTGGGCTACATTTTACCAGTAGCAGAAGTGACCATGCACAAAATTCTTTTCAGATGACAAAAGAGGTGGCTCTGACCCGACTTGACATATTGGTTGACTCAATACTAGGTCATGCATCTCTTCTAACATTTTGTAAGCTCAAAATCCTTGTAGAGTACTTTTACACACATTGTAGACCCAGATGAGATGCCACAGTATTAAAAGTCAAGGACAATCCACATAGACATAATCTGTTTATTTGTTTGTTTATTTGATTTGATGCGTTATGTCGCAGCCAACAATTTTTCAGTCGTGTTGGGATGATTTTCCGTCTTCCTGGGTCGAACCAGTATTAAGATGCATATAATGTGTTTGCTCAAGGATACATTTACACAGTGACTCTGCCAGCGATGAGTCCTAAATAAGCATCCTTTCACTCCCCAGTGTAACGTTCCACCATCTGTGCCCCTGTGTCCACTTTCTAGTACAGATGTTCCTTTTAGCAGTGTCATTAAGATTGCCATACACTGACTGAACTTGGAATCCAAACACATGTCATAAGTAAGGCTTTGAGAGCCATATTGAGGGGTCTATTCTGCTGCCCTATTCTCGCCAAAGGTTTGCTTTTCAGAAATTCGAAACCGCATCTCCAGGCCTCCATCCAAGAATTAAAATGACATAGACTAACTATGACTACAGCATCAAAAATTGCAAATACAAAGCAGAATATCTCTCTTGTCATTGACAGAAACACCAGTTGAACACTAAGTCTTCTGCACAGTCAAAAGGTTCATCCTAGCATAAATGTTTCAGTCAAAGGCTCTTCTAGTTCTTAGACATAACTGCACAAATAAGGTATCACACTGCTACAAGGGACACAAACTATAACATTCAGACAAAACTGCACAATAAGGTAATGTCAACCTTAAAGACTAGAAAGTCCAAGAATCTTTGATCTCCATCTTCCTGACTATGTAACTGCCCCAACAAATACCTCACCAAGCTCTCATATATCAAGACTTTCATAAGCCTGCAGCTGAACATACATTGAAATCTATATGACTGCCATGTGCATGAACTCCTGGATAAAAATGGCTATCAAGACTAGCAAGGAAGCCCTAGACGGAGTCTTTCAAAGAGATGCCAAAGAGCTCTTATAGGTACAATGGTAAGTCAAACAGAGGCAGATCCTGGCTATCCACCTGGATTAGTGCCATGTCTTGGCAGATTGCCTGATGGTGAAATATTTGCAGCTTTAGTATGGTCAAACAAACTGAGTGTCATGGGCAGCATGGTTTGGCCCGATAAGATCAATGCAGACACAGGCTCTTTGAAGAAAAGTGCAGAGTGCTACTGCCCACTTTGGATTCTGGATTAACCCTACTTTTCTGCCACCATCCAGACCACATCAACCGAAATCGACATTGAAACGGGGCCCCATTTAGATTTCAATGCAGATTTCTAGTTAACTAGTAAGGATTGCCACACAAAATAGGTCAATATCAAAAGCCATCGTCGACAATTGCCAACTCCACAGGTCTCTCACGAATTGTGTTGTCTGAATTGTTCTTGGTGGAGCAAACCTGAAGCCACAAAGAAGACACCTAAGTTTGTGTGTACATAGCAGCTAACAAATATTTAACCCTGCAGGTAGTCCGACAAGACAAGGCACTGGTCCAGGTAGGTAGATCCTAAGGCTCTACTCTGAATGGCTCACCATTGTATAGGCAAGAGCCATTTGTTAACCATCGCCAAAACCAGGTGCAGGGTTTTCAGGACAGCCTTGGTAGCTGTTTCCCCAAGAAATCTTGCACAAAGCAGGTATACAGACTTCAATGCATGTGCAGCCACAGCCATATGAGTCTTGGTATAAGTGGGCCTAGATGAGATGCTTGTTCAGCCAGTTGACACAGGCAGGAACATAAAAACCAACAGATTACGAGACTTTGCCAGCCTTTAAAGTAGACACAACCTTGTTGAACAGCTTGGTCTGGATGGTAAAAATTACATCCCTCATGTCAATGTGCTAACTTGCACTGTTATCAAAACATGACAGTTTCTTCTGGCAAAGCCATGGCCAGCTGCCACACTATCCTATGGTGAGCCTCATTGACAACGCAGATGTGTTCCATTAGCATTTCCTGTCAAAGATGTAGGAAAAAGTTGTGCATGTTTTATTTGCCACAGATACTAAAGCTATTCTATGGTAAAGAAGAGTCATACTGGTCCCCTTTTCTGTGTCCAAAGAACAACTCATGCATTGTCTTCAGCTGGTCCATAGTAAGCTGTGTAAGAATGTGACAGGTAGTACTGGGCTACATTGTACCAGTAGCAGAAGTGACCACACATCTGAACATACACAAATATTTTTCAGATGACAAAAGAGGTGGCTCTGACCTGACTTGACATGGCTTTAACAAATATCGGTTGACTCAATACTGGGTCATGCATCTCTTCTAACATTGTGTATGCTCAAAATCCTTGTAGAGTACTTTTACAAACATTGTAGACCCAGATCAGATGCCACAGTATTAAAGTCAAGGACAATGCACATAGACATAATCTGTTATTGTTTATTTGATTTGATGCTTTACATCCCCTGTCAACAATTTTTAAGTCAAGCTGGGATGATTTCCTGTCTTCCTGGGTCGAACCAGTATCAAGCAGCAGATAAAGTGTCTTGCTCAAGTACACATTAATAATAATAATAATAATAATAATAATAAGTCTTTATTTTCAGAGGGTAACACATTTTTTACACAGTGAGTCTGTTGGCGGTGAGTCTCCAACTAGCAGCCCTTCTATCCCCAGTCTAATGCTCTCCCATCTGAGCCATTGGCTGTGCTCCCTTTTCTAGTATAGATGCTCCATTTAGTAGTACCATTAAGGATGTCATTCACTAGCTGAACTTGGAAATCAAACACATGTCCCAAGAAAGACTTTGAGAGCCATATTGAGGGGCCTATTCTGCTGCCCTATTCTTGCCAAAGGTTTGCTTTTTAGCATTGAACAATTTTGAACACATGCACACCTAGATAGGTTTTCCTCCTCGAATAATGGGCTGCTTCTGCCCGAATAAGACACTGACAGTACTGGGCTACATTTTACCAGTAGCAGAAGTGACCATGCACAAAATTCTTTTCAGATGACAAAAGAGGTGGCTCTGACCCGACTTGACATATTGGTTGACTCAATACTAGGTCATGCATCTCTTCTAACATTTTGTAAGCTCAAAATCCTTGTAGAGTACTTTTACACACATTGTAGACCCAGATGAGATGCCACAGTATTAAAAGTCAAGGACAATCCACATAGACATAATCTGTTTATTTGTTTGTTTATTTGATTTGATGCGTTATGTCGCAGTCAACAATTTTTCAGTCGTGTTGGGATGATTTTCCGTCTTCCTGGGTCGAACCAGTATTAAGATGCATATAATGTGTTTGCTCAAGGATACATTTACACAGTGACTCTGCCAGCGATGAGTCCTAAATAAGCATCCTTTCACTCCCCAGTGTAACGTTCCACCATCTGTGCCCCTGTGTCCACTTTCTAGTACAGATGTTCCTTTTAGCAGTGTCATTAAGATTGCCATACACTGACTGAACTTGGAATCCAAACACATGTCATAAGTAAGGCTTTGAGAGCCATATTGAGGGGTCTATTCTGCTGCCCTATTCTCGCCTAAGGTTTGCTTTTCAGAAATTCGAAACAGCATCTCCAGGCCTCCATCCAAGAATTAAAATGACATAGACTAACTATGACTACAGCATCAAAAATTGCAAATACAAAGCAGAATATCTCTCTTGTCATTGACAGAAACACCAGTTGAACACTAAGTCTTCTGCACAGTCAAAAGGTTCATCCTAGCATAAATGTTTCAGTCAAAGGCTCTTCTAGTTCTTAGACATAACTGCACAAATAAGGTATCACACTGCTACAAGGGACACAAACTATAACATTCAGACAAAACTGCACAATAAGGTAATGTCAACCTTAAAGACTAGAAAGTCCAAGAATCTTTTATCTCCATCTTCCTGACTATGTAACTGCCCCAACAAATACCTCACCAAGCTCTCATATATCAAGACTTTCATAAGCCTGCAGCTGAACATACATTGAAATCTATATGACTGCCATGTGCATGAACTCCTGGATAAAAATGGCTATCAAGACTAGCAAGGAAGCCCTAGACGGAGTCTTTCAAAGAGATGCCAAAGAGCTCTTATAGGTACAATGGTAAGTCAAACAGAGGCAGATCCTGGCTATCCACCTGGATTAGTGCCATGTCTTGGCAGATTGCCTGATGGTGAAATATTTGCAGCTTTAGTATGGTCAAACAAACTGAGTGTCATGGGCAGCATGGTTTGGCCCAATAAGATCAATGCAGACACAGGCTCTTTGAAGAAAAGTGCAGAGTGCTACTGCCCACTTTGGATTCTGGATTAACCCTACTTTTATGCCACCATCCAGACCACATCAACCGAATTCGGCATTAAAACGGGGCCCCATTTAGATTTCAATGCAGATTTCTAGTTAACTAGTAAGGATTGCCACACAAAATAGGTCAATATCATAAGCCATCGTCGACAAATGCCAACTCCACAGGTCTCTCAAGAATTGTGTTGTCTGAATTGTTCTTGGTGGAGCAAACCTGAAGCCACAAAGAAGACACTTAAGTTTGTGTGTACATAGCAGCTAACAAATATTTAACCCTGCAGGTAGTCTGACAAGACAAGGCACTGGTCCAGGTAGGTAGATCCTAAGGTTCTACTCTGAATGGCTCACCATTGTATAGGCAAGAGCCATTTGTCACCCTTCGGCAAAACCAGGTGCAGGGTTTTCAGGACAGCCTTGGTAGCTGTTTCCCCAAGAAATCTTGCAAAAAGCAGGTATACAGACTTCAATGCATGTGCAGTCACAGCCATATGAGTCTTGGTATAAGTGGGCCTAGATGAGATGCTTGTTCAGCCAGTTGACACAGGCAGGAACATAAAAACCAACAGATTACGAGACTTTGCCAGCCTTTAAAGTAGACACAACTTTGTTGAACAGCTGGTCTGGATGGTAAAGTTTACATCCCTCATGTCAATGTGCTACCTTGTTCTTGCACTGTTATCAAAACATGACAGTTTCTTCTGGCAAAGCCATGGCCAGCTGCCACACTATCCTATGGTGAGCCTCATTGACAATGCAGATGTGTTCCATTAGCATTTTCTGTCAAAGATGTAGGAAAAAGTTGTGCATGTTTTATTTGCCACAGATACTAAAGCTATTCTAAGGTGAAGAAGAGTCATACTGGTCCCCTTTTCTGTGTCCAAAGACATCTCATGCATGGTCTTCAGCTGGTCCATAGTAAGCTGTGTAAGAATGTGACAGGTAGTACTGGGCTACATTGTACCAGTAGCAGAAGTGACCACACACATCTGAACATACACAAATATTTTTCAGAGCTCTGACCTGACTTGACATGGCTTTAATAAATATTGGTTGACTCAATACTGGGTCATGCATCTCTTCTAACATTGTGTATGCTCAAAAGCCTTGTAGAGTACTTTTACAAACATTGTAGACCCAGATGAGATGCCGCAGTATTAAAAGTCAAAGAAAATTTTAATCAACATCGACATAATCTGTTGTTTGTTTGTTTTTGTTTATTTGATTTGATGCTTTAGTCCCAGTCAACAATTTTTCAGTCATGTTTGGATGATTTCCTGTCTTCCTGGGTCAAACCAGTACTAAGCAGCAGATAATGTGTCTTGCTCAAGGAGACATTTACGCAGTGCATCTACAGGCAATGAGTCCTGAATAAGCATCCCTTCGATCCCCAGTCTAACGCTCTACCAATTGTGCCCCTGTGCTCCACTTTCTAGTACAGATGTTCCTTTTAGCAGTGCCTTTAAGATTGCCATTCACTGGTTGAACTTGAAATCCAAACACATGTCCTTAACCAAAACTTTGTACTTTTTAAAGGTGTCCTAGATTTTGACCCCCAACCCCACCAACAGGGACCCTTGGGTCAGTGGAGTTAATATGTGAATGCCAACCTCCCAGGGTAACTATGGTCCAAATATGAATACTTTCTGATTAGTGGTTCACTTGAGAAACTTTCAACAAACTTTGTCGTCAATTCCATGAATGATGAGCAAAAACACATACAGACATATGTAGAGACGAAAACTATATAACCATCAGCATAACTGCCGGGGGTATAATTAATGTGACGATAAAATCCTAACTACATGCACATCTTATGACTATGAACAAAATTTAACACATGCGCATCTTTAAACTATGAATAAAACACATACAAAATTTCAAAATGATTGGAATAAAACTGTGCGGTCAAAGTACACACTCATTGCCCCTGTGATGCTGAAAGATGACAAAGTTTACAAGTCAAATCTTTTTTAACTCTTAAAGCGCTTATCACCACTGCAGCAGACGACAAATTTTGCGACATCTTTCCTAATTTTCGAAAAAAATAAGGTATGATATTTCATGTGAATTGTCTGCAGCAGAAAATTCTCATGAAATATCATGCCTTATTTGTTATTTTTGAAAAAGCAGAACATTTGAAATTGTCGTCTGCTGCAAAATGTAGGTGTCGCTTTATGGGTTAAAAAATGAATGCAACAATGTCCAAACCACATGCACATCTTTAGACTATGAAAAAACACATGCATATCTTCAGACATGAATAAAACACCAGTAATTTTCAAAGAGATAAAAAAAAAACTGTTAGGAAAGTTGAGTTCAAACTTTCCTAAGTATTCACTCTTTGCAGAGAAAAAGATGAACAGAGAGACAGACAAATTGCCCCCTGGGAAATTTTTAATGCTTTTTGTCATCTGCTAATTTTTTCAAAATCAACTTTTTTTGAAAAATTTGTTCAGGTATACCATCTTAGTGTCAAACAGATTGGATCGAGATCAGACCTGACATTTTGCCGGGCCTGATCTGGGTCCAAACTGTTTGCAAAAGTTATCAGCAGACGACACAGGGAGATAAAGAATTAACAGTCTCCTTCGATTAACATCAGGGGACAATGATTTTTTTCGATAGCTGGTACTTCATCATGAAATTGAGTTTAATTGGCCCAGTAGTTTCATAAATAATTGAAATGGATGATGAACAAATTGACACCAGAGTCAATGGCATACTATTAGCTCACCAATGAGCCCTCTGCTCAGTTGAGCTAAAAATTGTTAAGATATAAAGCATCAACTAAAAAAACCTTGTTGGCTAAGAACAAGAATAACTGTTTATAAGTACACTTCGCATCCAAGTCAGAAATTTCAAAGAAATCCCATGATCAGCTATGAATGGCCAATCTAGGTGTTCTTAACAGATCGTATGACTTAAGCAATCCACCCAATGACCATTTGTGTCAAATTATTTCCAAATCGGCCATGTATATGTGTTGCATTTTTGACAAGAATTCCCTATACATCAAGTCCGTACCAAAAAAATAATTTTCTTATTTCTCATCCAAAACATATGTTGTGGGTACTCAAAAGAACCGTCTCAATGAGACGGTTCTTTTGAGCACCCAAAACATATGTTAAAACTGATGGGTAAGAAAATATTTACAATTTTACGCTCAAAAATTGTGTTTATCTCAACCTATGTACATGCAAAGGAAACTACATGTACAGATGTACCCACTACCTCTGAGTAATGACCTTAAGATCATTCCATTTCAAAAGGTTGATGCTGAACGTGTAACATGAGCTGGTCGGGCTGGGACATTTATATGTGTGTGTGTCAAAATATTATTAGTAGAATGTTAGTAAACACCTGACACCCCTATTTCTAGAACTATTTCAATATTGTAAATACAGTCATGCCTCAAAGCATTTTGTTTATCTATAGACTTCAGTCGATGGTACACCATCGCAAATACCCGCTTGGTGTCAAGCTCACATGAAATGTTGCCAAGTACCCTCTATATCATGTGACCTATGCACATTGCTTCATCCAACAGTTTAAGAGGAGGTGCATTTACAAGAAAATACATTCTTTGACCTTGACCTTGGTCTCACATGAAACGTTGCCCAGTACCCCCTACATTATGTGACCTATGCACCTGCAAAGTCTGAAGTTGCTACATTCAACGGTTTAGGAGGAGGTACATTTACAAGAAAATACAATATTTGACCTTTGGCCATGACCTTGGTGTTGAGGTGTCATGAAACATTGCCCAGTGCCCTCTACATTATGTAACCTATGCAACTGCTAAGTTTGAAGTTGCAATGTCCAACAGTCTATGAGGAGATGCATTTTCAAGAAAATACATAATTTGATCTTGTCCTTGGAGTCAAGGTCATACAAAACATTGTCCAGTACCCTCTACATCATTTTACCTATGCACCTGCAAAGTTTGAAGTTGCTACGTTCAACAGTTTTGGAGAAGATGCAATTGCAAGAAACATGACATACGGACCCATAGACAGACAGATCGACGACGGACAGACTTGGGTACCAAATTAATATAGCCTTCTTTTCTAAAGAAAAAGCGGGTATAAAAATGGCCCCGCCCCCTGGCAGCCATGTTTTTTTAACAGATTAAATTAAATTAAGCAATCTTGGAAGAGGGTCATCGTCACCCAAGGACCATTTGTGTCAAGTTATTTTTAAATCAGGTCATTAGTTTTTGACAATTTTTAAATCTTGTCAAAAACTAATGGCTCGATTTAGAAGATCATTTTTTTATGTTTTCCCTTCAAATGCATAGCGGCCATGTTTTTCGACAGATCAAATTTATTTCAGCAATCTAGGTAGAGGGTCACCTTAGGACCCTTTGTACCAAATCATTTTCAAATCAGGCCTTAATGGGCTTCCAATAGATTTTAAAATATTCTGCATGGAATGAGAATCTTTTAGCAACTTTCAAACGGGACGACAATGATTATTCCTGTGAAGTTTGATGAAATTTTAGCAAGTAGTTTAGAAGATATGTGAAGAAATTGTTGACAGACGTTGGACGGACAGATGAACAATGGTGGCTGACGGACATCATATGATCACAATAGCTCACATTGAGCCTATGGCTCAGGTAAGCTAAAAAAAATTGACTGGGACCTAAAGCATAAGCTCAAACAAACCTGCCATTTACCTACTGTCCTGCCAACCAAGATTGACAGTGATGTAATATTTTGTTTACAATTACAAAGTAAAAGATAACTTGTACACTCAACTTTATCTAAAGTGAATCGATAGATCACTTGTGTATTAATCCTATCCTGAGGATAGGATTAATACACAAGTGATCTATTGATTATAAGTCTCCGTAACTTTGTAAACTGTCACTCTTAGCTGGCAGGACAGTAAGTAATATTGTGCTGTGGACACCTTCAGTTCTTTTCTAGATAATGTATGTACTACTTCCCTCCTCAATTTGTATTCAAATTTGCAAGATTCCATCTAGAATCATGCATTTACATGTAGAGTGGAAAAGAGTGTAAATCCTGATCAGCTGGTGCTGATCTGGAATTACCCTGTTTTCAATACATGATGTATACAAGTTTAGTATGACAATGGTTTAGCATGAGCCACGACAATGCGGCATTTTGACAAGTGTAGACTCAGAGGAGCATGTCACCTTTTAAGCTTAGAAACTCTAACTGCTGTTCAGTCAGTAGCTTAACAGTCATAGAATATTCAAACCTCTAGCAAAGGCTCTGATCAGACTGCGCGCATGCACATGCTGGTCTGAGCCTTTGCTGGTCCCCAATACCACATTGTTGAAAATCTCATGTTGCGGCTCAATTATACCTTTGCATGGAGATAAGAAGAAAGTGTCCTATGCACTATTTTCTAACTTAGCTTGAGCCTTGAGCTCTTCTAATACTACATTACATCAACTGTTACAATTAGCTTTAGCTGCATGTGCAAAACATGCTATATAAAATTCAAGTAGGATGTATTTATTGGCTTATAAGTAGATCTAAATTATCATTAGCTGCATGTGCAAAACATGCTATATAAAGTTTAAGTTGGATGTATTTATTGGCATGTTAGCATTTGCTGCATGTGCAAAACATGCTGTATAAAGATAAAGTAGGATGTATTCTAAAGCTTATAAGTAGATCTAAAATATTTTTTTCTCTCTCTTTCAGATGTGTTAGCCAACGGTTAAACATTGAATTAAACAATGTGGTTTTGGACAAGAAGATTTTTAAAGTGTTCATTTTGAAAATCAATTTTTAGCACCATGTGGCCTAGATAAGGAACCATTTGAACAATTTTTGGTAAGGGCCATATAAAGATCACTCGATCTGTCAAGTTTGATAAAAATCCAGCAACAAGCTTCGGAGGAGATGTCCTGTGAAGCAATTGTTGATTACGCACAAGACACAAAACATGACGGACATCTAACAATCACTATTAAAGCTCACTTTTTTTCAAAAACATTTTTTTAGGAACACTATCAGAGTGTAAAACAGCTTGGATCCAGATCAGGACCGACACTCTGTCGGTCCTAATCTGGGTCCAAACTGTTTGCAAAGCTTATAAATAAGCAGAGGACAAAAGTGATTTTAAGCTCACCTGAGCGAAAGGCATGAGGCCTTTGGCACAGGTGAGCTTTAAATCGCACTCTTAAGTAATGCACAATCAGATCTATCTGTCTATAAAACTATTTGTCTATTAAGTTTTGGGTCAAAAATCAGCTAAATAGCAAATGGAGTGCAGTGGCTCAGTGGTAGAGTGCTTGACTCGAGACCAAAGGGCCGCGAGTTCGAGCCTCACCGGTGTCACTGCATTGTGGTCCTTGAGCAAGACACATTTATCCTAGCTTAGTACTGGTTCAACCCAGGAAGACCTGTCCCTGTTTAACTGAAAGATTATGGTTATCTGGAGGGGATGAGAATCTAAAAAAATATTTGGCATGGCCTAAATCAATGTTCACAATTTACTCTACTGGATTGAATAGAAATCAGAAGACAAAATTAACCCTTAAAGTATTCTATTTTTTTATAGAAGCCTGTGGGCTTATCAGGTTGAAGAGGGTAGGTAATATATGGGCCTCGAAGTGAGAAAATCTGTCTTCAGCATTAATTGCAAACAACAAAGGCGCAGACTGATCAGCGCCTCTGTTATTCTCTTTTTGGAAAGTATCATATTTAAGCTTGCTACAAGCGAAATTCCAATTTTCTAGCTAGTCTCTGTAGCTGAGGAGACCGGTTTGAGTCTCACTTTGTCGGCAACCCCAAAGACAGGTTTTGTGGCGTCGCAGCCCATATGACAATAACCATGCAAAAGTTGACCAAAAACTAAATATGTTGCACCCCCGGAAATGAAGACCACGTTTACATGCCAGCGGCAAATTTTGTTGTCTACTGATAATCTTTGCAAACAGTTTGCACCCAAATCAAGCCAGTGCCTGATCTGGATCCAAGCTCTGATGGTATTACCAAGAGAATTTTTCGAAACAATTTTGAAAAATATCTGCTGACGACAATAAAATGGTGAAAAATTACCAAGCACGCCAGCGTCTTCCTTAAGATCATGCCAATGAAGAATTATTCCCTCTGTCCATCAGTGATCATGGTCTTCCTGTCATCCAGTTTTATAACCTTGGTGGTCTGGTCTGTCACAGTCACATGTCAAATGCTCTAAGGAATGGGTCTAGCATGTGTCACATTTGTGGAAAGTTATTTGAAAATGCTGAACATACCATTTTTTTCTAGATCTGAGTCCAGAGGTCAAGATCACATTGACCCAGAAACATAATGTGACACTTCACGTCTCCAAATCTAATGTACATTACAGTCTGATTACTGTTTGTCTCACATAAGGGGCATAAAAATATTATCAACATGTTAAAATTCTACTTCTGAAATGTGCTTTCTTGTCCTTGAAAATTAAATCTGCCATGAAAAGTACTGGAACATTACTCTTAACACGCCTACCAAAGAATTGAATTCTTAACCACCGGTTCAATAACGAAGACTATTGGATCGTCATCCGGTTTGGCTTTGGAAGTCGTAAAAAGGTAAACAAACTTTGTATGTTCTTCCAGTTGGGATTAAAATAAATTTTTTGAGACAGTTATTGAAAAGTCGGAGAAAGTCATGCACTCGCACAAGGATTTCTATGTATCTACGTTTGCTGAGTAACTTTCATACCACATATTGTGCATATTAGCTAATCACTTTTCGCGTGGCGAAGGGGTGTCAGCAGTGGGCTTATCGTATACCTGGCAGCACTGAAAAATGGGACTAAATTTTGGGCCGCACATCCATACTATGTCATAGATAGGTAGTTACCCCCTCCCCCCTGCCTCTGCTGTGAATGTCCCCGCCCCTCATGAATACGAACCTGAGTTCATTGAAAAATGAAATACAGGTCAATATGATCAGATGACCGTTCTTGACCAATCAGATTAACAGATCTCAATAAATGTTATGACAGTTGTAATTATTTCGCGTTGGTGCCTAAATGATAGACGTTTGGCATGTCATTTTTTACACAAGATGGACACATACCTTCATAATTTTGTGTGATGACCCTTTGACTGACAAAGCAGCATAAGTAAGCAAATTGTCTAAAATTCATGGTTACGCATAGGATCTATATAAATGATAGGGACATTCGAAAACACCTGTCAGTTCTAAATGCCACTTATCTGTGTGTCTATCAAAACTAAACAGCATTTTTATACCTAACTCATGACAATATTTCTACATGTGTATAATGCTACCCTCTATTCCCCAGAATGACGCTGACTTAATTACCAGCCATGAGGAACGGCCAATATGAAGACAGACCTGTTACCCCGTGTAAATCAAACTACAATAAAAGCATGCACCTAGTAAAATGATATCTTTGCTTGGAACAGTTTTGGCAAAAGGACGTATTTTGAGTTTTCTACAAGACTCTAATGTATCCTTGGCTCGAGCAGCTCATTTATTCCCTGGGATTGCATTCCAAACATTTTTGGTTTGACTTTGTACCATGCTGTTATTATGACATTATTGTTAAATTTGACTTTAATTTCAGAATTACTGAAATTCTCTGTCGGTGCTTAAGTAGGTTTTATAGAATGGGTTTTCCAGATTCGTAGCGGATTGGGACAGCCATTCTTGGAGGGATTGTTCGCAGGACAAGTCATGCTAGGGTTGCTCCTCCTGGTCAACTTTGATGTGGTCAAAAGCCATTTCTAAGTTATCTAAAAAGAAAAACTTGTACATGATTGGAGAAGTGGGTATTTCTAGGGTGTTCTCCTTACCTCGCAAAAGGATAACGAGACTCCTGTTGTCTCAGACCTAACGGTGACCTCCCTGGCTTTAACCACTGGTTCAAACCTGGGGGCTCCTTTCTGAATTTTCCACTGCCAGGAACTGTACTGGAAATTCTTTTCAGTCTGTGTGATGAAGGGAATCTGAAGATTTTCAGATAACCAGCGGCCCGTACATTCTCAATTACCCTTGAGACACCAGGCCGTTCGACGCCATGATAGGGTCTATGGCACTCGCTCTCATTGGAAGCGGTCCCATTGTTCCTTTCTGGTAGTAGTGACCGGCTTCTAACGCTCTCAAAGCCGTGGAATACCGCGGTAGTTACCGCTTAGTACTTAGCCGATGTTCTTACTTTTCAAGATCAAGTTCTGGCTCTTTTGTAGCCATAGCCACCAAGGATCCTCAGCTTTCGCTCCCGACTGCCATGAGCGAGCCCCATACAAGCAAGTGAACAAGGGTTACTAGAGTGTACTGTTTACATTCACTCTTTTATAATACCGTTTTATCAAAGAGACATCAATCTCATTCCGTATCGAATTCTGATTTGATGCCTAGCCTATGGCTCGCACAAACCATATGGCTCTTGCCAAGTCTTGGTCGCCGCCGAGGCCTTTCCAGGCGGATTGCCTCGAGCAATGGCAAGCGGGATTGTAGCCATTAAGAAGCTAGAATCGTACTTACAGGCTTACATGGTTGCCGCTGGGGTAAAGGCGAGTAGAAGAGCGAGCCTCCACAGCTTATATGCTTGTCACTATTCGGACCCAGTATTATTCTCACTTACATGGTATGTACGGCAGGATTATGTCCTGATTATACTTCAGATCCACAGTATAAATTCCTTTTCACTTGACTGGTGAATTTTACCACTGTGTACAATGGGAACACCGTGTACTACCGCATCTATTAGATTTTATTCTGCAGTTATTGACTGAAGAATTTTAATCTCTTTCTGGTAGCCAGAATTGTTCTTGCTTCTGTTCTGCCTTGGTAGAACGTGAGATAGATATCACATACTGGGCGGCTCCGTATCCAGACCCAATGGAATGACAAGCAGGCTACTTCTGTTCAGGGTACTTGGGCATCAATTCATTTTATGTAACAATTGGCTTCTGAGAATTCAGCACCCAATACTTGAATCAGGTTTGCTCTGTATATAACCAAGATTCAAATAATGCCTCTGTCAAGACAATCACACTTCTGTGGGCTCATCTTGCATTGAAGTGGTTCAAGACGAACTAATCATGGGCGTTGGTTTTGGGTACTTTTTGATAGAGATCAAAATCATTATCCAACCAGCTCTTCCTCAGAGCAGATTTATCTTAGATGCTATATCCAAAATTGATTTAGGATTCAAGGGGCTAGTCCTTATCCTATATAATATCCTCCTTTGAGCTTTATTATGAATCTAACAGGATTCCTTCTTAGCCATAACTGAAGTCTTGGGTCAAGAGTCTAAAAGATCTCTGACCCGACGATGTAGTGGCCTCCCACTGTATGCAAGGTGTGTCACTTCCAGCTTTTATGACTTTCAGTTACACCTGAAGGCTGGGGAAATATCTAGGGCTAGTTTCCACAACAATTTTGTGCAGACATGTTTTTATTGGAACTCTGTCTGCTTTGAATTATTCTACTTCCTCACAATCTGAGTTTGCTGAGGTGTGTAACTATATTCACGTCTTAGCTTAATTGCTTTTGCAATTACTGACGTTTTAGTATGTTTCGCTATGAACCATCACTTACCAGAGGTAACACATTTCTGGGCAAGTGTTCCTTGGATGCTCCTTCTTGGCAAGTGTTCCTTGGATGCTCCTTTAGGTTCAGCAGAGTCTACAACCCAATGTTGGGTTTTGGATTTTGATGTGGCCAAATCTCTTGGGAAGTTTCAATAGTACTCTGTGTCACTGCATCATGTTGCAGTAACTTCTTTTCTATTTAGTATGCCTGGTAATCAAAAGACATGTAGTCAGTCTGTTTTAGACATATGGGTAAAAGATACTATTTCTTTCCTTTGTATCCATCCCAAATGTCAGGTTATTCCTCATTTTCGAGAGTAACACATTCAGGACCAGAGAAGATTCAACTTCTGTAGAAGTAGAATCCATGCTGGACAGACATCCATAGAACCAGTTTCTTCTTTCATCTGAAGAGCAGCTACTATAGCCGTTTTTCTGGTTTGCAAGGTCGGGAGGATGGAGTCCAGTTTCAGATCCCTCCCAACTATTTGCCATATTATATTTTCCTTCAGTGGAAGGCATATTATGTCTTCCTTCCGTGGAAGGCATATTATGTTTTCCTTTAGTGGATCTTTGGACCCTGTATGTCTTTCTCTATCAAAGCACATATGGCTTGATTTATGCATTTTATCATCAAGCCCAGTGGTTGTATCTTATCTGTTTCAAGCTCTATTCCTCAAAGAACTTCTGAGTACAATTCTCTCCCTGAAAATTGTTTCCAATTGGGATAAGCAGAGTTGGTTTCCAGTCAGATATTTTTTCTGAGTATGAGCTCTGTGTAGATGAGGATCTCTCAGGCTTGTCTGTAGACAGGCGCAGGAGACTATTTCATTGTTTTTGAGAATATTATAGTAGCTAGCGTAGTGTAGTAGACATACCACTCACCTTTATCAGGGGTTCCAATTTGATCCCCGCCTCCTCCATTCTGTAGGATTAGACTCTAGCCATGGCCCAGTCTCCATATGTCCTTATGTGTTGGTGGGATGTTTACACAAACACTGACACTCAGAGATTATTATCTTGTTCAGCCCTGAGATCTATTCTCTCTTAGGCCAATTGGAGTCCATTGTTTGACTTCTGCCAAATGGTAGAGCTGTCAAGCATTGCTAGCCCTTTTGATACCAAACAGACCATCATGGGATTTTTCATTTCCCTATGTCTTTGGTACAGTCAGGCTGTATTCCAATGGTTGAACAGGGAATTCCTGTTAACCATTGAGCTTTTAGGCTTGCTTTTCTCAGACTTGTCTATTTAATGGACACAAGTATGTTGGCTGAGGAACCCATGGGTGCCCTTTCAGCTTCCGACCAATGGTCTGTTCATTGACAGGAACAATACATCTATGGTCTTTTATTTAGAGTTGTCATGCTCTCTGAAATCCTTCCCTATGATTATTACTACTGTTATGTATTACTGTCAGCAGATAATATTTCAGTGGTGGTTTTCTTAACAAGAAAGGGCGGCCCGGTCACATACCTTGTCATTCTTGGTTTGTTTGTTTGTTTAGTTGCTTTACGTCCCAAGTCAACAGATATGGTCATGGCGGGACGGTCAGTTCACCTAACCACACTTTTTCCTGTGCAAGCTTGCACAAGCAGTTAACCAGTACTTCGTACACATACTTTCGCTTGTAACTGAAAACAACCCTTCTTGAATGATTCAGCGGAAGGGAGGAGAATGACCGTAGTAATTATTTCATGATCAATCTCAACGAAAGTATGGGAAAGGGCCGCGATCAAGCTCGTGACCCCTGGATCTGCAGTCAGACTTGCATCTGTTGCCAGACTCTTTACCGTCTGCGCTTGTCATTCTTGGTTATCAATCAGTTAGGTTGGTGCATGAATGCTTGGTGGCTCTAACGGCCTGTATTCTCTGACCTATTCTTTTTTATGAACGGTAGAGATTTTATAGAGTAGACTGTATATAGGACACTCTGTTTCGGATTCTCATATTCTGGGAAGTCCCTCTCTTAGATCTGTTTGCCACAGGCTAACGATTGACTTCCTTTTTTTCATTTCTTATTTGCACTATCACAGGCTTGGACAGTGGACAGCATGTCCCTTCGTGGGAGGGAATGATATATGGAGAACTTGCTTGTTTTTCCTGTTAGATACATGCTTGAATGTCATCTGTTCTTACAGTCCTGTTTTTCTGCTGGTTGTACCAAAAGTCTGGACTCCTTCGGGTGGATTGTTGACCCCGACTCATTACGGTCTTCTGGTCAGCTTGCACACTAGGCTGTGCTGCAAGGAGTTCTTTTTGAGGCAGCATTTTTTATAATCTGCCGAGAGAGAATCTGTGCTTCAAGCTATTCACTCAGACTTATTCTAATTCTGATGTGACTGTTGTATGATTTGGTTTCTCCAGCGGGAGATATATCCAATAGACCATCTGTTATGTTATTGACAGATTTTCTTCTTCCTTTTTGAGGGAAAGCTAGGGATTAATTCAGATACTTGCTGAAGCTTTCATTGCCCTCAGTAGGTCTCTTCATCCAGCTCTCTCTGATATTATCAGATATGAGATTGGAGAGTCTTTTTAACCGGACTGCACTTCTTTGTGCTCTTCCCTGGGGTTTTTCCAGTCTCAAGAAGTCAATATTTTATCTTTTGTCATCTTGTTTTTTGAGACTTTTGTGCATTACTCAGAAGGAAGTTTCTGATTTCGCTAGAGATTTGTGATAGTCAACATTTTGATTATCAGTCTCTTCTGGTTAAGTATAATTTCAATATGTTTCTGGCATGGACATTTTTATTGTCCAGTTTGTGCCTTATATTTTTTGTGTTGAACATGGTGTCCTGGGTCAGGTGTGGTACTTGATGTATCCATTCCTGATCTTGCCTTCTTCCTTACTTAACCTTGAGATAGGAAGATTTCTTATCTATTTTGAGGCATATGCTAGGGATATGGGTTTCTACTATATCTAGATAGTTAAGTAGAGTCCTACGTACATGGATGGTAGACATTGCATTTTGCCTATGCCAGTCTGATTCCTAGCCTTATTGTGCGCATGTGCTTAGAATGAGTTCAAGTATTATTGGTAGAACAAGTTCTGTGGATTCAGTTTTTAGCTGGATATTGGCTTTGATAAATCCTTTTAATAGGTTCTAACGTTAGATTACAGGTTTTATTGAAAATCTGCTTCTCTTGGTCCTATTCTGATTAATAATTTTCTTGTTGAATGTTTCTTGGTCGCAACATTCTTGGACCTTTTTTCTGGTGTGCACGGTGATTATTTTCTCACCAATCATAGCCTGTCATGTGATTTCTTCATATAAAATGGCAGACATTCAGGAAATCTTGTGTTCAATATCGGATATTTATCCTTTTTCATGTTTTTCCTGAATTTTTCTGTGAATTCGGCTCAACAGTTCCTTTGAAGAAGACAGCATTTTCTATCCATTCTTCACAATTGTTCTATGATATGGCAATTTGGCTATTTTTAGATACAAGACTGTACCAGCCTGTTCGTCATTAAAACTGTCTGTTGTTGTCAATTGAAAACTGTGCAAAACAGATTTTGTTTACATTGTAGATTACCGAGCTGAATATTGTAACCCCTATGTTGAATGGTAAGTCGATCTTTTGACTTAGTTATTTTCCATTCAGTGACAGATTTTTCCCACACCATTCAGAAAGATAAAATCTAGTAGCTTATAGTAATATTGTTGTGAGTTAGATGCTATAAATTTTATATGTTTGTTCTAACATAAATATTGATGAATCTATACTCACTATAATATATGTAACAATATTATGATAAGGCCCAGGCAAGCATGCGTCCCACCTCCCCACACATCTGTTTCTCTGTACGTTTTCTTGCAAAAGAGGAAGTTTACAGTTATCATTTTACTAGGTGCATGATTTTATGGTAAATTTTTGAGAGGTTACAGGTCTGTCTTCATATCGGTGATTCCTCACAGCTGGTAAATTAAGTCAGCCTCATTCTGGGGAATAAAGGGTAGCATATAGTAATAGTCGTGAGTATAGATTTATAAATATTTATGTTGGACCAAACATATAAATTCATTTCCGAGTTGGAAATTCACTACATTTTAGTATAATATATATATTATCCCTTATCATGCTGTAGACAGTATACACTATTCATTGTTTTTCTGCAAAAAACATTTATTTTGCCGTAAAATTGAATATAGAATACAATTTGGTGTAGTTTCAATATTTTTTTCAATGTGGGTAAGCTGGCCATCCTGTCAGATTTTTCGAGGTTAAGCATTAGATTGTTCTGTTTTCTACCTAGGTCTGTGGACGTAAGATCTGCTGTGCTTGAATGAAAAGTACTGTGTGTGGTTCCTTGCTGTGCTGTCCTACCAGAGATTGACTTTCATAGACTTGCTGTACTTGCAGTAGGCAAGGGTAGACGTGTAGTGTGTATGGTGCTTTGTGCATGTTTTATTGAAGTGGTGTCCTACCAGAGATTGACTTTCAGAAGACTTGCTGTACTTGCAGTAGGCAAGGGTAGACGTGTAGTGTGTAAGGTGCTTTGTGCATGTTTTATTGAAGTGGTGTCCTACCAGAGATTGACTTTCAGAAGACTTGCATTACTTGCAGAAGCAAGGGTAGATGTGTAGTGTGTAAGGTGCTTTGTGCATGTTTTATTGAAGTGGTGTCCTACCAGAGATTGACTTTCAGAAGACTTGCTGTACTTGCAGAAGCAAGGGTAGACGTGTAGTGTGTAAGGTGCTTTGTGCATGTTTTATTGAAGTGGTGTCCTACCAGAGATTGACTTTCAGAGGACTTGCTGTACTTGCAGAAGCAAGGGTAGACGTGTAGTGTGTAAGGTGCTTTGTGCATGTTTTATTGAAGTGGTGTCCTACCAGAGATTGACTAAAGACCAGGACCCGGAATTACAATGCCTCCTTAAAGTTAAGGAAGACTGAAGTTAAGTATCCATAATTCAACATGCTATATTAGATACTAAATAAATTGCCTGAATCGATGCAGTACTTGTGGTCAAAGATATAATTGTGATCTACATCAAAATTAAACTATTTTGATTTGAATCAGTTTGAAACGTTATTTTTCGCATCCTGAAAAAAATCAAACCTTAACTTAAATCTTCCTTAACTTTAAGGAGGCATTGTAATTCCGGGCCCAGGCCCCAAGGTTATAAAACTTTTTTTCATGCTCAAGTTGGCATTTTATCATTTATTAACAGGATAAATACACCAACTAAGAGTTTGACAGCAAGAAAATTCATTATTTTTCAGCATTTTAGCTTTAATTATATATAGCAGTTGAAAGTTTCACTGAACAGGACTAAAGTGAGGAATTATAATGAGAAACAAGTTATGAGTACTTAAACCAGGAATTAAAAATGTGGTACAAGTTAAAATGAAGAGTTTTGAAGTGAGGAATTCTAATGAGAAATAATTTATGAGTACTTAAACCAGGAATTCAAATACAGAACAAGTTAAACTAAAGAGGACTGAATGAGGAATTATAATGAGAAATAAGTTATGAGTACTTAAACCAGGAATTCAAATATGGTACAAGTTAAAAGAGGACTGAAGTGAGGAATTCTAATGAGAAACGAGTTATGAGTACTTCTGCCAGGAATTCAAATACGGTACAAGTTAAACTATAGAGGACTGAAGTGAGGAATTATAATGAGAAACAAGTTATGAGTACTTAAACCAGGAATTCAAAAGTGGTACAAGTTAAAATGAAGAGTTTTGAAGTGGGGAATTCTATCGAGAAACAAACTATGATCCAGGAATTCAAATGTGGTACAAGTTAAAATGAAGAGTTTTGAAGTGAGGAATTCTAATTAGAAATAGTTAATGAGTACTTAAGCCAGGAATTCAAATATGGTACAAGTTAAACTGAAGTTTTGAAGCAAAGAATTCTCATGAGAATCAAGTTATGAGTACTTAAGAAAGGAATTCAAATACAGTACAAGTTAAACTAAAGAGGACTGAAGTGAGGAATTCTCATGAGAAACAATTTATGAGTACTTAGGCAATGAATTCAAATGTGGTACAAAGTCATCTAAGGTTTATAAAGTGAAGAATTCTAATTTGGTTTCATATAATGAGTAGAAATTGATTACAAACTAAAAACACTGGAACTATCTAGTAGTAAAATATAAAATATATTACAAACTTAAACACTGGAACACTCTAGAATGAAAAAAAATGATTACATACTATAAATACTGGAACAATCTGGAAAGAAAAAAAAATATTGATTACATTTAACTTGAAATACTGGATTAGTCTAAAAAGAAAACAGCTTATTGATTACAAACTACAAAATCTGGAACAATCCAGTCCTATCTCTTTTACTGTCTTTGTGGAACTAACCTTGGTATCCCTGGCGTTTCAGTTCTGTCTCGTATGGTAAGTGCATACCTGAATGTCACTATGGACCAGACTATACCCGGTCTTCTCCCAGAGATAACTCCACGATGCAACCGTTTTAGTACCATCAACACAACCTAATCCTACGGGCCTCAGCGTTCAGACAGCAGAAACAGAAGAACAGGAACACTGGAAAACAGGAACACTGGAAAAAAGGAACAATGGAAAACAGGAACATCTGAAAAAACACAGAGAAACAGGAACAGTGAAACAGGAACATCTGAAAACAGGAACAGAGAAACAGGAGCACTGGTTAACAGGAGCATCTGAAAACAGGAACAGAGAAACAAGGAACTGGAAAACAGGAACAATGGAAATCAGGAACATCTGAAAACAGGAACAGAGAAACAGGAGCACTGGAAAACAGGATGACTGGAAAACGGGAACATCTGAAAACAGGAACAGAGAAACAAGACACTGGAAAACAGGAACAATGGAAATCAGGAACATCTGAAAACAGGAACAGAGAAACAGGAACAATGGAAATCAGGTAAATCTAAAAATGCAAACAGTGGAAAACAGGAATACTGGAAAAAGGAAACACTGAAAAAAAGGAACACTGGAAAACAGGAACATTTGAAAACAGGAACAGAGAAACAGGAATAGAGAAACAGGAACACTGATAAACAGGAACACTGGAAAACAGGAACATCTGAAAACAGGAACAGAGAAACAGGAACAAGAAGACAGAGCAGCAGCAGGGGATATAAAGAGAATGGGAGACAAGAACAGAGCAGAAGCAGGCAGTACGGTGAGAAAGGGAGAACAACAAGACATAGAAGCAGCAGGGAATATAAAGAGAAGAGAGTAATACAAGAGGACAGAGCAGCAGCAGGGAATATAAAGGGAAGAGCAGACCAAGAGGACATAGCAGCAGCAGGGAATACAAAAAGAATAGGAGAACAATCAGACAGAGCAGCAGCAGGGAATATGAAAAAGACCTGAAGTTAGGAATTCTAACGAGAAACAATTTATGAGTACTTAAGCAAGGTATTCAAATGTGGTACAAAGTCATCTTAGTATTATAAAGTGAAGAATTCTTATTTGGTATGAGTAAACATTGATTGCAAACTAAACACACTGGAACTATCTAGTAGGAAAAATAAAATATATTACAAACTTAAATACTGGAACACACTTGAATGAAAAAAAATATGATTACATACTATAAATATTGGAACAATCTAGAAAGAAAAAAGCTAATTGATTACATTTAACTTCATATACTGGATTAATCTAAAAAGAAAAACAACCTTATTGATAACAAACTACAAAATCTGGAACAACCCAGTCCTATCTCTTTTACTGTCTTTATGGAACTAACCTTGGTATCCCTGGCGTTTCAGTTCTGTCTCGTATGGTAAGTGCATACCTGAATGTCACTATGGACCAGACTATACCCGGTCTTCTCCCAGAGAAAACTCCACGATGCAACCGTTTTAGTACCATCAACACAACCTAATCCTACGGGCCTCAGCGTTCAGACAGCAGGAACAAAGAAGCAGGAACACTGGGAAACAGGAACACTGGAAAAAGGAACACTGGAAAACAGGAATGATGGAAAACAGGAACATCTGAAAACAGGAACAGAGAAACAGGAACACTGGAAAACAAGAACATCTCCAACAGAACATTTTAAAACAGAAACAAAGAAACAGGAAAACTGGAAAACAGGAGCATCTGAAAACAGGAACAGAGAAACAAGGCACTGGAAAACAGAAACATCTGGAAACAGGAACATCTGAAAACAGAAACAGAGAAACAAGGCATTGGAAAACAGGAACAGAGAAACTGGAAAACAGGAGCATCTGAAAACAGGAACAGAGAAACAAGGCACTGGAAAACAGGAACATCTGAAAACAGGAACATCTGAAAACAGGAAGATCTGAAAGCAGGAACAGAAAAACAGAAACACTGGAAAACAGGAATATGTGAAAACAGGAACAGAGAAACAAGGACCTGGAAAACAGGAACAGAGAAACAGGAAAACTCAAAAACAGGAAGATCTGAAAGCAGGAACAGAGAAACAGAAACACTGGAAAACAGGAACATGTGAAAACAAAGTTGGGGGGGGGGGGGGGGGGGGGGCAGGGATAACGAATGGCAGGGGAAAACATCAGAAGGGATTCAAAATAATAGAGGCAAACACAACAGAGCAATTCCATGAAATACAAAGAGTGGGGAACACAAAGACAAAGCTGCAGCAGGGAATGTGAACTTAAGATCAATACAGAGCAGTGGTAGGGAATACAAAGATGGGAAGAACAAGAAGACAGGGTAGCAGCAGGAAATGTGAAGAATAGTGAGGAACATGATTTAACACTGCTAGAATACAGTACAAAGAGAAGAGAACAAGGACAGAGTAGCAGCAGGGATTACAAGGGGAAGGGGAGAACAAAAAGACATAGCAGCAGCAAGAATAACAAAGAGAAGAGGAAAACAAGAGGACAGATCAGCAGCAGGGAATATAATGAGAATGGTGTGAACAGGAAGATATAGCAGCAGCAGGGAATATAAAGAGAAGGGGAGAACAAGAGAACATAGCAGGGAATATAAAGGGAAGGGGAGAACAAGAGAACAAAGCAGCAGCAGGGAATATAAAGGGAAGGGGAGAACAAGAGAACAAAGCAGCAGCAGGGAATATAAAGGGAAGGAGAGAACAAGAGAACAAAGCAGCAGCAGGGAATATCACGAAAAGAGGAGAACAAAGAGGACAGAGCAGCAGCAGAGAATATAAATAGAAATAGAAAATACAGAAAGCACAACCTAACTTTTTCCCTCGTTGTTTCTCGTTTGATTTGACTTTTTCAGTGTGTTTAGTCACTATAATATTGGATGCAAACTAAGTTTGCACCTAGAAAATGGCCTAGAATCATATTTTAATGAATGGAATGTAAAAAAAACAGCATTTAAAGAAAGTCTATTGAGTGTGCCTTGTGATAGACGTCACGTGCAAACTGGCGCTACGCCAGAACAAACAGTGACGTCATTATGTTTGATGTTGATGTCACAACATGCGCAGCGTTATTTCTCACAAACATCATTCTCGTAAAACCTTTTATAAAAGTATACCAGTCCCAAAATTGAAAAAGTGCCTTGTTTTGCTACAGTGAAAATATTAATCGTATCAGTCACTAGTGAAAAAATACGATATTTTTTCACTGTAGAAAAATACCAATTTTATTCACAATTGATATGCATTGGATTCACTGCTTAGATAAAATAAAAAGGGAAGGGGAGAACAAAAGGACATAGCAGCAACAGGGAATATATAGAGAAGGGGAGAACAAGAGGACAGAGCAGCAGCAACAGGGATTATAGAAAATAAAGAGAAGGGAGGAACAGAGAGACATAGCAGCAGCAGGGAATATAAATAGAGGAATAAGAAGGCAGAGTAGCAGCAGGGAATATAGAGAAGAGAGGAACAGGAAGACAGAGCAGCAGCTAGGGAATATAAAGAGAAGAGGAGAACAAGAGAACAGAGCAGCAGCAGGGAATATAAAGAGAAGGAACAGAGAGACATAGCAGCAGCAGGGAGTATAAAGAGAAGGGGAGAACAAGAGAACATAGCAGCAGCAGGGAATATAAAGGGAAGGGGAGAACAAGAGAACAAAGCAGCAGCAGGGAATATAAAGGGAAGGGGAGAACAAGAGAACAAAGCAGCAGCAGGGAATATCACGAAAATAGGAGAACAAAGAGGACAGAACAGCAGCAGAGAATATAAATAGAAAAGAGGAACAAGAGAACTGGGCAGCAGCAGTTAATATAAAAAGATGAGAAGAATAGGATGTAGCAGCAGGGAATATTAAGAGAAGGAACAGAGAGAAATAGCAGCAGCAGGGAATATAAAGAAAAGGGGAGAACAAAGGGAACAAGCAGCAACAGGGAATATAAAGAGAAGGGGTGAACAAGTGGAAACAGCAGCAGCAGGGAATATAAATAAAAGGGGAAAACAAATGGACATAGCAGTGACAGAGGATATAAGGAGAATGGAAGAACTAGACGACATATCAGCAGCAGGGAATACACAAAGAAGAGAACAAGGGGACTGAGCAGTAGCAGGGAATATAAAAAGCAAAGATTAACAGGAATACAGAGCAGCAGCAGGGAATATATAGAGAAGAGAGGAACAGGAAGACAGAGCAGCAGCAGGGAATATAAAGAGAATTGAGCAAAAGGCAGAGCAGCAAGCAGGGAATATAAAGAGAAGAGAGCAAAAGGCAGAGCAGCAGCAGGGAATATAAAGAGAAGAGAGCAAAAGGCAGAGCAGTAGCAGGGAATATAAAGAGAAAAGAGCAAAAGGCAGTGTAGCAGCAGGGAATATAAAGAGAAGAGAGGAACGGGAAGACATAGCAGCAGCAGGGATTATAAATAGAAAAGGGGATCAAGAGCACAAAGCTGCAGCAGGGAATATAAAGAGAAGAGAGCAAAAGGCAGAGCAGCAGCAGGGAATTTAAAGAGAAAAGAGGACTGACCAGCAGCAGGGAATATAGAGAAGATAGGAACAAGAGGATATAGCAGCAGCAGAGAATATAGGAGAAGGGGAGAATCATAGGACACAGCAGCAGCAGCAGGGAATATAAAGAGAAAAGAGAAAGAAGAGGAAATAGCAGCAGTAGGGAATATAAAGAGAATGAGAGACCAAGAGGACTTGGCAGCAGGGAAAATAAATAGAAGGGGAGAACAAGAGGACAGAGCAGCAGCAGGAAATATAGAGGAAAGGAACAAGAGGACATAGCAGCAGCAGAGAATATAAAGAGAAGGGGAGAACAAAAAGGACAGACAGCAGCAGGGAATATAAAGAGAAGGGGAGAACAATAGGACACAGCAGCAGCAGCAGGGAATATAAAGAGAAAAGATGAAGAAGAGGACATAGCAGCAGTAGGGAATATAAAGAAAATGAGAGAACAAGATGGCTTGGCAGCAGGGAATATAAATAGAAGGGGAGTACAAGAGGACAGAGCAGCAACAGGGTATATAAAGAGAAGGGGAAAACAAGTGGAAATAGCAGCAGCAGTTAATATACAGAGAATAGAGGAACAGGAAAACAGAGCAGCAGCAGGGAATAATTAAGAGAAGGGGGGAACATCAAACATAGCAGCAGCAGGGAATATAAAGAGAAGAGAGGAACAAAGGATAGAGCAGTAGCAGGGAATATAAAGAAAAGGGGGAACAAGAGAAGATAGCAGCAGCAGGGAATATAAATAGAAGAGGAACCAGGAGGACAAAGCAGCAGCAGGGAATATGAAGAGAAGGGGAGAACAAGAGGACAGACAGCAGCAGGGAATATAAAGATAAGTGGAGAACAAGAGGACATAGTAGCAGCAGCAGCAGCAGGGAATATAAAGAGAAGGGAGAATGAGAGGACATAGCATTAGCAGGGAATATAAAGAGAAGGAGAGAACAAGCAGACATAGCATTAGCAGGGAATATAAAGAGAAGAGGAGAACAAGAGGACATAGCAGCAGCAAGGAATATAAAGAGCAAAATTTAACAGGAAGACAGAGCAGCAGCAGGGAATATAAAGAGAGGAATAAGAAGGCAGGGTAGCAGCAGGGAATATAGAGAAGAGAGTAACAGGAAGACAGAGCAGCAGCAGGGAATATTAAGAGAAGAAGAGAACAAGAAAAAATTGCAGCAGCAGGGAATATAAAGAGAAGGGAGGAACAAAGGATAGAGCAGTAGCAGGGAATATTAAGAGAAGGGAGGGGGGAACAAGAGAACATAGAAGCAGCAGGGAAATAAAAAGAAAAGGGGATAACAAGAGAACATAGCAGCAGCAGAGAATATAAAGAAAAGGGAAGTAAAAAGGACAGAGCAGCAGCAGGGAATATAAAGAGAGGAATAAGAAGGCAGAGAAGCAGCAGGGAATATAGAGATGAGAGGAACAGGAAGACAGAACAGCATGATGGAATAAAAAGAGAAGGGGAGATAAGAGAATATAGCAGCAGCAGGGAATATAGAGAAGAGAGAGACAAGGAAGACAGAGCAGCAGAAGGAATTAATGAGAAGGGGAGAACAAGAGAACATAGAAGCAGCAGGGAATATAATGAGAAGAGAGAAACAGAGAGACAGAGCAGTAGCAGGGTATATAAAGAGAAAAAAGGAACAAGAAGGCAGAGAAGCAGAAGGGAATATAATGAGAAGGGAGGAACAGAGAGACATAGCAGCAGCAGGGTATATAAAGAGAAGGGGGGAACAAATGGAAATAGCAGCAGCAGTGAATATAAAGAGAAGAGAGTAACAGGAAGATAGAGCAGCAGCAGAGAATATAAAGAGAATGGGAGAACAAGAGAACAAAACAGCAGCAGGAAATTTAAAGAAAAGGGAAGAAAGGACAAAGCAGCAGCAGGGAATATAAAGAGAGGAATAAGAAGGCAGAGTAGCAGCAGGGAATATAGAGAAGAGAGGAACAGGAAGACAGCGTAGCGGCAGGGAATATAAAAAGAAGTGGAGAACAAGAGAACATAGCAGCAGCAGGAATATAAAGAAATGGAACAGAGAGACATAGAAGCAGCAGGGAATATAAAGAGAAGGGGAGAACAAGAGGACATAGCAGCAGCAGGGAATATAAAGAGAAGGTAGGTAAAGGGACAGAACAGCAGCAGGGAATATAAAGAGAGGAATAAGAAGGCAGAGTAGCAGCAGGGAATATAGAGAAGAGAGGAACAGGAAGACAGAGCAGCAGCAGGGAATATAAAGAAGAGGGAAGAACAAGAGAACATAGCAGCAGGGAATATAGAGAAGGGAGGTACAAAGAGACATAGCATTAGCAGGGAACATAAAAAGAAGGGGAGAACAAGAGAACATAGAAGCAGCAGCAGGGAATATAAAGAGAAGGGAGGTACAGAGAGACATAGCATTAGCAGGGAATATAAAAAGAAGGGGAGAACAAGAGAACATAGCAGCAGCAATGAATATAAAGAGAAGGGAGGAACAAAGGATAGTGCAGCAGCAGGGAATATAAAGAGAGGAATTAGAAGGCAGAGTAGTAGCAGGGAATATAGAGAAGAGAGGAAGAGGAAGACAGAGTAGCAGCAGGGAATATAAAGAGAAGGGGAGAACAAGAGAACATAGCAGCAGCAGGGAATATAAAGAGAAGGAACAGAGAGATATAGCAGCAGCAGGGAATATAAAGAGAGGGGGAGAACAAGAGAACATAGCAGCAGCAGGGAATATAAAAAGAAGGAACAGAGAGACATAGCAGCAGCAGGGAATTTAAATAGGGAAGAAAAAAGGACAGAGCAGCAGCAGGGAATATAAAGAGAGAGAAATAAGAAGGCAGAGTAGCAGCAGCAGGGAATATAGAGAAGAGAGGAACTGGAAGACAGAATAGCAGTAGGGAATATAAAGAGAATGGGAGAACAAGAGAACATAGCGGCAGCAGGGAATATAAATAGGGAAGAAAAAAGGACAGAGCAGCAGCAGGGAATATAACGAGAGAAATAAGAAGGCAGAGTAGCAGCAGCAGGGAATATAGAGAAGAGAGGAACTGGAAGACAGAATAGCAGTAGGGAATATAAAGAGAAGGGGAGAACAAGAGAACATAGCAGCAGCAGGGAATATAAAGGGAGGAATAAGAAGGCAGAGTAGCAGAAGTTAACATAGAGAAGAGAGGAACAGGAAGACAGGGCAGCAGCAGGGAATATAAAGAGAAGTGGAGAACAAGAGAACATAGCAGCAGCAGGGAATATAAAGAGAAGGGAGAAACAAAGGATAGAACAGCAGCAGGGAATATAAAAAGAGCAATAAGAAGACAGAGTAGCAGCAGGGAATATAGAGAAGAGAGGAGCAAGGAAGGCAGAGCAGTAGCAGGGAATATAAAGAGAAGGGAAGACAAGAGAACATAGCAGCAGGGTATATAAAGAGAAGGTGAGAACAAGTGGAAATAGCAGCAGCAGTGAATATAAAGAGAAGAGAGGAACAGGAAGACAGAGCAGCAGCAGGGAATATAAAGAGAAGGGGAGAACAAGAGAACATAGCAGCAGCAGGAAATATAAAGAGAAGGGAGGAACAAAGGATAGAACAGCAGCAGGGAATATAAAGAGAAGGGGAGAATAAGAGGACATAGCAGCAGCAGGGAATATATATCAGCAGGGAATATAAAGAGAAGAGAACAAGAGGACAGAGCAGCAGCAGGGAATATGAAGAGAAAAGAGGAAAAATAGGACTGAGCATGAGCAAGGAATATAAAGAATAGGGGAGAACAAGAGAACATAGCAGCAGCAAGGAATATAGAGAAAATGGGAAAACAAGAGGACATAGCAGCAGCAGGGAATATAAAGAGAGGGGAGTAATAAGAGGACAGGGCAGCAACAGGGAATTTAAATAGAAGAGGGGAACAAGAGGACAGACAGCAGCAGGGAATATAAAGAGAAGGGGAGAACAAGAGGACATGGCAGCCGCAGGGAATATAAAGAGAAGGGAGGAACAAGAGGACAGGGCAGCAACAGGGAATTTAAATAGAAGAGGGGAACAAGAGGAGAGGGCAGCAACAGGGAATATAAAGAGAAGGGACAAATAAGAGGACAGACAGCAGCAGGGAATATAAAGATAAGGGGAGAACAAGAGGACATAGCAGCAGCAGGGAGTATAAAAAGAAGGGGAGAACAAAAGGACAGGGTAGCAACAAGGAATATAAAGAGAAGGGGAGAAAAAGAGGATAAGGCAGTAGCAGAGAATATTAAGAGAAGGGGAGAACAAGAGAACATAGCAGCAGCAGGAATATAAAGAGAAGGGGAGAACAAGAGGACAGACAGCAGCAGGGGATATAAAGAGAAGGGGAGAACAAGAGGACAGAACAGCAGCAGGAATATAAAGAGAAGGGGAGAACAAGAGGACAGAGCAGCAGCAGAGAATATAAATGGAAGGGTAGAACAAGATGACAGAGCAGCAGCAGGGAATATAGAGAGAAGGGAGGTACAAAGAGACATAGCATTAGCAGGGAATATAAAAAGAAGGGGAGAACAAGAGAACATAGAAGCAGCAGCAGGGAATATAAAGAGAAGGGAGGTACAGAGAGACATAGCATTAGCAGGAAATATAAAAAGAAGGGGAGAACAAGAGAACATAGCAGCAGCAGAGAATATAAAGAGAAGGGAGGAACAACGGATAGAGCAGCAGCAGGGAATATCAAGAGAGGAATAAGAAGGCAGAGTAGTAGCAGGGAATATAGAGAAGAGAGGAACAGGAAGACAGAGCAGCAGCAGGGAATATAAAGAGAAGGGGAGAACAAGATAACATAGCAGCAGCAGGGAATATAAAGATAAGGAACAGAGAGTTATAGCAGCAGCAGGGAATATAAAGAGAGGGGGAGAACAAGAGAACATAGCAGCAGCAGGGAATATAAAGAGAAGGAACAGAGAGACATAGCAGCAGCAGGGAATATAAAAAGAGGAACAAGAAGACAGAGCAGCAGCCGAGAATATAAAGAAAAGGGGAGAACAAGAGGACATAGCAGCAGCAGGGAATATAAAGAATAGGGAAGAAAAAAGGACAGAGCAGCAGCAGGGAATATAAAGAGAGAAATAAGAAGGCAGAGTAGCAGCAGCAAGGAATATAGAGAAAAGAGGAACTGGAAGACAGAATTGCAGCAGGGAATAAAAAGAGAAGGGGAGAACAAGAGAACATAGCAGCAGCAGGGAATATAAAGGGAGGAATAAGAAGGCAGAGTAGCAGCAGTTAATATAGAGAAGAGAGGAACAGGAAGACTGAGCAGCAGCAGGGAATATAAAAAGAAGTGGAGAACAAGAGAACATAGCAGCAGGGAATATAAAGAGAAGGCAGAACCAAAGGATAGAGCAGCAGCAGGGAATATAAAGAGAGAAATAAGAAGGCAGAGTAGCAGCAGCAAGGAATATAGAGAAAAGAGGAACTGGAAGACAGAATTGCAGCAGGGAATAAAAAGAGAAGGGGAGAACAAGAGAACATAGCAGCAGCAGGGAATATAAAGGGAGGAATAAGAAGGCAGAGTAGCAGCAGTTAATATAGAGAAGAGAGGAACAGGAAGACTGAGCAGCAGCAGGGAATATAAAAAGAAGTGGAGAACAAGAGAACATAGCAGCAGGGAATATAAAGAGAAGGCAGAACCAAAGGATAGAGCAGCAGCAGGGAATATAAAGAGAGCAATAAGAAGACAGAGTAGCAGCAGGGAATATAGAGAAGAGAGGAGCAAGGAAGGCAGAGCAGCAGCAGGGAATATAAAGAGAAGGGAAGACAAGAGAACATAGCAGCAGGGTATATAAAGAGAAGGTGACAACAAGTGAAAATAGCAGCAGCAGTGAATATAAAGAGAAGAGAGGAACAGGAAGACAGAGCAGCAGCAGGGAATATAAATAGAACAGGGGAACAAGAGGACAGGGCAGCAACAAGAAATATAAAGAGAAGGGGAGAAAAAGAGGATAAGGCAGCAGCAGGGAATATTAAGAGAAGGGGTGAACAAGAGGACAGAGCAGCAGCATGAATATAAAATAGAAGGGGAGAACAAGAGGACATAGCAGCAGCAGGGAATATAAAGAGAAATAGAGAAAAAGAGGACAGAGCAGCAGCAGAGAATATAAATGAAAGGGGAGAACAAGATGACAGAGCAGCAGCATAGAAAAAAAAGAGAAGCGGAGAACAAGAGGACAGAGCAGCAGCAGAGAATAAAAAGAGAAGAGGAGAACAAGAGGACAGAGCAGCAGCAGAGAATATTAATGGAAGGGGAGAACAAGATGACAGAGCAGCAGCAGAAAATAAAAAGAGAAGAGGAGAACAAGAATACAGAGCAGCAGCAGAGAATATAAATGGAAGGGGAGAACAAGATGACAGAGCAGCAGCAGAGAATATAAAGAGAAGGGGAGAACAAGAGGACAGACAGCAGCAGGGAGTATAAAGAGAAGAGGAGAACCAGAGATCATAGCAGCAGCAGGGAATTTAAAGAGCAAAATTTAAAAGGGAGAAAGAGCAGCAGCAGGGAATATAAAGAGAAGGGGAGAACAAGAGAACATAACAGCAGCAGGGAATATAAAGAGAAGGGGAGAACAAGAGAACATAGAAGCAGCAGCAGGGAATATAGAGAGAAGGGAGGAACAGAGAGACATAGCAGCAGCAGGGAATATAAAAAGAAGGGGAGAACATGAGAACATAGCAGCAGCAGGGAATATAAAGAGAAGGGAGGAACAAAGGAAAGAGCAGCAGCAGCGATATATAAAGAGAAGGAAGGAAAAGGGACAGAACAGCAGCAGGGAATATAAAGAGAGGAATAAGAAGGCAGAGTAGCAGCAGGGAATATAGAGAAGAGAAGAACAGGAAGACAGAGCAGCAGCAGGGAATATAAAGAGAAGGGAAGAACAAGAGAACATAGCAGCAGGGTATATAAAGAGGTGACAACAAGTAAAAAAAGCAGCAGCAGTGAATATAAAGAGAAGAGAGGAACAGGAAGACAGAGCAGCAACAGGGAATATAAATAGAACAGGGGAACAAGAGGACAGGGCAGCAACAAGGAATATAAAGAGAAGGGGAGAAAAAGAGGATAAGGCAGCAGCAGGGAATATTAAGAGAAGGGGAGAACAAGAGGACAGAACAGCAGCATGAATATAAAATAGAAGGGGAGAACAAGAGGACATAGCAGCAGCAGGGAATATAAAGAGAAATGGAGAACAAGAGGACAGAGCAGCAGCAGAGAATATAAATGGAAGGGGAGAACAAGATGACAGAGCAGCAGCAGAGAAAAAAAGAGAAGAGGAGAACAAGAGGACAGAGCAGCAGCAGAGAATATAAATGGAAGGGAGAACAAGATGACAGAGCAGCAGCAGAGTATATAAAGAGAAGGGGAGAACAAGAGGACAGACAGCAGCAGGTAGTATAAAGAGAAGAGGAGAACCAGAGATCATAGCAGCAGCAGGGAATATAAAGAGCAAAATTTAAAAGGGAGAAAAAGCAGCAGCAGGGAATATAAAGAGAAGGGGAAACAGCAGCAGGGAATATAAAGAGAAGGGGAGAACAAGAGAACATAGAAGCAGCAGCAGGGACTATAGAGAGAAGGGAGGAACAGAGAGACATAACAGCAGCAGGGAATATAAAAATAAGGGGAGAACATGAGAACATAGCAGCAGCAGGGAATATAAAGAGAAGGGAGGAACAAAGGATAGAGCAGCAGCAGCGATATATAAAGAGAAGGAAGGAAAAGGGACAGAACAGCAGCAGGGAATATAAAGAGGGGAATAAGAAGGCAGAGTAGCAGCAGGGAATATAGAGAAGAGAGTAACAGGAAGACAGAGCAGCAGCAGGGAATATAAAGAGAAAGGAAGAACAAGAGAACATAGCAGCAGCAGGGAATATAGAGAGGTACAAAGAGACATAGCATTAGCAGGGAATATAAAAAGAAGGGGAGACTAAGAGAACATAGCAGCAGCAGGGAATATAAAGAGAAGGAACAGAGAGATAAAGCAGCAGCAGGGAATATAAAGAGAAGGGGAAAACAAGAGAACATAGCAGCAGCAGGGAATATAAAGAGAAGGAACAGAGAGATATTGCAGGGAATATAAAGAAAAGGGGAGAACAAGAGGACATAGCAGCAGCAGGGAATATGAAGAATAGGGAAGAAAAAAGGACAGAGCAGCAGCAGGGAATATAAAGAGAGAAATAAGAAGGCAGAGTAGCAGCAGCAGGAAATATAGAGAAGAGAGGAACAGGAAGACGGAGTAGCAGCAGGGAATATAAAGAGAAGGGGAGAACAAGAGAACAAAGCAGCAGCAGGGAATATAAAGGGAGTAATAAGAAGGCAGAGCAGCAGCAGGGAATATAAAGAGAAGTGGAGAACAAGAGAACATAGCAGCAGCAGGGAATATAAAGAAAAGGGAGGAACAAAGGATAGAGCAGCAGCAGGGAATATTAAGAGAGCAATAAGAAGGCAGAGTAGCAGCAGGGAATATAGAGAAGAGAGAAAGAGAAAGACAGAGCAGCAGCAGGGAATATAAAGAGAAGGTGAGGACAAGAGAACATATCAGCAGCAGGGAATATAAAGAGAAGGAACAGAGAGACATAGCAGCAGCAGGGAATATAAAAAGAGGAACAAGAAGACAGAGCAGCAGCAGCAGGGAATATAAAGAAAAGGGGAGAACAAGAGTACTTAGCAGCAGCAATGAATATAAAGAATAGGGAAGAAAAAAGAACAGAGCAGCAGCAGGGAATATAAAGAGAAGGGAGGAACAAAGGATAGAGCAGCAGCAGCAGGGAATATATAGAGAAGGGGGAACAAGAGAACATAGTAGCAGCAGGGAATATAAAGAAAGGAACAAGAAGACAGAGCAGCAGCAGGGAATATAAAGAGAAGGGAAGAACAAGAGAACATAGCAGCAGCAGCAGGGAATATAGAGAGGTACAAAGAGACATAGCATTAGCAGGGAATATAAAAAGAAGGGGAGACTAAGAGAACATAGCAGCAGTGGGGAATATAAAGAGAAGGAACAGAGAGATATAGCAGCAGCAGGGAATATAAAGAGAAGGGGAAAACAAGAGAACATAGCAGCAGCAGGGAAAATAAAGAGAAGGAACAGAGAGATATTGCAAGGAATATAAAGAAAAGGGGAGAACAAAAGGACATAGCAGCAGCAGGGAATATAAAGAATAGGGAAGAAAAAAGGACAGAGCAGCAGCAGGGAATATAAAGAGAGAAATAAGAAGGCAGAGTAGCAGCAATAGGAAATATAGAGAAGAGAGGAACAGGAAGACAGAGTAGCAGCAGGGAATATAAAGAGAAGGGGAGAACAAGAGAACATAGCAGCAGCAGGGAATATAAAGGGAGTAATAAGAAGGCAGAGCAGCAGCAGGGAATATAAAGAGAAGTGACGAACAAGAGAACATAGCAGCAGCAGGGAATATGAAGAAAAGGGAGGAACAAAGGATAGAGCAGCAGCAGGGAATATTAAGAGAGCAATAAGAAGGCAGAGTAGCAGCAGGGAATATAGAGAAGAGAGAAACAGAAAGACAGAGCAGCAGCAGGGAATATAAAGAGAAGGTGAGGACAAGAGAACATATCAGCAGCAGGGAAAATAAAGAGAAGGAACAGAGAGACATAGCAGCAGCAGGGAATATAAAAAGAGGAACAAGAAGACAGAGCAGCAGAAGCAGGGAATATAAAGAGAAGGGGAGAACAAGAGGACATAGCAGCAGCAAGGAAAATAAAGAATAGGGAAGAAAAAAGAACAGAGCAGCAGCAGGGAATATAAAGAGAAGGGAGGAACAAAGGATAGAGCAGCAGCAGGGAATATATAGAGAAGGGGGGAACAAGAGAACATAGTAGCAGCAGGGAATATAAAGAAAGGAACAAGAAGACAGAGCAGCAGCAGGGAATATAAAGAAAAGGGGAGAACAAGAGGACATAGCAGCAGCAGCAGGGAATATAAAAAATATGGAAGAAAAAGGACAGAGCAGCAGCAGGGAATATAAAGAGAGGAATAAGAAGGCAGTGTAGCAGCAGCAAGGAATATAGAGAAGAGAGGAACAGGAAGACAGAGTAGCAGCAGGGAATATCAAGAGAAGGGAGAACAAGAGAACATAGCAGCAGCAGGGAATATAGAGAAGAGAGGAACAGGAAGACAAAGCAGCAGCAGGGAATATAAAGAGAAGGGGAGAACAAGAGGACATAGCAGCAGCAGGGAATATAAAAAGAGGAACAAGAAGACATAGCAGCAGCAGGGAATATAAAGAAAAGGGGAAAACAAGAGGACATAGCAGCAGCAGGGAATATAAAGAATAGGGAAGAAAAAAGGACAGAGCAGCAGCAGGGAATATAAAGAGAGGAATAAGAAGGCAGAGTAGCAGCAGCAGGGAATATAGAGAAGAGGGGAACAGGAAGACAGAGCAGCAGCAGGGAATATAAATAGAAAGGGAAAAAAAGAGAACATAGCAGCAGCAGGGAATATAAAGAGATGGGATGAACAGAGAGACATAGCAGCAGCAGGGAATCTAAAGAGAAGAGGAGAACAAGAAGACAGAGCAGCAGCAGGGAATATAAAGAGAAAAGAGAAAAAAGAGGACTGAGCAGCAGCAGGGAATATAGTGAGAAGAGAGGACCATAACGACATAGCAATGGCAAGGAATATAAAGAGAAGGGGAAAACAAAGAGGACAGAGCAGCAGCAGGGAATATAAAGAGAAAAGTCAAACAGGAAGACAGAGCAGCAGCCGGGAATATAAAAAAGAGAGGAAAAGGAAGACAGAGCAGAGGCAGGGAATATAAAAAGATGGGGAGAACAAGAGGACCAAGCAGCAGCAGGGAATATAAAGAAAAGGGAAACTAGAGGACAAAGCAGCAGCAGGGAATATAAAGAGAAGGGGAGAATAAGAGAACATAGCAGCAGCAGCAGCAGCAGCAGGGAATTTAAAGAAAAGGGAAACAAGAGGACAAAGCAGCAGCAAGGAATATATAGAGAAGAGGAGAACAAGAGGACAAAGCAGCAGCAGGGAATATAAAGAGAAGGGGAGAACAAGCAGGGAATATAAAGAGAAGAGAGGAACAAGAGGACAAAGCAGCAGCAGGGAATATAAATGGAAGGGGAGAACAAGAGGACAGACAGCAGCAGGGAATATAAAGAGAAGGGGAGAACAAGCAGGGAATATAAAGAGAAGGGGAGAACAAGCATGGAATATAAAGAGAAGAGAGGAACAAGAGGACACAGCAGCAGCAGCAGGGTATATAAAAAAAGAAGGGTGGAACAGCAGCAGAGAATATAGAGAGCATTAACTGACTGCGCAAAGTATTTATTGACTTAAAGGGAGACCTAAATTATCATTATAGATAAGCAAATACTGGTGTATCTATCCCAGGTACAAAAATTGGATACTGAACGGGTATTTTCATACTAACAAATACAAAGTTATTTATTTTTACAAGATATCAGAGCAGTAAAAATGATATTATTCTCCGTCAAAATTTAAATCTAGCTAGGGTTTTGCTTTTTCTATGCGCATGCAAACTTTCAGTATGAAGTAACTTGTATGTAAAATTTTAAAAACGAAAAACTGTGTTCCATTTGAGGTGCAATACTCTAGTAGCTTTAGCTGCATGTGCAAAACAAGCTATAAAAAGATCAAGTACTATTTATTTATAAGGTAGACCTTAATTAGCATTATCTGACTGCGCAAAGATCAAGTAGGATGTATTTATTGACTTAAATGTTGACCTAAATTATCATCAGAGGCCTGTGCAAAACATGCCATAAAAAGAACAAGATGTATTTAGTAGCTTATAAGAAGAGTTTAATATATTTTCCTCTTTTTTCAATATAAAGAATAAACTATGTTCTTATCCATCTATCTTCACAAAGGTTTTGCGTATTCAAAAGAACCATCTTATTAACATGATTCTTTGAAGTACCCCAAAAAATAATGTTTGACTAATTATTGAAAGGAAACAATTCTATGAACATATCCAAAACATTACTATTGTAAGGATCAGCTATGGAAGTGGAAACAATTCTATAATTACAACTGTCAAAACATTTATTGAGATCAGTGAATCTGATTGGTCAAGAACGGTCATCTGATCGTATTGACCTGCATTTCATTTTTCAATGAACTTCCTGTTTGTATTCATGAGGGGCGGGCACATCTTAATGTAGGACATTTCGGCCGCGGACATTTCGTTCTAGGAGGTTTCGGCCTGGACATTTTGGCCATGGACATTTCGGCCACGAAAAAAGCCAAAGGGGACGTTTCGGCCATAACCATAAATTGTGCGTGCATGCATAAATGTTTGATGCATTTCTTAGGAAATACTTAATTGTCTTAATAATCTTATATACTATATTTCTCCAAAATTTTCATTAGTTCTTAAACTACATGTATTTACAAGCAGAGATAAAAACAGTGTGCTTCCTGATCGATAGATGCTGGCTGATCTGGATCTGCAGTGTTTTCAAGAAAAAAGATAAACCCAGGCTCAGCAGGAAAGTAGTAAACATTCATCAATTGTTATGAGTCAGTAGATTCAAAGATACAGGAGAATTGTTGTAAACAAAAAATAAATACTAATCCAGGCAATGGGTACTTTATACAGGTATAAATAGGAGATGTAAACATGAACATGATGTCACACGGAATAGTTGATATAAAGGGTTGTCAGCATTCAAAACATATATCAATATCAGTATTTCAAACTGAGCGTTAAAATGATGTATTTATTAGAAATATGAAATATCCACTAAACTTTCCTGCACAAATAACTCCGAAATGTAAATAAAATCAAATGATTTGTTTGAAAAGCACATTTCTATGTATAGACGTGACAGTACATACAACGCGTGTACTATCAGTAGAATACCAAGACGACGCCGTGGTCGAGTGGTTACGCTTGTGACTCAGATGTGGAAGTGGTAACTTTAATACGGAGGCGAGGACACCTTCTGAAAGTGCTTCTGAGTAAATTTTTTTTATTTAAGTTTATTTCATTTTCTAGGAATTTTAAACTATACATAGGTTTCTTTATACATTTGACCAGATTTTATGTAACATTCATCATTTCAGAATGTTCCATGATGTCATTTTAGTACAACTTCATTAAATGCGTTATGTATAGCTAAACACTCACTTTTTTAATGCGCGGAAATCGGCAATTTAACAAAGGAAAGATGGAATGCCTCACAGAAGAATATGTTAAAAGAATGGCGAATTGAAATAAGAATGGTCAGCATACTGCAAACATGTGCTAGATGTCAATCAAAAATTCTTGAGGAGAGACATAGCTGTATAGGGAGATACTAAGCAAGTCATTAATTAAGTACACTCAAACAGTGTATACGTAGTTGAGTGATTCATGGTGCTCCTGCACATCCTTTGAAAGCGACAAACTTACGGACACCCATTGCTCCTTTCTGGGTTACTTGCTGTAATTCAGCAATGTGAAAATTGAAAAATAGGTAAAATTATAATGCATTCGTTCCATCACAGTGCAATTGGAAAATTCTGAACTAATGAATGTTACATAAAATCTGATCAAATGTATAAGGAAAGATACTATTTACAATCTATGTATAGTTTAAAATTTGTTAACATGAAATAAACTTAAATAAAAAAATATTTACTCAGAAGCACTTTCAGAAGGTGCCCTCGCCTCCGTACTAAAATAACCACTTCCACATCTGAGTCACAAGCGTAACCACTCGACCACGGCGTCGTCTTGTTAATCTGCTGATAGTACATGCGTTTTAAATACTGTCACGTCTATACATAGAAATGTGCTTTTCAAACAAACAATTGATTTTATTTGCATTTCAGAGTTATTTGTACAGGAAAGTTTAGTGGATTATTAATACATCATTTTAACCCATTTAGGAAAACGCTCAGTTTGAAATACCGATATTGATATCTGTTTTGAATGCTGACAACCCTTTATATCAACTATTCCGTGTGACGTCATGTTCATGTTTACATCTCCTATTTATACATATCATTTACTGCTGTATAATATACACCAAAATTTACCTGTTTCTATAAAAAATAGCATAATCCTATTATCATGCATCTTTGAATCTACTATAAGTATTCACATGTATATTTGATTTCAGAAGATTAAGAAATGCATCACACATTTAAATGCATGCATACATCCCAAACCCAAAATTTATGGTTATGGCAGAAATGTCCACCTTTGCCATTTTCTGTGGCCGAAATGTCCGTGGCCCAAATATCCAGGCCGAAATGTCCGTGGCCTAAATGTGCTCGGCCGAAATGCCCGAGCACCGCACATTCATGGCAGAACTTCTTTTGTGATACTGTGCAATGCTTCTATTAAGAGAAATGGACAGTAGGCAACTACTTACACTTTACTTTACACTTACACAGATATTTTCAGGTGGCAAAGCAAAGGATAACTAATATATAATACTTAACCCTTAATGCGCAAATTGCAACTAAAGTTGTCTACTTTTCTCGTCTGCTGAAATGTATAAGACGCCTCTATGGCAAAGAGTGTGGACCCACATCAGACTGCTCCTATAGGAGCAGTCTGTTCTGGGTCCACCCTGTTTGCTTCTATACTTAATTTGTCAGTAATGTTAGGCAAATATTTGCAGCAATCGAACTTCAGCAGACATTTTCAGATGCAGTTTTTTCTTGGGGCTTTAAGAGTTCAATTAACAGTATTCATGTCGATCAGCTGTCTTATGTGATCTTGCTGCCATCTTTTTTCAACATCATGACATCTAGGTACGTATCATAGTGCACGTCATAGTCTAAATGCGTGAAACTTTATAATCTGGAAACATAACTTTAAGGAAAACATATTTAATAAATACCAAGGAGAAAAAATAACAAAAGACGTTATAATTATAAGCATTGAAAGTTATTTTTCTGCATTTCACTGCGGTATGAAATGTCGGGAAAATTACCGTATACAGCTGTGTATAATCCGCAAGATTACACAACCCTCACCCCCACTTTTGACCCCAAAATCCTGGAAAAAATGGATTTCGGATATATTGACCGCACCTCAAATTCAGCATTCTAAAGGTCCGTGTATGTCATCTCCAAACAAAAGGTCTACCTGTCAAACACTATTTTTCACGCAAGATGTCATCACAAGTTCTAATTATGCATATCTAAGTCTCTAAACACATCAATTATCCGCAATAAGTGCAGTAATTGGCAATATATTTACTATTGTGAAGCTTCAGTTTAAGCGTCACGCTCTGTGCACATGTCAAAAAACATCTCTCCAGGCAAGGAAAGCAACTCAAAATACTATTTCAGAGGAAAAAAGCTGTGTTGTTCCAAATGAAATGTTTCCAATATATGCAGTTAACATGTGTGTATTGACTATTGATAATAAAATACAGCATCTAAAAATAGAACGCTTGAATGATTATCGGTTTTCCTATTAATACTAAGCACTGCTTTTAGGTATATCAGGAACCAGGCAGTGTAAATGTACTTTTTTAAACTCCAACAGCTGTTGACAGAGACAAGGTTTACCGATTTGTGTGCGGTTTTCAATGTCTGTTAGGCCTAAATGACTTCAGCAACATAATGGAATAACTCATGATGTACTGGCACGTAAGTGCAAAGCCATTTTACTTGGGAAATCTCTTCAATTATTCCATGAGGATCCGAAAATCGGTCGGCTTGTGTTTGGGAAAAAGTACCAAATTTTGAGTTTGATTACACTACCCGCATCCCCCTTATTTCATGAGCTGTGGGGGTAAAAAAAGTGTGGGTTGTATGCACCTTTCTATGGTACATATAATTTTTATGAAACTGATAAACTTTCATAACTTTAATGAACTTGTCCAAAACATGGATAGTGTAAGGATCAGCTGCTGAAGATGAATCAAAGAACTTGTCCATGACATTGATAGTGTAAGGATCAGCTGTTGAGGAGGAAACAATTCAATGAACTTGTCCAAGACATTGATAGTGAAAGGATGTTGAAGAGGAAACAATTCTATGAACTTGTCCAAGACATTGATAGTGTGAGGATCAGCTGCTGAAGATGAATCAATGAACTTGTCCATGACATTGATAGTGTAAGGATCAGCTGCTGAAGAGGAAACTATTCTATGAACTTGTCCAAGACATTGATAGTGTAAGGATCAGCTGTTGAGAAGGAAACAATTCTAGGAATTCCCTATGATACAAATTAAACCAAAAGGTACTTATGTGTAAGGTATAAACAATGTACAACTTAATCTGAACAGTAAATGAAGTGAAATTTTCTAATGTGATACAAGCTAAGAGTACTTAAAGCTGTATAGTCTGTAACTTTTTATCTTTTAAATTTAGAAATAATGTATCTGTTTTTCAAGAAAACAGTAAAAAAACTAAAATTCAGGTATACATTTTACCAACTTCGTAAATCTTAACAAATTATCAGTATCAAAACAATAGCATTTATGTTAAAATCGGGTCTATGACAAAACATAGAACGACAAAACATAGAAAAGCAAAAATATAGAAAAGACATAATATAGAAAGACAAAACATCGAAAAAAAAAGATCGAAAAAACCTCGAAAAAACCTCGAAATAACATCGAAAAGTTAAGAAATATCGAAAATTTTATTTCAATCAATTTTACGACAAAACAATACATTTTGATATTTAAGATCGCGAACATCGATTTGCGACCAAAAAAGACTCCTTAAGTTCTAGTTTCACTTTGATTTTGCAACATAGTTCAAAAGTTAGTAGATCACATGATGGGCCAAGCCCTCGAGGTACTCAATGCATGTATGTCCATTATTGGTCCTTAATTGAAACTCGGATACCACTTTCTTGAGTCTTTTCTCGCGCCCTACGGCTTTGGAAGTCCTCGACGTAGGCCCTACTTTATTTGAAGTCTAAGTTCGGAAATTTTGCGCCAGTAAGCCTGTCCAAAGTAGAAAAAGCAACATTCAACACCCAGTCCAGGAAAGTCAGTTTCGAAGTCAGACCTTAATGTTTGTATCTCAATACCCATGCCCAGAGATTCCATTCGAGTGAGCGAATGTTCAATGACGCATAGCAATCAACAAGAGATCGAGTAATTATCATTTTTCACACTTATTGTTCTATTATTGGTCGTTCTATCATTCGTCGATCTATTTAATGTCGCATCTATCTTTTGTCTCGTCTATTAATTGTCGCTTCTATCTTTTGTCTTTCTATGTTTTGTCGTACACCGTTAAAATCAACTGTATAATTATTGAAGGGACGCAAATAATTAGCAACAAGAGAAAAAACACCTGTTTTTATAAGCTTGCAGTTTTCAGCTACAGTGAACAGATGTATTGTGAAAACATATGATTATTTATTTTTAGGATAATAAACTTTTTCCTTAGCTGAGATTTTTCCACGCGGGTTTGAGGGGTCTCTTTACAGGCGGACGTGTAAGACAGCAAGATGCACTCAATAATTTTAAACATCAAATCAATGGATTAGTTCTTGATGAACAGCTATTATCTTCAATGGGAGGACCAAGGCATTCCATACAGCCTTAATGATGAACTAAGCTCAAGATTGTGCTCAGTGTTCTACATTTACTAAATGTCCTTCATTATAGATTGTAACAGCCTGCTACTAATAAAATACATAGCATAGTGAAATATGGATTACCTTCTAAATTAAAATAAGCAATTAATTTATATGGTCATGAAAAAAGGATATATAGGATAAGAAAGTATATTTAGAAGGCCAGAAAAGCATGTTTCAGGAATCACTGAAGCCTACAATGTACACAATTCCATTGTTATGACACTTGAAGGATCTTGCACAAAATATGAAGAAACAGCATACCAAGGTTGATACATTAACCCATTACTCAATAATAGCGCCTTTTGACGCTTTTGAAATATCATGTATTTGAAAATATTATGGAAAATGGAGCATTTGCTCTTTTGGAGCAAATGCTTCACTTTCCATAATATTTTAAAAGAATTCAAAACTTAACTAATTCTTCCTTGAATTTTTTCAATGTTGTCTAAAAATAGAAAATGATGTCATGATCTCAAAATAGCTTATGAAGTAAAGTGTTAAGACAATCTTGTTTCAAAGTAAAATTGAAATATTTTCTTACCCATTTATTTTCAAATATGTTTAGGGTACTCATAAGAACTGTCTCACTGACATGACTCTTTTGAGTAACTATACGATATTTTTGGTTGAGGGGTAAGAAAATTGAGTTTTGATTACAAACTTTTCCACTTTATACTATAGCCCTTTACTCCACAGGCTATTTTTAGATCATGACATAATCTTCTTTTTTAGATAACAATGAAAAAAATCAAGAAAAATTTGAGTAAAGTTTTGAACACTTGAAAATATTATGGAAAATTGACCATTATTTTAAATGCTTAATTTTCCACATTTTCAACAAAGGCGTCAAAATGTGTTTATATGGAGTATAGGGTTAAACAACATTTATCCTGTTTAGCATGTATATCTGCAAGAAGCATTCTTCACTGTTAATAACTTTTATCCTTCAAAAAAAACATCTGTTATGAGGTAACCAATCATCAATCTAGTCTAAGACATTGAAACTTCAGTGTTAGGAAGCTGATAGGAGTTAACAATTCAATGAACTTGTCTAAGACATTAATGCTGTAAGGAACAGCTGTTGAAGAGGAAACAATTCTTTGATCTTGTCCAGACATTGATTTCGTAAGGAAGCTGTATAGAAGAAACAATTCTTTGAACTTGTCTAAGACCTTGATAGTGTAAAAGTATCAGCTGTAGAAAGGAAACAATTCGATGAACTTGTCCAAGACATTGATAGTGCAAGAAAGCTATAGAGAAGAAACAGTTCTTTGAACTTGTCCAAGACATTGATAATGTAACAATCAGCTGTTGAAAAGAAACAGTTCTATGAACTTGTCTAAGGCATTGATAGTGTAACAATCAGCTGTTGAAAAGAAGCAGTTCTATGAACTTGTCCAAGACATTGATAATGTAACAGTCAGCTGTTGAAAAGAAGCAGTTCTATAAACTTGTCTAAGGCATTGATAGTGTGACAATCAGCTGTTGAGAAGAACCCAACAACAAAATGCTTTGGTTGAGAAATAAGTAAAATAATTTTCAGGAACACACTGTTATCTGCAGACCTGGTAATTTGAAGAGTACCTAAGCAAGAAATTCAATGTTGTACAAATCAAACCAAAAAGTACTTATGTGTAAGGAATAAGTATGGTACAATTTAATCTTAACAGTAATGAAGTGAGAATTTCTGAGGTGGTACATGCTAAGAATATTTAAGGGAGAAATTGAAATGTGGTAATAGGTAAAATGACTGGAACTTGTGAATGTAGTACAACTTCAACTGAGTTAGACAACAAATGCCCTGATCAGCTTAGTCTTTTAGTTATCAAGACAGCAGTCTGGAAGATAGCTAAAACTCCGCCAACAGAATCTTTTGACCTTGAAGTGTGACCTCCAGTATGGGTAGCTGATTCATGCACTGAGGAGAACATTTGAATGAAATTCAATGAAAATCATTTAAAGGGGATATAATGAGCCAACACCAAATTGAAGGGTAAATCCCAAGACCTTGAAGTATGACCTTGACCTTGAGTCTATCTGCCAAGTCATGAGTTCTGCAAACCATCTTGATGAGGGGAATATTTGAGTGAAGTCTAATGAGAATAATTCTAAAGGTTCAGGAGATATGGAGCAGAAACAAAATTCAAGGGTAAACTCTATGACCTAGAACTATGACCTTGAGACTGGGTAGCTGAATCAGGGGCAGCACACATACAATCTTATTGAGAGGATTATTTGAGGAAAGTTAGATGATAATCACTCAAAGGGTTCAGGAGATATGGAGCAGACATGAAAGTAGTAGACTGATGATTTGACTGGCATGAAAAATCTCCCATCTGCTTTGTGACAGGTGATTAAGTTACGGACTTAAGATTTATGACTTTCCCATTAGCTGCCCTAACAGGGCTCGATGATTTCGAATGAACTCATTGGACTTACTTTAGCAAATGTGCAATGTTGCATTCATGAAAAAAACATAATTTGGTACTTTACTCAGGAACAATCTATATATAGCTTGCAACAGTATTTACCAGCACATCCCTCAAATTGTGTTTTTATGAATTGATTTATCTGTCATTTCTGCAATCTCAAGTGTATGTGAATGATCAATTTATATCCATCAAATACTCATTGTATTCTTTTGAATAACAAGGTTATTTAAGAACCTAACTCTTAAAATTTAAAACATTTTGCTTTATAAATACAATTAAACAAAAGAAAAATAAAGAAAAAAAAAATAAAACAAACAAATTTTTAGTTAAGACAGATTAAACGATATTGATAAGGAAAAGTGTGATTCAAGTAACAATCTTTATCAGGTATTCCAAAATAAAATCCAAGGTGTGCAGTGGCTCAGTGGGAGAGTGACTGACTTGAGGTCGCTGGTCCGAGCCTCACCAGATGCAATATGTTTTGTCCTTGAGCAAGACAATTAATCTTGTGCTTAGTACTGGTTCTACCCAGGAAACGCCCAGACATGACTGAAAAGTTGTTGACAAGGAGAAAGTTTCAACTAAAAAAAATAAAAAAGCATTACATCAAAAGAAAAATTTAAAAATAAGAAAAATCAGCAAATGAAATTATGCATCAGTCAGAGAAAATAAATTTCAAAATGATCTGTCAAAAAGGAGTCCCTCAGAAAAAGAGAGAACCTACAAAATTTAACATTAAACAGCAGACTCTGTTTCATTGAGTCTGTTCATGAGAATTACCAATGGAAAGCACATCAGCCTTCCAAGGCCCCCAGCATGGGGGTCATATTGGTCAAAAAACCCTTGTTATTCTGATGAAAAAATCAAACAATAATATTTACTAAAATGATTGAAAAAAAAAATGTCTTAGGTCCCTTTGACCAAAGTGCCTATATACATATGAGAAATTTGATGCAATATTTTGTCGCAGAAGTGACAGTGTAAATTTTTTTCAACTGGGACAGAAAATCCATTCATAATTGCTCAACAATTTGAGAAAAGTGCACAAAATTAATCAGACAGTTGGTTCCTTGTATGAACACAAGGATGCAGGAAGAACTCACAGGTTCCATAATTTAATTTTACTCAAACAGAATTAAAATCAGCATTACACTATGCTGATGACAAACAACACTTGGGGTAACATAGTTGTTCAACTTAAAACTCAATGTTATGTTCTGGATCTAATCTGAACTCAGAATTACCTTAATTTACCCTATTGCATTCAGGATGGACCAATTTCTATAAAAGTGTGACCTAGGTGCAAAAGGGGTGATGTTATAGAATAATGCACATTTACTAAATGCCCTTCATTATAGATGGTAACAGCATGCTACTAATAATACGTACATAACATAGTGAAATATGGATTAATAAGCAATTAATTTATATGACTATGAGAAAAGGATATATAGGATAAGGAAGCATATTTAGAAGGCCAGAAAAACATGTTTGAGGAATCACTGAAAGCCTACAATGTACACAGTTCCATAGTTATTACACTTGAAGGAGCTTGCACAAAATATGAAGAAAATTGATACATTTAAGTAAGTAAGGGTGCAAAGATCAGGAATCGATACAAAATAAGTACAACACCTGACCCAGGATACCAATGGGAAAGTGACAAAATCACATTTAGACACCAAAAACGAGAGCCAAGGTCAGCCCTTTCCCAGCAGGTGACCACAAAGCCCATATAAACAGATGCGCACAAAGACATAGCATACACAAGACAGAACAAAAACATAAAAGATCCACAAAAGAAGTACCACCTTGGAACGGTCAGTAAAATATTTTACTGAAGGGCTTAAACCGGTTAAACGGCGCCAACCTCACCCTCAATTCAGATGTGGATCAAGAAACATAGATATTTGGTTTGCATGAAAGACCCCTAACTTATCAATAGTGGCTTTTGATGCTTTTGAAATACCATGGATTTGAAAATATTATGGAAAATGGAGCATTTGCTCTTTTAAAGCAAATGCTTCACTTTCCATAATATTTTAAAAGAATTCAAAACTTAACTAATTCTTCCTTGAATTTTTTCAATGTTGTCTAAAAACAGAAAATGATCCCATGATCTCAAAATAGCTTATGGAGTAAAGTGTTAAGACAATCTTGTTTCAAAGTAAAATTAAAATATTTTCTTACCCATTTATTTTCAAATATGTTTAGGGTACTCAAAAGAACTGTCTCACTGACATGACTCTTTTGAGTAACTATACGATATTTTTGGTTGAGGGGTAAGAAAATTAAGTTTTGATTACAAACTTTTCCACTTTTACTCCACAGGCTATTTTTAGATCATGACATAATCTTCTTTTTTAGATAACAATGAAAAAAAAATCAAGAAAAATTTGAGTAAAGTTTTGAACTCTTGAACATATTATGGAAAATTGACCATTATTTTAAATGCTCAATTTTCCACATTTTCAACAAAGGCATCAAAATGTGTTTACCATGTATATCTGCAAGAAGCATTCTTCACTGTTAATAACTTTTATCCTTCAAAAAAACATCTGTTATGAGGAGGAAACCAATCTTCAATCTAGTCTAAGACATTGAAACTTCAGTGTAAGGAAGCTGATAAGAGAAAACAATTCAATGAACTTGTCTAAGACATTAATGCTGTAAGGAACAGCTGTTGAAGAGGACACAATTCTTTGAACTTGTCCAAGACATTGATTTCGTAAGGAAGCTGTATAGAAGAAACAATTCTTTGAACTTGTCTAAGACCTTGATAATGTAAAAGTATCAGCTGTAGAGAGGAAACAATTCTATGAACTTGTCCAAGACATTGAAAGTGCAAGAAAGCTATAGAGAAGAAACAGTTCTTTGAACTTGTCCAAGACATTGATAATGTAACAATCAGCTGTTGAAAAGAAACAGTTCTATGAACTTGTCTAAGGCATTGATAGTGTAAGAATCAGCTGTTGAAAAGAAGCAGTTCTATGAACTTTTCCAAGACATTGATAATGTAACAGTCAGCTGTTGAAAAGAAGCAGTTCTATGAACTTGTCTAAGGCATTGATAGTGTAACAATCAGCTGTTGAGAAGAACCCAACAACAAAATGCTTTGGTTGAGAAATAAGTAAAATAATTTTCAGGAACACACTGTTATCTGCAGACCTGGTAATTTGAAGAGTACCAAAGCAAGAAATTCAATGTTGTACAAATCAAACCAAAAAGTACTTATGTGTAAGGAATAAATATGGTACAGTTTAATCTCAACAGTAATGAAGTGAGAATTTCTGATGTGGTACATGCTAAGAATATTTAAGGGAGAAATTCAACTGAGTTAGACAACAAATGCCCTGATCAGCTTAGTCTTTTAGTTATCAAGACAGCAGTCTGGAAGATAGCTAAAACTCCGCCAACAGAATCTTTTGACCTTGAAGTGTGACCTCCAGTATGGGTAGCTGATTCATGCACTGAGGAGAACATTTGAATGAAGTTCAATGAAAATCATTCAAAGGGGATATAATGAGCCAACACCAAATTGAAGGGTAAATCCCAAGACCTTGAAGTATGACCTTGACCTTGAGTCTATCTGCCAAGTCATGAGTTCTGCAAACCATCTTGATGAGGGGAATATTTGAGTGAAGTCTAATGAGAATAATTCTAAAGGTTCAGGAGATATGGAGCAGAAACAAAATTCAAGGGTAAACACTATGACCTAGAACTATGACCTTGAGACTGGGTAGCTGAATCAGGGGCAACACGCATACAATCTTATTGAGAGGATTATTTGAGGAAAGTTAGATGATAATCACTCAAAGGGCTCAGGAGATATGGAGCAGACATGAAAGTAGTAGACTGATAGACTGATGATTTGACTGACATGAAAAATCTCCCATCTGCTTTGTGACAGGTGATTAAGTTACGGACTTCAGATTTATGACTTTCCCATTAGCTGCCCTAACAGGGCTCGATGATTTCGAATGAACTCAATGGACTTACTTTAGCAAATTTGCAATGTTGCATTCATGAAAAAAACATAATTTGGTACTTTACTCAGGAACAATCTATATATAGCTTGCAACAGTATTTACCAGCACATCCCTCAAATTGTGTTTTTATGAATTGATTTATCTGTCATTTCTGCAATCTCAAGTGTATGTGAATGATCAATTTATATCCATCAAATACTCATTGTATTCTTTTGAATAACAAGATTATTTAAGAACCTAACTCTTAAAATTTAAAACATTTTGCTTTATAAATACAATTAAACAAAAGAAAAATAAAGAAGAAAAAAATAAAACAAACAAATTTTTAGTTAAGACAGATTAAACGATATTGATAAGGAAAAGTGTGATTCAAGTAACAATATATATCAGGTATTCCAAAATAAAATCCAAGGTGTGCAGTGGCTCAGTGGGAGAGTGACTGACTTGAGGTCGCTGGTCCGAGCCTCACCAGATGCAATATGTTTTGTCCTTGAGCAAGACAATTAATCTTGTGCTTAGTACTGGTTCTACCCAGGAAACGCCCAGACATGACTGAAAAGTTGTTGACAAGGAGAAAGTTTCAACTAAAAAAAATAAAAAAGCATTACATCAAAAGAAAAATTTAAAAATAAGAAAAATCAGCAAATGAAATTATGCATCAGTCAGAGAAAATAAATTTCAAAATGATCTGTCAAAAAGGAGTCCCTCAGAAAAAGAAAGATCCTACAAAATTTAACATTAAACAGCAGACTCTGTTTCATTGAGTCTGTTCATGAGAATTACCAATGGAAAGCACATCAGCCTTCCAAGGCCCCCAGCATGGGGGTCATATTGGTCAAAAAACCCTTGTTATTCTGATGAAAAAATCAAACAATAATATTTACTAAAATAATTGAAAAAAAAATGTCTTGGGTCCCTTTGACCAAAGCGCCTATGTACATATGAGAAATTTGATGCAATATTTTGTCGCAGAAGTGACAGTGTAAATTTTTTTCAACTGGGACAGAAAATCCATTCATAATTGCTCAACAATTTGAGAAAAGTGCACAAAATTAATCAGACAGTTGGTTCCTTGTATGAACACAAGGATGCAGGAAGAACTCACAGGTTCCATAACTTAATTTTACTCAAACAGAATTAAAATCAGCACTACACTATGCTGATGACAAACAACACTTGGGGTAACATAGTTGTTCAACTTAAAACTCCATGTTATGTTCTGGATATAATCTGAACTCAGAATTACCTTAATTTACCCTATTGCATTCAGGATGGACCAATTTCTATAAAAGTGTGATCTGAGTGCAAAAGGGGTGATGTTATAGAATGATGCACATTTACTAAATGCCCTTCATTATTGATGGTAACAGCATGCTACTAATAATACGTACATAACATAGTGAAATATGGATTAATAAGCAATTAATTTATATGACTATGAGAAAAGGATATATAGGATAAGGAAGCATATTTAGAAGGCCAGAAAAACATGTTTGAGGAATCACTGAAAGCCTACAATGTACACAGTTCCATAGTTATTACACTTGAAGGAGCCTGCACAAAATATGAAGAAAATTGATACATTTAAGTAAGTAAGGGTGCAATGATCAGGAACCGATACAAATTAAGTACCACACCTGACCCAGGATACCAATGGGAAAGTGACAAAATCAGATTTAGACACCAAAAACGAGAGCCAAGAGGTCAGCCCTTTCCCAGCAGGTGACCACAAAGCACATATAAACAGATGCGCACAAAGACATAGCATACACAAGACAGAACAAATTACATAAAAGATCCACAAAAGAAGTACCGCCTTGGAACGGTCAGTAAAATATTTTACTGAAGGGCTTAAACCTGTTAAACAGCGCCAACCTCACCCTCAATTCAGATGTGGATCAAGAAACATAGATATTTGGTTTGCATGAAAGACCCCTTACTTATCAATGGTGTCTTTTGATGCTTTTGAAACACCATGGATTTGAAAATATTATGGAAAATGGAGCATTTGCTCTTTTGGAGCAAATGCTTCACTTTCCATAATATTTTAAAAGAATTCAAAACTTAACTAATTCTTCCTTGAATTTTTTCAATGTTGTCTAAAAATAGAAAATGATCTCATGATCTCAAAATAGCTTATGGAGTAAAGTTTTAAGACAATCTTGTTTCAAAGTAAAATTGAAATATTTTTTTATCCATTTATTTTCAAATATGTTTAGGGTACTCAAAAGAACTGTCTCACTGACATGACTCTTTTGTGTAACTATACAATATTTTTGGTTGAGGGGTAACAAAATTAAGTTTTGATTACAAACTTTTCCACTTTATATTATAGCCCTTTACTCCACAGGCTATTTTTAGATCATGACATAATCTTCTTTTTTAGATAACAATGAAAAAAAAATCAAGAAAAATTTGAGTAAAGTTTTGAACACTTGAAAATATTATGGAAAATTGACCATTATTTTAAATGCTCAATTTTCCACATTTTCAACAAAGGCGTCAAATGTGTTTATATGGAGTATAGGGTTAAACAACATTTTTCCTGTTTAGCATGTATATCTGCAAGAAGCATTCTTCACTGTTAATAACTTTTATCCTTCAAAAAAAACATCTGTTATGAGGAAATCAATCTTCAATCTAGTCTAAGACATTGAAACTTCAGTGTAAGGAAGCTGATAAGAGAAAACAATTCAATGAACTTGTGTTAGACATTAATGCTGTAAGGAACAGCTGTTGAAGAGGACACAATTCTTTGAACTTGTCCAAGACATTGATTTCGTAAGGAAGCTGTATAGAAGAAACAATTCTTTGAACTTGTCTAAGACCTTGATAGTGTAAAAGTATCAGCTGTAGAGAGGAAACAATTCTATGAACTTGTCCAAGACATTGATAGTGCAAGAAAGCTATAGAGAAGAAACAGTTCTTTGAACTTGTCCAAGACATTGATAATGTAACAATCAGCTGTTGAAAAGAAACAGTTCTATGAACTTGTCTAAGGCATTGATAGTGTAACAATCAGCTGTTGAAAAGAAGCAGTTCTATGAACTTGTCCAAGACATTGATAATGTAACAATCAGCTGTTGAAAAGAAACAGTTCTATGAAATTGTCTAAGGCATTGATAGTGTAACAATCAGCTGTTGAGAAAAACCCAACAACAAAATGCTTTGGTTGAGAAATAAGTAAAATAATTTTCAGGAACACACTGTTATCTGCAGACCTGGTAATTTGAAGAGTACCTAAGCAAGAAATTCAATGTTGTACAAATCAAACCAAAAAGTACTTATGTGTAAGGAATAAATATGGTACAGTTTAATCTTTACAATAATGAAGTGAGAATTTCTGATGTGCTACATGCTAAAAATATTTAAGGGAAAAATTGAAATGTGGTAATAGGTAAAATGACTGAAACTTGTGAATGTAGTACAACTTCAACTGAGTTAGACAACAAATACCCTGATCAGCTTAGTCTTTTAGTTATCAAGACAGCAGTCTGGAAGATAGCTAAAACTCCGCCAACAGAATCTTTTGACCTTGAAGTGTGACCTCCAGTATGGGTAGCTGATTCATGCACTGAGGAGAACATTTGAATGAAGTTTAATGAAAATCATTCAAATGGATATAATGAGCCAACACCAAATTGAGTGAAGTCTAATGAGAATAATTCTAAAGGTTCAGGAGATATGGAGCAGAAACAAAATTCAAGGGTAAACACTATGACCTAGAACTATGACCTTGAGACTGGGTAGCTGAATCAGGGGCAACACACATACAATCTTATTGAGAGGATTATTTGAGGAAAGTTAGATGATAATCACTCAAAGGGTTCAGGAGATATGGAGCAGACATGAAAGTAGTAGACTGATAGACTGATGATTTGACTGAAATGAAAAATCTCCCATCTGCTTTGTGACAGGTGATTAAGTTACGGACTTAAGATTTATGACTTTCCCATTAGCTGCCCTAACAGGGCTCGATGATTTCGAATGAACTCAATGGACTTACTTTAGCAAATGTGCAATGTTGCATTCATGAAAAAAACACAATTTGGTACTTTACTCAGGAACAATCTATATATAGCTTGCAACAGTATTTACCAGCACATCCCTCAAATTGTGTTTTCATGAATTGATTTATCTGTCATTTCTGCAATCTCAAGTGTATGTGAATGATCAATTTATATCCATCAAATACTCATTGTATTCTTTTGAATAACAAGGTTATTTAAGAACCTAACTCTTAAAATTTAAAACATTTTGCTTTATAAATACAATTAAACAAAAGAAAAATAAAGAAAAAAATATAAAACAAACAAATTATTAGTTAAGTCAGATTAAACAATATTGAAAAGGAAAAGTGTGATTCAAGTAACAATATATATCAAGTATTCCAAAATAAAATCCAAGGTGTGCAGTGGCTCAGTGGAAGAGTGACTGACTTGAGGTCGCTGGTCCGAGCCTCACCAGATGCAATATGTTTTGTCCTTGAGCAAGACAATTAATCTTGTGCTTAGTACTGGTTCTACCCAGGAAACGCCCAGACATGACTGAAAAGTTGTTGACAAGGAGAAAGTTTCAACTAAAAAAAATAAAAAAGCATTACATCAAAAGAAAAATTTAAAAAAAAGAAAAATCAGCAAATGAAATTATGCATCAGTCAGAGAAAATAAATTTCAAAATGATCTGTCAAAAAGGAGTCCCTCAGAAAAAGAGGGATCCTACAAAATTTAACATTAAACAGCAGACTCTGTTACATTGAGTCTGTTCATGAGAATTACCAATGGAAAGCACATCAGCCTTCCAAGGCCCCCAGCATGGGGGTCATATTGGTCAAAAAACCCTTGTTATTCTGATGAAAAAATCAAACATTATTAATTACTAAAATAATTGAAAAAAAATGTCTTAGGTCCCTTTGACCAAAGTGCCTATATACATATGAGAAATTTGATGCAATATTTTGTCGCAGAAGTGACAGTGTAAATTTTTTTCAACTGGGACAGAAAATTCATTCATAATTGCTCAACAATTTGAGAAAAGTGCACAAAATTAATCAGACAGTTGGTTCCTTGTATGAACACAAGGATGCAGGAAGAACTCACAGGTTCCATAACTTAATTTTACTCAAACAGAATTAAAATCAGCATTACACTATGCTGATGACAAACAACACTTGGGGTAACATAGTTGTTCAACTTAAAACTCAATGTTATGTTCTGGATCTAATCTGAACTCAGAATTACCTTAATTTACACTATTGCATTCAGGATGGACCAATTTCTATAAAAGTGTGACCTGAGTGCAAAAGGGGTGATGTTATAGAATGATGCACATTCACTAAATGCCCTTCATTATAGATGGTAACAGCATGCTACTTATAATACGTACATAACATAGTGAAATATGGATTAATAAGCAATTAATTTATATGATCATGAGAAAAGGATATATAGGATAAGGAAGCATATTTAGAAGGCCAGAAAAACATGTTTGAAGAATCACTGAAAGCCTACAATGTACACAGTTCCATAGTTATTACACTTGAAGGAGCTTGCACAAAATATGAAGAAAATTGATACATTTAAGTAAGTAAGAGTGCAAAGATCAGGAATCGATACAAAATAAGTACAACACCTGACCCAGGATACCAATGGGAAAGTGACAAAATCACATTTAGACACTAAAAACGAGAGCCAAAAGGTCAGCCCTTTCCCAGCAGGTGACCACAAAGCACATATAAACAGATGCGCAAAAAGACATAGCATAAACAAGACAGAACAAAAACATAAAAGATCCACAAAAGAAGTACCGCCTTGGAACGGTCAGTAAAATATTTTACTGAAGGGCTTAAACCGGTTAAACGGCGCCAACCTCACCCTCAATTCAGATGTGGATCAAGAAACATAGATATTTGGTTTGCATGAAAGACCCCTAACTTATCAATAGTGCCTTTTGGTGCTTTTGAAATACCATGGATTTGAAAATATTATGGAAAATGGAGCATTTGCTCTTTTAGCATGTATATCTGCAAGAAGCATTCTTCACTGTTAATAACTTTTAACCTTCAAAAAAAACCATCTGTTATGAGGAAACCAATCATCAATCTAGTCTAAGACATTGAAACTTCAGTGTAAGGAAGCTGATAAGAGTTAACAATTCCATGAACTTGTCTAAGACATTAGTGCTGTAAGGAACAGCTGTTGAAGAGGACACAATTCTTTGAACTTGTCCAAGACATTGATTTCGTAAGGAAGCTGTATAGAAGAAACAATTCTTTGAACTTGTCTAAGACCTTGATAGTGTAAAAGTATCAGCTGTAGAGAGGAAACAATTCTATGAACTTGTCCAAGACATTGATAGTGCAAGAAAGCTATAGAGAAGAAACAGTTCTTTGAACTTGTCCAAGACATTGATAATGTAACAATCAGCTGTTGAAAAGAAACAGTCCTATGAACTTGTCTAAGGCATTGATAGTGTAACAATCAGCTGTTGAAAAGAAGCAGTTCTATGAACTTGTCCAAGACATTGATAATGTAACAGTCAGCTGTTGAAAAGAAGCAGTTCTATGAACTTGTCTAAGGCATTGATAGTGTAACAATCAGCTGTTGAGAAGAACCCAACAACAAAATGCTTTGGTTGAGAAATAAGTAAAATAATTTTCAGGAACACACTGTTATCTGCAGACCTGGTAATTTGAAGAGTACCTAAGCAAGAAATTCAATGTTGTACAAATCAAAGCAAAAAGTACTTATGTGTAAGGAATAAATATGGTACAGTTTAATCTTAACAGTAATGAAGTGAGAATTTCTGATGTGGTACATGCTAAGAATATTTAAGGGAGAAATTGAAATGTGGTAATAAGTAAAATGACTGGAACTTGTGAATGTAGTACAACTTCAACTGAGTTAGACAACAAATGCCCTGATCAGCTTAGTCTTTTAGTTATCAAGACAGCAGTCTGGAAGATAGCTAAAACTCCACCAACAGAATCTTTTGACCTTGAAGTATAACCTCCAGTATGGGTAGCTGATTCATGCACTGAGGAGAACATTTGAATGAAGTTTAATGAAAATCATTCAAATGGGATATAATGAGCCAACACCAAATTGAAGGGTAAATCCCAAGACCTTGAAGTATGACCTTGACCTTGAGTCTATCTGCCAAGTCATGAGTTCTGCAAACCATCTTGATGAGGGGAATATTTGAGTGAAGTCTAATGAGAATAATTCTAAAGGTTCAGGAGATATGGAGCAGAAACAAAATTCAAGGGTAAACACTATGACCTAGAACTATGACCTTGAGACTGGGTAGCTGAATCAGGGGCAACACACATACAATCTTATTGAGAGGATTATTTGAGGAAATTTAGATGATAATCACTCAAAGGGTTCAAGAGATATGGAGCAGACATGAAAGTAGTAGACTGATAGACTGATGATTTGACTGAAATGAAAAATCTCCCATCTGCTTTGTGACAGGTGATTAAGTTACGGACTTAAGATTTATGACTTTCCCATTAGCTGCCCTAACAGGGCTCGATGATTTCGAATGAACTCAATGGACTTACTTTAGCAAATTTGCAATGTTGCATTCATGAAAAAAACACAATTTGGTACTTTACTCAGGAACAATCTATATATAGCTTGCAACAGTATTTACCAGCACATCCCTCAAATTGTGTTTTCATGAATTGATTTATCTGTCATTTCTGCAATCTCAAGTGTATGTGAATGATCAATTTATATCCATCAAATACTCATTGTATTCTTTTGAATAACAAGGTTATTTAAGAACCCAACTCTTAAAATTTAAAACATTTTGCTTTATAAATACAATTAAACAAAATAAAAATAAAGAAAAAAAAATAAAACAAACAAATTTTTAGTTAAGTCAGATTAAACGATATTGAAAAGGAAAAGTGTGATTCAAGTAACAATATATATCAAGTATTCCAAAATAAAATCCAAGGTGTGCAGTGGCTCAGTGGGAGAGTGACTGACTTGAGGTCGCTGGTCCGAGCCTCACCAGATGCAATATGTTTTGTCCTTGAGGAAGACAATTAATCTTGTGCTTAGTACTGGTTCTACCCAGGAAACGCCCAGACATGACTGAAAAGTTGTTGACAAGGAAAAAGTTTCAACTAAAAAAAATAAAAAAGCATTACATCAAAAGAAAAATTAAAAAAAAAAGAAAAATCAGCAAATGAAATTATGCATCAGTCAGAGAAAATAAATTTCAAAATGATCTGTCAAAAAGGAGTCCCTCAGAAAAAGAGGGATCCTACAAAATTTAACATTAAACAGCAGACTCTGTTTCATTGAGTCTGTTCATGAGAATTACCAATGGAAAGCACATCAGCCTTCCAAGGCCCCCAGCATGGGGGTCATATTGGTCAAAAAACCCTTGTTATTCTGATGAAAAAATCAAACAATAATATTTACTAAAATAATTGAAAAAAAAAATGTCTTAGGTCCCTTTGACCAAAGTGCCTATATACATATGAGAAATTTGATGCAATATTTTGTCGCAGAAGTGACAGTGTAAATTTTTTTCAACTGGGACAGAAAATCCATTCATAATTGCTCAACAATTTGAGAAAAGTGCACAAAATTAATCAGACAGTTGGTTCCTTGTATGAACACAAGGATGCAGGAAGAACTCACAGGTTCCATAACTTAATTTTACTCAAACAGAATTAAAATCAGCACTACACTATGCTGATGACAAACAACACTTGGGGTAACATAGTTGTTCAACTTAAAACTCCATGTTATGTTCTGGATCTAATCTGAACTCAGAATTACCTTAATTTACCCTATTGCATTCAGGATGGACCAATTTCTATAAAAGTGTGACCTGAGTGCAAAAGGGGTGATGTTATAGAATGATGCACATTTACTAAATGCCCTTCATTATAGATGGTAACAGCATGCTACTTATAATACGTACATAACATAGTGAAATATGGATTAATAAGCAATTAATTTATATGATCATGAGAAAAGGATATATAGGATAAGGAAGCATATTTAGAAGGCCAGAAAAACATGTTTGAGGAATCACTGAAAGCGTACAATGTACACAGTTCCATAGTTATTACACTTGAAGGAGCTTGCACAAAATATGAAGAAAATTGATACATTTAAGTAAGTAAAGGTGCAAAGATCAGGAATCGATACAAAATAAGTACAACACCTGACCCAGGATACCAATGGGAAAGTGACAAAATCACATTTAGACACCAAAAAAGAGAGCCAAGAGGTCAGCCCTTTCACAGGAGGTGACCACGAAGCTCATATAAACAGATGTGCACAAAGACATAGCATACACAAGACAGAACAAAAACATAAAAGATCCACAACCAAAGTACCGCCTTGGAACGGTCAGTAAAATATTTTACTGAAGGGCTTAAACCGGTTAAACGGCGCCAACCTCACCCTCAATTCAGATGTGGATCAAGAAACATAGATATTTGGTTTGCATGAAAGACCCCTAACTTATCAATAGTGCCTTTTGATGCTTTTGAAATACCATGGATTTGAAAATATTATGGAAAATGGAGCATTTGCTCTTTTTGAGCAAATGCTTCACTTTCCATAATATTTTAAAAGAATTCAAAGCTTAACTAATTCTTTCAATGTTGTCTAAAGATAGAAAATGATCTCATGATCTCAAAATAGCTTATGGAGTAAAGTGTTAAGACAATCTTGTTTCAAAGTAAAATTAAAATATTTTCTTACCCATTTATTTTCAAATATGTTTAGGGTACTCAAAAGAACTGTCTCACTGACATGACTCTTTTGAGTAACTATACGATATTTTTGGTTGAGGGGTAAGAAAATTAAGTTTTGATAACAAACTTTTACACTTTATATTATAGCCCTTTACTCCACAGGCTATTTTTAGATCATGACATAATCTTCTTTTTTAGATAACAATGAAAAAAAAATCAAGAAAAATTTGAGTAAAGTTTTGAACACTTGAAAATATTATGGAAAATTGACCATTATTTTAAATGCGCAATTTTCCACATTTTCAACAAAGGCGATCAAATGTATTTATATGGAGTATAGGGTTAAACAACATTTTTCCTGTTTAGCATGTATATCTGCAAGAAGCATTCTTCACTGTTAATAACTTTTATCCTTCAAAAACAAACATCTGTTATGAGGAAACCAATCTTCAATCTAGTCTAAGACATTGAAACTTCAGTGTAAGGAAGCTGATAAGAGAAAACAATTCAATGAACTTGTCTAAGACATTAATGCTGTAAGGAACAGCTGTTGAAGAGGACACAATTCTTTGAACTTGTCCAAGACATTGATTTCGTAAGGAAGCTGTATAGAAGAAACAATTCTTTGAACTTGTCTAAGACCTTGAAAGTGTAAAAGTATCAGCTGTAGAGAGGAAACAATTCTATGAACTTGTCCAAGACATTGATAGTGCAAGAAAGCTATAGAGAAGAAACAGTTCTTTGAACTTGTCCAAGACATTGATAATGTAACAATCAGCTGTTAAAAAGAGACAGTTCTATGAACTTGTCTAAGGCATTGATAGTGTAACAATCAGCTGTTGAAAAGAAGCAGTTCTATGAACTTGTCCAAGACATTGATTATGTAACAGTCAGCTGTTGAAAAGAAGCAGTTCTATGAACTTGTCTATGGCATTGATAGTGTAACAATCAGGTTGAGAAATAAGTAAAATAATTTTCAGGAACACACTATTATCTACAGGCCTGGTAATTTGAAGAGTACCTAATTTGAAGAGTACCTAAGCAAGAAATTCAATGTTGTACAAATCAAACCAAAAGAACTTATGTGTAATGAATAAATATGGTACAGCTTAATCTAAGCAGCAATAAAGTGAGAATTTCTGATGTGGTACACGCTAAGAATACTTAAGGGGGAAATAGTAATATGGTAATAGGTAAAATGACTCAAACTTGTGCAAGATATTCAAAATGTAGTACAACTTCAACTGAGGTAGACAACAAATGCCCTGATCCGCTTAGTCTTTTAGTTAAGAAGACAGCAGTCTGTAGGATAGCTAAAACTCTGCCAGCAAAATCTTTTGACCTTGAAGTGTGACCTCGAGTTTGGGTAGCTGATTCATGCACTGAGTGGAACATTTGAATGAAGTTTAATGAAAACCATCTAAAGGGGATATAATGAGCCAACACAAAATTAAAGGGTAAATCCCATGACCTTGAAGTATGACCTTGACCTTGAGTCTATCTGCCAAGTCATCTCACTGAGGCGAATATTTGAGTGAAGTCTAATGAGAATAATTCTAAAAGTTCTGGAGATATGACTGACTCACAAAATCTCCCATCTGCTTTGCGACAGGTGATTAAGATACTGACTTAAGATCTATGACTTTCCAGGCAGATTTCATTTTCAAGGACTTTTCAAGAAAGCCCTCTAAATTCAAGTACTTTTCAAGCCTGTGCAAACCCTGTGAGCTTATGGGTCCTAGGACTCGCTTTTTCCCATATCAATGGGCCCAACTTTTCCCATATCAATGGGCCCAACTGCAAACTTATGAGTCCAGAACACTATTTTTCATGACAAATCTGCAATACCATTGCATCCTGGGACTCGCTGACATAAAAACGTTGCATCCCCTGAGACAAAATGATGAGTAACAGATGCAGGATGCGCAGGTTAAAATATCACTGTTGGGTGAGTAGGTCTCATTTAAGAATTGAAAGTTATTTTTCTGTGTTTCACTGAGGTATGAAATGTTGGAAAAATTACATCTAATTTGCATGAAAACCAAAGCTAAAATTAGATGTAATTTAAACGACATTTCAAAACTGTGTGAACGCAGAAAAATAAATTTCAATTATAATTACAACTTCTTTCGCTATTCTTTTTCCTAAGTATTTTTTTAATTATCTTTTCCTTAAAATGACATTACCAGTTAATAAAGTTTCAAGCATTTAGACTATTGCACGTTGACGCCTACGATGATGTCATGAAGTTAAAAAAAATAAGATGGCGGCAAGATCGCATTCCACAGCTGATTGGCATGAATACTGTTATTTTGAGCGTCGTATGTAAGTTAATCTTTGCTTTTCCACCTGAAAATATTTGTGTAAGTGTATAAAGTAAAGTGTAAGTAGTTGCCGACTGTCCATTTCTCTTCATAGAAGCAGTGTACAGTATCACAAAAGAAGTTCTGCTGTGAATGTCCCCGCCCCTCATGAATACGAACCAAAGTTCATTGAAAAATGAAATACAGGTCAATACGATTAGATGACCGTTCTTGACCAATCAGCTTAACAGATCTCAATAAATGTTAAGACAGTTGTAGTTTTATGTTTTGAAGTCACAGGTCTAAAAAATCACTTTTTCTAAACTGTAACTGAGAGCCCCAGGAGATGCCACAGAATGTCTGTACTGTCCAGGAGGACAAAGCCTATCTTCAAGCACAGATAATTCAAAAAATGAAAGATATAGGTTTAAATAAAAAAAAAATATTTTAGCATTAAATTGTAAATATTATCTTACCCATCAGTTTTAGCATATGTTTAGGGTGCTCAAAAGAACCGTCTCATTAGGACGGTTCTTGTGAGTACCCAAAACATATGTTTTGGTTTAAAAATAAGTAAATTATTTTTTTGGTACACCCTCTTAACTAAATGCCTGAAAGACAACCAACAATGAAAAATGTTGACTCAATCCTTTATAGAGAAAAAATCTTTCAATATTCTTCCATCTTATGATCCTGATACCTTTCAGACTAAAGGCCATTTCACATACACACCGAAACCGAACCGAAACCGAACCGAAAAATTAAAATGCCTTACACCCTATGAGCGCTTTCACATATGCGCCGAAACCGAAACCGAACCGAAACCGAACGCCGAACCGAAAACGTGCACGAATTTGATTTTATTTTTTTCAGTTTCGGTGGCCGAATTTCAGCAAATGCGAGAGGTAATTTTGATAAAATCTGCACATATTCAACCACGTGCGTTGTAAATAACTTATAGATCATGAAAGCCATTGATGGATTGTCCAGCGAGACGATTGTGCGATAATTTACAAACACAATACTATTGACTACAGAATTTTGTGGGACAATACCCAGAGCGACTATAAAGACCACGAACTTAATGCAGTGACATGGAACAATTTGTATTGTAAAGGTATTTCTGCTATCTGAGAGGGAAATAAGTCCAAATTATACAGGCATTTTCCTACATTTCGTCCACGGATTCGGTGCATATGTGAAAGGTCTGTCGAAAACGAAACGATGCAATTCGGTGGCCGTTACGGTTTCGGTTCGGTTTCGGTTCGGATTCGGTGTATATGTGAAACAGCCCTTATGAGCATGTCAAAGGGAAGTATAAGCTTTTCAAAAAATCAAGCCATCTTTGAAACCCTTAACTAAAGTGGGTTGTTGTCTAATGACTGAAATTACAGAAGCCTGTTGAAACCTGTCTTAAAGGAAAGTTTTGTTTGTTTGTTTGGTTCTTAACGACGCATCAACCCTTGTGGGTCATTAGCGTCAGACGGTATTAAACTAAACATGATGAAGATGTAAAAAGTAAAAATTTATAAGATAAAATAAAAGGAATGATGATGATGAGTTTGTATAATGATAGTTAGTTGCAATACGATTGTTGACAGGAGAGACCACGTACAATATCTGACAGATTCAAAGAGCTATTCAGATAACTGTACATGCTCTTTAACTGAACAGAATACAACATTAAAAAATCTGTATTATGGTCTGATACAAATGTAAAACAAACTAGAACACATTCGACGGCGCGCCATCGCAAATCCCCACGCTCTCAAAGATATCTAATGGTACCCCATCCCAAGGTCACCAGTTTGATCCTAGGGTTAAAATTTTCAGTGTATCCTGGTCTGCTGCTCATCCCCTTTAATTTGATATGCCACATGACCATGTTCATAAAATTAAATTTTTGACCCCCCAGCACCCCCATTAAATAAAGTCCCAAACCCTGGGGCATGCATGACCCAGGGGACAGAATAAAAATCCCGTCTAATATGTTTTATATCTTTCATTTGTGAGAAGACACACAAAGTTTAGATCAAAAATCTTTGAAATTGACTTTGTAATTGAGATTTAATGATATTTGACTTTTTGGCCCCTCCCCAAGGCCCCAGGAGGCGGGGACCCAAAAAATTGTACCGTTGCATGTGTCATTCATGTAAGTAACTCACACACCAAATCTGGTTAAATTTGGGAAAAAAAGTTTTTGGACCCCCCAACCCCCCATGGTACCCCCAAGTCCCACCCCTGAGGCATGACCCAGGCGACGGAATGAAAATCCCGTCTGATATGTTTCATATCTTTCAATTGTGAGAAGACTTACAAAGCTTGGTTAAAAAATCTTTGAAATTGACTTTGTGATTGAGATTTAATGATATTTGACCTTTTGGCCCCTCCCCAGGGCCCCAGGGGGTGGGGACCCAAAAAAATGTGCTGTTGCATGTGCTATTGATGTAAGTTACTCACACACCAAATCTAGTTGAATTTCGGAAAAAAATTTTTTTTTGGACCACTCTAACCCCCACGGTACCCCCAAGTCCGACCCCTGGGGCATGACCAAGGCAAGGGAATGAAAATCCCGTCTGATATGTTTTATATCTTTCATTTGTGAGAAGACACACAAAGTTTGGTTTAAAAATCTTTGAAATTGACTTTGTAATTGAAATTTAATGATATTTAATAATATTTGACCTTTTGGCCCCTCCCCAGGGCCCCAGGGGGCGGGGCCAAAAAAAAATGTGCTGTTGCACACCCTTTCCATGTGAGCAACTCACATACCAAATTTGGTTGAATTTCTTCCAACGGTTTAGGAGGAGATAGCGTGACGGACAGACGGATGGACGGACGGACAGACAGATGGACGGACAGACGGACGGACGGACGGACGGAGGTGATTGCAATATCCCCGACGCTTTTTTAAAAAAGCGTGGGGATAAATATGATTTTTAAAATAGCAATTAGAATTAGATTTTGTTAAAAAGATTTATTTGTCTTAAAAATGTCATAATACTATCAATATGTATATTTTGTGTAATTTTAATGTTGTGACACCATGCAGGTAATTTTTAAGGAACATAAGGGCAAATCACTTAACCAGTGCTACCATACAGGCTGCAAACTTAGTCGATTATAATAAATTGATGCCAACAAAGAATAACTGCACGCAACTGAAGAAGTCATGTCAAAAAGAAAACCAAGAGGACCAAGTGGCCCTTGATCACTCACCTGATTATTTGGTTTTACAGTTTCTAATACATGTACATGGATATGGAAAACTCAGCCATGCCTCCTGGCAATGTATATTTGTCTACAGATCAAATTTGTGTAAGCTTGTAACAAGGTTCATACAGGGAAGTTGGAGTAAAACTCAAGGACTTTTCAAGACTGTTTTTACAGTTTTCAAGGACTAAAAATTTAGGAAAAATACTGACCGAAGTGTTAAAATTCTTCTTCAAAAATGCTACACTGAGATAATGGAGAAACAAGTACTAGAAAATCTGTATGAAAATGTTGTGCCTTTATTTGGTGCAGCATTTGCTGCACCAAATAAAGGCACAACAATTTAATACTGATTTAGATCTCTATCATCAGTGTTCAGTTCTACAGAAAATAAAAAAAAATCAAGGACTTTTCAAGGCTTTTTAGTGATTTTTCAGTACAGTCAAACCTGCTGTTGCGGCCACCTCTATTAAGCGTGACCCTCCCATAAGCGGCCATTTTAGAGCCCCCCGAACGATTTTGAATGCAAATGCACCTTTATTAAGCGTGCACCTGTCCAACGCGGCCAGCGGCCGCCAAAATTCGCCCCAAAACACTGAAATTGTGTCCTCAAACGGCCAATTTCTATGCGTTGATGCGACCAGTTTCGATTAAAATTGCATTGATTAACTTTTTTGCACCGGTCGTATGCTTGGTGCAATTAAACTCCCCAGCAGTGGTGTCTCCCAGAATAAATTCTGCAACGGCCGCTACCCTATGTCGAGGTTATTTGGCCCAACTATTTGGAAGTTTGTGGTGCAGTTGAACTGCAACGGGGCCGAAATCAACTAAGTTCAAGTGTTTACGCTAATAAAACACTACGACATGGTTCAGGAATCCAGCATATGTGGATTAAAAACAGCGGCAACAGTAACCGAAAACCTGAATACGCTAAACGAACACCACTTGTTGATTTTTGATAAGCGGGTAACCATTATTGCAAGCGGGTAACCAGTCGTAGAGCTGATAAAATTGTTGACATCAAAGCATTTTGCCGCTGCCAAAGTTCATTCATCCATGCCGTGACAGATGTTTAACGGTAAATGTGTGAAAATCTAAATGCAAAGTAATACTCTTTGCTGGAGGCATATACTTACTACACAAGGACGCAATCTTTGCTAAAAGTTAACAAGCAATAGCTTTTGAGAAAAAAAGAAGTTATTTTTGAGTAACAAAATTGGAACCATTTTCTGAATCTTTTTCATCTGAATAAATTTACAATTCTAACAACATTCTCTTCATGTTCAATAGTACGATGGCCATTAAACATACATTTGCTTATCAAAAATCAAGTTTTAGCTTCTTGAAAAAATATGATAAGCAGTGCTATCTCAACTCTTTTGACATACATGAACATCTTTAGACTGAATGGACACGATTTTTTTATTTCATATTTTGTTGTGTTTTTTTTTTTCATTTATATATTTTATGAAGAAATGCAATAACTGCAGCAGTGTAGACCTTATTCTTTATACTTTTCAACTCATTATTATATGGGTACCCTCAACTCGAAGCCAATATTCTTTCGAGTCTGCAATCATATGGCCATCTTAGCTGAACCTCTATTAAGCAGCCACCTGTCTTAAGCAAGCGATTTTGGATTATCCCTTGACCGCTTGCTTAAGACAGGTTTGACTGTACTTTTCAAGGCAGATTTAATTTTCAAGGACTTTTCAAGAAAGCCCTCTAAATTCAAGTACTTTTCAAGCCTATGCGAACCCTGTGTGAAGTAGAAGATCAACAAGTAAACTACATTGAATTCTGATCATTGGCTTCAGAAGAAGATTGTTTAAGTTTCTTTTATAAAGGTACAAAATGGCAACTGGCTACACCCCATTGTAGTCCCATGTTCTGCAACAATCCAATTTATTTTAGCTATACTTCTGGTCTTCTAGTAACCATTTTTGCCAAATGATTTTGAAAAGTAAGTGAGTATGGTCAAGAAATACCATAATCACATTGCAGACCAACCAACAGCACTGTGAGGAAGAGACACAGAGCACTTACAGATGTTATTTGTTTCATTCATCATCAGCAGACAGACAGACATACAAATGGATAGAAAGATGGATTGACAGACAGACAGACAGACAGACAGATGGACAGACATACAGACAGACAGACACCCTAATTAAACCTTTGGTTACTTGAAGATCAATTGACAAAGATAAAACTTTGTTGTTTTTTTTTAAAAAAAAACACACTTAAAGCTACTGCCTACGCCCCTAGTCAAATAGTGATTCCAATAAATAGCTCTGAATTCTGATCTTTTTGCGAGTGTAGAACTAGAGAAATTGAAGGTCTTGATATTATGCTTCTAATAAACAATCTTAGTGTTACACAAAATGCTATAAAAAAAATAACCAAATATGCATATCCTTTATTTCAGTTGCCTAGCAACTGATTTACTCATTTTTTTTATAAACACACTACTTTGCGTTGCTATGGTAACTATGTTAGCGAAGGATATCCTACAAAATGTATGGTTATATGCAGCTGATTGTAATTAAGCATACATGAACAGAATCCTGGTCTTTTTAATTGTCTTCGACTATTTGATATTAACTTTTAAAAAGAAAAATACCAGATATTTCATTAAATCTTGATTTTTTAAGCTTTTTTTCCATGATAACAGCTCAAGAATTTGGAACATTACTTTCCCATATTAGATATGGACAGATTGCATGAGCATATATCAGTTTTAGTAGAAAAATAAACTATACAATGACATCTTAAGTTGTTGCCATGGTAACCATCTATACTGAGCCGTCCATGCATGTTTGCCTTGTCTTCTAATGTTGCCTAGCAACAAAAGTTGGAACTGTGTAACATGACGAATATGGTACATGTGAACAGCCAAAAAGATGTACTAGCTTTGAACGAAATTTAATATGTCTAGCATGTTAATTCACTGCGCTATAGAAAAAGTCCCATTCTTTATTGGATGACCCTCGTATTAAATTTGAGTTCAGTTGGCTCAGTGGTCTCTGAGAATATGTTTTAAATATTGATGGGACTCCAATATGAGCAGCCTTGTCTGAAAGGTCAAAGGTCAGCCTTGGCTGAAAGGTCAAAGGTCAGCCTTGACCTATGGAACTTAGAGAAGCCTCCGTGGTGTAGTGGATAAGCGCTATGCCTTGTAAACCAGGGGTCGCAGGTTCGATTCCCGGCTTCTCCATAAAACCACTTTCTGTTGAGCCTTCGGGAGTTCCCGTCATATAATAAACACACATATCATAAACCCTCCCGGCCCAGTACTGGTTTCTACCCATGGAAAAGCCACAAAAAGCTTTTTTTGGGAACTTTTTTATAGCCATTGTCTCATTAGGTTAAACATTTCAAGTGCATAAATGGCTTTGACTTCAACAGTTTTCAAAAAATATTTTTTTTAAAAAAATTCTCATTTAAATGCATTAGGAAAGAAACCTAGGATCATCATTTGAAGGGACTTGGTAGACCCCGCATCCCACAACGATTTTTAAAGAGTTTTTACCATATATGGGCATGGCCGCCATCTTGATCAAGTCACTAGGACCGTTTAAACAAACTTAAGTTCCCATGTCCTAAGGAGTCTCTATATGAAATTCAAAATCCATCCACTAGTTTAGAAGATGATGCACAGAAAAAATATTTTGGACATTTCAAAGTGCCCCTGTGACCTTGAAAATAAGGTCAAGGTCACCAAAGTCTAATCATCTCTTCCCCTCCTCCCAACAATGTATCTATGCAAGTTTGGTCGAAACCCATCCACTGATTCAGAAGATAATGCACAGAAATGAAAAAGCGGATGCCGACACAAACGCCGACGCTGACCCCGACAGGAACGCACCAAAAACAATATAAAAATGCTAGAAACTTTGGCTTTTTTACAAGTGTTGATGTAGACAGACAGTCATGAATTCGCAACAAAGATTTGCGGCACAAGACCTTGAAAACAAAACGCAATCAATTAGCGTTATTCACCAACATGCTGATTTAATTTGCATATCCACAGACCATAAGATTATATTATCCAGTCAATAAAGTCACAGTCACTTTGTAATTGTAAGTTCTGTTTGTCAGAGAGCACAATATGCACACACCTACTGCATTTGCTAAGTGTGGTTAACAAATTCAGAGAAGATTTATATAGTCTTTTATAACCCTGATAAGTATTCTTTTTGGATGGATCAAATTTGCTCTAGCTATTTCCAGGAAACATTATTGTGTCGTTTTGTCTGGCCTGATTTGGGTACAAACTATATCAGCTGACATATAACAAGCACAGATCCAGAAAGTTTCGTCAGAGGGGATCCAACTCAACTCTGACAACTTTATTTCTTGATGAGGGAGAGAGGATCCTATTACCACTTAAAGTGGACCATCATTGGCCCGCCAGCAAAAGGCCATTTAAATGGGGTTTCACTGGCGGGCTGATGATGGCCCACTGTCGAATGCTGGCTTGGTAGCTTTGTGATTTTCCAGAGGATCTGGACCAGTATTGCTAAGGAACTCCATAGCTTTGTGATTTTCAAGGGAGTGGGGGGTCAGGACCCCCTGTCCACCCTCCCCTTTGGATCTGTGCATGGCTGAGAACAAAAGATGTCACTGGCAGGTGAAAGACTTATTAGTATCAAGATTCACTGTTCACACAAAAAACCAACAGAGGTTACAGTTGACTTTTTTACACGGAGGAGCAACTTTTTTGCGAACTTTTGCTTGGCTGTTGTCTCTTTGCCTACTTGTGCTGATAACCTTTGCAAACAGTTTGGGCCCAGATCAGGCCTGACAAATTGTCAGGCTTTGTCTGGATCCAACCTGCTTGACATACTGAAAGAGCTATTAGAAAATCTTGATTTGGAAAACTATGTAGAAAAAAGTGAATTGTCAGGTAGGGTATAATACAGTCCCCTCAGGTGAAACTATTAGTGGATTAACACACCACACAAACCCAGAATTTTAATGAAAACAAGATAACTATTTTTTCCAAAAAACCAAATAGCAAGAGGTTCAGAATCACATGGATTCACAAAATAAATTGAAAACAAGCCAGCTGATCTGGAACTACATTGTGATTAAAGAGATGCATCCAGGCTTAATCCTTTTCATACTGGATACCAGTAAACAGGTACTTTGTCAAACAGTGCAGACCCAGATGAAATGCCACATAAGATTGCATTTCATCAGCGCCTGCACTATTTCAGTCAGGCACTGGAAGGAAAACCTTCCGACAGACTTGGATGTAAATTCCTTCCAATCTAACAATCTCTCAATTTTAGTTCTATTTCTAGAAGTAGAAACATTTCCTCCCAAAAATAAGCCTAAGCATCTGTTTGTGATTGCTTGGACTTCCATCCAGATTATTTATAGTAACACACTTATGTAATACTGCATGCCTTGAAAAGATATCTTCAAGAAAAGGCATAACAAGTTTGCAAACTTTCTCTAACACCAGTGACAAGAAAAGATTGATAAATGATCTTAATTTCTGTTACCTATATTGCAATAAGGTTTATCAAGTAGAAACATGATTTTTCTGCTTGGTTATGTAATGAAAACATACTAATTACATCATTAACCCTGCGATCGGACAGCCGATTGGATGCCAAATTTGCATGAAAAGGATGTTTTGGAAGGGTTTTCCATCCAAAACTTGTCATTAAGATGGATGGAAAGTCCTTCCAATTTTCAGTGAAAAAACTAATTGGAAGGAAAATCCATCCATAGTGAAATTGTTAAGTTGGCAGACTATTCCTTCCAAAAAGGCATACTTTTGGCTTGGAAGGTTTTCCTTCCAGTGCCTGACTGTATTTGCTGAGATAAAAACATTCTTAAGGACAGAAACACATCATTTTATAGAAATTTTGACAGGCAACCTCTTAACCCATAAAGAGCCACCTATAATTTGAAGCAGACAACATTTTCAAAATTTTCCTGCTTTTCAAAAAAAACAAATAATGCATGATATTTCATGAGAATCGTCTGCTGGCAGATGATTCTCATGAAATATCATACCTTAGTTTTGTCCAAAACTAGGAAAAATGTTAAAAAAAATATTTGTTGTCTGCTACAGTCGTGATTGGTGCTTTAAGAGATAAGATACAAAATCAACAATTTCATACTTTTTGTATCAATATGTATGGCAAAATCCATCAGATGAAAAAGGGTTGTTAACTCTTTGCATGCCGGGTAATTTTGCATGCTTTTTTGTCGTCTGCTGATTTTTTTCAAAATCAACTTTTTTGAAAAATTATTTCAGGAATACCACCAGTTTCAAATAGTTTGGATCCAGATCAGGCCTGACATTTTGTCAGGCCTGATCTGGGTCCAAACTGTTAGCAAAGGTTATCAGCAGATGACACATACATAGTCGGCAAAGAGTTAACAGGACAACAAGAGTTACACAAAAGATTGCAAAGTTCTCTGAAATGGCAATTGGTACAAATACAACCAATTCAGTCGCCTTCAATATTAAAGTTAGTTTGATTTGAACAAGAGAACAAAGCAACAATAACCCGACATCATGACATCAAAACAACAACAAATTATGTCACATGGTTGACAAAAATAATTGATTTCCATATTGCTTCAGATAAGAAGTCAAGGAACATGATACTGATGTCATGTTGTTATGATGTCATGATGCCACTGGGAGTTTTTTTTAACACCAACTTACCACTATCTCTGATAATGTCCTCTTTGCATGCAGAAATTCTCTGGTGCCCAGCCTACAGGTTTCCACACATCATTCATCTGGAGAAAACATAACACAGAAAATCATATGAAATGCCTTGTACCCTCTTTTCACCATTTGTCACTTACTTTGGAAGTCATTACTTGACAACAGGATTTTGATATTTTTTTTTCTAGTTCAGACTCTAGTTAGCAAGCTCAATTAGGTCAAGCTCTCTATACCACTGAGCCACTGGATTTGCAGGATAATGTACCATTTCATCAAGGTCTGCACTGTTTGCTTAGACAAAATCGAAATCTTCAGAGAAATACATTATTTTAGTGATCTCTCATAATATACAACCCGCCATTCTTACTTTGCTGTATTTAACATTATAGAAAATTTCATTGATCTGATAAGGATTAAAGTACGGCAGAGATTCACAAAGTCATGAGAAATTTTTCAAAAGCTCGAACTGGCTAAAAAATAATGACACTGTCACAGTATGCCAATCTTACATGGACAGCTGAGAATTGTCGTAGTATGTAAATGTTCTAAGATTTGAAACACTTTTCTCTTTCTGTTCTCAAATAAAGTGTTGGTTAATTATCAAGGTTAAGTTGTAATTCATAAAATGCTTGTCGGAAATTCATACAGGGAAGACTCTGATCAGACTGCTACTATAGAACTCTTTAAATACAGAAATGCTTAGTCTGATCTGTGTCTGTGATGCTTGTCTAGGCTTTTTTGGCAAGCAACTGGTGTTCGAATTTTAGAGCATTTACCACAATTCTTGTTTTTATCAGGCTTTGAGAAGCTTTGCAATAAACCTGATTTACAGTGTAGCTTCTCAAAAGCACAAGAATTTGATTCAGCATTTTTACTGAACATCAAAGCCCAAAGTGACTAGACAACTTATATCAATACATGGGACAAGTTAAGCTATTTTTTTAGCATAAAATTGTGATTATTTTCTTAACCTTCAGTTTAAACATGTGTTTTGGATGCTTAAAAGAACCGTCTCATCGAGACGGTTCTTTTGAGTACCCACACATGTTTTGGTTGAGAAATATGAAAAAATAATTTTCTGTTACACACTCATATCTGGGGGCCTGTTGATACCTAAGTGTGACTGATCTCTGTTTGACATGTTCCTCTGTCTGCATGCAAAACTTTGGTTAAAACTTGGTTATTGCAAAATTTAAATATTTGACCTTCGATCTTGTTGTCTTTGGAGTCAGGGGGTAATTTTTGACACTGTTGTGCTTATCTAAAATCATTGGGCAATCATGTACCATGATGAGAAGATGCTAGATATAGATTTGAGCCAGTTATAAGTTGATCAGTCATAAATCTACACCTGAAGAAACGTGGGACCCATGAGCTAGCTGATCTGAGACTTTGATGGGCGTACATTCATTTAAATGAATTAATAACATGTCAAGTAAAACTTACCAGCTTGTAGTCTGCTGTTTTCAAATTTTGTAGGTTCTCTATTTCTGAAGGATCCTGGTTATTTATGTTCCTGGATTTATACCTTCACATTGACCATTGGGATATACACACAAGAGTTCTTCTCCTTGCCTTGAGGTTCTACCCATCATCTGAAGGAAAAGGTAAACACTTTTAAAATTAAAACAAAGGCTTTGATAAACAATTTTAAAATTGTTGAGCGTACAATTATAAATATTTCCTTACCCATCAGTTTTAACATATGTTTTGGGTGCTCAAAAGAACCGTCTCATATGTTTTGGTTGAGAAATAAGAAAATGATTTTCCTGTTACACACTCTTAACTAAAGGCCCGACTTAATGAATATGAATAATCTCTGTTGTTTCAAAATTCTAAACTCATATTGCACCAGTACATTTTAGTCCTGAAAATGCCTTGTTAACAAGTCCGCTGCATATTTTTTAATGCACTTGAGACTACTTTTATCATGGAAGCAAACACCATGAATCCAGATCAGACTACTCCTTAGTCTAATTTCGATCCATATTGTTTGCAATATAGCCTTGCAGGTGTTTGTCTAGAACTTTTCTGCAGGTAACAAGTGTTCGAAATTTTAGATAACTTTTGCACTCAACTTTAATAGTCAAGAACAGTTACTCAAGTTTTAACAAGTCAATTCTGACAAAATTAATAGGCAGTTGACTGTCCAGTGTCCATAGTACCAAATCTGACTAATGGGTACAGAGATAAGGTTCCAGATTAATAAATGGATGGCCAGAAGGATGGATGGATGCACACAGTATAATGACATAATTTTGAAGATGGCCATTTAGAAGCCAAATGTTCTGGATCTACACTTTATATCAGGGCCCAGTGTGTAAAGTAAGGATGAACCCTCGTCTTACTGAACTGGGATTTATCCTTTTCTGAAAACACTGTAGATCCAGATCAGATGGCTTCTTACAAAGCAATCAGATTGTTTTCCATTCTGATACATGCTAACAATGGAATGCTGCATGTTAAGAGGATAAAAATTTGGGACGAGTGTAGTACATGAAAATATTCAGCATGACATGGGTTAATTAATATCATGTCAAGTAAAACGTACCATCTTCTTAAGTCTGCTGTTTTCCAATTTTGTAGGTTCTCTTCTTTTCTCCTGGTTATTCAAGTTTCTGGATTGCTGTGACGTTGACTCAGTGGATATCTACATATTAATTCATTGCCTTTCCTTGAGGCTCTCTACCCATCATCTGAAGAAAAGAAAAACTTTTAGCATGCTGGGTAATTTTTCATGCTTAAAGTTTTTGCTTTGTGGTCTGTTGACTTTTTCAAAAAATCCTTTCAGGAACACTCTCAGGGTGTCAGAGGATTTGGATCAAGATAAGGACAGACGTTATGTCTGTCCTCATCTGGGTCCAAACCGTTTGCAAAGGTTCACAATTATTAGTAGACAAATAAGTTGTTGCTAGCAGGCCAAGACTGAAATATGAAGATTCTACTTCAAAAAGTGCCAGTATATTTTAGACCTGAAAATATCTGTTATCATTTCTGCTGCAAATTTTTAAATTCACTAGAGAATCCAGATCAGATTGCTAAAGCCTTCAGTTCTAACTCAGTCAAGGGCAGTAACTCAAATGTTGAAAAAACTAATAGAATGCTGACTGTCCACAGTAGATAGTATGAATCATCCTTTCCAAAAATGCTTAAAATCTGACCAATGGATCCTGAGATTATGTTCCGGATTGCCAAATAAATTGACAGAAGGAGGGACAGATGCACACACAGATGAGGCCAAAACAATATCCCTCAGACATCATTGAGGCGTAACAAATGGCATTTATATTAATTTTTGAAGAAGAGGGCTGTGAGGAAGAAACCAGATGATCTGAATCTACACTGTTTAAATAACTGGATATACCAGGGCTCAGCATGCATGGCAAGGATTAAATTATATTGTGGCAAATGGAGCCACTGTGGTGTAGTGGATAAACTACTCCCCTTAACCCTTTACTCCAAAGGCTATTTTTTGATATTGACAATATTTTCTATTTTTCGACAACATTGAAAAAATTGAAGAAAATTTTATGTTAAATTTTGAATACTTTTGAAAATATTATGGAAAATGGAGCATTTGCTCCAAAAGAGCAAATGCTCCATTTTGCCTAATATTTTTAAAATATGTGATATTTCAAAGGCGTCAAAATGCGTTATTATGGAGTAAAGCTTGTAAACCAGGGATCGTAAATTCAATCCCCAGCTTCTCCAGTTTATCAGATGAGACCTGAAGCTGTAGCCTCATCTGCTGGCCAGCTGATGATAGGACTTTAAACTCAAACACACACAAATTATGGCAAGTAGTACTTACCAGCTTCTAGTCTGCCGTTTTCAAATTTTGTAGGTTCTCTACTTCTGAAGGACCCAATTTCTCCTGGTTATTCAAGTTTCTGGACTGCTGTGACATTGACCAAGTGGATATATCTCCTTTCCTTGCACAAGGTTCTTTCCATCATCTGAAAAACACAACTCTTTGCATCAAGGGCAAATTTTCTTGCTTTTGCTGTCGTCTGCTGACTTTTTCCAAAATAAACTTTCAAAAAGTTATTTCAGAACACTATCAGAGTGTCAGACTGTTTGGATTCAGATCAGGACCAAGGAAGTCCTGTCCTGGTCTAGGCCCAAACTGTTGCATTGGTTATCTGAGCAGACTACACAAGTCGCAGCTAGCATTAATTATGAATTCATAAAGCACAAGTATATTTTAGTCCTGAAAATCATGTCTGCTGCATATTTTCAATTGAATTTGAGACTTCTTTTATCATGGAAGCAAACACTATGAATCACGATCAGACTGCTCCTTAGGGAGCTATCTAATTTGGATCCATATCTTTCTTCCGTTACGTCTTAACCCCTGTGGGGGACATCAGACGGATTTGTAATATATTGGCAATCTTAGCCAACAGTTTAGACTCAGATGAAATCAAGCATTCTGCTGCATTTCATCTGCACTGTTTACCAAAATTATCCATTTAGGGGCTTCCAGTAAACAAAGGGTTAATGAACATAAAATACCCCCAAAAATGTCAAAAATATTACCTTCATTCAGTGAAAACTTCTTTCTTACTTTGCAGTCACACCATGGAATGAAAATTTACTCACAAAAAGTCATGCATCTTAGAGCACTTGCATTGTACAATAATCCAAGCCCTAAGGCAACACCACATTGGACAGAATTGAGCATAAAAAATTAACCCTTAAAGCGCCAATCACGACTGCAGCAGACAACAAATTTTGCGACATCTTTCATAATTTTCGAAAAAAAAATGAAGTATGATATTTCATGAGAATCCTGGCACACGATTCTCATGAAATATCATACCTTATTTGTTATTTTTGGAAAAGCAGCAAAATTTGAAATGGTCGTCTGCTGCAACGAAATTATAGGTGGTGCTTTATGGGATAATATGTGTCCAATAGATTAACCCTTGTCCCACCATTCATTACAAATGCTGTCTGCATGTTCATCTGCTTCTGTACTTTAGTAGCCTACATGTAAAATGGCCACTCAAAAATAGACAAAACAAAGTTCTTAATGACAAATGGTAGCTTATTGAAGGTCGAAAGTATTGCAGAATGCTCCCCTTGGAGCATTCTGCAATACTTTTGACCTGCATCAAGCGATAATTGGTCTTGAAAACCAATTTTTGGTCTTTTTGAGAGTAGATGTTTTACACAGGTTGTACTGTATTACAAACAATATGGACCCAGATAGGACCATATCGATGGCTCTGACCCAGCTGAAAATGCCCGCCCAAATACCAAAAAACTTTTTTCTTACCTCAAGAACTGTAGGCAGGACAGTCAGGGTAGTGCACCTCTGAAGGAAAATGGTAAGACATGTACTGACAATGTGAAGAAAGCCAATCTGCTCAATGCCCAGTTTCAATCGGTCTTCACACCAAAGTCTCCCCTACAACTAAAACAACTCTGTCAAAAAAAGGTGCAAGACCTTCATGATGCAGGCAACTACAGCTAGGATATGTCACAACCACTTGATGACATCAGAAACAAATATCCAAATATGCCGGATCTCAAAATTTCAGTAAATGGCATCATCAAGTTACTGCAAGGCTTGAAGCCGGATAAAGCACCTGGTCCCGACCAAATCCGACATATGCTAATGCAAAAACTCTGCCTTGAAATTGCTCCAATCCTGCAAGTCATTTTCTCCAAGTCCCTGGAGGAGGGATCTCTACCATCTGAATGGCTCAAAGCAAATGTCTCACCCATTTTCAAAAAGGAAGAAAAGTCCGATCCTGCAAATTACAGGCCCATATCCCTCACTTGCATACTTTGTAAAATATTTGAACACATAGTTGCATCCAATGTTGTGAAACATCTTGACATAAACCAGATCCTGTATGATCTCCAGCATGGATTTCGCTCAAAAAGGTCCTGCGAAAAACAACTGACCATGCTTATTGAGGAAATCCATAGGAACCTAAAAGAAGGTAAGCAGACCGACATTATTTTGCTCGATTTCAGCAAAGCTTTCGATAAGGTGAACCACGCAAAGCTTATCCTGAAACTCCACAACTATGGAATCAGAGGTAGAACCTTATCTTGGATCAGCGCATTCCTAAATGGTAGGTCACAGACTGTGGTTCTGGAGGGGGATTGTTCCGAGGAAGTACCAGTAACATCAGGGGTCCCACAGGGATCTGTCCTTGGGCCAATCCTCTTCCTGATCTACATAAATGACCTGCCGGACAAGGTTAAATCGCAGGTAAGACTCTTTGCTGATGATGCAGCAGCCTACCTAGCCATATCCAAACTAGCTGACTCTGAGCAATTACAGGCCGACCTAGACATTCTCCAGGAATGGGAAATCAAATGGGATATGCAATTCAACCCCAGCAAATGCCAGGTAATACATGTAACCAGGTCACGTTCTCCCCTCCCAACAACATACACACTACATGGTGAAACCCTTGAGGCGGTAGCTAGTGCCAGATATCTGGGTGTTGATATTGCAAATGACTTATCTTGGAAGACCCATGTCAGCAGAATTACCAACAATGCAAATAAATCACTGGGCTTCCTAAGGAGGAACCTTAAAACAAAAAACACCTCACTAAGGAAAATGCATACAAGGCTATTGTCAGACCCCAGCTGGAGTACGCTTCTCCAGTATGGGACCCCCACACTAAGGATGACATACAAAAAATTGAGAGTGTCCAGAGACGAGCAGCTCGATGGGTTCTTGGGGATTATTCGCCCTACTCAAGCGTCACAGACATGATAGGAAAACTTGGATGGCGTACCCTAGAGCAGGGGCGTACTGATTCAAGACTGATCCTCTTCTACAAGATCATATATGGCTATGTAGCCATACCTCTCCCTTCATATGTCATACCACTCCCACGTGCTTCCCGTACCTCACACCCATTGGCATACAGACAAATATCCACCAGGACCGATTACTATAAATACTCATTCTACCCTCTTACAGTCGTTCAGTGGAACAGTCTCCCGGCATCTATTGCAACCCTGACTGATCTAGGCAGCTTCAAACGAGCTGTCTGTCAGGTGTGCCACTCAAAACCATAAACTTACAATACTGCTGTTTTTATCCTCACTTTACTTTCTCACTGTATAATACACTAACACTATGCACTTTTAATTCATTCCTACTGTCAGCTGTTTTTTAATTTCTTTACTTTTAACGCATGTCGCGGGAACCCGGCACGTAATACTCATTTGAGGGTGTATGCCGTATGAAGAGATAGAGATAGACTGCTAGAATGCTCCTTTAGGAGAATGTCTATTACGCACCGATCCAGAATTTTTGTCAGGGGGGGTCCAGGCCTGACAGCCAGAAAACAGCCTGGACAACGGTGTTTTTTTGGGTTTTTTAGTCCTCAACTTATCATACAGTTTACAGAGGGGGTCCAATGGTTTTATATCAGAGAAAACTATACTTTTCCAAGGATCCAGAGGGGTCTAAAATTTTCCGGGGGGGGGGGGGGGGGGGGGGGGGGGGGGGGGGGGGGGGTAGCCGGTAGCCTAGAAGCAGTCTGATCAGGTTTGATTGATTGATTTGATTCTTTACGTCCCATGAACAATCTTTCAGTTATATAGAGACAGGTCTTCCTGGGTTGTACCAATACTAAGCTAGGATAAATGTGTCTTGCTCAAGGACCACAACGCAGTGACGCCGGTGAGGCTCGAACCCACGGTCCTTCGGTCTCGAGTCAAGCACTCTACCACTGAGCCACTGCGCTCCCTATAGTCTGATCAGGGTACATTCTATTGACTTCCATTATAGCATATGAATATAGGGTAACTGTTCTAAAATTTCAAACACTATTGGGGTCAAGGTCACACAAATTGTGGCTCAGTACCCTCTACATTATGCGAACCATGCACCTGCAAAGTTTGAAGTTGCTATGTGCAAGATGCATTTACAAGCAATTCATTTTCTTGTAAATGCATCTCCTAAACCATTGGAGATACAATTTATATTTTTTTAAGTTTGAAGTTGCTGCAACTTCAAACTTAAAAAAACAGGTGCATACATGTAGGTGCAACTTCAAACTTAAAAAAAACAGGTGCATACATGTAGGTGACATAATGTAGAGGGTACTGGGCAACATTTTGTGTGACATCAAGGTTCATGTCAAAGGTAAAAAAGCGGGTATTACCAAATTAAATGCTTCTCTAGTGATAATTACATATTCTGGTGTTTTTTCAGTCATAATCATATTTTTACTTCTGGATTGATCCATGGCCCACATAATACACTACAGAGCGTTTGCCATCAAATGATCTGATAATTGTGACATTGCAAATTTTCTTACCATGTAGGCCTTTACCCTGCCCACACCTCTGCAAATAAGAGAAGTAATCAGGTAATAACATGTGGGTCAAACGAGGTTGGGGAACTGGGGAAAAGGGCAATTATTTCATGGGAACAAGCCATTTATTAGGGGAGAGGGGAACAAAGACAATATTGGGGAACAGCCCAGCAGGCACACATTGTTGACTTTTTTAGTCCTCAATTTATTTTACAGTTTTACAGAGGGGCCAGAGGGTGTCCAATGGTTATTTCTAAGAAAACTTTAATTTTCCAAGGTTTCAGCTAGAGGGGGTCCAACTTTTTTTCAGGTGCTAGAAACCCATTTAACTTGTGATTTCACACACACACACACACACACACACACACACACACACACACACACACACACACACACACACACACACACACACACACACACACACACACACACACACACACACACACACACACACACACACACACACACACACACACACACACACACACACACACACACACACACACACACACACACACACACACACACACACACACACACACACACACACACACACACACACACACACACACACACACACACACACACACACACACACACACACACACACACACACACACACACACACACACACACACACACACACACACACACACACACACACACACACACACACACACACACACACACACACACACACACACACACACACACACACACACACACACACACACACACACACACACACACACACACACACACACACACACACACACACACACACACACACACACACACACACACACACACACACACACACACACACACACACACACACACACACACACACACACACACACACACACACACACACACACACACACACACACACACACACACACACACACACACACACACACACACACACACACACACACACACACACACACACACACACACACACACACACACACACACACACACACACACACACACACACACACACACACACACACACACACACACACACACACACACACACACACACACACACACACACACACACACACACACACACACACACACACACACACACACACACACACACACACACACACACACACACACACACACACACACACACACACACACACACACACACACACACACACACACACACACACACACACACACACACACACACACACACACACACACACACACACACACACACACACACACACACACACACACACACACACACACACACACACACACACACACACACACACACACACACACACACACACACACACACACACACACACACACACACACACACACACACACACACACACACACACACACACACACACACACACACACACACACACACACACACACACACACACACACACACACACACACACACACACACACACACACACACACACACACACACACACACACACACACACACACACACACACACACACACACACACACACACACACACACACACACACACACACACACACACACACACACACACACACACACACACACACACACACACACACACACACACACACACACACACACACACACACACACAAATCCTCTGTCTTGACCTGCGCAATCCGTGCAAATTTAGGTCATTCCATCCAGGATTTAGGGTGATCAGGATATGCGTTTCGGTCATATATTATCATATTTCAAGAGTAATTCTAGATATTTTGGCCTTTTCCAATTAATCTAAACACAAAATGTGACTATATAGGCCTACTTGCGGATCGTAAGTGTCAATCCCGAAATAACCGCATGTCCTCATGTAATGCCCATGTTCTCGCTTAAAAAGTGGCACATTGCCGCCATTGGACTCATAACACGGCCACCATTCCATCTCATTCATAGCAAAATACATACACTAGGTAAAGGAGGTAAACCCAGCACATTCTTGTTCAATTTTAAACTAATTTGATGAATGGAATTGAGCAAAAATCTTCACTGAACTATGTCGGTAGATGTCACCCTACTTGGTTAACAGTTCCTCGGACCCAATAATATGTCATTGGAGAGCCCAACTCAGTGATCTATATCACTGCCCAACTGAAATGCAGATAGCACTTTAATGATCTTTAATTGTCGCCGAATGCAGCTCCTGACTACAATGCATGATCTTCTACGGAACAATGATAAAAGACTCGAATGGATATGGTCATATTAGACTTTTCAAAAGCATTCGATACAGTACCCCACGGGAAACCATGTGCGGATCCAGAGGGGGGATAGGGGTCCGGACCCCCCCTGGATAATCACAAGTTATATGGGTTTCTATAGAAACTAGCATTCCGACCCCCCCCCCCCCCCCCCATGGAAAAAGTTGGACCCCCTCTGGAAAATGTTGGGCCCTCTCTGCATCCTTGGAAAAGTATAGTTTTCTCAGTAATAAAACCATTGGACCCCCTCTGTAAACTGTAAAATAAGTTGAGGACTAAAAAACGTTGTCCAGGCTGTTTTCTGGTCGTTGTTTCCCCCCCCCCCCCCCCCCCCCCACTCCCCCCATAGGAATTTATGGAAACATAGATGTTCTTGACAAAACGACACATGCGTGTAGTCGTGGATGGAGATTTTTCTGATTGCGCTACCGTTGACTCTGCAGTACCTCAAGGGGCAGTTTTAGGTCCACTTCTCTTCCTCTGTCACATAAAAAACCTACCAGATTTGAAATTGTTCGCAGATGATTGTCTGCTATATGGGACAATAATTTCTCAAGGTGACCACCTAACATTCCAGAAAGATCTTGAAGCACTTGAAAAGTGGGCGAGTGACTGGGGTATGAGATTTAATGCCAAAAAATGTTACCTAATGAGTTTTAACTCTAGATACAGGCATTTCTATACGCTGAATAACCATATACTACAGAAAATAAAACAGCCCTTACGGAAAAAAATGCACTGCTGCGAACAATTTTAGCGAACAGCTAGCGAATACTCTGCGATTGTTTGGTTAACATAACCTTATATGGCTGACCAGTACTCACGGAATGTTCCCAAGATGTTCACTTTTCACATGCATATTAGGTCTGCGGCGAATACTTTGAGTTAACAGCCTGCGAATATTCAGCGAATATGTGGCGAACAAGATTCAAAACAGAAAATTAAATATGCAGCGAATATCCAGCAAACATTCTGCGAATATGCGACGAACATGCATTTAAATATGTAAATTAAATATGCAGCGAATATGTGGCAAACAATAATTGCGACTATCCTGCGAACAAGCAGCAATCAATGATTAACAAAAGTCAAAGCTTGTTAAACTCAAATAGTCAAAAATTTATCCATTTTGCACTGACCTCAGCAAGCAACACCATTCGAGAACAATCAAAAGGTATCAACTCAAACATCATAGGAACAGAAAAACACATGAGAAGAGATTACATACCGTAAAAAGACTTCTCAACATGTCATTTTTGCATCATGGCAAATATGACAGCCATTTAATTGAAGAGTTTTAAGGGGAGATAATTTTATATCTATCTTCCCAGTAAAAAAAAAATAAGATCTTTAGACTGAGAGCTAAATGAGTTGAAGTTCCTTAGATGAACACTCCGCGAATACATAAAAAGTTAAAGTCACTGTAACGAATATACAGCGAACAGTATCCAGAATTAAATTCTTTTTGCCAATACCGGGCGAATAGTACCTTGTGCTCGAAAAAAGTTTAAGTTTTTGCTGCGAATATGCAGCGATTATATGACAAACTGCAAACATTCAGCGACCACTTTTTTTGTCAGACCAACTTTGTTCGCTGGGTATTCGCGACAAGAAGTGAATATATAGCGAACAATTACTGTAAACATTGCAGTTCGCAGAATATTTGCAGCATATTCGTCAGATATTCGCACAAAGACAGCTTTTCCGTAAGGGAGAACCCCTACTTTGGAATCTTAATATCAGAGGATCTTAAATGGGAACCCCATCTCACCAAAATTACCCAAAAAGCAAATAGTATATTAGCTTTCCTAAAACGGAACCTCAGACACTGTCCAGAACCCTGTAGAAGGACAGCATATATATCGTTAGTTCGTTCAAGAAGTTTCTGAGTTAACAATTTACTGCGAGTGTTGAAGTCAGTAACATGGCTAGATGCTCTAGCAAAACGAATGAGTTGAGAGATATACACTCCATAGAGCGACGCTGGCGATATTGGAATCTCATCTTCCAGTGCCTCTCTGAAAATAATGATTCTCATCAATTGCAACAAGGTAGTTTCGTATTTTATAGAGGATGGTAAGTCTGGAATCCACTCTTTTTGTTCAAGGGATCTCCAGTCTATAAGAAGCATGTCAGATACGCTGGATGTGTTATGGTACCGTCCAGTTACCCACCTTGTCGCTCTCCTCTGGGCCATCGCTAACTGGTATTATACAAGCCTGTGATTTGTTTTGTCGCCTTCTTTGGTATTTTAATACATTTTGGGCCCCATACTGTATTACAATATTCAAGTTTGGAATGGGCAATATTTATAGGTCTTTTCCTTGATTGTTTGGGAGTTGATTTCAATGTTACGTTTCAGAAAACCTAGAGTGTGATTTGCCTTTGAGGAGATGGAGTTGATGTGAGAATTCCACTTAAGGTCTTGGGAGATGTGTACGTCAAGGTATTTGATTTTGGGCACTGAAGAGAGAGTATGGCCATGGAGTGCATACTTGTGTATGACAGCCTTTTTCTTTGTAGTTATGTGAATGACCTCACATAATTCTTGATGAAAATACATCTGCCAGTTGGATTCCCATTTTTGTAGGTTGTTGAGGTCTTCCTGGAGTTTGGTGCAGTCTGAAGAGTTGTAAATTGTTAGGTACAGAAGGGTATCATCTGCAAAAAATTGTACAGTGCTGTTAGAGACGTCCTCCAGAAAGTAATTTATGTAAATGAGAAATAGTAAAGGGACAAGAACAGAGCCCTGTGGGATGTATGAGAGCACTGGGAAAGAAGAGGATGATTTCCCCTCAAGGACAACTTTCTGTGATCTTCCAGAGAGAAAAGAACCTATCCAACCCAAAGTATTTCCCTTAACCCCATGTTAAGACAATTTGTAAAGCAATCTGTTGTGAGCAACTTTATCGAATGCTTTAGCAAAATCCATCTCTACAACATCATTTTGGTGAACCGGGCCGCGTAGCGCAGTCGGTAACGTGTCTGGCTACAGATGCGTGTCTGACTGCAATTCCAGGGGTCGCGAGTTCGATCCCGGCCCGGTCCCATACTTTCGTGGAGATTGATCATGAAATAATTTCTACGGTCATCTCCTCCCTTCCGCTGATTTATTCAAGAAGGGTTGTTGTCAGTTACAAGCGAAAGTATGTGCACGAATTACTGATTATCCGCTTGTTCAAGCCTGCCCAGGAAAAAGTGTGGTTAGGTGAACTGACCGTCCCGCAATGACTATAGCTGTTGAGTTGGGACGTAAAGCAACAAAACAAACAAAACAAACAAAATCATTTTGGTGACCTTTCTACATATTAAAGGTTATGGTCATTGACAAATTCTATAAGCTTTGATTCGCAACTACGTTTTTCACGAAAAAACTCATGTTGCAGTGCGTATAGAATGTTGTGCTTAGTGAGATGTTGCTACAGATAATATGCTCAAGATGCTTACATGAAATACAGGTCAAGGACACTGGCCGATTATTGGATGGGTTTGTCTTGGCAACTTACTTGTGGATAAGGTTCGAATTGGCATGTTTCCCTATGTCTGGGACTAATTGTTGGTGCAGAGAAGTTTGAAAAAGCAGAGTAAAGACAAGGGCCAATTCTGAAGACAGTTCTTTGAGCACTCTTGGTATTCTGCCATCTGTGCAAGCAGCTTTAGAGATGTTGAGAGCATGTAGGAGTTTCAGGACGGCCTTTTCTGGTACCTGGATTTCTGGTATTTCTTGGTTTGGGAAGTAATTTGTGAAAAATTTGCAGTGAGCAGAGTGCAGAGAGTTTCATGGGTATTTGCTGAGAGAAAACAGAGTAGAAGTGGTTATTCAGGAGGTCAGCCTTTTGTTCTGGGTCTGTGACAGTGGATCCATATTTCTTCAGTGTTTTTGACACCTGTGGAGTCAGTTTTCTTGTGTTTAATAAAAGTGTAGATTTTTTTGGGGAGATTTTTGATCATAGGTGTAAGTAGGTCTTCCACATAGTCCCAATAGGATTTTCTACTTTGGCTTTGTACAGAAGATAAAAAAATTAGTATATTATTGGATATCTGAAAAAGAAACATAAAAGGTTATTAGCTATATGAAGCCATTAAGACTACAGGCATATCAGGTTATTAGTTAGGGAAGATAGTTTCTAGGAAGACAATTATGATAAATAATAACTCCAACACATAAAACAGTAAATAGTAAGACTAGCGCATTCCAGCATATGCACATATTATAAGACAGCTGCAAGCATACACCATGCTGCAGTAGTGAGACTTAGCACACCAGTCTATCTGTATATGCTAGTGTCAACACTGTCCCATCATGTACTAATATTTAAACTAAACCAAACAAGGCTAAACAACGCAGAAAGCGCAACAACAAAAAAGTGTTTGTACTCAGACAGATAGCTGGATATCCTACGGAACAGCTACTTACATAGGTTGCATTTGCCGTCATCTATACCATTCCAATTAGAATTTAACGTTTTAAATTGATTAAAACTGCTTACTTGCCTAAAATTATCTCAAAAGCTGTTCCACTGGACCGCCACTGCAAAAGTAAGTGAGCATGATCAGGAAATACCACAATCACACACCCCAGATCAACCCACGTCACTGAGAGAAAAAACAAAACAAACAGTAAGTGAGCATGATCAGGAAATACCACAATCATAAACTGCAGACAACCCTGTGGCACCGCGAGGAAGAGCCGCTCAACCACCACGGGACACCAGGAAGACAAATCAAGCAAAGCAACCAGCCCCCTCTTAACCATCAAGATGATTGCAATACTAGAACGGACACAAAACAACGTGCAACAAAACATAGAACAATTACAGACTCCCACAATGGGAGTAACAATAAACAAAAAGTCAACAACAACAACAGAACCACCGTCTTAGAACGGACAGCAGCCCAAGCCACCGGGGGACCCAAATGCACACCACTGGCACCAAATCTTAGCCCTAGATTCTGCTGTTGTTGAAGTACAAGAAATGTTCAGCTCCCATGGAGGCCATCTTACCAATGCAATGTATCACATGGAGAAACATTCTAATCAAATTTACACATCATGATGAAACAAAGAAAAGGGCTCATGACTCACAGATAGTCAGAGCTAAAGAAAACCTCAAGTTGAGCCACGGTGGGTCCAGCTACAGATAAGCATCAGGCACCAACCCACCGATTAAAGCTTAACATCATCGCCGTCATAGAGTCTGAGGCAATTAAAGAGGAAATCATAGCTATAAACCGTGATTGGGTTTAAAACTAGGTATGCAGACTGTCGCATGATATCCAAGTTATATCCAACCCTTATATAACGTTTTACTATCTTATTGAATTGATTACTAAAATTAAGTTTTCCAACAATTCGTTTGAATTTATAAACTAAATCACCATAAAATATAGGTTCTGATATACCTTGTTGCAGAAGAATTTTTAACCCAATGTTGTATTTAACAATTAACTCTGAGTGTCTATGGTAGAATTTAGAAAACGCTTTTCTAATTTTCTGATATTTATAACTTTGTTTTAATAATTTAGCAGTTAAAAATAAGTTTCTGTTGTTGAAGTCATCAACATTAGAACACACTCTAGCAAAACGAGTAAGCTGAGAAATATATACACCATAGGAAAGAGAGCGAGGAACATCCCCATCAAGAAATGGGAAATTTACTATTTCAAAATTAAAATCATCTCGTTTATCATAAATTTTAGAAGAAACAATGCCATTTGTTATTGACAAGTTCAAGTCCAAAAACGGAGCTTCAGTATCAAAAGAATTTGCCTTATTTAACTGAAGTTCAGTGGGATATATCTGACCTACCATTTGTTCAAAATAAGGATTATCAATATTAAGTAAGTCATCTTAATATCTGGAGGTTGAGTTAAAAGCTTCAATAATATCAGTTTGATTATTGTCTGACAATGACAACATAAAGTCTCTCTCATAACAAAATAAAAACAAATCTGCAACAAGAGGAGCACAATTAGTACCCATTGGAATACCTACAATTTGTCTATATAATTTCGAGCCAAATCTAATAAATATATTGTCCAAAAGATAATGGAGCGCATCACACATTTTCTGACATGACCACAATTTATATCGTTTAGGTTGTTCTGAAGAAAAAAAGGCATTTTTATTATTACAAGCCAAATAAAGTGAGCCCTCTCTGTTAAATGTTTGTTCAATTAATTCTGTTAGTTTTTCTTTGATTAGATTATGAGGCAATGTAGTATAGAGAGTAGAGAAATCATATGTAGACAAACCAGACGCTAGAAAACCTCTAGACTTCAATTTATTAAGAATTTCACCTGAATTTTTAATAGACCAAAATAAATTCAAAACAAAGATTCACAGAACATCTACAACAACAAGACATTCGTAAGACAAAAGTCACAATAAAAGCAAAGAAACCAGCTCTCTCTTCCTCTTCAAGATGAATTGCAAAACTAAAAAGGACACAAAGTAAAATCTGAAACTTCTCTTACCGCAGTTTGGTGTGCATATTTGTGTCACCTGCAAAACATTTTTGATATCTAAAATTATAAGCAAAACAGTCTCTGATCCTAACCAGGTCGGACAATACACTGGGAGACATATCATTCAAAATGTGAAATGTTTCCACTATCATTGCTCTTAATGTCTTGATTCCTGATCTTTGCACCCTTACTTACTTTGATATGCAGGAAAGGAATGTTTGCTTTATTTAATAGCTTATCATATGTTCATTCAAAATCATTGCAGACAAACCTTAGGGCATGCTCTTGATTTTTTTTGTAACTTTTTAGAGTTATTCATAGAACAAAAATGACAAACAAGAGGGCAGTAATTAAAATTAGATAAAATGAAAGAATGAAAATTGTGTGTTTATTTAGTCTTGATGATTAAGAGATTCAACTAATGACCTGCTTTTCTACAAAGGTTACTGATATGTTGATCAAAGTTTAGCTGGTAATCTATATCCACGCTCAGCAATTTAACTACATCCTCACATTTTATTTGAGTATCAGATACTTTAAGAGTTAACTCCATGTCATGAGTCTTTTTCCCAGCTCCAATTAAATGGCTTGGGTTTTTTCAGGGTTTGCCTGCATACAGTTGGCTGCCTTACTTTAATTGTCTTCCTGATGTATTATGACTAGTTGGTATTCTGTGTCTCTTCCTTTCGGTGCCGTGGGTTGGTCTACAGTGTGTGTTTTGGTGATTCCTGATCATACTCACTTACTTTTTGAGATGGAACACACATGCAGTGACGTATCTAATATAGGTCACTTCTGTATACATATAAGTAATATTTGCACAAAGTAAGTAAGGGTGCAAAGATCAGGAATCAATACAATCAAGTACCACACCTGACCCAGGATATCAATGGGAAAGTGACAAACTCACAGTAGACACCACTAACAAGAGCCAAGAGGCCAGCCTCGCCCTCCCCAGCAGGCGACCACAAAGCACACACAAACAGAAGCGCACAAAGACACAGCAAACACAAGACAGAACAAAAACACAAAAGATCCACAAAAGAAGTACCGCCCCGGAACGGCCAGCAAAACACCCCACCGGAGGGCCCAAACCGGCCCAACGGCACCAAAGGCTAACAGAAACCTTGGTTTCCTTAGGAGCCCCTTCCCCCTAGACGTGTGGGGTAGTTCAGTCGTTAGGCACTTGCCTCTGGTGCTGGAGGTCGCCGGTTTGATTCCCGCTTGCGGCGAGGAAAATTTCGGTGTCAGAACCTGCTTTCTGTGGTGTCATTTTCAGGGATGACACTAATTAAGTGCATCGTCCTTCGGACCGGGACGTTAACTGGATGTCCCCTGTGCAGGGAGAGTCACCCCTTGTGCGCTAAGAAGCAGGGTACCAGCTGACTGCAAATAGTTCCGGCAGATTCCTACTCAAGCGATTTTTTTACAGATGGCTGCCATGCCTGACAACAGTTCGCTTCGCTATATGTTTTACTTTTAATCTCTGCTCACACATTTGGCAGAAATATGAGACTTCGGCACATCAATCTGCTAATCATTTTATTTTTGATAAGATGACTTCAGGCTCACCAACTAAGTAAATCAGTTTTAAATGCAAAACAAGAAATGTCACAAACATGTGACGAATGCCCCCAAAGGAATTGGTCTAGCATAAGACACATTTGAGGAAAGTTAGCTGTAATATAGCACAAAAAACCTAGAAATGAGGCCAGAAGTCAATGTCAAGGTCAAAGTGACTCAAAATGGTATGCACCACTCCGTCATCCCAAGAGGAATCACCACCCAAAATTTGGGATTCCTACATCAAATAATATAGGAGATATGCTCTGGACACAATAATTCTTAAAACTAGGTCAGAGGTCAAGGTCACAGTGACCCAAAAATTGTTTGTGACACTCAGGCATCCCGAGATGCATTTACATACCAAATTTGGAATTCCTATTTCAAAGAATATAGGGAGATATGCACCAGTTCTAGAAACTAGGTCAGAGGTCAAGTTCATGGTCACAGCGACTTAGTTATATTATGCGACACTTTGTCATCCCAAAATGCATCCACATACAAAATTTGAGACCTCAAATAATATAAAAGATATGCTCTGGACATGATTATTCTAAAAACTAGGTCAGAGGTCAAGGTCACAGTGACCCGAAAATGGTTCATGACACTCCGCTATCCCAAGATGCATTCACACACCAAATTTGGAATTCCTAACTCAAAGAATATAAGAGATATGCCCCGAACACAATAATTCTTAAAACTAGGTCAGAGGTCAAGGTCACTGTGACCCAAAAATGGTATGTGACACCCTGTCATCCCAAGATGCATTTACACACCAAATTTGGAATTCCTATCTCAAAGAATATAGGAGATATGCACCAGACTCAATGCAGTTTCTAGAAACTAGGTCAGAGGTCAAGTTCAAGGTCTAAGTGACCCAATTATGGTATGTGACACTTCGTCATCTCAAATTGCATACACATACCAAATTTAAGATTCCTGCCTCAAATAATATAAGAGATATGCTCCGGAGACGATTATTCTAAAAACTAGGTCAGAGGTCAAGGTCACAGTGACCCGAAAATGGTACGCGACACTCCGCCATCCCAAGATGTATCCACACTCCAAATTTGGAATTCCTGCCTCAAAGAATATAGGAGATATGGACCGGACACGAAAGCGGGACGGACCAACGGACGGACGGACGGACGGTGCGATTCCTATATGCCTCCAAAAGTTCCTTTGGGGCATAATAGACTGGCTCCAGTCCCTAAAACAATTTTCATCAATGTGTCAAATCATATACCTGTAGCCAGTCTAACTCTGATGGCTCTGTTTTATGTTTAAAACAGAGCCATCAGAGTTAGACTGGCTACACGTATATGATTTGACACATTGATGAAAAATTGTTTTAAGGACTGGAGCCAGTCTAGGGGAACGTGTGCCCTGCCTCTACCATCGATCGATGCTTAGAGTGACCACAGGCCTTTGACTCTAAAAATCCCATAAACTGGTCGTATTAATCTTCCAGTTGATGTTGACTAGAAGTATATCTAAGGTAAATAAATTGGCATTTTTACAGCTGTAGCATGTCAATGCCATGTGGTGTGACTCAAGAAAAATCAGAAAATAAATCTAAAGATGTCCTGGATTTTGACCTTTAGCCCCAGCTTTGGCATGTATCCCAGTGTCTGTGGTAGTCTGTCAATTGTCATAATATGAATTCTTTCTAATAAATGGTTGGCAAGAAATTTGCATAAGTCAACAGGAAATACATGTAAATATTAAAGCACTTTTAAAGGAGTCCTAGATTTTGATATCTAGCTCCTCTCTGTGTCATGAGGGTCTGTATGGGTGGGTCTGGTATTCACTATTCATAAAAAATTTTGTCCATTATTCAGTGATTCATTTACAATTTTGGGCTTATGGGTCCTGGGACTCGCTGTTTCCAATATCAATGAGTCCCAACTGCAAACTTATGAGTCCAAAACACTATTTTTAATGACAAGTCTGCAGTATTATTGCATCGCCAGGACTCGCTGAAATAAAAACTTATGCGCAAAAGATGCAGGATGCGCAGGTAACAAAATCACTGATTATTCATTTCATTAAAATTTTGGGTTATTCATTAAAATAAGACCAATTATTCATTAAAAGTAAGAAAGATGGCAAAGAAATCTGATTATTCACTATTCATTATTTTTTATTCAATTCATTAAAAAAATAGGATTATTCATTATTTTTTAGGCCTGCATTATTCACTATTCATTATATTTTTGGCTCATTATTCACTATTCATTATAAAAAGGGCCACTATTCACTAATCATTATACCCAATCCAGACCATCTGTCATATGCTCTGAGGTCCTATTAAAGTCATAGAAAGACAGTCAGTCCAAAATAGGACCTGTTCTTCCAATATGAGTGATTCTGTAAGCCAATAAGGAAAAACTCAAAAACCTCCACCCTTGGGCATTGATCAAGGGTCTGATGCCATCTAGTGCAGGTCAACTATGAATGGTCCAGCCATGAATTGTTCAAGAGAATGCCTAACTGCAATCTGCATACATGTAATAAGTCAGAAAAAAGATAATAGCATTTTTAATATTGTCTAAGATTTGTTTTACCTCCAACCGAACCCAGGGGCAGGGACCTGGGGTCTGGAGTCATGATGTGTATACTAACTCTCCAGGGTAGCCATTGTTCAAATATGAATACTTTTTGATAATTGTTTATTAAGATCACTTGAGAAACTTTAACAAATCATGTCAACACCAATGACACATCTCAGAGGGAATGTGCAATATGTGCTGATAATGCTATGCTGAGATTACCCATTGTGGCCAAAATGATATGAAATATGTCAAAGGAAAACATCTACACAGCAACAGTAAAAACATATTTATTACTTACCATGTCCAAGTCAAAGTGCACACATTTTGTCCTAAGAAGAGGATACTTTAGTATTTTTTTGGCTGTTAACAATTTACAATGTATGTGCCTCTGATTTCCAGTAAAACCAATGATATAATTTCATTAGACTTTACTTACTAAAGAGAAGGCAGACATAATAATTGACTTTACATACCTATAAATTTACAGGCATATAATTAATGAGCCAAGTTTTGCAGTATACTTTAAACATATTTATCACTTTTCCCCCATTATAAATAAATATAAAGGAATAAAAACATATCTTCTTTGAAAATAATTATGAATATTGCTTGTGAACATTACATGAGCACACATATTCTGCAGTGTAAAGTTTTTCTTTCCTGATCATGCTCACCTTTTGACAAATGTCACACCTTACATTTATCAGGAATGGATCTAGTTGTAAGGAATGGATCTACATATGTAGTTTTTGTAAACATGTCACACATATTTTGCATATTTTACCATGTCTTATGATTCACAGGGTTCCCATAGAAATTCAAAAACACAATTCCATGATTTTTCCATGATCAACAATGTAATTTCCATGACTATTTAATGCATGGCCTCCAACCTCCCTTTTTTAGTGGCATCTTCACCATGCAGAGCATAAATGCAAATACAGAAACAGTAATGAATTTAAAATAAGCATGATTGTAGACTATACATGCATTTTGAAATAATTAAAACTTGAAACCACCAGTAGCCAGAAAAGTAGCTGTCAGCCACACAAGTTTTGTGTGTCTGACAGGTAGTTTTCTGGTTTCTGGTAGTTTCATCAAATTATTTCACAAAATTCCATGTTTTTTCCGTGCATGGAACTTTGTTTCATGATTTTTCAGGTTTTCCATGATTTCCAGAGCTCGTGGGAACCCTGTATGAAGAATTTACCCAATCATAATTTTGCATTCATTTAGTAAAAATATTCAAAAGATAGCACAGGTTCCAATAATTAAAGCAAAAATCTTGAGCATATGATTTTAATTTTTTTCTTATTCATAAGTATAAAAAAGTTTTGTGTCCTCAAAAGCAATATCTTATTGAGACAGTTCTTTTGAGTAACCACATCTTTGGGTCAAGAACTGAGAAAAATAAGATCTGGTTGCACACTTTCATCTTGACTGCATCCCCAACATCAGGTTTCTAATTATTTTGAGAAATTAGTTTTTTTTTAATTTATTGTTGTTGTTTTTGTTGTTTGTTTGTTTTCAAATGTTTTCCATATATGCATTAAGGCCAATTTTCAGAGTTTCAGGTTCTATTTTGAGAGATTTTTTTTTAAAAATTGTTGTTGTTGTTTATTTTATTGTTTTTTTTTTTTAAATGTTTTCCATATATATGCATTAAGGCACATTTTCAGAAAATCTGACTTCTGTAGATGTTCAAGCACACACATTTATAAAATATTGTGGAAATGCAAATTTTCAGGTCAGGAGGGAGGTTTTATGCCATATCTCGATCACACTGTGTCTGTTTGAGATAAAATCTCACAGAATTTGGCCCTTTTGAAAGCAATTTCCCATTAGAGTTTAAAATCTCACATTTTCAGACCATCTAAAACACATTTTATAAAGAAACAAGTAGCCCAATGGGCAACGATCGCTCACCATGGAGCCAGCATAATGTTTGGAGACACCATAATTTACGATGCTCAAAGGCAGATAACTCTGAACTTGAACGGTGACCAGGAATTAATTCAAAAACATAAGATATTATGGCGGTTCTAGTTATCTGCAAGTATTAAAAAGATCTGAATAAAAATTGCATTGGAAACCTGGTGAAAGTGTAGTTTTCAGATACTCAAGAGCAACTAACTATGTAGTCAGTTATGGGATCTGACCGAAATTCAAACTCATCCATACTTTTATGTATGTCCTGGTAACCTACAGGGATGAAGAAAATCAAATGAAAAATGAAGGTGCTAGAGTGGTCACAACATTATATAGTTTTATTTTAGATGCTCAAGGGCAGCTAACTCTGTAGCTGGTGGATGGGTGTGGCGGAAAATCAAATTCATTCAAACTTTTATGGAAGTCCTTGTTACCTACAAATGAGGAAATCCATTCAAAAATGAAGGTGCTAGAGTGGTCACAACAGATCTTCCATTGTAAGTCTATGCAGATATTTATGATGCTCAAGGGAAGTTAACTCCACAGTCTAAAGTTGGTTCTACTTTAAATTAAACCCATCCAAGCTTTTATGGTTGTCCTTGTTACCTGAAAGAATGATGAAGATCCAATAAAAAATGATGGCGCTAGAGTGGTCACAACATTATCAATCAATTTTTAAGATGCTCAAGGACAGCAATTCCATAAAAGGTGATGGGACCTTGACTGAATTCAAACTCATCCAAGCTTTTATGGTTGTCCTTATCTGCAAGAATGAATATGATCTATTATAAAATGAAAGCACTAGAATGGTCACAACAATTCTCCCATTATAAGTCTATGGTGATTTTTAAGATGCTCAAGGGCAGCTAACTCCACAGTCGCTGGTCTGATCTGGCCCAATTTTGAACCCATCTGAGCATTTATAGTTGACCTTGTTACCTGCAAGAATGAAGAAGATCCAATAAAAAATGAAGGCATTAGAGTGGTCACAACATTATCCATCAATTTTTAAGATGTTCAAGGAGAGCTAACTCCATAACAGGTGATGGGATCTTGACGAAATTCAAACTCAATCAAGCTTTTATAGCTGTCCTTCTTATCTGCAAGAATAAATAAGATCCATTCAAAATTGAAAGCACTAGAGTGGTCACAACGTTTCTCTTATTATAAGTCTATGGGGATTTTTCCAGATGCTCGAGGGCAGCTAACTCATAAGTCCTTGGTTGGATCCTGCAGAAATTCAAACTCACCCAATCTTTTATGAGAGTCTTTGTTAGATGAAAGAATAAATAAGATCCAATAAACAAGTAGCCCAATGGGCAACGATCGCTCACCATGGAGCCAGCATAATGTTGGGAGACACCATAATTTACGATGCTCAAGAGCAGGTAACTCTGAACTTGAAACACTGACCAGAAATTAATTCAAAAACATAAGATATTATGCAAGTTCTAATTATCTGCAAGTCTTAAAAGGTCTGAATAAAAATTGCAGAGAAAGCCTGGTGAATGTATTGTTTTCAGATGCTCAAAGGGCAGCTAACTCAGTAGTCAGTGATGGGATCTGACCAAAAGTCAAACTTGTCCATACTTTTATGTATGTCCTGGTAACCTACAAGGATGAAGAAAATCAAATGAAAAATGAAGGCACTAGAGTGGTCACAACATTATATAGCTATATTTTAGACGCTCAAGGACAGCTTACTCTGTAACTGGTGATTGGGTGTGGCTGAAAATCAAACTCATTCATACTTCTATAGGTGTCCTTGTTACCTGCAAGAATGAGGAAGATCCATTCAAAAATGAAGGTGCTAGTGTGGTCACAACAGATCTCGCATTGTAAGTCTATGCAGATTTTGTATGATGCTCAAGGGAAGTTAACTCCATAGTCTGAGGTTGGTTCTACTTTAAATTCAAACTCATACAAGCTTTTATGGTTGTCCTTATCACCTGCAAGAATGAAGAAGATCCAATAAAAAATGATGGCGCTAGAGTGGTCACAACATTATCAATCAATTTTTAAGATGCTCAAGGGTAGCTAACTCCATAATAGGTGATGGGATCTTGACTGAAATCAAACTTATCCAAGCTTTTATAGTTGTCCTTCTTATCTGCAAAAATAAATATGATCTATTATAAAATGAAAGCACTAGAGTGGTCACAACAATTCTCCCATTATAAGTCTATGGGGATTTTTTAAGACACTCAAGGTCAGTTAACTCCACAGTCGCAGGTCTGATCTAGCCAAATTTTAAACCCATCTAAGCTTTTATAGTTGACCTTGTTACCTGCAAGAATGAAGAAGATCCAATCAAAAATGAAGGCGCTAGAGTGGTCAAATCATTATCCATCAATTTTTAAGATGATCAAGGAAAGCTAACTCCATAATAGGTGATGGGATCTTGACGAAATTCAAACTCAATCAAGCTTTTAAAGTTGTCCTATTTATCTGCAAGAATGAAATAGATCCATTCAAAATTGAAGCACTAGAGTGGTCACAACGTTTCTCCCACGGGGATTTTTTCATATGCTCAAGGGCAGCTAACTCTTAAGTCCTTGGTCGGATCCTGCAGAATTTCAAACTCATCCAATCTTTTATGAGTGTCCTTGTTAAACGAAAGAATGAAGAAGATCCAATCAAAAATGTAGACGCTAGAGCAGTCACAATATTATCCATCAATTTTTAAGATGCTCAAGGGATGCTAACTCGAAAATAGGTGATGGGATCTTGATGAAATTCAAACTCATCCAAGCTTTAATAGTTGTCCCTATTGTATGCAAGAATGATGAAGATCCATTCAAAATTGAAAGCACTAGAGTGGTCACAACATTTCTCCCATTATAAGTCTATAGGGATTTTTCCAAATGCTCAAAAGCATGTAACTCATACAGAGCTCTCACTAACTGCTGATTTGCAGTTTTGAACTCTCATTTTTTGGCTGGGACTCCTATTTTTTGAAGAAGGCTACATTCTTTTGTATGGGGGACTCCCACTTTTTGGAAACGAGGGCTCTGGGACTCCTGTTTTCAAAATCATAGTGAGAGCTCTGTCATAAGTCCCTGGTCAGATTCGGCTGAATTTCCAACCCATCCGAGGTATTATGGGTTTACTTGTTGCCTGCAAGAATGAAGAAGATCCAATCAAAAATGAAGGAGCTAGAGAGGTCACAACATTATTAATTAATTTTTAAGATGCTCAAGGGGAGCTAACTCCAAAATGTGTAATGAAATCTTGACGAAATTCAAACTCATCCAAGCTTTAATAGTTGTTCTTATTGTCTGCAAGAATGAAGAAGATCCATTCAAAATTGAAAGCACTAGAGAGGTCACAACAATTCTCCTATTATAAGTCTATGGGGATTTTTCCAAACGCTCAAGGGCAGGTAACTCATAAGTCCCTGGTTGGATCTTGCTGAATTTCGAACCCATTTGAGACGTTATAGTTGTTCTCGTTACCTGCAAGAATAAAGAAGATCCAATCAAAAATGAAGGAGCTAGAGTGGTCACAAGGTTTTCCCCATTATAACCCTATGGGAGCTATCTGTTGCCAGAGTTCTGATCCTATCAGGCCCAAAACCTCATGCAGCCAATCCCCTACCCCAATGATGCTCCAGATGAAATTTGATTACGATCAGCCAGCTGGTCTCAGAGATATTCATGTTTGAAAGTGTGGACGCACGGACGGACGCACGAACGGACGCCGGCTCGAGTCCCATACTATAAGGTCACCCTGAGCCTTCGGCTCTGGAGAGCTAAAAATGAAGGCACTAGAGTGGTCACAACACTATTTATTGATTTTTCAAACGGAATCTTGCCGAAATTCGAACCCATTCAAGCTTTTATGGTTGACCTTGCTACCTGCAAGAATGAAGAAGATCCATTGGAAAATGAAGGCACAAGAGTGGTCACAACATTTCTCCCATTATAAGTCTATGGGGATTTTTCCAAATGCTCAGGGGCAGGTAACTCGTAAGTCCCTGGTCAGATCCTGCCGAATATCGAACCCATCCAAGATATTATGGGTTTACTTGTTGCCTGCAAGAATAAGAAGAACCAATCAAAAATGAAGGAGTTTGAGTGGTCACAAGGTTTTCCCCATTATAACCCTATGGGAGCTATCTGTTGCCAGGGAAACCAGAGTTCTGATCAGATCTGGCCCAAAACCTAATGGAGTCGATCCCCCACCCCAATGATGCTTCTGATGAAATTTGATTACGATCAGCCAGCTGATCTCAGACTTATTCATGTTTGAAAGTGTGGACAGACAGACAGACAGACGGACGGACGCCCACTCGACTCCCATCCTATAAGCTCACCCTGAATAATAATCACAAATCACACTTTATTCTGTTTATCACAGGCTTCTTATATTAAAATAAAAGCTTTTTGGTTATAATTATAGGAATTAACAATTGGACCCCGGACCACCCTTTAGAAAATGCTGGACCACCTCTGTAACCTTTATAAACCATTGACTACCTCTGTTAAGTCAGCTGCGGATTAAAATAACCATTCTGTCAAAACTTGTCAGTTCGGCCTAGACCCCCCACACACACACCCTGAGGAAGATTCCTGGATTATCTATGACTATCTGTATATCTGAGGCCGAGGTCGTCCTTGGGAGGGGGAACAGGAGAGAAAGGACATTAATATTTCATGGGTACAGGGGAACAAAATGGAAATTATGAGCGAAGGAACAAGGGAACAAGTACCCGCCACCTCCACGGGAGGGCTTCAAGTGCGGATCCAGAGGGGGAACAGGGGGTCTGGACCAGGGTTCATACAGACAGGACAAAACAAAATTCCCTGACATTTCCCTGACTTTTCACTGACGCCACTCCGAATTTCCCTGACATAACTGTACTCGTCGGAGAAACTTGATTTTATTCATAGCTACAGTGAATAGCTCTGTTTTCAATTTAGAGTGATAATTTTTAATTTTGGAAAGATTTATTAAACATTAAAGCATGTCTATAGATTAGTAAATAGCTATGTTTTCAAACCAGAAATTTACAAGATTGTCAAATTATTATTTTAAAACTGCTGTCTTTAAAAAATGGATGTTGACCTCTGAACCTCTCCTACAGCCACCCATAATGCAACCAGTATATACAGATATAAAAGAAAGGAAATCATTTTTAATCTGATAAGGAATATTTCATTGTAAAAGCTACAACAGAAAAGGTTGTTAGGGATCTTTCATGTAAATCAAATATCTATTTGTCTTGGTCCACATCTGAAATAAGGGTGAGGTTGGTACCATAAGACTAGTTTAAGCCCTCCAGTAATTTTTTTACTGACCGTTCCAAGGCGGTGCTTCTTTTGTGGATCTTTTTTGTAATTTATGTTTCGTGTTTGTCATGCTTTCTTGTCTGTTCATTGCAGCCTTGAGGTCATCTGCTGGGAAAGGGCTAACATCTTGGCTCTCTTGTGTGTGATGTTTTTTGTGTTTTTGTCACTTTCCCATGTGGTGTCCTACTTGATTGTATTGATTCCTGGTCTTTACCTTCTTACTTACTTTTGTCATGATAAAATTCTACAAAATCCCTGAATATAGCTAATTGTTGACAACGGATGACTCACAACAAACATTGAGTGAATTTGAGTATGTGTTTAGGTGAGCTAACAAGAAGCTTAATGAGCCTAAACTGCTCACCTGAGATGTTGACTTCATGGTTTCAGAAGATTTTTTGATTATTTTTTACAAGTCTATTGGAGCAAATCACACAGATGTGGCGTGGCCAATTTGAACCCCACGGTTATAGACTACAAAGGGCCAGCTGAATTTACGTAGTGAACCACTATGCATTGCTACATACTAAATATAAAAGCTACTAGCTTCATGGTTTCAGAAGATTTTTTAAAGTCCTCCCCCATTATAAGGAAGCTAATAACAGACTCTCATGGTATGGCCAAGTTGGGCCCCAAGAAAACAGTTGGCACGATTTATGCAGGGGACCACAAGACATTGCTGTTGATCGCCAGGGGAGAGGGGGGGCAGTTTGCACCTAAGGGGCTTTATTGGCAGGATATAGGTGGGGAAGCACTAGACATTGCCTCATACTAAATATGTGTGGTTTCAGAAGATTTAGTCTATGTCGAATGGGCCAAAAAAATGGTCCCGTGTAAATTTCGTGACGATTTTTGGCGACCTATATAAAATTTAACTTTGGGGTATTTGCAACAATTTCAACCAGTTCGCCCATCTGAGTTCGGCGTCTGGTCCGAGTAATGACGTCATCAAAATGGCGGCCATCGCACAATTATAACGTGTATGTATTTAAGAAAAAAAACAAGTATGTTGGCAAAATAAACGTTTTTTTTGTTAATAAATTTAATGTCAGTCACTGCTCCAGATTAAGCAGAAACAATATTTAAACAGAACTCTACTTTAAAATGCAATAGGCCATCTTGCCCATAGCATAGGGCATGAGTCCAGTGTTCACGAATACTTTTCAGACATTACCAGACATTCGGTCTGGTGCAGTCATGAATTTTACCAGACCAAATAAAATTTTACAGGACCAAAAAAAACCCCGAACAAGTTGAATGATTAAATATTAGAATTTATCAACACTTATGTTTAATTTGATGGCTAAAAGCAATTGCATGCTTGCTTTTAACATTGCAGTCCTTCAGCCTTTGCTTTGGCCATTAGGACAATATGCCTTTGCAGCACAGGTCATTGATTTATTTTCAATATGGAATTGAAGCCATGGGCATCCATTTTTCTAATTCTATGGCGATTTCAAAAATGCGGGAACTAGTGTTCTCGCAAAATTAACACTGGAAAACAGTGTTGGATCATGGTATTACATTACGATTCGATTATTTCCAGTTCGATTTCGGACGTGCAGGGCCTTCATAACTGAATTAAGAATTGAACACTCTCTGCACGTCCAATTTAGTACGTTTCCTATGTGGTCTAAAGTGGGTCAAGCACTGTGCCCGCGCTGTATCCCTAGTGTGCGGCTAATTTCGGCCTAAAATATAGGAAACGTTTAGAAAAGTTGTTTGTTTTTGAGCGGACGTCTAAAAGTAATTGCGATATCCCCATGTCAATTCCGACTGGTGATACGCTTATGGTATTACATTACAGGGAACAGTTAACAATATATATATAAATTGATTTTAAATACATTAGGTATAGCTTAACTATATAATTTTTAAATAAATCCCAAACTTTCCATTGAGTTAACACCATTAAACTGTAATTGATATATAATCCAAGAACAATGCTGCCTTACTCAATCAAGTTGACATCAAAGTGAATCATTCAATATTAATCTTAAATTATTGAAATAAAGGGAGCTCACTCACCTAAAACGTTTGCACAACGTATAAGTGTCTATAATTGTCGATCTTTTTTTCTGACAAAACGGACTTTAGTGAGCCGTTACATTTAAAAGGTACCTTGCAGTTATTATGTAGGTGTGTGAGAAGGATGAATTAACACATCTCTGTCAGAAAATATTGGAAATTTGCCTTTTCTTATTGATTTGTGTGAGGTTGTATGCCGTAAATAGAAAGTAGATTCCAAAAATAGATTTCACGGTAAACAAACTGCAAAATCGAAAGTAAAAATCCGAGAATTTTATGCAGGGATTACTCTTAAAATGTAAGCATTTATTCTTTCTTCACTTCTTCACAAATTATTGCGAGTCCCAAAGGACACACATGATCATTTTTTGCGGGTCCCAAGCTCAAATTTCGGCCAAAGAAAGGAGATTCGCTCCGAAAATTTCATCGGACATACGGTCTGCCGCTGGAGAAGTATTTATCGGACCGAGCCAATCATTACCGGAAATGTCCGACGGTCCGACGGCCATTGGGGAACACTGTGAGTCACATTGTAGCGTATGTCGAAAAGGACAAAATTCGGCCCTGTGTAAGTTTCGTGACGATTTTCGGCGAACTATATCAAATTGAGCTTTGAGGCATTAGCAACGATTATATCTAGTTAACACTAGTGTTGTTCGATTATTGGATTTTCATAATCGATCATCGAAAATAATCGTTCAGGAGGTTTTGATTGATGATCGATTATAATCGAAAATTATCAAATGAAAGGGAAACACAGGTTCCATCCCATAGAATGTCTACCCTTGTACTGCTTGAAACTCTTATCTTTATAAAAAATGTTAGCGTCAGTGTCATGCTATTTTATATACAGTATCAAATACCACAAACCAGGGTTCATCCGAGGATGGGCCCGATCCATTTTGTGAGAAAGCTATTAATGTTTTGCTAAAATGGACTTTATTTTTGTCTGGGCCCCATATACAAGCTATTCAAATCTCATGTCAATTATGCTCTAATGTGGATATTAAGGATTCTTGGGCCCATCAAATTTTGCAAAGGACCCATAAAAATATCAAATGGCCCATCAAAATTTGGAAATTTGCATGTATTTGAATGGGATATCGGCCATTGGCCCATTTTAAGGCCCATCCTCATTTTGGGCTATGATTAACCCTGCACAACTGGTCCTGACAGCAAACTCAAATTAACAGCCATTGGCATTTTAAACCCTTTATACACTTATGGATTTTTCCTTCTGGTTTGAAGCAATAAACTTGGGAAGGTCCATTGTAAATATCAAGGGGTCACAGGTTATCATTCCCAAATAAATGTTTCTTTCTCTGAATATCTTTTATGTCCTTAATAGCAAACAGTGTATACCCTGATGTCATTAGCATGCAATGGGTTAAGATTGCACTGACAACTTCTTAGTCATGACTTTAAAGGGGATAGAAAGCACAGCAAACCAGGCTACAGTTTATTTCTTTATTCCTCACATTCTATAAACCTTTGAATTTATGGATTGCATTTTCTTGTAGCAAAGTTGCAAATTTTGAATAGTAGCCTACAAGAGGATCAGGTGTGAATCTTTTCGATTATAATCGATTATTACCAAACACAATCGATTAGTAGAATCAAAAGAAATTTTCGATTGATCATCGATTATAATCGATCATCGATACAACACTAGTTAACACATCTGAGATCCGCTTCGTGGGTTATTAATGACGTCATCAAAATGGCGGTCACCGCGCTATTGATACGAATATTCATAGTATATGTATTAAATTATGTTAGCCAGACAAAGTATTTTATAGCTTAGCGCTCGTGCCGCCCCAGATTGTTAATAGTAACTACATTTACACAATATTGTACATGTCCAAGGGTGATCATATTTGGCACAGTAATTGGCTATTGAGCGTAGACTATAACAAAGGTCTCAGATCTGATCATCGATGTGACCTTGGAATCGAAGATCAAAGTCAAATATACTTAAAATCTATCTGACTTATGGCTTGTAACACGAACTCCTCTTTTATGTTTCGACGAAGGCTGTTCATATTTGGCACAATGGTTGCCTGTGGGGTGTAGATTACAACAAAAATTTAAGATCACCGTTATGACCTTGGAGTCAAAGGTCAAGGTCAAATATATTCAAAATTTGCCTAACGGCTCTTAAAGCAAACTCCACATTCATAAATCCAATAACCTGAAGTGTCTATTCATCCGTTTATCCATAACTCTTGTATCTTATGAAACCTTTAAAAAATTCTCTAAGTTTTGGTCAAATGTTCACCTCAGTTAGACGGTGTGCAGAACCCATGACTCAATCACGCAGACTCAAAGTCAGGGTTACAGTTACAGGTATATCTCCTCAAACCCTTGAAGGATTATCATTACACTTTGATAAGATGTTCAGCTCTGTGCGAGGGTGTGCAAAACACATAGCTCAATCATGCAAACTCAAGGCCAAGGTCACGGTTGAAGGTAATGGTATTGAACATTAAAATTTATGTCCACCCTAGATTTAATTTTGGTCGAATATTTGTCTAAGTTAGATGATGTGCGAAGCGTGTAATTCAATCATGACCACAAGGTCGTGGTCACCAGTGGTGACCACAAGTTTGAGCCTATTATTCTATGTCAGCACCCTTTTGCCTTTACCCTGAAATTATTTCATAAATATAGGTGAAATGTCCGGTTCAGTGAGAGGATATGCAAAATGTATGACAACACTGTGGCTAAAGCTCTATGTAAAAATTTAAGATCACAAGTTTGAACTTTTGAATTCATTCCTTTATATCAGAAGGATTGTCATTTTAACTTTCGTCAAATAATCAACTCATTGAGATTGTATGCAAACATTATGTTTCATCCATGCCAACTCAAGGTCACAGTTGAAGGTCAATAATTTGAACATTTGATTTCATGTTTGCATTATGCACGGGTGGTAAACCTAGGAACTACCACGAAATTGTGTTAACGTAATTTTGTTCCCAAGCCACATCCGGGACACGTCGTGGTAGTTTCCAGGCCGAAAATTGGATAAAGAAAGGTTGGTGTCACTTTTATTTTTGTTTTATTTTACAACTTAGAACAAACAATGGTGAAATCCGACAATGTGGTTCCGTGTAAGTATGTCTCAGCGTCCCCACTAGCCCAAAATTTTGTTTGAAAAGTTATTTTCTTTCTTTTGGTACGTGTTTCCCCACTGAGCATCGGACCAACTTTCCCCAAAGTTCGAAGGATTTTAGCCCATATCTGTCAAATTGAATGGAATTTGATATCATTTGACGATGGAAATGATAAAAAGACCCTGAATAAACATTCCTGCACAGAAAAAAAAATCTGAGCATTTACTCGTAAACGATTCATGCCCCGTTCGTCCTGTGTGGTAGTTTCCAGCTCATCGTGGTAGTTAAAATGCTATCGTGGTAGTTTCCAAGACTTTATAGGATACGTTTCTGAAGTGTTACAAAACATTATAGTGGTTGTTTGTTTCGCATGATAACCCTCAAACTCGTCAATTAATTACCACGGTAAACAAATAAACCACATTTCAACACCATGAGGAAGCTAAGCTGAGGACTCGAGATTCAATGTGATGCTTGACAGGTGGAGACCATGCCCTGGACTGCCAAACAACACCTCTGGAAATCTAAAGCAAAAGAAGGTCATCAGTTGAGCCGTGGTGGACCAAGCAACAGACAAAAAAATGATATAAAAATTGCGTCACTCGCTACGTTGTTCCTTGTTCAGTCAGCTTTAAGATAAATGGCAGGCTAAGACTACTGGCCCAAAGTATTGTTAGTACTTGCGCTTCGGAAAAAAGGGAAATATCCTCGGGTTGGGACACTTTTTATATACATGCGAGTGTGACGATGAACGGGCATGTTATTTGATAATTAAAGAGCATGTTTATTCAAAAACAAAAAATGTGAATATCCCTTCTTTTCATTCTTCTCATCATTTCAATAGCCAGCTAAAATTAAAATTCAGGCAGTCGTCATTTGTTATCTGACAAAAGGTTATTTGAAAAGGTCTTCGTAAGAATAAGAGGAGTATTCAAGGTTCGGCCTGCACACCCTGTCTTTATAAAAATGAAGTAGCCCCTGAATAGTGGAAATCTGCTGATGCGAACTACTACTAAATTCCTACAAAGTCTTGGAAACTACCACGATAGCATTTTAACTATCACGATGAGCTGGAAACTACCACACAGGACGAATGGAGCATGAATCGTTTACGAGTAAATGCTCAGATTTTTTTTCTGTGTAGAAATGTTTATTCAGGGTCTTTTTATCATTTCCATCGTCAAATGATATCAAATTCCATTCAATTTGACAGATATGGGCTAAAATCCTTCGAACTTAGGGGAAAGTTGGTTCGATGCTCAGTGGGGAAATACGTACCAAAAGAAAGAAAATAACTTTTCAACCAAAATTTTGGGCTAGAGGGGACGCTGAGACATACTTACACGGAACCACATTGTCGGATTTCAACATTGTTTGTTCTAAGTTGTAAAATAAAACAAAAATGAAAGTGACACCAACCTTTCTTTATCCAATTTTCGGCCTGGAAACTACCACGACGTGTCCCGGATGTGGCTTGGGAACAAAATTACGTTAACACAATTTCGTGGTAGTTCCTAGGTTTACCACCCGTGATTATGTTTCTTTTAAATTTGTTAAACTAAAATTGTTTCTTCAGTGAGAAGATGTACAGAATACATGTCTCCGTTATACGGGCTCAAGGTCAGTGTCATAACTTCATGCCAAGCCTTGAAGGATATTCATTTAACTCTGGTTATATATTGGCCTAAGTTAAGGAAAATGCGCAGAGCACACGTCCATGGCCGTCATGGTATAAAATACCAGTCATGGGGCTAATGACTTTTGCTCTCAGCAACCAAAGACATGTATGGTTGCCTTGCCATTTTATGTCCTTTAAAACAGTATTTTAGTCATGCTATGATAATGGATGTATGGCTAAAAAACTGAGTGCGATGAGGTGATGTATAGGTCAAGCAGTATTCGAACCCTGGACGCCGTGACCCACATTTGTGAGCACAAATAGCTCGGTGACGCGGTTGCTGCGACAACTACAGGTCCAACCACTCTGTCGTTCTGAGGTTAGGGATATAGCTGCCATTCCAACTGCCTTCTTGAGTATCGTATTTATCACACTGATTGCTTATGATGTCTAGATGACAACGAAGGTTTTCAGATTACTGATATAATTTCAGAGTCAAAGGTCAAGGTCAAGTATACTTGAAACCTGCCTTACAACTCGTAACACGAACGTCTTTCATGTTTGATGGAAGATGTTCATATTTAGCACACTAATTGCTTATGTTGTGTAGCTGAAAAAGGGCTTCGGTTTGCCTATTTGATTTTATTGTCAAAGGTCAGGATGAACTATACTTAGCAAGCGGACTTGCTGATGCGATGGTTATAGGTTAAGGTCTAGATCAGCCGAAGTCAGCATACAAAGATCTTTACATTCACTTTTGTCAGTAGATGTTGCTGATTTTACTGGATTAATGTCCGGCAAGGTAAAATAAGAATGCTCTCGAACAATATATATGCCAGCTTGTCAGCCAGGAACAACAATTGGAAATTTTACTAGATTAAGATAATGGATGTTTCGTAGGAATCTAAAATTTCTCTTCTTCAGAGTGTCAGTATCAGAGCATCATATGGAAATCCACAAAGGAGTCAATTCTCACAGTTGCTTGAAAGTAATAAAGACGGCACAGATCAGCAAACGATACAATCAACTACCACACCTGACTCAGGATACCACATGGGGTAATAACACGAATGCAATTAATGATCATAAACACGAAAATCATGTTGGAGTTGATAAGGTGACACTTATGTTCCTATTATAACAACATTACCTCTAAATAAGGAGTAATAAATGGTTGCAGTAAATCTGCTTGCGTCACTTCTCACCACAAATAACTTATGCACTAGCATTTGTTTGAACATCATTTCTTGTATTACAATGGCGAATTTCGAGTAATATTGTAGGCCATTACTTTGATGTTATTATGTCGCCTCTGTTCCTCTGTTCCCTCAAATTTTGTTTTCTTACATTCCATGTTCCCCAATATTGTCTCTGTTTTCCAAAAAAATTGGCATTTCTTCCTCTATTCCCCTGAAATAAATGCCATTTTCGCTTGTTCACCAAAACCCCTGCGAATGCCTCATATGCACCTAACTGATAGACCAGGTCAATGAGCCCATCAATTAATAATTCATATAGTATGGCTCCAAAGCAATCAAATAGGGCAAAAACTGAATTTATAGATTCAGGGTCAATTTAAATAAAATAGGAACCCCAAAATGACTTGGCCCTGTAGAGCAATCGGTAGTGAGTTCTATTGCTGATACAGGGCTTATGAGTTCGATCCGGGCCCAATACTTTCATGGAGGTTGATCATGAAATATTTTCTATGGTCATTCTCCTTCTTCCAGTGATTTAAGAAGGAATATTGTCAGTTACAAGCGAAAGCGTATGCACAAAGTACTGCCTAGTCTAAGCCTGCCCCGGAAAAGTGTGGTTAGGTTTACTGACCATCTCGACATGGCCATGACAATTGACTAGGCCTTTAAACCCAAAAACAAAAGTATCCCAAAATAGCTGCAGGGGTCAGACATATTTATATAGTATGGTCTCAAATTCATCAAACCAAAGGAACCGCTGTACTCCTCGCCTTGTAAACCAGGGGTCGTGTGTTTGATCTCCCGCTTCACTAGTCTGTCAGATGAAAATTTAAGCTGCGGCCCCGTCTCGATATGGCCTTAGCGGTTGTAGGGACGTTAAACACAAACAAACAATCAAATAAACAAAAGGAAACAAAAAAACACTCAATTTCAGCATGATGTCCTACGGTATAACAAGTACGGTAATGGGTTCTGGGTCAATTTTATAGAATCGGAAGCCCAAAAACGGGTTCCAGGGATCAGAAAAAAAGAAACCCGTCATTGTCGTATCAGAAGACACCAAATCGATCAAACAAAGACAAAAATTGATTCCAGCGAGAATTTCCTACATAACTAGTGCTTTGAATCTAATAACTTATGTATATATGTGCATAAGTAGCACTTAAGCGGCCATTTTGATGACGCCATCATTCGGTCTAGACGCAGAACTCAGATGTGTGCACTGGTTTAAATTGTTACATATGCCCCAAAGTTTATTTTGATATAGGTCACCAAAAATCGTCACAAAACTTACACGAGATTCCCATTCGACATAGACTATAAGGTCAAATGTCATGTACTATAACAGCTCCATAATTCGGCCCTAGGCCGATTTCAATGAAATAAGGACCCCCAAAATAGATTTTTTTTCTAAACCTAATTCACTTCATTTTTAGTATAGAATGGCCCTAAATTAACTAAAACAGAACAAAAATCACTTAATTTTAGCACGAACTTTCTACAGTATTACAATAAAAGTGATGGGATCTGGGTCAAATTTATCGATTTGAGAGCCCCAAATGGACTCTAGGCGTCTGAAAGAAAATGGAACACATCTTTTTCGTATTTTTTGACGTCCAATCAGTTAAAAAAGACGAAAAATTATTTCTAGCAATAAATTCTCCCTCAACTATTGCTTTAAATACGATGTCTTATATGTGCACATAAGTAGCACTATGGCCGCCATTTTGATGACGTCATTACTCGGACCAGACGCGGAACTCAGATGGGCGAACTGGTTCAAATTGTTACATATGACCAAAAGTTTAATTTGGTATAGGTCGCCAAATATCGTCAAAAAATTTACACGGGATGCCCATTCGACATAGACTAATTTCTATTATACATGTAGCAATATTGATCCTTGGGGTGTGGCCATTTTTGACCCCAGGGGCTTGATTGGCAGGATTTATGTAGGGGACTGCTAGACATTGCTATATATTAAATATATAAGCTATGAGCCTAATGGTTTCCCAAGTTTTCCCCAAGTTATAAGTCTATGGGACGCTATCTTTACATGAAATTTCATCACATTTGGCTAACTGGCATTAGTGATATACTAACGGATGATGAGTGATGCCAGACCATTGCCATACTAATATATGTACCTCATTTGAGCCTTCAGCTCATGTGAGCTAAAAAGGCAGCTGAGGATGCAACAAGCACTAAATCCTTCCATCTTATGTTTAAAGCAATTTAGAAGCTATAATCATGATTTAGCTTGTATCCAAAATGTTAAGAAAACTACCCTAGCAATTTTCTTTTTCTCATCATTTAATTCAAACTGGAAATTATTAAATTCCCTGACATTTCCCTGACATTTTAGCAAATATCCATTTTTCACTGACACAACATAAAATTCCCTGACAATTCCCTGACCTTGAAAAAATTTAAATTTCCCTGACATTTCCCTGACGCGTATGGACCCTGTGGACCACCCCCCCCCCCCCTGGAAAATCACAAGTTATATGGGTTTCTATAGGGAATAAGCTAATGCCCCCCCCCCCCCCCCCCCCCTGGAAAATGTTGGACCCCCTCTAGAACTTTGAAAATGATAGATTTCTCTTAAATTGACCAATTGACTTCTGTAAAACAAGCTGAGGACTAAAAAAACAAAAAAAACGTCAGAGCTTTCTTTTGTCAAAATGACCTGGACCACAAGACATTGCTGTTGATCGCCAGGGGAGAGGGGGGGCAGTTTGCACCTAAGGGGCTTTATTGGCAGGATATAGGTGGGGAAGCACTAGACATTGCCTCATACTAAATATGTGTGGTTTCAGCAGATTTCTATTATACATGTAGCAATATTGATCCTTGGGGTGTGGCCATTTTTGACCCCAGGGGCTTGATTGGCAGGATTTATGTAGGGGACTGCTAGACATTGCTATATATTAAATATATAAGCTATGAGCCTAATGGTTCCCCAAGTTATAAGTCTATGGGACGCTATCTTTACATGAAATTTCATCACATTTGGCTAACTGGCATTAGTGATATACTAACGGATGATGAGTGATGCCAGACCATTGCCATACTAATATATGTACCTCATTTGAGCCTTCAGCTCATGTGAGCTAAAAAGGCAGCTGAGGATGCAACAAGCACTAAATCCTTCCATCTTATGTTTAAAGCAATTTAGAAGCTATAATCATGATTTAGCTTGTATCCAAAATGTTAAGAAAACTACCCTAGCAAACAGTAGCAATTTTCTTTTTCTCATCATTTAATTCAAACTGGAAATTATAAAATTCTCTGACATTTCCCTGACATTTTAGCAAATATCCATTTTTCACTGACACAACATAAAATTCCCTGACAATTCCCTGACCTTGAAAAAATTTAAATTTCCCTGACATTTCCCTGACGCGTATGGACCCTGTGGACCACCCCCCCCCCCCCTGGAAAATCACAAGTTATATGGGTTTCTATAGGGAATAAGCTAATGCCCCCCCCCCCCCCCCCTGGAAAATGTTGGACCCCCTCTAGAACTTTGAAAATGATAGATTTCTCTTAAATTGACCAATTGACTTCTGTAAAACAAGCTGAGGACTAAAAAAACAAAAAAACGTCAGAGCTTTCTTTTGTCAAAATGACCTGGACCCCCCCCCCCCCCCAATGAATATTCCTGGATCCGCGCATGGGCTTCATTACGTAAAATACTGGAAAAGCACACATAATCTGTTCATTTAAGGGGACTTGGTTTTAAGGTAGCAGACGAATTTTCTTTCGATTTCCTTTGAATTTTGAAGAGGGCTTCGACAGAGTGTTTAAAGAGCGATCAGGTCGATAATTAGATCTTAATTGTACCTCCATTTTGTTTTTCTTCATTTAGAACTCGAACGCGAGCTGTTTAGCCACGTGAAGAAGAAACGACTTTTAACAGCCACGAAAACTCGTTAAAACTGACGTAAAAGTTTAATGCAGCGTCTTTTTGCTTATTTTTTTCAAATTTTCAAGGTGTGGACGAAAATGTACCCTTTCCGATGTACTTACCTCAGAATTTTCCGGTAGCACAAAAAATGTTGATCACCCGTTTTGTTCAAAATCTGAACAAAACGGCCTAACCATGTGGCGGTGATGTCTTCAGAAGAATTCATTCGAGGAGACATCGCTGTCGGGGAGTTAACTGAAAGGGTGCAAGTCAAAACGTCCCCTAGTCAAAACGCCCCCTAGTCAAAACGTCCCCGAATTGGTTACGAAAAAAAGATTGGTCAAAACCACACCCAGGGAGCGGAAGTGACCGGAAAATTGCGAATGAACGGCAAAGTACGGCACTTGCGACGTTGTACATTGGAGAATCAGTCACTTGCTCTTAAAAGAAAACGCAGGGTGCATAAATATGTCAACACAGCAATCATTTGTGTTTCAGTCATGAAGTTGTTCATACTCACGTAATAACCCAGATATTTATCCTGTAAATAGGCAATATTAAAACTGATATTTGTCATTGTTCTCTTAAAAATAATGACACTGATCACCTAGTGGCCATTCCTGCCTCTGACTACCTGATCCGGAACACCCGCCCCTCTTCAAGAAATCACCCGATAGCGTACCGACAGATCACAACTCTAAAAGACTTCTACAAATTCACCTTCTTTCCTCGGACAATAATACATTGGAACGCCCTACCACACCACATACCCACCCTGCCTACCTTGGCACAGTTCAGTACAGCTGTTTGCCAGGTAGCCCACTCCACTCCCTAGATACCAGCATCTGTTTTATCTTTTAACTTTACTAACACTCTCTATCGCACTGTACAAACTCATTTCACCCACTTTTTTCTATGCTTTTATTCCATCTAACACCCTTTAGCTCCTGGTATATACCGGAACACCACCTTACGTCCTCCTCGGAGGTTTAGGTGTACAGGAAGATAGATAGATAGAATCCATTGATGCTTCGTTTCAATGTGATCACTTTGTAAAGTTGGAATGAAAAATAGCATAACGTAAAATACCATATCATGTTTATTCTTGAATAAAAGTTGCTGAAAGAGTGTTAACTGGAATAATATGTAACGACTTGTAATGCCACCTTTTTACATCACATGAACGGGCACTTGACAGTAAACTGAACAGTTGCTTGTGATCTAGGCTGTCTGTATTGAACGGACACTTGCCATTATTAACACATTTACTTGAAATGATTATTGCTATATTTTGGGTACCAATTTGTTTTTCCAAACAACAAATAGTCTTGATATCGTTAATATTACATGTTTGAAGTAAATATAAAACAAAAAAGTGTCTATTCAGCATGAATTCATATAGTACTGGTTTATTTAAATATTGCACCCTGGTAGGAGTCAAAGCATACATTATGCCTGCCTGGTATTAAAGAACAACAGGCAGTGAGTACAGTCCAGCCATTTAGAGTTTGTGTTTTTTGATTTCCAAACTTGACTATCATACTTTAAATGAGATGGTCATTAAACCTTTGTTTTACATACTCTGCTACTCATTGATTTTAGCAGGACAGCTATCAATCTCTGGAGTATATTTGTAGTCTTTGAATACTTAAAGTAAGGCTGCAAAGGGAGAAATTAGAATTAGGATAAATAGCCTTCCTTCAATGTCACAGCGTTAAGCCTTGTACATTAAGCAACTAATCAATAGACAAATATGCATGGTTTGGCTGTTTTTGGACGTAATGTTGCAATTTCATCTTTATGCAATGTGCATTTGTATGGTTTTGTGTAAACATTATGGGACACAATCAGACAGCTACTTTATGGTAATTTGGGAACCGCCTAACCAGGGTTCATAGTGTGAGATTACATACCATCAAGTGCAATTGGATATATTATATGCAGCAGATGTGAAAACAGACAACAGTTTCAGGACAAAATATCAACAGGATCAGGCTAATGAGTTGAAAAGATTTTTTCTATAATGATTTAGAATTACTTAACTGCTTTCCTTATATTTTGTAAAAAACGCAAACCCATATCAGTGAATCAGTGAGACAGTTCTTAATATCATCAACAAATCCTTCTATAGGAAAGAATGAACTTTGTTTAATTGTTGTCTGCCCTCACAGCTGCTGATACACTTTCGAATTCTACATTGCATACGATATGGACTCATAAAAGGCTTCCAAGATAAAAGTTATTGATCATAGAACCTGCCCCCCCCCCCACTCTCCATCTTGTCTAATTTTTGCGCTATATATATATATATATATATATATATATATATATATACACATATGCCATGGTTTTTTGGATCTTCGTCACCAAACCGGTATCTTGGAACTACCACTTCTGGGCCCGGTAGAAAAGTTTGGACTTCATTATTTTTCATCTCACATGCCATAGGTAATAAATATAGAAAGAAAAAAAAATAAACATATATATATATATATATATATAAAATTATCGTGGACATTGTCGTTCCCATACTTGCTAGGAATATATTGGAACATATATGTTCCAGTGCCCCAGTCTATTTGGTACTCTGGTATTTTGGAACTTCTGTGTTCCACGAGACATATTTACCGAGTGATATATAGGAACACAATGGTTCCAATATTAGTTTAAAGTCGGTAGCTTGGTATACAGGAACATTTGCGTCTCACGAGATATATGTATATATGGGCCGTTTATGAGAAAAGGTCCCTTATCGCATTTCCGATAAGTGTAGATCCAGATCAGCCTGCACATACAAATGATCAGTTTTGGGTCTTAAATGTTTTCTGATTTGTTAAACAAGCATTGACGATGCTTCTAGCGAACAGTGTAAATCAGATTTATCAGACTGCGCGGATGCGCAGGCTGATCTGGGACTACACTGGTCGAAAATGCGATAAGGGCCCTTTTTTTTATAAACTGGCGCATATATAAATATATTTTAAGATATACAGGAACACAATGGTTCCAATATTCTGTTAAAAGTCGGTAGCTTGGTGTCTGGGAACATCTGCGTCTCACGAGAGATATATAATTATATAAAGATATTTAATCAATTGTTCCTATACCCACTTATATTTGGTACTCTCGTATGTGGGAATTTTTATGTTCCCAGAGACAAATTAATACAGAAATATGTATACATTGTACATGTTATTATACTTTTTTGTACAGTAAGTTTGGTGTCAAGACATTTTGATATGGATCTAGCTAAAACGTGGTCTCGATAAGCGTAGATTGAAAATACCCCTTTGAATGTAAAATAAATCAGACTACAGGGAGCTGTTTAAGAATTACCTGAAGATTTGTCCTGTACAGATATATTGTGTCAGTGGTCAGAGACCAAGAATGCTAGTGTTACACCTAAACTGTTGGAGGATATTACAATCAAAGAAGGTAAAGAACACACTTAGCTATGAAAAATGCATTTTAAAATGGTATCTGTTGTCAGGCCTCCAGATAAGAGTGCGTAATGAAAAGTTATTTTTCTTATATCCTATCCAAAACATACATTGTGGGTACTCAAAAGAACCGTCTCAATGAGATGGTTCTTTTGAGCACCCAAAACACATGTTTAAATCGATGAGTAAGTAATTAAATGCAACTTTAGGTGCACAAACGATCTTTATATGGACCTATGTGTTGTCAGAAGTACTCTGCTACATGTAAATGCTTCATATTTTGGCATACATTCAAAAAGTGTGACTCAATTCATACTGCTCCTGGAGGAGCAGTCTGATCTGGGTCCACACTGTTTACCACAGATACGTTTTAAAAGACCCAGCAGACATATCCCACCAGATGAAATTTGGTCTGGATTAGGGAGCGCAGTGGCACAGTGCTTGATTCCCGAGTCCAGACCGAGGGGCTGTGGGTTCGAGTCTCACCGGCGTCACTGTGATGTGGTCTTTGAACAAGACACATTTATCCTAGCTTTAATAGTACTGGTCCAACCCAGGAAGACACATTCTTGTTTAACTGAAAGATTGTTGATGAAACGTAAAGAATCAAATCAAACAAGCAAAATTTGGTCTGGATTGATACGGAGCACAGTGGCTCTGTTGATAGAACCTTAGACTGGGGACTGAAGAGTTTCTATCCTGTTTTGTCCTTGAGTAAGACACTTTAAGCGGTGCTTATTACCGATTCAACCCAGGAATACCCGTCTCAATACACATATGAGTCGATATGACTGAAAAATTGGTGACTGGGACATACATATCAAACATATTAGTTGAGATTAGCAGCTGAAGAGTTAGTTTCTACCAGTTTAGCTGAATAAAAAAAAAATAACAGGTTTGAATATATTTGTTCCAATTTTATTTTATTTGATGAGGGGCTACATGTAGGTCTTCTCCCTAGAATTTTAGAATAACTCAGATTAAGCTTGTGCTATTTCTCAAAATTTACTTAAATATTTTGACACATCAATGTTCCAGCCCAACTGGCTCATTTTATGCATTATGCATCCGCCTTTTGAAATAGAATGATCCAAAGGTTCATTACTCAGAGGTTGTGGTACATCTATAGCAAATATTTATTATGCAGAACTTACATCCTCCAGGCTTAGAATTTCCTTTATGTTTTTTTTGTTGTGTTTTTCAGGCACTCCAGTGAGTAAACCTTCCGTTTCGCATTATGCCCCACAAGTAGCACCCAGACTTTCTCAAGAAGAGGACTATCAGAGGGTTCTGAAGCTGTTGTTTGATGTGAGGAATGCTAATTCCAAGTCAGCAATGCCCCCAGTAGTGAACATTGTGGATTTAAACCGATTCAGACCCAATCCTATTCCACCTGTGTCGTCATGTGAAATACTGCCAGATAAATGTCAGGAGTTTGACATTCCATATTCTTACCAACTTGATGTTACAACACTCCCCTTGCCAATACCAAAGCTAGCGACAAGTGTGTTTAGTTCAGTGGATGATGATGGATATGAGCAAGAGAAGAATAGGTTTCTCTCTTCCCTCCATTTTAGTGAGACAGACAGACTGAGAATAGAAGACATAACAAAGGGTCAGAGTGACAATGCAGAATGGTATGAACAAAGAAAAGGTTGTATAACTGGTAGTAAGGTGCATAGAATTGTATCATTTGTTGAAAATGGAAGGGCTAAAGCAGACACAATTGTAGGAGAAGTGATGATGTATGATTTAAACAAGGACCTGTCAAAATCAATTCCTGCACTTGCCTGGGGAAAGAAACATTAACTTAAAGCATTGAACATGTATGTCAAAGACTTAAAAAAAATCACAAAGATGTTGAATTGATTCGACCAGGACTCCTCGTTCATTCTGACTCTCCATTTATTCGTGTTAGTCCGAACAGTATCATAACATGTGCATGTCATGGTAGTATGCTTGTTGAAGTGAAATGTCCAATTTCACATAAAAATGACAATTTACAAGAACTTGCTTTGAAAGGAAAACTGCCATATATTCAGAACAAGGAAGGTCAGCTTAAGGTGAAGAAAGGTGAAAGTAGGGGCTATTATGAACAAATTACCTTGCAGCAAGCTCTTTCAGGAGAAAATGATGCACAACTACTTATTTGGGGGAAAAAAGGCTACATAACAGTGTCCATGAGATTTGATCAGGAATATTGGGAATATATTTATGCGCTGTTAAAGACATTTTTTGAAGATTACATTGTGCCAGAAATTTTGACTGGAAGAATCAAATCAGAAAAGGAAGCGAAACATACATGTACAACAACAACAATTCTTCCAATTTCACAGTGTAGGACCGGAAGTGTACGGTATTTGTGCTTGTACATTCTTTTGAGATTGTACATCGACGGATAAGTTATTTGTGCAATGAAGCGAGGGGTAGGTTGACAAGAAGTTTCTCTTTTTTCAAACGCCTTTCATTCTAAGTGGAATTCTGGTGGATGGAAATTAGGTTACACAGGCTGAGCTATCGATTTCCACTATTCGATTTTTTTCATTAAATCCGAAAGTTTCACAAAACAACGAAAATCACGCTATCACCTGGTTTCGTCCGAGTTTCAGTGTCTTTGCAAGCTCGATATCTTCAACCAGACATTTGTTTATTTCAGTTTTTTACTATTTTTAACTTTTTTAGTAATCTGTAAACTTAGTTTATAGGCTTGTTTATCGATGCATACAATAAAACTGTCATGGGAGGGGTTTTTGTTTGCACTGTTTAATTCCATATTTGTACGGTTATTTGAACGGCAATTGAACCGGTATTTGGAAATTGCCATAAAAATTTGTACAGTCATCTGCAGCCCTATACCTCTGTAAGAAAGCGTATTTGTGATAAAAAAAAAAAAAAACTCTTTAGTAGCTGATCATAAAATATATGCCAGAGAATATCTTGAATAATGATTCAAGTTATGTGAAGTCCTAAAATGAATCTTGAACGTAAGTTTAATACAACACTCTGATTCCAAATCTTGGATACCTCTCCAAACTTCAATATTTGGGTGCATCCATGTTTAGCTCCCCTGAGCTATACTTAGGGGGAGCTATTACTATGGTCAGTGTCCGGCGTTCGGTGTCCGTTAACCTTTCCTTTAAATGACTTCTTCTCTGAAACTACTGGCCCCGGGGTGATTTGGTTCAAATTTGGTCACAAGCATTATTGGGTGAAGGGCTTACAGATTTTTACAAATGGTGAGGCCCCGCCCCCTTAAGGAGCCAGGAGGGGCCCCAAAAGGGGTATTTTTTGGACAAATTTAAAAAAATCTTCTTCTCAAGAACCGGCTATCCAGGAGCCTTAATATTTGGCATGTAGCATCTATAGGAGGAGGACTTTCAAGTTTGTTCAAATGAAAGTGTTGCGAATTGTAAAGGTCATGCAAGGGGACTTCAAGGCTTCATATTCCCGAATTGTAAACCAGTATTTTTCAAATTTAAAAAAAAATCTTCTTCTAAAGAATTAGTAGTCCAATAGTATAAATAATTTTGTGTAAAGCATATTTAGGTGAAGGACTTTCAAGTTTGTACAAATAAAGGAACATGTATGACCGGAGTTATGGCCCCTTTTCCGGCAAAATATGCTGTTTTTGAGTTTGTTAACACCCTACAAGCCACATTTTTTAGCAATCTTTATTAAATTTGAACAAAACGTGTATGGCCATAAGATCTCGCTCAGGTTCGGTTTTTTCTGTCAGTTTTTAAAAGCTGGTGTATTTTTTCTTGTGCGGTTGCCTCCACTGGCCGTCCTGGACTGTGCTTGTTTTCAAAACCAACATATCCCCTTTTTAAATTCGTCAGTCCATCGGTAAACTGTAGTTTTCGGAAGAGTATCTTTACCACAAACACTTTTCAGGGTATTCAGTATTTTAACTCTTTTAGTATCTCTGTAGTACTCGATTTTTATATACGCTCGTTGTTCAACGGCAGTGAACGTGGCCATTGTGCTTCGAATACCAGTGCGCGACGTGACGTCACGATTGATGACGTCATCATACGCACACCTGACGTTATGTGCGAATGGCTAACAAGACGTACCAGGTATATACCGAATTTCATCTGTCTAGCATGTAAACTGATTGCGCTATAGAAAAAGTCCAATTCCTAATTGGATGACCCTCGTATGATCTAAACATCTGGCAATACAATTAAGAGGATTTGTCCCCGGATGACTTGCATCATACTCAGATCTAATTCCAAACGCCTATGTACGTATCGACTGGCCAGATAAAACTTTCAGTCAATTGAATCGCGTTATTATTGCCGGACTCTGTGTTTTATAAACTATAATTTCAGCCTAGATTTCTTTTGGCTGAGGGTTTTCGCCATTTTCAGACCGAAATGCAGGCTCCAATGCAATGGGAGTCATAGTATTAGGAAAGGGGATAATTTTTCCAAGGGGATCAACTATTTCATTACACTGGCACTTGAAATTTAGCAGTTTAACTTGCTGCCATTACGATATACCATGATATTATAACTTTAACGTCTGTACTTTGAAAGCGACAACCCTTTATCTATTTAATTATGACTATCAAAAGAAATAAAATGCGTTTTCTGAAAATTAGCTTACCCAAATTACTGTACAAACTAATGACAGATACCTGTACAAACGCAAAGTTGACTTTTGCAAATACCCCGTACAAAAATTAGCATTGAAACCGATGACCTACTTAGCATTTTTACCTCATTGTGAGAATAAACTCACATACACTTGATAGTGCCGTTCATTTTTATTGCTGTTTTTTGTTCTTGACATATAAAGTTTCAAAAGGATACTCGATAACATCTCAAAAACGGCGTCTATTTTATGTCAGATGTTTTCACAATTCTTATGTTGACATGATTAAAGTCTTTTCGTTGCGAAACCGTGACTTTGAATAACATGTACATGCACCTGAAATGTCCCCGAGTCATTACGCAAACAATGCCGATACTTTATTTCACAGAAAAATAATCAAAACTGACAAAAACTACAAATCTGCTTACCGTTTCCAAGCGACCGCCTTGCACAAATAACTTATCCGTCGATGTACAATCTCAAAAGAATGTACAAGCACAAATACAGTACACTTCCGGTCCTACACTGTGAATTTGTGACAGTGAGACAGACACTACCTCTAAAGGATCTAGTCATTCAAATTCAGATGATGATGAATCACACAGTGAACTTGAATTAGAGGCTGAACAATTTTCAAATACATGTAGTGATGAAACGGCATGCAGTCAAAAGTCTGCAAGTACATGTAGTGAAGACTTAGTACCTTGTGTAGCAGACACAGACACTGCTGGCTCAGAGCCAGTCCTTGGATGTACAACTTACTGCAAAGATCATCGTGCTCCTAACTTTTCTAAAGTGAAAGGTCAGATTATAATGTGTGACTCAAATTTAATCTGTCCTCCAAATACTGGATATCACTATTTTTGTGAAGGTTTCAGACGTTTGCCAAAGGAGCAAGATTATTTGCCGTACTACGCCTGCTCTAAATGTAGAGCAATTCACCCAGAGAAAGAGAATATTTCTGTTAATAATGGATTTTACCAGTAGACTGTGAAATCTTACATGAATATGAAGTGTGACACTGCCTGATCAGTGTCTAAAAAGTTTCTCTATGCACTCTTAGAGTCTTATATGGTGCTTTAGACATATTGTTTCTGCTTTCATACAATGAAGAGTCTTGATTAGATTGCGCATGTGTCCAGGCTGTTGAGTTTACACTTAAATCTTTGCCTACAAGTGTCATCTGCTGATAACCCTTTGGCAAACAGTTTGGAACCAGATCAGGCACAACAATATGCATGGCCTTTTCTGGATGCACATTGTTTTACACTTTGATTGTGTTCCTGAATTTTTCTTGCGAGAGTTGATTTTGAAAAAAAAATCAGCCGGCGACACAAAAAAAACATGAAAAATTACACAGTACGAGTAGGCAAAGAAATGTAACAAATGGGCCTCGACACCAGAAAACCTGTCTTCAGGGGTTTGGGAACAACACAGGCGCAGACCAGCCTGAGCATATGCGCAGTCTGATCAGCGCCTTTGTTATTCGCTTTCAGGAAAAAAACATATGTAGACTTGCTACAGATGAAATTTCTATTTTCTAGCTAGTCTCTATAGCTGAGGAATCTGTTTTGAAACTTGCCTTGTCGGAAACCCTGAAGACAGATTTTCTCTCGACGATGCCCAAAGAACATGTAATCCTTTGTATTCGGAAAAACTCTAAATGAGTAATTTTGCAAATAAGGAGGATCCAGATGAAATGCAGCATTATGTGGCATTTCGTCAGGGTCTACACTGTTTGTAAAGGTAAAAAACCTCAGACAAAAGAATACAATATTTTTAAAAAAATTATAACCTGACACCCCTAAATTAAGATATGTACAATGGACTATCCCAAGTTTATATCAAACCAGAATGAAGAATCCATTAGTATACAAACGGCTAATCGGCATCGCATAATTTGAAATTTCTAAATTCTCAACCAAAACATATGTTGTGGGAACTCAAAGGAACTGTCTCAATGAAACTGATCTTCTGAGCACCTGAAGTATATGTATTAATTGATGGGTAAGAAAATAATGAATTTTTTGCGCTAAAATTTTTGCTGAACTGGACCTATGTTAATATTGGTTTAACTTTGACTGAGGGGTGCACAAGTTTGTAAAAAAAAGAAGTAAGACATGCTTATTTTTTGGCCTTTACATTTTATTTCATAAGCCATGACCATTTAGTACATTTTTTTAACCACAATCACAACTATATAAAGAACATTCATGAAAATATGCCACGACATGAGCAAAAAAAGACATGAATCCCTCCAGATTGTCAAACCATTTGGTTTTTGATCAGGCCTGACATAATGTTGGGCCTGATCTGGATCCAAACTTATCTCAAATCATGTTAATATTTCAATTTTGCTGTAACTACTAACTAGTCAAGTATTTTCAATGACCTTTCAAAAAGTCATGAACACAATCTGAGAGCCAAGAACAAAGAGGAAATCACATGTGGCTATAGCTTTCCTTATACATACTGGTACGGACCCCCTTGAGAAGCAGTTAGATCCCTCGGGTCCAATTGCTTATCGAGGGAGGCCCATACAGCCATCTGTGAAATACATTGATGACAAAAAACACACCTTGTCAGGACCCTGACAAAATTTTCTGGATTGGCTCATGCTGTTTAAATCCAGGTTGAACAACATCAAGGTTATAAAACTTTTTGTATGCTCAACTCAACTGACCAAAAACTTTATTGTGCTTTTAAATGTTAAAATGTCAACATTTGTTGAAATTTTAACATTTATTAGCATGATCAGCCATCAGAGAATTTGAAAACAAGTAATGATCATATATTTTTTCTTCTTCGACATACTAGATTTTAGGAGTCAAAATTCATGCTCGAGTTGAGCATAAAAAAGTTCTATAGTCATAAGGCCTGACCTGGGTTCGAACATTCAGCAAATGTTTCGTTATATGGGTTTAGTGTAACTTACATGTACCATAAAAATAAAAAAAATTACAGAAAGATGCTTTTTTTTTGTTAATTTAATATTGACTTGGTCTTAAAAATCATGAAATTAAACTGATTGCCAAACAGTCTGGATCCAAATCAGGCCCGACATGTAAGGCCTGGTCTGGGTCCAAATTTACTACAAAGGTTAGCATTTGCTGTGACTTTCTTACCCAAATTTTCTAGATCGGCTATTGCAGTTTAATTAAATCCAGGTCGTGGTTGTATGCTCAACTCAACTGACCACAAACTTTATCATGCTTATAAATGTTAAAATGCCAACATTTGTTTTAATTTTAACATTATTAGCCTGATAAACCATCATAGAATTAATTTGAAGCAAGAATTCTTTTCTTTCTTCAACATGTTAGTTTTTAGGAGTCAAAATTTCATGCTCAGTTGAGCATTATAAAAAGTTTTATAGTTATTAGGTCTAACCTGGGTTTGAACTTACGGCAAATGTTTGTTTTACATATAAATATGGGCTTAGTGTAAATGACTTAGCATAATATTTAAAAAAATTACAGACAGAATGAGATGCACACTTTAATTAATTTAATATGGAGTTGGTCTAAAAAAATCATGAAATAAATCAGATTTTCAATAGGTTGGATCCAAATAAGGGCCGACAAATAAGGCCTGATCTGTGTCCAAACTTATTGCAAAGGTTAGCATATGCTGTGGTCTTTCTTGCTCAAAATTTTATCACTTTTTTGCTCAAAATTTTATCACTTTTTTACAAATGTGTTTTTTTCCTTGTGAAAGTATTTTTTTACATGTGCATGGTTAAAAATGTTGAATCAAGATCGAGGTTATAAAACCTTTTTCATTCTCAGCTCAACTGAATATAGAATTTATCATGCTAATAAATGTTAAAATGCCAACATTTGTTGAAATTTTAACATTTCACTGTAAATCAAGTTCAAGGGTTATAAAACTGTTTTCTTGCTCAATTCGAATGAGCATAACTTAAATTTTTATCATGCTAATAAAATGTTAAAATGCCAACATTTTAGTAAAATGATATAAATACACCTTAAAAGAATTTGAAAGCAATAAATGTAATTTATTTTTCTGCTGTTTATTTAGTTTATGGGTCGTTGAAAGTTCATGCTCAGTTGCGTTGAACATGAAAAGAGTTTTATAACCTCTATCTGGATTTAAACTTATAGCAAATGTTACCATGCATGTTTAGGCCTCCAGATAAGAGTGTGAATGTGAAAATTACTTTTCTTATTTCTCAACCAAAACATATGTTGTAAGTACTCAAAAGAACCGTCTCAATGGGACGGTTCCTTTGAGGGTCCCCAAGCATGTACAGAATTTATATTACTAACTGTACATGTACATGTCTGTCTTAGAATATGTACATGTGTTCAAGTGTATTAGAAAAAACAATACATTAAAAAAAAAAGAAACAAAAAAGAAATAGATCTACATACATGTACACATATTAAAAAAAAATATTAACCCTTATCATGCTGTATACATGTATATTTATGTACTACACTCCTCTTCACATTTGATCGAAATTAAGTTGCAGGATTCAATTTACAAACATGAGGTTACAAGTAGAATGGAAAACTGTGGATCCTGATCAGCTGGCTTCTTAGAAGCCAGCTGATCTGGATCTACACTGTTTTCAAAACAGACTATATCCTGGTTCAGCATGGTTAGGGTTAATACATGTATATATATATTATACAAAAGCCAAATGTGATTGTAAAAATGTACAACTATGAAAATAAACTATTTAAAAAACTGTAGCAAATTAAGAATTAGCCATATTATGGCCTACACATAACTCTTTTAAGACCAATGTGATTTTCCATAAAGTTGAATACAGTGTCTCAGGAGGTCTTTTGTATATATTTTGGGGGTTACAAGTAATACTTTCAAAAGATATTGTATATCTAAAGATTGAATTTGACTTTGCAAACAGTGCATACTCTGATGAAATGCTGTGTTACATGTATTTCATCTGGGTCTTCACTGTTAGCAAAAGTACCTTTTAAAGTGGTTTCTGGTCTTCAAAAGGTTATGTTAGAGATTTTCAATATTCCCAGCGCAAAGTAGGGTTGACTGATTTTTTCCATCAGGGACTTTATTTGCTATCTTATCTAGTCTGTACAGTGTGCATGTACTATGTGTTATCAAAAATTAATTTTCTTATTTCTCAAACAAAGCATATGCTGTAAGTACTCATAAAACCCATCTCAAAGAGGCAGTTTTTAGAACCGTACCAATGAGACATATCTTTTAAGTACCCAAAACCATGTTTACACTTGTGAATGGATGAAAATATTCACAAGTTTACTTCATATATTTTGAAGATCTTTGTGGTAAAATTCCACAAGACTAAATCAGACACCGACCTAAGGAAGTCACATGTTCATTGTTTGATACTAACATTGTACTATAGGGGTTTGGAAATTCACTAGATAGGCACAAACAGTGAAGACTTGTTCCGCTACCTCCTTCATTGAGAGTTTTAATTCACCGTCCAGGATATGGAAAGTTTTAATCCTTTGAATGGCTCGTTCAATGTGAATTCTGACACTTGATATCTTTTCAGAACTAAACACTTCTCTAGCACTTAGCTGAGGTCTGTCACTGCCTTTGAATGATGGCATATGAAGCTTAACACCCATATCGTTCAATACTCCTTCGATCAGAAATCCTCTGTCAGCCATTACACCCCCTTTTCCCTGTTCCAAGTTCATCAATAAGTCAGCACTATCAGTAGTTATAAACTTGTCTGACGCCCTACCACCATACATCCTACTGACATATGTCACATCCATCTGTGGACTGATACCAATCAGAAACTTGTATGTAATGTGATGCTTGTAATTTGAATATAGTTGTTTCCTTGCATCAAGTTTACTAGGATTTTGTACAAACAGTTCTGTACAGTCAAGGATCACTTGCACATCTGTGAACTGTCCCATGGCCTTAGATTGATTGTCAGATGTAACGTCCCTAGGTGGCAACTCACAAAGCAACTTAAGGTCTGTATACATAAGATTTACCCATGAAGTAACAATGGAGGAAACAGTTCCTACACTAACACTGAATCTTTGAGCAATGTCTTCAGTCAGGAGTCCCACTTTAAGTCTGATTATTGTCATGAAAAATTCGTCAAGTAGGGATAATTTCCTTTCTGGTCCAGGCTTGCTTGTAAATGTTTTGGAAAAATGTTCACTATTAGAAGTGCTACTTCCTCTCCAATATTTCAAGTTTCTAGCTCTTGGTTCCAAAAACACAAACAGTGAATACATGGTTTCATAATTTGGAAAACCTGTCCAGAATTGAATCTGTTTTGGGTTGCTCCTCATTTCATTTAAATCCAATACCTGGTTTTTATATGTCTCACACATTTTTGCTTTTTCTTGTAGCTCTTTTATTCTGTCCATGATATCTGGCAGATACTTGTTAATTTCTGGACACTCAATATCTTTAGTCTGAATATAATCATGCCCCTCAGGATTTGGTGTGCTAATTTGCTTTTCCGAAAAACTCAGGTGTCTTTGTCGGGTTTTAACTGCTTCCGGATTGGTCAGTGGAACTCGTTTCTTTTGAGATGCTTTTCTGGTTGACTCCTTAAGTGGTGAGACAACCTCCTCACTTGATGTTCGGCTTCGTCTTGGTGTAGTTTTTTTCTGCCAGGGGAACAAGGTTGGTACATAGCCAGGATGAGAAGGATGGTGGCCCTTTTTACCTGTAAAATAAATATATTCACTCAAAAACAAAGAATGTACATTTACTTATTAGAACTGTCTCATTTTTATAAAATTTCAGACTGATGCAGATTTTCAGAAAACAAACTCATCTTACACAGTGTCAAACAGTTTGGATCCAGATCAGACCCAACAAAATGTTGGACCTGATTTGGATCCATACTTATTCAAAATTAATGTTTTCATGTAGATTTACCCTTTTTTGTATAAATTTATTAGGAAGTGTCTATTGACAGCCGGCTGTCAATAGCGTTTTAGGTCTACTGCCAGCCGGCTGGCACTAGAACTAAAACGCTATTGACAGCCGGCTACTAGAATATAGATAAAAGGGATAATAACAAGTAAAAAGTTATAAGATATCATTTATATTTAAGTGAATTAACAATGGTGATACAGGTTAATGCAGGTTAAAGAATCCTACTGTAATTTAGATATGGTTACTTGTAGGCTTTCATCCTGCAACCCTTAGTGTACAAAGTACACCTGCCGATAATACTCAAAAGAGGCTTTGGCAGTACAGAAAGTAAGGTAACAAAGAAATTGGTGATATAATACATGCTTAATTATTATCAAATAACAACTAAAAAGATAGCATTAGTGAACATTTAGGATAGTTTAAATTTAGAGCCTGACTCTCAGGTAAAGCATCAAATTTGCGCTATATTGAAATATGAAGGTACATGTACCATTGTCACAGTAAATAAAATGCCTATCCAACAACAACATGGGTCCGTGGACTGTGGACTTTTTGCAATAGCAAACATTGTTGCACTTTGTTTTGGGTATGAGCCTAACAAGATACTGTTCCGTCAAGACAGAATGAGAAATCACCTGATTTCATGCTTAAATCAGGGCAGTTTTCTATGTCCCCCTTTGATGTAAACACAAGACCGAAAAGAAACAAAACACAAAAAATCAGGGTGTACTGCACATGTAGGCATCCGCATGATGGCACCAAAATGATAAAATGTGTGAACTTTCATCCAAATTGCTTATGTGTTGTTTAAGAAATAGATCAGCTCTAGCAGTGAATTGTGTTGTAATAATTCACTGTTTGGAGGTCAGTTGTAAAGAAGAACAAATCACGAGCGTGAAGCGCAAGTGATTTATCTTCGCACAACTGACAGACAGTGAATTATTCCTCAACAATTCATGCACTGGAGCTGCGCAGATCTTTTTCGATTCCAACATACAAAAAACGACAAAAACACATTTGAAGTCTTCAGCTTCTTCCAACGTTCTGCCATTGCAATGAAGAACTCCCGCCAATAATTAAACTATGTCGCATTTGTTTACGTGTATTTGTAACGCCTTTCAAGCATATAAACGACGTTACACCCTCTAATGCTATGAATGACGTCATTTTCCAGTAACAAATGACGTCAGCAAGCAGGCTCTTTCCTCACGCTTTCAAAATTGAATTTTTGAGATATATCACACATTCTTAGCATTGACTCTATAGGTGAGGTGTGTTAGAATGGTGGGCATATACCATCTGAGGTTTTTTGTGAATTCTGCATGACAGAATTTGATGATCAGGGGACAAAATTCCACTCGTCCGCTTGTAATTACGAGTGAAATCTTGAAAGGATGAGTAATTCTTACCATAGCACTCGTCTTGTAGGACGAGTGCTTTGGGAAGAATTACTCAAGGAAGTTGTATTGCATATTACTCCCTTATGTTCTTTATTGCATACGCTTTGAAAGGACAAGTGCATGCGTTTGCAGAACAAGTGAAAATTGTAAGTCGCTCGTCCTGCAGGACAAGTGCAATATTGAAATATTTTTGTCCCCTGATGATGATGGGAGGGATCAGTAGACAGTAGATGCAAACTCATTCTGAGCTATTGTTTGATTTGATGGCCTTAATCGGTTATGTCTCCATCAGTGTTAACCTGCAGTTATAATATAGGCCCTATAATATATCGGTTCAGATAAACAAAAGTTTTGAGCCTAAAAATTGTAAATAGTTTTGTTATTCATAAGTTTTTACAAATAATTTGTGTGCTCAAAAGAATCGTCTCATTGAGACGGTTCTTTAGAGCACCCACAACAAGTGCTTTGGTTGATAAATAAGAAAATTAGTTTTCTGGTATGCACTGAATATAAGCATACATTTTAGATTCTAGTTGAAAATGAACACCAAATTTAAAATTCCTATCTCAAAGAATATAGGAGATATGCACCAGACTCAATGCAGTTTCTAGAAACTAGGTCAGAGATCAAGGTCACAGTGACCCAATGGAGCGCATTGGCTCAGTGGTAAAGTGCTTGACTGGAGACCGAAAGTTCGAGCCTCACTGGCATCACTGCGTTGTGGTCCTTGAGCAAGACACCCGTCTGTAAATATGCCATGGAATCATGGTGGAATTCCGTGGAATACTGCCGTGGAGTATTCGGACGGAATTTTTTAGTAAATGCCGTGGTTTCCATGAAAAATGATGGCAATATAGTGGAGCCGGAAGTGATGTAAAAATTCCACGGCATTCCGTGGAAATGTGCCGCCAAATTCCACCAATTTCCATGGATTCCGTGGAACTGAAAGAATTCCACGGACGGATTCCGTGGAACTGAAAGAATTCCACGGATTCCATAGAATCTCATGGCAATTCTGTAGATTCTATGGATTCCATAGAAAACTGCCACGGAAGGCCATGGCTGCCACAGAAATTTTACCAGTGCAACAGTCTTAAATATTTGAAATTCTAGACATATGGACAGACCGACGCCAGAATCATTGGTATACTATAAAATAATTAAAAATATGTGACTCATAAGCCATTGGCTCAGGTTACCTGGGGGGTGGGGGTGCACTACATACCAAACAAGCACTATATACCAAGGCCAAAGGTCATCTGCTTTCTGGATCTGAAGAAAGTCTTCTTTAGAAGGGGTTTTACCGTACACAATGTATGTTTATTGCACCCACTTTGGTCATGTGACCCCAGACCACTTTAACACTTTTGTTCCCCTACACTAAGGAGTTCAATTGGCCGATACTGGTTTCTAAAAAGTTTGAAAAATTTGATGCATAGACAGACAACAGTCATTAGTATACTATAAACTCATCCATTTAGTCTATGGCTCCGGTGTACTAAAAAGACAATGATGAAAATGGTGATAAATTTAATGTTCAATAACAGCTAGGCCATTGAAACAACAATACATTGACACTCCAGTATCTTTCTCAAGCTTTCTCTAGCTTGATGTTTTGTCTTCTCTCTTGGTGGTTTTAAAATATCCTTTCTGGACAACACAGTCTGAAATGAACAAAGCAAGGAAAACTGTGAACACAAGACACACACATAATAAATAAATTCATCTAAGCACCAAAGTAAACATACCTGATATGAAAATAAGCTGGGTTATGATAATTATTTTATATTTACAGCTCGATCAAGTATTCAGATTTTCCATTTGGATATAAAACTTTTTGTGCTCAACAACTGAACATGAAATTTATTTGCTCATGTTAAAGTGGGAACAATTGTATGTATTTTAACATTTTTGAGCAAGATAAGTATGATAATCAAAGCTTTAAAGTAATGAATGATATAAGTATTCCTTTAGATAATTTTGATTATTCTACCGTTTATGACTCATGAGTTACTAAGTTTAAATTTCATACTCTGAGTTTAGAGTGAAAAAAAGTTTTATTGCATTTTATGAATGGGAGTATAAACTAAATTAGTCTGCCCTGAGTATAGATTTCTAATATTTGTTTGTTTTGATTCTTTAGTTCACAGTCAACAGATTTTCATTCATGTCAGGACAGGTCTTTAAGTTGAAGCAGTACTAAGCAGAGGATAACATGTCTTGTTCAAGGACACAATGCATGCAGTGCCTCGGGTGAGGCTCAAAACCAGGGCTCAAACCTGCAACCCCTCAATCTTGAGTCAAACACTCTAACACTGAGCCACCATGCTCCTCTTAGTAAGTCCTTGTCTGATGAACTGTCACATCTAGATTATTCTTTAAGTGTAAGCAGAAATGAGCATAATGCTGAGCAGCAATAACAAGTTTGAAGAAAAAATTAAATATGAGTTCACTTTTTTATCATCAGCAGCCCTAGCCACAAGTATTCTTGAGTGCCACAAGTATTCTTAAGTTCAATAGCTGCTTCAGGCCTTAAAGTTGATGGACAGACAGACCAAGCAAAACCAGTATTTCCACTTTCTCAAAAGTTAGGAGCATAGAAAAATTTTGTCCTCAAAAGTTGTCTGCTTTTTACATCTGCTGCATATATTCAGATGCACTCCATACTCATTTTACCATGGAAGCAAGGGCATCAGTCTGATCTAGGTCCATAGTGCTTGCATTAGAGACGAAACCTTGTGTCCCCCACCCACTTCATCCTCCCTGATGCGTCTTTGTTTGGTCATGGTTAGGTTTGTATGTCTGGTTTTGGTGGTCAACAGCTATGGTCATGTTGGGATGGTCAGTTCACCTTAATCCTAGCCACACTTTTTTCCTGGGCAAGCTTGACTATGTGGTTAACCAGTACTTGGTGCACATACTTTCACTTGTAACTGACAACAACCCTCACAGGAAGGGAGGAGAAAGAAATTATTTCATGATCACGAAAGTATGGGACCAGGCCGGGATCAAACTTGCCACCCCTGGATCTGCAGTCAGACATGTTAACCACAATGCTATGTGGCCCGGTCTTGAAGGTTAAGAAGATGGAGTGCATACAATGCTGTTTCACAGTTATATAATCCTTTTTTTTGTTGCCCTCAGATATGGCTTATGAAGTGTAAAATTAATTTGGTGCTAAAATTTAATGAATTATTGCCAAGTAACTGCTATTCTCTTGGGCCAAGCTCTTGCTTGGCTAAATGTTTATGGAGCAAATGTTATGCAATGTGAAGTACTGTGCAGAGTGCTACAGCTCAATCCCTTCAAGATGTGGCGCTGAGATTTCTTTGTTTTTGATGCAGGCCTCCAGATAAGAGCGTGTACCAGAAAATTATTTTTCTTATTTCCAACCAAAACATATGTTGTGGGTACTCAAAAGAACCGTCTCGAGGGAGCGTAGTGGCTCAGTGGTAGAGTGCTTGACTCGAGACCAAAGGGCCGCAGGTTCGAGCCTCACTTGTGTCACTGCGTTGTGTCCTTGAGCAAGAACATTTATCCTAGCTTACTACTGGTTCAACCCAGGAAGACGGTGAGTCGGGCCTTCCCTTAATAACTGAAAGATTGTTGATGAGACGTAAAGAATCAAATCAAACAAACAAAAAAGAACCACCGAGATGGTTCTTTTGAGCACTCAAAACTGATGGGTAAGAAAATAATCACAGTTTTGCGCTTAAATGTTTTGCTAAACTGGCCCTATGTTGATGTTTATAAAGAATGTGATTTTTGCAAAACTAGTAGAGTTTTTAAAACAGTTTTCATATTTTTGTTCTGAGCCTGAACTTCTTGCAATTGCATTGTAATTCAGTGTTACCTTTTGTTGTCGGTCATATGCATCAATTTCTTGTCACTTATTTCCGAACGCCTTCTCGGATGGTTTCCCCTTGGCCTTCATTTGAGTACTTTAAATTTGTAGCCTTCTTAGGAACTGACAGACCAGCTAGAGGCCTCTATTACATGGGTCGCCAGATGGTTCTTTTCCATGTTTTATTTACAGCTACTGAAACCTATGAAAATACAAATAAAAAAAAACACTTTTGTACATGTATACAATAATTGCCAAAGACAAAGTTCTAATATATTGGTTCGTACCTGACATTATGTATATATACAAAAAAGAAAATTCTATGGAAATCATACTTACATCCAACATGAAACAACATAAACATCAGAATGACAGTTATATTTCATTTCCGTATTATTTGCACTTATTTTTGAATCGCGTAATTTTCAACTCTCAACCAAATAATGTGGGTGCTCATAAGAACCGTCTCAATGAGATGGTTCTTTTGAGCTCTCAAAACACAAACTATAAACTGACTGATAGAAATTATCACAATTATCTAAATATGAATAAAGTTATTTTCAGAAAAAAATAGTCTAAATTCTCTTATGAATATTGGGGCGCACACTATCTGGTTAATTTAACCCTTCTCATGCTGAGCACAGCTTTATCCTTTTTGGAAATCACAGTAGAACCAGATCAGCTGGCTTCTGATGGTGCCATCGGATCAGGAGTGACACTGTTTTCCACCTTGATTGAAAATACATGGTAATAACTGGAAGGCAACAGTATTGGGGAGGGCTGTAGCCTAGTCCATAAAAATACTCGGCATGACAAGGGTTAAAAGTAAAACTGTAGGCTAATCAGAGCTAAGGAACACATCTACATGGACAAGCTCGAGAAGTTCAAAATGGAAGCATGCAATGTGCAAGAATGTAACAAACGACCGCCAGCTTTTTTGAAAAGCTAATACTTGTATGAAAATTAATCTATTTGCATTATGGTTTCACTCAAAAATATGCTGTTAAACATGTTTATGCAAAGGTCACTTTATGTATTTAATTGAATTACCTGCAACTAAACTGGAGTGAGCCAGAGAAACACTGGTTTATTAATAGCTCGCAGAATTGTTGGATTTTTTCTTTGAACACATGGCACATAGAAATAGGTCAACAGCCATCTTGATTTGAGAATTTTGAAAGTGTGTAATCTCAAACAACACATGTTATGTGGCTAAAGCTTGATTTACAAACTACTAATTTTATTACACTGATGATGCCTTTAAAAAACAAAAGCCCCACAAGTTAATGCCATTTGAGATAATAAACAGTCAATAATAAAGATTTACTAATTTTGCTTTGAGACTAGAAACATCTGAGGGTTATTCAACAAACACATTTGAGGGCCGTTCAGCAATTTTGAACTTACTAATTATTTAAACAATTTTTCTTAAACCTTTACTCCAATAAACGCCTTTGAAATATCATGTATTTGAAAATATTATGGAAATGGAGCATTTGCTCTTTTGGAGCAAATGCTCCATTTTCCATAATATTTTCAAAAGTGTTCAAAAATAAGCTAAACTTTTTCTTGAATATTTCAATGTTGTTTTAAAATAGCCATTAAATATCATATATTTGTAAATATATTATGGAATATGGAGCATTTGCTCTTTTGGAGCAAATGCTCCATTTTCCATAATATTTTCAAAAGTATTCAAAACTACCGTAAGCTTAACTTTTTCTTGAATTATTCAATGTTGTTTTAAAATAGCCATTAAATATCATGTATTTGTAAATATATTATGGAAAAAGGAGCATTTGCTCTTTTGGAGCAAATGCTCCATTTTCCATAATATTTTCATAAGTATTCAAAACTAAACTTAACTTTTTCTTGAATTTTTCAATGCTGTTTTAAAATACCCTTTGAAATATCATGTATTTGAAAATATTATGGAAAATGGAGCATTTCCATAATATTTTTAAAAGTATTCAAAACGAAACTTAACTTTTTTCTTGCATTTTCAATGTTGTTTTAAAATAGCCTTTGAAATACCATGTATTTGAAAATATTATGGAAAATGGAGCATTTGCTCTTTTGGAGCAAATGCTCCATTTTCCATAATATTTTCAAAAGTATTCAAAACTAAACTACACTTTTTCTTGAATTTTTCTATGTTGTTTTAAAATTGAAAAATGATGTCATGATCTAAAAATAGCCTATGGAGTAAAGGGTTAAGCAAACCACCCCTAAAACCACACACGGTTGAAATGAGCTCTGCCATCAAGGACAAAATGCTGATATGGGGTGCTAAGTAAATAAATAAATAAATATTCTTCATGTGGTCCTGTGGAGGATGGGTTATGTTTGAAAGTTTAAGTACCTACCAGTGACTAGATTGTCATTATGTCCTCCCTCCAAAAGTAGACATAATTGTTATTCCTGTTGCAGTTTCTGGGGGCATTAGCATCATAGCTTTTTATCTGCGCTCTAACTTTGGAACCATTAAGTGGATTTGATTAAACTTGCACAAATACTTATTTTGGACAGCTGGCATGTATTAGATTTTGGTAACCTTGGCCTAATTTTCTTGTCACTAGGGTCATATGAAATAGCCTTGTCTGCAGTCTGAGTCTCCTTCTTCTGAACCAATGACCCTCTGTATGCAAAAGCCTTGTCTGCACCCTGTCTTCTGAACCATTATGGCAAGTTTTCGACCAAGCTGGCACAGATACATCATTGGGAGGACTTTAAGAAATGATTAGATTTTTGTGACCTTGACCCAATTTTCAAGGTCACCATAGTCATATAGCTCTATAAAAAGCATTGTCTGCACTTTTTCTTCTGAACCAATGGCCAGAAGTTTGAAAATAAAAAGAAACCGGTACCATTTACATGTAGATCTAACTTAAATATATTAAACGTGCAGTACAAGAAAAATTCTTAGACATCTGAACTTCTACAAAAAATACTAAGTCTGAAGTGCCGCCACTTTCCGTCCCTGAAATTGACTATCTTATTTTTCCATCGATTTTCCATCATCAGAATTAACTAAGTCCAACTTTCCACGGCACTTATTTAAAAAATCCGTGGAAAGTTGTTACTGATTTCATAGTTTCCATAGAAAATTTTTGAATTCCACGGATATTGATGGCTAAGAAAAATGCTGTCTGCTTATTCCACGGAATTCCATGGAAAATCAGCCTGTTTTTTAAAAAGCCATGGCAAATTTGTTAGAAATCCATGGAATCCGTGGTAAAAACAAAAGATTCCATGGCATATTTACAGACGGGCGTGACATTTATCTTAGCTTAGAACTGGTTCAACACAGGAAGACCCATCCCTGTTTAACTGAAAGATTGCTGACGGGACGTAAAGAATCAACTCAAACAAAAACAGTGACCCAATTATGATAGGCGACACTTCATCATCCAAAGATGCATCCACACACCAAATTTGAGATTCTTACCTCAAATAATATAAGAGAAATGCTCCGGACACTATTGTTCTAAAATCTAGGTCAGTGGTCAAGGTCACAGTGACCCGAAAATGGTACGAGACACTCTGTGATCCCAAGATGCATCCACACACCATTTGGAATTCCTACCTCAAAGAATATAGGAGATATGCATTGCACCAGACACAAAGCGGGATGGACGGATATGCCTCCCAAAGTTCCTTTGGGAGCATAAAAAGTAGGGATTATCATTGTAAAAGAGTAGGGATAGTAGGGCTTTTAGCAATTCATCACAAGGAGTTGTTAGAAATAAGAAAGTTCACTAAAGTAAACAAGCAGGATAATAGCTGTGACAATAGTACAAGCTGAACAGAGAGACTTTTGGGGGTAAAAATAAAAAATTGAGATGTTTTGCAGCCAGCTCCCCGAAATATTCATTGGTTAAGAGATATGAAATCTGAGCGAGGGAAGAAAAAACTCTGGATTTTTACGCGTAAATGACATTTTAGAGTGAAAAAGTATGGATAGTAGGGCATTTTCATGAAAAAGTAGGGAAAAGTAGGAGCAAATGAAAAAAGTAGGGAAAAGTTGGACCTGCTTGAAAGCCTGGGTTAACCTACATATCTATCTATTGACTACTGGACAGGTATAGCTTGCATGTAATTTCAATTCTATTCAGGAAAAATGTGGATCCTGATCAGACAGCTTCACCAGAAACCAGCTGAGGGAGCGCAGTGGCTCAGTGGTAGAGTGCTTGACTCAAGACCGAAGGGCTGCGGGTTCGAGCCTCACCGGCGTCACTGCGTTGTGGTCCTTGAGCAAGACACATTTATCCTAGCTTATTACTGGTTCAACCCAGGAAGAACTGTCCCTATATAACTGAAAGATTGTTGATGGGATGTAAAGAATCAAAATCAAACAAAGAAACCAGCTGCTCTAAAAAAAAAGGATGCTCGAGCATCACCGGTGTCACTGCGTTGTGGTCCTTGAGCAAGACACATAAAAGAATCAAATCAAACAAACAAGGATGCAGTATTATTTGTCCAAAATATATTTTAGAAAAAAAATCTTTAAGGGTGTGACTTCTAAAATGGAGTCTTCCAGCCGATCGAGAATGATGAAAAAAGCAATCTGGTTGTCCTGACCAGACTGCTCCTCTAGGAGCAGACTGTTCAGGGTTGTTTATTTGCTCAGGCTTTTTCTGCCATGATAGTTTGGTGCTGGCACTCAAATTAACTCCTTGGTAATTATGCAAGCTTTTTGTGTGTGGCATTTTTCAAAATCAACAATCTTGAAATAATTCTTTCAGAAATACCATCATAGTGCCAAATAGTTTGGATCCAGATCAGGTCCAGGCTAACCTTGGTCCACACTGTTTGTAAAGTACAAAAGTAGAAAGCAAAAGTTGCCACTAGCAAGGAAATTTTAAGTAGGATTATTTGAATAGCTAATGCTATCTTTTTAGTTGTTATTTGATAATAACTAAGCATGTATTATAACACCAATTTCTTTGTTACGTTATATACATGTATCACCATTGTTAATACAATTAAAAATAAATATTTTATAACTTTTTACTTGTTATTTTCCCTTTTATCTATAATCCAGTAGCTGGTTGTCAATAGCGTTTTAGGTCTAGTGCTAGCCGGCTGGTACTAGACCAAAAAGTTTATTGCCAGCCGGCTGGCTCTAGACCTAAAATGCTATTGACAGCCGGCTGTCAATAGACGTCGCCAAAAACATCATTCCAACAGCTAAAAAAATAAGATGACTTTTTTCAAGAAGTTTGTATAGTGGTTGTATTGTAATTGTATTCTATTTTGCTTTGTATACATGTGCTTGTCATATATTGTACAAATAAATTATTTAAAAAAAAAGAAGTGTTAAACTTTAATTTTGTCCGTAAAATCA